>CM060912.1:898348249-899804499 GCA_030737875.1 Allium sativum
TATTGGAAATTGGATTTCCGTCATGAGTCGAGGCAAGGGGCAAGATCCTCTCCGCTTCGAGACATTCTAGCAAATGCTCAGGACTACACACTCTGGGCAGCCACTGGATCGGTAGGGCCGGTCCTCACTTACATTAGAGGATTATTTATTCCTGAACACACGTTTCCCGACCCTTACAGACCTATAATCGAGGCGACTCGCATCCAACAACCACAAAGGTGAAAAGTATGTAAATGTCAGGGCTGGTAAGTCACTGACACCACCAAAGCTAGAAAGAAATGTCGTGTTCTCCCAACGGTCCGTATCCCGTTTTTAACTCATACCGAGGTGTGAGGCTCGCGAATCCACGCTATACACAAAGCTGCCACGTAGGCCGTGCTTTGATCATCAAACACAAGATTTTGCTTTTCAACAGAAGCCTTGATCATTGCATCTCAGCGTGCCACACAGGCAATTCATGCCATGCGATTGATATCTATCGATATATAACCTCTAAGCTCGTACGTCTCAGAGAAGGGCGTTAAGAAAAAGAATAAATTCTCTGCCGCCAAACAGATATATATTTAACAGAAATCAATCAACACAGAATAAAATCCAATGTTAGACACACAATCCATTTACAAGTTCGTTCTGGGTTTGAACGAAACCGGAGGCACTTTCCTCGCATATCCATCCGTCTCCAAGTACGTCTGGACGAAAACCAACTGATTCCCTCATCTTGGGTGTACAGCCCAATCAGGATCGTTAATAATTATCCAAACGATGTGAAGACTTCCGGTCTTCGATCACCGTCTTCATCTTCGACATATCGTCGAATCAGTTATTCAGAATGGGTATAAACCCGGCCTTTCCAAACAACCCGCGTATATTACAAACAAATGTTACACAAACACAACTTACGCCTCATTCCAATTCAGCAGCCACTAACCGCAAATTAGCAAGAGAACAATTTCCCAAATGTTAACCCCGAAGGCTGAAACCAACATCAGATCAATACCCAGGAAACCATTCTTCTTAACTAACCTACAACTAGTTTCTAAATTTCAATTCTTAGGGAAAGTTTCCCATTAATTTTATCCAAGATAAATTCTTTTAAAATTTATCCTTTAATCTTCCATTGGATGTCGTATCAAACCAAATTATGGTTTTTTTTCAAACTAGTCGAGATTAGCGAACCACACCGAAGTAATTATTTATTTTATTTCCCAATCCCAACCTATTCATCCCATGAAGCAAAACTGGTAATACTCCACATCTAACACCACGGTGTTATCGGTAAAATTAATTACCATTTCACGTTCAAATCTAATTAAAGATTTAACTATCGCTTGGAGCAAAACTGGTGATACTCCATCCTCGCTCACTTTCTGAATTTGCTAATTTAAATTATCAATTCACATTTCAATTTAATTGCAGATTCATTAAAACTCCTTTTACTGGGTTAAAGAACTTATGTCTTTTAAAACACAGTTCACGACAAACCCAAATCACATTTTATTTATTATCGGGTTAAAGAACAAGTGTTATTTAAAAACACCGTTCACGATAAACCCACAAATCAATTCTATTTTAAAACCCGTTTCAAATCCAATTTATTTATTTAAAAATAAATGGGTTTTAATCTCAGTTCAAAACCAGTTCATTTCGATAAAAAAATCTATTTTTATCTTTTCAAATATGGAATTTTTCAGCCCAATTTTTCCCAAATCATATATTTTGATTTTACACAAATTATCAATATTTTTAATAATTTTATCAAGGCCCGTACAGTCGATTTCCAACAACGGCCATCGAACTGCACTTACAGCCACCTTTTCTAAATTTGATTTGGACATATCTCCAAATCCAACCGTTAGATTTCAAATTTCTAATATTCGTTAGAATGCTCTTTTCGATACAAACCCAACGGTTCCGGTTTTAGGAGAATCCGTCAGTCGGATCTCCCGTAATGTCCGTTTGAAATAAATGGTCGAAATTCACGAACTGCCGCGGCGCGGTGCGTTTTATTCAGGCCATTATATTATATATATAATATATATAATATATATTTCGTCGATTTCTATTTAAAACGAATTATATAAATAGTTTTAAATTCGTTTCAAAAACAATTTAAACTTCCATTTCAATTCAAATCAAAATTGAATTTTTTTTCTTATAAATTCGTTTTAAAATTCATTTCTATTCAATTCAAATTTCAATTCAATTCGTTTTCAATTCAATTCATATTCGTTTTCAATTCAATTCAAATTCGTTTCATATTCAATTCAAATTGGTTTTCTATTCGATTCAATTCAAATTGGTTTTCTATTCGATTCAATTCAAATTGATTTTCTATTCGATTCAATTCAAATTGGTTTTCTATTTAAATCAAATTAAATTCGTTTTCAATTCAAATCAAATTCATTATATATTCAATTGAAATCAAATTCGTTTTATATTCAATTCAAATTCATTTTCTATTCAATTTAATTCAAATTTCATTTCAAAATATTCGATTTTGAAATCACTTTTCAATATTCGTTTTAAAATGAATAAAATCGATATAAATATCGTTCACGTCAAAATGGCGTCAATCTAATCAACACGGCTTCATATATTTCTATTTTCAAATATTCTATTATTAAAATATTTCGTTCAACACATGACTAATCTCAACGGATGAATACTGTCAACACATGAACCTTTATTTTATATTGATAAAGATGTAAATTTTATTATTAAAATATTTCGTTCAACACATGACTAATCTCAACGGATGAGTACGGTCAACACATGAACCTTTATTTTATAATATTCTTTACCTTCTAAATTGGAATGAGGCCCAATCAATCACCATATATTGTTAATTATATGGATTTTTATACATCACACGTATATAATAGCATTGAAAAATAATCAACCATCAACCATAGTGCACTACACTGTATAAGCATCAAATATAGATATCTAACGCTTATAACAGTCTGTCAATCAATCGATCGACATATTTAATCAATCAGGATGAGTGAACTTCAAATTTCATCCCAACATCCGTGTGGGGTTTCAAACAATCAACACATATTTTAGTTGTGCAGTTGGGCGATGTGTAAAATTTATCGACCCAATCAATATCAGTCAAATCAGTGTATATAAAAAAATCGGCCGATTTGTTTATAAATATTTATTTATTCACTTTCACATTAAAAATTATATTTTTAATGATAAAACATTTTATTCAACCTATGAAAATATTCTATTCAGTTCATTTATTACATAAAATGATTTCTTTATTTTTCTAACTTATTTTAGAAAATTTCGGCGGCATAACGACACGATACTAGAAACGGGACGAGGCCTAGCCTTATCCCCGGTCTAGTGAAGGCCCACGCCATTCACACATCAATCAAATCCATTCCATTTCACCAAACAATTCAATTCAAACCAAATAATCTAACCAACTACACAACCAAACAAACAAGTCCATGGTCTGTGGACGATTGTGTCGGGTGCTACTAAGCACCGTCTGCATCCTAGTATACATATATAACTAGAAAAGAAATTGAAGAGTGAGAAATTCTCACCGATAGCTATCCCAACTCCACGACACTTCAAAAGTAGGAAATCATCACTGTTCCCTTTTTTTGTCAGTTTCGTTGCCCGTAGCCACTACATATATAAAAATCGAATTTTTACTTTGCTATTCAATATATAAAAATCGAATTTTTACTTTGCTATTCAATATATAAAAATCCTATTTTTACTTCGCTATTCAATATATAAAAATCCTATTTTTACTTCGCTATTCAATATATAAAAATCAAATTTTTACTTTGCTATTCAATATATAAAAATTGAATTTTTACTTTGCTATTCAATATATAAAAATCCTATTTTTACTTCGCTATTCAATATATAAAAATCCTATTTTTACTTCGCTATTCAATATATAAAAATCCTATTTTTACATCGCTATTCAATATATAAAAATCGAATTTTTTACTTTGCTATTCAATATATAAAAATCCTATTTTTACTAACATTAAAATCTATATTTTTATAAACATCAACAAATAAACTCACTTGAGTTATGAAAATCACATTTTCACAAGTTCATTTTCATATAATATAAACTTAAAATATATGTAAATAAAATAAACAACTTACTTCAATCGATTTGGGGAAGAAATCAGAAGGGAAGGCGGAGCAGAGGAGCGGCAGGGGGGGGGGGGGGGATTCGCCAGCCTAGTGGTGGCAGCTAGGCGCGAGGGAGGTGGGTGCTTCGCGGTGGAGGGTTCGCGAAGAGAGAGGAGCGGGAGAAGTTGGGGAGGGGGGGGGGGGGGGAGGGTGCGCCAGCCTCTGGCGGCGGCGGTGGCCTCCCAGGAGGCGCTGCGTCGGGCTAGGGCGCGATGCCCTCTTTTGTTTTTTGTTTTTTTTTGTTTTCTTCTGAATGATGAATCGGGGGGGGGGGGGGGGCAAGGTATAGGAGAGGAAAGAGAAGTTTGATTATTTAATTTATTTTTAAATTCAAAAAGCAACTTTCTATTTTGAATTCAAAATCAAACCCGCCGACTGTCGTCCCTAGCGTTTTACCCCCATTCTGAACACAATGGGATATGTATCGTAAGCTGATTCGATCGTTTCGATCAGTTTTCGTTAAAATCAACGTATAACTCAATATATGGATTTGAATGCGCATTTCAATTTACCGGGGTCACATACTAACTCTAAAAATTCCCGAAAAATATTTTCTAGCTTCGTATTGACGATACGGTCCTAACAAAACTAGTTTCGTCGAATTCTGAGACCATTTGAAAAATGGCCATTTTCCAGTCGATTAAAATCAACTAAAACTGGTCAAACGCGTTTTCCTATGCCACGCTCACATATTGATTCGAAAAATTATGAAATTTGGAATCTAGCAATAATTTGACATAACGGATCCAACAAAAGTGTTTTCGTCGAAATCCGAGGTCGTTTGCAAAATGTCTATTTTTAAGGGCCTGAATTCCATAGCGACTATTCAGAATTTTCAACTAGACATATCTTTTCACTCCCGCTATGAAATTTCAATTTTACGGATTCGTTAGAAAGATATTCACAATTAGATCCTATTATTTTTGGTTTCCCTAAAATCCGGATTGTTTTGCACCCTGTACATTCAATTGAAGTTTGAAATCGAATTATCGAACTACCGCGCCATTTTCTATTCCTATTTATAATTATATATAATTATTATATTCTAACGACGACGTATATAAATATATACGATTGAATTATATTCAAAATAAATTTATCATCGATATTATTTAAAATATTTCATTTTAAATGTGCAAAATTCGCTAAAATTGCCAAAATAAAAATTTTAAACTGGCCCAGATTTTTGGGTTGTTACAATCTCCCCCACTTAAAACTTTTCGTCCTCGAAAAGGAACAAAGTCGAAAGTGGTTTGATCAATCAACTCTACGTTAGATCTGGCTTCCATTCTCCAACTTTTCAGTTTTTGAGAATTTTCAAATTTTCAAAAATTTGGCTAACACCCTAAATTTTCGAAAATTTTCGCCATAACCTCCCCTGCACCGGGAGCCACGGGAAAATCCCGAAATTGCCATACAGGCCTTTTGATCTCAAAAAGAAAAAGCCAATCGGCTCATAAAATCATCATCACCCAAACAAAACAGTAAATTATAGTAAACATGTACCTATTTGTCGGGCAAACAAATTTTATTCTCTGCTCTAGCCTCCTTGCTATGACCTGTTCAATGTAAGCACATGTATATGCAAGCAAATGCAACCAATTTTCAATACAATTCAATATTTGGTTCAATTAGGCATAATGGTTCAAAATTGTCAAACAAATAAACAAACAACACAAACATCAATCAATTAGCGAATTTAACGTTTCAAATTCATAATTTTGATATATATACTGAAAATCTTGTTTTTGATGCCAATTCACAACAATAAACCTATCTATATAAGTTTTGGTTCTCACACCTGTCTAATGGAAATATATAGAAATCACACCTTCGAAACACGAAAATAAATACTGGCGATGGAGCGCCATCATCAGAATCATGTCCGGGCGACTAGAATGTGATTCTATATCTATCTAATATATTAAAACTTCGAATATACGTTCATGACGTGTATATGCAAAATCTTTATATATTGGATTGTCCAAATTCAAAATAAACAAATATTCAAATATGTATAAAATGGTTTAAATTTTCAAAACAAAATTGTTTTCATTTGAAAAATATACTCTTCACACACGTTCTAGGATACTACTGATCCTATCTCTAACGAGTCATTCTAATTGGATATTACTAATCCAATATCTGATGAATTCTTCCGTATGGTTCTAATGTGTCTTATTCTCGAGCTTTGTAAACCAAAGCTCTGATACCAAATGTGACGGCCGGGAATTTCGCTCGATCCGAATCTGTCGTTAAACCGATCTAGTCCGTTCGAAACCCCTGATCGTTTGAGAACAGGACAAATCAGAACACAAACAGAAGAACATTTCATTGTTATTACAACAATTCATCAGATACAAGAATATACAGAGTATAAATGAATAAATTACATTCGATAAATATCAGAGATTACAATAAATTACATAGCAGCGGAAAATAATACAAAGCACAAATTAAGGTGATATACGGATACAGAGCTTTCCGGATATCATTCCAGCTGTAAACCAGGATCCTGTGAATATAAATCTGCAAAACCAAAACTACTAGCTGTCCGTGTCGAAAATAGGGGCACCCAGAGTTTAGGTTAAAACAATAAACTCCAAGTCAGTCATGTGACTGGTGTGAGAACTAAAACAGTTATTTAAAACTTTACTTTAAAAGAGAGTGATTCAAGGGACCACGCCGTATAACACGGAACGGGTTTCCTCCCAAGAATACTAGTGCATAGAATAAACAGCGCAATGCTCTTTCTAAAAATGAAGCTATTATAAGACCCAGGTCCCATCACACAATGCAACGCAAGCCGGAGGATAGGGTTTTCCCTTATAATAGCAAAAAATGCTTGGTACGTTTAAAAAAAATCATTTGATACTATTATAAGTGTATAGTGTCAAAACAATTCCAATCATAACTATCAATCCTAGGCGGCATGGGTACCATCTATCATGTCGCCATACTAGGCTCTACAAATAAAACCGCAATATCACGTATTGGAAATTGGATTTCCGTCATGAGTCGTGGCAAGGGGCAAGATCCTCTCCGCTTCGAGACATTATAGCAAATGCTTAGGACTACACACTCTGGGCAGCCACTGGATCGGTTGGGCCAATCCTCACTTACGTTAGAGGATTATTTATTCCTGAACACACGTTTCCTGGTCCTTACAGACCTATAATTGAGGCGCCTCGCATCCAATAACCACAAAGGTGAAAAGTATATAAATGTCAGGGCTGGCAAGTCACTGACACCACCAAAGCTAGAAAGAAACGTCGTGTTCTCCCAACGGTCCGTATCCCGTTTTTAGCTCATACCGAGGTGTGAGGCTCGCGAATCCACGCTATACACAAAGCTGCCTCGTAGGCCGTGCTTTGATCATCAACCACAAGACTTTGCTTTTCAACAGAAGCCTTGATCATTGCATCTCAGCGTGCCACACTGGCAATTCATGCCATGCGATTGATATCTATCGATATATAACCTCTAAGATCGTACGTCTCAGAGAAGGGCGTTAAGCAAAAGAATAAATTCTCCGCCGCCAAACAGATATATATTTTACAAAAATCAATCAACACAGAATAAAATCCAATGTCAGACACACAATCCATTTACAAGTTCGTTCTGGGTCTGAACGAAACCGGAGGCACTTTCCTCGCATATCCATCCATCTCCAAGTACGTCTGGACGACAACCAACTGATTCCCTCATCTTGGGTGTACAACCCAATCAGGATCATCAGTAATTATCCAAACGATGTGAAGACTTCCGGTCTTCGATCACCGTCTTCATCTTCGACATATCGTCGAATCGGTTATTCAGAATGGGTATAAACCTGGCCTTTCCGAACAACCCGCGTATATTAAAAACAAATGTTACACAAACACAACTTACGCCTTATTCCAATTCAACAGCCACTAACCGCAAATTAGCAAGAGAACAATTTCCCAAATGTTAACCCCGAAGGCCGAAACCGACATCAGATCAATACCCAGGAAACCATTCTTCTTAACTAACCTACAGCTAGTTTCTAAATTTCAATTCTTAGGGAAAGGTTCCCATTAATTTTATCCAAGATAAATTCTTTTAAAATTTATCCTTTAATCTTCCATTGGATGTCGTATGAAACCAAATTATGGTTTTTTTCCAAACTAGTCGAGATCAGCGAACCACACCGAAGTAATTATTTATTTTATTTCCCAATCCCAACCTATTCATCCCATGAAGCAAAACTGGTAATACTCCATATCTAACACCACGGTGTTATCGGTAAAATTAATTACCATTTCACGTTCAAATCTAATTAAAGATTTAACTATCGCTTGGAGCAAAACTGGTGATACTCCATCCTCGCTCACTTTCTGAATTTGCTAATTTAAATTATCAATTCACATTTCAATTTAATTGCAGATTCATTAAAACTCCTTTAACTGGGTTAAAGAACTTATGTCTTTTAAAACACAGTTCACGACAAACCCAAATCACATTTTATTTATTATCGGGTTAAAGAACAAGTGTTATTTAAAAACACCGTTCACGATAAACCCACAAATCAATTCTATTTTAAAACCCGTTTCAAATCCAATTTATTTATTTAAAAATAAATGGGTTTTAATCTCAGTTCAAAACTAGTTTATTTCGATAAAAAAAATCTATTTTTATCTTTTCAAATATGGAATTTTTCAGCCCAATTTTTCCCAAATCATATATTATGATTTTACACAAATTATCAATATTTTTAATAATTTTATCAAGTACCGTACAGTCTATTTCGAACAACGGCCATCGAACTGCACTTACAACGACCTTTTCTAAATTTGATTTGGACGTATCTCAAAATCCAACCGTTAGATTTCAAATTTCTAATATTCGTTAGAAAGCTCTTTTCGATACGAACCCAACGGTTCCAGTTTTAGGAGAATCCGTCGGTCGGATCTCCCGTAATGTCCGTTTGAAATAAATGGTCGAAATTCACGAACTGCTGCGGCGCGACGCGTTCTATTCAGGCCATTATATTATATATATAATATATATAATATATATTTCGTTGATTTCTATTTAAAACGAATTATATAAATAGTTTTAAATTCGTTTCAAAAACAATTTCAACTTCCATTTCAATTCAAATCAAAATTGAATTTTTTTCTTATAAATTCGTTTTAAAATTCATTTCTATTCAATTCAAATTTCAATTCAATTCAATTCGTTTTCAATTCAATTCGAATTCATTTTCAATTCAATTCGAATTCGTTTCATATTCAATTCAAATTGGTTTTCTATTCGATTCAATTCAAATTGGTTTTCTATTCGATTCAATTCAAATTGGTTTTCTATTTAAATAAAATTAAATTCGTTTTCTATTCAAATCAAATTCATTATATTTTCAATTGAAATCAAATTCGTTTTATATTCAATTCGAATTCATTTTCTATTCAATTTAATTCAAATTTCGTTTAAAAATATTCGATTTCGAAATCACTTTTCAATATTCATTTTAAAATGAATAAAATCGATATAAATATCATTCACGTCAAAATGGCGTCAATCTAATCAACACGGCTTCATATATTTCTATTTTCAAATATTCTATTATTAAAATATTTTGTTCAACACATGACTAATCTCAACGGATGAGTACTGTCAACACACGAACCTTTATTTTATATTGATAAAGATGTAAATTTTATTATTAAAATATTTCGTTCAACACATGACTAATCTCAATGTATGAGTACGGTCAACACATGAACCTTTATTTTATAATATTCTTTACCTTTCAAATTGGAATGAGGCCCAATCAATCACCATATAATGTTAATTATATGGATTATTATACATCACACGTATATAATAGCATTGAAAAATAATCAACCATCTACCAAAGTGCACTACACTGTATAAGCATCAAATATAGATATCTAACGCTTATAACGGCCTGTCAATTAATCGATCGACATATTTAATCAATCAGGATGAGTGAACTTCAAATTTCATCCCAACACCCGTGTGGGGTTTCAATCAATCAAACACAGATTTTAGTTGTGCAGTTGGGCGATGTGTAAACTTTATCGACCCAATCAATATCAGTCAAATCAGTGTATATAAACAAATCGGCCGATTTGTTTATAAATATTTATTTATTCACTTTCACGTAAAAAATTATATTTTAACGATAAAACATTTTATTCAACCTATGAAAATATTCTATTCAGTTCATTTATTACATAAAATGATTTCTTTATTTTTCTAACTTATTTTAGAAAATTTCGGCGGCATAACGGCACGATACTAGAAATGGGACGAGGCCTAGCCTTATCCCCGGTCTAGTGAAGGCCCACGCCATTCACACATCAATCAAATCCATTCCATTTCACCAAACAATTCAATTCAAACCAAATAATCTAACCAACTACACAACCAAACAAACAAGTCCATGGTCTGTGGACGATTGTGTCGGGTGCTACTAAGCACCGTCTGCATCCTAGTATACATATATAACTAGAAAAGAAATTGAAGAGTGAGAAATTTTCACCGATAACTATCCCAACTCCACGACACTTCAAAAGTAGGAAATCATCACTGTTCCCGCCTTTTGTCTGTTTCGTTGCCCGTAGCCACTACATATATAAAAATCGAATTTTTACTTTGCTATTCAATATATAAAAATCGAATTTTTACTTTGCTATTCAATATATAAAAATCCTATTTTTACTTCGCTATTCAATATATAAAAATCCTATTTTTACTTCGCTATTCAATATATTAAAATCGAATTTTTACTTTGCTATTCAATATATAAAAATCGAATTTTTACTTTGCTATTCAATATATAAAAATCCTATTTTTACTTCGCTATTCAATATATAAAAATCCTATTTTTACTTCGCTATTTAATATATAAAAATCCTATTTTTACTTCGCTATTCAATATATAAAAATCGAATTTTTACTTTGCTATTCAATATATAAAAATCCTATTTTTACTAACATTAAAATCTATATTTTTATAAACATCAACAAATAAACTCACTTGGGTTATGAAAATCACATTTTCACAAGTTCATTTTCATATAATATAAACTGAAAATATATGTAAATAAAATAAACAACTTACTTCAATCGATTTGCGGAAGAAATCGGAAGGAAAGGCGGAGCAGAGGAGTGGCAGGGGGGGTTCGCCAGCCTGGTGGCGGCGGCTAGGCGCGAGGGAGGTGGGTGCTTCGCGGTGGAGGGTTCGCGAAGAGAGAGGAGCGGGAGAAGCTGGGGAGGGGGGGGGGGAACGGTACGCCAGCCTCTGGCGGCGGCGGCGACCTCCCTGGAGGCGCTGCGTCGGGCTAGGGCGCGATGCCCTTTTTTTTTTTTGTTTTTTGTTTTCTTCTGAATGATGAATCGGGGGGGGGGGGGGGGCAAGGTATAGGAGAGGAAAGAGAAGTTTGATTATTTAATTTATTTTTAAATTCAAAAAGCAACTTTCTATTTTGAATTCAAAATCAAATCCGCCGACTGTCGTCCCTAGCGTTTTACCCCCATTCCGAACACAATGGGATATGTATCGTAAGCTGATTCGATCGTTTCGATCAGTTTTCGTCAAAATCAACGTATAACTCTATATATTGAATTTGAACGCGCATTTCAATTTACCGGGGTCACATACTAACTCTAAAAATTCCCGAAATATATTTTCTAGCTTCGTATTGATGATACGGTCCTAACAAAACTAGTTTCGTCGAATTCTGAGACTGTTTGAAAAATGGCTATTTTCCAGTCGATTAAAATCAACTGAAACTGGTCAAACGCGTTTTCCTATGCCACGCTCATATATTGATTCGAAAAATTATGAAATTTGGAATCTAGCAATAATTTGACATCACGGATCCAACAAAAGTGGTTTCGTCGAAATCCGAGGTCGTTTGCAAAATGTCTATTTTTAAGGGCCTGAATTCCATAGTGACTATTCAGAATTTTCAACTGGACATATCTTTTGACTCCCGCTATGAAATTTCAATTTTTCGGATTCGTTGGAAAGATATTCACAATTAGATACTATTATTTTTGGTTTCCCTAAAATCCGTAATGTTTTGCACCCGGTACATTCAATTGAAGTTTGAAATCGAATTATCGAACTACCACGCCATTTTCTATTCCTATTTATAATTATATATAATTATTATATTCTAACGACGACGTATATAAATATATACGATCGAATTATATTCAAAATAAATTTATCATCGATATTATTTAAAATATTTCATTTTAAATGTGCAAAATTCGCTAAAATTGCCAAAATAAAAATTTTAAACTGGCCCAGATTTTTGGGTTGTTATAGTGGTGAATTAAAGTTATGGACGTCGATAACCCCTTAGCACACGTCCCGCATCAAAGCCCAACTCATGAAGTTAACTCGTTGGTTCCCAACTAGACCTAAGTTCTACTTCCCATTCGGACTACCTTTGCATCTCGGGTTTTGGTCTCCTCCGGATCGGTTTGGCCCTTCACTTCACTTTGCTTCGGATCGTAGTCACCCATCGGTTTGATTTCCATCTGGTTCGAGTCGGTTCGTGATGCATGGGGCGGCTCGTGGTGCTCCATATTGGTCGGGTCATGATTGCATGCTCCAGATCGTTGCGTCCATGTCAACTCATCCGGTTCGGATCGTGAGCACCCATTGGTTCGGGTCGGGGGTCCATCAGTGGTTCGTGGCAAGCTCTCCGGGTCGGGTCGTGGTACTCGCCCTTCAGCTGATCCGTTCGTGGTACTTGAGCAGGAGCGGTCGGGTCGTCGCCATCAAGCTTCTTGGTTCCACCGACGATTCGTGGGAAGGGGGTTCTTCACGGGCGGGTCGGGTCGCCCTCCAGCGATCTGATCCGGTTCGGGTCAAATTCCTGCAACTCTTCCTACGACTGTTTTACGCTATACGACGACATTTTCGACTATTCTGACTGTTCTAATTAATCACAAAGCATACCATACAGTCATAGCAACATATAGAATTGACCACAAACACTAACACAACAAATTGATATGTCAAAATGGATCAAATCTACCTAAAACCTATATTTTCCCCCTAAGCATGATTAAGTAAATCTAATGATAAGATTAGAAAAACTTATACAAATTAACCAAAACTTCTAACAAAGGCCTAAAATGGTGTTTAAGAATTTCTAACCATCTTTCCAGAATTTATTAATACATAAATTCGCTAATTAACACTAATTATCCCTAATTAACCATAACTAGTGTAAAAACAATGCTAATCACTCACTCACCTTAGCCACAAACAAACTATAGATCTGAAATATTATCTGATTTGGGTTGAATCTCTATGCAATACAGCCGCTTTATTTCCAATCTGATGCTAATTTGCCTTGTTTTGATGTAGCTTTGGCTTAATTAGCGATCAGAAGGTGATTTGGGGTGCTTTAGCAATTGGAGGCCATTGCTAGGTTTCAAAGGTTGTAATTGGCGGCTAAGAAATGAAATAAAAACTGATTTACTAACTAATCTCAGCCCTTCCATAACCCTAATCCCGAAATGGGTTATGGGCCCTCTTGTTAATCACCCTAATTAGGCCCGGTTAAGCTGTTTTTCACCTTCTAAACCTTGTTTCGGCCATATCTCCCAAACGGTTAGTCTGTTTGGCTAATGTGACCACTCTACAGATCTAATGGAAGTGGTTTCAGGTCAAAACTTCTTACCAATCAAAAGTTATGGCCAAAACAAGATCAGCTAGGGGAAAAATGGTCATTTAAAAATCGGAAAAAATCATGAACATGGGAAATGACCCCAATAGTTGTCTCCTAAAGTTACATGACCATAAGACTTTGTATGTGAAAGAAATACATATTCTACGATCCTTCGATGCGTAGAATGCGGATTGTTACATTCTCCCCCCCCCCCCTTAAGAAATTTCGCCCCCGAAATTCCTTAACTAAGAAACAAGCAAAGGATCCTGCATGCCTACCAACCATTCACAATAATCAAACATACAAAAACAAACAAAAAAGTCTATCCTAGCATGCAGAAAACTAAGTCGCAATTAAAATCTTAGAGTTCTGGATACGTCTTCCAAATATTCTCCTCTGTTTACCAAGTACAGTCTTTCTCATTCTTGCCCCACTCATCTTTGGCCAGATCCATCGCTTTCCTTCGAAGTTGCTTCGTATCGTGCTTGACAATACGAATCGGCTTGCGGTTCTCAACCGCCTCGGGTTCTACTTCGATATCATCCAACTGATCAGGTGAAATAGTTATATCGGGATCGTGCACGAATTTCCTTAACTGGGAGACATGAAATACGTTATGAAATCCTGCCATCTTCTATGGTAATTCAATTTTATATGCCAAATTCCCAACTTGCTCGAGGATTGGGAATGGACCAACAAATCTTGGCGCCAGTTTTCCTCTCCTTCCAAATCGAATAACATTCTTTGATGGGGAAATCTTAACAAACACCAAGTCACCAACGGAGAATTTTTAATCTCTTCTCCTCTTATCAGCATAACTCTTCTGCCTATCTTGGGCAGCCATCATTCGTTGTTGGATAATCTTGATCTTGTCTGAGGTTTCTCTTATTACATCCGGCCCAAGCACGAATTTCTCACTGGTCTCCAACCAACATGATGGTGAGTTGCACGGTCTTTCATACAAATCTTCAAATGGAGCCATACCAATTCTGGATTGATAACTATTCTTATATGCAAACTCAACCAGATGCAAGTGGTCATCCCATGATCCACCAAAATCCAATATGCAAGCTCTCAAGAGATCTTCTAATATACGATTTACCCTCTCTGTTTGACCATCAGTTTGAGGATGATACACGGTACCGAGATGTAATTCTGACCCTAGAGCCTCTTGTAAGCTCTACCAAAACCCACTAGTAAACAACGGGTCTCGGTCACTCACAATGCTTTTGGGTACTCTATGAAATCTCACTACACACTTCATATATAGTTCCGCTAACTTAGCTGCCGTTCTATTCGACATGACGGGTATAAACCTTGCACTCTTAGTCAATCAGTCCACAATCACCCAAATGCTATCATGGCCCAATCTAGTCCTTGGTAACCCATCAATGAAATCCATTGAGACTTGTTCCCATTTCCATTCTGGAACTTCTAATGGTTGCAACAAACCACTAGATTTCTTTTTCTCAGCTTTAACCAACTGGCTGTTCATGCATTTGGATATAAACTTCCCAACGTCTCTTTTCATCCCTTCCCAGTAGTAGGTCTGCTTCATGTCTCGATGCATTTTGTTACTACCGGGATGTATAGTCAGTTTTGAGTGATGACATTCTATAAGCACTTCATCTCTCAATCCATTGACATTGGGTACAACTAGTCTTCCATTCTTTCTAAGACATCCATCACGATCAAACCCATACTTGTTCATCTCCTCGTCGATACCCATTTCTAACTTGGAGATGGTTTCCAATAGGTTATGATCATCTCTCTGACTGGAACTAATCCAATCAACCAAAGTGGGTCTGATCGTCAAACTTGCTAATACTTCTGGATCCAATTCGCACTTTGGTCTGAAAACATACCTAGCGATGTACTCCAATTGCTTCCATTCCAGAAACATAGTCCCTAAACTGGCGTGTCTTCTACTCAATGCATCAGTTTCCGCATTTCCTTTTCCTGGTGTATATGCGATATCGAAATCGTAGGAAGCCATGAATTCAAACCATCTTTGCTATCGGAGATTTGGATCCTTCTGAGAGAAAAGGTACTTTAACAATTTATGATCGGTAAACAACTTGAATCTTTCTCCTGAGAGATAATGTCTCCGCATCTTCAATGCGAACACAATCGCTGCCAATTCCAAATCATGGGTAGGATATCTTTTCTCATGCGGTTTCAGTTACCGACTAGCATAAGCTACAACCCTACCTCCTTGCATTAATACGGCACCTAGTCCGGTACCACAGGCATATGTGTATACCGTCATCTCTTCATTCCCTTTAGGAATGACTAACACTGGTGCACATGTCAACTTTTCCTTTAGACTCTTAAATGCATTCTCGCACTTTTCGTCCCAAACAAAGTTTGATTTTTCTTGGTCAACTGAGTCAACAGTGCTGCTATCTTGGAGAAATCTTGGATAAACTTATGATAATACCCAGCCAATCCCAAGAAACTTCTTACGTCTGTTGCATTCTTGGGCGTAGACCAATCTTGTACTGTAGCCACCTTCGCAGGGTCCACACAATACCATTCTTTGAAACAACATGGCCCAAGAACCTCACTTCCCTCTTCCAGAAGTGACACTTAGAAAACTTTGCTTTCAATTGGTGTTTTCTCAACACCTCCATCACTATCCTCAGATGTTCCTTGTGTTATTCCTCTGTCCTCGAATAAACTAAGATATTGTCTACGAACACAAGAACAAACTTATTCAATTGATCCCTGAATACCATATTCATAAGATCCACAAAATATGCTGGTGCGTTGGTCAACCCGAATGGCATGACCAACCACTCATAGAATCCAGACGGCGTCCGAAATGCCATTTTAGCTATACTCTCAGCTTCCACCCTAAGCTGATGAAAACCTGTCGCGAGATCCAACTAGTAGAACACTCTCGCGCTACTCAACAGATCAAACAAATCATCTACCCGCGGTAGAGGATACTTATTCTTCCTCGTCACCTTATTCAACTCGCGGTAGTCCACACACAATCGAAGGGAACCATCTGCCTTGGTAGCAAACACAACTGGTGCTCCCCACTCAGAAACACTTCTTATGATAAATCCCTTCTTCAAAAGATCGCTTACTTGCACCTCGAGCTCTCGCTTCCCCCTTGGTGCCATACGATGAAGTGGCATCACTATAGGTCTGGCATCTTTCACTAAATCAATATGGAACTCAATCTCTCGGTGTGGTGGAAGTTCGGTCACTTCCTCGATGCCGTTCGGATACTGGCCAGCCATGGGCACATCTGACAACTCATCATGCAGGATGTCGAGGGAATTTAGAAAACTAGCCATTACCCCATCACTAGGTAGACCAACAAACACTACCCTCCGCCCATCATCCGTTCTAACTGTCACCAAAAAGCCCTCATAGTATACCACCAACCTGTACCTTTGGAGCCAATCGACTCCCAAAATAATGCTAAACCCAGTAAAGCCCAAAACAAAGCAATCACAAACAAACATGCATCCATGACTCGATAAGACCACCTTACGACAAATCATACTAAGTCTAATCGAACCACCAATCGGGTTCGCCACCGCTAAAGGTCTATCGACTATCTTGGGTTCCAATCCCAACCTATCTACCAGGTCACTAGATATGAAGGAATGGGAAGCTCCGGTATCAGACAATACTCGAATAGGAACATCATAAATAGAAAGCATACCTTGAATGATGACATTCTTTCCCTTCTCCACCGCAGTTGGGGCATTTGACGAAGAAAGAACAACATTAAGAGCATATGCTTTCACAATATGCTTCTCTTTAGGGGGGTTGCAGACACTTATCCTTGTGATGCACCACTTGGCCACAATTGAAGCACTTCCTGTCCGCTGGCTTTGCTCGACATTATTTAGCATAATGGCCCTTCTTGCCACAGCTAAAGCACTCAACATCTTTCTTATTATTCTTTTTCTAGCCATCCTTGGTCTGATTCTGCTTTCTCTTATTCTGAGAACCATTCTTGCCTCCACCGCTTGCTTGCAGTTTTGGCTCCTCTGCAGATGCAACCTCAGTTTTCGACTTAGGGTATAGACTCTCCGATCTCAAAGCTTTCCCTACAATCGATTCAAATGTCTCATCGATATAGTTTATAAGCCTTTTCCCCAAGTACAGATCTAAGCCTGTAATGAACTTCTCATTCTTCTTCTCGGGAGTGTCGATAAGAGACAATCCATACTTCGATAAAGTATTGAACTCAGCAATATACTCCGAGACTGCCCTACCATTCTGCTTAAGCTCCAAGAACTTTCTAAACAATTCTGATTTTTGAGCAGTTGGGATAAACTTATCATTGAATCGGGCCTTAAACTGATCCTTTATAACTTGATCCTCTGGAGTACCTACCTCAATAGCATTCCACCAATTCATCGCCCGTCTTTGTGGCTGACGGGATGCTAGCTTTCTCTTCGTCGCATCCTCGATACCCAAGTCTTCGAAGATACACTCATAACTATCCAACCAATCCTGAACTTCTGTATCCGATTCCATTCCGTGGAACGGCTTCACACCAAGACTAGTGTAATCCTTGCAAAGCTTGGCTAAATCGGCTCTAGGCGCCTGCACCACCGCCATTTGCAGCATTTGGAGCTTCCCTCTGAACATCCCTAAGCATCTCTCTCATGAGGTCAGTGAACATCATCCTCATATCAGGAGCATTCCCATTATTAGCTCCTCTACCAGTACCCCTAGTATATAGGCTCATCGTTCAATCTGTGAGGAGAAAACGATTAACAAACTCTTTAGTGCTGCCAGTGCAATGCGACTTCATCCTTAAATATACTAATAATGTATATATATAGCTTTTAAAAAACAAATTATCACAAATACGTGCTCTCATTTACATACTATCTCTCTCTGATGTCTTCCCTAGGTTAACTACGCAACTTAGAGCTCTGATACCAAATGTGACGACCCGTCCCGCACCAGCCTACATTTCCAATGAAAGTGCGTTGTGCCAATGTCCAACCAGCACGGGACAGTCACAAAAAAAGGAAAAGAAAGGAATTTTAACTAACAAGGAACCTGTAGTATATCTCACAGCGTATGGAATAAAATATAATAATAACATAACTTGGCATAAAACAGGCGAGACAATGCATAAGCTAAAAACTTAAACCATCATAGCAGCGGAAAATCCAAAATTACAGCTTATGTTCCACATCATCTTTATTACAACTTTTAAAACTGTCTCTAAAGCAAAGTAAAGGAAAGGTACACTACTAATGCCCAAAGTATTGACCAGAAGTGACACAGGGAGAATATATATATATATATATATATATATATATAGAATAGTACGTGTAAGCCTCCTATTCGTCTCCAGACAGCTACTTGTGCATATCACCTAACCTGTCTATAGTCTGCCGGTTTAAGAGCACACAGAGTAATAAGAAGAGACACAAAACTCTGGGTCAGACAAAAGTCTGGTATGAGCGATAAGCAGCAAAACAGACAATAACAGTTATACTAAACCATACCTGAACCTGGACCTGCAACCAAAGGGTTAGCACACAAGATGTACAATACTCTAAGGTGACACTAACATGTGGTGTAAAGATACGGAGGAGGGGGTGTGCATGTCATACTGATGTCAAACAATCAAGCATAGCAACTATCCTCACATCTCTCACTCAGTGCATAAAGCATATGATATCCACCGCTTTGATCACCCATATCCTTGCTATGATCACTCTGCCCTATGGAGTCATGGCGACTCCACTGCGCTGATCCACAACCACTAGTCCTTGCTATGTCCACTCTGCCCATGAAGTCATAACGACTCCATTGCACTGGCTCATAGCCATGCTACGATCACTTTTCCCCATGGAGTAATAACTACCCCACTGCACTGATCCGTAGCCTAACATCCGTCTCGGTGGTGAATCAAATTTATGGGCATCAATAACCCCTTAGCACACATCCCGCAGCAAAGCCCAACTCATGAAGTTAATTGTTTGTTCCCAACTGGATCCTGAGTTCTACTTCCCATTTGGACTACCTTTGCATCTCGGGTTTTGGTCTCCTCCGGATCAGTTTGGCCCTTCACTTCACTTTGCTTTGGATCGTAGTCACCCATCAGTTTGATTTCCATATGGTCTGTGTCAGTTTGTGATGCATGAGGTGGCTCCTGGTGCTCCATACGGGTCGGGTCGTGATGGCATGCTCCAGATCGGTGCGTCCATGTCAACTCATCCGGTTCGGATTGTGAGCACCTATTGGTTTCGGGTCGGGGGTCCATCGGTGGTTCGTGGCAACCTCTCCGGGTCGGGTCATGGTACTCGCCCTTCAGCTGATCCATTCATAGTACTTGAGTAGGAGCGGGTCGGGTCGTCGCCATCAAGCTTCTTGGTTCCACCAGCGATTCGTGGGAAGGGGTTTCTTCACGGGCGGGTCGGGTCGCCTTCCACCGATCTGACCCGGTTCGAGTCAAATTCCTGCAACTCTTCCTGCGATTGTTTTATGCCATACGACGGCGTTTTTGGCTATTCTAACTGTTCTAATTAATCACAAAGCATACCATACAGTCATAGCAACATATAGAATTGGCCACAAACACCAAAACAACAATTTGATATGTCAAAATGGATCAAATCTACACAAAACCCATGTTTTCCCCTTAAGCATGTTTAAGCAAATCTAATGATAGGGTCAGCAAAACTTAACCAAATAAACCCAAACTTCTAACAGAGGACTAAAACGGTGTTTAAGAATTTCTAAATATTTTTCCATAATTTATTAATACATAAATTCGCTAATTAACACTAATTACCCCTAATTAACCATAATTAGTGTAAAAACAATGCTTATCACTCACCTTGGCCACAAACAAACTATAGATCTGAAATATTATCTGATTCAGGTTGAATCTCTATGCAACACAGCAGCTCTATTTCCATTTTGATGCTAATTTGCCTTGTTTTGATGTAGCTTTGGCTTAATTAGCGATTAGAAGGCGATTTGGGGTGCTTTAGCAAGTGGAGGCCATTGCTAGGGTTCAAAGGTTGTAAGTGCCAGCTAAGAAATGAAATAAAAACTAATTTACTAACTCATCTCAGCCCTCCAATAACCCTAATCCCGAAATGGATTATGAGCCCTCTTGTTAATCACCCTAATTAGGCCCGATTAAGCTCTTTTCACCTTCTAAACCTTGTTTTAGCCATATCTCCCAACGGTGAGTCCGTTTGACCACTCTATGGAAAGGTAAACCATCATCTGAATCTAATGGATGTGGTTTCAGGTCAATACTCCTTACCAATCGAAAATTATGGCCAAAACAAGATCAGCTAGGGGCAAAACGGTCATTTAAAAATCGGTAAAAATCATGAACATGGGAAATGACCCCAGTAGTCATCTCCCAAAGTTACATGACCATATGACTTTGTATGTGAAAGAAATAAATATTCTACGATCCTTCGATGTGTAGAATGCGGGTCGTTACACACTCGGTATCAGAACTAAAGGTTACCGGATCAAATAAAAGATTTGAAAAAAAATTATTTTCAAGACGGTTTTAAAAGAAGCATTTTCTAAAGAAAAGTTTTTTTTAAAGGCATATTCCACAAACCCATTTGCACTATCTTTTGATTCTCTATTTGAATCCTTGTTTTCCTTCTTTACTAAGTCTCCGGGGCTCCTGGCTTTCTGGGAGGCAACCCCATCGCGACATGGTTTTGTAGGCTTGATGAGACTACAAAACCTGTCAAATGGCGAAGAAGTGCCGAACTTCTATATAGCCGCAGTAGTTTCACCTACGGCTAATATTCTTTCAAGCTTTGTAGGGTTTTCCGTGCGATGGAGGCAGCTTTCTAGAGACTTATCAACAAGCCACACAAGGATGGCAAAGATGAGAATGAGGGAGTTTGGCTAAGGAGCACAACCAAAGTTCGAGAAACTCATGGATATGGACTTGGTTCAGAAGGAGGAAAGAATAGAAAAATCTAAGACAAGAGGAAGAGTCGTTATTATGGTATAACAGGTCATATAATTAAGGAAAAGGGCAAGAAGAAAGGACAGGATTTTCAGGAGGGCAAGTGCATGCTCTAACCATTAGCGTACCTGAGAGCGAGGTAGTAAAGTTTCTATTGTAAAAGTCTAGTTTTTCTTTTTGATCATCCTATTAGTACTCTTTTTGATTTTAGCTCTTCACATTCGTTTATATCTGCTTCCATAGTTGAGTCTCTGCACCTTAGTGCTTGTATAGTAGAAGATCCCATTATTGTCTCAAATCCAGTTGATGGTTCGACTCATTTATCTTTGGTTTGTGAGGATTTGAGAATAGCTATATTAAGTATTGAGTTTAAGTGTAATGCTTATGTTTTTTTTTGGTTTCATGGGCTATGGGTTGATTCTAGGCATGGATTGGTTAGCTAGTAATTGTTAAAGGAGGGTAGCTAGACTTTTGACTTGCATCAGGTATACCCTCGAGATTTCGTGCGATCCTAAGGGATCAGCTTGGCTTAGCTACCTAGAATCACTTGAAGCATCTATCGATGATTTGCGATCCATTAGAATAGTTCGTGGGTACGCAGATGTTTTTAATCAAGTTTGGGGTTCGTCCCCTAAAACGTGAGATAGACTTCCACGTATATCTAGTTGTCAATGCAAAGCCAGTTGCATTACCTGTACGACACATGAATCCAAGGGAAAGGAAGGGCTCAGTAAACAAGTAAAAGAGTTACTTGGAAAAGGTTTCATAAGGCGAAGTATTTCTGAATGGGGTGCTCCAGTTGTTTTCGTTACAAAGGCGGATGGTTCACTTCGCTTGTGCATAGATGATATTTTGGAATGAGGAAGAACATGCTTTGCATCTAAAGGAAGTCTCGGATACCCTCCAAGCACATCAACTTAAGGAGAAGTTCTTCAAAAATGCCATTTTTGGAGAGAAGAAGTAAGGTTTCTCGGACATGTGGTGTCCAAAGAAGGGATAGCAGTAGATCCCGCAAAAATAGTTGCGGTGTAAGACTGGAAGGTCCCAAGGAATGCAACTGAAGTAAGAAGTTTTCTAGGATTAACGGGCTAATATAGGGAGTTCATTAAGGACTTTGCGAAGGTATTAGCCCCACTTACAAGATTGATGAAGAAGAATCTAACCTTTGCTTGGGATATTGGTTGTGATGTCGCTTTCTAACAATCGAAGAGGGCTCTTACAACAGCCCCAGTTTTGACTTTTACCTTATGGTAGTAAAAGGTTTACGATATACACGGATGCATGCGGCACGGGGCTAGGCGCCATTTTGATATAAAAAGGAAAAGTTCAGAATACATATCAAACTTTGATTTTAAAACCTTCGGTTAAGTTAGTAGTCGGCATCGCTAGGAGTAAGACCTACGCTTTTTAATTAAATAGGGACTTCACAAAGAAATGACTCTCAGATAGCTGATGCAATGGGTAAATTAAGTAGAGAAGAGACCTCTAGTCACCTTAATAGATAAGCTTGCAAGAGGCCATGAGTACGCAATTATGTTTGAGCACCGCTTATCATCCTTTGACAGAAAGGGTGAATAGGATTTTGGAAGACCTTTTGAGGAAATGTTAGCATGACACGACAGTAGTTGTAGTGCCAAGTATACTAGAAGAAGAAAAGGTAGAACGAGAGGCGACAGTGAAATGAGTTCCAACGCATATACTGGAAATAGAAATTTAGAAACTACGCAATCGTGAAGTTAAGACAGTCAGTGCAATATGGAGTAAAGCTTAAGAAGATGCGACTTAGAAGACTGAAGACTAAATATGCGCATCCTACCCTTTTTGAGGGTATATCCTTGATCTCTCTTTTTCTGTAAAGTTTATTTGCATGCTAGTTTTTATCTTTTAAGTATATCCTCTCAGTCCTTAGTTAGAAACCAATGGATGTAAACATGTATTTGAAGCATGTTATGATTGATGGTTGCAAGTGGTTGCTCGTGGATGCATATACACACACATTAGGTACTAGATCGGCTCAGTCACTTTCATATTGCATATGCATATATGTATTTGTATATGGATTGAAACTTGATGTGTTACCATATGAACGTTGCATTCGTATGAATGATTGTGCACTCATATAGAAAGAA
This sequence comes from Allium sativum, assembly GCA_030737875.1. Classification (NCBI taxonomy): domain Eukaryota; kingdom Viridiplantae; phylum Streptophyta; class Magnoliopsida; order Asparagales; family Amaryllidaceae; genus Allium; species Allium sativum. The sequence goes on from CM060912.1 coordinate 898,372,180, forward strand.
TGATTAGGAATAATTGCATACATAAATGGACTTTAGCACTATCATGATTTGCATTAAGGAGGTCAACTAAATCAGTAGACTGCCTGATTTTGTATTAGATAAAGACATATACACACACTATGCATATAGTCATGAAAGCATTAGAAATCTATTTAAGGACAATGGATGCCTATGTTTGATGGTTGAGTAGATGGATGATTGGATGGTAGGATATACATTCCTCTTGACTTGAAGATTTCGGGGACGAAATCCTTTTAGGAGGGGAGAATGTCACACCCCGTATTTTCTGTGAACATTAAAGTAACGAATTAAAGAATACTTAATTTTAAAATTAGGAATTAGGGGAAATGAGTTACGTCATTGCATTCATCTCGGAATTCTGCTTGAGATAGAGTCCGAGTTTGCGTGAATTGGACTTCGTATGAAGAAGTTATGGAGTTCAGAAGATTTCAAGTTTAAACGAAAATTAAATATAAATAATAATTAAATTAAAAAGCAGTTCAAATTCAAAAATTCTGAGAGAAGCGGTTGGGCGGGAAAATTTCCACCCATAGTGGTCGACTCCCCCTGGGGGGTCGACATAGGTGTTGACCCCCCCCCAAGAGGGGTGTCGACTGGGGTGTCGACCCCCCCTTTATGGGTCGACCCCCTCGCCCAGATCTGGACTGTTTTTTCCACTGACGTTTTTTGAGTCATTAGGGCGTATGCGGAGACTTCCGGTTGGCTCTATTTGGTTTGGATAGCTCTGATTTCTCCTAGGATGATCTAACGGCTCTTATCAATCTAAACTTCTATATAACAACCCTCAACCCTAGAATTCATTCTATGAAGATGTCATGCTGTTCGTCTACAAATTGGCCTAGCCTCCATTCATCTACCCCAAACGAGAGAATCAAATACAAACTGGGAATCAATCAGAAGAACTAGAGAATCAAACGTCTACATTAAAAGATAGCTTTTCAAATTCAGAAATCAGATCCCAGAAATCAAGATCCGTCCTTTTTCTGTAAGTACAGTTATTGTTTAGATATGAACACCTAATAAGAAATCATGACTATAATAAGTGGATCTAGAACTATGCCTAATTCTATTCGTGCCTACCCTTTTGTCAATTCTGAATTGCCTATGCCTATGAGACTATTGTGATTGATGTATCGACACTTGTCGTGCCCATGAGACTATTGTGATGACATAATGAAACCTAACATGCCTATGAGACTATTGGATTGACAAAATGGAACCTATCATGCCTATGGGACTGTTGTGATTGATTTATCATGTTGTACATCCTATGTCTATGAGATTATTGGACTGACGCAATTGAACCAACTATGATGTATATGCAAATTACATGATAAGTTATGTTCATACATGCTTACATGTTTAGATCCAAGCTAGTACCCATGTTTAAGATCTATATAAATTCAAGCTTATACAATTAGATCTTTGCTAGTTCGCATGTTAATTGGATCTAATTTAAATGTAAGATCACATTCTTGTGCTTAATTAAGTTTATGTCATTCTATCCCAAATTTGTACTCCGCATGTTGATCTATATTGTTTATGCCTGTTGGAATGTTACATGACCCTTTCTTTTCCCTTTTGTTTATAAGTTAGGCTAATTTGCGAGCCTAACATTCTATGTGAATTATGCGAACGAATAATGGGGGAGACATTGGGGAAATTTTTTAAACTACATGCTTTTGGCATAGATTGGCTCATAATCATGTAAATGATTAGTAGCATGAAATGGTAGAATTTGTATACCTAGAATTATGGACATAATTTAGAGGGTAAATGGGGCATGACTTGAATTGACAACACTTGTGGATAATTTACATATGAACATAAATTGCAAATGTGTAAATTAATTAAAATATGAACATGCCTAACCCGAGATTAGATTGAGTTGCGGTGCAAAACTGCCCGGAACTTCCCGGTGCATCCAGTAACCGCAACAACACAGATCTAATGTTCGGAGTTAACGCATTTATCTCAAAACCCGAGGTTAGAATGAGTTTGCGGTAGAAGTCTTCCCGGAACCGCCTGGCACATCCAACAACCGCAAACAACAGTTCTAATGTGAGAGGTTAGGGCATTAATAAATTAATTAATGCCAATAAACAGAACTTCTAAGAATGGTAAGGTTAAGTAACATATGAGAAGGCGACACTTAACCAATACATGTTAATTAGACAAGAAGGTGGGGTTAAGTAAATTTAGAACACTTAACCGTTATAACATGTTAATTAGACAAGAAGGTGGGTTAAGTAAATTTAGAACACTTAACCGTTATAACATGTTAATTAGACAAGAAGGTGGGGTTAAGTAAATTTAGAACACTTAACCATTATAACATGTTAATTAGACAAGAAAGCGGGGTTAAGTAAATATAGAAACACTTAACCAATATGGCATGATGAATGAGTAGGGCTAAGTTAATAAGAAACACTTAACCAATATAACATGATGAACGAGTGGGGTTATGTTAATAAGAAACACTTAACCAGTATAGCATGATGAACGAGTGGGGTTAAGTTAATAAGAAACACTTAACCAGTATAACATGATGAATGAACATGGTTAAGTTAATAGGAAACACTTAACCAATACAACATGATGTGTGGGTGGGTTAAGTTAACATAAGTGGACAACACTTAACCAATATTACATGAACAAAGTGGATAGGGTTAAGGCAAGCTTAACCAATAAAACATATTGACTTGATCAGTGAGAAGGTTAAGTACGTCTCGTGTAGATGGGTAATATTAGTATATATATAGGCCCATAAACTTAACCGTTAAATAAACATGTTTGAATTAGTGGGTGGGTTAAGTACATCTCTTGTAGGTGGGTAATATTTGTATATATATAGGCCCACAAACTTAACCAGCAGGAAACCCTAGTAATGGGGACCCATTTCAGTAGTAACCCACATAGATGTATCATGGTACCTGAAATAGACAGGGTGGGGCACGATTATTGGGCTGTTTATAAGCGGTCAAAATAACAGTAGGGGGTACGTCAGTGTTGGTTCCGACGGTTTAAGGGCGCGCCCGTACTCCAGAGTGGGAAAAACCAGGCACTGGGTACCAGTAGTTACACACTGTGCATCTTGAATCGGGTCGGGTTGCTATCATAAGGATTGATACACCTTATGGTGGGACCAGCACAGGGTATCTACATGCAAGAGAGGGCCGATTGACACAGACACAAGGAAAATTAATACAAGTAGGGAGCCGATCGATAGAGTAGAAAGGGTACATCTAACATCTTCGTGGCAATTAGGCTGATTGAGGTAAGATCATCATACTAGATGTACACCTGAAGGCTACCACAATTGCGGGTTTGGGATCTCCTTATTATATAACACAGGATACTAGTTGGGATATTAGTAGGGGATACAGATCATTCTATAAAAGACACTAGTTAGGATACTGGTTAGTTGGTGCAGAGAAAATAGGAAACCAGAGAAAGAACCGAAGCACATTCTGCTTATCTTGCCTTATCATATCTTATGCTAATCTTATGTTATCTTGTTATCCCTATTATCACGGTATTGTCTTAGATTCAGTTTATTCATGTTACTATTACCTGTTTACATACTGAAAATCACTGGACTTACCAGACTTATGTCTGATCTAGTTTTGTTTCGCCTCTCTTCTTCCGTTTCCCCCTCAGGTAGTCAGGGAGGGAATAGCTCAGCTTAGTTTGGACATTTACTCTTTCCAAGCTTGAAGATAGTCGACGTATTGCTTTGGACTCTCTTTTCCACTGCTATGTTTGGCTCATGCTTTATTTGGGAATATCATTGTTATTTTATGTGTCTTTATTTTATTAAACAAGACAGATACTTTGTTGTACTGGGTACTGGTGTTTTGGTGTTTGAAAACAATCTTTGTACAAGCTTTTTACCGAACTGCCACTTTATCAATGAAGTAAAGTTTTTATTCTTTTCTGCTACTTTATTTGTCTGCCTTGTAATTTATCTTCATCTTTTACCTATAACGCTTCACTGAAGTTAATGCATTCCCTTTGTGAGTGACCTTAATGGAGCTAGGGTGTTTACAATTAGTTTTAATGAAAAACTTAGACACACATTTTAAATTACGGATGGAACTGTTTTGTAACGACCCGCATTCTACGCATCTAGGGATCGTAGAATATTTATTTCTTTCTCATGCGAAGTCATATAGCCATGTAACTTTGGGAGACGACTATTGGGATCATTTCCCATGTTCATGATTTTTGCCAATTTTTAAACGATCATTTTTCCCCTAGCTGATCTTGTTTCGGCCATAACTTTTGATTGGTAAGGAGTTTTGATCTGAAACTACTTCCATTGGATTCGGATGATGGTTTACAATTCCGTAAATTGTTCACGTTTGCCAAACGGACTTACCGTTGGGAGATATGGCTGAATTAAGGCATAGAGGGTAAAAAACAGCTTAACAGGGCAAAATAAGGTGATTAACAGCTAGGACCATTGGGGGATTTCGGGATTAGAGCTTTATAAGGGCTGATTAGGGTTAGAGAAACCTTTTCTTTGTCATTTTTCAGCCGCCACTAATACCCTTTCAACCCTATCAATGGCCTCCACTATCTAAAAAACCTTCAGATCACTTTCTAATTGAAGATTAAGCTAATCAACATCAAATCAAGGCAAATCAACATCAAATTAGAGGCAAAGGCTGCTTTGTGCATTGGAATTCGTGCTATTTAAGGAATCATTTCAGATCTGAGTTTATATTTTGACTAGGGTGAGTGATTAGCATTGTTTTTACCCTAATTATGGTTAATTTGGGCAAACTAGTGTTAATTAGCGAATTTATGTATTAATAAATTCTGGAAAAATGTTTAGAAATTCTTAAACACCGTTTTAGACCTCTGTTAGAATTTTGGGTTAATTTGGTTAAGTTTTGCTAATCCTATCATTATATTTGCTTAAACGTGCTTAAGGGGAAAATATGAGTTTTGGGTATGTTTGATCCGTTTTGACATATTAGATTGTTGTTTTAGCGTTTGTGATTGATCATACGTGTTGCTATTACTGTTTGGAATGATTTATGATTGTCTAGTGGAGTTTTATTGGTCGAAAACGCCGTCGTGAGGCATAAACAGTTACTGGAAAAGCCATAGGAAACAGTGTAGAAAAGTGGATCGGATCGCACGACCCGATCGTGAAACCCTCTCACGAGCCGATCCACTCGTATCTGAAGCTCTCCGACCCGACCCATACAAGGTCCCAAGAACCGCCTGAGGAAGCAAGCCACGACCCGATGCATGAAGAGGAGGACCAAACCGAAGTGCCACGATACCCGATCCGACTTGGAGTGTGCCACAAACCGATCCGATGCTACGGCCACGACCCGACCCGATGGGATGACCACGAACGGAGCCATTCGTGACCACGAGATCCACGATCTGAACTAGAGCACCACGAGCCGCTCCATGCATCACGAACCAACCTGAACCAAATGGAGATCAAACCAATAGGTGACTACGATCCGAAGCAAAGTGAAGTGAAGGGCCAAACCGATCCGGAGGAGACCAATCCCGAGATGCAAAGGTAGTCCGAATGGGAAGTTGTAACTCAGGATGGAGATGGGAACCAATGAGTGAACTTCATGAGTTGGACTTTGCTACGGGACGTGTGCAAAGGCGTTATCGACGTCCATAGCTTTGATTCACCACCGAGGGATGATTGTTAGGCTACGGATCAGTGTTGTGGGTAGTTATTACTCCATGGGGGCAGAATGATCGTAGCATGGCTATGAGCCAGTATAGTGGAGTCATCATGACTTCATGGGGTAGAGTGGATATAGCAAGGACTAGTGGCTATGGATCAGTGCAGTGTAGTCGCCATGACTCCATGGGGCAGAGTGATCATAGCAAGGATTTGGGTGATCAAAGCAGTGGATATAGTATGCTTTACATACCGAGTGAGAGATGTGAGGATGGTTGCTATGCTTGATTGTTTGCCATCATTATAACATGCACACCCCCACCCCGTATCTTTACACCATGTGTTAGCATCACCTTAGAGTATTGTACATTTTTTGTGCTAACTCTTTGGTTGCAGGTCCAGGTTCAGGTATGGTTTAGTATACCTGTTATTGTTCTGTTTTGCTGCTCATCGCTCATACCACACTTTTGTCTGACCTAGAGTTTTATGTCTCTTCTTATTACTTTGGGTGCTCTTAAACAGGAAGACTAGAGACGGGTTAGGTGGTATGCACGAGTAGTTGTACCGGAGACGAGAAGGAGGCTTCCACGTATGATATATATGTATAGATATTCTCCCTGTGTCGTTGCTGGTCACTACTTCGGGCATTAGTAGTGCACCTTTCTTATTTTTCTTTAGAGATAGTTCTCCAAAGTTGTAATAATGATGATGTGGAACATAAGCTGTATTTTGAATTTCTGTTGCTATGATGATTATGGTTTAGTTCTCAACTTATGCACTATCTCTCCTGTTTTATGTTAAGTATGTTATTATTATATTTTATTCCATGCGCTGTGAGACATTCTACATGTTCCTTGTTAGTTCAAATTCCCTTCTTTCCTTTCTTTGGCGACCGTCCCGTGCTAGTTGGACATCGGTACATCGCACTTTCATTGGAAATGTCGGCTGGTACGGGGTGGGCCGTCACACGTTTACTCTTCGCTAGAAGGATGCGCTAAACCCCTATCTTCACCCACTAACAAACCATTTCCCATTCCATGAAACATTTCATCCATTTTAGGGTTTCAGTTCGACCAACAAATCATCGATATTTTTGATTCATAAAATTCTTAATACCTAAAATCAGTAACGTCGACAACCGAGACAAATTCTCCAACATCGACCTCTAATTTGCCGATAGTCGATTGGGTATTCAAGGCTAGATCTCCGAAACAAACATCATCAAGTCCTCAATCGAAAAACAAATCTCCAGAAATTGAAAAATCAAAAGCTACAGTTGCAAAATCAAGAGCGGTTAAACAACCCACGTCAATGAAGACGATACCGTGGGTTCAAGGACTGGTGTTATGGTTTTGAAGGTATTAGATTTTGTTGAAATTTTGTTTGTTACGTCTAAATTTTTCATTGAGAAACAAAATACATGAATTACAAAGTATTATGATAGTTATACATTTCATTTTTCATTTTAGCATAATAAAGTGTATTTAATATGCTTGATGAAAGTGATTAATAAATCGTTGACATATTAAAACTACAGTAGCATATTTTGGATAGTAACTTTGAAAAATATAATGATAGGTTAATGTGTCATAAGTACATTGCAAAGAAATATGCATGATTTTTTTTCAAGAATGAAAGTTTACCATAGTTTTTAGTTTCAAAGCTCTATAATTAGATTACCATGTGCAAAACAATACATAAGGATGAATTGTAAGTGCAATGGCTAGTTGGTATAGTTTGCATGTAAAAAATGATAGCTTATCAAAGTGTTTAGATGCAAAAGTTCATCATTGTGTTTAATGTTTTCAAAATGAAAGTTTAGCATAGAATTTTAATTACGAAGCTCTATAATTAGATTACCATGTGCCAAACAATACATAAGGAAGAATTGCAAGTGCGATGGCAAGTTGGCATAATTTGCATGTAAAAAATGATGGCTTATCATAGCGCTCAAATGCAAAAATTCATCGATGCGTTTAAATTTTTCAAAAAGAAAGTTTATCGTAGAATTTTAGTTACAAAGATCTATATTTAGATTACCATGTGTAAAACAATACATAAATAAAAATTAAAGTGCAATGGCAAGTTGACATAATTTGCATGTAAAAAATTATAGCTTATCGTAACATTCAAATGCAAAAGCCCATCAATGCATTTTAAGTTTTCAACATGAAAGTTTACCGTAGAGTTTTAGTTATGTAGCTCTATAATTAAATTACCATGTGCAAATTGATATCTAAAATTATGATGCAATGGAAAGAATATGGTTTTGGCATACTCATTCAGAACAAGATTTTCTCTCATAGGACAAACTATATTCTCTATCACATTATCCAAATCATTGAGTATTGCATTCTGCATATTAAAAATTATTAGCATAATTTAGAAAAAACTTAACCTTAATTTTAAAAAAGGTTTGACTTACCATCATTATAGTGGAGAAGGTATAGTTTAATAGTTGTGCTCATACAACTCTTGGTTTTGAACATACAAGTCAACTATCTAATAGAGTAAAGAAAATAATTACCTATGTTAGTAGCTTTATACAGGAATGATGAGTTTTATATCATTTTGAAAATATATGTCTATCTTTATTTTCATCTGTTCATTCATTATGAATATCAGCATAATACGTATGTTGCTAATTTTTCAGGTGTGGTAGTGGCTTTATATCAAAATGATAAATTTATATATCATTTCAAATACACCTGTTTTTTTCTTCTTCAAATTTTCCTGTTAATCATTTCCCAGCTATTATCATAGCACGTAAGGCTCTTTTTTCCTTGTATAGTTATATATACTATGTATGGTAGAGGGTTTATCTCAGAATGATAAGTTTATATATCATTTTGAATATACGCGTACATTGTCTATTTTTCCAGCCTATTAAATATTAATAAAAATTATATAAAAATACGAAGAAAAATACCTGACCATCAGTGTACTGATCCAGCAAAATAGATTCAAGCATAGATTTTACAATTGTAATCCCACCACTTTTAACATCATCTGATATGAAAACTACAGAGCTGCATTTTACATAAACACAAAATAAGTTAGTTGGTACATTTTCGATGAAATTGTAATGAAAAACTATTAATGATAATATAATTATTACTTCTCATTTTCATTTTTTTTCAAAAAGAAGGCGAAGGACGGTCGGACTCAAACCTAAGTGGGTACTGTAACACCCCGTAATTCTATAACATTAAGTTCCACAAATTAAAGTATAATTAATTTTTAAAATAAGAATCAAGGGAAACAGGTTGCGCCATTGCGTTCGTCTCGAAATTCTACTTGGAAACGAGTCCGAGTTTTCGAGAAACGGCGTCCGTATGAGGGAGATATGACCCTCCGAAGTTTCAAGGATTTTCAGAGCAGAAAAACAACTCAAATTCGAATTCGAAATTCGAATTCAAACCCCAGCGCATACTGGGAGGAAATTTTCCTACCCAGGACCAGATTGACCTGGGGGTCGACACTGTGGTCGACCTTCCGGGGACCAGGTCGACCTGGGCGTCGACCTGGTGCTGAAACCCAGTTTTGAGCCGGGGTTCATTCTGATGTTTCTGGTCTCGTTTTCAGTCTAGATTCGTCCGCCTAATCCTATATAAACAGCCCCCTAGCCCCATTCTCTTTACATCGTTTTATTCTCTCCTTATGCTACCTCTGAAATAATTGAAATAAATAAATTAAAATAAAACACGAAGACTATTCTTGAAGACTATGGCTAGGAAATGCATATTGGAGATTCAAATAAAGTTAAAGCTTCAAGAAGGGAAGCAAGGGCTAATTCAACGGCTTCGAGCAACGTCACGCGAATCATAGTAAATCACCTCAACGTTATCTTATTATCCTTTTCTAGAACCGATCAATGTAAGTCAGTTACTTTTTAGATTTGAACGTCTAGATCTATTTGTGGCATGATATTAAATGAATCTAAGAATATGTCTGATCCTCTCATTTGAATCTATGCTTGTATATGCCTTTGGATCTAATTAAGAACTATTGTGATTAATTACCGATGAGACTGTGCCTATGCCTATGACATTGAAAATTATTGTTAATGGCCTAAGACTTTGACTGTTAACATAAGACTATGCCTATGCCTATGATTGTGAACATAAGACTATGCCTATGCCTATGATTGTGAACATAAGACTATGCCTATGCCTATGACTATGAACATAAGACTATTGTCTATGGCCATGACTTTGAAATTATTACAGTTAATTGCCAATGACTATTTAGGATAATTGTCTAGGACTATTTTGATTAATTATCCATGACTATTGTGGTTAATCGCCTATGATTCATAACTATGAGATTTCTACCTATGACCATGACTATTTTGGCTAATCGCCCAAGACTATTATGGTTAATTGTTTATGCCCATAACACTACAGTTACACCGAATTGACATTTTGTTGGATCTCATACCTAGGGTGTGACTTGCTTAGTTTATTCCTATTCGCTATTATGTAAACCAAAACCATTGGATCCATTATCCTTGTGTTTGGCTCGCTTTTGCTTGCCTATTCTTTTATGTCAATTCTCATGTTTATCCTCTATTCCCTTTTTAGTTTCAATTCATGAGTATTTAGAAAACTTGTGAAATCATGGTATACGTACGTTATGAATGCGGGGTTATTTGGGTATAAAATGAAATTTATATTATTTGGCATAATTTAGAGCACGTATTATAACACGACTATTAGATGGAAATTGGGGTAATTTGACGTGAATTATAGAAGATGTAATTTGATATATTGAATCTAGTATTGGCTAGTAACCTAAGCTTTAGGCATAAATTGTAAACTAGAGTATCAAATCTAGTTTTGACATGAACTGTAAATGCGAATACTAGATCTAAATTGGCATAAAACTGCAGGTTGGGTTAAATGAAAGGTAAATCAAGATTTGGGCATAGAATATAGGTATGTTAGTGGGCATGACAAATGAATATGATGTAGGCCAAATTTGTTTAAAAGAGTTGTTAGCAATTTACATATAGACAAAAAGGATAAATATGTGAATCTAGGAAAGACGAATATGCCTAACCTGAGGTTAGATTGAGTTACGGTATAAGACTTCCCAGAACTGCCCAGAAAATCCAGCAACTGTAACAATACCTATCTAATGTGGGTGTTTAGAGCATTGAGCCCAAAAAGGACCCGAGGTTAGACTGAGTTGAGGTGTAAATCTGGCCGGAACCGACCGACACATCCAGTGACCGCAACAATATCTGTATAATGTGAGTGGTTGGTGCTTTAAATGAATAATTTAAAGCTAAGAAACAGTTAAGCTAAAATGGGAGGGTTAAGTCCATAGGAACACTTAACCAACTTAACATGTTAACAAGACAAGACTTATAAGGGTTAAATAACCGTTATAACATGTTGACCAGACAAGTGGGTGAGGTTAAGAAAAGGTTTAACCGTTATAACATGTTAACTAGACTAGAAGGTGGGGTTAAGTAAATTATACTTAGTCAATTTAACATGTTAACTAGACTAGAAGGTGGAGCTAAGTAAACTTAGAACACTTAGCCATCATAGTTTGACAAATGAACAAGGTTAAGTTAAAACATAAAGGGACAATACTTAACCATTAGAACATGTGAATTAAATAGATGTTAGTGTTAAGTTAACTAAGGGAACACTTAATCAATACAAGATGAAGGGGTGGGGTTAAGTAATAAGAAATACTTAACCAATATAACTTGATTTGTGGTAGGGTTGAGTCAACATGAACTACTGATAACACTTAACTAATTTAACATGACAAATGAATGGGTTAAGTTAACTTGAATTGACAAATGACACTTAACCAATCCAACTTGACGAGAAAGAGAACAAGTAGTAAACCTTAGTTAAGAGGACTAAGTTGTAAACCTTAGTTAAGAAAACGATGGTTCAGGAAACTAAGTAGTAAACCTTAGTTAAGGGAACTAAGTAGTAAACCTTAGTAGAATACGAGAAGGAGCGGACGTCCATCTGATCTTAAAGAAGGCTCCAACGAACTGGGGTACCAAGCACGCGGCTTCGAGGGGACGTGAGGGTACTCTTGGTATCCCTCTCTGAGGCTGCAGATGATCCGCCTGGGCTCACAGAGGTTAAGGTTTGCGTTAGAAGAACCAAGGGTATGCCTTGGTTGCAATATAAGGCAACCTAAAGACTAGGATGGACTAGCGTGATTCGGTGAGACCAGTAGTCCTGTGATAGCAACTCGTCGTCTACCTACCATCTTGAGTCAATCGAGATACGTGAAGAGGAAAGGCGGAGAACTCCAAAAACCATATACTTGCTATCTAGTTATGGTTGTGGATGGCCATAGGTTGGTAGGGCATGGGGGGCCTGCGTATAGTTCTCATTTTTCAAGGTGTGCCTTTCATTCGTTGAGGGAGGGGTCAGGTGGGACCATAGCCACTGGAAAAACAGACCTTAGCATCTGCAACGGAAGATATCTGAAAGCTCCCGACCGAGTTCCGTGTTTCTTGACTTGCCTTGCCACGAGACTCGGGTAGCACATACGGAGGACATGTGCATCTAGACAGCGATAATGATTCGCGACACATACGTGGGAAAAATCTAAGAACATATACCACTCTACATAGTGTGTCCTAGACTAGGGGCATCGTTCGGTAGGTAGCATAATCCTTAGTTGGACCTAGGTCGCGTAAACCCTAAAATCCGAGAAACGTTCAATAGGTAGCATAAACTCCAGTAGCCCAGGGTAGCGAAAACCCTGGTTGGATCTAGAATGCGCTCGATAGAAAACCCTAGGTTAGACCTATGTAATAAATAATAGATGTACACCTAAAACAATCACAATTGCGGGGATTGGGATCACGTATTTGTTCTTATCAGTTTATACAGATTACTAGTTAGGTGGTGTAGGGATATAGAAATTAGAATAACAAGGTAGTGGCGAAGCAGAGAAAGTATAGAAGTGCATCCCTTTTATCTTATCTTATCATATCTTGTGCTAACCTTATGATTTCCGTCATCATAGTGTAGTCTTGTATTCAGTTAATTCATGTCATGCTGCTTTTTACTTGTTCACATGCTGAAAGTTACTGAACTTACTAGACTTTATGTCTGACTCTGTTTTCTTTCGCTTTCTTGTCTTCCGTCCCCCCTAAGTTCGCAGGGAGGGAATATTACTACTTTGCCCAGTTTTCTTTCCAAGCTGAAGATTAGTCGAAGTTTTGCTTGGATTCTCTTTTCCATTGCTATGGCTGGCTCACGCTACATTGGGGAATATAAATGTTATTTTATGCTTCTTTATTTTGTAAGACAGATATTCTGGCATTGGAAAATAATTATTGTGCAAACTATTTGATCAATAAAGTAAAGTTCTATTTTCCGCTGTTTTAATTTTGTCTGTCTTGTAATTTATCTGTATCTTTTACCCATAACTCTCCACCGAAGTTAAAGCATTCCCTTTGTGAGTGACCTTAACGGATGTGGGGTGTTACACATGGTATCAGAGCTGAAGGTTACCAGATCAGATAAAAGACTCGAAAAAAAAATTATTTTCAAAACGGTTTTTAAAGAAGCATTTTTTAAAAGAAAATTTTGTTTTAAAGGCATATTCCCCAAAAGCCATACGCACTATCTTCTGATCCTCTATTTGAATTCCTATCCCCTTCTTTCTTGAGTCTTCGGGGCTCCTGGCTTTCTGGGAGGTAACCTCATCACGGCACGGTTCCGTAGGCTTGATAAGACTACGATACCTATCGAAGGGCAAAGTAGTGCCCGACTCTCATCTATAGACATAGTAGTTTCACTTGCAGTTAGTCTTCTTTAGTGCTTTGAAGGGTTTTCCATGTGATGGAGGCAGCTTTTGAGAAACTTGTCAATATGATTACATAGGGATGGTAAAGATGAGGATGAGGGAGTTTGGCTAGGGAGCTCAATGCAAGGATGAGAAATTCACGGATGTAAACTCGACTCACGAAGAAAGAAGGAATTATAAAACCTAAGATGAGAGAAAGTATCTTTTCCATGGTACAATGGGGCATGTAATTAAGGACCAGGGCAAGGACGAGGGACCGGATTTTCAGAAGGGAGAGTGCATGCTTCCACCACTAGAATACCTGAGAGAGAGATAGTAAAAGTCTCTGTTGGAAAAGTTTAGCTTTTCGTTTTGATCAACCAGTTAGTACTCTTTTGATCTTAGCGCTTCGCATTTGTTCATATCTACTTCCATAGTTGAGTCTCTGCACCTTAGTACTTGTATAGTAGAAGATCCCATTAGTGTCTCAAATCCAAGTGGTGGTTCGGCCCGTTTACCTTTGGTTTGTAAGGATTTGAGAATAACTATATTAAGTGTTGAGTTTAAGCGTAATGCTTAAATTTTTGGTTCCATGGGCTATGAGTTGATTCTAGACATGGGTTGGTTGGCTAGTAATTCTGAAAGGAGGGTAGTTAGACTTTTGACTTGCCTTGGAAATACCCTCGAGATTCCGTGTAAAGAATTAGTTAGGCTTAGCTAGCTAGAATCGCTTAATGCATTTATCGACGATTTGCAATCTGTTAGGGTAGTCCATGAGTACGCAGATGTTTTTGATTAGGTTAGGAGTTTACCCCTAAAACGCGAGATAGACTTCCGCATGTATCCAGTTGACAATGCAAAACCAGTTATCCGATCAACGACAGTTTTGGAAATGAAGGTCAAGAAGCTTCGCAATCGTGAAGATTAATTAGCTAAGGTACAGAATAGTGAAGCTCAAGAAGATGCGACTTAGAAGACTGAAGACTAGATACACGCATCATACCCTTTTTCTTAAGGGTACATCCTTGATCTCTTTTTCTAGGAATTTTATGCATACTTTCTAGCCTTTAAGGTATATCCTCTAGGGCGTATCATCGATCCTTAGGTAGAAACCAATAGATGTAAACACGTATTTGAAACATGTTATGATTGATGGTTGCAAATGGTTGCTCATGGATGCATATACACACCATAGGCACTAGAACAACTCAGTCACTTTCATATTGCATTAGCATATATGTATTTGCTTAAAGGATTTAACTGGATATGTTATCATATGGATATTGCATATGGGTGAATGGCTATGCACACATGTAGTATTTACATAACTAGGGATGCTTCCATACATGATTGAACACATGACACTGACATAATTCGCATTAAGGAGGTCAACTAAATCAGTAGACCACCTGATTTTGCATTAGAAAAAGACATATACACACACACTATGCATATGAACATGAAAGCATTAGAAATCTTTTTTAGGACAATAAATGCCTGTGATTGAATGGTTGAGTAGATGGGTGATTAGATGGTATGATACATTCTTCTAACTTGAAGATTTCTGGGACGACATCCTTTTAAGAGGGAGAGAATATAACACCCCGTAATTCTGTAACATTAAGATTCGCAAATTAAAGTATAATTAAATTTTGAAATAAGAATCAAGGGAAACGGGTTGCGCCATTGCGTTCGTCTCGAAATTCTGCTTGGAAATGAGTCCGAGTTTTCGAGAAACGGAGTCCGTATGAGGGAGATATGACCCTCCGAAGTTTCAAGGATTTTCAGAACAGAAAACAGCTCGAATTCGAATTCAAAATTCGAATTCAAACCCCAAAGCAGACTGGGCGGGAATTTTCCTGCCAAGAACCAGGTCGACCTGGGGGTCGAAACTATGGTCGACCATCCAGGGACCAGGTCGACCCTATGGTCGACCTAGTGCTGAAACCCAGTTTTGAGCCTGGGTTCATTCTGATGTTTCTGGTCTCGTTTTCAGTCTAGATTCGTCCGCCTTATTCTACATAAACAGCCCCTAGCTCCATTCTCTTTACATCATTTTATTATCTCCTTATGCTGCCTTTGAGATAATTGAAATAAATAAATTAAAATATAACACGAAGACTATTCTTGAAGACTACGGCTAAGAATTGCATATTGTAGATTCAAATAAAGTTAAAGCTTCAAGAAGGGAAGCAAAGGCTAATTCAACGGCTTCGAGCAATGTCGCACGAATCATAGCAAATCACCTCAACGTTATCTTATTATCCTTTTCTAAAACCAATAAATGTAAGTTAGTTACTTTATAGATTTGAACGTCTAGATCTATTTGTGGCATGAGATTAAATGAAGCTAAGAATACGCAAGATCCTCTCATTTGAATCTGTGCTTGTATATGCCTTTGGATCTAATTAAGAACTATTATGATTAATTACCGATGATACTGTGCCTATGCATATGACATTGAGAACTATTGTTAATGGCCTAAGACTATGACTTTGAACCTAAGACTATGCCAATGCCTATGACTGTGAACATAAGACTATGCCTATGCTTATGACTGTGAACATAAGACTATGCTTATGCCTATGACTATGAACATAAGACTATTGTAATTGACCATGACTTTGAAATTATTACAGTTAATTGCCTATGACTATTTAGTGTAATTGCCTAGGACTATTTTGGTTAATTATCCATGACTATTGTGGTTAATCGCCTATGATTCATAACTATGAGATTTCTACCTATGACCATGACTATTGTGGCTAATCGCCTAAGACTATTATGGTTAATTGTTTATGCCCATAACACTATAGTTACACCGAACTGTCATTTTTTTGGATCTCATACCTTGGGTGTGACTTGCTTAGTTTCTTCCTATTCGCTATTATGTATACCAAAACCATTGGATCCATTATCCTTGTGTTTGGCTCGCTTTTGCATGCCTATTCTTTTATGTCAATTCTCAAGTTTATCCTCTATTCCCTTTTTAGTTTCATTTCATGAGTATTTAGAAAACTTGTGAAATCATGGTATACGTACGTTACGAATGCGGGGTTATTTGGGTATAACATGAAATTTATATTATTTGGCATAATTTAGAGCACGTATTATAACATGACTATTAGATACAAATTGGGGTAATTGGACGTGAATTATAGAAGATGTAATTTGATATATTAAATCTAGTATTGGCTAGTAACCTAAGCTTTAGGCATAAATTGTAAACTAGAGTATCAAATCTAGTTTTGACATGAACTGTAAATGCGAATACTAGATCTAAATTGGCTTAAAACTGCAGGTTGGGTTAAATGATAGGCAAATCAAGATTTGGGCCTAGAATAGAAGTATGTTAGTGGGCATGACAAATGAATATGATGTAGGCCAAATTTGTTTAAAAGAGTTGTTAGCAATTTACATATAGACAAAAAGGATAAATATGTGAATCTAGGAAAGACGAATATGCCTAACCTGAGGTTAGATTGAGTTACGGTATAAGACTGCCCGGAACTGCCCGGCAAATCTAGCAACCGTTACAATACCTATCTAATGTGGGTGGTTAGAGCATTGAGCCCAAAAAGGACCCGAGGTTAGACTGAGTTGTGGTGTAAATCTTCCCGGAACCAACCGGCACATCCAGTGACTGCAACAATATCTGTCTAATGTGAGTGGTTGGTGCTTTAAATGAATAATTTAAAGCTAAGAAACAGTTAAGCTAGAATGGGAGGGTTAAGTCCATAGGAACACTTAACCAACTTAACATGTTAACAAGATAAGACTTGTAGGGGTTAAATAACCGTTATAACATGTTGACTAGACAAGTGGGTGAGGTTAAGAAAAGGTTTAACTGTTATAACATGTTAACTAGACTAGAAGGTGGGGTTAAGTAAAATACACTTAGCCAATTTAACATGTTAACTAGACTAGAAGGTGGAGTTAAGTAAACTTAGAACACTTAGCCATTATAGTTTGACAAATGAACAGGGTTAAGTTAAAACATGAAGGGACAATACTTAACCATTAGAACATGTGAATTAACCAGATGTTAGGGTTAAGTTAACTAAGGGAACACTTAACCAATACAAGATGAAGGGGTGAGGTTAAGTAATAAGAAATACTTAACCAATATAACTTGATTTGTGGTAGGGTTAAGTTAACATGAACTACTGATAACACTTAACCAGTTTAACATGACAAATGAATGGGTTAAGTTAACTTGAAATGACTAATGACACTTAACCAATCCAGCTTGACGAGAAAGAGAACTAAGTACACTTAGTTAAGAGGACTAAGTTGTAAACCTTAGTTAAGAAAACGACGGTTCAGGAAACTAAGTAGTAAACCTTAGTTAAGGGAACTAAGTAGTAAACCTTAGTAGAATACGAGAAGGAGCGGACGTCCATCTGATCTTAAAGAAGGCTCCAACGTACTGGGGTACGAAGCATGCGGCTTCGAGGGGACGTGAGTGTACTCTTGGTATCCCTCTGTGAGGATGCATACGATCGGCCTGGGCTCACAGAGGTTAAGGTTTGTGTTAGATGAACCAAGGGTATGCCTTGGTTGCAATATAAGGCAACCTAAAGACTAGGATGGACCAGCGTGATTCAGCGAGACCAATAGCCCTGTGATAGCAACTCGTCGTCTACCTACCATCTTGAGTCAATCGAGATACGTGAAGCGGAAAGGCGGAGAACTTCAAAAGACCATATACTTGCTATCTAGTCATGGTTGCGGATGGCCATAGGTTGGTGGGGCATAGGGGGCCTGCGTGTAGTTCTCATTTTTCAAGGTGTGCCTTTCATTAGTTGAGGGAGGGGTCAGGTGGGACCATAGCCACTGGAAAAATAGACCTTAGCATCTACAACGGAAGATATCTGAAAGCTCCCAACCGAGTTCTGTGTTTCTTGATTTCCCTTGCCACGAGACTCGGTTCGCACATACGGAGGACATTTGCATCTAGACGCAGCGATAGCGATTCGCGACACATACGTGGGAAAAGTCTAGGAACATATACCTCTCTAGGTAGTGTGTCCTAGACTAGGGGGCATCGTTCAGTAGGTAGCATAATCCCTAGTTGGACCTAGGTCGCGTAAACCCTAAAATTCGAGATACATTCAATAGGTAGCATAAACCCCAGTAGCCCTGGGTAGCGAAAACTTTGGTTGGATCTAGAATGCGCTCGATAGAAAACCCTGGGTTAGACCTAGGTAATAAATAATAGATGTACACCTGAAACAACCACAATTGCGGGGATTGGGATCACGTATCTGTTCTTATCGGTTTATACAGATTACTATTTAGGTGGTGTAGGGATATAGAAATTAGAATAACAAGGTAGTGGCGAAGCAGAGAAAGTATAGAAGTGCATCCAGTTTATCTTACCTTATCATATCTTATGCTAACCTTATGATTTCCGTCATCATGGTATAGTTTTTTATTCATTTAATTCATGCCATGCTGATTTTTACCTGTTCACATGCTGAAAGTTACTGAACTTACCAGAGTTTATGTCTGACTCTGTTTTCTTTCGCTTTCTTGTCTTCTGTCCCCCCCCCCCCCAGGTTCGCAGGTAGAGAATATTACTACTTTGCCCAGTTTTATTTCCAAGCTGAAGATTAGTCGAACTTTTGCTTGGATTCTCTTTTCCATTGCTATGGCTGACTCATGCTACATTGGGGAATATAAATGTTATTTTATGCTTCTTTATTTTGTAAGACAGATATTCTGGTATTGGAAAATAATTGTTGTACAAACTATTTGATTAATAAAGTAAAATTCTATCTTCCGCTGTTTTAATTTTGTCTGTCTTGTAATTTATCTGTATCTTTTACCTATAACTCTCCACTGAAGTTAAGGCATTCCCTTTGTGAGTGACCTTAACGAATGTGGGGTGTTACAGGTACTTACTAGAAGGCAAAAGCCATAGAATCACAACCAAGTCGAGTTTTTATGGAATGTAAAACGCATATGAATCTAATTTGTTATTTGAATGTTATATTTGACATAATTTCATGTTGCATGGTAATTATGATTTTGGATGAATAATGATATAAAATGATAGTTTCATATAGCATTTTTGTAATGGTACCATTTCTAGTAGCATGATTGTCTCATAACTAATGATAATTTCATATGAGATATTATTCTGAAATTGCTTAGAATATTGATAATGTTAATTGTGATAGCTTAATATATCATTTTTATCCATGTTCACTGGCTTGTTTACTGTAATTTTTTTGTTACTTACTGTTGTCAAAAAGATGTATGACACCTTCATTCATATATAACAGTATGTTATTTACTATTACTTTTAATAATATTAAAACGATAGTTTCATATATCATTTATAATTTTTTGGTGAATTTGTCTATTATGCTGATATTGTGATGTAGCATTAACATTTAAACATATATGTATGCATTGAATACTGCAACAAAAAATAAAAAATAAAAAGAAAAAGGACAAAGAAAGAGAAAGAAGTAGATACAAATCAGTATCATTATAGTTTAATGGCCATGATCAAAATACTGCAAAAAACTAAAAAAGGAAAAGGTTTTAAGTAGATCAATTAGATTTCATTAAGAAAACACCTTTTCATCAATTCATTTTTTCTATATGTGAAGGTTTTATAACTTTGAAAGAACATAGAAAATCAACTTTGACTGTGGATATTCTTATTAGTACATTTTCTGTTGAAAATGAGGATTTCACAATTTGAAAAAAAAGTTTAAAAATTCAGACCGAAGATATTGCATTATTGTTTGGTTTGCGAGTACATGGAAAATACATGTTTCCTCTACCAAAATTTCCTTTTCAACACCTATTTGACTACTGTAAAGATTTTGTTGCAAGGAATTTTGGATTAGTCGAGCATATTACTAAAAAACATACCATTGCCAGAATTAACTTTGTTTATGAAAATGAAAATTATCAATATCAAACCAATTTACCAAAACTAATAATAAATTCAAGCAATGATAACTTTCTTTTTTCCAGATAACCAAAGGTATTTACCTTGGGGTTATCTACAATACTTAATTGATAAAGAAAAAGTTTTTGATGTATCATGGCCATTGACAATACAATGTTCACTGTTACGTTCACTGGAAATGTTCAAGTCCAAGCCACGTTAAATGTCTGGATGTTCCATTCTTATTTTGGTAAGAGATACCCTTTTTTGCAATGCATTATCCAGACAACAAGCTATGTTCTTAACTGGATTGCTTCTCTAAGTATACTTAAGAATGATATGAAATTCCTTAATGGACCCTATTGCTAATTAGTAATCATGAAATCTGTCACTTGAGACATGTATGGCACAGGAAATCTATTCCTGTAAATCAGTTACATTGAAATGATAGTTGCACATATCATTATTTTGTATTACTTTTTTAGTTGAATTTTAAACATTGAAACCTCCTTTTTTAAAATGTTTTAATTTTGTTAATTAAACATAATAATTCGCTTTTTCTGTCAATGTTTTTGCTTAACTGTTACATTGAAATATAGAATGATAATTTCACATATCATTTTATATAACCTTCTTTTCTTAACTACGAATGATTTATTAACATAGAAATAAATTTTCTGTGTTTTTCCTTGTTATATAGCACGTACCTTTTTGTTTGTAAATGAAAATGATAGTTGAACAAAACATTTAATTAATGTTCTCATTTACACTGCATATTTTTATTTTCCTACATATGATTAACAAATAGGCATATGATAATTACAATTAGAAATGGTACTCAAACATAGAATTTTCTCAAATATTTTTATTTTTACTTTTGCAATATTTTCTTTGCGAACATGTTATTTTAATTGAAGAAAAGGCAAAATATAATGATAATTTCTGTTACGACCGGGAATTATGCTCGATCCGAATCTGTCGCTATACCGACCCAGACCGTTCGAAATGCCTGATTGTTTTGAGAACACGACAAATTAGAACGCAGACAGAAGAACATTTCATTGTATATTTCAACAATTCCATCAGAATATAAGAATATACAGAGTATGAATCAGTATTACACATCATAAAATATCATAGATTACAATAAATTACATAGCAGCGGAAAATAATACAATACCCAACCGAAGGAGATATACGGATACAAAGCTTTCCGGATATCATTCCAGCTGTAAACCAGGATCCTGCGAATATAAATATGCAAAACCAAAACTACTAGCTGCCCGTGTCAAAATAAGGGCACCCAGAGTTTAGGTTAAAACAATAAACTCCAGGTCAGTCATGTGACCGGTGTGACAACTAAAACAGTTATTTAAAACTTTACTTTAAATCAGATATATCAAGGGACCACGTCGTATAACACGGAACGGGTTTCCTCCCAAGAATACCAGTGCATATAACAAGACATCTCAATGCTTTTTGGAAAAATGAAGCTATTATAAGACCCAGGTACTATCACACAATGCAACGCAAGCCGGGGGATAGGGTTTTTCCTTATAATAGCCAAACATGCTTGGTACGTTTAAAACAAATCATTTGATACTATTATAAGTGTATAGTGTCAAAACAATTTCAAATCATAAGTATCAATCATAGACGGCATGGGTACCATATATCATGTCGCCATACTAGTTCTACAATTAAAACCACAAAGTCACGTATTTGGAAATTGGATTTCCTTCTGTGAACCGAGGCAAAAGATAGTCCTCTACCGATTCGAGACTGTCTAGTCCGAGTCTCAGGGCAAGTACTCAGTCAAGCCACTTGGATCGTCAGGGCCGGTCCACCGATGTGGATTAAAATGCCTAAACACTGTGTTTCCCTGCCCTTTGGGGCGTAAATGAGCCAACGAATGACTCCATCGGACTCGGATCGTCCGATCAAAACGAGGCGCCTCGCAACAGCAACAACCACATAAGTTTAACTCATCAGGGCGTGTAAAACCATTGACGCCACTTCTAACTAGAAAGAAACGCATGTCCTCCCTGAGGTCCTTTTCCCATTTTTAGTTCACAACTAAGGTGTGAGGCTCGCGAATTCACGTTACACAAAGCTATGCCACATAGGTCGTGCTTTGATCATCAACCACAAGACTCTGTTTTTCAATAGAAGCCTTGATCATTTGCATCTTAGCATGCCACACATGCAAACCACTCCATGCAACCGATATCCATCAATCACACAGAATGATATCCAATTTCAGACACACAGTCCATTTACAAGTCCGTTCTGGGTCTGAACGAAACCGGAGGTGTAATGACCCGCATTCTACGCATCGGGGGATCGTAGAATATTTATTTCTTTCCCGTATGAAGTCGTATGGTCATGTAACTTTGGGAAACATCCATTAGAGTCATTTCCCATGTTCATGATTTTTGTCAATTTTTAAATGACCGTTTTGCCCCTAGTTGGTACTGTTTTGGCCATAACTTTTGATTGGAAAGGTATTTTGACCTGAAACCACTTCTATTAGATTCGTTTGATGGTTTACCTTTCCGTAGAGTGGTCATAATAGCCAAACGGGCTTACCGTTTGGGAGATATGGCTGAAATAAGGTTTGGAGGGTGAAAAACTGCTTAACCGGGTCAAATCAGGTGATTAGTGAGTAGGCCCATAACCCATTTCGGGATTAGGGTTATGGGAAGGCTGAAATGAGATGGAGAATCATTCCATTTCAGTTTTCTAGCCTCCACTTATCACCAAGGAACCCTAAAAATGGCCTCCAACCTCTAAATCACCTCCAAATCATCTTTTGGTCAAGGATTTGGCTTAGCAACCTCTAATCAAGGAAGATCTACACTAGATCAACATTGGAGCTTCTGTTTAGCATTGGGATTCACATCAAATCAGAGATTTATTTCAGATCTTAGTTTATTTGTGGCTAAGGTGAGTGATTTGCATAGTTTTGCACTAATCATGGCTAATTAGGGATGATTAGTGTTAATTAGCGAATTTAGACATGATAAAATTCTGGAAAAATGTTTATAAAATTCGGAATGATGTTTTAGACCTCTGACATGAATTTGGGTTAATTTGGTTAAGTTTTGCTAATCCTATCATTAGTTTCACCTAAACATGCTTAAGGGGAATTGTGGGATTTTGGGTATGTTTGATCCATTTTAACCTATCATGTTGTTGTTTTGATGTTTGTGGTTGACTATATATGTTTCTATGACTATATGGTATGCTTTGTGACTGATTAGAATAGTTGGAATGGTCGAAAACCCCGTCGAGGGGCGTAAACAATTCACTGGAGAAGGTGCAGGTGTTCGGATCGGATGGGGATTGAGGGTCGATCGGATCGCCCTATGGGATCGTGGGACATCACCACGAGTCAAGTCATCTCCTCCGAGCCGAACCATCTGCGCAAGGTCCACGAACATCAACTGTGAACTGCTACCCGATCCAATCCACTCGTGCTTCGTATCACGATCTGACCAGAAGAAGACAACATCCACGATCCGGTGCACTACGGGACGCTGATCCAAACCAGGGGGAGCCACGAGCTGGAGGAGCGCGATCTGAACCGTATAGGGTATTTCAATCCGAACCGAGGAGAGGAGCACAATCTGAAGCAGAGAGAAAGAGGACCGCGATGATGATCCGAACCGTGGCGTGCTGAAGAGCCGATCCGATCCAAATGAGGTATGGAAGGCCGAACCGAACAGATGAAGACTAATAACCCAAGATGCAAAGGTAGTCCAAATGAAGGGTATTGACTCAGGATCCAAAAAGGAACCAATTAGTGGACTTCATGAGTTGGACTTTGCTGTGGGACGTGTGCTAAGGAGTCGTCGATGTTCATAACTTCGATTCACCACTAAAAATGAATAGTGGCTACTTATCAGTGCAGTAGGGTCATTATGACCTGAGGGGCAAAGTGATGGTAGACAGACTACGTTATCAGTGCAGTAGGGTCATTATGACCTGAGGGGCAAGGTGATGCGTAGTAAGATTATGAGCCAGCGCAGATGGGGTGAATAACTCCATGGGGCAAGTGGACATAGTAAGGATTGGTGAGGCTATGAGCCAGCGCAGATGGGGTAAATAACTCCATGGGGGCAAGTGGACATAGCGAGGAATTAGTGGCTACGTTATCAGTGCAGTGAAGCCATTTATGACTTCATGGGGCAGAGTGATCGTAGCAAGGTATGTTGGATGATCGAAGTGGTGAATATCGTATGCTTTACGCACTGAGTGAGAGATGTGAGGATGGATGCTATGTTTGATTGTTTGCCATCATTATGACATGCACACCTCCCCCACCTCCGTATCTTTACACTGTTTGATATGGTACCTTAGAGTGTTGTACAGTATGTAGTGCTAACTCTTTGGTTGCAGGTCCATGTTCAGGTATGTTTCTAGTCTACCTGTTATTGTTCACTTTAGATGCTTATCGCTCATACCAGGCTTTATGTCTGACCTAGAGTTTTATGTCTCCTCTTATTACTCTGGGTGCTCACACGAGAAGACTAGAGACAGGTTAGCTGGTGATGCGCGAGTAGCTGATTCGGAGGCGGGCAGGAGGCTTCCACGTATGATATATATATATATATATATATTCTCCCTGTGTCGTTGGTGGTCGCTACTTGGGCATTAGTAGTGTACCTCCTTTATCTTACTTTTGCTTTGAGACAGTTTGAAAAGTTGTAATAAGCTGTATTTTGGATTTCCGCTGCTATGATGTTTATTTCTGATTTTCAGCTTATGCACTGTCTCTCCTGTTTTATGTCAAGTATGTTATTATTATATTTTATTCTATGCACCGTGAGACATTCTACAGGTTCTTTGTATGTTCATTTCCTTCTTCCTTTTCCTTCTGACGACCCGTTCCGTGCTAACTGGACATGTGTACAGCGCACTTTTGGAGTAAATGTCGGTTGGTGCGGGGCGGGCCGTCACACTTGATATCAGAGCTCTAGGTTGCGTAGTTAACCTAGGGAAAGACACCAGGGAGAGATAGTACATATATGAAAGCGCGTATTTGTGATTACCTTGGTTTTCAAAAGCTATGTATATATATACTATTAGTAGTATAAAGAATGAAATCGCACTGCACTAGCACCACTATGGGATCGTTAATCGTTTCCCTTTTTCAGATTGACGATGAGCCGAGACACGAGGGGTGCTGGTAGAGGGACCAACCAAGGGAATGCCGCTGACATGAGGGCGATGTTTACTAACCTCATGAGAGACATGCTTAGAGAAGTACAAGGGGCAGTTCCCAATCCCGGAGTCGGTGTTGGCCCAGTAGTGCAGGCACCTAGGGTCGATTTCGCCAAGTTGTGCAAGGATTACACTAACCTTGGTGGGAAACCGTTCCACGGGACGGAATCGGCCACAGATGTTCAAGATTGGGTGGATAGCTGTGATCGTATCTTCGATGACTTGGGTCTTGAGGATGCGATGAAGAGAAGGCTAGCGTCTCGTCAGCTGCAAGGGCGAGCGATGAATTGGTGGAATGCCATTAGAACAGCTACTCCAGAAGATCAGGTTACTTGGGATCAGTTCTAGGCTCGCTTTAGCGAGAAGTTTATTCCAGCTGCCCAGAAGTCAGTGTTGTTTAAGAGGTTCTTGGAACTTAAGCAGAACGGAAGGGCAGTTTATGATTATAGTGCTGAGCTCGACACTTTGTCGAAGTATGGACTGTCTCTTATCGACACTCCTGAGAAGAAGAATGAGAAGTTCATTACTGGCTTGGATGGATACTTGGGGGAAAGGCTTATCAACCACATCGATGAGACTTTTGAATCGATTGTGGGAAAAGCTTTGAGATCAGAGAGTCTTTACGAGGCTGCATCTGCAGAAGGGCTAAAGCCGCAAGCAGGCGGTGGAGGCAAGAATAACTCTCAGAATAAGAGGAAGCAGGACCAATCTAAAGGTGGCCAGAAAAAGAGCAAGAAGGATGTTGAGTGCTTCAGCTGTGGTAAGAAGGGCCATTATGCTAAAGAATGTCGGGCCAAGCTAGCAGAAAGGAAGTGCTATAACTGTGGTCAAGTGGGACATCATAAGGATAAGTGTCCGCAACCTCTTAAGGAGAAGCAGATTGTGAAAGCATATGCTATTGATGCTATTCCTTCTTCGTCGAATGCCCCAACTGCGGCGGAGAAAGGAAAGAATGTTGTTATTCAAGGTATGCTTTCTATTTATGATATATCAGTTCGAGTTTTGTTTGATACTGGGGCTTCCCGTTCCTTCATATCTAGTGACCTGGTAGATAGGTTGGGACTGGAACCCGAGATAGTCGATAGACCATTGGTTGTGACGAACCCGATTGGTGGTTCGACTAGCCTTAGTATGATTTGCAGGAATTTGGTCTTATTGAGTCATGGATGTATGTTTGTATGTGATTGCTTTGTTTTGGGCTTTACTGGGTATGGCATTATATTGGGAGTCGATTGGCTCCAAAGATACGGGATGGTGGTAGACTGTGAGGGCTTTTTGGTGAAAGTGAGGGCGGATGATGGGCGGAGGGTAGTGTTTGGTAGTCTACCTAGTGATGGGGTTATGGCTAGTTTTGTAAATTCCCTCGACATCCCGTAGGATGAGTTGTCAGATGTGCCCGTGGTTGGCCAGTATCCGGACGTCTTCGAGGAGGTGACCGGGCTTCCACCACACCGAGAAATTGAGTTCCGTATTGATTTAGTGAAAGATGCCAGACCTATAGTGATGCCACTTCGTCGTATGGCACCAAGAGAGAAGCGAGAGCTCGGGGTGCAAGTCAGCAATCTTTTGAAGAAGGGATTTATTAGAAGGAGTGTCTCCGAGTGGGGAGCAACAGTTGTGTTTGCCACTAAGGCAGATGGTCCCTTCGTTTGTGTGTGGACTATCGTGAGTTGAATAAGATAACGAGGAAGAATAAGTATCCTCTACCACGAATAGATGATTTGTTTGATCAGGTGGAAGGAGCTAGAGTGTTCTCCCAGTTGGACCTCGCGACAGGATTTCATCAGCTTCGAGTAGCAGATGAGAGTGTTCCGAAAACGGCATTTAGGACGCCGTCTGGATTTTATGAGTGGTTGGTCATGCCATTTGGGTTGACCAATGCACCAGCCTATTTTGTAGATCTTATGAATCGAGTATTCGGAGATCAGTTGAATAAGTTTGTTCTTGTGTTCGTGGATGATATCCTTGTTTACTCAAGGACAGAGGAAGAACACAAGGGACACTTGAGGATAGTGATGGAGGTGTTGAGGAAACACCAATTGAAAGCGAAATTCTCTAAGTGTCATTTTTGGAGAAGGGAAGTAAGATTCTTGGGTCATGTTGTTTCAGAGAGTGGTATTGCCGTGGACCCTGCGAAGGTAGCTACGGTACAGGATTGGCCTACACCCAAGAATGCAACAGATGTAAGAAGTTTCTTGGGATTAGCTGGATATTATCGTAAGTTTATCCAGGACTTCTCCAAGATAGCAACACCGTTGACTCAATTGACTAAGAAGAATCAGTCCTTCATCTGGGACGGAGTGTGTGAGGATGCCTTCAAGAGTCTAAAAGAGAGGTTGACGCGTGCGCCAGTGATAGTCATTCCTAAAGGGAATGAAGAGATGACGATATACACTGATGCTTGTGGTACCGGACTGGGTGCAGTATTGATGCAAGGAGGTAGGGTTGTAGCTTATGCTAGTCGACAGCTAAAGCCTCATGAGAAGAAGTATCCTACCCATGATTTGGAATTGGCAGCGATTGTATTTGCGCTGAAGATGTGGAGACACTATCTCTTGGGAGAAAGATTCGAGTTGTTTACCGATCATAAATCGTTAAAGTATCTCTTCTCCCAGAAAGATCTGAATCTCCGTCAGCAGAGATGGTTAGAGTTTTTGGCTTCGTATGATTTTGATATCGCATACACACCTGGGAAAGGTAATGCGGTAGCCGATGCCTTGAGTAGGAGACATGCCAGCTTAGGGGCAATGTATCTTGAATGGAAGCAACTGGAGTATATCGCGGGGTTTGATTTCAGACCAAAGTGCGAATTGGATCTAGTTATGCTAGCTAGTTTGACGATCAGACCCACTTTGAAAGAGCGGATTGGTTCCAGCCAGAGGGACGATCCTAACCTATTGGAAATCATCTCCAAGTTAGAGATGGGTATCGATGAGGAGATGAATGTGTATGGGCTTGATCGAGATGGATGGCTTCGGAAGAATGGAAGAATAGTTGTGCCCAACGTGAATGGTTTGAGAGATGAAGTGCTTAGAGAATGTCATCACTCAAAACTAACTGTACATCCCGGTGGTAATAAGATGTATCGAGACATGAAGCAAACCTACTACTGGGAAGGGATGAAAAGAGACTTTGGGAAGTTTATATCCAAATGCATGAATTGCCAGCTAGTTAAAGCCGAGCAAAAGAAGCCTAGTGGTTTGTTGCAACCATTAGAAATTGCCGAATGGAAATGGGAGCAAGTCTCGATGGATTTCATCGATGGGTTACCAAGGACTAGATCGGGATATGCTAGCATTTGGGTAATTGTGGATCGATTGACTAAGAGCGCAAGATTTATACCAGTCAAATCGACCAGGATGGCAACCAAGTTGGCAGAATTGTATATGAGGTGGGTAGTGAGATTTCATGGAGTACCCAAAAGCATTGTGAGTGACCGAGACCCGTTGTTCACTAGTGGGTTTTGGAAGAGATTACAAGAGGATCTAGGGTTAGGATTACATCTCAGTACCGCATATCATCCTCAGACCGACGGTCAAACGGAGAGGGTGAATCGTATATTGGAAGATCTTTTGAGAGCTTGTATATAGGATTTTGGTGGATCATGGGATGACCATTTGCATCTAGTAGAATTTGCATATAATAATAGCTACCAATCCAGTATCGGTATGGCTCCATATGAAGCTTTGTATGGAAGACCGTGCAACTCACCATCATGTTGGATAGAGATTGGCGAGAAGTTTGTACTTGGACCAGATGTGGTAAGGGAAACTTCAGACAAGATTAAGGTCATTCAGCAATGAATGAAGGCTGCCCAAGATAGGCAGAAGAGTTATGCTGATAAGAGGAGAAGAGACTTGAAATTCTCCGTTGGTGACTTGGTGTTTGTCAAGATCTCTCCGTTAAAGAGCGTGATTCGATTTGGCAGGAGAGGCAAGTTGGCACCAAGATTTGTTGGCCCATTCCCTGTTCTTGAACTAGTCGGGAATTTGGCGTATAGAGTTGGCTTACCAGAGAAGATGGCAGGAGTTCACAATGTATTTCATGTTTCCCAACTAAGGAAGTTCGTTCACGACTCACATATGACTATTTCACCTGATGAGTTAGAGGACTTCGAAGTAGAACCCGAGGCGGTTGGGAACCGCAAGCCGATTCGTATTGTGGGGCATGATACGAAGCAACTTCGAAGGAAGGCGGTGAAGCTAGTCAAGGTTCAGTGCGGCGAGAACGAGAATGATTGTACTTGGGAGACAGAGGAGAGCATTAGGAAGATGCATCTAGAACTCTTTACCTGATAAGTTTTGCTTTACGATTTAGTTATTCCGCATGCTAGGGTAGACTTGTTTTGTTTGATTGCATGTTTGATTGTTGTTTTATGATTGATAGGCATGCGGGACCTTTGTGTGTATTTTGATTAGGGAATTTCGGGGGCGAAATTTCTTAAGGGGGGGGGGGGGGAGGGAGGGGGGAGAGCGTAATGACCCGCATTCTATGCATCGGGGGATCGTAGAATATTTATTTCTTTTCCGTATGAAGTCATATGATCATGTAACTTTGGGAAACATCCATTAGAGTCATTTCCCATGTTCATGATTTTTGTCGATTTTTAAATGACTGTTTTGCCCTTAGTTTGTACTGTTTTGGCCATAACTTTTGATTGGAAAGGTATTTTGACCTGAAACCACTTCCATTAGATTCGTTTGATGGTTTACCTTTCCGTAGAGTGGTCATAATAGCCAAACGGACTTACCGTTTGGGAGATATGGCTGAAATAAGGTTTGGAGGGTGAAAATCTGCTTAACCGGGCCAAATCGGGTGATTAGTGAGTAGGCCCATAACCCATTTCGGGATTAGGGTTATGGGAAGGCTGAAATGAGATGGAGAATCATTCCATTTCAGTTTTCTAGCCTCCACTTATCACCAAGGAACCCTAAAAATGGCCTCCAACCTCTAAATCACCTCCAAATCATCTTTTGGTCAAGGATTTGGCTTAGCAACCTCTAATCAAGGAAGATCTACACCAAATCAATATTGGAGCTGCTGCTTAGCATTGGGATTCACATCAAATCAGAGATTTATTTCAGATCTTAGTTTATTTGTGGCTAAGGTGAGTGATTTGCATAGTTTTGCACTAATTATGGCTAATTAGGGATGATTAGTGTTAATTAGCGAATTTAAACATGATAAAATTCTGGAAAAATGTTTATAAAATTCGGAATGATGTTTTAGACCTCTGACATGAATTTGGGTTAATTTGGTTAAGTTTTGCTAATCCTATCATTAGTTTCACCTAAACATGCTTAAGGGGAATTGTGGGATTTTGGGTATGTTTGATCCATTTTAACCTATCATGTTGTTGTTTTGATGTTTGTGGTTGACTATATATGTTTCTATGACTGTATGGTATGCTTTGTGACTAATTAGAATAGTTGGAATGGTCGAAAACTCCGTCGAGGGGCGTAAACAATTCGCTGGACAAGGTGCAAGAGTTTGGATCGGATGGCGATTGAGGGTCGATCGGATCGCCCTATGGGATCGTGGGACATCATCACGAGTCAAGTCATCTCCTCCGAGCCGAACCATCTGCGCAAGGTCCACGAACATCAACTGTGAACAGCTACCCGATCTGATCCACTCGTGCTTCGTATCACGATCTGACCAGAAGAAGACAACATCCACGATCCGGTGCACTACGAGACGCTGATCCGAACAAGGGGGAGCCACGAGCTGGAGGAGCGCGATCCGAGCCGTATAGGGTATTTCGATCCGAACCGAGGAGAGGAGCACGATCTGAAGCAGAGAGAAAGAGGACCGCGATGATGATCCGAACTGTGGCGTGCTGAAGAGCCGATCCGATCCAAATGAGGTATGAAAGGCCGAACCGAACCGATGAAGACTAATAACCCGAGATGCAAAGGTAGTCCAAATGAATGGTATTGACTCAGGATCCAGAAAGGAACCAATGAGTGGACTTCATGAGTTGGACTTTGCTGCGGGACGTGTGCTAAGGAGTCGTCGACGTTCATAACTTCGATTCACCACTAAAAATGAATGGTGGCTACTTATCAGTGCAGTAGGGTCATTATGACCTGAGTGGCAAAGTGATGGTAGCAAGACTACGTTATCAGTGCAGTAGGGTCATTATGACCTGAGGGGTAAGGTGATGCGTAGTAAGACTATGAGCCAACGCAGATAGGGTGAATAACTCCATGGGGCAAGTGGACATAGTAAGGATTGGTGAGGCTATGAGCCAGCGCAGATGGGGTGAATAACTCCATGGGGCAAGTGGACATAGCGAGGAATTAGTGGCTACGTTATCAGTGCAGTGAAGCCATTTATGACTTCATGGGGCAGAGTGATCGTAGCAAGGTATGTTGGGTGATCGAAGTGGTGAATATCGTATGCTTTACGCACTGAGTGAGAGATGTGAGGATGGATGCTATGTTTGATTGTTTGCCATCATTATGACATGCACACCTCCCCCACCTACGTATCTTTACACTGTTTGATATGGTACCTTAGAGTGTTGTACAGTATGTAGTGTTAACTCTTTGGTTGCAGGTCCAAGTTCAGGTATGTTTCTAGTCTACCTGTTATTGTTCACTTTAGATGCTTATCGCTCATACCAGGCTTTATGTCTGACCCAGAGTTTTATGTCTCCTCTTATTACTCTGGGTGCTAACACGAGCAGACTAGAGACAGGTTAGATGGTGATGCGCGAGTAGCTGATTCGGAGGCGGGCAGGAGGCTTCCACGTATGATATATATATATATATTCTCCCTGTGTCGTTGGTGGTCGCTACTTGGGCATTAGTAGTGTACCTCCTTTATCTTACTTTTGCTTTGAGACGGTTTGAAAAGTTGTAATAAGCTGTATTTTGGATTTCCGCTGCTATGATGTTTAGTTCTGATTTTCAGCTTATGCACTGTCTCTCCTGTTTTATGTCAAGTATGTTATTATTATATTTTATTCTATGCACTGTGAGACATTTTACAGGTTCTTTGTATGTTCATTTCCTTCTGACGACCCGTTCCGTGCTAACTGGACATGTGTACAGCGCACTTTTGGAGTAAATGTCGGTTGGTGCGGGGCGGGCCGTCACAGGAGGCACCTAATACCCCGCATATCCATCGATCTCCAAGTACGTCTGGATCACCACCAACTGATTCCCTCCTCTTGGGTCTATGGCCCAATCAAGATCATCAGTCATCACCCACACGACGTGAAGACCTCCGGTCTTCAACCACCGTCTTCATCCTCGACACCATGTCGGATCAGTTATTTAGAATGGGATAAACCCGGTCTTTCTGAATAACTCGCGTATATAATAAATAAGTATTACACAAACACAACATACGCTTCACTCCTATTCAGAATATTCTTTTATTCAAATAATCTTATACTTCGGGAAAAAGGTTCCCATTAATTTTATCAAAGATAAATTCTTTAAATTTATTATTTAATCTTCTTTGAATATCAATTCAAACTAGTCTGGATTAGCGAACCACACCGGAGTAATCATTTATTTTATTTCCCAATCCCCACTTATTCATCCCATGAAGTAAAACTGGTAATACTTCATATCTAACACCACGGTGTTATCGGTAAATTCAATTACCATTTCACGATCAAATCTAATTAAAGATATAACTATCGCTTGGAGTTAAACTGGTAATACTCCATTCTCGATCGTTTCAATCTAGTTAAAGATTCATTAAAACTCCACCTAGTTTTAATCTTTAACTAAGTTAAAGAATCGGTGTCATTTAAAACACGGTTCACAATAAACCCAAAATTACATTCCATTAATTATAGGGTTAAAGAACATGTGTTATTTAAAACACCGTTCATGATAAACCCAAAAATCAATACCAATTCAATTCCAATTAAATATTATTTAATTTGTACACTTCATTAAATCTAAATAAAAAGATTTAATCTTTTTCTCAACTGGGTTTAAGAACAGTGTTAATGAAGACACCATTCACAACAAACCCAAATTCCATTTGATATTAAATACAAGGCTCTAAATAGAAAATATATCGGCTTATATTCAATATCAAATTCTACGACCAACAAATATCGCATTGGAAATAACGATATAAATATCTTTCAAATTTCTATAACAATATCTGTATAATCACGTAATTCAACATCGAACAATTTCGATTCAAATCCATTCCAATTCAATTATTGGAAATTCTGGTTATTTTCAAAACCATTTCAAATCCAATTTATTTATTTAAAAATAAATAGAATTATAATTCTAGTTCAAAACTAGTTCATTTCGATAAAAATCTAGTTTTATCTTTTCAAATATGGATTTTTTCATCCCAATTCTTCACAAATCATTTCTTATGATTTTACACAAATTATTACAATTTTTAATAATTTTATCAAGGCCCGTACAGTCGATTTCCATCAACGGCCATCGAACTGCACTTACAACGACCTTTTCCTAATTTGATTTGGACATAATTCCAAATCCAACCGTAAGATTTCTAATTTCTAATATTCGTTAGAAAGCTCTTTTTGATACGAACCCAACGGTTCCGGTTTTAGGAGAATCCGATGGTCGGATCTCCCGCCACGTCAATTTGAAGTCAATGGTCGAAATTCGCGAACTACCGCAGCGCGGCGCTTTCTATTCAGGCCATTATATTATATATATAATATATATAATATATACTTCGTCGATTTCCTTTTAAAACGTATTTTATAAATCGTTTTAATTTCGTTTTCGAAACGATTTCAACTTCATTTTTCAAATTCAAATCAAGATTGAATTTTTCAATATAAATTCGTTTTAAATTCATCTCAAATTGATTTCAATTTAAATCGATTTTTAATTCAATTTTAGTTTGTTCTCAATTCAATTCAATTTTAATTCGAATTCATTTCTATTCAATTTCAATTCTATTCAATTTCAATTCGAATTCATTTTCTATTCAAATTCAATTCTATTCAATTTCAATTCGAATTCATTTTCTATTCAAATTCAATTCTATTCAATTTCAATTAGAATTCATTTTAAATTGATTTCCATTCAATTTCAATTCGATTCGAATTCATTTTCAAAATATTCGATTTTGAAATCACTTTTCAATATTCATTATAAAAACGAATATAATCGATATGAATATCGTTTGCGTCAATCTAATCAACACGGCTTCATATATTTCTATTTTCAAATATTCTATTTCAAATATTTCTTTTTCAAATATTTCTATTTTCAAATATTCTATTTCAAACATTTCTTTTTCAAATATTCTATTTTCAAATATTCTATTTTCAAATATTCTATTTCAAATATTTTTTTCAAAACTGGAATGAGGCCCAATCAATTACCATTGATTTTATTTCTATTGATTTTCGTACAACGCATGTATATATCAACAATGACAAATAATCAACCATCATCCAAAGTGCATTCTACACTGTATAAGCATCAAATATAAATATTCAATGCTTATAACAGCCTGTCAATCAATCGATCGACATACAACTAATTATTGGGATTAGTGTATGTCATATATCACCCCAATACCCGTGTGGGGTTTTCAAACAATCAAACACAGATTTTATTTGTGCAATTGGGCGATGTGTAATATTTATCGTCCCAATCAATATCAGTCAAATGTGTGTATATAAACAAATCATCCGATTTGTTTATTTTTATTTCATTTTAAATACACGTTAAAAATTCTATTTTCAACTATAAAATATTTTAACTATATAAATATTTTATTTCATTTCACATCACACAATCAACCACACATCAAAATCAAACAAACAAGCATACAAGTCGTCCATGGTCTGTGGACGACGGGTGTCGGGTGCTACTAAACACTGTTTGCATCCTAGTATATTTTTCAACTAGAAATAAAATTAAAAGTGGGAAGTTCTCACCGAGGTTTCCACTCCTCCATCCCATTCTGAACGGTTCAGATTGGGATTTGTTTTCCATCAGTCCCATCGTAATCCTTTCACGCTGTTCATATTAAAAATCACATTTTTAATTCGCTACACATAAAAAATCATATTTTTATTTCGTTACTTATATAAAAATTATTTCTTTTGCTTTGTAAAAATCATCCCTTTTGCTTTATAAAAATCATTTCCTTTGCTTTGTAAAAATCATGTCTTTTACTATATAAAAATCGTTTCTTTTACTTTGTAAAAATCATGTCTTTTACTATATAAAAATCGTTTCTTTTACTTTGTAAAAATCATGTCTTTTACTATATAAAAATCGTTTCTTTTATTTTTGTAAAAATCATGTCTTTTTAAATAAAAATCAAAATTTTCTTACTAATCTATTTATATATATATTACACTTTAAAAAATGCTTTAATCACCAAATTAACTAAATTAATTAAACAAAAAGAGGACAAAACAATTAAAAGCTCACTTTTCTTTGCTGGAGGCTAAGGGGGGCTGTAGGTTCGACGATTGCGGGCCAAAGGGGCGGCGGAGCTTGGTGCTGATGGCAGGAGGTGGCACAGGCACTTCGGCGATGGGAATGGGGTTATGGAGGCGGTTTTTGAGGTGGGTTTGGGCTAGGGTTTCATGGAAGGAGGAGATAGAGGGGTAGAGGCGGCGGAGGGGTGGAAGAAGTAGGTGGACGGGGTGGCATGCTCGCCTAAACGGCGGTGGAGCAACGCGATTCTTTCGCGTTTCCCTTTTTTCTTATTCCTATGATCTCGTTCTAAATGTATGAGAGAGGGGAGACAGAAAGGGGATAGGGGAAGAGAGTTTGACCACTTATAATAATTTATATTTATTATTTTTAAATTCCAAAAAGTAGGATTTTCATACGAATCCCGAATCGACTCCAACGACTGTCGCCCCTAGCTAATTACCCACATTCCGAACACAATGGGATATGTTTCATAAGCCAATTCCATCATTTCGTTCTATTTTCATTTAAATTAACATTTAAATCATTATATTGAATTTTAAACGTACATTTCAATGTACTGGGGTCACATACGGACTTTAAAAATTACAGAAAAATTATTTTCTAACTTCATATCGACGATACGGTCCTAACAAAACTAGTTTCATCGAATTCTGAGACCGTTTGAAAAATGGCCATTTTCCAGTCGATTAAAATCAACTGAAATTGGTCAAATGCGTTTTCCTTTGCCACACTCACATATTGATTCGAAAAATTATGAAAATTGAAACCTAGCATTAATTTGACATCATGGATCCAACAAAAGTGGTTTCATCGAAATCCGAGGTCGTTTGCAAAATTCCCATTTTTAAGGGCTAGAATTCCATAGCGATAACTCTGAATTTTCAACTAAACATATCTTTTGATTCCCGCTATGAAATTTCAATTTTTCGGATTCGTTGGAAAGATATTCTCAAATAGATTCTAATATTTTTGGTTTCGTTAAAATCCGGCTTATTTTGAATCCTGTACAGTCATTTGAACTTTGAAATCGAATTTTTGAACTACCGCGCCATTTTCAATTCCTCTTATAATTTATAATAAATATTTATATTCTAACGACGATCTATATAAATATATACGTTCGAATTTTATTCAAAATAAATTTTTCGTCGATATTATTTAAAATAATTCATTTTAAATATTCAAAATTCATTAAAATTGCCAAAATAAAAATTTTAAATTGGCCCAGATTTCCGGGTTATTACAATTTCCTAAGGTTTGTGAGGTGGGACATAAGTTGTCAGAAGAACATGGTCACAAACGATACATCATCAAGAATGGATGATGAAAAGGTAATATTCAATTTATATTTAGTCATGTAAATCTACTATAAAAAATTACATGCTAAAATAAATTTAATTATCTTAATACCTTGTTATTCTTTTTGGACAAATTTTTGACAACTTGAGAAATATTAGTGAGAAGGAAAAGACGTTACTGCAGCAACAAATGAAAACAAGCATAATAAAATTGCACCTTCAACATGCTCAAGGCAGAATTGAAGTGGAAAATTGTGATAATAATAATCAAATTGCCTCTCTTCAGCAGTATATACAACAACTGGAAAGTAAACTAAGAAAAACCGAAGAAGAGCTGAAAAATGAAAGAGCTGAAAGAATAAAAGAGAAATAGGTGATTGTAGGATTGAAAAAAGAAACTGAGAAATTGAAATCGAAAACAAGCAGCACAGAAGAACGAGTTGAAAGCCAAAATGAAAACGAACAAAAGCAAATTGATTTAGCATCCCCTACACTTGACCTTAAAATAACACAAGAAATGCTACTTCTGCAAGAAGAAAGGAAAGAAGAAGAAAGGGAAAAAAAAGGAAAAATCAAAGCCAAAAGTAAAAATAACCCCAAGCTCATTGGTTAATAGGATGAAAACAAGAGCTACTCGAAAGAAATCAGAAGTTGAGGGAGGAGTTGATGAAAGTAAAAATGAAAATGAAGAAAATAAAGAAAATATAGGTTTGGAAAATAATGATCAATATGAAAATACTATCAATGAAGAAAATGACAGCGAGTTGAAAGATGTATAAAACATCAAGAAGAAAGCAAAGAAGAAAACTTTGATAATGATCGCACCCGTTCGGATAATACACTCAATCTAGTAGACATCAATGCATACTTGCCGAAAAGGGAAAACTATCAAACAAGTTTAAAAGTCAAAAAAAGCAAACTTCTAAATCTTCTTGAAGAAAGCAAGAGAAACATAGTTCTTTCATTTTTTTTGAAAAAAAATGAAAATGAGAAGTAAGAATTATATTATCATTAATAGTTTTTCATTACAATTTCATCGAAATAATACCACTAACTTATTTTGTGTTTATGTAAAATGCAACTCTATAGTTTTCATATTAGATGATGTTAAAATGGTGGGATTACAATTGTAAAATCTATGCTTGAATCTATTTGGCTAGATCAGTACACAGATGGCCAGGTATTTTTTCTTTTTATTTTTATATACCTTATATTCATATTTATTAGGCTGGAAAAATAGACAATGTACGCGTATGTTCAAAATGATATATAAACTTATCATTTTGATATAAAGCCTCAACTATACGTAGTATATATAACTATACATGGAAAAAAGAGCCCTACATGCTATGATAATAGCTGGGATATGATTAACAGGAAAAACTAAAAATAAACATGTGTATTTGAAATGATATATAAATTTATCATTTTGATATAAAGCCACTACCACACCTGAAAAATTGGCAACATACGTATTATGATGATATTCATGTTGAATGAACAAATGAAAACAAAGATAGACAGATATTTTCAAAATGATATAAAACTCATCATTTTTGTATAAAGCTACTAACATAGGTAATTATTTTCTTTACTTTATCAGATAATTGACTGGTATGTTCAAAACCAAGAGTTGTATGAGCACAACTATACCTTCTCCACTATAATGATGGTAAGTCAAACTTTTTTGAAAGTAAGGTTAAGTTTTTTAAAAATTATGCTAATAATTTTTAATATGCAGAATGGAATAATAAATGATTTGGATAATGTGATAGAGAAACTAGTTTGTTCTATGATAGAAAATATTGTTCTGAATGAGTATGCCGAAACCATATTCTTTCCATTGCATCATATCAACCATTGGACGCTTTTGACATTTGACTTTGTCACAATGCAATGGACCCATTATAATTCAAATAAGCCTCTAACTAGATCTACAAGGATGTCAAATCCAAACTACGGGCAAGCTATTGCTTAGGTAAAAAATTTAGTATAATATAACTATCTTGATAGGAAAAAACTGAAGAATGCTACATTCAACTATCATAATTAAATTATTTTCTGTTTATCGAGAGAAAGAAGATTGAAGAGCTATTTGAGAAAAAACGACAGGAAAAGCAAATCATGAACAAAAGTTAAAAAAAAACTAATACAAGAACCATCCCCGCGGCAAGATCCAAGCTCGTAAGTAAACTGCTCAACTATTTTTTAAACTGTCTTAATAAAAGATAATTAATTAATTGTTATTTAATGCTTTTCTTGCCATTTTAGGAATGGTTGTGCTTGGTTTGTAATGACAAACCTTAAATTGCTTGAGAGTGGAAAGCTTCCACAGATGTATGAAAAGACAGACATCGACCGATTTAAAGTTGATATAGTATTTCAAATCATCAACAACCGGGGAAAAGTAACAAACCAAAACAGTAGCAAAGCAAAAAGGATTGATTTTTAATTGTACTTAGATATGATATATCGAAGTTTACTTATTATTTTCTTACAAATTTTCTTGCTATATTTCTAGACAGCACAATAGACTTGTGTTAACGTTTTGGTCTGTAATAATGTGTGTTGATAACACCATTTGTAGTATGGTACTATTGAAGGTTTGATATTATTCATTTCATCATCAAATTGTAATATTGTTGTTTTGCATGCAGTACAATGCTGTTAAAAATATAATTGCTAGTTTATTGCGTCTAATGATATATCAAAATAATATGCAATTGTCTCAAAAGTTTTCTAACATTACAAAATATGAAAATGATATAGGAAACTATCATTATTTAAAAACATGTTCTATTTTTACTGTCGATGAAAGATAAACATAAATTAGTACAATAGCAGTTAATAGCTTTAATCATTATAAAGTATAAATTCTCATATTCTCAAAAGCACAATGTTATACACAGATAGCATAAATTGTCTGTTTAAATAATACTGTCAACTAACAAAATGACATAAAGCATGCTAAACATAAATAACTACATCCACTGTTATAATCAACAGAAATTGATTTACAGTATTGTAACTAAAGATAATACAGATAGCAACATAAACATAATGTAATATAACCATTATACATAACTATAACCATACTACAGTATTATAGCAATACAAACATATAACAAAAAACAAAATCGCCATATCACTATCAAACATACAGTATTATAAACAGCATACAGAAACTAAGCAACATTAAAACAAAATTGTAGATATCATTATTAAGTGACAAACAATAATACATCCACCAAAACATACAAAGAGGCCAAAATCCAATCAAACATAAATCAGCCACTGAGACAACATTATTATAATAGTCAAACAGTTTGCATATTTGAATTGCATAATAAAAGTAAAAATGATAACTATATGTATCATTATAGTATAAAAATTGGTCATTATAAAAAGAAAAAAACAGTATTAATTATCAAGGTATAGAAGAAGCCTGACAGTTACAATCTTATTCTCAAGAGAATAAGATATCTCAATAAAAAAAGGATTTAAATGTGACCGAAATTCATAAATCTCACTCTTAACTTCAAATAGAGAAGAATCCATAGTAAGACAAGAAGAATATGAATCCTTATTGTAATAAAAAATAACAAGCAAGCTGTTGCTTGGCTCAACACTGCTAGTACCACTGCAAAACAGAATAATAATTATATAAAGGTATTTATGAGCAGACAAAATAATGCTACAGGAACTAAAATATAGTCAAAAACAACAAGCAGTTTGTAAAAGAAAAAATGGTAGGCATACATATCATATCAACGAAAACTTATAACTTGAACAACGCATTGAAAAAAACACAAAAAAATTGCATACCTGGCAAGAGGAAGAATCGTGCTAGGCAATCTCAAATCATCCATGTATCAACAATTAACCTAAAAAAGAGAACAAAATTGTAATCGAGATCAACAAAATAAGAATGAAAATTACAAAAATAAAACCTGAGATAGATTTGCTGCTGGCAAATCAATAACGCATGGAATCTATAATATAGAACAAAGACCAAACCTAATTTTAATTTTAGCTGAAGATTGTCTGGAAGAAAGGATCGGGAAACGATGGAACAGTCGATTTGAAAATTTTAATTTTTTTTCCTTGAAACTAAAATAGAAAGCCCGCTTACGCCTAATCAAAGAAATAAGGCAGCGTCCTAGAATCAAAAAAACCTGATATGTTTTTCCTTTAGCCCATTTTCCTGTTATTCTTATATCCATTTCTTTTTATATAACTTTGTTTCGTCCTTTAATATAATTTGGAAATAAGAAAGCATCTAAATGTATTTGGATATACTTATTCAAAAAAATGTAAGTCGTGAATATACTTATACTAATAATATAAGTAATGAATTTATTTTCTAAGTATTGAAAATATAATGTTGCAAATATACTTAGGTCGGTAAGATAAGTATACGAATATTTTATATAGTTATTCTATAATGGAATTTTGTAAATGAAATATTCATTTTAGTGAGGCATGGTAATTACCAGGTCTAAACAATATTTTTTTATTGATTTGATGTTTGTTTAATTGATAGTTAAATAATCGACTATCAAATCTGCCTGTTTTTAACTCTGGAATTCTATTCACAAATGTTAAGGAAACCCATTCTCATAAACAATTAGGAGATGAACTCCACACTTATGAATTGACAATTTATTCCTAAAGAACCAGAGTTGAGTTTTCTAGACACTAATGATTATCATGTCGAAGAGACCGGGATAGCGCCTGCTTTCTAGAAAACCACTCTGTTTCGACTGATGCATTTCAAATTGGAAATAGTTTTAAAGATAATTGAAGTTTGAGCTATTTGGTTTCGTTCAGGCCCAGAACGAACTTGTATAGATAAACATTACATATCTTTGGAAGGCAATGTTAGCATTCCAAGATATTCTGCTATTTATAATGTAAATGTAACATTTAGCCTCGCCACCTGGTAAATAAATAAAGCAGGGAAAATCCACAAGGCTATATGGTTTGCTCCCATTAAGATATGATCATTCCATATCTAGAGTCAATTTCCTTGTATGCTTCGGGGCCATTGTGGTTGTTTATCAATCCGGGTGATCGTATTCGGTGCTGCCCATTTTAGGGGTTGGGCCGGTCCTGGTTTGTTGAGGGGCAAATTAACGCAGCCTCCCGTACGTTTTATCTAGAGATGTACGGATTCAGTGGGTAGACTCTTACCCTTTCATAGTTGGAATTCATTCTCCAATACGAACTTTTGGTCTTGATTGTATACCTATTATATTGGAATGTGAGATGCAGACATTCCTACTATTTTAATACGTTTACTTATTAATTGTAGACATTATATAATATCACTAAATATTTACGATGAAAGTGTTTTGGTTGTCGTAAGGTAAAAACACGTGCCTTATTTTATGTGTGGTTGTATCTTACGAGAGTTTCGTTCTTTCATATTTTTCTCTAAAATTAAGCAAGTTGTTTGTGATGTGAGTTTTCTCAATGTTAAGTATTCCAAATTGATCTAGGTGTTTTTACTTTCCCTCAAAATGTGCTCGGGTATGACCATGTATATTTTCCAAGTTTACTTTGGATTTGCTTAGAGCTATAGGAGAGAAGTTGGAATCCGGACGTATTCTCGTAATTCTTTTATTAATTTATTCCATTATGTATGTTGCATTTATTAGTCATTGTATACATAAATTATTACGACTGTATAAGTGATCTAGTTGTATACTCTG
Source organism: Allium sativum (assembly GCA_030737875.1). Lineage (NCBI taxonomy): Eukaryota > Viridiplantae > Streptophyta > Magnoliopsida > Asparagales > Amaryllidaceae > Allium > Allium sativum. Next base: position 898,415,217 of record CM060912.1, read on the forward strand.
ATTATTTATTCATGTTTATATACAGTTTTTTGTCTTGTGTAAAGAGTCTTCGTATAATATATATTTATTCATTCCGCTGCGACATTCCATTTTTTTATGATTCTAATATGTTTGTGTTCTTCTTCTTCTTCTTCTTCTATTCTAACCATTTTCTCTTTCTTTTTTCTCACCCTCCAACTAATTTCTAATTTTCTAAGTTTTTGGTATTTAAGTTTAGGTACGTGAATACAGATGATGCATTAGTGTTGAAATTCGCGGGTTAAATTTCTCCTTTCGTTACACAAACTGCCTCATAACTCCATCCGAAAGATGATAAACTACACTCGAAAAACAAATTAAAGGAACATGGGCTATCCATACATGATAAATATGGTACATAAACGAGTAAGATGCGGAAATGTTTCAGTATACGGGGTCCATAAGGCAGCTACGTAATCGAGTATATCAAACTCGTTACCGTAGAATATAGCATTCCGTTTATGTGTACTCGCCATGCTCATCAGCCAAAAACCCACCTATTACGAACGTTTAATACTAATTACTGCATATTCAAAACAAGTATTTGCATTTAAATATTCTTATGAAAATACCTGCCAACATATGGTGAGGATAAATCAACATCCGGTCTCTTCATAGTTATTCTTTCAACCAAAAGATATGTCCAAGAACATAGCTGCATACAAGTATACAGATTAAAACAATGTATTTAAAGATAAAAATTAACTTGTAATATCTAATCTAAAGTCAGGCAGCCTCTAATAGACGCAGAATGATTTAGAGACATCCTTGTCATCTCCGTATATGTATTCAAAAACAGCACTGCCCCATGAGTACTGACGGCATATGTAATGTCCCGATTTTTAACCGACTTTGTTCGATGATAAACATTGATTATTATGAGTTAATTAAATTGAAAAAGGATTAAATTATAATAATAATAATAAACATAAATGAATAAAAACTTGTGTGTAAATATAGAGATGAATATATATATATATATCTGTGTGTATGTGTATAGAGATATACACATATTTTAGCTTAACATACAATGTTTAATAAAATCCTACACTAGAGTTATATATATATATATATATATATATATATGTGTGTGTGTGTGTGTGTGTGTGTGTGTGTATGTGTGTGTGTGTGTTTGTGTGTGTGTATAGAGATATACACATATTTTAGCTTAACATACAATATTTAATAAAATCCTACACTAGAGTTATATACATTTATTTATAGCATAATGTATATAATAATATATCAAATTTACAAACTAATATCCATAAATGGATAAAAACAAATCATGTTGTGATGAGCAGCACGTATACGATGAAATGCCTCAATGGAACAACAAGGTGTATTGCTCAAGTAACTACAAACCAAAGGTCAAGAACTTATTAATGTGATTTAACTCCTAAAATAGTATGGCTAGGATACTCCCAAACCATCCCCTAAAAACAAGGTTGTGAAAACATCCATGTATCAAACTCTTTAAACAAATAGAAAATCTACTTGTTTATGTCTTCAAATCTAAGGAACTTGTATGGCCATTACGATCCATTAATAAGTGATGGATAAGTTCTTCTAGAAACAAGGAATAAGACATGAATAAGGTAAAATTCTAGTGTAAAATATCCATTTCCATGCATGTGCTTCTAGGAAGTGTAACACCCCGTGTATTCTATAACAGTAAAATTCTCAAATTAAAGTATAATTAATTTCAAATCAAAGAACTAAGGGAAACGGGATACGCCATTGCGTTCGTCTCGGAATTCTGCTTGAGATAGAGTCCGAGTTTGCGTAAAACAGACTCCGTATGAGGGAGATATGGCCTCTGGAAGTTTCAGAATTCAGTTTAAAATTCAAACAGACAAAAACAGCTCGGAAAATAAATTCAAATTTCAAAAATCGGGCCAGATTGGCCAGGGTGGGAATTTTCCCGCCCAAGGTACCCAGGTCGACTGGGTAGTCGACCTGGGCCACCCAGGTCGACTGGGTAGTCGACCTGGCCCCTGAGCCAGGTCGAACCCAGCCCCTCCTAGATGGCCTAGTCTGTGCTTGGCCGAATTTCTGAGTCTTGCCTTGTCACTAGGGCTAGGTGTCAGCTCCTGATTGGTCTCTCCTTCAAACGAACGGCTAATATTAATCCACGCTCCATCGACGGTCCTAATCAATTGACAAACTCTATAAAAAGGACCTAAGACTCCACCTAATTCATACAAATAAAAATTAGAATGAGACCGCCATGCTGCTGAGGAATGACTAGAAATAGCCGTCAAAATTGAGATACGATTAGGAGACAATTCAAAAGCTTAAAGCAACGACAACTAAATCAAAACAACGCCTACAACAAAGGATAGCATCTCCAAATTCAGAATTCAGATTCCTGAATTGAAGATTCGTCATACGTTGTAAGTAGAGTGCTATTTCGATGTGAATAAATAATTGTGTTTTGATTTGTGTAAAATGAGAAATAGAATTGTACTTAATTTGTGGTGATAATAATTCATAATTGTATGTTGCTATGATTCTAATCGATTTGGGATGTTGTGGTATAACGATTGGATATTTGCAAGTATGTGATTCATGTTGAAAGTTAACAACTACATGTTTGTGGTAGTTTATTACAACACCTATTGGATAATTGCAAGTATATGATTCATGTTGAAAAGTAACGACTATATGTTTGTGGTAGTTTATTTGAGATTCATTCAAGTATATGGTTCACTATTATGCCAACATAATATATTTTTATAATCACTTTTAGTGTAGTTGGATCCATTTGGGTATTATGACTCATATGAATTTATGTTGGAATTGGCATCATGATTCAAGTATAAAACCATACTTTTGTATTAGAGACAAAAGTAAGCATCTTTGTGAACTTGTGTTGACTCTTTGAACATGACTAAACTATGTTTTCTGTTATGCATAATTGAAAACATGTTTTAGGCCTATGTTGTTATCAAAATCATATGATAATATATGTGACACATAATTAAGTTAGATTTACATTCCACTTGCAAGTTTACATGAATAAATTAAAAACCATGATTCATGTTTAGGTATGTTTATGCCATGAATTCTATGAATAGATTAAAAACCATGATTCATGTTTAGGTATGTTTATGCCATGATTATATGCTATTAAAATGCAAGTTCACAAGTGCCTAATTTATGTTAATTAGTTCACTATGTTGCAAGTTCATGCGTTCACACTCCCCTTTTTATGTTACTTAGAATATATTAACACCATGTTCTAAGCCTCCCCTTTTTCATGTGGCAAAGTTGGGTTTAAATGTTAAACCCAACATATGTTATATTGTAGCGAACGTATAAAACGGGGGTAATGACGTTTGGGTTAAAATATAAAACATATGTGTTGGCATGTTTGACGCATGCCAACGACCTTGAAAACAATTAAGTGGTATAAATTAATTTTACCCAATAAAGATGAATTTGAATAATGGGCCGCAAATATTTACATATAAAAAGAAAAGAGGCAAAATATGTAAATTTAGAAAATACAATGTGTTTAACCCAAGGTTGGATTGAGTTGTGATGTAAACCTGCCCGGAACCGCCCGGCTGTCCAGTAGTCACAACAATACCTATCCAATGTGGGTGGTTAAACACGGAGCCCAATAAAGACCCGAGGTTAGACTGAGTTGTGGCGTAAGACTGCCCGGACCCAACCGGCAACAGGCAGCCACAACTATATCTGTCTAATGTGAGAGGTCGAGGCTTTAATAAGACAATTAAGGCTGAGTCAGGATTGATAGGATTAAGTAAATTGAATTAATACTTAATAAAAATGGAACATGCTAAACTACATAGACTGATTGGGGGTTAGGTTTACAAAACACTTAACTAACTTAGCATGTTGGCTAGAAATAGAAAACCTAGTAGCAGGGGACTCTTTTCAGCAGTAACCCTACAAGGTGTATCAGGATACCCTGAACTAGGCAGGGTGGGGCACGATTACTGGGATGACTATAAGAGGTCAAATCGACGGCGGTGGTTTAGCAGTGTAGGTTCTAACGGGGTGCGGGCGTGCACACACTCCGGCGTAGAAAAATAAGGCACTGGGCACCAGTAGTATACCTGTGCATTCTAGAATTGTGTCGGGCTGCCACCATGGGACTTGATACACCCCATGGTGGGACCAGCATAGGTAACTACAACATCGGGGGCCGTAAGACACATGTAACTATGCGAGTAGGAGCCGATCACTAGAAACGAATCACTTCACCCTGACTATGTGGTGCCTGTTGGGAACTAGCTTATATGGATGCAGAGATTAATATGGGGTACGATAGTATATTCGACTCTAGACAACTTAACTCAGTTTATGGTGCTTTCCCATTTCCAGTTTATACTTATCATACCCAGTTCTTTATTCATAGACTGAATAGTCCTAGACTTACTCAGGCTTTATGTCTGACTCTACTTTTCTTTCGTCTTCTTTTCTTTCGTTTCCCACCCAGGTCCACAGGGAGGGAATACCGTAGCTTGACCAGTTTTCACAACCAGCTTGAAGAGAAAGAATGTATTGCTTGGATCTTTTTCATTTTGGACTATGGATTTGGACAGCAATTATGGGACTTATGCAGTTTACTTATGTTTTTATGCTTCTGTAAATAATGTAATCAAGACAGTTATGAAGATGTTATGTTTTTGGAAATATTGTAAGACAAATTATGACATGGTTTGTGTAACACGTATTTTGTTGAAATAAAAATTGCTGTTGTTTTCCACTGTTCAAAAATATGTGTATTTATATCTGTCTTGTGTATCTGTGACTTATACTTATAAACATCCACCAAAATTAGGGCATTCCCTTTGAGAGTGACCCTAACTGAGGTGGGGTGTTTCACTTGGTATCAGAGCATAGGTTTACCAGATAAGATAAAAAATTTTGAAAATTTATTTTCAAAAGAAAATTTAAAGAAGCATTTTTAAGGATAAAATGTTATTTTATTTTAAAAAAGGCATAGTCCCCCAAAGCCATAGTTATTATCTTTTATCCTTCATTTTGAATCTATCCTTTCTGTTTCAGCATGTTTGGGGACCTTACTCCCCAGCTACTGACGCTTTCACTCCTCCTCCTCTACGTGAACCAGCAAGCGGAAGAGTCCCAGAACAGGAAGACGAATAATAGTCAAAGAAGAGAGGATCATAACAGTAATGACAAGAAACGTGAAAAAAGGAAATGTTGTTTCTGTGGAATTCTTGGACATCTGGAGGGAGACTGCAGGAAGAAGAAGAGGAGGATGAGTGCTACTTGCTTTCAGTGTAGGGAGACAGGCCACTGGGCTAGGGACTGCCCAAAGAAGAAGGAGACAAAGGCAGAAAGCTCTCAAGGGAAGAAAGAGGGTTTACAGCCTAAGAAGACAGACTTTAAGAAGGGCGGGAAAGACAACAAGTCCCAAGAGAAGACGAAGTGTAAATTCTGTGGCAAAGTGGGGCACTTAGTGAAAGATTGCCGGAAAAAGAAGGCCAAGATGAATGGTGGGTGCTTTTCTTGCGGTGAGACAGGCCACATGGCTAAGGATTTCCCAAAGAAACGAGGGCATGGGCAGAGGGCTGGATCCACCTCAGGGGCACAGGTTCATGTGCTAGAAGCACCACCTCTGCAACAGCGAGGAATAAATACTTCTATAGAAAGTGTAGTTTATCTTTATGATCACCCAGTTCGCACTTTATTTGATTCTGGCGCACCACACTCCTTTATCTCATCTGCTTTAGTAGAATCTCTGCACCTAGAAACTAGTATGGTAGAGGACCCCTTAATTGTTTCAAATCCAATTGGGGGCCCAGCTCATTTGTCTATGATCTATGTGGGATTGAAAATTTCAATTCTAAGCGTAGAATTTAAATGTAGTGCCTTTGTTTTGGGCTTTTCGGGATATGGTTTGATTTTGGGCATGGATTGGCTATCCAGTAATGGTGCCATCCTAGTTTGTGAGAAAAGGGTGGTTAGGCTTCTGATCCAACTTGGTAACACTCTGGAAATTACTTGTAATCCCTCGTATGCGGTTATGCTTAGTTATCTTGAATCGCTAGAAGCTTCTGTTGAAAGTTTGCAATCAGTTAGAGTGGTCCGGGAATATCCGGATGTCTTCGAAGAGGTCAAGGGCTTGCCTCCAAAGCGGGAGATAGACTTCCACATATATCTTGTCGATAATGCAAAGCCAGTTGCGTTGCCCATCAGACACATGGCTCCACGGGAAAGGAAAGAGCTTAGTAAACAGATTAAAGAGCTTCTAGAGAAGGGGTTCATCAGGAGGAGCATTTCAGAATGGGGCGCTCCATTGGTGTTCGCCGCAAAGGTGGATGGTTCACTCCGTCTATGTGTAGACTATAGGGAGCTCAACAAGCTAACGAAAAAGAATAGGCACCCTCTCCCCAGAATTGACGATCTGTTTGATCAGCTTGTAGGAGCGTCTGTTTTCTCCCAACTCGATTTAGCGACCGAGTTTCATCAGCTAAGGGTGGCTGAAGATAGTATCGATAAGACAACATTCAGAACCCTAGACGGCTTCTTTGAATGACTTGTCATGCCTTTCGGCTTGACAAACGCACCCGCTTACTTCGTGGACCTGATGAGTAGGGTGTTCAGAGAATTCCTCAACAAGTTCGTGGTAGTCTTTGTAGACGATATCTTAATCTTCTCAAAGAGTGAAGAAGAACATGCTGAACACCTAAGGGCAATCATGAAAACTGTGCGAGTCCATCAGCTAAAAGCCAAATTCTCCAAATGCCACTTTTGGAAAGAGGAAGTAAGGTTTCTTGGGCACATAGTATCCAAAGAAGGGTTAGCTGTGGACCCTGCTAAGGTAGTAGCGGTGCAGGACTGGAAGATACCAAAGAACGCAACAGAAGTCCGAAGCTTTCTCGGGCTAGCAGGCTTCTATCGGAAATTCATCAGAGACTTTGCTAAAATATCAGCTCCGCTCACAAGGCTGACAAAGAAGAATCTAGTGTTCAATTGGGACTTGGATTGCGAGTTTGCTTTCCAACGACTGAAAAGGGCTCTTACAATAGCCCCAGTTTTGACGTTGCCAGATGGAAGCAAGATGTTCACAGTTTATACAGATGCATGTGGGACAGGGCTAGGCGCTGTCTTAATGCAAGAAGGAAGGGTAGTAGCTTATGGCGGGAGACAATTGAAAGTTCATGAAAAGAACTACCCAACCCACGATCTTGAGTTAGCTGCCATCGTCTTTGCACTCAAGTCTTGGCGACACTATCTCCTAGGTGAGAAGTTCGAACTTTACACTGACCATAAATTGTTGAAATATCTTTTCTCGCGGAAAGATCTTAACTTGAGGCAACAGAGATGGATGGAATTTCTTGCCTCGTACGATTTCGAGATCTCTTACACTCCGGGCAAAGGCAACGTAGTGGCAGAGGCGTTGAGCCGAAAGAAACTGACCCTAAGCCCGCTGTTTGTTGAAAGACAAAGCCTAGAGTTTATAGCCAGCTTTGAATTTAGGCCCTCCTCTGATTTTGTATCGGGCTTGCTAGCATCTCTCGAAGTACGCCCGACTTTAGTGGACTCAATAGGGACAACACAACGCGAAGACCCTCAGCTTGTGGAGACGATTGATAGGCTAATTAGGGGTGAGACTTCAAGTCACCTCAATAGATACTCCATCGACGATAAGGGTTGGCTAAGGCGAGATGGAAGACTATGCGTCCCACAAACAAGGGATTTAGTAAAGAAGGTTCTCGAGGAAGCACATCACTCCAAGATGACGATACACCCAGGCAGAGATAAAATGTACAAGGACATAAAGAGAACTTTCTTTTGGAACGGCATGAAGAAGGACGTGGCAGATTTCGTTTCTAAGTGTATGGTGTGCCAACAAGTTAAGGCGGAACAGAAAAAGCCTGGCGGTCTGCTCCATCCTCTAGAGGTCCCGCAGTAGAAGTGGGATAGCATCTCAATGGACTTCATTGATGGGCTGCCTAGGTCTAGAAGAGGCAACACTAGCATTTGGGTAATAGTGGATAGGCTTACTAAAAGCGCCCACTTTTTACCTGTCAAGAGTAAAAGAACTGCCTCCTCCCTAGCATCTCTTTACCTCAAGGAAATTGTTCGACTCCATGGAATACCCTCCAGCATTGTTAGTGACCGAGACCCTATCTTCACAAGTGAGTTTCGGCGGAGTCTGCAAGAAGCGGTAGGCACACAGTTATGCTTAAGCACAGCCTATCATCCCCAAACCGACGGCCAGACAGAAAGAGTGAATAGAGTTTTGGAGGATCTTTTAAGACTGTGCATCCTTGACTTCGGAGGGACGTGGGAAGACCATCTTCCTTTGGTGGAATTTGCCTACAAAAACAGCTACCAAGCCGATATCAGAATGGCGCCCTTCGTAGCTTTATATGGAAGACCGTGCCGATCGCCCACTTGTTGGTGCGAGTCTACTGACAAGCACATACTTGGACCAGATATGATCCGAGAGACTTCAGAGAAAGTAGACTTAATACGAAGAAGGATGAAGACAGCCCAAGACAGACAGAAATCCTACGCCGACAAAAGGAGGACCGACCTTGAATTTGACGTTGGGGACAGAGTTTTTCTTAAGGTATCTCCGTTAAGGAACGTTGTTCGTTTTGGAACCACGGGAAAGCTAGCACCAAGGTTCGTAGAGCCATTTCCTATTATCGAGAAAATTGGGAAAATGGCCTATAGATTAGAGTTACCCGAAAAGCTGGCCGGAGTTCACAACGTCTTTCACGTTTCGCACCTCCGAAGATGTTTACATGAATCTGTTGAAGTGGTAGAGCCAAATATCCTAGAAGAAGCTGAAGTGGAACGCGAAGCAACCGTGAGGAAAGTTCCAACCCGCATATTAGGAACGGAAGTGAAAAAGCTACGCAACCGCGAAGTCAAGCTCGTCAAAGTTCAGTGGAGCGACGCCGAGGGAGACGCAACTTGGGAAACTGAAGGCAGAATACGCGCAGCCTACCCTTTTCTTTTCGAGGGTACATCTTTGATCTTTCTTTTTCCATAAGTTGTGCTTTTATCTATCTTTTTAGGTATATCTCCTTGACCTTATCTTTTAGGTAGAAACTCTTTGGATGAAAACATGTAATTGAAACATGTTATGGATGATGGTTGCAAGTGGTTGTAAGTGATTACTAGTGGTTGCTCGTGGTTGTATATACACACACAATCTAGATTTTAGATCGGCTCAGTCACTTCATATTTCATACGCATAAATGTATTTATTCGTATATGGTTGAAGTTTAATGTGTTGTCATATGGATGTTGCATTTATATATGAATGATTGTGCACTCATGTAGAATCATGAATAGGGAAAATTTGCATACATAATGGATTCATGACACTTACATAATTTGGATTGAGGAGGTCAACTGAATCAGTAGACCGACTGATTTTGCATTAGATAAGTACATGTACACACACTTCGCATATGATCATGAAGCATTAGAAGTCTTTTAAGGACAATGGATGCTCGTGTTTGATGGATGAGCAGATGGATGTTTGGATGGTAGGATGTACATTCTTCCTGAACTTGAAGATTTCGGGGACGAAATCCTTTTAAGTGGGGGAGAATGTAACACCCCGTGTATTCTATAACAGTAAAATTCTCAAATTAAAGTATAATTAATTTCAAATCAAAGAATTAAGGGAAACGGGATACGCCATTGCGTTCGTCTCAGAATTCTGCTTGAGATAAAGTCTGAGTTTGCGTAAAACAGACTCCGTATGAGGGAGATATGGCCTCCGGAAGTTCAGAATTCAGTTTAAAATTCATATAGACAAAAACAGCTCGGAAAACAAATTCAAATTTCAAAAATCGGGCCAGATTGGCCAGGGCGGGAATTTTCCCACCCAAGATACCCAGGTCGACTGGGTAGTCGACCTGGGCCACCCAGGTCGACTATGTAGTCGACTTGGGGGTCGACTAGGTAGTCGACCTGGCACCTGAGCCAGGTCGAACCCAGCCCCTCCTGGCTGGCCTGGTCTGTGCTTGGCCGAATTTCTGAGTCTTGCCTTGTCACTAGGGCTAGGTGTCAGCTCCTGATTGGTCTCTCCTTCAAACGAACGGCTAATATTAATCCAAGCTCCATCGACGGTCCTAACCAATTCACAAACTCTATAAAAAGGACCTAAGACTCCACCTAATTCATACAAATAAAAATTAGAATGGGACTGTCATGCGGTTGAGGAAAGACTAGAAATAGCCGTCAAAATTGAGAGACGATTAGGAGACAATTCAAAAGCTTAAAGCAACGACAACTAAATCAAAACAATGCCTACAACAAAGGATAGCATCTCCAAATTCAGAATTCAGATTCCTGAATTGAAGATTCGTCATACATTGTAAGTAGAGTGCTATTTCGTTGTGAATAAATAATTGTGTTTTGATTTGTGTAAAATGAGAAATAGAATTGTACTTAATTTGTGGTGATAATAATTCATAATTGTATGTTGCTATGATTCTAATCGATTTGGGATGTTGTGGTATAACGATTGGATATTTGCAAGTATGTGATTCATGTTGAAAGTTAACAACTACATGTTTGTGGTAGTTTATTACAAAACCTATTGGATAATTGCAAGTATATGATTCATGTTGAAAAGTAACGACTATATGTTTGTGGTAGTTTATTTGAGATTCATGCAAGTATATGGTTCACTATTACGCCAACATAATATATTTTTATAATCACTTTTAGTGTAGTTGGATCCATTTGGGTATTATGACTCAGATGAATTTATGTTGGAATTGGCATCATGATTCAAGTATAAAACCATACTTTTGTATTAGAGACAAAAGTAAGCATCTTTGTGAACTTGTGTTGACTCTATGAACATGACTTGAAACACCCCACCTCCGTTAGGGTCACTCTCAAAGGGAATGCCCTAATTTTGGTGGAGGTTTATAAGTATAAGTCACAGATATACAAGACAGATATAAATACACATATTTTTGAATAGCGGAAGACAACAGCAACTTTTATTTCAACAAAATACGTGTTACACAAACCATGTCATGACTTGTCTTACAATACTTCCAAAAACTGTTACATCTTCATAACTGTCTTGATTACATTATTTAAAGAAGCAATAAAAACATAAGTAAACTGCATAAGTCCCATAATTGCTGTCCAAAGCCATAGTCCAAAACGAAAAATATCCAAGCAGTACATTCTTTCTCTTCAAGCTGGATGTGAAAACTGGTCAAGCTGCGGTATTCCCTCCATGTGGACCTGGGGGGAGGAGGGGGGGGGGGAAACGGAAGAAAAGAAGGAGAAAGAAAAGTAGAGTCAGACATAAAGCCTGAGTAAGTCTAGGACTATTCAGTCTATGAATAAATAACTGGGTATGATAAGTATAAACTGGAAATGGGAAAGCACCATAAACTGAGTTAAATTGTCTAGAGTCTAATATACTATCGTACCCCATATTAATCTCTGCATGCATTTAAACTGGTTCCCAACATACACCCCATAATCAGGGTGAAGTGATTCGTTTCTAATGATCGGCTCCTACTCGCATAGTTACATGTGTCTTACGGCCCCCGATGTTGTAGCTACCTATGTTGGTCCCACCATGGGGTGTATCAAGTCCCATGGTGGCGGCCCGACACAATCTTAGAATGCACAGGTATGCTACTGGTGCCCAGTGCCTTATTTTTCTGCGCTGGAGTGTGTGCAAGCCCGCACCCCATTAGAACCTACACTGCTGCACCAACGCCGTCGATTTGACCTCTTACAGTCAGCCCAGTAATCGTGCCCCACCCCGCCTAGTTCAGGGTATCCTGATACACCTTGTAGGGTTACTGCTGACAAGAGTCCCCCGTTACTAGGTTTTCTATTTCTAGCCAACATGCTAAGTTGGTTAAGTGTTTTGTAAACCTAACCCCCAATCAGTCTGCATAGTTTAGCATGTTCCATTCTGATTAAGTATTAATTTAATTTACTTAATCCTATCAATCCTGACTCAGCCTTAATTGTCTTATTAAAGCCTTGACCTCTCACATTAGACAGGTATTGTTGTGGCTGGCTGTTGCCGGTTGGGTCCGGGCAGTCTTACGCCACAACTCAGTCTAACCTCGGGTCCTTATTGGGCTTTGTGTTTAACCACCCACATTGCATAGGTATTGTTGTGACTACTGGACAGCCGGGCGGTTCCGGGCAGGTTTACATCACAACTCAATCCAACCTCGGGTTAAACACATCGTATTTTCTACCTTTACATATTTTGTCTCTTTCCTTTTCATATGTAAATATTTGCGGCCCATTATTCAAATTCATCTTTATTGGGTAAAATTATTTATGCTACTTAATTGTTTTTCATGGTTGTTGGCATGCGTCAAACATGCCAACACATATGTTCTATGTTTTAACTCCATCGTCATTACCCCCGTTTTATACGTTCACTAAAATATAACATATGTTGGGTTTAACATTTAAACCCAACTTAGCCACATAAAAAGGGGAGGCTTATAACATGGTGTTTAAATATTCTAAGTGACATAAGAAAGGGAGTGTGAGCGCATGAACTTGCAACATAACGATCCAATTAATAAGAATTAGGCATATGTGAACTTGCGTGGTAATAGCATATGGCATAAACGTATTTAAACATGAATCATTCTATTCTTATAATCATAGCATAAACATACCTAAACATGAATCATGGTTTTTAATCCATTCATGTAAACTTGCAATTGGAATGTAAATCTAACTTAGTGTTGCATATATCACCATATGATTTTATAACAACATAGGCCTAAAGCATGGTTTCAACTAGGCATAACACCATGTTCATAAAATGTTTACTTTTGTCTCTAATACAAAAGTATGATTTGCCAAAACCATAGTACTTAGTCGAATCCAATTACGCTTTAAAAGTCATCATAAAAGTATGTACATCATATTGGAATAATAGTGAATCATATACTTGCATGAATTCCAAATAAAATACTACAACATATGGTTGTTAACTTCCAACATAAATCACATATTTGCAAATACCCAATCGTATACCACAACATTTTCAAATCGTTTAGAACCAAAGCAACATACAAATATAGATTATTATCGCCACAATTCCATTTCTCACTTTATACAAATCAAAACACAATTACTTATTCACATCGGAATAGCACTCTACTTACAACGTATGACGAATCTTCAATTCAGGAATCTGAATTCTGAATTTGGAGATGCTATCCTTTATTGTAGGCGTTGTTTTTATTTAATTGACGTTGCTTTAAGCTTTGGAACTATCTCCTAATTGTCTCTCAATTTTCTGACGGCTATTCCTAGTCTTTCCTTAGCAGCATGACGGTCTCATCTCCATTTTTGTTTGTGTGAATTAGGGTGAGTCTTAGGTCCTTTTTATAGAGTTTGTGAGTTGATTTGGACTGTCGATGGAGCTTGGTTTAATAATAGCCGTACGATTGAAGGAGAGACCAACCAGGAGCTGACACCTAGCCCTAGTGACAAGGCAAGGCTCAGAAAATCGATCAAATACAGACCAGGACAGCCGAGGGGCTGGGTTCGACCTGGATCAGGGGCCAGGTCGACCCCCCAGTCGACCCCCAGGTCGACTATGTAGTCGACCTGGGTGCCCCAGGTCGACTACCCAGTCGACCTGGGTAGCCCAGGTCAACTACCCAGTCGACCTGGGTGTCTTGGGTGGGAAAATTCCCGCCCTGGCCAATCCGACCCGATTTTTGAAATTTAAACTTGTTTTCTATGCTGTTTTGGTCTGTTTGAATTTTAAACTGAATTCTGAAACTTCCGAAGGCCATATCTTCTTCATACGGAGTCCGTTTTACGCAAACTCGGACTCTATCCCAAGCAGAATTACGAGACGAATGCAATGGCGTATCCCGTTCCCCTTAATTCTTTGATTTGAATTTAATTATACTTTAATTTGTGAATTTTGCTGTTATAAAATACAAAGGGTGTTACATTCTCCCCCACTTAAAAGGATTTCGTCCCCGAAATCTTCAAGTTCAGGAAGAATGTATGTCCTAACATCCAAACATCCATCTACTCATCCATCAATCACTAGCATCCATTGTCCTTAAAAGACTTCTAATGCTTCATGATCATATGCGAAGTGTGTGTATATGTACTTATCTAATGCAAAATCAGTCGGTCTACTGATTCAGTTGACCTCCTTAATGCGAATCATGTAAGTGCCCTGAATCCATTATGTATGCAAATTTTCCTATTCATGATCCTACATGAGTGCACAACCATTCATATATAAATGCAACATCCATATGGCAACACATTAAACTTCAACCATATACGAATAAATACATTTATGCATATGCAATATGAAGTGACTGAGCCGATCTAAAACCTAGATTGTGTGTGTATATGCAACCATGAGCAACCACTAGCAATCACTTGCAACCACTTGCAACCATCATCCATAACATGTTTCAATTACATGTTTTCATCCAAAGGGTTTCTTCCTAAAAGATAAGGTCGAGGAGATATACCTAAAAAGATAGATAAAAGCGCAACTTAAGGAAAAAGAAAGATCAAAGATGTACCCTCGAAAAGAAAAGGGTAGGCTGCGCGTATTCTAGCTTCAGTTTCCCAAGTTGCGTCTCCCTCGGCGTCGCTCCACTGAACTTTGACGAGCTTGACTTCGCGGTTGCGTAGCTTCTTCACTTCCGTTCCTAATATGCGGGTTGGAACTTTCCTCGCGGTTGCTTCGCGTTCCACTTCAGCTTCTTCTAGAATATTTGGCTCTACCTCTTCAGCAGATTCATGTAGACATTTTCGGAGGTGCGAAACATGGAAAACGTTGTGAACTCCGGCCAGTTTTTTGGGCAGCTCTAATCTATAGGCCATTTTCCCAATTTTCTCAATAATAGGAAATGGTCCTACGAACCTTGGTGCTAGCTTTCCTGTGGTTCCAAAACGAACAACGTTCCTTAGCGGAGATACCTTAAGAAAAACTCTTTCCCCAACCACAAATTCAAGGTCGGTCCTCCTCTTGTCGGCGTAGGATTTTTGTCTATCTTGGGCTGTCTTCATCCTTCTCCGTATTAAGTCTACTTTTTCTGAAGTCTCTCGGATCATATCCGGTCCAAGTATGAGTTTGTCAGTAGACTCCCACCAACAAGTGGGCGATCGGCACGGTCTCCCATATAAAGCTTCGAAGGGCGCCATTCCGATGGTTGCTTGGTAGCTGTTGTTGTAGGCAAATTCCACTAAAGGAAGATGGTCTTCCCACGTCCCTCCGAAGTCAAGGACGCACAGTCTTAAAAGGTCCTCCAAAACTCTGTTCACTCTTTCTGTCTGGCCATCGGTTTGGGGATGATAGGCTGTGCTTAAGCATAACTGTGTGCCTACC
Source organism: Allium sativum (assembly GCA_030737875.1). Taxonomy (NCBI): domain Eukaryota; kingdom Viridiplantae; phylum Streptophyta; class Magnoliopsida; order Asparagales; family Amaryllidaceae; genus Allium; species Allium sativum. The sequence goes on from CM060912.1 coordinate 898,430,593, forward strand.
GCTTCTTGGAGACTCCGCCAAAACTCACATGTGAAGATAGGGTCCCGGTCACTAACAATGCTGGATGGTATTCCATGGAGCCGAACAATTTCCTTGAGGTAAAGAGATGCAAGGGACGAGGCAGTTCTTTTACTCTTGACAGGTAAAAAGTGGGCGCTTTTAGTAAGCCTATCCACTATTACCCAAATGCTAGTGTTGCCTCTTCTAGACCTAGGCAGCCCATCAATGAAGTCCATTGAGATACTATCCCACTTCCACTGCGGACCTCAAGAGGATGGAGCAGACCGCCAGGCTTTTTCTGTTCCGCCTTAACCTGTTGGCACACCATACACTTAGAAACGAAATCTGCCACGTCCTTCTTCATGCCGTTCCAAAAGAAAGTCCTCTTTATGTCCTTGTACATTTTATCCCCGCCTGGGTGTATCGTCATCTTGGAGTGATGTGCTTCCTCGAGAAACTTCTTTACTAAATCCCTTGACTGTGGAACGCATAGTCTTCCGTCTCGTCTTAGCCAACCCTTGTCGTCGATGGAGTATCTGCTGAGGTGACTTGAAGTCTCACCCCTAATTAGTCTATCAATCGTCTCCACAAGCTGAGGGTCTTCGTGTAACACCCCACCTCCGCCAATGCCACTCTTGCAAGCACACTAGCTTTGGAGGGGCGTTAAACAAGGTAAACATGCATGCAGATATCGCAAGACAGAACATATAAGCAAAACAGAGTAAATAAAACAGCGGATAAAAACTAACATTTCCAAACCATAGTCAAGTTACATCAAAGTACTTGGTCATTATTTTCCACAAAACAAATCTAGAAACATAAACTGAAAAGTGGAAAGAAAATCATAAAGTAGCTATCCCCAAGGTAGAATAAAGCCATAACAAGCTCAAGTCCAAACCGTACATGAGCTATCCAGAAAAGCAGCTAAAGATCCAAGCTAGGTGCTAGTATTCCCACCCTGTAAACCTTTGGGGGGGGAACGAAAGAAAAGAGGCGAAAGAAAATGGGTAAGTCAAAAGACTGGTAAGTCCTATCTACTATTAGTATAAAAACTAATAAAGCTAACTGGACATGTGAAACAGGGATGAAATATAGGGTGATAACTGGCATGGTGAAAAGTTAACAAGATAGATCAAGTGTGGCATCGCATATACAAGGTTAAGTTTTTGCACCAAGTATACTAGTATTTCAACCCATGTCAAGTATAAACAAGAAGTGATCCCTTGGCCCAATCTTGGCCCAATATCACGAGATGACCTAAATCAAGGTCCAACAACACGGTCTAGTCGATCGGCTCCCTAAAAGCCTAACTCGTCAAGTGTCGGTGTCATACGGACCAACCACGAAGTGTAGTCAAATTGTGCTAGGTCCACCCTAGGGTGTATCAAGCCCTAGGGTGCCAACCACAGACACAAATCAAGCATGCACAGTCTAAACGTACTGGTGCCCGTGTCTGCTTTTTCAACTCCGGACTATGTGCACGACCATAGTCCGCCTGAACCTACACCGGCGCACCTACTCAGCCGTCGTTTTGGTCGCTTACATGTCAGCCCAGTAATCGTGCCTCACCCTAGCCTAGTCCCTAGGGTATCATGATAAATCCAAGAGGGTTACTGGTGAAAAGGACCACGTAACTAGGGTTTCTAACGGGTTAAACGTGGTTAACCCTATCCAATCAAGTACCAAGTTGGTTAAGTGTACCCAAGGTTCATGACTTAACCCCATCAACCCATCGTGTTTAATTGGTTAAGTATTCAACTGGTCCATGAATTAACCCTATCATGTGGAATTAATTAATTTAATGCACCCAACCTCTCACATTAGACCTTGTTGTGGTTACTAGTTAAGCCGGGCGGGTCCGGGTAGCTTTACACCACAACTTAGTCTAACCTCGGGTTTCAAGTGCGACATGACCAACTACTCACATTGGGTCCTATTGCTTGTAGCCACTAGTTAAGCCGGTCGGTTCCGGGTAGATTTATGCTACAAACTCAACCCAACCTCGAGTTGGCCATTCTCATGTTTTCTAGAAGTCATGTCCAAGTTCATGTTCATGTTTCAAACATAATCACATGTCATATTTCATGTCATCTTTTCAAGTCATGTTTTTATGTCTTTTTAGTTTACCCATAACGTAACCCCATCGCATGTAAGTTCGCATAAACGCAAATAGATCTCAAAGTGGGAACTTAGAAGCATGACATAATTAATAAGGCTTGGGCCACAAGTTAAACATGGTGGCATATGAGGCAAATGTATTCATAAACTTGCGTATTACACTATAGGCCTCAAAACATGCATGATATCAACTTTAGCAAAATAGATGAAGCATGGTCATAAATGACATAGGATGATAGCTAGTGATTCGCATATAACATCATATGCAAGATTACATAAGGTTTATGAGAGTTTCTATGTTGCTTTATGCAACATTTCAAATCAAAGCTCATAGCTTTTTATGCACAAAGTCAAGGTGATAGCTTAACAAACATGCATAGAATAAATCTTTGCATAACATGATAGAATCAAAGCACAAATCATACTTAGGCCCAAACTCAAACTTGCAACATGTCATATTTAACTTCATAGTTAGAATCTAAGAGTAGTATAGGGCTTACAATGCTATGAAGATGTATAAAATAAAAATAAGATTGAGACGAAGCCACTAGCAACTCTAAAACCCCCCAAATAGCAAGCTTCAATGAAAACCCTTGAGAAACAAGAAGAAGATCCTTGCTTTGATGAAGAAAGATTGAACTTTGGCCTTGAATCAAACTTAGAAACTCTCAAATAAGCTTAGGAACTCTCATATGAATGAAGATGGAGACTATGACAAGAGGGTGGAGGCCATGATTAAACATTTTGGCATAATCTAGTTGTAGGTTTGATTTATGATGGTTTAGGCAAGGTATTAGGGTCCTTTTATAGAAGTTTAGGTTAGCTTAGGCCATATGATTAACCCTAATTTAGATCTGAGCCTTTAAAATCCGTCACAAGCCTCCAACCATGTCTTGAGGAACAAGTCAGATGCACCCAGGCCAGACTGGCCGACCACCCAAGTCGACAGGGGTGTCGACTGGGCAGTCGACACAACCTGGGGTGTGTTGACTCCCAAGTCGACTCCCCAGTCGACTTGGGGTGGCGGGAATTTTTCCCGCCTGTCCTGCCCAGCTGAATTTTAATTCTGAATTCAAATTTGAACTTGAAATTTTCTGAAAACTTTGACGGGCCATAACTTGGTCATACTGACTCCGATTTTCGAAAACTCGGACTCAATTTCGCGTATTTTTCCGAGACGAACGCGATGGCACAGCCCGTTTCCCTTGATTCAGATTTTATCATTTAATTCTGCCTTGATTTATGTTATAACATGTTATTTAAAAATACGGGTTATTACACTTCGCGTTGTGCTATCCCTATTGAGTCCACTAAAGTCGGGCGTACTTCGAGAGATGTTAGCAAGCCTGGTACAAAATCGTAGGAGGACCTAAAGTCAAAGCCGGCTATAAACTCTAGGCTTTGTCTTTCAACAAACAGCGGGCTTAGGGTTAGTTTCTTTCGGCTCAACGCGTCTGCCACTACGTTGCCTTTGCCCGGAGTGTAGGAGATCTCGAAATCGTACGAGGTAAGAAACTCCATCCATCTCTGTTGCCTCAAGTTAAGATCTTTCTACGAGAAAAGATATTTCAACGATTTATGGTCAGTGTAAAGTTCGAACTTCTCACCTAGGAGATAGTGTCGCCAAGACTTGAGTGCAAAGACGATGGCAGCTAACTCAAGATCGTGGGTCGGGTAGTTCTTTTCATGCACTTTCAATTGCCTTCCACCATAAGCTACTACCCTTCCTTCTTGCATTAAGACAGCACCTAGCCCTGTCCTACATGCATCTGTATAAACTGTAAACATCTTGCTCCCATCTGGCAACGTCAAAACCGGGGCTGTTGTAAGAGCCTTTTTTAGTCGCTGGAAAGCAAACTCGCAATCCAAGTCCCAATTGAACACTAGATTCTTCTTGGTCATCTTTGTGAGCGGAGCTGATATCTTTGCAAAGTCTCTGATGAATTTCCGATAGAAGCCTGCTAGCCCGCGAAAGCTTCGGACTTCTATTGCGTTCTTTGGTGTCTTCCACTCCTGCACCGCTACTACCTTAGCCGGGTCTACAGCTAACCTTTCTTTGGATACTATGTGCCCAAGAAATCTTACTTCCTCTCTCCAAAAGTGGCATTTGGAGAATTTGGCTTTTAGCCGATGGACTCGTAGAGTTTCCATGATTGCCCTTAAGTGCTGAGCATGTTCATCTTCACTCTTTGAGAAGATAAGGATATTGTCTACGAAGACCACTACGACCTTGTTGAGGAATTCTCTGATCACCCTACTCATCAAGTCCACAAAGTAAGCGGGTGCGTTTATCAAGCCGAAAGGCATGACAAGCCATTCAAAGAAGCCATCTGGGGTCTGAATGCTGTCTTATCGATACTATCTTCAACCACCCTTAGCTGATGAAATCCGGTCGCTAAATCGAGTTGGGAGAAAACAGACGCTCCTACATGCTGATCAAACAGATCGTCAATTCTGGGGAGAGGGTGCCTATTCTTTTTCATTAGCTTGTTGAGCTCCCTATAGTCAACACATAGACGGAGTGAACCATCCGCCTTTGTAGCGAATACCACTGGAGCACCCCATTCTGAAATGCTCCTTCTAATGAACCTCTTCTCTAGAAGTTCCTTAATCTGTTTACTGAGCTCCTTCCTTTACCGTGGAGCCATGTGTCTAACGGGCAACGCAACGGGCTTTGCATTATCTACAAGATATATGCGGAAGTCTATCTCCCGCTTCGGAGGCAAGCCCTTCACCTCTTCGAAGACATCCGGATATTCCCGGACCACTCTAACCGATTGCAAACTTTCAACAGAGGCATCTAGCGATTCAAGATAACTAAGCATAACCGCATACGAGGGATTACAAGTAATTTCCAAAGTGTTATCGAGTTGGGTTAGGAGCCTAACAACCCTTTACTCACAATCAAGGATGGCCCCATTACTGGATAGCCAATCCATGCCCAAAATCAAACCATATCCCGAAAAGCCCAAAACAAAAGCGCTACATTTAAATTCTATGCTTATAATAGAAATTTTCAATCCCACACAGATCATAGATAAATAAGCTGGGCCCCCAGTTGGATTTGAAACAGTTAAGGGGTCCTCTACCATTCTAGTTTCTAGGTGCAAAGATTCTACTAAAGCAGATGAGATAAAGGAATGTGATGCGCCAGAATCGAATAAAGTGCGAACTGGGTGATTATAAAGATAAACTACACTTTCTACAGAAGTATTTATACCTCGCTGTTGCAGAGGTGGTGTTCTAGCGCATGAACTTGTGCCCCTGAGGTGGATCCAGCCCTCTGCCCCTGCCCTCGCTTCTTTGGGCAATCCTTAGCCAGATGGCCTGTCTCGCCACAAGAAATGCTCTCACCATTCATCTTGGCCTTCTTTTTCCGGCAATCTTTCACCAAGTGCCCCACTTTGCCACAGAAATTACACTTCCTCTTCTCTTTGTTGTCTTTCCCGCCCTTCTTAAAGTCTGTCTTCTTAGGTTGCAAACCCTCTTTCTTCCCTTGAGAACTTTCTGCGTTTGTCTCCTTCTTGCCTTTATCTTCTTCGTTCAGCAATGCCATCTGCACCAACCTTTCATACGTAGCTCCCATGGGTATATGGGTCATGGCCAAACTGTGTAATGGCTCATTCAACCCCTTGACAAAGCGAAGAGCCTTCTTGTGCGGGGTGTTGACTAGGTCTAGTCCGAACCTAGCCAGCTGATCAAACTGGTTAACATACTCTTTGACTGTCATATTCCCTTGCTTAAGAAATAAGAATTTTTCCAACTGAAGACTCCTTTCAGCTTCTGAGAGAAATTTAGCCTCAAACCTTGTCCTAAAGTCCTCCCATGTTTCCACTGGCCTTTCTGCATTAGTGACTTCCCACTAGTAGGAAGCCTCACCTTTAAGTAACCATACTGCCAGTTGTACCTTCAGCCTATCCTCTACCACAAAAATGACGAATAAGTCCTCGGTTTCTTTCAGCCAATTCCTGGCCACCACGAAGGACTCGGTTCTATGAAAGTCCTTTCCTCCCATAGCTTTGAAATCTTTACATATCTTATCAAAAGTATTTCCCCGCGGAGGAGGTGGAGGAAGAGGTGCTGCTGCAGCTGGATGATTTCCTACAGCTGGGGGAGGAGGAACGGTAGGACCTGGCTGAGTGGCCCTTGCTTCTTAGAATCGTCTAAACCAACCAGGTATTGGTATACCCTCTGGCAAGTTAAGTTCTTCGGACATGCTGAAACAAAAGGATAGATTCAAAAAGAAGGATAAAAGATAGTACCTATGGCTTTGGGGGACTTTGCCTTTTTAAAATATAATATTTTGTCTTTAAAAATACTTCTTTAAATTTTCCTTTGAAAATAAATTTTCAAAACTTTTATCTTATCCGGTAAACCTATGCTCTGATACCAAGTGAAACACCCCACCTCCGTTAGGGTCACTCTCAAAGGGAATGCCCTAATTTTGGTGGAGGTTTATAAGTATAAGTCACAGATATACAAGACAGATATAAATACATATATTTTTGAACAGCGGAAGACAACAACAACTTTTATTTCAACAAAATACGTATTACACAAACCATATCATGACTTGTCTTACAATACTTCCAAAAACCGTTACATCTTCATAACTGTCTTGATTACATTATTTAAAGAAGCAATAAAAACATAAGTAAACTGCATAAGTCCCATAATTGCTGTCCAAAGCCATAGTCCAAAACAAAAAATATCCAAGCAGTACATTCTTTCTCTTCAAGCTGAATGTGAAAACTGGTCAAGCTGCGGTATTCCCTCCCTGTGGACCTGGGGGGGGGGGGAAGGGGGGGGGGGGAAACGGAAGAAAAGAAGGCGAAAGAAAAGTAGAATCAGACATAAAGCCTGAGTAAGTCTAGGACTATTCAGTCTATGAATAAATAACTAGGTATGATAAGTATAAACTGGAAATGGGAAAGCACCATAAACTGAGTTAAGTTGTCTAGAGTCTAATATACTATCGTACCCCATATTAATCTCTGCATCCATTTAAACTGGTTCCCAACAGGCACCCCATAATCAGGGTGAAGTGATTCGTTTCTAATGATCGGCTCCTACTCGCATAGTTACATGTGTCTTACGGCCCCCGATGTTGTAGTTACCTATGCTGGTCCCACCATGGGGTGTATCAAGTCCCATGGTGGCGGCCCGACACAATCCTAGAATGCACAGGTATGCTACTGGTGCCTAGTGCCTTATTTTTCTGCGCCGGAGTGTGTGCACGCCCGCACCCCGTTAGAACCTACACTGCTGCACCACCGCCGTCGATTTGACCTCTTACAGTCAGCCCAGTAATCGTGCCCCACCCTGCCTAGTTCAGGGTATCCTGATACACCTTGTAGGGTTACTGCTGACAAGGGTCCCCCGCTACTAGGTTTTCTATTTCTAGCCAACATGCTAAGTTGGTTAAGTGTTTTGTAAACCTAACCCCCAATTAGTCTGTATAGTTTAGCATGTTCCATTCTAATTATGTATTAATTTAATTTACTTAATCCTATCAATCCTGACTCAGCCTTAATTGTCTTATTAAAGCCTTGACCTCTCACATTAGACAGGTATTGTTGTGGCTACCTGTTGTCGGTTGGGTCCGGGCAGTCTTACGCCACAACTCATTCTAACCTCGGGTCCTTATTGGGGTCCGTGTTTAACCACCCACATTGGATAGGTATTGTTGTGACTACTGGACAGCCGGACGGTTCCGGGCAGGTTTACATCACAACTCAATCCAACCTCGGGTTAAACACATCATATTTTCTACCTTTACATATTTTGTCTCTTTCCTTTTCATATGTAAATATTTGCGGCCCATTATTCAAGTTCATCTTTATTGGGTAAAATTTATTTATGCTACTTAATTGTTTTTCATGGTTGTTTGTGAAAACCCGTAACTTCCCCGTAAAGGAAAGCGTCGGATAGTTCGAGAACAAGCCACAACATAACTCATACAGAAGAACATTTCATTGTATATTACAACAATGCATCAGATTACAAGAATATACATAGTATAAATGAATATTACACAGAAATATCAGAGATTTAAATTACATTTAAATACATAGCAGCGGAAAATAATACAATACACAACTAGAAGAGATATACGGATACAAAGCTTTCCGGATATCATTCCAGCTGTAAACCAGGATCCTGTGAATATAAATCTGCAAAACCAAAACTACTAGCTGCCCGTGTCAAAATAAGGGCACCCAGAGTTTAGGTTAAAACAATAAACTCCAGGTCAGTCATGTGACTGGTGTGAGAACTAAAATAGTTATTAATCTTTATTTTTAAAGTTAGGTAAATCAAGGGACCACGCCGTATAACACGGAACGGGTTTCCTCCCAAGAATACCAGTGCATAAAACAAACAGCGCCATGCTAAATAAAGAAAAATGAAGCTGTTATAAGACCCAGGTCCCATCACACAATGCAACGCAAGCCGGAGGATAGGGTTTTTACCTTATAATAGCCAAGAATGCTTGATACGTTTAAAAGAAATCATTTGATACTATTTTAAGTGTATAGTGTATAAAACAACTTCAAATCATAAGTATCAATCATAGGCGGCATGAATGCCCCATACCACTATGTCGCCATATATAGGTTATACAATCAAAATCGCAAAGTCACGTATTTGGAAATTGGATTTCCATCTATGAACCGAGGCAAAAGATAGTCCTCAACCGATTCGAGACGCTCTAGCCCGCCCCTCAGGACCCAGACTCAGGTGGGCCCTTGGATCCTCAGGGCCAGTCCACCGATGTGGATTAAACTTAAACCCTGAACATGCATTTCCCCGCCCTATGGGGCGTAAACGAGCCAACTAAATGACTCCATCGGTTCGAGAACGACCGATCAATCCGAGGCGCCTCGCAACAGCAACAACCACATAAGTCAAACTCGTCAGGGCGTGTAAAACCACTGACGCCACTTCTAGCTAGAAAGAAACGCATGCCCTCCCTGACGTCCACTCCCGTTTTTGGTTCATACCGGGTGTGAAACTCGCGAAGCAAACGTTACACAAAGCTACGCCACAAAGGCCGTGCTTTGATCATCACCACAAGACTTTGCTTTTCAACAGAAGCCTCGATCAATTGCCACTTAGGCATGCCACACAGGCAATTCACTCCATGCGTTTGATATCCATCAATATATAACCCCTGAGCTCGTACGTCTTAGAGAAGGGCGTTAAGCAAGAGAATAAATTCTCCGCCGCCAAACAGATATATATTTAATAGAGATCAATCACACGGACTAAAATCCAATGTCAGACACACAGTCCATTTACAAGTCCGTTCTAGGTCTGAACGAAACCGGAGGCACCTAGTACCCCGCATATCCATCGATCTCCAAGTACGTCTGGACGATCACCAACTGTTTCCATCTTCTTGGGTGTACAGCCTAATCAAGATCATCAGTAACCACCCAAACGACGTGAAGACCTCCGGTCTTCGACCATCGTCTTCATCTTCGACTTATCATCGTATCAGTTATTCAGAATGGGATAAACCCGGTCTTTCCGAATAACTCGCGTATATATTAAATAAGTGTTACACAAACACAACATACGCTTCATTCCAATTCATCAGTCACTAACCGTAAATTAATCAAGAGAATAATTTCCCAAATATTAACCCTGAAGGCCGAAACCAACATCAGATCAATATCCAGAAAACCATTCTGCTTGGCCAACCGACGGTTAGTTTCTAAATTTCACATTCATAGGGAAATGTTCCCATTAATTTTATCCAAGATAAATTCCTTGAATTTATTCTTTATTCTATTTTTGAATCTCAATTCAAACTAGTCGGGATTAGCGAACCTTACCGAAGTAATCATTTGTTTTAATTTCCCAATCCCAACCTATTCATCCCATGAAGTAAAACTGGTTATACTTCATATCTAACACCACAGTGTTATCGGTAAATTCAATTACCATTTCTCGTTCAAATCTAATTAAAGATTTAACTATCGCCTGGAGCAAAACTGGTGATACTCCATTTTCGATCATTTCAATCTAATTAAAGATTCATTAAAACTCCACTTAGTTTTAATCGTTAACTGGGTTAAAGAATCAGTGTCATTTAAAACACGGTTCACGATAAACCCAAAATCACATTCCATTAATTATCGGATTAAAGAACGAGTGTTATTTAAAACACTGTTCACGATAAACCCAAAAATCAATATCAATTCAATCCCAATTAAATATTATTTAATTGGTACACTTCATTAAATCTAAATAAAAAGATTTAATCTTTTCTCAACTGGGTTCAAGAACAGTGTTAGTGAAGACACCATTCATGACAAACCCAAATCACATTTGATATTCAATACACGGCTCTGAATAGAAAATATATCGGCTTATATTCAATATCAAATTCTACGATTAACAAATGTCGTATTGGAAATAACGATAGAAATATCTACATCTTTCAAATTTCCATAACAACATCTGTATAATCCCAAATTCCAACATCGAAATATTCCGAAGACAATTTCGATTCAAATCCACTCCAATGCAATCATTGGAAATTCTGGTTATTTTTAAAACCCTTTTCAAATTCAATTTATTTATTTAAAAATAAATAGAATTATAATTCTAGTTCAAAACTAGTTCATTTCGATAAAAATCTATTTTTATCTTTTCAAATATGGAGTTTTTCATCCCAATTCTTTCTAAATCATTTCTTATGATTTTACACAAATTATTACTATTTTTAATAATTTTATCAAGGCCCGTACCGTCGATTTCCATCAATGGCCATCGAACTGCACTTATAGCGACCTTTTTCAAATTTGATTTGGACATAATTCCAAATCCAACCGTTAGATTTCTAATTTCTAATATTCGTTAGAAAGCTCTTTTCGATACGAACCCAACGGTTCCGGTTTTAGGAGAATCCGACGGTCGGATCTCCCGTAATGTCCGTTTGAAATAAATGGTTGAAATTCACGAACTGCCGCGGCGCGGCGCGTTCTATTCAGGCCATTATATTATATATATAATATATATAATATATACTTCGTCGATTTCTATTTAAAACGAATTATATAAATAGTTTTGAATTCGTTTCAAAAACAATTTCAACTTCCTTTTCAATTCAAATCAAAATTGAATTCTTCTTTATAAATTCGTTTTAAAATTCATTTCTATTCAATTCAAATTTCAATAAAACGATATTTTTATTTTTCTAACATATTTTAGAAAATTTCGGCGGCATAACGGCACGATACTAGAAACGGGACGAGGCCTAGCCTTATCCCCGGTCTAGTGAAGGCCCACGCCATTCACACATCAGTCATATCAATTTTATTATGCAAACCACAAAATTTGGAGTAAGAGTCTAACCTAGCCCTACTCCTTCGCCTTATAACGGCGCACGTCTAATCCTAACCAATTTATCGATTCGATTTTTCACACCACAAACCACATTCAAACCAATATCGCAATCAATCACCAAACAGCCAAACAAACAAGTCCATGGTCTGTGGACGGGTGTCGGGTGCTTCTAATAAGCACCGTCTGCATCCTAGTATATATATATATATAACTAGAAAATAAATTGAAGAGTGAGAAATTCTCACATATAGCTATCCTAGCTCCACGGCTCTTCATTTGCAGAAGTCTTCGTCGTTTCGCCTTTTTGTCACCTTCGTTGTCCGCTTTCACTACATATATAAAAATCCCATTTTTACTTCGCTATTCAATATATAAAAATCGAATTTTTATTTCAAAGTTCAATATATAAAAATCGAATTTTTATTTCAAAGTTCAATATATAAAAATCGAATTTTTATTTCAAAGTTCAATATATAAAAATCGAATTTTTATTTCAAAGTTCAATATATAAAAATCGAATTTTTATTTCTACACTATGCAGATAAAAATCACATTTTTCTACCGCTACTATATAGATAAAAATTCTATCTTTACCTTGATATTCATATAGTAAAAATCGAATCTTTATATCGCTATTTTCTATCTAAAGATTATACCTTTATATCGCTACATAAATAAAAATCTCGTTTTTATTTTATGTTGTCTACATAAAAATCACTTCCTTTCTTCTAACTAAAAATCAAATCTTTTTATCGCTAAAAATCAAATCTTTTTCTATACGCAAAATCAAACCTTTTTCTATACTCAAAATCAAACTTTTTCTTATTTAAAATCTAAAAATAAAATCAGTTTTAAATTTTTTTTTTTTACTTTAAAAATCAGTTTTCAATACCCTAAAAAAAAACTGTTTTTAAACCTTTTTCAAAAAAAACAGTTCAGTTTTCAAATCCTTTTAAAAACTGTTTTTTTTTTAATCCTAAAAAAAATCTGTTCGGTTTTTAATCCTTTTAAAAACTGTTTTTAAAATCTTCTAAAAAAACAGTTTCAAAATCTAATAAAAATCAGATTTAAATCTTCTAAAAAAAACAAAATCTTCAGATTAAAAATAAAAAAAAAGTAAAATAACTTACTTTTTAACCTGCGAAGGAGGGGGGGTTCGGCGAAGCTTCACCGCCGGCGTCGGAGCTGCTTCGAGGGGCGGCGGCTTCAGCGTCGAGAACGGGGGCTTCGTCGATTTCAAGTGGAGGAGGAGGGGAGTAGGGGGAGGAGTGGGGCGGTACTCTAGTCGGAGGGGGGGGTTCGGCGAAGCTTCGCCGCCGGCGAGCTGGGTTCGAGCGCGAGGGCGCTCGTTTTTTTTTTTTTTTTTTTTTTTTTTTTTTTTTTTATCGATCTGAAATGAATCATTTAGAACGGGGGGGCCAGAAGGTTTTAAGGGGGTAAAGATAAGATTTTTTTTTATTATTATATTTATTTAATTATTAATTATTTAATTTGCAAAGAGTTGACTTTTACATACGACCTCGAAACGAGGCCCACCGCCTGTCGTCCATAGCGTTCTACCCCCATTCCGAACACAATGGGATATGTACCGCAAGTTGATTCGGCTGTTACAATCAGTTTCTGTTAAATTTACATTTAAATCACTTTATGGAATTATAAACGTACATTTCGAATTACCGAGGTCACATACTAACTCTAAAAATTCCTGAAAAATATTTTCTAGCTTCGTATTGACGATACGGTCCTAACAAAACTAATTTCGTCGAATTCTGAGACCGTTTGAAAAATGGTCAATTTCCAGTCGATTAAAATCAACTGAAACCGGTCAAACGCGTTTTCTTTTGCCACGCTCACATATTGATTCGAAAAATTATGAAATTTGAAACCTAGCAATAACTTCACATCCCGAACCCAACAAAACTGGTTTCGTCGAAATCCGAGGTCGTTTGCAAAATGTCCATTTTTAAGGGCCTGAATTCCATAGCGATTATTCAGAATTTTCAACTGGACATATCTTTTGATTCCCGATATGAAATCTTGATTTTTCGGATTCGTTGGAAAGATATTCACTATTAGATTCCATTATTTTTGGTTTCACTAAAATCCGGATTGTTTTGCACCCGGTACATTCAATTGAAGTTTGAAATCGAATTATCGAACTACCGCGCCATTTTCAATTCTATTTATAATTATATATAAATATTATATATTCTAACGACGACGTATATATTATATACATTCGAATTCTCTTCAAAATAAATTTCTCGTCGATATTATTTAAAATAATTCATTTTAAATAATCAAAATTCGCTAAAATTGCCAAAATAAAAATTTCAAACTGGCTCGCATTTTACGGGTTGTTACATTGTTGGCATGCGTCAAACATGCCAACACATATGTTCTTTGTTTTAACCCCATCGTCATTACCCCCGTTTTATACGTTCACTAAAATATAACATAGGTTGGGTTTAACATTTAAGCCCAACTTAGCCACATAAAAAGGGGAGGCTTATAACATGGTGTTTAAATATTCTAAATGACATAAAAAGGGCAGTGTGAGCGCATGAACTTGCAACATAACGATCCAATTAATAAGAATTAGGCATATGTGAACTTGCGTGGTAATAGCATATGGCACTAACATATTTAAACATGAATCATTCTATTCTTATAATCATAGCATAAACATACCTAAACATGAATCATGGTTTTTAATCCATTCATGTAAACTTGCAATTGGAATGTAAATCTAACTTAGTGTTGCATATATCACCATATGATTTTATAACAACATAGGCCTAAAGCATGGTTTCAGCTAGGTATAACACCAAACATAGTTTAGTCATGTTCATAAAATGTTTACTTTTGTCTCTAATACAAAAGTATGATTTTCCAAAACCATAATACTTAGTCGAATCCAATTACGCTTTAAAAGTGATCATAAAAGTATGTACATCATATTGGCATAATAGTGAATCATATACTTGCATGAATTCCAAATAAAATACTACAACATATGTTTGTTAACTTTCAACATAAATCACATATTTGCAAATACCCAATCGTATACCACAACATTTTCAAATCGTTTAGAACCAAAGCAACATACAAATATAGATTATTATCGCCACAATTCCATTTCTCACTTTATACAAATCAAAACACAATTACTTATTCACATCGGAATAGCACTCTACTTACAACGTATGACGAATCTTCAATTCAGGAATCTGAATTCTGAATTTGGAGATGCTATCCTTTGTTGTAGGCGTTGTTTTGATTTAGTTGACGTTGCTTTAAGCTTTCGAATTATCTCCTAATTGTCTCTCAATTTTCTGACGATTATTCCTAGTCTTTCCTCAGCAGCATGACGGTCTCATCTCCATTTTTGTTTGTGTGAATTAGGGTGAGTCTTAGGTCCTTTTTATAGAGTTTGTGAGTTGATTTGGACCGTCGATGGAGCTTGGTTTAATAATAGCCGTTCGATTGAAGGAGAGACCAACCAGGAGCTGACACCTAGCCCTAGTGACAAGGCAAGGCTCAGAAAATCGACCAAACACAGACCAGGCCAGCCAGGGGGGCTGGGTTCGACCTGGCTCATGGGCCAGGTCGACCCCCCAGTCGACCCCCAGGTCGACAATGTAGTCGACCTGGGTGCCCCAGGTCGACTACCCAGTCGACTTGCGTGTCTTGGGCGGGAAAATTCCCGCTCTGGCCAATCCGGCCCGATTTTTGAAATTTAAACTTGTTTTCTAAGCTGTTTTGGTCTGTTTGAATTTTAAACTGTATTCTAAAACTTCCATAGGCCATATCTTCTTCATACGGAGTCCGTTTTACGCAAACTCGGACTCTATCCCAAGCAAAATTCCGAGACGAACGCAATGGCGTATCCCTTTCCCCTTAATTCTTTGATATGAATTTAATTATACTTTAATTTGTGAATTTCGCTGTTATAAAATACACGGGGTGTTACATGACTAAACTATGTTTGGTGTTATGCCTAATTGAAAACATGTTTTAGGCCAATGTTGTTATCAAATTCATATGATAATATATGTGACACATAATTAAGTTAGATTTACATTCCACTTGCAAGTTTACATGAATAAATTAAAAACCATGATTCATGTTTAGGTATGTTTATGCCATGAATTCTATGAATAGATTAAAAACCATGATTCATGTTTAGGTATGTTTATGCCATGATTATATGCTATTAAAATGCAAGTTCACAAGTGCCTAATTTATGTTAATTAGTTCGCTATGTTGCAAGTTCATGCGTTCACACTCCCCTTTTTATGTTACTTAGAATATATTAACACCATGTTCTAAGCCTCCCCTTTTTCATGTGGCTAAGTAGGGTTTAAATGTTAAACTCAACATATGTTATATTGTAGCGAACGTATAAAACGGGGGTAATGACGTTTGGGTTAAAATATAAAACATATGTGTTGGCATGTTTGACGCATGCCAATGACCTTGAAAACAATTAAGTGGTATAAATTAATTTTACCCAATAAAGATGAATTTGAATAATGGGCCGCAAATATTTACATATAAAAAGAAAAGAGACAAAATATGTAAATTTAGAAAATACGATGTGTTTAACCCGAGGTTGGATTGAGTTGTGATGTAAACCTACCCGGAACCGCCCGGCTGTCCAGTAGTTACAACAATACCTATCCAATGTGGGTGGTTAAACACGGAGCCCAATAAAGACCCGAGGTTAGACTGAGTTGTGGCGTAAGACTGCCCGGACCCAACCGGCAACAGGCGACCACAACAATATCTGTCTAATGTGAGAGGTCGAGGTTTTAATAAGACAATTAAGGCTGAGTCAGGATGGATAGGATTAAGTAAATTGAATTAATACTTAATCAAAATGGAACATGCTAAACTACACAGACTGATTGGGGGTTAGGTTTACAAAACACTTAACCAACTTAGCATGCTGGCTAGAAATAGAAAACCTAGTAGCGGGGGACCCTTTTCAACAGTAACCCTACAAGGTGTATCAGGATACCCTGAACTAGGCAGGGTGGGGCACGATTACTGGGCTGACTGTAAGAGGTCAAATCAACGACGGTGGTGTAGCAGTGTAGGTTCTAACGGGGTGCAGGCGTGCACACACTCCGGCGTAGAAAAATAAGGCACTGGGCACCAGTAGTATACCTATGCATTCTAGAATTGTGTCGGGCCGCCACCATGGGACTTGATACACCCCATGGTGGGACCAGCATAGGTAACTACAACATCGGGGGCCGTAAGACACATGTAACTATGCGAGTAGGAGCCGATCATTAGAAACGAATCACTTCACCCTGACTATGGGGTGCCTGTTGGGAACTAGCTTATATGGATGCAGAGATTAATATGGGGTACGATAGTATATTCGACTCTAGACAACTTAACTCAGTTTATGGTGCTTTCCCATTTCCAGTTTATACTTATCATACCCAGTTCTTTATTCATAGACTGAATAGTCCTAGACTTACTCAGGCTTTATGTCTGACTCTACTTTTCTTTCGTCCCCCCCCCCCCCCAGGTCCATAGGGATGGAATACCGCAGCTTGACCAGTTTTCACACCCAACTTGAAGAGAAAGAATGTATTGGTTGGATCTTTTTCGTTTTGGACTATGGCTTTGGACAACAATTATGGGACTTATGCAGTTTACTTATGTTTTTATGCTTCTTTAAATAATGTAATCAAGACAGTTATGAAGATGTTATGTTTTTGGAAATATTGTAGGACAAATTATGACATGGTTTGTGTAACACATATTTTGTTGAAATAAAAATTGCTCTTGTTTTCCGCTGTTAAAAAATATGTGTATTTATATCTGTCTTGTGTATCTGTGACTTATACTTATAAACCTCCACCAAAATTAGGGCATTCCCTTTGAGAGTGACCCTAACGGAGGTGGGGTGTTTCAGGAAGCAAATCGAATAGGATTTGAGAAAATAAGAAGTCTAAAGCTAATACTGTAGCACCTACCCTTCATATAATATAAAGTAGGCAAATAGTTTAATATTTCTACTTGTCTATAAATATCACCTCAGTTCCACATTTCTTTCCCACGCAAACAATTGGAATTGAGAAATCATCTAGCAAGAGAAAACTCTAAGGACAGAGGAAAGCTACAATGGTGAGTAAACTCACTCTTATTTTGATTTCAAAGTCGTTTCTTGTATATATTGAAGCTGCTTAAGTAGGAAATTGATCTAGTATCAATATTATGCTATTCAACATTTAACTGATAATTTAAAATACTCAAAACAGTATGTGTTGGTGAGTAAATGTTTTCCCTTTGTTGATTTTTGCATGTACATGTGAACGAATTTTAGTGGCCTTTCATATTGAACACGAACTTGGAATGCGGAAAACTGAGAACGGAAAGTAACATAAAACAGGGGATAAAACTTATACTGTGAGTGAATCCCTTCCTTTTCTTATTTAAAACCATGACTGAACTTATATATTATAATGCCGACACATATGAAAGCAGAGTAAATACTGATAGAATAAATAAAATAATATAAAGTACATATAAGTAACCATTTACTGCTAACTCTATGTATATATCAACGACTGGGTGAGGTGTTTAGGACATGGTATTCGATAACGTATAAAATACAAGTAATTCTAATTTGGGATCAATACAAGTAAGCATAGACTGGATGAAGAGTTGATGGATACAGTAGTGTGGCTGTACGAATGTAAGGTTCGATGATGTAATAGTAAAGTACATAAGTTTCATACTAGTTAAGTGTTCAAATAATAAATATTTACCGGATAATGGTGAATGCTGATATGAACATTAGAAGTGCCATTGATGAACCTGCAGACTTGCATAGCATGTTGAAAGTTGTTTTTGCGTAGAGTGTAGTCAATGCCGACCTTTGTCTTTATAACTATGCCTCTCCTTCATTCTGTTCTTTAGTCTTTTTCTAGCACGACCCAATTTTGAACCATCCTAAATGACAGAATTATCCATTTGCTACATGAGTGATTTCATTGAGTGCACACAGTTATTATCGTGGTTTGTTATATATAATGTGAAAGAGGTCTCACATGATCTTTCAGCTATAGTATACTCAACAGTTTAGCTGTGCATACGCAAATAATTGTGGCTCCCTTCACTAACAGCTGCTATGGCGTTTGTTATGTGTCTAAGTATAAAGGAAGATAAGGGGGACGTGAAACTGGTGGAGGCGAGGAACTGACGGTGTATGTGTGATTGCATGTACAGGATCAATAAAGTGAGGTTAATGGTTGCACGGGTTTGTGAGTGAGGATGGAAGATAGATGGTTGCGGAAAATAAAGGTGTAGAAATCAAAGTTATATGGAAAATATAAAGGAGGGGGGGGGTCTATATTGACACAAATTGATGACACAAATTAAGATATACAAATTGAGCACCATAAGATTTGTTTGTCTTTATGTGGAAGGTGGAATTCAGGGGGAGATCTTGTGGTTTACAATTTGTATCACCAATTTTGTGTCAAAGTAGACTTTCCCAAATATAAAACAAGTATGGTTTAAATCATCAAGGTTTGCAATTAAAATTAGTTTTCTTTTTATATAATGACTATATAAATATATTTATATCTAAGTACATATACATATATATGAAGTAATATAATTAACTTCATGATAGCAAAACGAAATAGAAAATAAAAGCCATCAACATGAAGGTGGAGTTCAGTGTTCATCTATAATTTATTAATCAGAAGGATATTTGATCTAAGTAGTGATTAACTTGTTCGTTTTAAATAAATAATAAGAAACGAGACATATCCAATTATTCCCGTAACTAGTTAACTAGTGAATATATTATTTGCTGAACTATAATCAATGAAATGACATGGTTTATAAATGCTAATTGATCATCAGTATATAGTGTTATGATAAACTCGATTGTTTGAAATATAACTTTACGGTGTAACAATAAAATCATTGTCATCATTAACGAATTAATATTATTGTATTAATTGCAATGTGCGAAGCACGTGCCTTCTAGTTATATAATGAAATGCTGTGTGATGTCGTTTACAGAAGACCATTAAATACCCGAATTTTATACAATATAGAAGATCTGATTCTGTTTAGTCAAAGATATGACTGTTACTTCTGTATATGAAGTAAATATACTTAATTATAGCTGACATTTTTGGATAAATAATCGACTGTCTTAATAATTTATTTGTGTTGGGTCAAAATGATTTAAAGTATTGAATTATATTTAATTCAATCGATTTGAGTGGATAACTGTTACTTTAAAACAACGAATAATTTCGTAGAAGAATAAAGGTTTTATTTAAACAAATTTCTTTAAGTATAATCTGACCATAAAAGACATACGCTTATCGTTCGAAGAGTCCGAAATTTTAAATTCCACTTCGATTCGAGTTATATAGACGTCACGTGTCAGAGATTGTCGAAGATAGTTGAAAACAAAGATATGCAAGGGCTATTTTGTTTATCAAATGGTGCCTTCGTTTTTTTAGTCACAGGACAACTTGTATGGACGAATGCATGACAGAGTATTTTCAATGGTCACGCCTTTGATTTTTACGAATATACCAAGTTGGTGGGGAGAAGGTAACTTCTCTTTATTTTTACATCCAGTGTGTATCTGTATAATCAATATGTGATTACAAATTTGACGATGTGGCATTCAAAGTGAATGGTAGACAAGTGTTCAAGAAGATGAACGTAGCCCCAAGCCTCACTACTGGGAAATGACAGAAATCAAGCAAACAACATGGCTAGGTGGGTCATTCACAAGTAGGGTGTATTATCACCATCTAGAGAAATTCCTTTTTCTCTTCTTAATCTCTTTTCGCTGCTGCAGCTTTCGGAAGCGGTGGTTTGAGCCCGACCGTTGGTGGTAATATATTCGCTACACTCAAGCTAAATGAGTAGGCGGTCATGTGTGGCCGGGTTGCAAGACGTTCTTGTTGAACCCCAGTGTATCCCCTCTAGAGTACACAGATCGGCAGGTGGTCTCATACCTTGTCTGTTGGAATCCAATCTCTAATAAGAGCCTACGATTTTTGATTTTATATTACATATGTAGAGCGTGAGATGCAAGTGTTCTGCTAGATGGTTATTTATTTGATACAAACTATTATAATATCAGATGATTTTGATATCAATCTATTTTGGGTCATGGTAAAGTAAAAAAACCCATCCATTTTTATGTATGGGCCGGTCTTACTATTATCATTTCTTTTGAAATGTTTATTAAAGTTAAAACTATCTGTTCTCATAAGGAGATAACCCGTTCTTGTTTCCAGTCTGTTTTAAAATTGTTTACTCACACCAGTCCCCTGACTGACCCAGAGTTTATTTTCTGTGTTTTGAAATTTGGAGTATTTTGAACTTGGGATTCAAGAACCAGCTTAGTAACTCTATCTATATCTAAGTATCCAGTTTATGTGATGTATTGGGCCAATATTATGTATGATGTTGTATTCTGATGATGTACTATGATGTTGTAATATGATGTAGCAGACTCTGTTATGTAATATATTATGTATTTTGTAAATTCCGCTATGAGATTCTGATGTTTTGTTTAGTTCTATTCTCTATCTTTTCTATTTCTTTATTAATGACACGACTTCCGAGGTCATCGAAAGTCGGGCCGTTACACATATATCAAAGTTATTCAAATAATGCAGCTATCTAGGCTGTACACGTGTCTTTGAATGGTCACATACCAAATGAGATGTGATGATATGTAGTATAATTGCTCGGGCATGCTTCTCTATCTGAACCTACAAGGTGTCTAATGGAATGCCCCGCTAGTTGCTCCATGCACCAAGAGGTGACTATATCTCGTTTCCCCACCACTGATCACCTAGTTTGGATAAGTCTAATAGCCTTTCGCACATCTCCGCGTAATTAGCGGTTTTGAGACTGCTCAATGGAGCACTATCGATGGGAAAACCTAATAACACAACTACATCAGCAAGTGTTATAGTCATTTCATAACATCCAAGGTGAAATAATGACATCATTGGCCTCCATTTTCCTAGAATGACGGTGGTAAGGTGCCAATCTAACAGGATGTACTTAGGCTGATGTATAGGTAGGAGGCTAGCTTGATCTAGTAGCGCTAGCACGACAGGATGAGTAGAAGGGACCACTTTCAAAGACGAGGAGTGATCAATGGTAGTAACAGGAGTTTTGATCTACTACAAAACAATAAGAATTTTATATCACATAAAACAAATGTAAATTATTATTTATATCAAAAGGGAAATTATATTACCGCCCTCAAATTCTTTTTACCCGATCGATGGTAATCCTGCATATATAAGATGCTTCCGTCGATTGGTCCAGCTAACATCTATGAATACTCTACATGCAGTCAACGATAACGCATTAAACATCATATATTTCCTAAACTATTAAATAACTAGCACTCGCTAATTCTACGCAAAGAATGTCTTCACTCTTTAATTCAATCCGAAAGTTATTTGCTAAACTACATAAATCAAATATCTAGCAATCAACATTGACTGGTTATATGTTTAATAACTTAAAGAATGTTCCAAAAAATCCCAAAAATTAACACAAAAAATGGGGACTTACTTTTGGTTTTTAGAATCTCTTAAAAAAATTCATGTACAAGCTTCAAAATCGATAAATAAAAGTTTAATTTGGCATTGGTTTTCGTTTCAAATCCTAAAATTTAAACTTAATGTCAAGACTAAACAACCACAAAACAACTATAAATCACCTATAGCTCAACTATCTACATAAACCCCAAATTTTACCAAAAACCTATTTCTGAATAAGTTGATTTTAAATAAAGAAATTGCTACTTGTAGAAACTTCTAATGCGGAGGAACTTCCCATTCTTTAATTTAAACTTAAAAATTGAGAAATTATTGATGGGTTTTGTAATGAACCGAATTTTCATACCCTTTTAGTCGATTGAATACAACACACGTCCAACCCAAATTGCACGAAAATACGAATCATTAATAGAAAGAAGTTAGAGGATGAGAAATAAAAAAAGATAGAAATTAGAATTGAAGAAATAAGATAGAAGAAAGAACTGAACAACATAGAATCTCACAATCGCAACGGAATAAATAAGTTTTTGGAAATACAAAACTGCATTTGCACCTACATACATCATCAGAGCACATCATATATACAACACAGTGGAAATAAACTTTAAAACATCTATTATTGAAGCCTACTACTCCAAGCTCCTCCAAGAATATCCGTGAAATCCTGAACTACTTGACTGCCCGTACAAATTTGGGTCGGACATGTGTTGTATTCTGTCGAATCAAAATGATATGAATATTCGGTTCGTTACAGGTTTTGTGTTTTATGAAATATAAGGATTTTTTTTTGATTGGGAGGTTAGAAAATAATAGAGGAAGAAAGACCGTTGGCAATTTTAGAACGACGAGGCACAACCTGGGATTGCGTCATACTGGTACAATCCGATGTAAACAAATTTTTTTTGCTTGCACCGCCTTGGCATTATTTGCGATAGCACCTAGACGTAAACAAAAATAATTTCTTCGCATCTGGACACAATCCAAAATTGCGCCTTTTAGGCGCAATCGCAGATAGAGCCCAGGTGCAAATAAATAAATTTTTCTGTTCTACCAAACTAGCGCAATCTGGGATTATGCCAATTTATATATATACTAGTGCAATCCGAGATTGTGCTAGTGTGTTTTGGACCACTAGGCATTGAGTTGATCAAAACATGGCTATATGTGTAAGTTGTTTCAGAACAAAGCTATTTTTGTGATAAAGTTTCAAAACAAGGCTAAATGGAAAATGTCCTTTATTCAATCCAAAAGTTTAATATTATTCCAAACTTGCTATTTTGAACATTATCGTATAGTCTTTAAGGATTCACATCGACATTGCTTGATAAGAAGATATTTATGGTTTGGATCCTTATAACAATTTGTTTTAAGATCACCAACTCAAATAAATATATTAGGTCCGTAATGAGTGGAGGGATATATATTCACATATTAGAATATTTAGCTAAAAATCTTGAATATTATTTTACCAAACTAATATGAGAAAATCTAATAGATTGCGTATAGATATCATTCAGTGATTTAAAAACTAGTCAACATATATGTTGAAAGACTTGAACCCATATGAGCATTTAAAGGATCTATATAGTAAATTTCTCCAAGATGCTAGATTAATGGAAGAGAATAAGTAATTCTTTATGAATGCATCTTATCAACTAACAAAATGATAATTCTTCTATAATTAATATACAATAATGTATTTGCTGGTATGATATAGGAATATATCAAAATGAGAATCTGTAACGACCTGCATTTTTAGTCGTTAAATTTAAATGTTTAAAAACTATTTTAAATGTTATTTTAGGAATTAAATAATGTGTATTCAATGGATTTTGAATATTTTATTAATATAAATAATAAATTAACAATTTAATTCCGAAATAGTCGGGATTAGTTGAATTTGCTATATAATGTGAATTGGCAATATAAAAGATTTTAATTGAGATTGGTTTTGAATTATATTAATGAATTCGTTTATTAAACAACATTTGACTGTTTAATCTATAATTTTACTACAAAAAGAGCTGCAATGGCGCGGTAGTTCGTAATATTACGTTTTGAACTTTAATTGAACGTATAGGATCCGATATAAGTCAGATTTCTTTGAAACGAGAAACTTCCGGATCTATTGGATAATATTTTTCTAATGGAAGAGAAAAATTGATTTTTCATGTGGTAGATTTTGTTTTATGTCCAAGTCAAATTTTTAAAAGGTCATTGTGGAATTCATTTATAATATAACGTTATATATATATATATAGATATAAGGATTTTCATTATGAAATTAATATCGTTTAACCCGGAATTTTAATATCGGAAACCAAAACTATTTTACTTTGAAACTATATGAAATTTTGTTTGAATATATCCGATTATAATGATTTATTATTATTATATTAAGGCAATTTAAATTTGTTTATTTTAATTTGGACCCTTAAAAAGGGATTTTATTCAAATGGCCTCCGATTTAAATGAAACGAATTTTAATAAATCCGTTATATCTAATTATTGTTAGATTTCAAGTTTGACGCCAAACGGAGTTATGTAGTGAGCGTACGAAAATTAAATATTAATAAAATGACCATTTGGACTCGAACGAGCGCCGTTTGAAAAACAGACTCGGTTTTCGACGAAACAAGTTTCATTGGGATCGTAATGTCAAATTATATCATGGTGTCCTTTTTTCAGCAAACGGGGTTCATATGTGAGCATATGAACAAATAAACAATGAATGGAATTGGTGATAGGCATAAACATAATATTTTAATTGAATATAAAATTATTAAAATCGAAATAACCTATCTATATAAACCCTAGACCTCTCTAAGCCAAACCCCTAAATCAGAAATGCTATCCATTTTGGCAAATACACCCTTCTTTTGTTTTAATTTTTTCTCTCGACTGGTGAAGAATCGGTCAAAGTGACCAAATACAATACTGTGGGATATGTTGCGGGGAAGGTACAGTAAAAAATTGGTGGGCTAATATTTCCTAAGGTGGCCGGAATTGGCCTAATCTGAGAAGAAACACTTTCGTTCTTCGTAGTTTTGTGTGTAGTAAATTAATTTCTATAGATATGGTCCGAAGCAATGTTGTAGGTTAGAAAGAGGGCTACAATTTTCTTTTAGGTCGGAAGGTCTGAAATTGGGTATGGTGATCGGTAGGAGGAGTTGATCAAAGGTGGAGTTTTTCAGAAGCTACAGTCGGTTTTAGTTCAAATGAAGGCACTGGAGGTGTTATTGGCAGTTAGTGCCTGGACGTGCTTGGAAGCTTGAAGTTAGGGGGGTACTTCAGCGGTGGGCAGGTCGTAGGAAGATGTCGTGGCAGCGGTGCTTTATGGTAAACCGGAGTTCAGTTCGGATGCGTTTTAGGTGGATAGATGGTGAATTGGCGGTCGTGGACTTCGACGAGGGGGCGTCGTGGTGAGGGGAAGCTAGGCTCAGGGTGTGGTGGCGTCCAGTTGGTCGGAGGGTGAACGACAATGGTAAGAAGGTTGGGAGAAAACTAGGTTACATCATTCGTGATAAGAGAAGGAGTATCGGGATTCATAAGGAAGGTAGCACGAAACCGCATAATTAACGGTAAGGGATTAGTGGTTAACGAGACAATTAAGTAATTTATAATTTAGATAATTATAGTTTAATCTATGATACACGTACAATCTTATAAAACGTATAACTTTTTCATATGATAACTGAATTCCACGAAACATGATCCTTTGGAATAGCAGAAATGAAGCCTACGCGATCAAGCTAATTGGTTTGGAATCAGAAGCAGATGGAATTTCGTGTAATTTTAAACGTCTTTATAAAATTATATGATAGAACGTGATAATCGTCGATCAAAATAAATTGTGAGTTAATTCTTACGCTTTCTGGATTTCTATGATGTGCTAAATTCATTTAACTATAAATTATAGTTGATAACATAAAATTGAATGATTGGATGTTATTGTAATGACCCGGGATTTTGACGACTTTTGTTATTGCCATAAACTCAATGATGACTAACCAAACATCGAAAAAATACAGATCATTAATGAAAGAAATTAGAGGATGGGGAAAGATAAGATAGAAACTTAGTATAGAAGAAGAGGAAGAACACAATATCAGAGTAACATGAATCTCATAGCGGAACGAATAAATATAATATATATAACATAACTTGAAATATACATCTGTACTTGAATATACATCATTATTAAAGTACATCACTTACAACACAGCGGAAATAACTATAGCTATAAGATCCTGAAGCCTCCTGCTCCAGCTCTTCAACTGCATCTGTAAAATCCCAACTACTTGACTGCCCGTACAAATTTAGGCACCCAAGAGTTTAGGGAAACAAGCAAATAATATCCGGGTCGGTCATGGGACTGGTATGAGTAAAATAGTTTAAAACAGTTCAAGCAGGTAATCGATATCTCATAAGACCACGCCGTATAACGGAACAGGTTTTCCCCTTATGAGAATCCAAATATCTTTATATCAAAACTCATTGATATTATAATAATATCTATCAACCATAATATATTAATCATCTAGCAGAAACGCTTTCATTTCTGGTTCTACATATATAGTATACAATCAAAAACCGCAAGCACGTATTGGGTAATGGGTTTCCAACTATGACAAGGTATGGAACCACCTTTCGCTAGTGTACCTCTAGAGAGGAATACACTGGGTTCAACAAGAACATCTTGCAACCCGGCCACACATGACCGACCACTCATTTCGCTTGAGTGTATCAAATGTATATCACCAACGGTTGGGATCAACAACCGTTTCCCGAATGGGATAACATCAAAAATAGATTTTTAGAAGTAAATGAAACTCTAGATCAGGTGATTATACACCCTACTTCGGTGCGACTGACTTAGCCATGCTGCCTGTCCGATTTCTGTCATTTACCGGATGTGAGGCTAGAAGCTACGCTTTATCATCACACCAGATTCACTTTGAATGCCATATCGTCAAATCCATCAAATCACCGATTGACGTCCTCAACCATACATTATGTGTTAGCTAAAAGAAGTTTCCTTCTCCGCTTTCACTCTTGGTACGGTTGGAGAAATCAATACACGCGATCGTCTGGAAATACTCCGTCAGGCATCCGTCCATACAAGTCATCCAGGGACAGGATGAACTGAAGGCACTATTCTGTAAATAGGATAGCCCTTGCATAACTCCGTCTTCAATTTCCTTTGGCATATATGATTCGCAACGCTTATGCCAATACAGAGTGGTTCTTTGGATAATAATTCCACTGGTCTCTCCATATTAACAACGTTAAAATGGTAAAAACTTCGATAGTCTGTGATTTAACTATCGAAGAAAAACAGGTGTGCAAACAACGATATCATTTCCAAATGGAAATTTATTTCGATCAAACATCATTCAACATTTATCTCTTTATTTCATAAATTTACTTATCTCCTGTTTCCCTATATTCAATATTTCTTATTTTCTAAATTTGGAAAATATACGTTATTAACAATGGAAAACATTTCCATTTCTTGTTTT
This sequence comes from Allium sativum, assembly GCA_030737875.1. Taxonomy (NCBI): domain Eukaryota; kingdom Viridiplantae; phylum Streptophyta; class Magnoliopsida; order Asparagales; family Amaryllidaceae; genus Allium; species Allium sativum. The sequence goes on from CM060912.1 coordinate 898,458,176, forward strand.
CTTTATTAGAAAACATTTCTGGTTTCTTCTTTGGAAAACATTTCCAAAGCTTCTTCATTGGACTTAGACAGATGTTTAAACAAACATCGCTATGCCAACTCAAAACCATTTCCTTTACTACCGAACCTTAACTAGTCTTTAGTTAAGAACGAAGCCAATCAAGTTGGGGTAGAACTACCTCTCAGACCTTAACTGAACAACATTTCTAACCTTGAAATAGGCAAAGTTCACTTTATATTCCTTTTACTAACTTCCTTACTTAACCCTTCTTAGAATAGCTATATTCGATTGACTCTTTTCACTTAACTCTATTCGATTAACCCTTATCAATTAACTCTATTAGACTAACACTATTGGATTAACTCTATTTGACTAACGCTATTGATTTACTCATTTCACTTAACTCCTTTCGAATAAACTATATTCGATAACTCCTTTTACTTTCTATTCGAATAAACTATATTCAATTAACTCATCTGCTTCTATTCGAATAAACTATATTCGATTAACTCGTTTGCTTCTATTCGAATAAACTATATTCGATTAACTCATTTGTTTCTATCCGAATAAACTATATTCGATTAACTCATTTGCTTCTATTCGAATAAACTATATTCGATTTACTCATTTGCTTCTATTTGAATAAACTATATTCGTTTAACTCATTTTAACTCGATTAAACTATTCATTGATAAAGATTTTACTTTTAGTAACATTTCTTCACTTTACAAATGATTTCCCTTTTATAAACTCTATTCGTTTTAAAAACATTTTTCCCTTTTATTTACTTTCGAAATATTTCCTTTTATAAAATCTGTTGATTTCATAAAATCCCTTTATTTCAATATACATTGAAATAATTCTTTTTACATCCCAGGTTCTTTTATGATATTTAAAATATCGAATAACAATGATCAACATCATTCCAACACACATAATCCATACCAGATTATATAACACATCATATATCACAATGTATGAAAAACAGTAAAATAAATGTTGAGGAATCCAGTTGGATTCCTCCAACCTGTTTCCCTGCATCACAGATGTTAAACAATATAGATAACATCACTTCCAGTTCCATATGATATACTCTGTTAAACATAATCAATATAGAAATTCAACTAACTGACTAGCAGTTCAATCAAACAGTCAACACACAGTCAATCAGTCCATATCTAACAGTTCTAAAAATACAACATGAATTTATAAACTGTTCAGAGTTAGTGAGATTTACTCACATTGGACGATCATCATTGATAACGATAACCATCGCTCGATTCAAACGAATAATTTATTTTGTTATAAATTGTAACCAGCTCCGATGGACTTCCCGTCAGTTCCATCGTGTAGTGTCCGTCCATACAATCCCAACACATCTTGTTTTACTGAATTCCGATAACATATGAGCATGTTATAGCAGTTTAAAGTTTATCTGTTTTAATTATAACTTGAACTAAATTCTATTAAGTTTATTGGGCTCACCGACTTAACCCCACCCATTTATCCTTGTACCCAAACCGGCCTTGTACCCTTCTTCCCCGATAATAAAAGCACGGTTCCAGGAAACCACGCACACCATTTTCAATCCTCTCTCCTTACGTTCTCACTTTTATCACCACAAATTCTTAAGCCAATTTCACCAACATCTATCCGGTCGCCTCCTCCATCCTCCCGAGCCGTACTTGGTGAACTCGCACTCCTCTAGTTGATAGCAATCTCGGCCTCACACAGCAGCTACAGTATGACTTGCGACTCAAAATAGGACCGAACCCATCCAAACTTCACACACAACCTCGGTTTGAGCTCCTCAGTCCAGATATAACACTCAATACATGGATTACAACTTCATTACTCCACCAATTCGAACCCTACATCGCGCTGGGTAGATTACAGCGAACCACAGATGCATCGAACCCATCAATAACCACGTGGAATCAAAGCTCTTCACTCTAGGAGGCCACATATATGAGTTTAGTGATTTGTAGGATTTATTTCCATTGGTTTTTGATTTTTCATTGTTGCATTTTTGGTTGAGGAAGTTGTTCTCGTGGCGGCTGAGAAAGGAGACCACGAAATGAAGGAATTTTGGTTTAGGAAATAAATTTTACGGTATTTATAGGAAACCAAAATATCAAGATATTTATTTAGAAGGAATATTCCCGGTATATTCACCATCGTCAATTCGTTATTGCCTTCTAAAAATTCGTGTGATCACACACGATATTCAAAAATCACGAAACTGGACATGCAGCTACAGTTCAACATTGCAGACCCAACGAAACTGGTTTCGTCGAATTCCGACTTCGTATGCTCACATAGTGTATTTTTAAAGGTCAAAATACTGACTGTTTCTCACTCTAAAAATCCGTACGACCACACAGTGACTCTAAAAATCACGAAACTGGAAATCTAACCACTATTTGACATTACGGATCCAACAAAATTAGTTTCGTCGAATTCCGACTTCATTTGCAAAAGTGGCTATTTTTAAAGCCCTAAATAACCCTTTTAAATATATAAATATATTTAAATATAGTTAAATATAATATTTAAAAATAAATATTATCGTCTATATTCACAGTGGAATACCATACAGCTCTACTGGGATTTATAACTTGATATTTTCAAATCCTGTTTTAAATCGATATTCGATTTATATTGAAATTCCTTTTTAAAATATAAATAATTCCTTTATAAATTATAAATGAATTCCACAGCGACTTTTCTAAAATTTGATTTGGACACAAATAAAAATCTACACGCCGAAATCCCGATTTTTCTCTTTCACTAGAAAGATATACTTCACCAGCTCCACACGTTTCTCGTTTCATTGAAATCCGACTTAAAACGAATTCTGTACATTCAGTTGAAGTTCAAATCGCCAAATTACGAACTACAGCGCCATTTCAAGCTCGTTTATAATTATATTATAGACTATACGTTCAACTATCGATGATTGAATATATTCGTTACTATAATTCAACTTTAAACTGAATTATATAATTCGAATTGCCCAATTCACATATATCGCCATTTCTGCCAATTCTGATTATTTCAGAATTAAATATATTATTTAATTTATTATTTTAATTAAATATTCATCATTATTTAATTCCACGACCATTTAATTCACTATACCGCCATTTATATAATTAAATTAATTAATTATAATACCTCTGCCAGTGCGGGTCATTACAATCTTCCCTACTTAAAATAATTTCGTCCTCGAAATTGCTAAAAGGTAGAGAACGACCCTATCGACTGGTTAGAACATATTTGTTCACTTCTTAACTTCAGTTTTAGCTGAACCAATTTAATTTCAATTAAATATATTTAATTCTTATTAACGAAAATTTTCAAAAATCCTGAAAATTTTCCAACGCCTTAACTCTTCGAAAAATTTCGCTAGCACCTCCTTTGTACTGGTCAATCGGTCAAACTCCAGCTCGCATCTCTGGGCCATCTCCAACCCAAAAGAAAATCAAACAGCCAAGCGGCTTGCCAATTCGGCTCATAAATCTTATATCCAATAGAAATATAAACTTATACCTTTTGTCGGGCATATCATTATATCCCTTCGACCTGTTATCAATTCAGCGGACACAAGGGTCATCCCAATCAAATTCTGAAATCACTTTTATCTCCAACACAACCATTCGCTTTCTACCAAGCCAAATTTTCATTTCCAACTCAAGTTCCTTCTCGATTCCCAACTCTTAACTTGATTATCACATTACACTTCAAATTTGAGTCTTACAATCCAATTTGTCTTGATATCATTCTAATTCAATCTCAGTTACCACCTTACTGGCATTACTTTAATTCAAATTTTCTTTCACAAATTTATGTTAAATTTGTTTTTAATTCAAACAGTCTTTCCCTAGGAGTTTTTAAATAGTTTACTCTTTTCAAAAATCAAATTTCCTTTTTGAAATTCAACACAACTTGTTTTTTCCAAAACAAATTCAAAACAATATATCTGGTAGTAATTCGTCACTTACAACTCGAAAATGAATACTGATGGTGCAGCTGTCATCATCAGAATCTATTTTCCAGTGATCGAAGTGAGTTCAATACTATAAAACTATTTCTAAACATTTCCACTTTGAAATTCATTTCAAAATATAATTCACACTGCTTGTAAAACAATTTAAAATCTCCCAGGTTCTTAAATTTTCCTTACTTTTAATCCAAATCCATTTTCAAACACTTATCAAATTTTCTAGAGTTTTAATTCAATTTCTGGCTTAAAGTTTCAGATTCAACTCATCTGATTTCACGTATTTCACTTATATGAATTCTGATTGTTTATTTACATAACCATTTAATTATAATCTTACTTGATTATAATATCAACCAATATATCCAATATGTATCAAAATATACTTTGGGTAAAATTATTTAAAATACCCTCTTTTCAAAACATATCGTGACGACCCATCGTATTTGAGTGTTTAGTAACTTCTACCGATACAGTGGATCAAACTGATCGACCAAAACTCATAAACAACTCAACCAATAAAACTCCACAATATAAAATTATTTTTATATCCAATACAAATACGTTCACTCGTATATATACACTCAACTCGATCTACGGTATTACTAACCCTATCTCTACTGAGTCACGCCACAAAACCAAGGTAATTCACTTAGCTAAAGGTCTGATACCAACTGTAATGACCCGGGATTTTGACGCTTTTGGTTATCGCCATAAACTCAATGATGACTAACCAAACATCGAAAAAATACCGATCATTAATGAAAGAAATTAGAGGATGAGGAAAGATAAGATAGAAACTTAGAATAGAAGAAGAGGAAGAACACAATATCAAAGTAACACGAATCTCATAACGGAACGAATAAATATAATATATATATATAACATAAGTTGAAATATACATCTGTACTTGAATATACATAGTTATTAAAGTACAACACTTACAACACAGCGGAAATAACTATAGCTATATGATCCTGAAGCCTCCTGCTCCAGCTCTTCAACTGCATCTGTAAAATCCCAACTACTTGACTGCCCGTACAAATTTAGGCACCCAAGAGTTTAGGGAAACAAGAAAATAATCTCCGGGTCAGTCATGGGTCTGGTATGAGTAAAATAGTTTAAAACAGTTCAAGCAGGTAATCGATATCTCATAAGACCACGCTGTATAACGGAACGGGTTTTCCCCTTATGAGAATCCAAATATCTTTATATCAAAACTCATTGATATTATAATAATGTCTATCAACCACAATATATTAATCATCTAGCAGAAACGCTTTCATCTCACGTTCTACATATATTGTATACAATCAAAAACCGTAAGCACGTATTGGGTAATGGGTTTCCAACTATGACAAGGTATGGGACCACCTTTCGCTAGTGTACCTTTAGAGAGGAATACACTGGGTTCAACAAGAACATCTTGCAACCCGGCCACACATGACCGACCACTCATTTCGCTTGAGTGTATCGAATGTATATCACCAACGGTTGGGATCAGCAACCGTTTCTCGAATGGGACAACATCAACAATAGATTTTTAGAAGTAAATGAAACTCTAGATCAGGTGATTATACACCCTACTTTGGTGCGACCGACTTAGCCATGTTGCCTGTCCGATTTTTGTCATTTACCGGATGTGAGGCTAGAAGCTACGCTTTATCATCACACCAGATTCACTTTGAATGCCACATCGTCAAATCCATCAAATCACCGATTGACGTCCTCAACCATACATTATGTGTTAGCTAAAAGTAGTTTCCTTCTCCGCTTTCACTCTTGGCACGGATGGAGAAATCAATATACGTGATCATCTGAAAATACTTTGTCAAACATCCATCCATACAAGTCATCCAGGGATAGGATGAACTGAAGGCACTATTCTGTAAACAGGATAGCCCTTGCATAACTCCGTCTTCAATTTCCTTTGACATATATGATTCACAACGCTTATGCCAATATAGAGTGGTTCTTTGGATAATAATTCAACCGGTCTCTTCATATTAACAACGTTAAAATGGTAAAAACTTCGATAGTATGTGATTTAACTACCGAAGAAAAACAGGTGTGCAAACAACGATATCATTTCCAAATGGAAATTTAAATCGATCAAACATCATTCAACATTTATCTCTTTATTTCATAAATTTACTTATCTCTTGTTTCCCTATATTCAATATTTCTTATTTTCTAAATTTGGAAAATATACGTTATTAACAATGGAAAACATTTCCATTTCTTGTTTTCTTTATTAGAAAACATTTCTGGTTTCTTCTTTGGAAAACATTTCCAAAGCTTCTTCATTGGACTTAGACAGATGTTTAAACAAACATCGCTATGCCAACTCAAAACCATTTCCTTTACTGCCGAACCTTAACTATTCCTTAGTTAAAAACGAAGCCAATCAAGTTGGGGTAGAACTACCTCTCAGACCTTAACTAAACAACATTTCTAACCTTGAAATAGGCAAAGTTCACTTTATATTCCTTTTACTAACTTCCTTACTTAACCCCCCTTCGAATAGCTATATTCGATTGACTCTTTTCACTTAACTCTATTCGATTAACCCTTATCAATTAACTCTATTAGACTAACACTATTGGATTAACTCTATTTGACTAACGCTATTGATTTACTCATTTCACTTAACTCCTTTCGAATAAACTATATTCGATAACTGTAATAACCCAGAAATCTGGGCCAGTTTAAAAATTTTATTTTGGCAATTTTAGCGAATTTTGATTTTTTAAAATGAATTATTTTAAATAATATCGACGAGAAATTTATTTTGAATAGAATTCGAACGTATATATTATATAGTTCGTCGTTAGAATATAAATAATTATTAATATATATCAAAGGAATTGAAAATGGCGCGGTAGTTCGATAATTCGATTTCAAAATTTAAATGACCGTACAGGATTCAAAATAAACCGAATTTTAGTGAAACCAAAAATATTTGAATCTAATTGATAATATCTTTCCAACGAATCCGAAAAGCAAAATTTCATAGCGGGAATCAAAAGATATGCCTAGTTGAAAATTTTGAATAGTCGCTATGGAATTCAGGCCCTTAAAAATGGAAATTTTGCAAATGACCTCGGATTTCGACGAAACCACTTTTGTTGGATCCGAGATGTAAAGTTATTACTAGATTTCAAATTTCATAATTTTTCGAATCAATATGTGAGCGTGGCAAAGGAAAACGCGTTTGACCAGTTTTAGTTGATTTTAATCGACTGGAAAATTGTCATTTTTCAAATGGTCTCAGAATTCGACGAAACTAGTTTTGTTAGGGCCGTATCGTCGATACGAAGCTAGAAAATATTTTCTAGAATTTTTCGAGTTCGTATGTGACCACAGTAAATTGAAATGTACGTTTAAAATTCAATATAATGATTTAAATGTAAATTTGACGAAAACCGATTGACATGATCGAATCAACCTACGATACATATCCCATTGTGTTCGAAATGGGGGTAATTAGTTATGTACGATAGGTGGTGTGCCTCGTTTAGAGGTCGAATGAAAAAGTCAACTTTTTGAAATTAAATAAAAAAATATAATAACCCCACCCTTCACTTTCTCTCTCCCCCTCCTCCTTTATCTGTTTGATTTCAAAAGAAATAAAAAAAGGAGGAGCACGACGGGGGGGGGGGATCCGCCGCCGTTCTCTGATGCCGCGCCCCCCCAGTAACCGCACTGCCCGCCGGAGGTGCACCACCCTCCGTCTCAACCTCCCCCTCTTCTAAATCGACGCAAGTCCCCAAACCGAACCCCCCTTTCACCAAAACCCTAACCCTAAGTCCCCTGAACACCCGATTCCGCCGCGCCCTGGCAGCTGGGACCCACCGCCTCCTCCTGCATCCCCAAGCCGACGTGGACAGCCTCCGATCCCTTCCCCCTCTCCGTAGCAGCCAAAGTAAGTATTTATGATGTTTGTTTAACATTAAAACTGATTTATTTAACATGAAAACTGATTTCTTTAATAAACAAAAAGATAGAATTTTTATATAGTACAAAGATTTCATTTTTATCAATACAAAGAATAGAAAAGACATGATTTTTAGAATAGAAAAGACGTGATTTTTAGAATAGAAAAGATGTGATTTTTATCATATGTGAAATATAAAAATTCGATCTTTATATTAGAAGCAGAAATATAAAAATATAATTTTTATATATGAAGTAGCATTATAAAAATAAGATTTTTATAATATGATGGCGGTTTAAAAATATGACCTTTATTATGAAAGTAGCAATATGAAGGTTCGATTTTTATATACATAAAAAGGTGATTTCTTTTCTTCTTGTTTGGATAGTGAATAAGGTTGAGATTTTTATTATAAAAAGCATAGATTTTTATTTGAAGAAACTAAGATTTAGCGAATAAAAATATAATTTTTATATTATAGAAAGATTAAAGATATGTTTTTTATATTTTTAAAACAATAAAAATATGATTTTTATTATATGTAGACAATAAAAATATGCTTTTTATATAGGTATAATAGTAAGAATATGATTTTTATCTATTGAAATAAAGCGATAAAATTATAATTTTTATTTGAGCAGCGTGAAAAGAACTGCATTGGAATTTCAAGCAGATCGAAACGGTTCAACGGTTCAAAAGCAAAGCACGGCGGAGTGGAACCCTCTATGAGAACTTCTCACCTTTTAATTTAATTTTCTAGTTAAATTATATACTAGGATGCAGACGGTGTTTAGTAGCACCCGACACCCGTCGTCCATAGACCATGGACGACTTGTATGCTTGTTTGTTTGATTTTGATGTGTAGTTGATTGTGTGATGTGATGTGAAATGAAATAAAATATTTATATAGTTAAAATATTTTATAGTTAAAAATAGAATTTTTAACGTGTATATGAAATGAAATAAGAATAAACAAATCGAACAATTTGTTTATATACACACATTTGACTGATATTGATTGGGATGATAGATTTTACACATCGCCCAACTGCACAAATAAAATCTGTGTTTGATTGTTTGAAACTCCACATGGGTATTGGGATGATATTTGACGTACACTAATCCCGATTTTTTAGTTGTATGTCGATCGATTGATTGACAGACTGTTATAAGCGTTAAATATTTATATTCGATGCTTATACAGTGTAGAATCCACTTTGGTTGGTGGTTGATTATTCATCGTTGTTATTGTATACATGTGTTGTAGAAAATCCATATAATTAACATTATACGGTAAATGATTGGGCCTCGTTCCATATTTGAAAAAGAATATTTGAAATAGAAATATTTGAAAAAGAAATATTTGAAATAGAATATTTGAAAACAGAAATATATGAAGCCGTTTTGATTAGATTTACGCCATTTTGACGTGAACGACATTTTTATCAATTTTATTCATTTTATAATGAATATCGAAAGTGATTTCAAAGTCTGATATTTTGAAAAGAATTGAAATTCGAATTGAAATTGAATAGAAATGAATTTGAATTGAAATTGAATTGAAAACGAACTGAAATTGAATTAGAAATCAATTTGAATTGAAATCAAATTGAAATGAATTTAAAACGAATTTAGAAGGAAAAATTCAATTTTGATTTGAAATTGAATATGAAGTTGAAACCGTTTCGAAAACGAATTTAAAACGATTTATAAAATACGTTTTAAAAAGGAACTCGACGAAGTATATATTATATATATAATATAATGGCCTGAATAGAACGCGCCGCGCCGCGGCAGTTCGCGAATTTCGACCATTGTCTTCGAACGGATATTACGGGAGATCCGACCGTCGGATTCTCCTAAAACAGGAACCGTTGGTTTCGTATCGAAAAGAGTTTTCTAAAGAATATTAGAAATTAGAAATCTAACGGTTGGATTTCGAATTATGTCCAAATAAAATTTGGAAAAGGTCGCTGTAAGTGCAGTTCGATAGCCGTTGATGGAAATCGACTGTACGGGCCTTGATAAAATTATTAAAAATAGTAATAATTTGTGTCAAATCGTAAGAAATGATTTGAGAAGAATTGGGATGAAAACCCCATATTTGAAAAGATAAAAATAGATTTTTATCGAAATGAACTAGTTTTGAACTAGAATTATAATTCTATTTATTTTTAAATAAATAAATTGGATTTGAAATGGTTTTGAAAATAACCAGAATTTCCAATAATTATATTGGAATGGATTTGAATCGAAATTGTCTTGGGAATATTTCGATGTTGGATTTCGTGATGATACAGATATTGTTATGGGAATTTGAAAGATATATATATCGTTATTTCCAATACGATATTTGTTGGTCGTAGAATTTGATATTGAATATAAGCCGGTATATTTTCTATTCAGAGCCTTGTATTTAATATCAAATGTGATTTGGATTTGTCGTGAATGATGTCTTTATTAACACTGTTCTTGAACCCAGTTGAGAAAAGATTAAATCTTTTTATTTAGATTTAATGAAGTGTACCAATTAAATAATATTTAATTAGAATTGAATTGGTATTGATTTTTGGTTTTGTCGTGAACAGTTTTTAAATAACATTTGTTCTTTAACCCGATAATTAATGGAACGTGATTTTGGGTTGTCGTGAACGGTATCTTCAATAATAATGTTCTTTGACCCAAAGGAGTTAAGAAAATCAGAAACTAACTGGAGATTAGTTTAGTTGAATGGTTTCTGGGGTATTGATCTGATGTTGGTTTCGGCCTTCGGGGTTAATACTTAGGGAATTGCTCACTTGATAATTTACGGTTAGGGACTGATTGAAATGTAATGTGATTTTGGGTTTATCGTGAACCGTGTTTTAAATGACACTGATTCTTTAATCCAGTTGAAGATTGAAACTAAGTGGAGTTTTAATGAATCTTTAATTAGATTGAAATGATCGAGAACGGAGTATCACCAGTTTTGCTCCAGGCGATAGTTAAATCTTTAATTAGATTTCAATGTGAAATGGTAATTGAATTTACCGATAACACCGTGGTGTTAGATATGAAGTATTACCAGTTTTACTTCATGGGATGAATAGGTTGGGATTGGGAAATAAAATAAATGATTACTTCGGTATGGTTCGCTAATCCCGACTAGTTTGAATTGATATTCAAAAGTGGATTAAAGAATAAATTTAAAGGATTTGCCCTTGATAAAATTAATGGGAACCTTTCTTTAAGAACATGAAATTTAGAAACTAGTTGTAGATTGGCTAAGCAGAGTGATTTCCTGGGTATTGATCTGATGTTGGTTTCGGCCTTCGGGGTTAATATTTGGGGGATTATTCTCTTGATTAATTTACGGTTAGTGACTGATGAATTGGAATGAGGCATATGTTGTGTTTGTGTAACACTTATTTAAAGTATACGTGAGTTATTCGGGAAGACCGGGTTTATCCCATTCTGAATAACTGATACGACGATAAGTCGAAGATGAAGACGGTGGTCGAAGACCGGAGGTCTTCACGTCGTTTGGGTGATTACTGATGATCTTGATTGGGATGTACACCCAAGAAGATGGAAATAGTTGGTGATCGTCCAGACGTACTTGGAGATCGATGGATATGCGGGGTACTAGGTGCCTCCGGTTTCGTTCAGACCCAGAATGAACTTGTAAATGAACTGTGTGTCTGACATTGGATTCCAGTCTGTGTGATTGATTTCTATTAAATACATATCTGTTTGGCGACGGAGAATTTATTCTCTTGCTTAACGCCCTTCTCTGAGACGTATGAGCTCAGGGGTTATATACTGATGGATATCAAACGCATAGAGTGAATTGCCTGTTTGGCATGCCTAAGTGGCAAATGATCAAGGCTTCTGTTGAAAAGCAAAGTCTTGTGGTTGATGATCAAAGCACAGCCTTTGTGGCGTAGCTTTGTGTAACGTTTACTTCGCGAGTTTCACACCCAGTATGAACCAAAAACGGGAGACAGACCTCAGGGAGGGCATGCATTTCCTTCTAGCTAAAAAGTGGTGTCAGTGGTTTTACACGCCTTGACGAGTTTGACTTATGTGGTTGTTGCTGTTGCGAGGCGCCTCGGTTTGATCTAACGATCCGGGTCCGATGGAGTCATTTGTTGGCTCACTTACGCCCCAAAGGGCGGGGAAACGCAGTGTTCAGGATTTTTAATCCACATCGGTGGACCGGCCCTGACGATCCAAGGGTCACTCGAGCTCTGATCCTGAGACATGGGCTAGATTGTCTCGAATCGGTAGAGGACTATCTTTTGCCTCGGTTCACATATGGATATCCAATTTCCAAATACGTGATTTTGCGGTTTTGATTGTAGAGCCTAGTATGGCGACATGATATATGGTACCCATGCCGTCTATGATTGATACTTTTGATTTGAAGTTGTTTTATACGCTATACACTTATAATAGTATCAAATGATTTGTTTTAAACGTATCAAGCATGTTTGGCTATTATAAGGGAAAACCCTATCCCCCGGCTTGCGTTGCATTGTGTGATAGGACCTGGATCTTATAATAGCTTCATTTTTCCTTATTTAGCATTGCGCTGTTGTTATATGCATGAGTATTCTTGGGAGGAAACCCGTTCCGTGTTATACGGCGTGATCCCTTGATTTACCTAACTTTAAAATAAAGATTAATAAATGTTTTAGTTCTCACACCAGTCCCATGACTGACCTGAAGTTTATTGTTTTAACCTAAACTCTGCGTGCCCTTATTTTGACATGGGCAGCTAGTAGTTTTTGTTTTACAGAATTATATTCATAGGATCCTGGTTTACAGCTGGAATGATATTTGGAAAGCTTTGTATCCGTATATCTCCTTCAATTGTGTATTGTATTATTTTCCGCTGCTATGTAATTTATTGTAATCTCTGATATTTCTGTGTAATATTTATTCATTTATACTATGTATATTCTTGTAATCTGATGGAGTTGTTGTAATATACAATGAAATGTTCTTCCGCCTGCGTTCTGTTGTGGCTTGTTCTCGAACTATCCACGCTTTCCTCACCGGGGAAGTTGCGGGTCTTTACATTTGGTATCAGAGCTTTGGTTTACAAAGCTCAGAGAACAAGGCACATTAGAACCATACGAAAGAATTCATCAAATATTGGATTAGTAACATCCAATGGGAATGACTCATTAGAGATGGGATCAGTAGTATCCTAGAACGAGCGTGAAGAGTATATTTTTAAAAATGAAAACGATTTTTGTTTTGAAAATTTAAACTTCATTCAACGTATTTGAATATTTATTTTGTATTGAATTTGGACGATCCGATATATAAAGATTTTTGCATATGCGTCTTGCAAACGTGTATTCGAAGTTTTAATGTATTGGATAGTTATAGAATCGCACTCTAGTGCCCTGGGATAATTCTGTTGACGGGGCACCATCGCCGGTATTTATTTTCGAGTTTCGAAATTGAGATTTCTATATATTTCCTATTGACTGGTGTGAGAACCGAAACTAAATAGGGCTTATTGTTGTGATTTGGCATCAAAAATATGATTTTTGACTATATATCATAGTTATGAATTTGAAAAGCTAATCAACTAATTGATTGAGGGTTGTGTTGTGATTATTAGTTGATTAATTAAAATTTGTACCATATAGCCCAAAATGATCAAAAAGTGAATTGTATTAAAATTTGGTCGCATTTTCTTGCATATACATGTACTTACATTGAACAGGTCATAGCAAGGAGGCTAGAGCAGAGAATAAAATTGTTTGCCCGACAAATAGGTACATGTTTACTATAATTTACTGTTTTGTTTGGGTGATGATGATTTAATGAGCCGATTGGCTAGCCGCTTGGCTTTTTCTTTTTCTTTTTGAGATCAGAAGGCCTGTATAGCAATTTCGGTATTTTCCCGTTGCTCCCGGTGCAGGGGAGGTTATGGCGAAATTTTTCAAAAATTTAGGGTGTTAGCCAAATTTTTGAGAAATTTGAAAAGTTCTTAGAAACTGAAAAGTTGAAGAACTTAAGCCGAAACGAAAACAATGGAAGTTGAGTTGATTTGTGAAACAACTTTCGGCTTTGTTCCTTTTCGGGGATGAAAAGTTTTAAGTGGGGGAGATTGTAATAACCCGGAAATCTGGGCCAGTTTAAAAATTTTATTTTGGCAATTTTAGCGAATTTTGATTATTTAAAATGAATTATTTTAAATAATATTGACGAGAAATTTATTTTGAATAGAATTCGAATGTATATATTATATAGTTCGTCGTTAGAATATAAATAAATATTTATATATATAAAAGGAATTGAAAATGGCGCGGTAGTTCGATAATTCGATTTCAAAATTTAAATGACCGTACCAGATTCAAAATAAACCGGATTTTAGTGAAACCAAAAATATTTGAATCTAATTGATAATATCTTTCCAATGAATCCGAAAAAGCAAAATTTCATAGCGGGAATCAAAAGATATGCCCAGTTGAAAATTCTGAATAATCGCTATGGAATTCAGGCCCTTAAAAATGGAAATTTTGCAAACGACCTCGGATTTCGACGAAACCACTTTTGTTGGATCCGGGATGTAAAGTTATTGCTAGGTTTCAAATTTCAAAAATTTTCGAATCAATATGTGAGCGTGGCAAAGGAAAACGCGTTTGTCCAGTTTTAGTTGATTTTAATCGACTGGAAAATGGCCATTTTTCAAATGGTCTCAGAATTCGACGAAACTAGTTTTGTTAGGGCCGTATCGTCGATACGAAGCTAGAAAATATTTTTCTGGAATTTTTCGAGTTCGTATGTGACCCCAGTAAATTGAAATGTACGTTTAAAATTCAATATAATGATTTAAATGTAAATTTGATGAAAACTGATCGACACGATCGAATCAACCTACGATACATATCCCATTGTGTTCGGAATGGGGGTAATTAGTTATGGACTACAGGTGGTGGGCCTCGTTTAGAGGTCGAATGAAAAAGTCAACTTTTTGAAATTAAATAAAAAAATATAATAACCCCACCCTTCACTTTCTCTCTCCCCCTCCTCCTTTATCTGTTCGATTTCAAAAGAAATAAAAAAAAGAGGAGGAGCACGACGGGGGGATCCGCCACCGTTCTCTGATGCCGCGCCCCCCAGTAACCGCGCCGCCCGCCGGAGGCGCACCACCCTCCGTCTCCAACCTCACCCTCTTCTAAATCGACGCAAGTCCCCAAACCGAACCCCCCTTTCACCAAAACCCTAACCCTAAGTCCCCTAAACACCCGATTCCGCCGCGCCCTGGCAGCTGGGACCCACCGCCTCCTCCTGCGTCCCCAAGCCGACGTGAACAGCCTCCGATCCCTTCCCCCTCTCCGTAGCAGCCAAAGTAAGTATTTATGATGTTTGTTTAACATTAAAACTGATTTCTTTAACACGAAAACTGATTTCTTTAATAAACAAAAAGATAGAATTTTTATATAGTACAAAGATTTCATTTTTATCAATACAAAGAATAGAAAAGACGTGATTTTTAGAATAGAAAAGACGTGATTTTTAGAATAGAAAAGATGTGATTTTTATCATATGTGAAATATAAAAATTCGATCTTTATATTAGAAGCAGAAATATAAAAATATAATTTTTATATATGAAGTAGCATTATAAAAATAAGATTTTTATAATATGATGGCAGTTTAAAAATATGACCTTTATTATGAAAGTAGCAATATAAAGGTTCGATTTTTATATGCATAAAAAGGTGATTTCTTTTCTTCTTGTTTGGATAGCGAATAAGGTTGAGATTTTTATTATAAAAAGTATAGATTTTGATTTGTAGAAAATAAGATTTAGCGAATAAAAATATAATTTTTATATTAAAGAAAGATTAAAGATATGATTTTTATATTTTTAAAAACAATAAAAATATGATTTTTATTATATGTAGACAATAAAAATATGATTTTTATATTGGTATGATAGTAAGAATATGATTTTTATCTATTTAAATGAAGCGATAAAAATATAATTTTTATTTGAGCAGCGTGAAAAGAACTGCATTGGAATTTCAAGCAGATCGAAACGGTTCAACAGTTCAAAAGCAAAGCACGGCGGAGTGGAACCCTCTATAAGAACTTCTCACCTTTTAATTTAATTTTCTATTTAAATTATATACTAGGATGCAGACGGTGTTTAGTAGCACCTGACACCCGTCGTCCACAGACCATGGACGGCTTGTATGCTTGTTTATTTGATTTTGATGTGTAGTTGATTGTGTGATGTGATGTGAAATGAAATAAAATATTTATATGGTTAAAATATTTTATAGTTAAAAATAGAATTTTTAACGTGTATATGAAATGAAATAAAAATAAACAAATCGGACGATTTGTTTATATACACACATTTGACTTATATTGATTGGGGCGATAAATTTTACACATCGCCCAACTGCACAAATAAAATCTGTGTTTGATTGTTTGAAATCCCACACGGGTATTGGGATGATATTTGACGTACACAAATCCTGATTGTTTAGTTGTATGTCGATTGATTGATTGACAGACTGTTACAAGCGTTAAATATTTATATTTGATGCTTATACAGTGTAGAATGCACTTTGGATGGTGGTTGATTATTCATCGTTGTTATTGTATACATGTGTTGTAGAAAATCCATATAATTAACATTATATGGTAATTGATTAGGCCTTATTCCATATTTGAAAAAGAAATATTTGAAATAGAAATATTTGAAAAAGAAATATTTGAAATAGAAATATTTGAAATAGAATATTTGAAAACAGAAATATATGAAGCCGTTTTGATTAGATTTACGCCATTTTGACGTGAACGACATTTTTATCGATTTTATTCATTTTATAATGAATATCGAAAGTGATTTCAAAGTCTGATATTTTGAAAAGAATTGAAATTGAATAGAAATGAATTTGAATTGAATTTGAATTGAAAACGAACTGAAATTGAATTAGAAATCAATTTGAATTGAAATCAAATTGAAATGAATTTAAAACGAATTTAGAAGGAAAAATTCAATTTTGATTTGAAATGGAATATGAAGTTGAAACAGTTTCGAAAACGAATTTAAAATGATTTATAAAATACGTTTTAAAAAGGAAATCGACGAAGTATATATTATATATATAATATAATGGCCTGAATATAACGCGCCGCGCCGCGGCAGTTCGCGAATTTCGACCATTGACTTCGAACGGATATTACGGGAGATCCGACCGTCGGATTCTCCTAAAACCGGAACCATTGGGTTCGTATCGAAAAGAGGTTTCTAAAGAATATTAGAAATTAGAAATCTAATGGTTGGATTTCGAATTATGTCCAAATCAAATTTGGAAAAGATCGTTGTAAGTGCAGTTCGATAGCCGTTGATGGAAATCGACTGTACGGGCCTTGATAAAATTATTAAAAATAGTAATAATTTGTGTAAAATCGTAAGAAATGATTTGAGAAGAATTGGGATGAAAAACTCCAGATTTGAAAAGATAAAAATAGATTTTTATTGAAATGAAATAGTTTTGAACTAGAATTATAATTCTATTTAATTTTAAATAAATAAATTGGATTTGAAATGGTTTTGAAAATAACCAGAATTTCCAATAATTATATTGGAATAGATTTGAATCGAAATTGTCTTCGGAAAATTTCGATGTTGGATTTCGTGATGATACAGATATTGTTATGGGAATTTGAAAGATATATATATATATATATCATTATTTCCAATACGATATTTGTTGGTCGTAGAATTTGATATTGAATATAAGCCGGTTTATTTTCTATTCAGAGCCTTGTATTTAATATCAAATGTGATTTGGGTTTGTCGTGAATGATGTCTTTATTAACACTGTTCTTGAACCCAGTTGAGAATAGATTAAATCTTTTTATTTAGATTTAATGAAGTGTACCAATTAAATAATATTTAATTGGAATTGAATTGGTATTGTTTTTTGGGTTTATCGTGAACAGTGTTTTAAATAACACTTGTCCTTTAACCCGATAATTAATGGAACGTGATTTTGGGTTGTCGTGAACGGTATCTTCAATAATACTGTTCTTAGACCCAAAGGAGTTAAGAAAATCAGAAACTAACTGGAGATTAGTTTAGTTGAATGGTTTCTGGGGTATTGATCTGATGTTGGTTTCGGCCTTCGGGGTTAATACTTAGGGAATTGCTCACTTGCTAATTTACGGTTAGGGACCGATTGAAATGTAATGTGATTTTGGGTTTATCGTGAACCGTGTTTTAAATGACACTGATTCTTTAACCCAGTTGAAGATTAAAACTAAGTGGAGTTTTAATGAATCTTTAATTAGATTGAAATGATCGAGAATGGAGTATCACCAGTTTTGCTCCAGGCGATAGTTAAATCTTTAATTAGATTTGAACATGAAATGGTAATTGAATTTACCGATAACACCGTGGTGTTAGATATGAAGTATTACCAGTTTTACTTCATGGGATGAATAGGTTGGGATTGGGAAATAAAATAAATGATTACTTCGGTAAGGTTCGCTAATCCCGACTAGTTTGAATTGATATTCAAAAGTGGATTAAAGAATAAATTTAAAGGATTTATCTTTGATAAAATTAACGGGAACCTTTCCCTAAGAACTTGAAATTTAGAAACTAGCTGTAGATTGCCTAAGCAGAGTGATTTCCTGGGTATTGATCTGATGTTGGTTTCGGCCTTCGGGGTTAATATTTGGGGGATTATTCTCTTGATTAATTTACGGTTAGTGACTGATGAACTGGAATGAGGCGTATGTTGTGTTTGTGTAACACTTATTTAAAGTATACGCGAGTTATTCGGGAAGACCGGGTTTATCCCATTCTGAATAACTGATACGACGATAAGTCGAAGATGAAGACGGTGGTCGAAGACTGGAGGTCTTCACGTCGTTTGGGGGATTACTGATGATCTTGATTGGGATGTACATCCAAGAAGATGGAAATAGTTGGTGATCGTCCAGACGTACTTGGAGATCGATGGATATGCGTGGTACTAGGTGCCTCCGGTTTCGTTCAGACCCAGAACGAACTTGTAAATGGACTGTGTGTCTGACATTGGATTTCAGTCTGTGTGATTGATTTCTATTAAATATATATTTGTTTGGCGACGGAGAATTTATTCTCTTTCTTAATGCCCTTCTCTGAGATGTACGAGCTCAGTGGTTATATACTGATGGATATCAAATGCATAGAGTGAATTGCATGTGTGGCATGCCTAAGTGGCAAATGATCAAGGCTTCTGTTGAAAAGCAAAGTCTTGTGGTTGATGATCAAAGCACGGCCTTTGTGGCATAGCTTTGTGTAACGTTTACTTCGCGAGTTTCACACCCGGTATGAACCAAAAACGGGAGACGGACCTCAGGGAGGGCATGCATTTCCTTCTAGCTAAAAAGTGGCGTCAGTGGTTTTACACGCCCTGACGAGTTGGACTTATGTGGTTGTTGCTGTTGCGAGGCGCCTCGGTTTGATCTGACGATCCGGGTCTGATGGAGTCATTTGTTGGCTCACTTACACCCCAAAGGGCGGGGAAACGCAGTGTTCAGGAATTTTAATCCACATCGGTGGACCGGCCCTGACGATCCAAGGGTCACTCGAGCTCTAATCCTGGGACATGGGCTAGATTTTCTCGAATCGGTAGAGGACTATCTTTTGCCTTGGTTCACAGATGGAAATCCAATTTCCATATACGTGATTTTGCGGTTTTGATTGTAGAGCCTAGTATGGCGACATGATTTATGGTACCCATGCCGTCTATGATTGATACTTACGATTTGAAGTTGTTTTATACACTATACACTTATAATAGTATCAAATGATTTGTTTTAAACGTATCAAGCATGTTTGGCTATTATAAGGGAAAACCCTATCCCCCGGCTTGCGTTGCATTGTGTGATAGGACCTGGGTCTTATAATAGCTTCATTTTTCCTTATTTAGCATTGCGCTGTTGTTATATGCACTGGTATTCTTGGGAGGAAACCCGTTCCATGTTAAACGGCGTGATCCCTTGATTTACCTAACTTTAAAATAAAGATTAATAACTGTTTTAGTTCTCTCACCAGTCCCATGACTGACCTGGAGTTTATTGTTTTAACCTAAACTCTGGGTGCCCTTATTTTGACATGGGCAGCTATTAGTTTTGGTTTTGCATATTTATATTCACAGGATCCTGGTTTACAGCTGGAATGATATCCAGAAAGCTTTGTATCCGTATATCTCCTTCAGTTGTGTATTGTATTATTTTCCGCTGCTATGTAATTTATTGTAATCTCTGATATTTCTGTGTAATATTTATTCATTTATACTCTGTATATTCTTGTAATCTGATGGAATTGTTGTAATATACAATGAAATGTTCTTCTGCCTGCGTTCTGTTGTGGCTTGTTCTCGAACTATCCGCACTTTCCTCATCGAGGAAGTTGCGGGTCTTTACAATAACTCCTATTACATTCTATTCGAATAAACTATATTCGATTAACTCATTTGCTTCTATTCGAATAAACTATATTCGATTAACTCATTTGCTTCTATTCGAATAAACTATATTTGATTAACTCATTTGTTTCTATTCGAATAAACTATATTCGATTAACTCATTTGCTTCTATTCGAATAAACTATATTCGATTTACTCATTTGCTTCTATTTGAATAAACTATATTCGATTAACTCATTTTAACCCGATTAAACTATTCATTGATAAAGATTTACTTTTAGTAACAGTTCTTCACTTTACAAATGATTTCCCTTTTATAAAACTCTATTCGTTTTAAAAACATTTTTCCCTTTGATTTACTTTCGAAATATTTCCTTTTATAAAAATTGTTGATTTCATAAAATCCCTTTATTTCAATATACATTGAAATAATTCTTTTTACATCCCAGGGTCTTTTATGATATTTAAAATATCGAATAACAATGATCAACATCATTGCAACACACATAATCCATAACAGATTATATAACACATCATATATCACAATATATGAAAAACAGTAAAATAAATGTTGAGGAATCCAGTTTGATTCCTCCAACCTGTTTCCCTGCATCACAGATGTTAAACAATATAGATAACATCACTTCCAGTTCCATATGATATATTCTGTTAAACAGAATCAATATAGAAATTCAACTAACTGACTAGCAGTTCAATCAAACAGTCAACACACAGTCAATCAGTCCATATCTAACAGTTCTAAAAATACAACATGAATTTATAAACTGTTCAGAGTTAGTGAGATTTACTCACATTGGACGATCATCATTAATAATGATAACCATCGCTCGATTCAAACGAACAATTTATTTTGTTATAAATTGTAACGATCTCCGATGGACTTCCCGTCAGTTCCATCATGTAGTGTCTGTCCATACGATCCCAACGCATCTTGTTTTACTGAATTCCGATAACATATGAACATGTTATAGCAGTTTAAAGTTTATCTGTTTTAATTATAACTTGAACTAAATTCTATTAAGTTTATTGGGCTCACCGACTTAACCCCACCCATTTATTCTTGCACCCAAACCGGCCTTGTACACTTCTTCCCCGATAACAAAAGCACGGTTCCAGGAATCCACGCACACCATTTTCAATCCTCTCTCCTCCACGTTCTATCTTTTTTCACCACAAAATCTTAAGCCAATTTCACCAACGTCCATCCGGTCGCCTCCTCCATCCTCCCGAGCCGGGCTTGGTGAACTCGCACTCTTCTCGTCGATAGCGATCTCGGCCTCACACAGCAGCTACAGTATGACTTGCGACACAAAATAGGACCAAACCCATCCAAACTTCACACACAACCTCGGTTTGAGCTCCTCAGTCCAGATATAACACTCAATACATGGATTACAACTTCATTACTCCACCAATTCGAACCCTACATCGCGCTGGGTATATTACAGCGAACCACAGATGCATCGAACCCATCAATAACACCTGGAATCGAAGCTCTTCACTCTAGGATGCCACATATATGAGTTTAGTGATTTGTAGGAATTATTTCCATTGGTTTTTGATTTTCCATTGTTGCGTTTTTGGTTGAGGAAGTTGTTCTCGTGGCGGCTGAGAAAGGAGACCACGAAATGAAGGAATTTAGGTTTAGGAAATAAATTTTAGGGTATTTATAGGAAACCAAAATATCAAGATATTTATTTAGAAGTAATATTCCCGGTATATTCTCCATCGTTAATTCGTTATTGCCTTCTAAAAATTCGTGTGATCACACACAATATTCAAAAATCATGAAACTAGACATGCGGCTACAGTTCGACATTGCGGACCCAACGAAACTGGTTTCGTCGAATTCCGATTTCGTATGCTTACACAGCTTATTTTTAAAGGTCAAAATACTGACTGTTTCTCACTCTAAAAATCCGTACGACCACACAGTGACTCTAAAAATCACAAAACTGGAAATCTAACCACTATTTGATATTGCAGATCCAACAAAATTAGTTTCGTCGAATTCCGACTTCGTTTGCAAAAGTGGCTATTTTTAAAGCCCTAAATAACCCTTTTAAATATATAAATATATTTAAATATAATTAAATATAATATTTAAAAATAAATATTATCGTCTATATTCACACTGGAATACCATACAACTCTACTGGGATTTATAACTTGATATTTTCAAATCCTGTTTTAAATCGATATTCGATTTATATCGAATTTCCTTTTTAAAATATAAATAATTTCTTTATAAATTATAAAGGAATTCCACAGCGACTTTTCTAAAATTTGATTTGGACATAAATAAAAATCTACACGCCGAAATCCCAATTTTTCTCTTTTACTAGAAAGATATACTTCACCAGCTCCACACGTTTCTCGTTTCACAGAAATCCGACTTAAAACGAATCATGTACATTTAGTTGAAGTTCAAATCGCCAAATTACGAACTGCAGCGCCATTTCAAGCTCGTTTATAATTATATTATAAACTATACATTCAACTATCGACGATTGAATATATTCGTTACTATAATTCAACTTTAAACTGAATTATATAATTCGAATTGCCCAATTCACATTTATCGCCATTTCAGCCAATTATGATTATTTCAGAATTAAATATATTATTTAATTTATTAATTTAATTAAATATTCATCATTATTTAATTCCACGACCATTTAATTCACTATACCACCATTTATATAATTAAATTAATTAATTATAATACCTCTGCCAATGCGGGTCATTACAATCTTCCCTACTTAAAATAATTTCGTCCTCGAAATTGCTAAAAGGTAGAGAACGACCCTATCGGCTGGTTAGAACATATTTGTTCACTTCTTAACTTCAGTTTCAACTGCACCAATTTAATTTCAATTAAATATATTTAATTTTTATTAACGAAAATTTTCAAAAATACTGAAAATTTTCTAACGCCATAACTCTTTGAAAAATTACGCCAGCACCTCCTTTGTACTGGTCAATCGGTCAAACTCCAACTCGCCTCTCTGGACCATCTCCAACCCAAAAGAAAATCAAACAGCCAAGCGGCTTGCCAATTTGGCTCATAAATCTTATATCCAATAGAAATATAAACTTATACCTTTTATCGGGCATATCATTATATCCCTTCCACATGTTATCAATTCAGCGGATACAAGTGTCATCCCAATCAAATTCTGAAATCACTTTTATCTCCAACACAACCATTCGCTTTTTACCAAGCCAAATTTTCATTTCCAACCCAAGTTACTTCTCGATTCCCAACTCTTAACTTGATTATCACATTACACTTCAAATTTGAATCTTACAATCCAATTTGTCTTGATATCATTCTAATTCAATCTCAGTTACCACCTTACTGGCTTTACTTTAATTCAAATTTTCTTTCACAAATTTCTGTTAAATTTGTTTTTAATTCAAATAGTCTTTCCCTAGGAGTTTTTAAATAGTTTATTCTTTTCAAAAATCAATTTTCCTTTTTGAAATTCAACACAACTTGTTTTTCCCAAAACAAATTCAAAACAGTATATCTGGTAGTAATTCGTCACTTACAACTCGAAAATGAATACTGATGGTGCAGCTGTCATCATCAGAATCTATTTTCCAGCGATCGAAGTGAGTTCAATACTATAAAACTATTTCTAAACATTTCCACTTTGAAATTCATTTCAAAATATAATTCACACTGCTTGCAAAACAATTTAAAATCTCCCAGGTTCTTAAATTTTCCTTACTTTTAATCCAAATCCATTTACAAACACTTATCAAATTTTCTAGAGTTTTAATTCAATTTCTGGTTTAAAGTTTCAGATTCAACTCATCTGATTTCACGTATTTCACTTATATGAATTCTGATTGGTTATTTACATAACCATTTAATTTATAATCTTACTTGATTATAATATCAACCAATATATCCAATATGTATCAAAATATACTTTGGGTAAAATTATTTTAATATACCCTCTTTTCAAAACATATCGTGACGACCCATCATATTCGAGTGTTTAGTAACTCCTACCAATTCAGTGGATCAAACTGATCGACCAGAACTCATAAACAACTCAACCAATAAATCTCCACAATATAAAATTATTTTTATATCCAATACAAATACGTTCACTCGTATATATACACTCAACTCAATCTACGGTATTACTAACCCTATCTCTACTGAGTCACGCCATAGAGCCAAGGTAATTCACTTAACTTAAGCTCTGATACCAACTGTAATGACCCGGGATTTTGACGACTTTGGTTATCGCCATAAACTCAATGATGACTAATTAAACATCGAAAAAATACCGATCATTAATGAAAGAAATTAGAGGATGAGGAAATATAAGATAGAAACTTAGAATAGAAGAAGAGGAAGAACATAATATCAGAGTAACACGAATCTCACAGCGTAACGAATAAATATAATATATATAATACATAACTTGAAATATACATCTGTACTTGAATATACATCATTATTAAAGTACAGCACTTACAACACAGTGGAAATAACTATGGCTATATGATCCTGAAGCCTCCTGCTCCAGCTCTTCAACTTCATCTGTAAAATCCCGACTACTTGACTAGCCGTACAAATTTAGGCACCCAAGAGTTTAGGGAAACAAGCAAATAATCTCCGGGTCAGTCATGGGACTGGTATGAGTAAAATAGTTTAAAACGGTTCAAGCAGGTAATCGATATCTCATAAGACCACGCCGTATAACGGAACGGATTTTCCCCTTATGAGAATCCAAATATCTTTATATCAAAACTCATTGATATTATAATAATGTCTATCAACCAAAATATATTAATCATCTAGCAGAAATGCTTTCATCTCACGTTCTACATATATAGTATACAATCAAAAACCGCAAGCACGTATTGGGTAATGGGTTTCCAACTATGAAAAGGTATGGAACCACCTTTCGCTAGTGTACCTCTAGAGAGGAATACACTGGGTTCAACAAGAACATCTTGCAACCCGGCCACACATGACCGACCACTCATTTCGCTTGAGTGTATCGAATGTATATCACCAACGGTTGGGATCATCGACCGTTTCCCGAATGGGACAGCATCAACAATAGATTTTTAGAAGCAAATTAAACTCTAGATCAGGTGATTATACACCCTACTTCAGTGCGACTGACTTAGCCATGCAGCCTGTCCGATTTCTGTCATTTACCGGATGTGAGGCTAGAAGCTACGCTTTATCATCACACCAGACTCACTTTGAATGCCACATCGTCAAATCCATCAAATCACCGATTGACGTCCTCAACCATACATTATGTGTTAGCTAAAAGAAGTTTCCTTCTCCGCTTTCACTCTTGGTACGGTTGGAGAAATCAATATACGTGATCGTCTGGAAATACTGTGTCTGACATTCGTCCATACAAGTCATCCAGGGACAGGATGAACTGAAGGCACTATTCTGTAAACAGGATGGCCCTTACATAACTCCGTCTTCAATTTCCTTTGGCATATATGATTCGCAACGCTTATGCCAATACAGAGTGGTTCTTTGGACAATAATTCAACCGGTCTCTCCATATTAACAACGTTAAAATGGTCAAAACTTCGATAGTCTGTGATTTAACTATCGAAGAAAAACAAGTGTGCAAACAACGATATCATTTCCAAATGGAAATTTATATCGATCAAACATCATTCAACGTTTATCTCTTTATTTCATAAATTTACTTATCTCCTGTTTCCCTATATTCAATATTTCTTATTTTCTAAATTTGGAAAATATACGTTATTAACAAAGGAAAATATTTCCATTTCTTATTTTCTTTATTAGAAAACATTTCTGGTTTCTTCTTTGGAAAACATTTCCAAAGCTTCTTCATTGGACTTAGACAGATGTTTAAACAAACATCGCTATGCCAACTCAAAACCATTTCCTTTACTGCCGAACCTTAACTATTCCTTAGTTAAAAACAAAGCCAATCAAGTTGGGTTAGAACTACCTCTCAGACCTTAACTGAACAACATTTCTAACCTTGAAATAGGCAAAGTTCACTTTATATTCCTTTTACTAACTTCCTTACTTAACCCTCCTTCGAATAACTATATTCGATTGACTCTTTTCACTTAACTCTATTCGATTGACCCTTATCAATTAACTCTAATGGACTAACACTATTGGATTAACTCTATTTGACTAATGCTACTGATTTACTCATTTCACTTAACTCCTTTCGAATAAACTATATTCGATAACTCCTTTTACTTTCTATTCGAAAAAACTATATTCGATTAACTCATTTGCTTCTATTCGAATAAACTATATTCGATTAACTCATTTGCTTCTATTTGAATAAACTATATTCGATTAACTCATTTGTTTCTATTCGAATAAACTATATTCGATTAACTCATTTTCTTCTATTCGAATAAACTATATTCGATTCACTCATTTGCTTCTATTCGAATAAACTATATTCGGTTAATTCATTTTAACTCGATTAAACTATTCATTGATAAAGATATACTTTTAGTAACAGTTCTTCACCTTACAAATGATTTCCCTTTTATAAAACTCTATTCGTTTTAAAAACATTTTTCCCTTTTATTTACTTTCGAAATATTTCCTTTTATAAAATATGTTGATTTCATAAAATCCCTTTATTTCAATATACATTGAAATAATTCATTTTACATCCCAGGGTCTTTTATGATATTTAAAATATCGAATAACAATGATCAACATCATTCCAACACACATAATCCATAACATATTATATAACACATCATATATCACAATATATGAAAAACAGTAAAATAAACGTTGAGGAATCCAGTTGGATTCCTCCAACCTGTTTCCCTACATCACAGATGTTAAACAATATAGATAACATCACTTCCAGTTCCATATGATATATTCTGTTAAACAGAATCAATATAGAAATTCAACTAACTGACTAATAGTTCAATCAAACAGTCAACACACAGTCAATCAGTCCATATCTAACAGTTCTTAAAATACAACATGAATTTATAAACTGTTCAGAGTTAGTGAGATTTACTCACATTGGACGATCATCGTTAATAACGATAACCATCGCTCGATTCAAACGGGCAGTTTATTTTGTTATAAATTGTAACGAGCTCCGATGGACTTTCCGTCAGTTCCATCGTGTAGTGTCCGTCCATACGATCCCAACGCATCTTGTTTTACTGAATTCCGATAACAAATGAACATTTTGTAGCAGTTTAAAGTTTATCTGTTTTAATTATAACTTGAACTAAATTCTATTAAGTTTATTAGGCTCACCGACTTAACTCGGCCCATTTACCCTTATATCCTTCTTCCTCGATAACAAAAGCAGGGTTCCTAGAATCCACGCACACTATTTTAAATCCTCTCTCCTCCACATTCTCTCTTGTTTCACCAGAAAATCTTAAGCCAATTTCACCAACATCCATCCGGTCGCCTCCTCCATCCTCCCGAGTCGGACTTGGTGAACTCGCACTCCTCTCGTCGATAGTGATCTCGGCCTCACACAGCAGCTACAGTTTGACTTGCGACACAAAATAGGACCGAACCCATCCAAACTTCACACACAACCTCGGTTTGAGCTCCTCAGTCCAGATACAACACTCAATACATGGATTACAACTTCATTACTCCACCAATTCGAACCCTACATCGCGTTAGGTATATTACAACGAACCACAGATGCATCGAACCCATCAATAACACCTGGAATCGAAGCTCTTCACTCTAGGAGGCCACATATAAGAGTTTAGTGATTTGTAGGATTTATTTCCATTGGTTTTTGATTTTCCATTGTTGCGTTTTTGGTTGAGGAAGTTGTTCTCGTGGCGGCTGAGAAAGGAGACCATGAAATGAAGGAATTTAGGTTTAGGAAATAAATTTTAGGTTATTTATAGGAAACCAAAATATCAAGATATTTATTTAGAAGTATTATTCCCGGTATATTCTCCATCGTTAATTCGTTATTGCCTTCTAAAAATTCGTGTGATCACACACGATATTCAAAAATCATGAAACTAGACATGCAGCTACAGTTCGACATTGCGGACCCAACGAAACTGGTTTCGTCGAATTCCGATTTCGTATGCTCACACAGCTTATTTTTAAAGGTCAAAACACTGACTTTTTTTCACTCTAAAAATCCGTACGACCACACAGTGACTCTAAAAATCACGAAACTGGAAATCTAACCACTATCTGACATTGCGGATCCAACAAAATTAGTTTCGTCGAATTCCGACTTCGTTTGCAAAAGTGGCTATATTTAAATCCCTAAGTAACCCTTTTAAATATATAAATATATTTAAATATAATTAAATATAATATTTAAAAATAAATATTATCATTTATATTCACAGTGGAATACCATACAGCTCTACTGGGAATTATAACTCGATATTTTCAATTCCTGTTTTAAATCAATATTCGATTTATATTGAAATTCCTTTTTAAAATATAAATAATTCCTTTATAAATTATAAAGAAATTCCACAGCGACTTTTCTAAAATTTGATTTGGACATAAATAAAAATCTACACGCCGAAATTTCGATTTTTCTCTTCCACTAGAAAGATATACTTCACCAGCTCCAGACGTTTCTCGTTTCACAGAAAACCGACTTAAAACGAATCCTGCACATTCAGTTGAAGTTCAAATTGCCAAATTACGAACTGCAGCGCCATTTCAAGCTCGTTTATAATTATATTATAAACTATACGTTCAACTATCGACGATTGAATATATTCGTTACTATAATTCAACTTTAAACTAAATTATATAATTCGAATTGCCCAATTCACATATATCGTCATTTCTGCCAATTCTGATTATTTCAGAATTAAATATATTATTTAATTTATTATTTTAATTAAATATTCCTTATTATTTAATTCCACGACCATTTAATTCACTATACCACCATTTATATAATTAAATAAATTAATTATAATACCTCTGCCAATGCAGGTCATTACAGTTATAGATGGCTATTGGTTGTTTATTATTTGTTTGGTTGACGTTATTTATATTTCATCGGAAAAAGCAGTAGATTTATGAAAAATCATTTCATATGTTATTATTGAATGTTATTATGATCAGTAAGGCAGGGAAGAACAGGTTGGAGGGATCCAACCAGATTCCTCAAATAATTGTTTGTTATTTATTTACCATATTATTTATATATGAATTGTTTACTCAATGATGTTATATCCTGTTTGGATGTTGATCATTGATTGGATGTTGATCGCGGAAATTTAATTCAAAAATTGTTACGTTTTAATCAATATATAGTAGTGATTAAGTGTTTGGCATCGAATGACGTAAAATCCATTGTTTTTAGACGTCATTTTGCCGTTAGGTGAATTGACGAAGTTTGAAGTTAAAAAAATTTATTATTATAATTAAATCGAGTTTTCAAGTTTATTTTACATAAGTTAATTATTTAAAATAAAAGTCCTATAAAATTGTATTTTACAAAGGAATTTCTTAAATGATTTATTTTATAGTAAGCAAGAAGATAGAAGTTAACCAAAGGGTTAATAATCTAGTATAATTGTTTTAGGGAAAACATTTGAGGGAGATTATATTAAATTAATTATTATTTTAATAATCATTTAAGAAGATTAATTATTCTATTTTATTTAATCAAGAAGTTAACTACATTTATTGTAGTTAGTGTTGAAATTAGTTATTATTGAAGTGATCATCTTTTTAAATTGAATTCATTTGCAAAGTAACCGAGTTGTGATAAGATCGTAGTTAAACTTAGAAAAAGGTTTTTGTATAAGAATTGGATAAGGAATTCAAATATGATAAACAAGTTTATAAAAGAAATCTTGGGATGAGGTGATGTTTTAAGATAAGAATTTACTTAACCAAACTAAATTAAGTATAAATGATATAATCAAAAAGAGGTTTCCAAATAAAAGAAACTGGAATGAATTGGCGTATAGGATTTGATAAATACATTCTTAGAATAAATCCAATTACATAAACTTGGTTTATAAAGGGATTTGAAATATACATTTACTTAATCTTTTTAAATGATTAAAGCTGATGCAAAACATAAAGGGATTTCCAAAGTACAAAAACATGTTGTTTAAATGATGTTTGAAAAGGGTCAGAAATGGATTGTTAAAATAAAATCCAAATTGAATCACTTTTAAGATATTAAAATAATTGATCATAAAAAGGGGTTTGAAAATAAATCCAAATGAATTTGTAAAGAGGTTTCTAAATCAAGAGGATGATTTTAAAAATAGATGATTACTTAAGAATTGAATTAAACGTTGTGATTGAAATAAGCATTTTAAATGGAAAAAAAGATTATTTAATAGTAAATGAATTGAGTAAAGAGATGGGTTATATAACTATATTTGAAATCAAACGGTTAATAAAAAATTTATGATGTTTCCATCAGTTTTGAGTTACAAGCTTTTATCTATCTTAAGGTAAGAATGTTGCCGAACAAGGTTTAAGAGGTAATTAGAATACTCTAACTTGAACGACTTCACTATTATCAAAGGATGGTATTAGTTTGTAATGTTAAAAGAGATAAGAAAAAAGGATTTGTTGAGATAAGTAGATGGAAATGATTTTAAATCGATGGAATGATTTGTAAAGATTTGATAAAGGGGGTTCTAACAAATAATTTTAGTTAGTAAAGGCCTAAGCTATCAAGGTACGTGACGATACTATTGTAATTGATAGTTAAAATACCCGAATATCAATAAAATATTGTTTTGACCTTTTAATGAGTTTTTTTTGAAGAGACCGGGAATGGAACTAAACCCAAAACCAATTTGAACCGATTGAGCATTCACGACTAACTCCCAGGCTTATGAAGATTGAGCATTGAAGACCGTGGATCTTCATGAATAGAAGAACTACTCATTAAATTTATCTAGTCCGCCCCCCCTAGAGTCATGATGACTTGTGATTCTGTCATGATTGAAATCTTCAGATTGCAAGGACTACTCGCTATTGATACTTGAGGTGATTCCCATATAGGATGCGGTAGGAGAGTACCTTAGGTTCATTTTGTTCCTGGATGACTTATATGGATGAATCTCTTACAGAGTATTTCTAAAGGATAACATATGGTTAATTTTTACAAATATACCAAGTTTGGTGGCGGGGAGGAAACTTCTCTTAGCTTAACACCTAATGTATATTTGTGGACATCAATTGGTCATTTGGCGGACCTGACGATGTGGCATTCAAAGAATTGATGTGATGTTCTCTGAAAGGTAAACGTGACCTCAAGCCTCATCAATCGGGAATGAAAATGACATAAATCGGAAGGAATCTTTGCTAATTAAGTGAGTCATTACCATTAGGGTGTATTGTCACCAATTTAGAGAAATTCCTTTTCTTCCTTCTTCTGCTGATTCTGTATGCTAACGGATAACTGTGGTTTGAGCCCAACCTTTGGTGACAATATGTTCGGTACACTCAAGCTGAATGAGTGGTCGGTCATATAGGGATGGGTTACGAGATGTTCTTGTTAAACCCTAGTATATTCCTCTCTAGAGATACACTTTAGGGTGGTGGTCCCATACCTTGTCATAGGTTGAAATCCAATTTCCCATAGGCGTCATGCAGTTTTTGATTATATACCAAGTATTTAGAGAGTGAGATGCTAGCGTTCTACTAAATGGTTATTTAATTGTGGTTTGATAGACACTATTATAATCTCATCAGATTTGATATATCAAAAATGTTTTGGGTTATCATAAGGTAAAGACCGTCCGTGTTTAAGTGTGGATTAGTCTTACGATTATCCTTTTTTTTCAAATAATTTTCTAAAGTTAAAATAAATTTTTGTGTTATGAATTTATCATTGAAAGTATTCCAGACTAATCTAGGTGAATTTTGCTTTGATTCAAATGTGCTCGGGTCAGATCGAGTATATTACCAGGTTAGGTTTAGCTTGGAGGTTTAGAAGAGGAGCTAAAGTCGAGAAGTTTATTAGTATTTTCTGGTAATATTGCGATGTATGTGTTGTATTGAAATGTACTCTGATATTGTTGTAATCATATATGGATAGTTTCTTTTGTGTAAAGTATTTTGATATTTTATAATTTATTTGTTCTGCTGTGAGACTCTGGTCTTCTTATTCTTCTATTATAATATTTCTTTCTTTTCTCACCGTCAAATTTCTTTCTATTAACTACCTGGATTTTCGATAATTGGGATTTTGGTAAGTAATACGAGAATATGTATTATTGTTGAAAAATCTAGCGTTGGATTTTCCAAGTCATTACAATTTGTATTAGAGCATAAGGTTTAGTGATAACCTTGGCTCTGTGGCGTAACCTAATAGAGACGGGGTTAGTAATACCCTAGATTGAGTTTGAGAGTATATATGTAAGCACATATTTGTAATTGATCATAAAATTATTTTTATATTGTTTTGCCTGGATTATATTTTATATAGATATATTTTTCTCAAATGAAAATAATATTGATCTGTTTGAATTATTTAAATAAAAATTCAAATTGGATTCTAAAGTTGAACCAGAGAAGATTTCACCTATGAAATCGAATAAATGACAATTGAATGGAAGATGACTCGATATTAATCAATTGATGTTAATTTTGTGAAACCAAAGTGAAAGCATACAAGTAAATATTAATGTTGAATATAAAATGGAATGATTTGGTTGAGTTGATTTGCACTGGTTGTTAAATTGTTTGTTGGATGAGTTAAATATGATTTATTAACGATTTAATGAAAGTTGAATGAATTGAATAGTTAAGTAAATGAATTATAGTATAATAATTTGAACGGAATCGCTTATGAATTAAAACTAGAAGATTTAACCCTTTAATGATGCCACGTGTTTGGATTTGCATTTGTGTAATCACTTATTGATCAATGGTATGCTTTTTAAAAAAGATTCATGTAATTGTCACTTACATGATCAATTGAGTTAAGTACAGGTATGAGAAGGCAATAAGGATGGACTTTGGTTGCGTAGATTTCTTATAAATTGAGAAGTATGCTTAATAACGCCGTAAAAGGTATGCTTATGTGAAAAATATGAAATTTGGATTTTGAATTTTGTTTTCTGACCGTGTGGATTAATGTACATATATTTGTTTCATATGCGATATTGCATAAGTCCCTCTGTACAGGGCAGACTCTGCAATTTTTTTTTTCCAAAATTTAAGGTGTTATAATTTTTTGCAGATCTTTGGAAAATTCAGTTAATAGAAATAAATTAGATTTATATTAAAATTATTTGGATTAGTTTAGAAAGTGGAACTGAAGTTTTAACTAAGTGATTTTGTAAAGATAGTGGGTTTGTAACATTCTTCCTACCTTAGTAATTTTGGGGATGAAATACTTTTAAGGCAGAAGGAATGTACCAACCTGCATTTTTAGCCATTAAATTTAAACATTTAAAAATTGTTTTAAATGTTATTTTGGGAATTAAATATTGTAAATTCAATGGTTTTGAATATTTTATTAATATAATAATAAAATATTAATTTAATTTTGAAATAGTCGGGATTAGTTATATTTGCAACATAATGTGAATTGGCAATATAAAAGAATTTAATTGAGATTGGTTTTCAGTTATATTAATTAATTCATTTATTATATGACATTTGAACATTTAATTTATAATTCTATTATAAAATGAGTTGTAGGCGCGGTAGTTTGTAATATTATGTTTTGAAATTTAATTGAATGTAAAGTGTCCAATATAAGTCAGATTTCTTTGAAAAAAGAAACAACTGGATCTATTGGATAATATTTTTCTAATAGAAGAGAAAAATCCAGTTTTCATGTAGTATATTTTGTTTTATGTCCAAATTAATTTTTCAAAAGGTCGATGTGGAATTTGTAACACCCCAGAATATAATACACTATAACCATAATAATTATTTAGTATTAACTGAAACCGACATTACAATTGTGTGTATTTTGGAATTCTAGTTCAAATAGACCCCAAGTTTGTGTAAAACGCACACCGTATGAAAAAGTTATTAGCTCAGGAAGTTTACATACATATAAGGAGCTTATGTATAAACATAAATCAAATAAAATTCAAGAAAAATAAAAAATGAGACATGCGCAAGTAAGCAAGAAAAAGACCCATTAAGGGTCAACCCCCACTGGCCTGGATCGACCCATGGGTCGACCCAATGAGGGTCAACTCGACCTATACGTGATCTGGCCGAATTCTGATGGATGAACCTGGATTATTTTATGTCTATATTCATGTTGACTCACCATGACTTGTATGGTTCAAATTTAAAACCTAGATCTAAGGGTTGATGTTGGCTCTGTAACTCTATAAATAGATGGATTCCCTCATTCACAAATCATATTACACAAATTTTCCTCATATCTTCTTCTGCCTCCATGAAACTATTCTGAAAATTATATACGTATAATGGGGGAATGCTGCTAGAGATTGAATTGATCAGGCACAACATTAACACTAGCATACATACAACTTGGATTGGAATTGGACTTTCTGTGGCCTAGTGTTATACATATTTATCTTCACCAAGATTCACTATGAGTTATAGTTATTTACAGATTTGATTTCTTAGGCCTTGAACATGATAGTTAAATAAAACCGGCTAGGATTTACAGTAAAATAAATATACCTAATTCAATGTTATACTTATGCTGTTATAATCTATTATATGCATGTGATATTGTTAGTTAAACAAACTATACGTATACGTGTGATGTTGCAAGTTATATACATGCCTGTGATGTTAATTAAATAAGTCATACCTTCTTGTGATGTTTAAACAAGTTATATACATGCCTGTGGTGTTAATTGGACAAGTTATACACATGCCTGCGATGTTGGATAAATAAAACGTAAATTGTATCTATCCTCTATAAACTATAACGTTATATAGATAAATAAAACGAATTTTATTATGAAATTAATATCATTTAACCCAGAATTTCAATATGGGAAACCAGAACTATTTTATTTTGAAACTATACGAAATTTTATTTGAATATATCCGAATATAACAATTTGTTATTATATTGAGGTATTTCAAAATTGTTTTATTTTAATTTAATTTAGACCCTTAAAAAGGGCTTTTATTTAAACGACCTTCGTTTTCACCAAAACGAATTTTAATAAATCCGTTACAGCTAATTATTGTTAGATTTCAAATTTTGTGCCAATCAGAGTTATTTAATAAGCGTAGGAAAATTAAATATTAATAAATCAACCGTTTGGACTTGGACGAGTATCGTTTGAGCAAATAGACTCGGTTTTTGACAAAACAAGATTCATTAGGACTATATGTTGAATTATACCATGAAGTCAATTTTTACCGCAAATGGGTTTCTTATGTGAGCATACAAATAAATAAACAACGAATAGAATTGGCGATAGGCATCAACATAATATTTAATCAAATATAAAATTATTAAAACCTAAATCAACCATCTATATAAACCCCAGACCCTATTAACCCTAACCCCCACATCTGAAACGCTATCCATTTCTGCAAATATGCCCTTCTATTGTTTTGATTTTTTTCTCTTGATTGGTGAAGAATTGGTCGAAGTGACCAACTACAATATTGTAGGGGATGTCGAGGGGAAGGTGTAGTAAAAATTTAGTGGGCTAATATCACCTAAGGTGGTTGGAATTAGCCTAAAACCGAGAAGAAACTGTTTTGTTCTTCGTGATTTTGCGTGTAGTAGAATCAATTTCAGGAGATATGGTCTGAAGCAACGTTGTATGTGAGAAAGAGAGCTACAATTTTCTTTTAGGTCGTAAGGTCTGAAATTGGGTGTGGTGATCGATAGGAGGAGTTGATCGGAGGTGGAGTATTTCTGGAGCTACGGTCGATTTTTGTTCAAATCACGATGCTGGAGGTGTTATTGGCGGTTGGTGCCGGAAGGTGACTATAAGCCTGAAGTGAGGGGATCATTTTGGCTGTGGTCCGGTCATAGGAAGATGACCATGGCGACAGTGTTTTAAAGTTAAAAGGAGTTCAGTTCGAATGCGTTTCAGCCAATGGATGGCAAATTTGTTCTCGTGGTCTATGACCAGGGGGCGTCGCGGTGAGGGGAATCCGGGGGTCAGGGTATGGTGGCGTCTAGTTGGCCGGGGGGTGAACGAGAATGGTTCGAAGGTTGGGAGCAAACTGGGTTACTTTGTTCATGATAAAAGAACAAGTATCAGGATTTAGAAGGAAGGAAGCATGAAAAGTGTAATTAACGGCAAGGGATTAGTGGTTAACGAGATAATTAATGTAATTCATAATTTGAATAATTATATTTTAATTTATAATACACATTTAACCTTATAAAACGTATAGCTTTCACACGTTAACCGAATTCCGCGAATCAAGATCCGTTGGAATCGTAGCAATGAAGGTGTAATAACTCGGAAAATACGAGCCAATTTAAAAATTTTTAAATGGTGATTTCAAAGGAATTTGAGCAATTGAAATAGAATATTTCAATAAAATAGTGAATTAGAAATAGTGAGTCGGTTTGAAATTTTGAATTCAAACTTTGACTGACTGTGCAGGGTGGAAAATATAACGGATTTTAGCGAAACCAAAAATATTTAAATCTGTTAGTCAATACCTTTCTAACGAATCTAATAAATCGAAGTTTCATAACGGGAATCAAAAGTTATGGCCGAATGAATTTTCAGAAGGGTCGGTATATAGAATATATAGCCCTGGAAAATTGATATTTTACATACGACCTCGGAATTCGACGAAACCACTTTTGTTGGGTCCGGGATGTCAAACTATTGCTAGGTTTCAAATTTCATAATTTTTGAAGCTAGTATGTGAGCGTGGCAAAAGAAAATGTGTTTGGTCAATTTCTGTTAAATTGGATCGACCAGAAAATGGCCATTTTTCAAATGACCTCAGAATTCGACGAAACTAGTTTTGTTGGGACCGTAGCGTCAAAACATAGCTAGATTTATTTTTCTGGAATTTTTCGAATCAGTTTGTGGCCCTGGCAAATTGAAATGTGCGTTCAAAGTTAAAGATTAAATGTTTTATACTTTAATTTGAAAAATAACTGACTGTAACAGTCGAATTGGCCTACGAAACATATCCCATTGTGTCCGGAATAGGGGTATTTAGCTAGGGGCGGCAGTCGTTGGGTTTAAAAAGGAGTTCGTTTGAGAAAACACTATTTAAAAATTTAATATAGTCCTCGGCCAATCAGAATTTTCCATTCATAAATTTTAAAAGTAAAAAAAAAAGAAAACCCCCCGATCAATGGCGAAACCCGCTCCTGACCTTCTCTCCTCCGTCGCCGCTGCCACAGTCGCTTCCAGACTTCGCCACCGCCACCATTCGACGCGCCTCAGCCCCCTCTTCAAATCCGACCCTAGCATCGCCACCCTCGTCGCCTGTGCCGCCGGAATCGAAGCCAGGAAGTTCCGACCTTCCCAGCGCCGCCGCCGCTCCGATCTGCTACCGCACCCCCTCAAACCACCACCGACTTGAAGCCCTCTCTTCCCTCTTCCACGTCCAACTCCCCGATCGTCCCCACGTGCCACTGATTTCGCGAAAACTGTAAACCTAGTTTTGAAGCTTCGTGAAAGTGAGTTTTTCTTTGATCTTTACACTTTGAAAAATCATATCTTTTTGGTGTGTTGACGAAATTCGATGAAATAGGAAACTTCGGGACCGCAAGGAAGCTCTCTACCCAATAAAAGAAGCCGCGGATTTTTCTGACATCGTATCGATTTTTAGCGCTCCAAAAACCAAGTGAGAAATCTAAATTAATGTGAAATTGAATAGAAAATGTCGTGTATAATTTATATTAGCGAAATATAAATTACATACGTGTTGTATACCTCATGTACATACGTAGTGTAAGCTATATAAGCGAAGTATGAATTGTACATGCATAGAATAATTGATATAGGTGTTGAAATGCAAGTGAAATATAGCAATTATATATATATATATATATATATATATATATATATATATATATATATATATATATACTCCCTTCGTCCACAAACCATGGACGATATTTATTGTGGTGAATTGGTGTGAAATATTGGATGAAAAATACGAATGGTTGAATAATTGTTTGTGGTTGATATTGTTTGGTTGTGGTTGAAAAATACCCATTGGTGATTGAAATGAATTGGAAATATTTGTGGAAATAAAAATAAACATGCCGCCTGCGTGCGAATTAGATGCATGAATCCCCATTGTCAAAAACCGCGAGGTGTTAAGGTAGAGCGAGGAGCCGTACTAGGGACGGTGCCGGTTTAACTACCCTGCCGTTATGCTGCCGAAATTTTGAATAATCTTTGTGTGTTAGAATTATTTTCATATGTTGAAATTATTTTCATGCGTTGAAATTAAAGCCATATGTTGAAACTATATCCATGTGTGGAAAATGTTCATGCGTTGAAAAGTGTTGTGTGAAAATTAAATTCGTTTTTGAATGAACGAAGTGTTTAAACAATAAAAATCACATTTTTATATATATATGAAGTATGAAAAATATTCGCCTTATATAAATAGTTTCAACAATAAAAATCTCATTTTTCCAATATGAACAACATAAATAAAATGTCCATGTGTGGAAATGCTCATTTGTTGAGAAGTGTGTGTAGTGGAAAAGTTCATGTGTTTAATAAAAAGATCGAACAATAAAAATTACATTTTTATTGAAACTATGAAGTGTTGAAAACATCCATTTGTTGAATAAATATTTTGAACGATAAAATATCATTTTTATCATATGTGCGATATGCTAAAGAGATGCGGACGTTGAAATAAATATTTGTGAAAGAAATATTATTTTTAACATGCATAGGAACTAAATAAAATAGTCATGTGTTGAAATCTATGTTAGTTCGCCAAAATTATCATCTTTGAAATGTGAAGTGTTAAAAATAGCCACTCGTTCAAATAAACGTGCATGAGTTGAAATATACATTAACAAGCTAATGATATGATTTTAGCCTATGCATGCAACATTAGAATGAATGGTGTTTTTAAACCAAAGCAAATCAAATATGAAATTGAATGGAAAATGATAAGTGTTAGAAATTGTATATATGTACATGCATATCTATGAACAGGTTAAAGCAAAGGGGCTAGAGAAGAGAAATAAAATTTTGTGCCCGACAAATAGGTACGCATTTACTACTTTGTTTGGGTTATGATTTTATGAGCCTGTTGGCTAGCCGCTTGGCTTTTTTTTTTTTTTTGATATGAGACGCCCATGTGGCTATTTGGGAATTTTCCCAGACCCTCCCGTACAAAGGAGGTTATGTCGAATTTTTCCAAAATTTAAAGGCGTTAGTGAAATAATTGAAGTGGAAACGATATAGGAATTTTTGAATGAAGTATATTTATATAAATATATAAATATAAATAGAATTAAAACGAAACGTGGCCGTGCAGTTCGTGTTTTGAAACCGTGATTTCAAACGACTAGTGCGGGAAATCCGACCATTGGATTTTCCCGAAACCGCAACCGTTGGGTTCGCCTTGGAAATATCTTTCCAACGGCACCAACTTTGTGAAGATCCGACGGTTGGATTGTCTGGAATGTTTAATTCAAAACTGAAGAAAAACAGCGCCAGAAACGATTATATATATATATATATATATATACAAATATAATTAAATTAAATCGAATAACGACGCTGCAGTTCGTAAATTGAAATCGTAACTTCAAATGGCTAGTGTGGAAGATCTGACCGTCGGATTTTCCCAAAACTGAAACCGTTGGATTCGTTTTGAAATGACCTTCCTAATGATGTAAAATTTGTGAAGATCCAACGGTTAGATTTTCAGATATGTGTAAAACAAAATTAGTGAAAAGCAGCGCCAGTGCATCGACACGACCCTAAACGTCGTTTAATTAAATATGGCCGTTTTAAATTAAATAAAAATGGCGATATATCGTTATAAAATACTATAGACGATATAGAGTGGAAATAAACCAGTTTTGTTGTGTTTGCTTGATATGTGATGGTTGAATGTATTTGACATGAAAATTATAACTAAATAACTGAAATGTGAATGTTGAATAGTCCAACCATGTGATTAATTGATTTGAAAGTCTAAATATACGTGGGTTATTTGAAAAGGCCGAGTTTACCTCATTTCAAATAATCGATCGACGTTGAGAAGTCGAAGAGTCGAAGACGGCTGAAGACCGACGATCTCCACATTGGATGGATGGGCGCTACTGATGCTCGTGATTGGAGTAGCTACCATGAAGGAATTGAAGTAGTAGCCATCCAAACATACTGTTGATTGTACGGATATGCGAGGAATTGATGCCTCCGGTTTCGTTCAGACCCAGAACGGACTTGTAAATGGACTGCGTGTCTGACATTGGATTTTGTTCTGTGTTGATTGATCTCTGTTAAATATATATCTGTTTGGCGGCGGAGAATTTATTCTCTTGCTTAACGCCCTTCTCTGAGACGTACGAGCTCAGAGGTTATGTATTGACAGAAATCAGTCGCATGGAGTGGATTGCCTGTGTGGCACGCCTAAGTGGCATATGATCAAGGCTTTTGTTGCAAAGCAAAGTCTTGTGGTTGATGATCAAAGCATGGTCTTTGTGACGTAGCTTTGTGTATAACGTGAATTCGCGAGCCTCACACCTCGGTATGAGTCAAAAACGGGAGAGTGAATGCAGGGAGAGCACGACATTTCTTTATAGCTAAGGTGGTGTCAGTGACCTACTAGCCCTGACATTATATATACTTTTCACCTGTGTGGTTGTTGGAATGCGAGGCACCTCGATATAGGTCTG
This sequence comes from Allium sativum, assembly GCA_030737875.1. Taxonomy (NCBI): domain Eukaryota; kingdom Viridiplantae; phylum Streptophyta; class Magnoliopsida; order Asparagales; family Amaryllidaceae; genus Allium; species Allium sativum. Next base: position 898,499,368 of record CM060912.1, read on the forward strand.
TAAGGACCGGGAAACGTGTGTTCAGGAATTGCCAATCCTCAAAAGTAAGAGAGGACCGACCCTGAAGATCCAAGGATCATAGTGGGGTCCTGGGACATTTGCTAGAGTGTCTCGAATCGGAGAGGAGCTTGCCCCTTGCCTCGACTCATGAAGGAATCCAATTTCCAATACGAAATATGCGGACGTGATTGTATTACTAGTATGGCGACATAGTAGATGGTAGCTATGCCGCCTAGGATTGATATTTATGATTGAATTTGCTTTTGAAACATATATGCACTAGTAATAATATCAACACTTTTGTTTTATACGTATGAAGCATTTTTGGCCATTATAAGGGAAAACTCTATCCTCCAGCTTGCGTTGCATTGTGTGATGGGACCTGAGTCTAATAATGGCTTCATTTTATAAAAAGCATTGCGTTGATTTAATTATTTATTTTATTTCATGCACTAGCACTCATTGGAGTAAACCCGTTCCACGAAAGTGGCGTGGTCCTTTGATTTGCCTTATTATTGTTGTTAATAAGTTGAGTAGATTTCTCATACCAGTCCCATGACTGACTCGTAGTTTGTTTCACCTTGCAAACTCGGGTGCCCTCATTTTCACAAGGGCAGCCTAGTTACAGGTTTCTGACGCACCTTTTGGCTCATGGCGAGGCTTGACTACACTGTGCTGACTTGGATTTTCTCCGCCATTATTGTATCTATATTATGATTCCGCCATTGGCGATGTAGACTGATATTTCTTTGGTGTACTCTTTATGTATGATTCCGCCTCAGGCGATGGTGACTGATTATGTATCATTATGCACTAAGTTGTATCCTGTACTGTGCTTCTCTGATGTGATGATATCTATATGATTCCGCTGTCATATGTGTGTAAATTATTCTATTTTCCGTTTATGCTATTATCTGTGATCTGCTAATGATGATTAATGTGTTATATTCCAATGATTATCCTTAACACCGTGTCACGGGGTTTTGGGATCGTCTCAGCTGGTATCAGAGCTTTGGTTAACCTTAGTTCTGGAGTCTAACACATTAAACACTTCGTCAAAATAGAATCAGTAGTATTCTAAGGCGAGTTGCTCATTAGAGATAGGACTAGTAAAGTCCTAGAATGAGCCGAGCAGAATAGCAAAAACAATTGATCAGTCCATCGTTATCTTTCCGTAAAATTTTCTGCTTAATTATGCAATAGACTATCATTTCTGTTAGCTGAATTTTTCGTTGCTTATACAGAATTTGAAAAATGGCTACCAGAGCAGCCGCCGCTAGAGGAGGCCGTGCCGGCCGAGGCCGAGGAAGGGGAGAAGTCCCAGCTCAAGAAGGACCTTTGATACAACCTCCGGCAGCTCAATACTTCGAGCTTGACCGTGTAGCTAAGAGATATAAGAACTTAGGAGGCAAGACCTTCTCGGGAACTGGCACCGTAATAGAGGCCCTTGCATTGCTCAAAACATGCGAGAAAATTCTTGAAGGCCTAAGGCTAGGAGACGAAGACAAAGCTATTATGGGCGCCTGGCTTATGCAGGAACAACCTGAATTATGGTGGGAATCTCTTACCGTCGGGAATAGAGAAGCGGGAAGAACATGGAATGGATTCAAAGAACTCTTCAAGGAGAAATATGTCCCAGAACAAGCTCTAGAAAGAATGCACGATGACTTCGCCAATCTCCAGCAAGGGGATCTTTCCGTGCAGGATTATTTGAATAAATTTACAATGTTGTCGCCCTATGCTCCAGAGCTCGTTGCTACCGCGAAATCCAAAAATAAGAGGTTTATCCTTGGGCTAAGACAACAATATCATGATAGAGCCATGGCCCATGTCAAGCTGGAATTCAACGAGCTGGTGGAAATGACATGCAACTATGAAGACCTTGATCAAAGGCATCTGGATCAGGATCGCGCTAGAAGCCAAGCCGGAAACAAGCGCAAGCCTGCTGTAAATTAAGGTGAGTCAAGCCAGGCAGCATCTTGAAAACCTCAGACTGGCAAGCCGCCAAGAGGAAATTGCTTTAACTGTGGCAAGCTGGGGCACTACTCAAACGTCTGCACAACTCCGAAGAGGCATAAGACGAATTCTCAAGGCTCGAGCCAAGGCTCTCAGAACCCTCGCTCGTGCTTCAACTGTCGCAAGACCGATCATCTGGTCAAAGACTGTCCCTTGCTGAAGAAAGCTACAGTAGCTCATGTCTATGACGGGTCTAGCCCGCCAGCTGCTTCCGATGGAGAAGGTAAACCTGATGTTTTGGGAGGTACCCTTACAATTAAAAATATTCCTGTTTCTGTATTGTTTGACACAGGTGCATCACGTAGTTTTATTGCTAAGAACACAGTGCACAAATTAAAGTTAAAACAGAGGAAGTTTAAAGAATCGGTTGAAGTTCATAACCCGATAGGGGGTCCTATTACTCTCGGTTCATATTGTAGAGTGCCAATCTCTTACTCTTCTTACAAGTTTTCTTTTGATTTAATTGTTATGGATTTTCCCGAATTCGATATTATTCTCGGGCTAGATTGGTTAACGAAATACGAAGCGGAGGTAAAGTGTGCGGAAAGAATCGTTAAAATTCGTACGAAGCTTGGATATATTACGGTTCCCTGTCATGGTTCGAATCCGAATAGAGAAGAATTTTGGTCAGCATTAGAACTTATCCCCACTTCCATAGAAAAGATTCCGATTGTTAGAAACTATGCGGATGTGTTTGAAGAAGTTGAAAACTTACCTCTGCAAAGAGAAATAGAATTCCGAATTGATCTAATTCCCAATGCCAGACCAGTGGTACATCCAATTCGCAGAATGACTCCGAAAGAAAAAGAAGAATTAGGCGATCAAACTCATCAACTGTTGTGGAAGGGTCTAATCAGACCTAGTTTTTCTAATTGGGGTGCAGCTGTTGTGTTTGTCCCAAAGTCAGACGGTACTCTTCGATTATGCGTTGATTACCGAGACCTCAACAAACAGACGCTCAAAAACAAGTATCCATTACCCCGCATTGATGATTTGCTAGACCAATTGAATGGGGCGAAAGTATTTTCCTGAATGGACCTAGCTACAGGTTTTCATCAATTGAGGATAGCAGAAGAGTGTGTTCCTTTGACAGCTTTCAGAGGTCCAGACATATTTTATGAATGGTTAGTAATGCTGTTTGGCCTATGCAACGCTCCAGCATACTTTGTCGATCTAATGAATAGAGTGTTTAGGGGAGTTCTGAATAGATTTGTCCTCGTATTCATCGATGATATTTTAATCTACTCCAAAACAAAACCCGAGCATGAAAAACACTTAGAACAAGTATTGGAGATTCTAAGGAAGAACGTCTTCAAAGCCAAATTCTCTAAATGTGTCTTCTGGCAAGAAGAAGTAAAATTTCTTGGCCATGTCGTGTCAGAGAAAGGAATTTCTGTTGACCCAAGCAAAATAACAGCGATTCAAGACTGGAAACAACCCGCTACTCCCACAGAAGTTAGAAGTTTTATGGGGTTGGCTAGTTATTATCGAAAGTTCGTTAAGGATTTTTCGAAGATATCCGGTCCGTTAACGAAGCTCACAAAGAAACATGAGAAGTTTAAGTGGACTTCCGAATGTGAAGAAGCTTTCCAGGAATTGAAATCGAAGCTGACCACCGCTCCAGTGTTAACTATTATTGATGGCAATCAGGATTTAACGGTTTGGAAGATGCTTCTATTAGAGGTCTTGGTGCAGTGTTAATGCAGAGAGGCCAAGTAGTCGCTTATGCAAGCCGCCAACTGAAACCGCATGAGAAGAATTATGTGACTCATGATCTTGAGTTGCTAGCCATCGTTTTTGCCTTGAAAATCTGGAGGCATTATTTATTGGGCGAGAAATTTATATTGTACACAGATCATCAATCATTGAAGTATTTATATACCCAGAAAGATCTGAATCTGAGACAGCAGCGTTGGCTAGAATTTCTTGCAGCATATGATCTTGATATCCTGTATACGCCGGGGAAAGCTAACGTTGCAGCGGATGCACTTAGTAGAAAAACCGCAATCATTGCCAATCTTATAATTACACCTGGATTGATTGATAGGATTTCAGCCCTTCAAAAAGACGATGAATTCATTCAGAGAATCAGTCAGAGGGTCATGGAAGGTGAAACCACGAGTTTTCGTATTTACAATAGGGGGGTTCTTAGGTTAAATAATAGGATTTGCATTCCAAATATTCCATACTTCCGAAGAGAAGTGCTGGACGAATGCCATAAATCCGAATTTTGCATCCATCCTGGGGTGAGTAAAATGTACAACGATATCAAATGCACTTTCTGGTGGAAGGCAATGAAAAGAGATATTTCTTTGTATGTTAGCAGATGTCCTACTTGTCAATTGGTCAAGAGTGATCAACAGAAGCTGGCTGGACTGTTGCAACCGTTGGAAGTCCCAGGCTGGAAATGTGAACAGATTTCCATGGATTTCATAGATGGGTTGCCGCGAACCAAGAAAGGTAATGACAGCATTTGGGTAATCGTAGATCGCTTCACGAAGACTGCCCATTTTATACCTGTCCGATCCAATAGAACCGCTCAAAGTCTAGCGCAGATATATTTCAGAGAAATTGTTAAGCTGCATGGAATTCCTATCAGCATAGTCAGTGATAGGGATCCCCTATTTACTAGCAAATTCTGGGAGGCTTTCCAGATAGAATTGGGAACAAAACTGAATATGAGCACCGCTTATCACCCTCAAACAGATGGCCAAACTGAGCGGGTGAATAGAATTCTAGAAGATTTATTGCGGGCTTGTATAATTGATTTTGGTGGGTCATGGGAAGATCATTTGCATTTGGCAGAATTCTCGTATAATAATAGCTATCTAGCAAGTTTGAGAATGTCTCCATTTGAAGCATTATATGGCAGACCCTGCAGATCTCCAGCATGTTGGGTAGAAGCTGGCAACAGACTAGTGCTAGGACCCGATATGATTAGGGAAGCATCCGATAAAGTGGACTTCATCAAAAAGCGTTTGAAAACCGCCCAAAGCCGACAGAAAAGTTATGCAGACTCTAGAAGGAGAGATTTGAAATTTGCTGTTGGTGATCATGTTTATTTGAAGGTTTCTCCGATGAGAGGAGTAATCAGATTTGGCAAGACTGGGAAGTTGGCACCAAGATTTATTGGTCCCTTTCCTATACTTGAGCGAACTGGAACTCTTGCTTATAGGGTTCAATTGCTAGATTGGTTGCCTGGAGTGCACAATGTATTTCACGTATCTCAACTTAGAAGACATGTTCATGATCCGGATCTTGTTGTAGAAGAAGCAGCGCAACAGGATGTGGAGATAACTCCTGAACTATCACTGAGAAGAGAGCCATTAAAGATTGTTGGCAAAGAAACTAGGGAACTCAGAAGCAAAAAGGTTCATTTAGTTAAAGTGCAATGGAGCAGTGATCCTAGAGACTGTACTTGGGAAACTGAGGAAAGCATTAAGCAAGCTTACCCCAAATGCAGAATGGATATCTCTGACTAACTCCGGCGCAAGGTACCTTTACAATACTTTGCATTTACATTTTATTTCCTACTTTACTGTTGTTTCCTTTTCGAGGACGAAAAGTTTTAAGTGGGGGAGATTGTAATAACCCGGAAAATACGAGCCAATTTAAAATTTTTAAAATGGTGATTTCAAAGGAATTTGAGCAATTGAAATAGAATATTTCAATAAAATAGTGAATTAGAAATAGTGAGTCGGTTTGAAAATTTGAATTCAAACTATTACTGACTGTGCCGGGTGGAAAATATAACGGATTTTAGCGAAACCCAAAATATTTAAATCTGTTAGTCAATACCTTTCTAACGAATCTGAAAAATCGAAGTTTCATAATGGGAATCAAAAGTTATGGCCGAATGAATTTTCAGAAGGGTCGGTATATAGAATATATAGCCCTGGGAAATTGATATTTTGCATACGACCTCGGAATTCGACGAAACCACTTTTGTTGGGTCCGGGATGTCAAACTATTGCTAGGTTTCAAATTTCATAATTTTTGAAGCTAGTATGTGAGTGTGGCAAAAGAAAATGTGTTTGGTCAATTTCTGTTAAATTGGATCGACCAGAAAATGGCCATTTTTCAAAAGACCTCAGAATTCGACGAAACTAGTTTTGTCGGGACCGTAGCGTCAAAACATAGCTAGATTTATTTTTCTGGAATTTTTCGAATCAGTTTGTGGCCCTGGCAAATTGAAATGTGCGTTCAAAGTTAAAGATTAAATGTTTTATACTTTAATTTGAAAAATAACTGACTGTAACAGTCGAATTGGCCTACGAAACATATCCCATTGTGTCCGGAATAGGGGTATTTAGCTAGGGCCGACAGTTGTTGGGTTTAAAAAGGAGTTCGTTTGAGAAAACACTATTTAAAAATTTAATATAGTCCTCAGTTAATCAGAATTTTCCATTCATAAATTTTAAAAGTAAAAAAAAGAAAACCCCCCGATCAACGGCGAAACCCGCTCCTTACCTTCTCTCCTCCGCCGCCGCGGCCACAGTCGCTTCCAGACTTCGCCACCGCCACCATTCGACGCGCCTCAGCCCCCTCTTCAAATCCGACCCTAGCATCGCCACCCTCGTCGCCTGTGCCGTCGGAATCGAAGCCAGGAAGTTCCGACCTTCCCAGCGCTGCCGCCGCTCCGATCTGCCACTGCACCCCCTCAAACCACCGCCGACTTGAAGCCCTCTCTTCCCTCTTCCACGTCCAACTCCCCGATCGTCCCCACGTGCCACTGATTTCGCGAAAACCGTAAACCTAGTTTTGAAGCTTCGTGAAAGTGAGTTTTTCTTTGATCTTTACACTTTGAAAAATCATATCTTTTTGGTGTGTTGACGAAATTCGATGAAACAGGAAACATCGGGAACGCAAGGAAGCTCTCTACCCAATAAAAGAAGCCGTGGATTTTTCTGACATCGTATCGATTTTTAGCGCTCCGAAAACCAAGTGAGAAATCTAAATTAATGTGAAATTGAATAGAAAATGTCGTGTATAATTTATATTAGCGAAATATAAATTACATACGTGTTGTATACCTCATGTACATACGTAGTGTAAGCTATATAAGCGAAGTATGAATTGTACATGCATAGAATAATTGATATAGGTGTTGAAATGCAAGTGAAATATAGCAATTATATATATATATATATATATATATATATATATATATACACTCCCCTCGTCCACAAACCATGGACGATATTTATTGTGGTGAATTGGTGTGAAATATTGGATGAAAAATACGAATGGTTGAATAATTGTTTGTGGTTGATATTGTTTGGTTGTGGTTGAAAAATACCCATTGGTGATTGAAATGAATTGGAAATATTTGTGGAAATAAAAATAAACATGCCGCCTGCGTGCGAATTAGATGCATGAATCCCCATTGTCAAAAACCGCGAGGTTTTAAGGCAGAGCGAGGAGTCGTACTAGGGACGGTGCCGGTTTAACTACCCTGCCGTTATGCTGCCGAAATTTTGAATAATCTTTGTGTGTTAGAATTATTTTCATATGTTGAAATTATTTTCATGCGTTGAAATTAAAACCATATGTTGAAACTATATCCATGTGTGGAAAATGTTCATGCGTTGAAAAGTGTTGTGTGAAAATTAAATTCGTTTGTGAATGAACGAAGTGTTTAAACAATAAAAATCACATTTTTATATATATATGAAGTATGAAAAATATTCGCCTTATATAAATAGTTTCAACAATAAAAATCTCATCTTTCCAATATGAACAACATAAATAAAATGTCCATGTGTGGAAATGCTCATTTGTTGAGAAGTGTGTGTAGTGGAAAAGTTCATGTGTTGAATAAAAAGATCGAACAATAAAAATTACATTTTTATTGAAACTATGAAGTGTTGAAAACATCCATTTGTTGAATAAATATTTTGAACGATAAAATATCATTTTTATCATATGTGCGATATGCTAAAGAGTTGCGGACGTTGAAATAAATATTTGTGAAAGAAATATTATTTTTAACTTGCATAGGAACTAAATAAAATAGTAATGTGTTGAAATCTATGTTAGTTCGCCAAAATTATCATCTTCGAAATGTGAAGTGTTAAAAATAGCCACTCGTTCAAATAAACGTGCATGAGTTGAAATATACATTAACTAGCTAATGATATGATTTTAGCCTATGCATGCAACATTAGAATGAATGGTGTTTTTAAACCAATGCAAATCAAATATGAAATTGAATGGAAAATGATAAGTGTTAGAAATTGTATATATGTACATGCATATCTATGAACAGTTTAAAGCAAAGGGGCTGAGAAGAGAAATAAAATTTTGTGCCCGACAAATAGGTACACATTTACTACTTTGTTTAGGTGATGATTTTATGAGCCTGTTGGCTAGCCGCTTGGCTTTTTCTTTTTCTTTTTGATATGAGACGCCCGTGTGGCTATTTGGGAATTTTCCCGGACCCTCCCGTACAAAGGAGGTTATGGCGAAATTTTCCAAAATTTAAAGGCGTTAGTGAAATAATTGAAGTGGAAACGATATAGGAATTTTTGAATGAAGTATATTTATATAAATATATAAATATAAATAGAATTAAAACGAAACGTGGCCGTGCAGTTCGTGTTTTGAAACCGTGATTTCAAACGACTAGTGCGGGAAATCCGACCATTGGATTTTCCCGAAACCGCAACCGTTGGGTTCGCCTTGGAAATATCTTTCCAACGGCACCAACTTTGTGAAGATCCGACGGTTGGATTGTCTGGAATGTTTAATTCAAAACTGAAGAAAAACAGCGCCAGAAACGATTATATATATATATATATATATATATATATATAAATATAATTAAATTAAATCGAATAACGACGCTGTAGTTCGTAAATTGAAATCGTAACTTCAAACGGCTAGTGTGGAAGATCCGACCGTCGGATTTTCCCAAAACTGAAACCGTTGGATTCGTTTTGAAATGACCTTCCTAATGATGTAAAATTTGTGAAGATCCAACGGTTAGATTTTCAGATATGTGTAAAACAAAATTAGTGAAAAGCAGCGCCAGTGCATCGACACGACCATAAACGTCGTTTAATTAAATATGGCCGTTTTAAATTAAATAAAAATGGCGATATATCGTTATAAAATACTATAGATGATATAGAGTGGAAATAAACCAGTTTTGTTGTATTTGCTTGATATGTGATGGTTGAATGTATTTGACATCAAAATTATAACTAAATAACTTAAATGTGAATGTTGAATAGTCCAACCATGTGATTAATTGATTTGAAAGTCTAAATATACGTGGGTTATTTAAAAGGCCGAGTTTATCTCATTTCAAATAATCGATCGACGTTGAGAAGTCGAAGAGTCCAAGACGGTCGAAGACCGACGATCTCCACATTGGATGGATGGGCGCTACTAATGCTCGTGATTGGAGTAGCTACCATGAAGGAATTGAAGTAGTAGCCGTCCAAACATACTGTTGATTGTACGGATATGCGAGGAATTGATGCCTCCGGTTTCGTTCAGACCCAGAACGGACTTGTAAATGGACTGTGTGTCTGACATTGGATTTTGTTCTGTGTTGATTGATCTCTGTTAAATATATATCTGTTTGGCGGCGGAGAATTTATTCTCTTGCTTAACGCCCTTCTCTGAGACGTACGAGCTCAGAGGTTATGTATTGACAGAAACCAGTCGCATGGAGTGGATTGCCTGTGTGGCACGCCTAATTGGCATATGATCAAGGCTTTTGTTGCAAAGCAAAGTTTTGTGGTTGATGATCAAAGCATGGTCTGTGTGACATAGCTTTGTTTATAACGTGAATTCGCGAGCCTCACACCTCGGTATGAGTCAAAAACGGGAGAGTGACTGCAGGGAGAGCACGACGTTTCTTTCTAGCTAAGGTGGTGTCAGTGACCTACCAGCCCTGACATTATATATACTTTTCACCTGTGTGGTTGTTGGAATGCGAGGCGCCTCGATATAGGTCTGTAAGGACCGGGAAACGTGTGTTCAGGAATTGCCAATCCTCAAAAGTAAGAGAGGACCGGCCCTGAAGATCCAAGGATCATAGTGGGGTCCTGGGACATTTGCTAGAGTGTCTCGAATCGGAGAGGAGCTTGCCCCTTGCCTCGACTCATAAAGGAATCCAATTTCCAATACGAAATATGCGGACGTGATTGTATTACTAGTATGGCGACATAGTAGATGGTAGCTATGCCGCCTAGGATTGATATTTATGATTGAATTTGCTTTTGAAACATATATGCACTAATAATAATATCAACACTTTTGTTTTATACGTATGAAGCATTTTTGGCCATTATAAGGGAAAACTCTATCCTCCGGCTTGCGTTGCATTGTGTGATGGGACCTGAGTCTTATAATGGCTTCATTTTATTAAAAGCATTGCGTTGATTTAATTATTTATTTTATTTCATGCACTAGCACTCATTGGAGTAAACCCGTTCCACGAAAGTGGCGTGGTCCTTTGATTTGCCTTATTATTGTTGTTAATAAGTTGAGTAGATTTCTCATACCAGTCCCATGACTGACTCGTAGTTTGTTTCACCTTGCAAACTCGGGTGCCCTCATTTTCACACGGGCAGCCTAGTTATAGGTTTCTGACGCACCTTTTGGCTCATGGCGAGGCTTGACTACACTGTGCTGACTTGGATTTTCTCCGCCATTATTGTATCTATATTATGATTCCGCCATTGGCGATGTAGACTGATATTTCTTTGGTGTACTCTTTATGTATGATTCCGCCTCAGGCGATGGTGACTGATTATGTATCATTATGCACTAAGTTGTATCATGTACTGTGCTTCTCTGATGTGATGATATCTAAATGATTCTGCTGTCATATGTGTGTAAATTATTCTATTTTTCGTTTATGCTATTATCTGTGATCTGCTAATGGTGATTAATGTGTTATATTCCAATGATTATCCTTAACACCGTGTCACTGGGTTTTGGGATCGTCTCAGAAGGCTACGCGGTCGAGCTGATTTGGTCGGAATAGGAAGAAGCTGAAAATTCATGTAATTTTAAATGTCTGTTTAATTTATACCAAACCATGCTATAATCGTCAATCAAAATAAATTGTGAGTTAACTCTCACACTTTCTGGAATTCTATATTGTGCTAAATTCATATAACTATAAATTATAGTTAATAACATAAAATTGAATGATTGGGTGATACGGATGGCTATTTGTTTTTTTTGTTTGGTTGATGTTATTTATATTTCATCATTAAAAAGCAGTTGATTTATGAAAATCATTTCATATGTTATTATTAAATGTTATTATGATCTATAATGCAGGGAAGAACATGTTGAAGATATCCAATCAAGTTCCTCGAATAATTGTTTGTTATTTGTTTATTGTATTATTTATATATGAATTGTTTACCCTAGATGACGTTGTATCCTGTTTGGATGTTGATCATTGGTTGGACGTTGATCGTTGAAATTTAATTCAAAGATTGTTATGTTTTAACCAATAGACGTTATTGATTAAGTGATTTGCAGCGAATGACCAAAAATTCATTGTTTTTAGACGTCTTCTTGCCATTGGTCGAATTGACGAAGTTTGAAGTTATAAAATTTATTTTTATATTTAAATCAAATTTTCAAGTTTATTTTATATAAGTTATTTAAAATAGCATTTTTATAAAATCGTATTTTACAAAGTAAATTATTAAACGATTTATTTTTATACTAAGTAAGAAGATAGAAATTAACAGAAAGGGTTAATAATCAATGATAATTATTTCAGGGAAAACAACTAAAAGAGTTTATATTAAATTAATTGTTATTTTAATAACTATTTAAGAAGATTAATTATTCTATTTTATTTAATCAAGAAGTTAACTACATCTATTGTAGTTAATGTTGAAGTTAGTTATTTTTGAAGTAACTATCTTTATTAATAGAATTCATTTAAAAAATAACAAAATCGTGATAAGATCGTAGTTGAACTTAGAAAAGGGGTTTTGTATAAGAATTGGATAAGGAATCCAAATATGATAAACAAGTTTATAAAAGAAATTTTGAGATGAAGCGATATTTTAAGATAAGAATTTACTTAAAAACTAAATTAAGTATAAATGATATAGTCAAAAAGTGGTTTCCAAATTAAAAAAAATGAAACGAATTGGCATATAGGATTCGATAAATAGATTCTTAGAATATATCCAAATATATAAAGCCGGTTTCTAAAGGGATTTGAAACAGATGTTTACATAATCTTTTTATATAAGTAAAGCCGATCCAAAATATAAAGGGAATTCAAAATTATAAAAAACAAGTTGTTTAAATGAAGTTTGAAAAAGGCTAGAAATGGATTGTTAAAATAAAATCCAAATTGAGTTATTTTTAAGATATTAAAATAGATGAGCATAAAAAGAGATTTGAAAATAAATCCAAATTAATTTTTAAAGAGGTTTTTAAATCAAGAAGATGAGTTAAAAAAATAGACGATTACTTAAGAATTTAATTAAACATTGTAACTGAAATAAGGATTTTAAATGGAAAAAAGAAGAATATTTAATAGTAAATGAATTGAGTAAAGAGAGGGGTTATAAAACTATATTTGAATCAAATAGTTAATAAGATTTTTTATGATGTTTCAGTCAGTTTTGAGTTACAAGCTTTTATCTATCATAAGGTGAGAATGTTTGTCGATTAAGGTATGAGTGGTAATTAGAATACCCCAACTTGAATGGCTTCACTATTATCAAAGGATGGTATTAGTTTGTAATGGTAAAAGAAATAAAAAGGGATTTGTTGAGATAAGTAGATGGAAGCAATTTTAAATTGATGGAATGATTTGTAAAGATTTGATAAAGGGGTATCTAATAAATGATTTTAATTAGTAAGGGCCTGAGTTGCCAAGGTACTTGAATATACTATTGTAATTGATAATTAAAGAACCTGACTATCAATAAAATATTGTTTTGACCTTTTGATGAGTTGTTTCGAAGAGACCGGGATGGGAACTAGATCCAAAACCACTTCGAACCAACTGTGCATTCGCGACTAACTCGTAGGCTTATAAAGATGGAGCATCGAAGACCATGGATCTTCATGAGCGGAAGAACTACTCGTTAAATTTCTTTGGTCTGGTCCGCCAGAGTCAGGATGACTTGGATTTCTATCGTGATTGAAATCTTTAGATTGCAAGGGCTACTCGCTACTGATCCTTGGGGTGATTCCTATATATGATGCGGTAGGAGGGTACCTTTGGTTCGTTCTATTCCTAGATGACTTTTATGCACGAATGTCTAATAGATTATTTCTAAAGGATCATGTATATTTGATTTTTACAAATATACCAAGTTTATTGGTGAAGGAGAAAACTTCTGTTAGCTTAACACCCAGGGTATATTTATGGATGTCAACTGGTGATTTGGCGAATCTGACGATGTGACATTCAAAGAATTGTTGTGATGTTCTCTAAAAGGTAAACATGACCTCAAGCCTCATCAACCAGGAACGAAAACGACAGAAATCGGGTAGGCAGTATAGCTAAGTGGTTCATTCTCATTAGGATGTATTGTCACCGATCTAGATAAATTCCTTTTGTTCCTTCTTCTGTCGATTCTGTAGGCTTACGGATAAAAGTGGTTTGATCCTAACCATTAGTAACAATATATCCGGTACACTCAAGCTGAATAAGTGGTCGGTGATATGTGGTCAGGTTACAAGATGTTATTATTAATCCCCAGTGTACTCCCTAGAGATACATTATTGGGAGGTGGTCTCATACCTTATCATAGTTGGAAATCCCATCTCCAATAAGTGCCATGTATTTTTTATTATATACTAAGTATGTAGAGCATGAGATGCAAGCATTCCACTAGATGGTTATTTATTTATGGTTTGGCAGCCACTATTATAATATCATCAGATTTGATATATCAAAAATGTTTTGGGTTATCGTAAGGTAAATACTATTTGTGTTTATGTATGGACTGGTTTTATAATTATCCTTTGCTTTCAAAGAATTTTCTAAAGTTAAAAGATATGTTTGTGTTATGAATTTATCATTTAAAGTATTCCAGACTGATCCGGGTTAATTTTGCTTTGCTTCAAATGTGCTCGGGTCAGACCGTGTATATTATCAGGTTAGGTTTCGCTTGGAGTTTCAAAAGAGGAGCTGAAATCGACACGTATATCAGTATTTTCTAGTAATATTCCACTGTGTGTGTTGTATTGAAATGTACTCTGATATTGTTGTAATAATATATATATATATATATATATATATAGTTTCTTTTGTTTGTAGCATTTTCATATTTTATAATTTATTCATCCGCTGCGAGACTTTGGTCTTCTTATTATTCTATTCTGATATTTATTTCTTTTCTCACCCTCTAATTTCTTTCTATTCACTATCTGGATTTTCAATACTTGGGTTTTTGGCAAGTAATACGGGTGTAACAACCCAAGGGTTTTCGACCCCGAAAATCGACACAAAGTACCATGTCAACTATTTGAGAATCGGAAATATCAGATCATTAATAGAAAGAAATTAGAAGGTGAGAATAGAAAGAAAGAAAGTTATAATAAAAGAAGAAGAAGATCACAATAGAACAAACATGGATCTCACAGCGGAACGAATAAAATATATTATAACATAATTTTGAAATACAAAATTGTATTTGTACTTATATCCATCACCATCTGAGTACATAACATATATACCACAACAGAATTAAACTCAATATAAAACTGATGCTGAAGCCTCCTGCTCCAAACACCTCCAAGGGTTTCTGTAAAATCCCGACTACTTGACTGCCCATATAAATCTACGCACCTAAGAGTTTAGGGTAAAACAAAACAAATAAACTTTAGGTCAGTCATGGGACTGGTGTGAGTAAACTCCAATATTATGGTTTAACTTTTCAAAATCCTTTTCAAAAGAAAAGATAATTGTAAGACCAATCCACACATAAACACGGATGGTTTTTATCTTACGATAACCCAAAACATTTTTAAAACAATATTATTCTGATATTATAATAGTGTCTAATACAAGTAAATAACAATCTAGTAGAACGCATGCATCTCACGCTCCACATATATAATATGCAATCAAAACCATGAGCTCTTATTGCGTAATGGATTTCCAAATATGAAAATGTATGGAACCATCTTCCGATTAGTGTACTCTAGAGGGGATACACTGGAGTTCAACAAGAACATCTTGCAACTCAGCTACACATTATCGGCCTTTCACTTGAATGTTCAGAATATATTATTACGTTACGGTTGGTATACCAACATAATCGTTCCGGGAGATACAGAATCGAAAGAAGTAGCAAATATGAATATTCTCTAAATGGTGACAATATACCCTAATTGAGTGCGACCCACTTAGCCATGTTGCCTGTCCGATTTTTGTAATTTCCCCGTTGATGAGGCTTAAGGTCATGACGTATCTTTTGATGGACCACATCTTCATTTACTTTGAATGCCACATCGTCATACCCGCCAAATCACAAATTGATTTCTCCAAAAATACCATGGGCATAAGGCTGAGAGAAACGAACTCCTCCACCGCCAAACGTGAATATGTTTGAAAAGATCAACTTACGCGATTCATTAGATATACTCTGTCAGACATTCATCCATACACTTTGTCCTGGGACAGGACAAACCGAAGACACCATTCTATAAATCCATCTTAGGCAATTTCTAATTAGGATCGCCAGAACAGTCCTCGCATAAACTCCTCTTTAATTATCTTCATCATAATTGATTCGCAATGCTAATGTCCATACAGAGTAGTTTTCACATAATAATCTGATCTCGGTCTCTCCGTATTGACAACGGAAAATGGTTAAAAACTTTGATAGCCGGTGATTTAACTATCAAAGGAAAAATGTACATACCATAACGGTCGTATTTCCAGATGGAAATATTACCGATCAATCATCAATCAACACTGATCCCCTTCAAATAGATTCATCAAAATCATTTCATTTCCCATTTACCGTATTTCTCCCAGATATTTCTTTAAAACTCGTTTAACCCTTTTTATGATTCTTGGAAAAACATTTCCTTATATTCCCCAACTTTTATTTTCTGATATTTAGAAAATACACAATTTTTAATATTGGAAAATATTTCCACTTCTTATTCATGCATCACCATTCTTCCTCATTCGTTAATCCCTGATTGTAAACTAGTAAGAGATTAATTCCCTATGTATCAACCCCGAAGGCCGAAACCAACATCAGACCGATACTCAAGAATCCATTCACCTTAAATAATCTCTAGTCAGTTTCAAATTCCTTAACTCCATTTCTTAATTTCTTATTTACAAAACTGTTTTGCACAACTTTCATATTCAGTTTATGAATCCACTTCTTTTCGGAAATCTTTAACTGTAACGACAACATTATAATCTATTCTTTTGAAATATATAATTTAAAATATAGCTTTTACTTAAACAAATAAACAATTGATTAATTAATCAGATAAATAAATAAATCTTTATTATAACCGGAAAGTAAATGGTACTTTCCTGGATTCGATAGAATCAAATTTCAACATATAATTCTCTTCTGAATAGTCCCCATTCAATTATCATTCTGATCTTTGAGATAGTATATCGTTTCAGGTCAACTCCATTTCTAAATTCACTTTTGAATTTATCACTTCCAACACATCACCAAATCTCTTTATAACCATTCCAATATGCAAAACGTTTGCTATTAAATCATTATTCACTTTAAAATGTGAATACTATTCCTTTTGAGAAATCTGGACTCGTTTTATTAAATCAAATCTTGTTTTAAATGATAAGTACCATTAGAATTTTAAAATTACACCAATCTAGTTATATTATTAATTCATATTGATATCCCACTTTGCAAACTCTGTTTATATGTCAACTTCTTGCTAAGTATTTTTCAAGTTTATAATTTCATCTCGCTTACATATTCTATTGTAAATAATTGGTTTTAAACCAATATTAATTATCTGTACATCTCCAAATTATATAATATATATTTACTAAAAATAAATTATTTTAATAACATTCAACTTTGTCAAATTATAATTACAAACCTTTATAGTTTTATTCAACTCATATTCACATTTCGAACCTCAAAATAAATTCAACAATTTCCTATTCCATTACCCAATTCGAAATTAACATTCATGAATTATTTAATAATAATTATTTAAAATTAATTATTTTATTCTATTTCTAAATATCGTTTATAAATCAAAATTCTTGTTTCAATATATTTAAACTAGTTGTCATAATCTGGTCAATCGAAATTCATTCTCTATTTTTATAATAGAAAATTCCTTTTCAAAACCCCAATTTCTTTTCCGATATATTCGAATATATTTTATGGTACTTTAATACCAACTATTTTTGGTCATTGTTATCCATACATCCCAAAACACACAATAGTCAATTACCGATTATTTGTCACATCATATAATGCAATATATGAAAAACAACAATATAATTGTTGAGGAATCCAGTAGGATCCCCCCATCCTGTTTGCCTGCATCCACAGATGGTGATCAACATAATAACACTGATTTCATATCAATATGAAATATTATAATAAATAAGATCAATATTTAACTAACAGTTTTTATATATATATATATATATATAACTATATCTAAAATTTTAGCCAATTAATAAGCAATCCATCTAAACAACCATCACACAGCAATTAATTATTATTTATCAATATTAAATAACGTTTATAAAATTATAAAACTGACAAAATTAGTGAGTTTACTCACCTTAGTCGTTATTCGTTAAGTAATGATTAACATTCAGTTGATCTGATTAGACATTTTAATTTGGCTTAAAATTCAAACAAGCTCAAAATCGCTCCAGACTGGTGCCATCGTGTAGCCTGCGTTCATACGATCCCAAGGGATCCTATTTCGTTAAAATTGTTTAACGTACGCATAAGTTATTACATTAACAAGTTGGTATACATATTTAAATGGTTTTAATTTAAATCAATTTTGTTATTAGGCCTTAACTTTATTTGAACATCCCAAATCCACTATCCACCATTTGTTGTAGTAACCCTCCTTCCCTGCTATTATTTCGAACTTCAGGAATCGAACAAGCCATGAACGCGAACTCTTAAGCCTCGTTCCAACAAATATAACCATCTCCATTTCTTGGGTGCCCTTATATTATATATATATATATATTTTACTGGGCTTACCGTTTGGCCCAACACTTGTATTTCCCCAACCGCAATTCCTTGTAGCTCCATACAAGTCATCTTCAACATTTTAACCCTGATCGACTTTAGCTTCCCCACTCCACAAATAAAACCAATTGTCACTTCAACATTCTGCTATATTTTTTTCCTCTTTTTTTCTGGCATTGCGTTTTACTATTCAGCCCAATGTCCAACTTCTCCCACTCGTACTATTGTTCATCCTTCCTCCACAAATAAATGTCGTAGCATCAGCTACCTTTTATCACCAAGAAAGAAAACAAAATCTCAAATCTCTTCTTCCCTACTCCACTTAAAATCTCACAAACAAACCCCATAGCACTCCTTAAGAGAACCACATCACCTTCTACCAAAATGGCCATACTCACTTCGTCCGATATCTTGGCGGCTCCAGTCATCCCGTGATGCTACAGGGAAAAAGATTCTGACACTTTTAGTTCCAAAATCCCCCAAAAATGGCATAAAAACTCGATTGGATCTCCTGAGCTCCAAAATGATGTCGAATTCCCCAAAAACTCAATAAATCAAGAGCAGTTTCCTACTCTAGAACCCACTAGAAAATTTCGATCTTGAGAATATTGCATCGAGTCGTATGCATGTTACACTATCCTGAAGCTCTTTGTTCAAGGTTTTCAGAAACATATATTTTATAGATTATAGTGGAAGATAGAATTTGTTTAATATATTTTCTCACAATTAACAAGCTTTGGTTGGAAGCTTTGCTGAAACAAATAGAAGACAGTGTGCATATGTATATATAAGGTGGACATTCTTGGTAGTTAAGGAGAAGGAAGCGTAGGCCATAAGATATAGATTACAGTTTGATTGGCCTTGAAATGGGTATCTTATTGTTTTACAGGGTAGGTTCTGCATGAAGTTTCACTTCATAGGTAAGACTAAATTAATATACCCATCAAGCGGTTGTTTAAACGCTTATGCTGAAGGGAAAACAATAGTACACTATAGTGTATAATCCCTATTTAATCCACCAATCTTTTCTACTTTCGCTGGTATGAAGTGCATAATGCTTAGTACTACTGTATTCTATGTTTTTACCACAATATCATCTCAACAAAAATATTATTACAATATTTCTTATCCCAACATGAACTGCACACTACCAACCAGTCATATAAGAATATACTATTATCATAACACACATAGTACACATTTATTGAAAAACACTACATGGCTATTCGGTTTGATCTTCTAACTTATAAGAATAAATTTTATGATGTTTCAACTATACTACTAAACCTATTTCATTCTTTACAAAAGGGATAGGTTGGCAGGAATTAAGGGGTATGCATATGTTTTATCTTTATCAATTGCAGAAAACTCTAAGCTTCAGACCAAGTAGAAGTATTAGATGATCCAAACTATTGTCAGTACATTTCAGCTTTGCATTAATTTGATTGGGAAACCTATCTGGGTAGGTATGCATGAAATTGCCTGCGTTTTCCTTAGATTTTGATATATGACATAGGATTTTAATGTAGCTTAAGTTCCCAAAGTGTAAGTAGAGGTCTGTTTTCTTACTTGCACATATATGCGCTTATATAATTATTTCTTTACAGGGTAGCATACATGTGGTATTTCATATAGCCTGGGTCGTGATTTTCAAAGCTACATGGTGGGCTTCTTGATGTGTATTGAAATGAAATATTTAACTTCACACCACAGGTCAGCAAGATGATAGGAAATCAATCGAGCATGCACAATCAACAAGTTAGAAACAATTTCTACTAGTATCATCTTTCATATATATAAAGTTTTAGTTATTGTAACAACCCGGAATTTCTGAACAAATATAAAATTTTTATTTTAGCTTTTTAATGGATTTCTAATATTTAAAATGATTTATTTTAAATAATAACGATTATAAATTTATTTAAATTGAAGTTAGAATGTATAAATTTATTTTAAATATAAAATGAGCCTGAAATGGCGCGGTAGTTTGAAAATTCGATTTTAAATGTAAATTGAATGTATAGGATTTAAAATGAATCGGATTTCAGTAAAACGAGAAGCATTGGAATATTTTTAATGACATCTTTCTAACATATGTAAGAAATTGAGATTTCACTTTATAAATTGAAAGTTATGACCAGTTTAAAAATTTAAAATAGTCACTATGGAATTTGCATATATTTTAAAATAATATATAGCCCTTAAAAATAGCCATTTTGCGAACGACCTCCGTTTTCAACGAAACCACTTTCATTGGATCTGGAATGTCAAAGAATTGCTAGGTTCAAAAATTCATAATTTTTGGAATTAATATGTGAGCGTAATAAATTTAAATAGGTTTGGTAATTTCAGTTTGAATTTAATCGACTGGAAATGGCCATTTTTCAAACAGTCTTCGCCGAAATTAGTTTTGTTTGGACCATATCATCAAAACATAGCTAGATTTATTTTTTTGTAATTTTTGGAGTCAGTATGTGGCCTCGGTAAAGTAAAATGTACGATTAAAATTTAATACATCGACTTATATTTTAATTTTGATGAAAACCGATCAAAAAGGTCGAATTGGCTTACGAAACATATTCCATTGTGTCCGGAATAGGGGTATTTAGCTAAGGGCGATAGTCATTGGGTTTGATTTGGAGTTCGGATAGATAAACTAGTAATTTGAAAATTAAATAATGTTAAAAAAATTCTATAAATACCCCATTTATTATTCCCAAACCCTATAACCCGTTACAATATTCAGTGCCACCGTTTTCAAATTGAATGAATGGCTATTTTGCTTCAAACTTCCTCTCCACTTATCACTCGATCTGTTCATTGTTTTGGAAGCTCCAAGCAGGAAATCTCTTCAGCTACGTTGGATCTATACATCCAACGGATACGATTTGGTGTCGTTCAACATGGAAGCCGATTTGGTGCCACAAAGGGCTTCCCTTTCCATTCAGATTCTGTCGCTGTTTGCGATGCGGCTTGGCCAGGGATTGGCATCGAGGTGGCGACGCAAGTAGCTTTGGCATGGCGATGTTGGATCAGTCTCGGGTGGTCCGGTTGGTGGTGCGCAGGCAAGGGTTTCCAATCGAATATGGGTTTCCTCTTCCAGACAATGATAACGAAGGATAGAAGATGGATTTTAAAATCGTTAGGTTAATCATTTTTTTAATTATAATTATTAATGTAATTTAATTGGTAAATGTTTAAATCAGTGTATCTTATTCAAACAAAAACAGATTTCAACAAATCTGGACCCATTGGAACCATAATTTCGAACACCACGCAATGGAGCAAATCAGGACTGAAACTGGAGTTGTTGGGATTTCTGATGAAATTAATCGTGTTTAATTTTATTAGAAATAATCATCATTAAAGAATGGCAGAGTGGAACCTAATGTGAGAACTCCTCACTCAATTTTTTTTAATAATTTTATTGTAATCATTATAAATATATATATATATATGTATGTATGTATATATCTGTCGATTGGCAGTATAGGTTTTTATCAGTTTAATTGACTATTAGCTCACCTCCCACATCCACAGACCATGGACAATTTAATTGATTGTATTATGTTTTGTTTATGATGTTGAAATGTTTAACGTATTAAAAATAATATTAAAGTTAATGTGGTTGTAAAATTAAATTATAAATATTTACTTATAATTTAAACAATGAAAATTTGTTATATCTAAATATAATTAAAACCGAATTAGAATTGGATAAATTTATTAACCAATGATTTCTTTAAATGGACTTTTGTTGTTAGAAAACCCCACATGGGTATTGGGATGATATTTGATATACACTGATCCCAATAATTAGCGGTATGCCAATTGATGGGTTGACAAGCTATGATGAGCGTTATTTGTTTATTTTAATGCTTATACAGTTGTAAATTGCACTCTGGATGATGTTTGAATGTTGAATGATTATTTATCATTATTGTTGAATACATGCGATGTATGAAATCCATATAGCTGAAATTATATGGTAATTGATTGAGTCACATTCCGATTCAGAAATAACGAATATTTTAAAATGAAGAATATTTTAAAATAACGAATATTTTAAAATAATACTTAGTGAAGAATTAACATATGATTTTGTTGTGCAATTTTGGATAGACACGAAAACATTGGAATATATGAAGAAGAGTAAGTTGACATTCTCCATTTAAAACCGAATGGGTTTATCGATTGATTTTATTCATTTTAAAATAAATATAAAAAAGAATTGATTTCAAAATCTGATATTTTGACGATATTATCATTTTAATATTATAATGATATAGAAATATTCAATTTTGATTTAAAATTGAAAATGAAGTTGAAATCATTTAAAATGAATTTATAAATGATTTATAAAATATGTTTTAAATGGAAATAGACAATATATATATAATATATTATGTATATTAAATGGCCTAAATAGAACGTGCCGCGCAGCGACCGTTCGCGAATTTCGACCATTGACTTCAAATTGATGTAACGAGAGATCCGACAATCGGATTCTCCTAAAACTGGAAACGTTCGGTTCATATCGAAAAGGGCTTTCTAATTAATATAAGAGATTTAAATTTGAATGGTTGGATTTTAAATTATATCCAAATCAATTTCAGAAAAGGTCGTTATGGATGCAGTTCGATGATCGTACAGGGAAATCGACTGAAATGGCGATATTAAAGTTATTAAAATTATGGATAAATTGTGTAAAATCATAATAAATGATTTGGAAAGATTTTGGATGGAAAATTCCATATTTGAAAGATAAAAGATATCTTTATCCGAATGAACTGGTTATTAACTAGAATAATAATCCACTGTTTTTAAATAAAAAATTAGATTTGAAAATGGGTTTTAAAATAACCAGAATTTTCTAATGAATAAATTAGAATGGAAACAATCTCCGGAATATTTCGATATTAGAATCCATGATTATACAGATATTGTTGAGGAATTTAGAAGATATATATATCGTTATTCCCAATACGATATTGTTGGTTTCAGAATTTGATATCGAATATAAGCCGATATAATTTCTACTTAGAGCCTTGCATTTCATATCAAATTGGATTTTTGAGTTTATCGTGAACAGTGTTTTAAATAACATTTGTTCTTTAACCCTATTATCAGCGAAGATATGATTTGGAATTTATAAATCTTTTAAATAAGATTAATGGAATTTTCCAAAGAAGGGTTTTCCAATATAATATTTCAAATTGGAATTAAATGGAATTCGATTTGGTAATAATCAGGATGAGCTTCTGTGAAGGAAGACCGGTAGTATATATGGAATTTAAAAAGCTACGCCGTTTTTCCATTTATATTATTAGTATAATAGGGAAATTTATATCGATTATATATTGATCTTTTTTCTGTGAAAATTCTATTATTAGTGGAAGGTGATTTAGGTTATTGTGAGTTGTGTTTTAAATGACATTGGTTCTTTGACCCAGTAAAAATAAGATTAATTTCTTATGGTTGAATAATCATAAAGAAATGATTTTTGATATTAAAATTGAAACGGAGTTTTAATCAATCTTTAATTAGATTGGAAAGGGAATAAGATAATTAAAATTATCGAATGCATGAAATGATTGAGAATGGAGTGCCACCAGTTTTACTCCAGGCAATAGTTAAATCTTTATTTAGATTTGAACGTGAAATGGTAATTAAATTTACCGATAACATCATGGGTGTTAGATATGAGGTACTACCAGTTTTGCTCCATTGGATGAATAGATTGGGATTGGAAGGATAAAATAAATGATTACTTCATTAAGGCACGATAATCCTGACTAGTTAATAAAATCTTTTGAAATTGATATCCAAAGGAAGATTAAAGAATAAATTTAAAAGAATTTATCTCTAATAAAATTAATGGGATAAAGATAAGAATATTTGAATAAAAGAATATTCTGGATTGGAATGAGGCGTATGATGTGTTTTTATAGAACTTGATATTGATTATAAAATACACGAGTTATTCAAAAAGACTGGGTTTATCCCATTCTGAATAACTGATACGGCGACTAGAGTCGACAATGAAGATGGTGGTTGAAGACCAGAGATCTTCACATCGTTTGGATGATTACTAATGTCTTGATTGGGCTGTACACCCAAGACTAGGTAATAAGTGGCGGTCGTCGAGATGTACTTGGAGATCGACCGCATATGCAAGGACCTCTCTCCTATATTGGACATATGGGATGAGGAATAAGGTGCCTTCGATTTCGTTCAGACCCAGAATGGACTTGTAAATGGATGTGTATCTGACATTGGATTTCATTCTGTGTTGATTGATTTCTATTAAATATATATATCTGTTTGGTGGCGGAGAATTTATTCTCTTGCTTAACACCCTTCTCTGATACGTACGAACTTAGAGGTTATATATTGATAGACATCAGTTGTATGGAGTGAATTGTCAGTGTGGCATGCTGAGATGCAAATGATCAAGGCTTTTGTTGAAAAGCAGAATCTTGTGGATGATGATCAAAGCACGGATTTAAATAGCACAGCTTTGTGTAGCATTAATTAGCGAGCCTCACACCTAGTATGAGTCAAAAACGGGATGGTGACTGCAGGGAGTGCATGTGTTTCTTTCTAGCTAGGAGTGGTGTCATGGTATGGAGCCCATACATTTTTACTTATGTGGATGATGGATTGCGAGGTGCCTCAGATTTGAGTCTCTAGTGGCTCTTGATATGGTTGACGTACTGACCAGATTTTATGCCCCATAGTGTAGGGAAACGTGTTGTTCAAGAATTACTAATCCACTAATGTAAGTGTGGACCGGCCCTGAAGATCCAAGGGACGATGCGTTCTGTTCCTAAGGTGTAACAACCCAATTTTTGACCATTTAAAATCGACAATAAACCACACATGTCGACCCCAAACAATCGTAAATACAGGTAGTTATTGGGAAAAGAAGAAAAGAAAGAAGAATAGAAAAACAATCATAGAACCTCACAGCGGAAGGACCAAATATAATAATTAAATGGCAGTTTAAACAATTGAAACATATATCTACAATAGGCTATAACATCAATGGTTATCAGAGTTACACATATACAGATTTCATACAAAGCAGCGGAAAGTATATAAATTTAATAGATGTATACCAAATCTTCGTCTTCGTGCTCCAAGGAAGAAATCCTCGCTAACTGCAACATCTGCTGACCCGAGCGTATTGCATAAAAAGAAAACACAACAAACACTGGGATCAGCACTAAATCATTCTCATATTAGTCAAATCAAAATACGAAATAACATCAGTGTCATGGGTGCAGTAACTCAAGAGATGTTACGGGTTTTCCCATCTCTCGAGGATCCGTTAAACTAATACATAGATACTATAACACGCTATTATGATAGTGTCTACTCAGTAAAGTATAAATACTGAAAATAGCGTAAGCGGGATTACCATATTACCCTTATGCCGTTTATAGGCATCACAGTCTATACAGTACCGTAAATTCACCGTACTGGTGTTATCAGAGGGCACTCCATAGAAAGCAACACTAAATCAAAATCGTATAGGGGTCGATAGGGATAAATATGACAAGGCACTCGAGGCAATGCCCAGGGTAGGATTCTACCAGTTGCACTCCCGGACCGGTGGTAACGCATAGCAGCCACTACCGCCCACCTCAGATCACACTCCCAAAAACCATAAATGGGCCCAAATCATCATCATCATCATAGTCATAGAAATAATATCGAAGAAGTGTGTCCGATTAAAGGTGCTACCTCCGTTAGTCACGGTATAGCTCCTGTTTTAGTCATTTCAATTCTGACCCGAAGGTCAGGGCTATTTCGTCATCGATCATCTTCTTCGATTCAATAATCGCCTCCAAGTCATCATAATCTATTCTGGATACGTCGATACGTTCATAGAATACGTCAAAACATTCATAGTTCTCAAAGTGGTATCAACACTGACAGAGAGTATGCCTTATGCCGACTCCGGTCTCTTTGACAACCAACGCTTACATCTTTCACATCGGTTAGTTCTTTTACATTTTCAAAGGTTCGCTTTCATATCAAAATATCATATTCTGTTTCGAACCCATTTATATTCAAAATAGAATATAGTTCATATCGAAATATCATAAATCATACCAAACCGATTATAATCTAAAATAGAATATATTTCCATATTCTTATACTATAATCGTATAATATTTCAAAAGTCGACTTATATTCAAATAGAATATATTTATTCTCAAAAGATTTCAAAATTTTCCAAAATCGATTCATATTCAAATAGAATATAGTCTTACATACTTACTTTCAATCCCTTAGGAGATAAGTTAATGTTTTAGTAGAAAAAAATCCATCTTCCATATTTGAACGGTTTGAAATCAATTCTTAAATAAATTTCTTATCTCAACTCCATTTCAACAACGATATTAGGTCCAAAACTTTTCATTCGGAAGAAGAATTACACTTGTAAATATATATAAAAAAACAGATGTTTATAAAGGAACCTTTATCTAAAATATAGAATATAATAGTTAAAAATAGGATAAATAAGTTTAAACACTATGTATGTATATATACACTTCAAAAATTACTAAATAGTTTTAAAAAAAAAATAAAAGGATATAAGAAAATTTTAGTTATAATAAAATAATTATAGAAAAATTTAATAAATATATTTTGAAAATAGGATAGTTATTGAATTCAACTATGGAAATATATATATAGAAATTCTTTAACTAAAATTGATTCTTCTTCCGAACTTCAACTTGAATCTAAACTCCAGTCTAAATGGAGTTGCTTTGCCCAAACGACTGGTTTCAAATCTCATTTCAAACCCATCTTCCAAATTCACGAATTCAAAATCATACTCGTATTAAGTTCGAAAACAATTTCCGAGTATTCTCGATTACCTCTATTCAAATTTTCAATTCAATAGGAATTTATTAAATCCGAATCTGCGCAATCCTTGAAAATCCCAAATCATATAGATTTAAATTTTAAATCTTTAATACTTCAAATTCATTTGGGAAACTTCTTAAATCATTTCAAATACTATTCAAGATTCAGACTTTCAAAGGAAGAAATAAACTTATCGAAATCAATACATTTCCTTCAATGAACTTCCCATCAAAATAAAAATTTCAAATATTAAAAAAAATCATTTAACCAACCGATGTCCATATAAAATTTTCTATCTTATGGACAAGTGATTTTTAATTTAATTTCTCGATATTTCGGGATGGATCTGTCATTTCAATCCAAATCCGGGTCACAGGTGTGTATCATTTCAACCTGTGTTCTTAATTTATTTTATCGATCAATCCCTGATTTATTAGATGCCCGTAACATCAAGGGTGAGAAATTGGGATTATTCGTCAATAAACATACACCATCATGTACTGAATAATGAATAATTCAAATAATATTCATCAGACAGTCAAATCAACCAAGGCATCCATCACATCATCCATTCAAACAGTAAATTGAATCATATTACCGATTAACAAGTGCTGGAATTTTAAATTTGAAATTTAAATTTAAATTTTAAATAACTAATTATCGATTTTATTTGCATGTTAACACTTGCATGTCAAATTTAAATCAACCATCCATCAAACAACACAACCATGCAACCAAATTCACTTAAAAATTTAATTTAATAAATATGGAAATAATTTAGTATTTCGTGAGTGGAAAAATCACTCACCTTTGGGTCCTTACTGAATCGAACGTCCAAAAGAAGCCCAAAATTTGACAGTCTCAGATTGCAACCAAACCAGCGCTATAACGTCCGCAATTCCGCCATGATCCCAACGCAACAAACCGCGTCCAATTCCGAGTTAAAACGAGAAAGTTATGAGCATTTTACCATTTGAATTCAATATATATAAAATAAATAAAAATGTACTCCTCACCAACCAACTCATGACACGTCAGCCCCCCCTTTACTTCTTCCCGCTCACGCTCTCTCTCTCCGCTACAGGAAACCAACGAAATGAAACCCAAATTGCACCAAACTTTGACCGTAAAATACTCCCTCCTCCGATCGACTTACGACCAGCGACCACCTCCATTGTGACCATCATCGAAACGACACCCAGCAATGCCGGAACCCACGCCTTCGGTGGCCCCAAGCCCCTTCGCCGTCAACCCTAAAACCGGCCAAATCGAAGCTTCAAACACCAAATCCCAGCTATCCCTTTGCTTATAAATCGAACGGACACCACCATCGCACTCGTACGCTCCTCCTCTTCAAAACCCATATCGCCGATTTCGCGATTTTCCCTTAAATCGAAAACCCCCAATTCATGACCTAGGGTTTCGAAATCTGAAAGCTTTGACCGCGATTTCTGGTGAATCCGTCTACTGCATGTCAAAACTGGAAGCACCCATAGCTTCGTATCGTCGAGAGCTTCAGTTTGACATATAATACTATAGCTTTTGTGGAGATTTGATTTTGAAGTTGAAATTTTTATTTTTAGATCTAGGGTTTAGAAATGGTTTTAGCCATTAGAGAAAGCTTTGTTGAGAATTTTTTTGTACGTATAATGATAATGGGCTGTTAAGAAGGAAAAGAAATTTTATTTATAAATATATAAAGGCCCAAATAAGAGAACAACTAATTATCCTATTATACTGATTCCAATCGCATTTTCTCCCGTATGATCAAACGACAAGTCCGTTTATAACACAAATTGAAATCCTATCATATTTCACCGTTCCGGTTCCGATGGCGCCAGTTTCGTCGAATTCTGAGACAGTCGCCAAAACGGTTAAATTTCACCATTAATTAAATAAATAAAATATTCAATTATTCGATTAACTGTTTTAAATTCAATTTTAAATACTTAAAATTCCCATTTAATCCAATAATGACTTAAACAAATTTTATAAATAAATTTCACACAATTTAAATCTCAAATTTGATTATTTGAATTCAAGTTTTGACTTTCAGTTATTATTTCCCAATTTAGAATTTCGCCATTTCAGATTAAATTTGCGTTTCCATTATAAACTAAACAACTCAAATTTATTAAATAAATAAAAATATAAATTCTCAAATTTCAACAATCCTA
Organism: Allium sativum; assembly: GCA_030737875.1. Taxonomy (NCBI): domain Eukaryota; kingdom Viridiplantae; phylum Streptophyta; class Magnoliopsida; order Asparagales; family Amaryllidaceae; genus Allium; species Allium sativum. The sequence continues at coordinate 898,528,631 of CM060912.1, forward strand.
AGTATAAACTAAATTGAAAAAATCTATTTATACTTCATTCAAATAATCATCATCATTATAATCAACAAAATTTGATTTTTCTCTAATATATTCCATTTTATTTATTTTAAATTGAAGTTTTAAATATACTGAAATTATGGGATGTTACATTCTCCCCCACTTAAAATCTTTTCGTCCTCGAAAAGAGAACGAAATGATATTAAGCACATACCTATTTTAAATTCATACTTAAAAATAGCCTTTGTAAGTAAGCTATATTTGTAAAACTCATAAAATTTTCTAACTTCCGAAATCACGGAAAATTTCGGCAGCATCTCCTCTGTACGGAGAGCCCCGGGAAAATCCCGATACATATATCAATCCAAATATACATCTCATCGACGATGAGGCATCCCTGTACCAGGGGAAAACACAAAACAAAACCACTAAACTTATATACCACAAGTACGTACCTTCTTTAGCGTTTATCTGCGGATTTTTTTACCTTAGCACTTAATATTTAGCGTAAGCGACCTCCAAGCCATCTCTTGCACCTACTAAAACACTCAAATAGGCATAAGAACCAAACAAGCAACAGTATATTACTGTTGCATATAATTGATACAACATATATTCAACATTTTAACTACAAACACACATGATAGCAACAGACCAGCAAAAATATCATAGATTATCAAATAATAAATGAGGGAATTTTCCTAAGACACCCTAGGCACAAGTTGTAGTGTTCGTTTCAAGATTTCCGAATTGTCCGGATTCGTCGAATTCGGATAATCCGTTTGAAAGTTATGGTTGTTTCAATGAAGGTGAACGCTTCAGCCCGAACATTGAAAATGCAGGCCTGAAATGTTCTACCCAGTTTTTAGCCTTCTAAACATCAGAATTTTACCCAGCATGTTAAGAGAAAGTTTTAGTTTACATTCTGGTCTTTCCGAATTGTACTCGCACATCGAAATCTGACGTTCCGGTAGGAAGTTATGGTCAAAACAATATTGGTATTCACTTCAGATTTTAATTTTCTGCTCATACAACTACCACTAATTCTCTGATTTCAACCTAATTAACTTGAAAATTAGGCAAGGCACTATTAACAAAAGTTTGGCTCAGTTTCTGAGGTTTCCGAAAAGTCAGGAATCATTGAATTCCGATTATCCCATCAAAAGTTATGGTCATTTTAGTTCAGCCTATCGAATATCCCAGGTTTCGCATAACGCTGAGTCATTTTATTTGGAATTTCAAACTTCCGGATTCAAAAATTCAAGCAAGCTTAACCTTCAAAATGAATTATTGCCCTTATACTCATAATAATATGATTTCCCCTTTCAATACTTAAGATATGTTCATATTCATTTCAATTATTAAATGTATTTTATTTCGATTACCTCTTTCCATTTTCATCCATTGAATCCTTTACATTTACTCCATTATTCAAGAAATGAATTCATATCCAATTGCTTATTTCACTCCAATATATTTTCGATACATTACTCGTTTCTTTTCAAGCATTAAATTTAGTTAAAACTTGATATCGTTTTACTTTCCGAACTAACCTGATTGTATTGAACCATTAATTCATTTTAAAATTTTCAACGAACTAGATTATGATGATCCTTTAATTCATTACCATGGATCAATTTTTCCAAATTCATTTACATCCAAGTTCCATTACCAATGGTATCATTTCTAAAAGAGATTTTAAAGTTTACCTTCATGTCTATTTAGTTCAACCAAATTTCCCTTAAATGTTGATTCATTTGAGTTGGAGTTTCAAACCTTCGAATTTCCAAACCTTAGCAAACCTCGACCACTAGATTTGGTTATCACTTATTAATGCCATGGTTTACCCGTTAGTTGTTTGTATGAATCATATTATACTTAGTCAATCCAATTATCCATATGAATTCTAAATCAACCCATTTAATTCCCTTAAGTGGATTTCTTTTGCTTAACCCTTTTATTTTATTTTTCACTCTTTCCCATTTTCATTTTAAATTAAACGATATTCCATTCACTCAACATATTTATTCGACTCTCAAATAATGGTTCAAAATAAGGATGGTTCATAATTTAAATTTATACTCAGTTCTCAATCAATTCCTATTTGATTTCCTAAGTATACTTACTTAATTCAATTTCTTTTCAATTCCTTCTCGACTAACTTCACATACTTATTAATTAGCTAAGTCATAAGTTGTTTCCTTTCTTATTTACACAACTAATTCTTCCATTTCATTTTGGTTGACTTAGTTGAGTTTTATTTCGTAGTTAACCCAATTCTCTAACACTTATCTCGACCAAACTTAAGATTTGTTTAAACTTAATCATCGTCCACACTTATGAGTTTAGACGATGGGTTCCTTCTCTTAACCCTCAAGTCCATTTCTTAGTTTCAAATTAAAATTCTAATAATAGAGTTAATTTAGTATTTAATCAATATCATTAATTAAGATGAACTTAAATGCTTGATTCCGGGTTTTATACCATTTATAGAAAATCATACCATACAAGGAAATTTTAACTCCAAATCCTTGAATTAACAAAGAACCTAGAAATTTCAATTCTGGTTTTATTTAAATTCACTTTAAATAACATACATTAATATTTTAATATACTTTATACCCCATGGAATTTTAAATCAAAACTTTTACCAACCAGTTACGAAAGTACAGAGTGGTCTCCCCCACTTAAACTCTTCAGAATAAACATCGATAATGCGTGCACTCATTACTGACATCGTTTTCTAAGGTCCAAGAAGGAATTATACTCATTTCGTTAAAATTTCTTTTGAAAACTATTTCCCAAACCATTTCTATAATATGATCTTATTTTAAAAAATTTGGCGAAACTATTTCAAAAGCAACCCAGGATCAAGTTTCAAGTTCATTTCCGTTTTAATCGCAAATCATCCTACAACTAATTAGGTTTAAAGGTAACATTCCAATTCCAATATTTTCTAACCATTTAATTTCCTCTTACTAGATTCCTTATCTAGTCAATCATAATAGATAATAACATAATATTATTACCTACTAAGGATCGATGCTTATACACATAAAACCAATAATATATAGGATATATATGTGTATATAAAAATATAGACGAAAACCTTATTATGTCAAGTCATCCTATTCGATCATTTAGAAATTCCTATCGATCCCATGGCGTCCCATATATCGATCAGAATTTATAAATGTTCAACAGAACAAGTCACCATAATATAAAATCACTTTATATCAAAGTTACAAGTACGCTCTCTCGTATATCACTCAAACTCATTCTAGGGTGTTTCTAACCCCATTTCTAATGAGTTAATTCCCAACAGAGCCAAGGTTATCGCTAACCATCGCTCTGATACCAAATTGTAACAACCCAATTTTTGACCATTTAAAATCGACAATAAACCACACATGTCGACCCCAAACAATCGCAAATACAGGTAGTTATTGGGAAAAGAAGAAAAGAAAGAAGAATAGAAAAACAATCATAGAACCTCACAGTGGAAGGACCACATATAATAATTAAATAGCAGTTTAAACAGTTGAAACATTTATCTACAATAGGCTATAACATCAATGGTTATCAGAGTTACACATATACAGATTTCATACAAAGCAGCGGAAAATATATAAATTTAATAGATGTATACCAAATCTTCGTCTTCGTGCTCCAAGGAAGAAATCCTCGCTAACTGCAACATCTGCTGACCCGAGCGTATTGCATAAAAAGAAAACACAACAAACACTCGGATCAGCACTAAATCATTCTCATATTAGTCAAATCAAAATACGAAATAACATCAGTGTCATGGGTGCAGTAACTCAAGAGATGTTACGGGTTTTCCCATCTCTCGAGGATCCGTTAAACTAATACATAGATACTATAACACGCTATTATGATAGTGTCTACTCAGTAAAGTATAAATACTGAAAATAGCGTAAGCGGGATTACCATATTACCCTTACGCCGTTTATAGGCATCACAGTCTATACAGTACCGTAAATTCACCGTACTGGTGTTATCAGAGGGCCCTCCATAGAAAGCAACACTAAATCAAAATCGTATGAGGGTCGATAGGGATAAATATGACAAGGCACTCGAGGCAATGCCCAGGGTAGGATTCTACCAGTTGCACTCCCGGACCGGTGGTAACGCATAGCAGCCACTACCGCCCACCTCAGATCACACTCCCAAAAATCATAAATGGGCCCAAATCATCATCATCATCATAGTCATAGAAATAATATCGAAGAAGTGTGTCCGATCAAAGGTGCTACCTCAGTTAGTCACGGTATAGCTCCTGTTTTAGTCATTTCAATTCTGACCCAAAGGTCAGGGCTATTTCGTCATCGATCATCTTCTTCGATTCAATAATCGCCTCCAAGTCATCATAATCTATTCTGGATACGTCGATACGTTCACAGAATACGTCAAAACGTTCATAGTTGTCAAAGTGGTATCAACACTGACAGAGAGTATGCCTTATGCCGACTCCGGTCTCTTTGACAACCAACGCTTACATCTTTCACATCGGTTAGTTCTTTTACATTTTCAAAGGTTCGCTTTCATATCAAAATATCATATTCTGTTTCGAACCCATTTATATTCAAAATAGAATATAGTTCATACCGAAATATCATAAATCATACCAAACTGATTATATTCTAAAATAGAATATATTTCCATATTCTTATACTATAATCATATAATATTTCAAAAGTCGACTTATATTCAAATAGAATATATTTATTCTCAAAAGATTTCAAATTTTTCCCAAATCGATTCATATTCAAATAGAATATAGTCTTCCATACTTACTTTCAATCCCTTAGGAGATAAGTTAATGTTTTAGTATAAAAAAATCCGTCTTCCATATTTGAACGGTTTGAAATCGATTCTTAAATAAATTTCTTATCTCAACTCCATTTCAACAACGATCTTAGGTCCAGAACTTTTCATTCAGAAGAAGAATTACACTTGTAAATATATATAAAAAAAACAGATGTTTATAAAGGAAACTTTATCTAAAATATAGAATATAATAGTTAAAAATAGGATAAATAAGTTTAAACACTATGTATGTATATATACACTTCAAAAATTACTAAATAGTTTTAAAAAAAAAAAAAGGATATAAGAAAATTTTAGTTATAATAAAATAATTATAGAAAAATTTAATAAATATATTTTGAAAACAGGATAGTTATTGAAATCAACTATGGAAATATATATATATATATAGAAATTCTTTAACTAAAATTGATTCTTCTTCCGAACTTCAACTTGAATCTAAACTCCAGTCTAAATGGAGTTGCTTAGCCGAAACGACTGGTTTCAAATCTCATTTCAAACCCATCTTCCAAATTCACGAATTCAAAATCATACTCGTATTAAGTTCGAAAACAATTTCCGAGTATTCTCGATTACCTCTATTCAAATTTTCAATTCAATAGGAATTTATTAAATCCGAATCTGCGCAATCCTTGAAAATCCCAAATCATATAGATTTAAATTTTAAATCTTTAATACTTCAAATTCATTTGGGAAACTTCTTAAATCATTTCAAATACTATTCAAGATTCAGACTTTCAAAGGAAGAAATAAACTTATCGAAATCAATACATTTCCTTCAATGAACTTCCCATCAAAATAAAAATTTCAAATATTAAAAAAAATCATTTAACCAACCGATGTCCATATAAAATTTTCTATCTTATGGACAAGTGATTTTTAATTTAATTTCTCGATATTTCAGGATGGATCTATCATTTCAATCCAAATCAGGGTCACAGGTGTGTATCATTTCAACCTGTGTTCTTAATTTATTTAATCGATCAATCCCTGATTTATTAGATGCCCGTAACATCAAGGGTGAGAAATTGGGATTAATCGTCAATAAACATACACCATCATGTACTGAATAATGAACAATTCAAATAATATTCATCAGACAGTCAAATCAACCAAGGCATCCATCACATCATCCATTCAAACAGTAAATTGAATCATATTACCGATTAACAAGTGTTGGAATTTTAAATTTGAAATTTAAATTTAAATTTTAAATAACTAATTATCGATTTTATTTGCATGTTAACACTTGCATGTCAAATTTAAATCAATCATCCATCAAACAACACAACCATGCAACCAAATTCACTTAAAAATTTAATTTAATAAATATGGAAATAATTTAGTATTTCGTGAGTGGAAAAATCACTCACCTTTGGGTCCTTACTGAATCAAACGTCCAAAAGAAGCCCAAAATTTGACAGTCTCAGATTGCAACCAAACCAGCGCCATAACGTCCGCAATTCCGCCATGATCCCAACGCAACAAACCGCGTCCAATTCCGAGTTAAAACGAGAAAGTTATGAGCATTTTACCATTTGAATTCAATATATATAAAATAAATAAAAATGTACTCCTCACCAACCAACTCATGACACGTCAGCCCCCCTTTACTTCTTCCCGCTCACGCTCTCTCTCTCCGCTACAGGAAACCAACGAAATGAAACCCAAATTGCACCAAACTTTGACCGTAAAATACTCCCTCCTCCGATCGACTTACGACCAGCGAACACCTCCATTGCGACCATCATCGAAAACCGCACCCAGCCATGCCGGAACCCACGCCTTCGGTGGCCCCAAGCCCCTTCGCCGTCAACCCTAAAACCGGCCAAATCGAAGCTTCAAACACCAAATTCTAGCTATCCCTTTGCTTATAAATCGAACGGACACCACCATCGCACTCGTACGCTCCTCCTCTTCAAAACCCATATCGCCGATTTCGCGATTTTCCCTTAAATCGAAAACCCCCAATTCATGACCTAGGGTTTCGAAATCTGAAAGCTTTGACCGCGATTTCTGGTGAATCCGTCTACTGCATGTCAAAACTGGAAGCACCCATAGCTTCGTATCGTCGAGAGCTTCAGTTTGACATATAATACGATAGGTTTTGTGGAGATTTGATTTTGAAGTTGAATTTTTTATTTTTAGATCTAGGGTTTAGAAATGGTTTCAGCCATTAGAGAAAGCTTTGTTGAGAATTTTTTTGTACGTATAATGATAATGGGCTGTTAAGAAGGGAAAGAAATTTTATTTATAAATATATAAAGGCCCAAATAAGAGAACAACTAATTATCCTATTATACTGATTCCAATCGCATTTTCTCCCGTATGATCAAACGACAAGTCCGTTTATAACGCAAATTGAAATCCTATCATATTTCACCGTTCTGGTTCCGATGGCGCCAGTTTCGTCGAATTCTGAGACAGTCGCCAAAACGGTTAAATTTCACCATTAATTAAATAAATAAAATATTCAATTATTCGATTAACTGTTTTAAATTCAATTTTAAATACTTAAAATTCCCATTTAATCCAATAATGACTTAAACAAATTTTATAAATAAATTTCACACAATTTAAATCTCAAATTTGATTATTTGAATTCAAGTTTTGACTTTCAGTTATTATTTCCCAATTTAGAATTTCGCCATTTTAGATTAAATTTGCGTTTCCATTATAAACTAAACAACTCAAATTTATTAAATAAATAAAAATATAAATTCTCAAATTTCAACAATCCTAAGTATAAACTAAATTTAAAAAATCTATTTATACTTCATTCAAATAATCATCATCATTATAATCAACAAAATTTGATTTTTCTCTAATATATTCCATTTTATTTATTTTAAATTGAAGTTTTAAATATACTGAAATTATGGGATGTTACATAAGGCATGGGCTAAAGTGTCTCGAATCAATGAGGAGCCATCGCTGGCCTCGACTCATAGATGGAAATTCAATTTCCCATATGACATTGTGCGATTTTAGTTGTAGAACTAGTATGGCGACATGATATATGGTACCCATGCCGTCTATGACTGATACATTTATATTTGAAATTGTTTTAACACTATGCACTTATAGTAATATCAAAATGATTTGTTTTTTTTAAAACGTACCCAACATGTTTGGCTATTATAAGGGAAAACTCTATCCTTCTGCTTGCGTTGCATTGTGTAATGGGACTGGTATGACGATCCTAAAACCCGTGACACGCTGTTAAGGATAATCATTGGAATATAACACATTAATCATCATTAGCAGATCACAGATAATAGCATAAACAGAAAATAGAATAATTTACACACATATGACAGCGGAATCATATAGATATCATCACATCAGAGAGCACAGTACAGGATACAACTTAGTGCATAATGATACATAGTCAGTCACCATCGCCTGAGGCGGAATCATACATAAAGAGTACACAAAATAAATATCAGTCTACATCGCCAATGGCGGAATCATAATATAGATACAATAATGGCGGAGAAAATCCAAGTCAGCACGGCGTAGTCAAGCCTCGCCATGAGCCAAAAGTGCGTCAGAAACCTGTAACTAGGCTGCCCATGTGAAAATGAGGGCACCCGAGTTTGCAAGGTGAAACAAACTACGAGTCAGTCATGGGACTGGTATGAGAAATCTACATAACTTATTAACAACAATAATAAGGCAAATCAAAGGACCACGCCACTTTCGCGGAACGGGTTTACTCCAATGAGTGCCAGTGCATGAAATAAAGTAAATGATTAAATCATTGCAATGCTTTTTATAAAACGAAGCCATTATAAGACTCAGGTCCCATCACACAATGCCGGAGGATAAAGTTTTTACCTTATAATGGCCAAAAATGCTTCATACGAATAAAACAAAAGTGTTTGATATTATTACTAGTGCATATATGTTTCAAAAGCGATTCAATCATAAATATCAATCCTAGGCGGCATAGCTACCATCTACTATGTCACCATACTAGTAATACAATCACGCCCGCATATTTCGTATTGGAAATTGGATTCCTTTATGAGTCGAGGCAAGGGGCAAGCTCCTCTCCGATTCGAGACACTCTAGCAAATGTCCCAGGACCCCACTATGATCCTTGGATCTTCAGGGCCGGTCCTCTCTTACTTTTGAGGATTGGCAATTCCTGAACACACGTTTCCCTGTCCTTACAGACCTATATCGAGGCGCCTCGCATTCCAACAACTACACAGGTGAAAAGTATATATAATGCCAGGGCTGGTAGGTCACTGACACCACCTTAGCTAGAAAGAAACGTCGTGCTCTCCCTACAGTCACTCTCCCGTTTTTGACTCATACCGAGGTGTGAGGCTCGCGAATTCACGTTATACACAAAACTACGTCACACAGACCATGCTTTGATCATCAACCACAAGACTTTGCTTTGCAACAGAAGCCTTGATCATATGCCACTTAGGCGTGTCACACAGGCAATCCACTCCATGCGACTGATTTCTATCAATACATAACCTCTGAGCTCGTACGTCTCAGAGAAGGGCGTTAAGCAGGAGAATAAATTCTCCGCCGCCAAACAGATATATATTTAACAGAGATCAATCAGCACATAACAAAATCCAATGTCGGACACACAGTCCATTTACAAGTCCGTTCTGGGTCTGAACGAAACCAGAGGCATCAGTTCCTCGCATATCCGTACCATCAACAGTATGTTTGGACGGCTATTACTTCAGCTCCTTCATGGTAGCTACTCCAATCACGAGCATCAGTAGCGGCCGTCCATCCAATGTGAAGATCATCGGTCTTCGACTCTTCGACTTCTCAACGTCGATCGATTATTTGAAATGAGATGGACTTGGCCTTTTCAAATAACCCATGTTTTAGGTCATGCCATTTTCATTAGCAAACACAACAAAATTGGTTTATTTCCACTCTATATCGTCTATAGTATTTTATAACGATATATCGCCATTTTCATTTGTTTAAAACGGCCATATTTAATTAAACGACGTTTTAGGTCGTGCCGATGCACTGGCGCTGTTTTTCACTAATTTTGTTTTACACATATCTGAAAATCTAACCATTGGATCTTCACAAATTTTATATCATTAGGAAGGTCATTTCAAAACGAATCCAACGGTTTCAGTTTCGGGAAAATCCGACGGTCGGATTTTCCACACTAGCCATTTGAAGTTACGATTTCAATTTACGAACTGCAGCGTCGTTATTCGATTTAATTTAATTATATTTATATATATATAAAAATAATCGTTTCCGGCGCTGTTTTTCTTCAGATTTGAATTAAAAATTCCAGACAATCCAACCGTCAGATTTTCACAAAGTTGGTGCCGTTGGAAAGATATTTCCAAGGCAAACCCAACGGTTGAGGTTTCGGGAAAATCCAATGGTCGGATTTCCCACACTAGTCGTTTGAAATTATGGTTTCAAAACACGAACTGCACGACCACGTATAGTTTTAATTTTATTTATATTTATATATTTATATAAATATAGTTCATTCAAAAATTCCTATATCGTTTTCACTTCAATTATTTCACTAACGCCTTTAAATTTTGGAAAATTTCTCCATAACCTCCTTTGTATGGGAGGGGCTGGGAAAATTCCCAAATAGCCACACGGGCGTCTCATGTCAAAAAGAAAAAGAAAAAGCCAACAGGCTCATAAAATCATCACCCAAACAAAACAATAAATGTGTACCTATTTGTCGGGTAAAAAATTTTATTCCTCTTCTCTAGCCCATTTGCTATAACCTGTTCAATAAATATGCATGTACATATATAATTTTTTTATCACTTATCATTTTCCATTCAACTTCATATTTGATTTACTTTGGTTTAAAATCACCATTCATTCTAATGTGGCATGCATAGGCTAAAATCACATCATTAGCTAATTAATGTATATTTCAACTCATGCGTATTTATTTGAACAAGTGGCTATTTTTAACACTTCACATTTCAAAGATGATAATTTTGGCGAACTAAAATAGATTTCAACACATGACTATTTTATTTAGTTCCTATACATGTTAAAAATAATATTTCATTCACAAATATTTATTTCAACGTCCGCATATCTCTGGCATATCACATATATGATAAAAATGATATCTTTATTATTTAAAATATTTATTCAACAAATGAATGTTTTCAACACTTCATAGTTTCAATAAAAATGTAATTTTTATTGCTCGATCTTTTTATTCAACACATGAACTTTTCCACTACACACACTTCTCAACACGAGCATTTCCACACATGGATATTTTATTTATGTGGTTTATATAAGAAAGATAGAATTTTTATTGTTGAAACTATTTATTTATATGGCGAATATTTTTCATACTTCATATATATTATTAAAAGGTGATTTTTATTATTTAGACACTTCATTCATTCACAAATGAATTTAATTTTCACACATCACTTTTCAACACATGAACATTTCCACACATGGATATAGTTTCAACATATGAATTTAATTTCAACACATGAAGATAATTTCAACATATGAAAATAATTCTAACACATAAAGATTATTCAAAATTTCGGCAGCATAACGGCAGGGTAGTTAAAACCGGCACCGTCCCTAGTACGGCTCCTCGCTCTACCTTAAAACCTCGAAGTTTTTGACAATGGGGATTCATGCATCTAATTCGCACGCAGGCGACATGTTTTATTTTTATTTCCACAAATATTTCCAATTCATTTCAATCACCAATGGGTATTTTTCAACCACAACCAAACAATATCAACCACAAACAATTATTCAACCATTCGTATTTTTCATCCAATATTTCACACCAATTCACAACAATAAATATCGTCCATGGTTTGTGGACGAGGGGAGTGTGTATATATATATATATATATATATATATATATATTATAATTGCTATATTTCACTTGCATTTCAACACATATATCAATTATTCTATCATGTATAATTCATACTTCGCTCATATAGCTTACACTACGCATGTACATGAGGTATACAACACGTGTGTAATTTATATTTCGCTAAAATAATTTATACACGACATTTTCCATTTAAATTCAATTAATTCAGATTTCTCACATTGGTTTGCGGAGTGCTAAAAATCGTAGATGACTCAGAAAAATCCGCGGCTTCTTCTTTGTGGTAGAGAGATTCCTTGCGGTCACGGTGTTTCCTGTTTCATCAAATTTCGTCAATACACGATAAAGATATGATTTTTCAAAGTTTGCAACATGTCGTAGCGCTTTAAAAGCGCTATAAAACAGTTTTTAATAATAAAGGCAGCACCTTTATAACTGTTAAAAACTTGATTCGAAGAAATCGCGAAATCCGGGAAGAACTGGGATGATCGGCGGCTGTGGCGTGAAAGAAGGGGGTGAGGGCTTCACGGCGCTGGTGGTTTGGTCGTGGATGGTGGCAGATCGGAGAGGCGGCGGCGCTGGAAAGAGGCCGACTTTGTGGCTTCGATTCAGGCGATGGCGGCGAGGGTTCTAGTTGTGGGTGGGTCGGATCTGACGAGGGGAGGGAGGCGCGTCGACGGAGGTAGGTGGCGTTGGCTGGAAGTGCCTGTAGCAGTGGCGACGGAGGAGAGAAGGGAGGAACGAGGTGGATCGTCAGTATCGGCTGTGAGCACGAGAGTTTCATGTTTTTTTTATTTTTAAAATTATGGAAGAAAAATTCTGATTGGCCCAGGCTTTATTTAAATTTTTAAATAGTGTTTTCTCCAATGAACTCCTTTTCAAGTCCAACGACTGTCGTCCCTAGCTAAATACCCCCATCCCGGACACAATGGGATATGTTTCGTTGGCCAATTCGACTGTTACAGTCAGTTATTTTTCAAATTAAAGTATAAAACATTCAATTTTTAACTTTGAACGTACATTTCAATTTGCCAGGGCCCCAAACTAATTCGAAAAATTTCAGAAAAATAAATCTAGCTATGTTTTGACGCTACGGTCCCAACAAAACTAGTTTCGTTGAATTCTGAGATCGTTTGAAAAATGGCCATTTTCTGGTCGATCCAATTTAACAGAAATTGACCAAACGCATTTTCTTTTGCCACGCTCACATACTAGCTTCAAAAATTATGAAATTTGAAACCTAGCACTAGTTTGACATCCCGGACTCAACAAAAGTGGTTTCGCCGAATTCCGAGGTCGTTTGCAAAATATCAATTTTCCAGGGCTATATATTGTGACGAGAAGGAATTTCGCTCGGTCCGAACCAGTCGCTAAACCGACCCAGACCGTTCGAAACGCCCTATCGTTTGAGAACATGACAAAATAGAATGCAGACGGAAGAACATTTCATTGTATATTACAACAATGCATCAGATTACAAGAATATACAGAGTATAAATGAATAAATATTACACAGAAATATCAGGGATTTAAATTACATTTAAATACATAGCAGCGGAAAATAATACAATACACAACTAGAAGGAGATATACAGATACAAAGCTTTCCGGATACCGTTCCAGCTGTAAACCAGGATCTTGTGAATATAAATCTGCAAAACCAAAACTACTAGCTGCCCGTGTCAAAATAAGGGCACCCAGAGTTTAGGTTAAAACAATAAACTCCAGGTTAGTCATGGGACTGGTGCGAGAACTAAAACAGTTATTAATCTTTATTTTTAAAGTTAGGTAAATCAAGGGACCACGCCGTATAATACGGAACGGGTTTCCTCCCAAGAACACCAGTGCATAAAACAACAGCGCAATGCTAAATAAAGAAAAATGAAGCTATTATAAGACCCAGGTCCTATCACATAATGCACCGCAAGCCGAGGGATAGGGTTTTTACCTTATAATAGCCAAGAATGCTTGATACGTTTAAAAGAAATCATTTGATACTATAATAAGTGTATAGTGTATAAAACAACTTCAAATCATAAGTATCAATCATAGGCGGCATGAATGCCCCATACCACTATGTCGCCATATATAGGTTACACAATCAAAATCGCAAAGTCACGTATTGGAAGTTGGGTTATCATTTATGGTATGAACCGAGGCTAGAGGCAAGATCCTCACCGATTCGAGACTGTCTAGTCCGAGCCTCAGGAACAGCCGCAACTGCCCCATGGATCGTCAGGGCCGGTCCACCGATGTGGATTATTATGCCTGAACACTACGTTTCCCCGCCCTTTGGGGCGTAAATCTGGCCCGTCAGCCGACCAGAAGCATCGGCCGAAACCGATATCACGAGGCGCCTCGCTTTTCAGCAAGTAATAATAAGCAACATCCACATGAGTCAAACTCGTCAGCCAGTTCAAGCACTGACGCCACTCCTAACTAGAAAGAAACGCATGTCCTCCCTGAGGTCCGTCTCCCGTTTTTAGTTCATACCGGGTGTGATACTCGCGAATCAACGTTACACAAAGCTACGCTACACAAGGCCGTGCTTTGATCATCAACCACAAGACTTTGCTTTTCAACAAAAGCCTTGATCCATGCAACTCAGCATGCCACATTGTCAGTCCATACTGTACCCCTGATTTCTTCCAATATATAACCTCTAGGATCGTACGTCTCAGAGAAGGGTGTATTGCAAGAGAATAAATTCTCTGCCACCAAACAGATATATATTTAGCAGAGATCACCAATACAGTATAAAGGAATACAACGTCAGACGCACTATCCATTTACAAGTCCGTTTTGGGTCTGAACGAAACCGGAGGCACTTTCCTCGCATATCCATCCATCTCCAAGTACGTCTGGACGACCACCAACTATTTCCATCCTCTTGGGTGTACAGCCCAATCAGGATCGTCGGTAATTATCCAAACGATGTGAAGACTTCCGGTCTTCAATCACCGTCTTCATCTTCAACATATCGTCGAATCGGTTATTCAGAATGGGTATAAACCCGGCCTTTCCGAACAACCCGCGTATATTTTAAATAAGTGTTACACAAACACATCATACGCCTCATTCCAATTCATCAGTCACTAACCGTAAATTAATCAAGAGAATAATTTCCTAAATATCAACCCCGAAGGCCGAAACCAACATCAGATCAATATCCAGAAAACCATTCTTCTTGGCTAACCGACAGTTAGTTTCTAAATTTCACATTCATAGGGAGAGGTTCCCATTAATTTTATCAAAGATAAATTCCTTGAATTTATTCTTTATTCTTCTTTTGAATTTTGATTCAACTAGTCGGGATTAACGAACCTTACCGAAGTAATCATTTGTTTTAATTTCCCAATCCCAACCTATTCATCCCATGAAGTAAAACTGGTAATAGTTCATATCTAACACCACGGTGTTATCGGTAAATTCAATTACCATTTCACGTTCAAATCTAACTAAAGATTTAACTATCGCCTGGAGCAAAACTGGTGATACTCCATTCTCGATCTTTTCAATCTAATTAAAGATTCATTAAAACTCCACTTAGTTTTAACCTTTGACTGGGTTAAAGAATCAGTGTCATTTAAAACACGGTTCACGGTAAAACCAAAATCACCTTCATTAATTATCGGGTTAAAGAACAAGTGTTATTTAAAAACACTGTTCACGGTAAACCCAAAAATCAATATCATTTCAATTCCAATTAAATATTCTTTAATTGGTACACTTCATTAAATCTAAATAAAAAGATTTAATCTTTTCTCCACTGGGTTCAAGAACAGTGTTATTGAAGACGCCATTCACGACAAACCCAAATCACATTTGATTTCCAATACAAGGCTCTGAATAGAAAATATCCCGGCTTATATTCAATATCAAATTCTACGACCAACAAATATCGTATTGGAAATAACGATATATATATATATATCTATATCTTTCAAATTTCCATAACAACGTCTGTATAGTCACGAAATCCAACATCGAAATATTCCGAAGACAATTTCGATTCAAATCCATTCCAATGCAATCATTGGAAATTCTTGTTATTTTCAAAACCATTTCAAATCCAATTTATTTATTTAAAAATAAATAGAATTATAATTCTAGTTCAAAACTAGTTCATTTCGATAAAAATCTATTTTTATCTTTTCAAATAGGGAGTTTCTCATCCCAATTCTTTCTAAATCATTTCTTATGATTTTACACAAATTATTACTATTTTTAATAATTTTATCAAGGCCCGTACAGTCGATTTCCATCAACGGCCATCGAACTGCACTTACAGCGACCTTTTTCAAATTTGATTTGGACATAATTCCAAATCCAACCATTAGATTTCTAATTTCTAATATTCGTTAGAAATCTCTTTTCGATACGAACCCAACGGTTCCGGTTTCAGGAGAATCCGACGGTCGGATCTCCCGTAATGTCCGTTTGAAATAAATGGTCGAAATTCACAAACTACCGCGACGCGGCGCGTTCTATTCAGGCCATTACATTATATATATAGTATATATTTCGTCGATTACTATTCAAAGCGATTTTTATAAATAGTTTTTAAATTCGTTTCAAAATTCATTTCAACTTCCATTTCAATTCAAAGCAAAATTGAATTCTTCTTTATAAATTCGTTTTAAAATTCATTTCAATTCGCATTCAATGCAATTTGAATTCATTTTCAATTCGGTTTCCAAAGTTGTTTTCTATTCGATTCAATTCAAATTGGTTTTCTATTCGATTCAATTCAAATTGGTTTTCAATTCGATTCATTTCGAAATCGTTTTCAATTCGATTCATTTCGAAATCGTTTTCAATTCAATTCATTTCAAAATCGTTTTCAATTCAATTCATTTCAAAATGAATAAAATCGATATAAATATCGTTCACGTCAAAATGGCGTCAATCTAATCAACACGGCTACATAAATTTCTATTTTCAAATATTCTATTTCAAATATTTCTTTTTCAAAATAGTTGTTATTATCAAAATATTTCGTTCAACACATGACCAATCTCAATGGATGAGTACTGTCAACACATGAACCTTTATTTTATATTATTCTTTATTTTCTAAATTGGAATGAGGCCCAATCAATCACCATATAATGTTAATTATATGGATTTTCATACATTACACACCTATAATAGCATTGCAAAATAATCAACCATCAACCAAAGTGCACTACACTGTATAAGCATCAAATATAGATATCTAACGCTTATAACAGCCTGTCAATCAATCGATCGACATATTTAATCAATCAGGATGAGTGAACTTCAAATTTCATCCCAACACCCGTGTGGGGTTTCAAACAATCAAACACAGATTTTATTTGTGCAGTTGGGCGATGTGTAAAATTTATCGACCCAATCAATGTCCTTCAAATAGGTATACATAAACAAACCGTCTGGTTTGTAAATGAATATTTATTTATTCACATTCACGTTAAAAATTATATTTTTAACGATAAAACATTTTATTCCAACATATGAATTTCTATTCAGTTCATTCTTTAAATAAAATGATATTTTTGTTTATCTAACTTATTTTAGAAAATTTCGGCGGCATAACGGCACGATACTAGAAACGGGACAATGCCTAGCCTTATCCCCGGTCTAGTGAAGGCCCACGCCATTCACACATCAATCAAATCAATTTCATTTCACCAAACCATTCACTTCAAACCAAATAATCTAACTAATTTTTGCAATCAAACAAACAAGTCCATGGTCTGTGGACGATTGTGTCGGGTGCTACTAAGCACCGTCTGCATCCTAGTATATATATATAACTAGAAAAAGAAATTGAAAGGTGAGAAATTCTCACAGATAGCTATCCTAGCTCCACGGCACTTCATTGATAGAAATCTTCATCCCTATCGCATCTTCGTCATCTTCGTTGCCC
The DNA here is from genome assembly GCA_030737875.1 of Allium sativum. Lineage (NCBI taxonomy): Eukaryota > Viridiplantae > Streptophyta > Magnoliopsida > Asparagales > Amaryllidaceae > Allium > Allium sativum. The sequence goes on from CM060912.1 coordinate 898,546,252, forward strand.
GTAGCCACTACATATATAAAAATCGAATTTTTACTATGCTATTCGATATATGAAAATCGAATTTTTACTTCGACTCTATATGGATAAAAATTCTATTTTATCACGCTATTCTCTATATAAAGTTTCCGCCTTTTCAAAAATAGATCTTTCACCTTTTCTACAATAAAGATTTCGCCTTTATAAAAATATAGATTTCATCTTTTCAAATATATCATTATAAAAATCACATTTTTATTTTTCTACACATATAAAGATGCTATTTTTAATATTTCTATCATGTAAAAATTATATTTTTAATTCTCTACCTAAACAAAAATCATATTCTACGCCTTCTATATAGTAAAGATTATATTTTTAATACTTTAAAAATATAAAAATCATATTTTTAATTCTTTTAAAAATATAAAAATCATATTTTTATAAACACCTCCTACATTTAAAAATCGAATTATCACTTCGCTGTTCGATAAATCAAATCTTTATCATCCTAAATCATTTTATTTTTCTAGCGCTTCCTTCTATGATAAAAAAAAATCAAATTTTTATAACGTTTTCATATCAGAAAAATTATAGCATTTAAACTAAATAGAAATCAAAGTTTTTAAACTACTTGGAAATCAGAGAAAAAACTTACTATTTGCAAGGGGAGATGGTGCGGCGCCCTCCTGGTGATCGGCGGTGGCTGCTCAGGCGATGCAGCCTGGGGTTCGCGTGGTCTAGGGTTTGGATGAGGGGGGGGGGGGTTTGCGTCGCGATTTGAGGAGGAGTAGAGAGGAACGGGAGATGTAACGACCCAGATTTTTTGACCATTTAGTTTAATATTTAAAAATGTTTTTATTGTTTTGGAATTTTAAATGGTTTAATTTCAATAATTTTGAATATTTTATTTTATTCTGAAATGGTAGAAATTTAGTGGATCTGCAATATAATATGAACTGGCAGTATAAAAGGATAAATTTTTAATTTAAAATAGTACGTTTACAAAGGATGTAGTAGCTAACGAACTCGGATTTCGATGAAATCAGTTTCATTAAATCCGAAATGATGAAATTAGGTAACCAACCAAGTTACGTCAAAAATGACATCCGTATGTGGAAAAGAAAAAATAGAAGGGCCAAAATTTGAACTAAATTTTGACCGTAATTGGAATTTGCTAATGCTAACGGCAAAACTGGAACCTGAGACCTATCCAGGAAAATTCTAAACATAGGATATTAGCTATATATGAAATCTGGGAAAATCCTATAACGGATATAGAAAGTTATTAAGGAAACAAAATTGAAATAAATTATTTGAAAATCTAAACAAACTCCGATTTTTGATTTGAATACATAGGATTGAAGTACGTTAAAAATCGGACCAGATGGTGGAAGAATTTCTGAAAACCGTTATCGTTTGATACTCCAACATGAGACCGGAAGGTGTTGAAACTAACACAAAACACTATTTTGAATTTAAATTTAAATTATTTGAAAGTTCAAACAAATTCAAAATTGATATATTTTTATATAGTATTGAAGAGCAAGAAAAATCGAACAATATGGTTGAAAAAGATTTTGGATAAGGTATCAATAAGTAAGTCAAATTAACGTCCGAATAGGGTTGAGAAAACACACTTTACTATTCATAAATTATTAAATTTATTTATAATTTAATAAATTTAAGGATTAATCCCAGCCATCCATTTTCGACCGTTGGATTCGTACTCCTTCGGCTATAAATAGCCCCCCCCCTTCATTTTAAACTCACTCCTCCTCCTCTTTCAAGCTTTGGCAATGGCAGAAATAATAATAAAATATTAGGAAATAGGGAAAAGGGAAGAAAGGGAGAAAGGAGGGCAAGACGGGGAGCTAGGGACTCTTAGGCAGAGGCTTGGGCTTCACGGGGTAAGTTTTTAAATAATATTTATTTATTTTTGTAATATATATATATAATAATTAAAATAGAATTTGTAAAAATAAATATCGGAACATTCTAAGCGTGACAGAGAGGATAGTGTCTAAGGCTTGAGTTTGGAAAATATAGTTTCCTGCTCTCCCTGGCTATCCCTAACTGATCCGACGGATGGGATGATTAATTTAAATTTAAATTTAAAATTTAATTTGAATTTAATTTGAATTTAAAACAGACTAGGGGCATTTTCGTAATTTTTAACCATAAACTTTAAAAGCTTATAACTTTTTCAAAACAAGTCGGATTTCCCCGAAATAAGGACCGTTGGATTCTTATCGGAAAATACTTTAAAATGAGTGGAAGCAGATTTTTGATCCGGGTTAAAAATTTTAAGTTATAATTAAATGAATATTTTTAAATATTTTATTTGAAAATTAAATTTAATTAATATTAAAATGGTTTTTCAATTTTAAAAAAAATTGGATATGGCTAGAGATGGGAAAGTAGGATTTTTTAGAAGGGCAGGGAAGGTAATTTGGCTAATAACGCAATTAGAAATTAATTAAGATAAAAATAATTTAATTAATTTAATTAAATATATATCCATTTAAATTAGGTAAATATTGTAAATAGCATAACTTTTGCATACATTAACGAAATTTAACGAAACAGAATCTGTTGGGATCGTATGGACGAGCACTACGCAATGGAACTGACCGCAAGTGGATTGGAGCTCGTTTGGATTTATGGTGAAATTTAACGTCTGAACCAAATCAATGACCGATTATCGTTACTCAACGATAAACCGTCCAATGTGAGTAAATCTCACTAACTCTGAACACTTTATATTTCTTTAAAGTATTTTTAGAATTGGTAAATATTGGCTGATTTGCTGTGTATTGGCTGTTTGGTTGAACTGCTAGTCAGTTGATTGAAAATATCGATAACGATATATATAAATCGTATCGAAATATTGATTCTGTTTATCAGAATATTTTACCTCCATGTTATTTATGTTGACTGACATCTGTGGATGCAGGGAAACAGGTCGGAGGAATCCAACTGGATTCCTCAACATTTATTTACCGTTTTTCATATATTCTGATATATGATGTGTTATATCATCTGTTGTTGAACCTGTGTGTTTGGATGATGATTGAACCTTTTGATTTGGTATTTTTATACCATAAGTGATACTAGAAAGTGAAAAGGGATTTTCAAAGTTTATTTTGAAAATAAATTATTTATATGAAATCAATAGATTTTATATATAAAAGGAAGAGAATTTCATGAGAGAAAATGATTATAGAATCAAAGCCTTTGTTAAAAAAATAAATATTGGTGAAATCAAATAGAAGGGAAAATATTGGTGAAATCAAATAGAAGGGAAAATATTGGTGAAATCAAATAGAAGGGAAATATTTGTGAAACGATTACAAATAGAAATAAAAAGGGAAACATTCGTAAAAGTATTTACAAATGGTAGGGAATAAAGAAAAGTTGAAAGAAGTACTTATTTGTTAAATAAATAGAAAAGTTAAAAGAAATATTTATTTGTTGAATAAATAGAAAAGTTAAAGGGAATATTTATTTGTTAAATAAATAGAAGCGGAAAGAGAATAGTTATTTGTTGAGTAAACGAATAGAAAAAGAATCTATTTAAGGGAGGTAATTCAAAGGAATTATTCCAAAGGAATTATTCAAAAGAGAAAAGTCAAAGGGATTAATTCAAAAGAGTTAATCAACTAGAGTTAAACCGTTGGAGTTAAACTATTAGAGTTAAACAGTTGGAGTTAAACTGTTAGAGTTAAACAGTTGGAGTTAAACTGTTAGAGTTAAACCGTTGACGTTAAACTGTCAGAGTTAAACCGTAAAGTTAAACAGTTAGAGTTAGTTTGTTAGAGTTAACCAGTTAGAGTTATTCAGTTAGAGTTATCCAGTTAGAGTTATTCAGTTAGAATTAACCAGTTAGAGTTAATCAGTTAGAGTTAATTGTTTTGAGTCAAATCGAACTAGAGTTATTCAAATATAGTAATCGAATAAGGGTTAATTGAATATTAGTTATTCAATTAGAATTGATCGAATCTAATTATTCGAGATAGAGTTAAAAATAGACAAAGTTATTTAAGGATGAATTTCCATTTAGCACGACTGCTAGCGTAATTCGCAGGGCTGCAGATAGCCTACGGCGGTCGGATGTTTCCTGGGGAAATCAGGCATAACCATTGTGATCGCTGCGATCTAGAATCAAGCAAATGGTGTTAAATCAAATAGTAATTAATCAATAGAAGTTAATTAAGTCGCGTTAGTCGAGTATTAGTAAATTAAGTAGGGTTAGTCAAAAAGGGAATTAATCGAATATCACCTATTCGAAGTAGAGTTATTGAATATAGTTTATTCGAGAAGAGTAATCGAATATAGTTCGTTCGAAGTGTGTTAAATCGAATATAGTTATTCGAAGGAGAGAATTATCGAATATGGTTTATTCGAAGTGAGATTTTTCGAATACTAGTTATTCGAAGAAAAGGATTATCGAATATTAGTTATTCGAATAGGGGAATCAAATATAGTTTATTCGAAAGAGAATTATCGGATAGTGATTATTCGAGAGTGAATCTTACATGGAAATTCGATTATATCGAATCAAGGGAAGTAATGTTTACTTTCCATTTCAAATCAAGTTTTAATTATCTGTTAATAAAGTAGTTGGTTGTTTATTTATCCAAATTAAGATATGGAAATATATTTAAGTTAACATATTTTGAAAGCATGGAATTATAACATTTATAGTTATAATCAAATGATTCAGTAAAGGAAGTGGATTCATAAACAGAATCCGAGAGTTCGCAAGGAAGTTTCTTAAAGAGTGAAGTTTTAACTCTGTCCATTTCGAAGTTAGAAATGTTGTTCAGTTAAGGTCTGAGAGGTAATTATACCCCAACTTGATTGACTTCGTTTTAACTAAGAAGTGGATAAGGTTCGAGAGTGAAAGTGGTTAAGTGAATTTAGTTAATGAGCGAAATGGTTGGTGTTGGCATAGCGATGTTTATTCAAACATCAGTTTAAACCCAATGAAGGAGATTTGGAAATGTCTTCCAAATGAAAAATCAGAAATGTTTTCTGAATATAGAAAATGAGAAATGGAATTGTTTTCCATTGTTAATAACGTATATTTTCTAAATATAGTAAATAAGAAATATAGGAAAACAAGAATAAGGAAAAGGGTAAATTTATGATAATTTGATGATGAATGATGATTGATCGATAGAATTTCCATCTGGAAATAATATCGTTGTTTGCACACAGACATGTTTTCATTTGATAGTTAAATCACCGACTATCAAAGTTTTTGACCATTTTACGTTGTTAATATGGAGAGACCGGTTGGATTATTATCCAGAGAACCACTCCGTATTGGCATAAGCGTTGCGAATCAAGTATGCTGAATATATTGAAGAGGGAGTTATGCAAGGGCTATCCTATTTACAGAATAGTGCCTTCGGTTTGTCCAGTCCCAGGACAAACGTGAATGGACGAATGTCTGACAGAGTATATTCAAAGGATCGCGTAAGTTGATCTCTTCAAACGTACTTACGTTTGGTGGCGGAGGAATTCGTTTCTCTTAGCTGTATACCCGTGGTATTTTTGGTGAAATCAATTTGTGATTTGGCGGGTATGACGATGTGGCATTCAAAGTAATGGAGGTGTGATCCGTCAAAAGATACGTTATGACCTCTAGCCTCATCAACCGGGAAATGACAAAAATCGGGCAGGCAGCATGGCTATGTGGGTCGCACCCATTAGGATGTATGATCACCTATCTAGAGAAATTCCAATTGCTTCTTAAATCTATCGATGCTGCCCCATTCGGGAGACGGTTGCTGATCCCAACCGTTGGTGATATACATTCGATACACTCAAGCGAAATGAGTGGTCGGTCATGTGAGGGCCGGGTTGCAAGATGTTCTTGTTGACCCAGTGTATTCGCCTCTAGAGATACACTATCGGCAGGTGGTCCTATACCTTGTCAAAGTCGGAATCCAATTTCCAATAAGTGCCCGCGAGTTTGATTTGTATACTATATATGTAGAGCGTGAGATGCAAGCGTTCTACTATATTTTAATTACTTGTGATTAGACATTATTATAATATCAGATAATATATGATTTCCAAAGTGTTTTGGGTTATCGTAAGGTAAAAACCGTCCGTGTTTATGTGTGGATTGGACTTACGATTATCTTTTCTTTCGGAAGGATTTTGAAAGTTAAACCAAATGATTTGAGTTTACTCACACCAGTCCCATGACTGACCCAGAGTTTATTTTGTTTTGTTTTCCCTAAACTCTTGGGTGCCCAAATTTGTACGGGCAGTCAAGTAGTCAGGATTTACAGGTATGCTTGAAGAGCTTGGAGCAGGAGGCTTCAAGATTTTTCTAGCTATTGATTATTCCGCTGTGATGAAAGTGTTTTACTCTGATAATGGTATGATATACATATACTACTTTGATTTCAAGATATGTTGTCTATTATATTTTATTCGTCCCGCTACGAGATTCGTGTTACTCTGATGTTGTTGTGTTCTTCTTCTTCTTCTGTTCTAATTTTCTATCTTATCTATCCTCACCCTCTAATTTCTTTCTTGGACTATCCGGTAATTTCGACTTTTGATTGTTCGATATGTGTTGTATATCGGATAATCAAGGTCGTCTTTTCCCGGGTCGTTACAGTTGGTATCAGAGCTGAAGGTTTAGTGATTTACCTTGGCTCTGTGGCGTGACTCAGTAGAGATGTGGTTAGTAATGCCCTAGACTGAGTTTGAGTGTATTTATACGAGTGAATGTATTTGTTATTTGATATAAAAATGGTTTTATATTGTGGAGATTTATTGGTTGAGTTGTTTATGAGTTCTAGTCGATCAGTTTGATCCACTGTATCGATAGGAGTTTATAAACACTTGAATACGATGGGTCGACACGATATGTTTTGAAAAAAAAGGGTAAATGAAATAATTTTACCCAAATTATATTTTGATATAAGCAAAGTATAGATCTTTGAAATTATTATAGTATATTGAATGTGTTGGTTGTGATTATAATCGAATAAGATTATAAAATGTGAAATGGTTATGTAAATAACAAATCAAAATTCATATAAGTGAAATATATGAAATCAGATGAATTAAATCTGAATTTAAATCTGAATTTAAGTTCAGAATTGGAATTAAAATTGCTAAAATTTGAATAAGCGTTGTAAATGGAATTAAATTGAATATATGTGAATTTTAAAATCCTGGGAGATTTTAAATTTGTTACAAGCATTGAAAAGGGATATTTTGAAATGAATTTCAAAATGAAAATGTTTAAAAATGGGTTTTGAAAGTGCTATATTATTGAACTCACTTCGATAGCTGGAAAATAAATTCCGATGTTGATCCGGACATCATCGGTGTTCATTTTCGAGTTTGTAAGTGACAGATTACTACCAAAGATTTTGTTTTTGAATTGTTTTGAGAAACCAAGTTGTTTTGATATTCCAAAGGGATATTTGATTTTTGGAAAAGGCAAAGCTATTTGAAAATCCCAGGTAAGATTGTTTGAAATAAACACAAATTAAATAGAAATTTGTGAAAGCAAATTTGAAATTGAGTTGAAGCCAGTTCAGTGGAAATTGAGTTGAATTGAAATAAAATGGTATCAAGTAGAATTCGACTAGATTAGAGATAATCTGGGATAGAAATGGATGGTCGAGCAAGAAATTTGAATTGAGATTGGAATTGCAGTTTGATTGAAGTTTGGCTTGGTTATAAGCGGATGGTCATGTTGAAGATAAAAGTGATTGGGAGTTTGATTGGGATGATAGTGTTATATGCTAAATTGATAGCAGAATTGAATGCCGACAAAAAGGTACACGTACATATTCATATGAGTTGGATGAGATTTATGAGCCTGTTTGGCAAGCTACTTGGCTGTTTGATTTTCTTTTGGGTTGAAGAAGGCCTAGAGAGGCGAGTTGGAGTTTGAGCTATTGACCAGTACAAAGGAGGTGCTGGCGAAATTTTTCAGAAATTTCGAGTGTTAGAAAATTTTCAGAATTTTTGAAAATTTTCGTTTATAGAAATAAATTAATAAATTAATTAGAATAGATTGGTTTAGTGAAATCAGAGTAACCAAATAATTTTAACCTAGTTATAAAGTTCATTTTTCTACCTTAGCAATTTCGAGGATGAAATTATTTTAAGGGGGAAAGAATGTAACGGCCCAGATTTTTTGACCATTTAGTTTAATATTTAAAAATGTTTTTATTGTTTTGGAATTTTAAATGGTTTAATTTCAATAATTTTGAATATTTTATTTTATTCTGAAATGGTAGAAATTTAGTGGATCTGCAATATAATATGAACTGGCAGTATAAAAGGATAAATTTTTAATTTAAAATAGTACGTTTACAAAGGATGTAGTAGCTAACGAACTCGGATTTCGATGAAATCAGTTTCATTAAATCCGAAATGATGAAATTAGGTAACCAACCAAGTTACGTCAAAAATGGCATCCGTATGTGGAAAAGAAAAAATAGAAGGGCCAAAATTTGAACTAAATTTTGACCGTAATTGGAATTTGCTAATGCTAACGGCAAAACTGGAACCTGAGACCTATCCAGGAAAATTCTAAACATAGGATATTAGCTATATATGAAATCTGGGAAAATCCTATAACGGATATAGAAAGTTATTAAGGAAACAAAATTGAAATAAATTATTTGAAAATCTAAACAAACTCCGATTTTTGATTTGAATACATAGGATTGAAGTATGTTAAAAACCGGACCAGATGGTGGAAGAATTTCTGAAAACCGTTATCGTTTGATACTCCAACATGAGACCGGAAGGTGTTGAAACTAACACAAAACACTATTTTGAATTTAAATTTAAATTATTTGAAAGTTCAAACAAATTCAAAATTGATATATTTTTATATAGTATTGAAGAGCAAGAAAAATCGAACAATATGGTTGAAAAAGATTTTGGATAAGGTATCAATAAGTAAGTCAAATTAACATCCGAATAGGGTTGAGAAAACACACTTTACTATTCATAAATTATTAAATTTATTTATAATTTAATAAATTTAAGGATTAATCCCAGCCATCCATTTTCGACCGTTGGATTCGCGCCACCTCAGCAATCCATGTGACTCCTTCGGCTATAAATAGCCCCCCCCCCTTCATTTTAAACTCACTCCTCCTCCTCTTTCAAGCTTTGGCAATGGCAGAAATAATAATAAAATATTAGGAAATAGGGAAAAGGGAAGAAAGGAGGGCAAGACGGGGAGCTAGGGACTCTTAGGCAGAGGCTTGGGCTTCACGGGGTAAGTTTTTAAATAATATTTATTTATTTATTTTTGTAATATATATATATATAATAATTAAAATAGAATTTGTAAAAATAAATATCGGAACATTCTAAGCGTGACAGAGAGGATAGTGTCTAAGGCTTGAGTTTGGAAAATATAGTTTCCTGCTCTCCCTGGCTATCCCTAACTGATCCGACGGATGGGATGATTAATTTAAATTTAAATTTAAAATTTAATTTGAATTTAAAACAGACTAGGGGCATTTTCGTAATTTTTAACCATAAACTTTAAAAGCTTATAACTTTTTCAAAACAAGTCGGATTTCCCCGAAATAAGGACCGTTGGATTCTTATCGGAAAATACTTTAAAATGAGTGAAAGCAGATTTTTGATCCGGGTTAAAAATTTTAAGTTATAATTAAATGAATATTTTTAAATATTTTATTTGAAAATTAAATTTAATTAATATTAAAATGGTTTTTCAATTTTAAAAAAAATTGGATATGGCTAGAGATGGGAAAGTAGGATTTTTTAGAAGGGCAGGGAAGGTAATTTGGCTAATAACGCAATTAGAAATTAATTAAGATAAAAATAATTTAATTAATTTAATTAAATATATATCCATTTAAATTAGGTAAATATTGTAAATAGCATAACTTTTGCATACATTAACGAAATTTAACGAAACAGAATCCGTTGGGATCGTATGGACGAGCACTACGCAATGGAACTGACCGCAAGTGGATTGGAGCTCGTTTGGATTTATGGTGAAATTTAACGTCTGAACCAAATCAATGACCGATTATCGTTACTCAACGATAAACCGTCCAATGTGAGTAAATCTCACTAACTCTGAACACTTTATATTTCTTTAAAGTATTTTTAGAATTGGTAAATATTGGCTGATTTGCTGTGTATTGGCTGTTTGGTTGAACTGCTAGTCAGTTGATTGAAAATATCGATAACGATATATATAAATCGTATCGAAATATTGATTCTGTTTATCAGAATATTTTACCTCCATGTTATTTATGTTGACTGACATCTGTGGATGCAGGGAAACAGGTCGGAGGAATCCAACTGGATTCCTCAACATTTATTTACCGTTTTTCATATATTCTGATATATGATGTGTTATATCATCTGTTGTTGAACCTGTGTGTTTGGATGATGATTGAACCTTTTGATTTGGTATTTTTATACCATAAGTGATACTAGAAAGTGAAAAGGGATTTTCAAAGTTTATTTTGAAAATAAATTATTTATATGAAATCAATAGATTTTATATATAAAAGGAAGAGAATTTCATGAGAGAAAATGATTATAGAATCAAAGCCTTTGTTAAAAAAATAAATATTGGTGAAATCAAATAGAAGGGAAAATATTGGTGAAATCAAATAGAAGGGAAAATATTGGTGAAATCAAATAGAAGGGAAATATTTGTGAAACGATTACAAATAGAAATAAAAAGGGAAACATTCGTAAAAGTATTTACAAATGGTAGGGAATAAAGAAAAGTTGAAAGAAGTACTTATTTGTTAAATAAATAGAAAAGTTAAAAGAAATATTTATTTGTTGAATAAATAGAAAAGTTAAAGGGAATATTTATTTGTTAAATAAATAGAAGCGGAAAGAGAATAGTTATTTGTTGAGTAAACGAATAGAAAAAGAATCTATTCAAGGGAGGTAATTCAAAGGAATTATTCCAAAGGAATTATTCAAAAGAGAAAAGTCAAAGGGATTAATTCAAAAGAGTTAATCAACTAGAGTTAAACCGTTGGAGTTAAACTATTAGAGTTAAACAGTTGGAGTTAAACTGTTAGAGTTAAACAGTTGGAGTTAAACTGTTAGAGTTAAACCGTTGACGTTAAACTGTCAGAGTTAAACCGTAAAGTTAAACAGTTAGAGTTAGTTAGTTAGAGTTAACCAGTTAGAGTTATTCAGTTAGAGTTATCCAGTTAGAGTTATTCAGTTAGAATTAACCAGTTAGAGTTAATCAGTTAGAGTTAATCGTTTTGAGTCAAATCGAACTAGAGTTATTCAAATATAGTAATCGAATAAGGGTTAATTGAATATTAGTTATTCAATTAGAATTGATCGAATCTAATTATTCGAGATAGAGTTAAAAATAGACAAAGTTATTTAAGGATGAATTTCCATTTAGCACGACTGCTAGCGTAATTCGCAGGGCTGCAGATAGCCTACGGCGGTCGGATGTTTCCTGGGGAAATCAGGCGTAACCATTGTGATCGCTGCGATCTAGAATCAAGCAAATGGTGTTAAATCAAATAGTAATTAATCAATAGAAGTTAATTAAGTCGCGTTAGTCGAGTATTAGTAAATTAAGTAGGGTTAGTCAAAAAGGGAATTAATCGAATATCACCTATTCGAAGTAGAGTTATTGAATATAGTTTATTCGAGAAGAGTAATCGAATATAGTTCGTTCGAAGTGTGTTAAATCGAATATAGTTATTCGAAGGAGAGAATTATCGAATATGGTTTATTCGAAGTGAGATTTTTTGAATACTAGTTATTCGAAGAAAAGGATTATCGAATATTAGTTATTCGAATAGGGGAATCAAATATAGTTTATTCGAAAGAGAATTATCGGATAGTGATTATTCGAGAGTGAATCTTACATGGAAATTCGATTATATCGAATCAAGGGAAGTAATGTTTACTTTCCATTTCAAATCAAGTTTTAATTATCTGTTAATAAAGTAGTTGGTTGTTTATTTATCCAAATTAAGATATGGAAATATATTTAAGTTAACATATTTTGAAAGCATGGAATTATAACATTTATAGTTATAATCAAATGATTCAGTAAAGGAAGTGGATTCATAAACAGAATCCGAGAGTTCGCAAGGAAGTTTCTTAAAGAGTGAAGTTTTAACTCTGTCCATTTCGAAGTTAGAAATGTTGTTCAGTTAAGGTCTGAGAGGTAATTATACCCCAACTTGATTGACTTCGTTTTAACTAAGAAGTGGATAAGGTTCGAGAGTGAAAGTGGTTAAGTGAATTTAGTTAATGAGCGAAATGGTTGGTGTTGGCATAGCGATGTTTATTCAAACATCAGTTTAAACCCAATGAAGGAGATTTGGAAATGTCTTCCAAATGAAAAATCAGAAATGTTTTCTGAATATAGAAAATGAGAAATGGAATTGTTTTCCATTGTTAATAACGTATATTTTCTAAATATAGTAAATAAGAAATATAGGAAAACAAGAATAAGGAAAAGGGTAAATTTATGATAATTTGATGATGAATGATGATTGATCGATAGAATTTCCATCTGGAAATAATATCGTTGTTTGCACACAGACATGTTTTCATTTGATAGTTAAATCACCGACTATCAAAGTTTTTGACCATTTTACGTTGTTAATATGGAGAGACCGGTTGGATTATTATCCAGAGAACCACTCCGTATTGGCATAAGCGTTGCGAATCAAGTATGCTGAATATATTGAAGAGGGAGTTATGCAAGGGCTATCCTATTTACAGAATAGTGCCTTCGGTTTGTCCAGTCCCAGGACAAACGTGAATGGACGAATGTCTGACAGAGTATATTCAAAGGATCGCGTAAGTTGATCTCTTCAAACGTACTTACGTTTGGTGGCGGAGGAATTCGTTTCTCTTAGCTGTATACCCGTGGTATTTTTGGTGAAATCAATTTGTGATTTGGCGGGTATGACGATGTGGCATTCAAAGTAATGGAGGTGTGATCCGTCAAAAGATACGTTATGACCTCTAGCCTCATCAACCGGGAAATGACAAAAATCGGGCAGGCAGCATGGCTATGTGGGTCGCACCCATTAGGATGTATGATCACCTATCTAGAGAAATTCCAATTGCTTCTTAAATCTATCGATGCTGCCCCATTCGGGAGATGGTTGCTGATCCCAACCGTTGGTGATATACATTCGATACACTCAAGCGAAATGAGTGGTCGGTCATGTGAGGGCCGGGTTGCAAGATGTTCTTGTTGACCCAGTGTATTCGCCTCTAGAGATACACTATCGGCAGGTGGTCCTATACCTTGTCAAAGTCGGAATCCAATTTCCAATAAGTGCCCGCGAGTTTGATTTGTATACTATATATGTAGAGCGTGAGATGCAAGCGTTCTACTATATTTTAATTACTTGTGATTAGACATTATTATAATATCAGATAATATATGATTTCCAAAGTGTTTTGGGTTATCGTAAGGTAAAAACCGTCCGTGTTTATGTGTGGATTGGACTTACGATTATCTTTTCTTTCGGAAGGATTTTGAAAGTTAAACCAAATGATTTGAGTTTACTCACACCAGTCCCATGACTGACCCAGAGTTTATTTTGTTTTGTTTTCCCTAAACTCTTGGGTGCCCAAATTTGTACGGGCAGTCAAGTAGTCAGGATTTACAGGTATGCTTGAAGAGCTTGGAGCAGGAGGATTCAAGATTTTTCTAGCTATTGATTATTCCGCTGTGATGAAAGTGTTTTACTCTGATAATGGTATGATATACATATACTACTTTGATTTCAAGATATGTTGTCTATTATATTTTATTCGTCCCGCTACGAGATTCGTGTTACTCTGATGTTGTTGTGTTCTTCTTCTTCTTCTGTTCTAATTTTCTATCTTATCTATCCTCACCCTCTAATTTCTTTCTTGGACTATCCGGTAATTTCGACTTTTGATTGTTCGATATGTGTTGTATATCGGATAATCAAGGTCGTCTTTTCCCGGGTCGTTACAGGAGAGGACCGGCAGGTCGGGAGGGCTGGCGGCGGCCGCTTGGTGGCGCGGCGGAGGCTGCGTCGGCGGCGGTCCTCCCCCCACGTTCTCTTTTTTTTTATATTTCCTATCTGAAGAAAATGAGAGGAGAGAGAGAGTAAAGAGAGGGGTGAGTATATATTTATTTTTAATTAATTAATTTATTTAATTTCAGAAAAACAACTTTTTATTTTGAATTCGAAATCAAGCCCACCGCCTGCCGTCCATAGCTAATTACCCTCATTCCGAACACAATGGGATATGTATCGTAAGCTGGTTCGATCATTTCGATCAGTTTTCATCAAAATCAACATATAACTCTATATATTGAATTTGAACGCGCATTTCAATTTACCGGGGTCACATACTAACTCGAAAAATTCCAGAAAAATATTTTCTAGCTTCGTATTGACGATACGGTCCTAACAAAACTAATTTCGTCGAATTCTGAGACCGTTTGAAAAATGGCCATTTTCCAGTCGATTAAAATCAACTGAAAGTGGTCAAACGCGTTTTCCTTTGCCACCCTCACATATTGATTCGAAAAATTATGAAATTTGAAACCTAGCAATAACTTGACACCACGGACCCAACAAAACTGGTTTCGTCGAAATCCGAGGTCATTTGCAAAATGTCCATTTTTAAGGGCCTGAATTCCATAGCGACTATTCAGAATTTTTAACGGGACATATCTTTTGAATCCCGCTATGAAATTTCGATCTTTCGGATTCGTTGGAAAGATATTATCAATTAGATCCTATCATTTTTTGTTTCACTAAAATCCGGATTGTTTTGCACCCTGTACATTCAATTGAAGTTTGAAATCGAATTATCGAACTACCGCGCCATTTTCAATTCTATTTATAATTATATATAATTATTTATATTCTAACGACGAACTATATAACTATATACGTTTGAATTATATTCAAAATAAATTTCTCATCGATATTATTTAAAATAATTCATTTTAAATAATCAAAATTCGCTAAAATTGCCAAAATGAAAATTTTAAACTGGCCCAGATTTTCGGGTTGTTACAATCTCCCCCACTTAAAACTTTTCGTCCCCGAAAAGGAACAAAGTCGAAAGTGGTTTGATTAATCAACTCTTCGTTCGATCTGGCTTCCATTCTCCAACTTTTCAGTTTCTGAGAATTTTCAAAAATTTCAAAAATTTGGCTAACACCCTAAATTTTCGAAAAATTTCGCCATAACCTCCCCTGCAATGGGAGCATCGGGAAATCTCAAATAGCTTCCCCGGTCCTTCAGATCTCAAAAAGAAAAAGAAAAAGCCAAGCGGCTAGCCAATAGGCTCATAAAATCATCATCACCCAAACAAAACAGTAAATTATGTAGTAAACATGTACCTATTTGTCGGGCAAACAAATTTTATTCTCTGCTCTAGCCTCCTTGCTATGACCTGTTCAATGTAAGTACAAGTATATGCAAGCAAATGCGACCAAATTTCAATACAATTCATTATTTGATACAATTAGGCATAATGGTTCAAAATTATCAAATAATTAAACAAACAACACAATCATCAATCAATTAGTGGATTAGAGTTTTCAAATTGATAACTTTGATACATAGTCAAAAATCAGATTTTTGATGCCAAATCACAACAAATAAATCTATCTATATAAGTTTTGGTTCTCACACCAGTCTAATGGAAATATATAGAAAATCACACCTTCGAAACTCGAACATAAATGTTGATGATGCGATCGCTATCATCAATATCATCTTCGGGCAACTGGAGTGTGATGCTATATCTATCCAATATATTAAAACTTTGAATATACGTTTGCAAGGCGTATATACAAATTCTTTATATACCGAATTGTCCAAAATCAATATAAATAAATAATCAAATACGAATAGTTGATTTAAATTTTCAAAACAAAAATGTTTTCACTTTAAAAAATTTACTCTTCACACTCGTTCTAGGATACTACTAATCCTATCTCTAACGAGTCATTCCCATTGGATATTACTAATCTAATTATCTGATGAATACTTTCGTATGGTTCTAATGTGCCTTGTTCTCTAGCTTTGTAAACCAAAGCTCTGATACCAACTGTGATGAGAAGGAATTTCGCTCGGTCCGAACCAGTCGCTAAACCGACCCAGACCGTTCGAAACGCCCTATCGTTTGAGAACATGACAAAATAGAACGCAGATGGAAGAACATTTCATTGTATATTACAACAATGCATCAGATTACAAGAATATACAGAGTATAAATGAATAAATATTACACAGAAATATCAGGGATTTAAATTACATTTAAATACATAGCAGCGGAAAATAATACAATACACAACTAGAAGGAGATATACGGATACAAAGCTTTCCGGATACCGTTCCAGCTGTAAACCAGGATCCTGTGAATATAAATCTGCAAAACCAAAACTACTAGCTGCCCGTGTCAAAATAAGGGCACCCAGAGTTTAGGTTAAAACAATAAACTCCAGGTCAGTCATGGGACTGGTGTGAGAACTAAAACAGTTATTAATCTTTATTTTTAAAGTTAGGTAAATCAAGGGACCACGCCGTATAACACGGAACGGGTTTCCTCCCAAGAACACCAGTGCATAAAACAACAGCGCAATGCTAAATAAAGAAAAATGAAGCTATTATAAGACCCAGGTCCTATCACACAATGCAACGCAAGCCGGGGTATAGGGTTTTTACCTTATAATAGCCAAGAATGCTTGATACGTTTAAAAGAAATCATTTGATACTATAATAAGTGTATAGTGTATAAAACAACTTCAAATCATAAGTATCAATCATAGGCGGCATGAATGCCCCATACCACTATGTCGCCATATATAGGTTATACAATCAAAATCGCAAAGTCACGTATTGGAAGTTGGGTTATCATTTATGGTATGAACCGAGGCTAGGGGCAAGATCCTCACCGATTCGAGACTGTCTAGTCCGAGCCTTAGGAACAGCCGCAACTGCCCCATGGATCGTCAGGGCCGGTCCACCGATGTGGATTATTATGCCTGAACACTACGTTTCCCCGCCCTTTGGGGCGTAAATCTGGCCCGTCAGCCGACCAGAAGCATCGGCCGAAACCAATATCACGAGGCGCCTCACTTTTCAGCAAGTAATAATAAGCAACATCCACATGAGTCAAACTCGTCAGCCAGTTCAAGCACTGACGCCACTCCTAACTAGAAAGAAACGCATGTCCTCCCTGAGGTCCGTCTCCAGTTTTTAGTTCATACTGGGTGTGATACTCGCGAATCAACGTTACACAAAGCTACGCCACACAAGGCCGTGCTTTGATCATCAACCACAAGACTTTGCTTTTCAACAAAAGCCTTGATCCATGCAACTTAGCATGCCACATTGTCAGTCCATACTGTACCACTGATTTTTGCCAATATATAACCTCTAGGCTCGTACGTCTCAGAGAAGGGTGTATAGCAAGAGAATAAATTCTCTGCCACCAAACAGATATATATTTAGCAGAGATCACCAATACAGTATAAAGGAATACAACGTCAGACACACTATCCATTTACAAGTCCGTTCTGGGTCTGAACGAAACCGGAGGCACTTTCCTCGCATATCCATCCATCTCCAAGTACGTCTGGACGACCACCAACTATTTCCATCCTCTTGGGTGTACAGCCCAATCAGGATCGTCGGTAATTATCCAAATGATGTGAAGACTTCCGGTCTTCAATCACCGTCTTCATCTTCGACATATCGTCGAATCGGTTATTTAGAATGGGTATAAACCCGGCCTTTCCGAACAACCCGCGTATATTTTAAATAAGTGTTACACAAACACAACATATGCCTCATTCCAATTCTTCAGTCACTAACCGTAAATTAATCAAGAGAATAATTTCCTAAATATCAACCCCGAAGGCCGAAACCAACATCAGATCAATATCCAGAAAACCATTCTGCTTGGCTAACCGACAGTTAGTTTCTAAATTTCACATTCATAGGGAGAGGTTCCCATTAATTTTATCAAAGATAAATTCCTTGAATTTATTCTTTAATCTTCTTTTGAATTTTGATTCAACTAGTCGGGATTAACGAACCTTACCGAAGTAATCATTTGTTTTAATTTCCCAATCCCAACCTATTCATCCCATGAAGTAAAACTGGTAATACTTCATATCTAACACCACGGTGTTATCGGTAAATTCAATTACCATTTCACGTTCAAATCTAATTAAAGATTTAACTATCGCCTGGAGCAAAACTGGTGATACTCCATTCTCGATCTTTTCAATCTAATTAAAGATTCATTAAAACTCCACTTAGTTTTAACCTTTGACTGGGTTAAAGAATAAGTGTCATTTAAAACACGGTTCACGGTAAACCCAAAATCACCTTCATTAATTATCGGGTTAAAGAACAAGTGTTACTTAAAAACACTGTTCACGGTAAACCCAAAAATCAATATCAATTCAATTCCAATTAAATATTATTTAATTGGTACACTTCATTAAATCTAAATAAAAAGATTTAATCTTTTCTCCACTGGGTTCAAGAACAGTGTTATTGAAGACGCCATTCACGACAAACCCAAATCACATTTGATATTCAATACAAGGCTCTGAATAGAAAATATCCCGCCTTATATTCAATATCAAATTCTACGACCAACAAATATCGTATTGGAAATAACGATCTATATATATCTATATCTTTCAAATTTCCATAACAACATCTGTATAGTCACGAAATCCAACATCGAAATATTCCGAAGACAATTTCGATTCAAATCCATTCCAATGCAATCATTGGAAATTCTTGTTATTTTCAAAACCATTTCAAATCCAATTTATTTATTTAAAAATAAATAGAATTATAATTCTAGTTCAAAACTAGTTCATTTCGATAAAAATCTATTTTTATCTTTTCAAATAGGGAGTTTCTCATCCCAATTCTTTCTAAATCATTTCTTATGATTTTACACAAATTATTACTATTTTTAATAATTTTATCAAGGCCCGTACAGTCGATTTCCATCAACGGCCATCGAACTGCACTTACAGCGACCTTTTTCAAATTTGATTTGGACATAATTCCAAATCCAACCGTTAGATTTCTAATTTCTAATATTCGTTAGAAAGCTCTTTTCGATACAAACCCAACGGTTCCGGTTTCAGGAGAATCTGACGGTCGGATCTCCCGTAATGTCCGTTTGAAATAAATGGTCGAAATTCACGAACTGCCGCGGCGCGGCGCGTTCTATTCAGGCCATTATATTATATATATAATATATATTTCGTCGATTACTATTCAAAGCGATTTTTATAAATAGTTTTTAAATTCGTTTCAAAATTCATTTCAACTTCCATTTCAATTCAAAGCAAAATTGAATTCTTCTTTATAAATTCGTTTTAAAATTCATTTCAATTCGCATTCAACGCAATTTGAATTCGTTTTCAATTCAATTTGGTTTCCAAAGTCGTTTTCTATTCGATTCAATTCAAATTGGTTTTCTATTCGATTCAATTCAAATTGGTTTTCAACTCGATTCATTTCGAAATCGTTTTCAATTCGATTCATTTCGAAATCGTTTTCAATTCAATTCATTTCAAAATCGTTTTCAATTCAATTCATTTCAAAATGAATAAAATCAATATAAATATCGTTCACGTCAAAATGGCGTCAATCTAATCAACACGGCGTCATAAATTTCTATTTTCAAATATTCTATTTCAAATATTTCTTTTTCAAAATAGTTGTTATTATCAAAATATTTCGTTCAACACATGACCAATCTCAATGGATGAGTACTGTCAATACATGAACCTTTATTTTATATTATTCTTTATTTTCTAAATTGGAATGAGGCCCAATCAATCACCATATAATGTTAATTATATGGATTTTCATACATTACACACCTATAATAGCATTGCAAAATAATCAACCATCAACCAAAGTGCACTACACTGTATAAGCATCAAATATAGATATCTAATGCTTATAACAGCCTGTCAATCAATCGATCGACATATTTAATCAATCAGGATGAGTGAACTTCAAATTTCATCCCAACACCCGTGTGGGGTTTCAAACAATCAAACACAGATTTTATTTGTACAGTTGGGCGATGTGTAAAATTTATCGACCCAATCAATGTCCTTCAAATAGGTGTACATAAACAAACCGTCTGGTTTGTAAATGAATATTTATTTATTCACATTCACGTTAAAAATTATATTTTTAACGATAAAACATTTTATTCCAACATATGAATTTCTATTCAGTTCATTCTTTAAATAAAATGATATTTTTATTTATCTAACTTAATTTAGAAAATTTCGGCGGCATAACGGCACGATACTAGAAACGGGACAAGGCCTAGCCTTATCCCCGGTCTAGTGAAGGCCCACGCCATTCACACATCAATCAAATCAATTTCATTTCACCAAACCATTCACTTCAAATCAAATAATCTAACTAATTTTTGCAATCAAACAAACAAGTCCATGGTCTGTGGACGATTGTGTCGGGTGCTACTAAGCACCGTCTGCATCCTAGTATATATATATATAACTAGAAAAAGAAATTGAAAGGTGAGAAATTCTCACAGATAGCTATCCTAGCTCCACGGCACTTCATTGATAGAAATCTTCATCGCTATCGCATCTTCGTCATCTTCGTTGCCCGTAGCCACTACATATATAAAAATCGAATTTTTACTATGCTATTCGATATATAAAAATCGAATTTTTACTTCGACGCTATATGGATAAAAATTCTATTTTATCACGCTATTCTCTATATAAAGTTTCCGCCTTTTCAAAAATAGATCTTTCACCTTTTCTACAATAAAGATTTCGCATTTATAAAAATATAGATTTCATCTTTTCAAATATATCATTATAAAAATCACATTTTTATTTTTCTACACATATAAAGATGCTATTTTTAATATTTCTATCATGTAAAAATTATATTTTTAATTCTCTACCTAAACAAAAATCATATTCTACGCCTTCTATATAGTAAAGATTATATTTTTAATACTTTAAAAATATAAAAATCATATTTTTAATTCTTTTAAAAATATAAAAATCATATTTTTATAAACACCTTCTACATTTAAAAATAGAATTTTCACTTCGTTGTTCGATATAGAAAAATCGAATTTTTGCTTCGCTATTCGATATAGAAAAATCAAATCTTTATCATCCTAGATCATTTTATTTTTCTAGCGCTTCCTTCTATGATAAAAAAAAATCAAATTTTTATAAAGTTTTCATATCAGAAAAATTATAGCATTTAAACTAAATAGAAATCAAAGTTTTTAAACTACCTAGAAATCAGAGAAAAAAAACTTACTATTTGCAAGGGGAGGTGGTGCGGCGCCCTCCTGGCGATCGGCGGTGGCTGCTCAGGCGATGCAGCCTGGGGTTCGCGTGGTCTAGGGTTTGGATGAGGGGGGGGGGGTTTGCATCGCGATTTGAGGAGGAGTAGAGAGGAACGGGGGAGGAGCGGCAGGTCGGGAGGGCTGGCGGCGACCGCTTGGTGGCGCGGCGGTGGCTGCGTCGGCGGCGGTCCTCCCCCCGACGTTCTCTTCTTTTTTTTATATATATATTTCCTATCTGAAGAAAATGAGAGGAGAGAGAGAGTAAAGAGAGGGGTGAGTATATATTTATTTTTAATTAATTTATTTATTTAATTTCAAAAAAACAACTTTTTATTTTGAATTCGAAATCAAGCCCATCGCCTGCCGTCCATAGCTAATTACCCCCATTCCGAACACAATGGGATATGTATCGTAAGCTGGTTCGATCATTTCGATCAGTTTTCATCAAAATCAACATATAACTCTATATATTGAATTTGAACGCGCATTTCAATTTACCGGGGTCACATACTAACTCGAAAAATTCCAGAAAAATATTTTCTAGCTTCGTATTGACGATACGGTCCTAACAAAACTAATTTCGTCGAATTCTGAGACCGTTTGAAAAATGGCCATTTTCCAGTCGATTAAAATCAACTGAAAGTGGTCAAACGCGTTTTCCTTTGCCACCCTCACATATTGATTCGAAAAATTATGAAATCTGAAACCTAGCAATAACTTGACACCACGGACCCAACAAAACTGGTTTCGTCGAAATCCGAGGTCATTTGCAAAATGTCCATTTTTAAGGGCCTGAATTCCATAGCGACTATTCAGAATTTTTAACGGGACATATCTTTTGAATCCCGCTATGAAATTTCGATCTTTCGGATTCGTTGGAAAGATATTATCAATTAGATCCTGTCATTTTTGGTTTCACTAAAATCCGGATTGTTTTGCACCCGGTACATTCAATTGAAGTTTGAAATCGTATTATCGAACTACCGCGCCATTTTCAATTCTATTTATAATTATTTATATTCTAACGACGAACTATATAACTATATACGTTTGAATTATATTCAAAATAAATTTCTCATCGATATTATTTAAAATAATTCATTTTAAACAATCAAAATTCGCTAAAATTGCCAAAATGAAAATTTTAAACTGGCCCAGATTTTCGGGTTGTTACATATATTCTATATAGCGACCTTTTTGAAAATTCATTCGGCCATAACTTTTGATTCCCGTTACGAAATTTCGATTTTTCAGATTCGTTAGAAAGGTATTGATAAACAGATTTAAATATTTTTGGTTTCACTAAAACCCGTTATATTCTCCACCCTGCATAGTCAGTCAAAGTTTGAATTCAAGTTTTCAAACTAACTCACTATTTCTAATTCACTATTTTATTGAAATATTCTATTTCAATTGTTCAAATTCCTTTGAAATGACCAATTTAAAGATTTTAAATTGGCTCGTATTTTCCGGGTTATTACAACTGGAGTCTTGTAATAGCTTCATTTTTCAAAAAAAAAAAACATTGCGTTGTTTTATGTTTTAAACTAGTATTCATGGGAGTAAACACGTTCCCTCTTATACGGTTTGGTCGCATGATTTTCCAACTTTTAAAGTAAAAAGTTATTAACTGTTTTAGTTCTCACACCAGTCCCATGACTGTCTCGGAGTTTTTTGTTTTAACCTAAACTCTAGATGCCCATATTTTCAACACGGGCAGCTAGTAGTTTTGGTTTTGCAGATTTCTTTTAACAGGATCCTGGTTTACAGCTGGAGCTATATTCGGAAAGCTTTGTATCCGTGTATTTCTTTCAGTTGTGTTATGTATTATATTTTCTGCTGTTGTGTAAATTCTTAATCTCTGATATTGTATTTCCAATGTGCAATATTTATTCATACTCTGGAATAGTCCTGTACTCTTATGTAATTGTTGTAATAGCAATGAAATGTTCTATTGTTTATGTTCTGATGCGTGTTGTTCTCAAAGCAATCCGGTCTCCTCCGTCTCTTCGGGGATCGGGGAAGTTTGGGTTGTTTCATTTTGGTATTATAGCTTTGGTTAACTCAATTCTTCGGGGTGCAACTCGTTAGAATAGAATGAAATACTCATCAGAGATTGGATAAGTAATACCTATGAATGAGAAACTCATTAGAGATGCGGTTAGTAATGCCCTAGAATGAGTTGAGAGTGACAATTTATAACTAACGTATTTGTGATTATATATATAATACGATCTTTGAAAATAAGATTTTTGAATAAAAGTTATATATATTTGAAAATTTAATCAACCAATTGATTGTTGATTGTGTTATGTGATTATTAATTCAACTAATTAAAAATAGTGAAACAACAAAACAAATAAGAGAAAGAAGGGTAAATTTAGCCAAATCGAATCAAAATATTGAATTGAATTGAAAATATATTAGAATTACATGTATGTACATGTATATATATTGAACAAGTCATAGCATGGACGCTAAGAAGAGGAATAAAATTGTATGCCTGACAAATAGGTACATGTTTACTATATTCATTGGGTTTGATGATTTTATGAGCCGATTGGCAAGCCGCTTGGCTTTTTTTTTTTTGATTGATGAGGTCCCTATGAGGCAAGTTGCAGTTTTATCGATCAACCCGTACAAAGGAGGTTATGGCGAAATTGTTCGAAAATTTAGGGTGTTAGCCAAATTTTTGAGAAAGTAGAAAGTTATTAGAAACTGAAATGTTAAAGAATGAAAGCCATAATGAAAGTTGAGTTGGTTAGTTAAACAACTTTCAGCTCTGTTCCTTTTCGAGGACGAAAAAATTTCAAGTGGGGGAGATTGTAACAACCTGGAATTTCTGAACCAATTTAAAATTTTTATTTTAGCTATTTTAATGGATTTAGAATATTTAAAATGATTTATTTTAAATAATAACAATTATAAATTTATTTAAGTCAAAATTTGAATGTATAAATTTATTTTGAATATAAAACGAGCCTGAAATTGCACGGTGGTTTGAAATTTCGATTTTAAATTTCAAATGTATGGGATTCAAAATAAATCGAAATTGGAATATTTTTACTGATACCTTTCAAGCAAATGTAATAAATTGAGATTTCACTTTATAAATAGAAAATTATGACCAATTTAAAATTTAAAATAGTCGCTATGGAATTTATATTTTTTTTTAAAATAATATATAGCCCTTAAAAATAACCATTATGCAAATTACCTCCATTTTCGATGAAACCACCTTTGTTGGATCCGGAATGTCAAATAATTACTAGGTTCATACATTCATAATTTTTGGAATTAATATGTGAGTGCAGTAAATTTAAATATGTTTGGTAATTTCAGTTTGAATTTAATCGACTAGAAAATGGCTAATTTTCAAACAGTCTCCAAATTCAACGAAATTAGTTTTGTTAGGACCATATCGTCAAAACATAGCTAGAATTATTTTTCTATAATTTTTGCAGTCAATATGTAGTCTCGGTAAAGTAAAATGTATGATTAAAATTCAATATATTGATTTATATTTTAATTTTGACGAAAACTAATCAAAACAGTTGAATTGACTTACGAAACATATTCCATTATGTCCGAAATTTGGGTATTTATATAGGGGCGACATTCATTAGGCCTAATTTGGAGTTCGGATCGATAAACTAGTAATTTGAAAATTAAACAATATTAAAGAATTCTTTAAATACCCCTATTCCCAAACCCCAATTCCCGTTACAATCTTTAGCGCCGCCATTTTCAAACTGAACGAATGGCTATTTTGCTCCAAACTTCCTCTCCACTTATCACTTGATCTGCTCATTGTTTTGGAAGACTCCAAGCCGGAAATCTCTTCAGCTACGTTGGATCTATATATCCAAAGGCTAAGATTTGGTGTCGTTCAACATGGAAGCCGATTTGGTGCCACAAAGGGCAGCCCTTTCTATTCAGATTTAGGCGCTGTTTGGGGTGCGGGTTGGCTAACGATTTGTGTGTGAGGTGGTGGCGTGAGCAGCTTTGGCGTGGCGATGTTGGATCAGTCTCTAGTGGTCCGGTTGGTGGTGCGCAGGCAAGGGTTTCTGGTTGATGACGGGTTTCCTCATCCAGACAGTGATAACAAAGGTTGGAAGATTGATTTTAAAATCATTAAGTTAATCATTTTGTTAGTTATAATTATTAATGTAATTAAAATGGTAAATGTTTAAATCAGTGTATCTTATTCAAACAAAAACAGAATTCAACAAATCTGGATCCATTGGAATCGTAATTTCGAACACCACGCCATGGAACAAACTAGGAATGAAACATGAATTGTTGGGATCTCTGATAAAATTGAATGTCATGTTTAATTTTATTAGAAACAATCATCATTAAAGAATGGCGGAGTGGAATCCAATGTGAGAACTCATTCTCACTCAAAATTATTTTATCATGTTATTGTAATCATTATAAAAGTGTATATATATATATCGATTGCCAGTATACATTTTTATCAGTTTAATTGACTGTTGCTCACCTCCCTCGTCCACAGACCATGGACGATTTAATTGATTGTATTGTGTTTTATTTGTGATGTTGAAATGTTTAACATATTAAAAATAATATTAAAGTTAATGTGGTAGTGAAATTAAATTATAAATATTTATTTATAATTTAAGCAGTGAAAATTGGTTACGTCTAAAAATAATCCAAACCAAATTAGAATTGGCTAAATTTATTAACTAATGATTTCTTTAAATGGACTGTTATTATTTGAAAGCCCCACACGGGTATTGGGATGATATTTGACATACACTGATCCCAATAATTAGTGGTATATCAATCGATGGGTTGACAGGCTGAAATGGGCGTTATTTATTTATTTTAATGGTTATACAGTTGTAAATTGCACTCTGGATAATGTTTGAATGCTAAATGATTATTTATCATTATTGTTGAATACATGCGATGTATGAAATCCATATAACTGAAATTATATGGTAATTGATTGAGTCACATTCCGATTCAGAAATAACGAATACTTTAAAATGAATAATATTTTAAAATAACGAATATTTTAAAATAATATTCAGTGAAGAATTAAAATATGGTTTTGTTATCCGATTTTGGATGGACACGAAAATATTGGAATATATGAAGCCGAGTAAGTTGATATTTGCCATTTTTACATGAACTAGTTTATCGATTGATTTTATTCATTTTAAAATAAATATCAGAAAGATTTGATTTCAAAATATGATATTTTGAAGATATTATCATTTTAATATTATACAGATATAGAGATCTTCAATTTTGATTTAAAATTGAAAATGAAGTTGAAATCGTTTTAAAATGAATTTATAAATGATTTATAAAATGTGTTTTAAATGGAAATCGATGAAATATATATATAATATATTAAGTATATTAAATGGCCTGAATAGAACGTGCCGCGCAGCGACCGTTCGTGAATTTTGACCATTGACTTCAAATTGATGTAACGAGAGATCCGACAGTCGGATTCTCCTAAAACCATAACCATTGGGTTCGTACTGAAAAGAGAATTCCAATTAATATAAGAGATTTAAATTTAAACAGTTGGGTTTTAAATTATATCCAAATCAATTTCAGAAAAGGTCGCTATGGATGCAGTTCAAAGTTCATATAAGGAAATCGACTGAAATGGCGATATTAAAATTATTAAAAATATGGATATATTGTGTAAAATCGTAATAAATGATTTGGAAAGATTTTGGATGGAAAAATCCATATTTGAAAAGATAAAAGATATTTTTATCCGAATGAACTGGTTATTAGCTAGAATAATAATTCACTGTTTTTAAATAAATAAATTCAATTTGAAAATGGGTTTTAAAATAACAGGAATTTTCCAATGAATAAATTGGAATGGATTTGAATAGAAATAACATCCGGAATATTTTGCTATTGGACTCTGTGATTATATAGATATTTTTGAGGAATTTGGAAGAAATATATATATATATATATTGTTTTTCCCAAAACGATATTTGTTGGTTTAAGAATTTGATATTGAATATAAGCCGATATAATTTCTATTCAGAGCCTTGTATTTAATATCAAATTGGTTATTTGGGTTTATCATGAACGGTGTTTTAAATAACATTTGTTCTTTAACCCAATTATTAGTGAAGATATGATTTGAAATTTATAAATCTTTTAAATAAGGTTAATGGAATTTTCCAAAGAAGGGTTTTCCAATGTAATATAGTAAATTGGAACTAAATGGAATTCGATTTGGTAATAATTGGGATGAGCTTCTGTGAAGGAAGACCGGTACTATATATAAAACTTAAAAGACTATGTCGTTATTCCATTTATATTAATAGTATGATACGGAAATTTATATCGATTATATATTGATCTATTTTCCATGAAAAATCTATTGTTAATGGAAGGAGATTTTGGTTTATTTTGAACTGTGTTTTAAATGATATTGGTTCTTTGACACAGTAAAAGATAAGATTAATTTCTTATGGTTGAATAATCATAAAGCACTGATTTTTGATATTAAAACTGAAATGGAGTTTTAGTGAAACTTTAATTAGATTGGAAAGGGAATAAGATAATTAAATTTATCGAATGCATGAAATGATCGAGAACGGAGTGCCACCAGTTTTACTCCAAGCGATAGTTAAATCTTTAATTAGATTTGAATGTGAAATGGTAATTAAATTTACCGATAACACCGTGGGTGTTAGATATGGGGTACTACCAGTTTTGCTCCATTGGATGAATAGGTTGGGACACGAAAGATAAAATAAATGATTACTTCAGTAAGGCATGATAATCCCGACTACTTAGTAAAATCTTTTGAAATTGATATCCAAAGGAAGATTAAAGAATAAATTTAAAAGAATTTATCTTTGATAAAATTAATGGGATAAAGATGTGATTATTTGAATAAAAGAATATTCTGGATTGGATTGAGGCATATGAAGTGTTTTTATAGCACTTGATACTGATTATAAAATACGAGAGTTATATAAAAAGACCGGGTTTATCCCATTTTGAATTACTGGTACAATGACTAAGAGTCGACGATGAAGACTATGGTTGAAGACCAAATATCTTCACATCGTTTGGATGATTACTGATGTCTTGATTGGGCTGTACACTCAAGACAAGGTAATAAGTGGTGATCATCCAGATGTACTTGGAGATCGACCAGAAATGTGAGGAACTCTCTCCTATATTATACATATGGGACGAAGAATAAGGTGCCTCCGGTTTCGTTCATACCCAAAACAGACTTATAAATGGATGTGTGTTTGACATTGGATTTCATTCTGTGTTGATTGAATTCTATCAAATATATATATCTGTTTGGTGGCAGAGAATTTATTCTTTTTCTTAACACCCTTCTCTGTGACGTACGAGCTTAGAGGTTATATATTGATAGACATCAGTTGTATGGCGTGAATTGTCAGTGTGGCATGCTGAGATGCAAATCATAAAGGATTTTGTTGAAAAGCAGGGTCTTGTGGATGATGATCAAAGCACCGCTTTTAATAGTGCTGCTTTTTGTGGCGTTAATTCGCGAGCCTCACACCTGGTATGAGTCAAAAACGGGATAGTGACTGCAGGGAGTGCATATGTTCCTTTCTAGTTAGGAGTGGTGTCATGGTATGGAGACCAGACATTTTTGCTTATGTGGATGATGGATTGTGAGGCACCTTTTATTTGAGTCCTAAGTGGCTCTTGATATGGTCGATGTACTGACCAGATTTTATGCTGCATAGAGTAGGGAAACGTATTGTTCAGGAACTACTAATCCACTAACATAAGTGTGGACCGGCCCTGAAGATCAAAGGGACGATGCATTTTATTCCTAAGGCACGAGCTAGAGTGTCTTGAATCGGTGAGGAGCCATTCCTGGCCTCGACTCATAGATGGAAATCCAATTTCCAATACGACATTGTGCGGTTTTAGTTGTAGAACTAGTATGGCGACATGATATATGGTACCCACGCTATCAATGATTGATACATTTATATTTGAAATTGTTTCGACACTATGCACTTATAGTAATATCAAAATGATTTTTTTTAAACGTACCAAGCATGTTTGGCTATTAAGGGAAAACTCTATCCTCCGGCTTGCATTGCATTGTGTGATGGGACCTGACTCTTATAATAGCTTCATTTTTCAAAAAAAACATTGCGTTGTTTTATGTTTTAAACTAGTATTCATTGGAGTAAACACGTTCCATGTTATACGGCGTGGTCCCATGATTTCCCAACTTTTAAAGTAAAAAATTATTAATTATTTTAGTTCTCACACCAGTCCCATGTCTGACTCGGAGTTTATTGTTTTTACCTAAACTCTGGGTGCCATATTTTCCACCATGGGCAGCTAGTAGTTTTGGTTTTGCAGATGTCTTTTAACAGGATACTGATTTACAACTGGAGCTATATTTGGAAAGCTTTGTATCCGCGTATTTCTCTCAGTTGTGTTATGTATTATATTTTCCGCAACTGTGTAAATTCTTAATCTCTGATATTGTATTTCAAATGTGTAATATTCATTTATCCTCTGGAATATTCTTGTACTCTGATGTAATTGTTGTAATAGCAATGAAATGTTTAATTGTTTATGTTCTGATGCTTGTTGTTCTCAAAGCAATCTGGGCTCCTCCGTCTCTTCGATGATCGGGGAAGTTTGGGTCATTTCACTTTTAGTGTACCACGTTACATCCAATTTTATTCACTTGTAGATCGCTATGGATAAAAGTAAAAATATGGTCATGTCAAGCAAGGCGATACGATCCCAAAAATATAATAATATAGACAAGTCAGCTTATTCTGTGAAATCTCAAAATCGCTGATATAGGGTGCAAAATACGTTAAACAAAAAGTTTCTTATTTTTCAAATTAAAAATTATGGAAAAATTCTAAAAATTAAATTATAACTACGTCTCAAATATCATGTCCAGATTCGAAACCAATATTTAATTATAATAAATAAACTGTTATGGATTATAAACGATATCATGGCGACTATTTGAATATTTGATTTGGATATAACTTAAAATCTATACGACGAAACTCTGATTTTTCACTTCCATTAGAAAAATATGGCTCGACAGATTCGAACGTTTCTTATTTCTAAAAAATTCGACTTATAAAAGGATCTGGTATACTCAGTTGAAGTTCAAAATGTTAAATTATGAACTGCATCGACGTTACGAGCTCGATTATAATTTATTTATAATTAATACGTTCAATCGTCGTTTGAATAATATATTTGTTGCTATAACTTGAATGTAAACTCAATTAAATGTCTTATATTATCAAACCAATATATTAAAATAATTAAATAAATTAATTATTAAATTGCTAAAATTTCGCGATGTTACATTCCTTCCCCTTTAGAAGAATTTCATCCTCGAAATTGCTAAGGCAGGAAAAATGTATAAACTTTATCATAACTAGGTTAAATCATCTGTTTTTACTCCTTAACATCATTTTCAACTCAACTGATTTATTTCAATTAAAATACGAATTCATTCCTATTCACAAAAACTTTCAAAAATTCTGAATTTTCTAAACTCCAAATCTCCAAAAAAAATCGTCAACGTCTCCTTTGCTTAGCTCAATCGGTACAACAACAACTCGCCTCTCTAGGACTTCTCCAATCCAAAAGAAAATCAAACAACCAAATGAATTTCCAAATGGGATCATAAAAATCTCATACACAATATAATATAAACTTGTACCTTTTTTATTGGGTATTCAACTATGTCTCTTCCACCTCCTTTCAATTCAGCATATACAAATACATTTCCAATTGATCTCCAGCCAATTTATCCTCATATCCAATCATTCGCTTATAACCAAGCCAAAATCCATTTCAAATCCTTGTTCCATTCTCAATTTCAAATTCTTATCCAACATTCCAATTCCATTCCAGATTATCTCTAATCCAAATCCAATTTACGTTAAATTCTAGTTTATTTATTCACCTCTAACATTTTAATATATTTAACTTCATAAGTTAAATCAAAATTTTAGAATTTAAATTCCTGGGTTTTATTTCAAATCAGTTTGAAGTCATGTATGTTTACACATAACAATAAAAATTCAAAATATTTGAACTTTTAACAACTTGTTTCCTCTAAACAATTCAAAACAAAATCTTTGGTAATAATACATCACTTAGAAACTCAAAAATGAACAATGATGATTTGGGTAGCATCTTCAGTGTTATTTTCCAGCAATTGAAGTGAGTTTCAATATTATATCACTTTCCAAAACTATTTTTTTTCCATTTTGAAATTACTTCAAAATTTTAAAATATCCTTCACAATATTTGAAAAACGTTTCCAAATTCACCCAGGATCATAAAATATCCATTTATTTAATCCAAATTCATTTCCTAGTTTCTAGGATTCTAATTCCCAATTCAGTTTTAAGTTCAGATTTAATTCATCTGATTCCATTTACTACATTATACAAATTATGATTGGTATTTATAACCATCTCAATTATAATATTACTCGATTATAATAACAACCAACACATCCAATATATATTATAATAATTCCAAGTTATATACTTCTTTATATCAAAATATGTTTTGGGTAATATTATTTCATTTACCCTCTTTCAAAACATACTGTTTCAGTTCATCGTATTCAAGCATTTAGAAACCCCTATCGACAATATAGGGCATTACTAGCCCCATCTCTATTTAGTCACACCACAGAGCCAAGGTAATCACCAAACCTTCAACTCTGATACCTTTGTCACGACCCAAGGGTTTTCGATCCCGAAAATCGACACAAAGCACCATGTCAACTATTCGAGAATCGGAAATACCAGATCATTAATAGAAAGAAGTTAGAAGGTGAGAATAGAAAGAAAAAAAATTAGAATATAAGAAGAAGATCACAACAGAACAAACACGGATCTCACAGCGGAATGAATAAAATATATTATAACATAACTTTGAAATACAAAATTGTATTTATGCTTATATCCATCATCATCAGAGTACATAACATACATACCACAGTGGAAATAAACTTTATATATAACTGATGCTAAAGCCTCCTGCTCCAAGCGCCTTCAAGGGTATTTGTAAAATCCCGACTACTTGACTGTCCGTACAAATCTGGGCACCCAAGAGTTTTGGGTAAAACAAAACAAAATAAACTCTAGGTCAGTCCGACTGGTGTGAGTAAACTCCAGTCATTTCGGTTTAACTTTTCAAAATCCTTTTCAAAAGAAAAGATAATCGTAAGACCGATCCACAAATAAACACAGATGCTTTTTTATCTTACGATAATCTAAAACATTTTTAAAACAATACTATTTTGATATTATAATAGTGTCTAATACAAGTAAATAACAATCTAGCAGTACGCTTGCATCTCACGCTCCACATATATACAATATACAATCAAAAACGCAGTCTCTTATTGGGTAATGGATTTCCAACTATGACAAGGTATGAAAACACGTTCCGATCAGCGTACTCAAGTGGGGATACACTAGAGTTCAACAAGAACATCTTGCAACTCAGCCACACATGACCGGCCATTCATTTCGCTTGGATGTTCCAAATATATTATCGCCTTACGTTTGGTATACCAACATAACTGTTCTCAGCAAATACAAAATCAAAAGAAGTAACAAATATGAATATTCTTTAGATGGTGATAATATACCGTAATTAGGTGCGACCCACTAATCCATGATGCCTGCCCGATTTTTGTCATTTCCCAGTTGATGAGGCTTGACGTCATAACATATCTTTTGATCGATCACATCTTCATTTACTTTGAACGCCACATCGTCATACCCACCAAATCACAAATTGATTTCCCCAAAAATACCATGGGCATAAGGCTAAGAGAAACGAATTCCTCCGCCACCAAACGTAAATACGTTTGAAGAGATCAACTTACGTGATCCATTAGATATATTCTGTCAGACATTCGTCCATACACATTGTCCTAGGACCGGACAAACCGAAAGCACCATTCTATAAATCCATATTAGGAAATTGTTACCTAGGATCGCCATAACAGTCCTCTCATAAACTCCGTCTTTCAATTATCTTCATTATATATGATTCACAATGCTAATGCCCATACGGAGTGGTTTTCAGATGATAATCTGATCTCGGTCTCTCCCTACAGAAAATGGAAAAATGGTCAAAAACTTTGATAGCCAGTAATTTAATTGTCAAAGGAAAAATATACATACCATAATCGTATTTCCAAATGGAAATATTACCGATCAGTCATCAATTATCACTAAGCCCCTTCAAATAGATTCATCAAAATCATTTCATTTCCCATTTACCGTATTTCTCCCAGATATTTCTTTAAAACTCACTTATCCCTTTTTACAATTCTTGGCAAAACATTTCCTTATATTTCTAACCTTTTATTTTCTTATATTTAGAAAATACACAGTTTTTAATATTGGAAAATATTTCCATTTCTTATTCATGCATCGCCATTCTTTGCCATTTGTTAATCCCTGAATGTAAACTAGTAAGAGATTAATTCCCTAAGTATCAACCCCGAAGGCCGAAACCAACATCAGATTGTTACACAAGAAACCATCTGCCTTAGCTAATCTCATGTCAGTTTCCAATTCCTTAATTCCTTTTATTAATTTCTTATTTACAAACTATTTACATAACTTTCATATCCAGTTTACAAATCTACTTCTTTCCGAAAATATTTAATTGTAACGATAACATTATAATCTTTGCCTTTGAAATATTTAATATAAAAATATAACTTTTACTTAAATAAATAAACAATTAATTAATTAATTAATTAGATAAATAAATAAATCTTGATTATAAACGGAAAGTAAATGGTACTTTCCTAGGTTCGATAGAATAAATTCCAACATATAATTATTTTCTAAATAATCTCCATTCAATTATCGTTCCGATCTTTGAAATAGTATATCGTTTCAGGTCAAGTCCATTTCTAAATTCACTTTTGAATTTATCACTTCCAACACATCACCAAATCTCTTTATAACCATTCCAATTTGCAAAACATTTGCTATTAAATCATTATTCACTTTAAAACGTGAATACTGTTCCTTTGCAGAAATCCGGACTCATTTTATTAAATAAAATCTTGATTTAAATGATAAATAACATTACAGTTCTAAAATTATACATATCTAGTTATTTTATTAATTCATATTAATATCCCACTTTGTAAACTCTGTTTATGAGTCAACTTCTTGCTAAGTATATATTAAGTTTATAATTTCATCTCGCTTACATATTCTATTGTAAAGTATTGGTTTGAAACCAATATTAATTATCATGTACATCTCCAAATTATATAATATATATTTTCTAAAAATAAATTATTTTAATAACACTGAACATTGTCGAATTATAGTTACAATCCTTTATAGTATTATTCAACTCAAATTCACATTTCGAGCCTCAAAATAAATTAAATAGTTTCTCTTTCCATTACCCATTTCTAAATTAACATTCACGGATTATTTAATAATTATTATTTAAAAATAATTATTTTATTCCATTTGTAAATATCATTTATAACTCAAACTTCTATGTTTAATATATTTAAACAAATTATTATAATATAGCCAATCAAATTCATTCTCTATTTTTAAAATAGAAATTTCCTTTTCAAAACACCGATTTCTTTTCCAATATATTTGAATATATTTTATGGTATTTTAATACAAATCATTTCAAGTCAATGTTATCCAGACATCCCAAAACACACAATAATCAATTACCGATTATTTGTCACATCATATAATACAATATATAAAAAAACAATATAATTATTGAGGAATCTAGTTGGATCCCTCCAATTTGTTACCCTGAATCCATAGACGTTAATCAACATAGTAACACTAATTTCATATCAATATGAAATATTATAATAAATGGGATCAATATTTAACTAATGGTTTTTATATATATATAACTATATCTAAAATTTTAGCTAATTAATAAGCAATCCATCCAAACAACCATCACACAACAATCAATTATCATTTATCAATATTAAATAACATTTATAAAATTATAGAACTAATCAGAGTTAGTGAGTTTACCCACCTTGGTCGTTAATCATTAAATAACGTTTAACGTTCGGTTGATCTGATTAGATGTTTTAATTTGGCTTAAAATTCAAATGAGCTCCAAATCGCTCCATACTAATGCCATCGTGTAGCCTGCGTTCATTTAATCCCAACGGATCTTGTTTCATTAAATTTGGTTAACGTACGCATAATTTATTACATAAAAAGTTGGTATACAGATTTAAATGGAGTTAATTTATATCAATTTTTGTTATTAGGCCTTATCTTTATTTGAACAGCCCATATCCACTATCCACCGTTTGCTACAGTACCCCTCTTCCCTGCTATTATTTCAAACTTCTGGAATCCAACAAGCCATGAACGTGAACTCTTAAGCCTCGTTCCAGCAAATATAGCCATCTCCATTTCCTGGGTGCCCTTATATTATTATATATATATATATTTTACTGGACTTACCATTTGGCCCAACACCTGTATTTCCCCCACCTGCGATTCCTTGTAGCTCCATACAAGTCATCTTCCACATTTTAACCACAATAGACTTCAGCTTCCCCACTCCACAAATAAAACCAATCGTCACTTCACCATTCTGTTATATATTTTTTTCCTCTTTTTTTTGGCCTTGCGTTTTACTCTTCAGCCCAATGTCCAACTTCTCCCACTCGTATTATTGTTCCTCCTTCTTCCATAAATAAATGTCATAGCACCTGCTCTCTTTTATCACCATGATCGAAAAAAAAATATCAAATCTCTTCTTCCCCACTCCACTTAAAATCTCACAAACAAACCCCATAGCACTCCTCAAGAGAACCACATCACCTTCTGCCAAAATGGCCATACTCACTTCGTCCGACATCGTGGCGGCTCCAGCCATCCCGTGATGCTATAGGGAAAAAGGTTCCAACACTTTTAGTTCCAGAATTCCACCTAAAATGGCATACAAACTCGATTGGATCTCCTGAGCTCCAAAATGATGCCGAATTCACCTAAAACTCAATAAATCGAGAGCAGTTTCCTACTCTCGAACCCACTGGAACATTTCGATCTCGATAATATTGCATCAGATAGTATGCAGGTTACACTGTCCCGAAGCTCTTTGTTCAAGGGTCTCAAAAACGTATGTTTTGTAAATTATAGTGGAAGATAAAATTTGTTTAATATATTTTCTCGCCATTAATAAGTTTTGATTGGAAGCTTTGCTGAAAGATATATAAGATAGTGTGCGTATGTATATATAAGGTGGACATCCTT
Organism: Allium sativum; assembly: GCA_030737875.1. Taxonomy (NCBI): domain Eukaryota; kingdom Viridiplantae; phylum Streptophyta; class Magnoliopsida; order Asparagales; family Amaryllidaceae; genus Allium; species Allium sativum. The sequence goes on from CM060912.1 coordinate 898,582,944, forward strand.
CATGGCTAAGGAGTAGGAAGCATATGCGGTAGGTGTAACACCCCGTAATTCTGCAACACTAGGATTCACAAATCAAGGTAGAATTAAAAGTTAAAATCAAAATCAAGGGAAACGGGATATGCCATTGCGTTCATCTTGGAATTCTGCATGAAAACGAGTCCGAGTTTGCGTAAATCGGAGTTCGTATGAGGAAGATATTGCCTCCGGAAGATTCAGCGAAGTTCAAATTTCAAAACAGGTCAAGTTCAAAATTCAAATCGGACCCAGATTGGGCTGGGCGGGAATTTTGCCGCCCAAGGCACCCAAGTCGACTGGGTAGTCGACCTGGGTCACCCAGGTCGACTGGTTAGTCGACCTGGGGGTCGACCCCCCTGCTTTTTCCAGCTTTCTGCACCTGGTTCGTTCTGATGTATCTGGTCACGTTTTCTGACCAGGTTCGTCCACCTAACACTATATAAGCAGTCCTAGTCTCCTTCTCTATTCACAATTCTTTTCTACCCTTATGCTACAAAGATTCTTAGCGAACATGTCTTCTTCTCCTCCTCTTAATTAAATAATAAATAAAATAATATATATAAAATAAATCAAGACGAGGAGGTGTTGCTCAAAGACTTTCAAAGGGGAGATTCAAGCTAGAATTCAAGTGAAGATTCGAACGAATGCAACGATGTTTTTATACGAATCATAGCAACACCATCTTTCTATTCTAATCTAATCTCTGTAAGTCGGTTACTTTTTAGATTTGAACGTTTCTCTCTGTTCGTGACATGAATTAAAGGAATAAAAGAATATGCCAAATCTTTCTATTTGAATCTGTGCCTACATCTTTGGACTTAATTAAGAACTGTTATGATTCGATGACCGATAAGACTGTGACTATGAAACTATGGACCTTAGAACCATATGCCTCTTTGACTATGAACATTTCCTATGACTATGAACATTTCCTATGACTATGAACATTGCCTATGACTATGAACATTGCCTATGACTGTGAACATTGCCTATGACTATGGACATTGCCTATGACTATGACTGTGACTATGAGAATTATTTCCATGACTATGAACACAAGCCTATACCTTTGATTAGGAAGCAAAACTATTGTCTATGACATAAATGGGACAACTGTGATTAAGCACCTATGGTTCATGACTAGGAAAGTGTTTCAGTTTTGTGACTGTGAAATTGGGTCTAAACCCGATTATCTATCCTGTCTGTTCTTTGTTTCCTTTGGTTTTAGACCTTGGGAATTTAACTATTAAGTTAGGTCTACCCATGTTCTTGAACCTACTCCTTTATTCCATCTATTCTTGGTTTTAGACCTTGGGAATTTACCTATTAAGTTAGGTCTACCCATGTTCTTGAGCCGACGTCGTTATTCAACCCTTTTTATGTAAGTTAGTATGTCTATCCTTTGCATAGCATCTTTTGTTCTCTGAACCTAGCTTTATTTATAATCTAGAATGAGTCACGATTATACGAACGGTGGGAATGCGGTTTGTGCAAAATATGAAATTTACTAAAAACATAGTTTAACTTGGGAATTGGCATAAATTGGGAACATGTATTATGGCATGTTCATAGAAATGCAAATTGGATAAATTTGACATGAATTATTAGATGTGTAATTTGAATCTAGTATTGACATGTAAATCTAGCATTTACATGAATAGTAAACTAGAGTAATAAGTCTAGTTTGACATGAATTAGAATGTTGAATCGGAATTGGATTAGCTAATTTGGCACGGTAAATATATTGGCATAAATGTGAAATTGGCCATAATTGAGAATAACTGTCAGGTTTAGAAAAGTCATGGTTAGTGACACTTAATTTGGTATAGTTTATATACCAAAAAGCATAAGTATGATTTAGGAAGGGAAATGGGCCATAGAAATAAATGTAGACTATTTACATTAAAAGAGTAATTGGGAAATAAGTAAATTAGGAATAATTTACCTATAGAATCTGGCATAAATGAGGAAATGTGAATTTAGACAAATTAAAGGTTTATTAACGACATCTCTTTTAATAATAAGCCAGAAAGTTCTAGGGTGACAGAGAGGATAGTGTCTAGGCTTGAGTTTGGAAAATACAAGTTTCCTTCTCTCCCTGGCTATCCCTAACTGATCCGATGGACGGGATGGTTACTTTCAAAAACCTGATTTGAAAACTAATCAAAACCCCTTTGAACTTAGAAAACACGAATATGCCTAACCCGAGGTTAGACAGAGTTGCGATGTAAACCTGCCTGGAACCAACCGGCACATCCAGTATTCGCAACAATATCTGTCTAATGTGAGTGGTAGCGGCTTTTATTTATTTAGTTAAAGTTAGAACAAGAATGGGAGGGTTAAGTCCATAGGAACACTTAACCAACTTAACACAGTTAAGCTAAAATGGGAGGGTTAAGTCCATATGAACACTTAACCAACTTAACACAGTTAAGCTAAAATGGGAGGGTTAAGTCCATAGGAACACTTAACCAACTTAACACAGTTAAGCTAGAATGGGAGGGTTAAGTCCATAAGAACACTTAACCAACTTAACACAGTTAAGCTAGAATAGGAGGGTTAAGTCCATAGGAACACTTAACCAACTTAACACAGTTATGCTAGAATGGGAGGGTTAAGTCCTTAGGAACACTTAACCATCAGGTTGTGATAAAGGAATGAGGTTAATTCTAAAACATGAAGGGACAATACTTAACCATTAATAACATGTTAGTTAAGACAGACGGGCAAGGTTAAGTTAAAAAGGAACACTTAACCTATATAGGGTGAATGGGTAGGGTTAAGTAATAAGAAATACTTAACCAATATAACTTGGTTTGTGGAAGGGTTAAGTCAACATGAATTACTGAAAACACTTAACCAGTTTAACAGAATAAATGAAGAGGATTAAGTTAGCCTGAATTGATTAATGACACTTAACCAATCCAAATTGACGGGAAAGAGAACTAAGTAGTAAACCTTAGTTAAGAAAACGACGAATCTGGAGACTAAGTGGAAAATCTTAGTTAGTAAAACGAAGTAGTAATTCTTAGTATAACACGGGAAGGAGCGAAGGTCCATCTGAGTAAAAAGGAGGCTCCAACGAATTGGGTTACGAAGCCCGAGGCTTCGAGGGGACATGAGGGTACTCTTGGTATCCCTATGTGAGGCTGCAGATGATCCTCCTGTGCTCACAGAGGTTAAGGTCTATGTAGAAGAACCAGGGGTATGCCTTGGTTGTAATATATGGCAACCTAAAGACTAGGATGGACCGGCGTGATTCGGCGAGAAAACGGTAGCCTTGTGATAGCAACTCGTCGTCTACCATCCATCTTGAGTCAATCGAGATACGTGAAGCGGAAAGGCGGAGAACTCCAGAAGACCATATACTTGCTATCTAGTTATGGGCGAGGATGGCCATAGGATAGTAGGGGCACCGGGGCCGGCGTATAGTTCTCATTTTTCAAGGTGTGCCTTTCATTAGTTGAGGGAGGGGTCAAGTGGGACCATAGCCACTGAAATAAAAACAGACCTTAGCATCTGCATCGGCAGATATCTGAAAGCTCCCGACCGAGTTCTGTATTCCTTGATTTGCCCTGACACAGGACTCGGGTCGCACATTACAGGACATGTGCATCTAGACAAGCGATAACGATTCGCGATACATGCGTGGGGAAGTATAGGAACATATACCACTCTAGTTAGTGTGTCCTAGACTTGGGGGCATCATTCGACAGGTAGCATAATCCTTAGTTGGACTAGGTGGCATAAATCCTGAATCCGAGAAGCATTCAGCAGATAGCGTAAACTCTACTTGGATCTAGAAGGCTCTTGGTAGAAAACCCTAGATTAAATCTAGGTAACAAATAAATAAATGGATGCCTGAAGGCGATGGAAAATACAGGGATTGGGATCACGTTAGCGTTACTAGTTGGGACATTAGTTAGCTGACGCAGAGATATAGAAACCAGTATAATAAAGTATTAGGGCGAAGCGGCGAAAGTATTAGAGCATATCCATTTTATCTTATCTTAGAATACCTTGTAACTATCTTGTGTTAATCTTGTAACCTTGCTGACCCTATCACCATGGTGTTATCTTGTATTCAGTTAATTCATGACGTTTTGTTTTTCTAAGTTCACATGCTAGAAGTTACTGAACTTACTCAGGCTTTATGTCTGACTCTGTTTTTCTTTCGTCTACTTTTCTTCCGTTCCCCCCCAGGTAGTAAAGGAGGGAATAGTATAGCTCAGGTTAAGTTGGACTGTCACTCTTCCCCCAGCTTGAAGATTTGCCGAAGTTTTGCTTGGATTCTCTTTTCAGATGCTGTGGCTGGCTCTTGCTAGTAATTGGGGAATATAAATGTTGTTTTATGCTTCTTTATTTTGTAAGATAGATGATACTCTGATATTGTAAAAAAATCATTGTACAAACTATTTTATCAATAAAGCAAAGTTCTATTTTCTGCTGTTTAATTTCTGTCTGTCTTGTAATTTATCTGCATCTTTTACCCTAAATGCTCCACAGAACTTAGTGCATTCCCTTTGTGAGTGACACTAACGGACGTGGGGTGTTACACGTGGTATCAGAGTTGAAGGTTACCAGATCAGATAAAGGATTTGAAAAATTATTTTCAAAATGGTTTTTAAAGAAGCATTTTCAAGAGAAAAGATTTGTTTTAAAGACATATTCCCCAAAGCCATACGCACCATCTTCTCTTCCTCTATTTAAATTCTTGTCTTCTTCTTTCTTGAGTCTCTGGGGCTCCTGGATTTCTGGGAGGTAACCTCATCAAAGAGCAAATTAGTTCCTGTCTTCCATCCATAGTCGTAGTTGTTTCATCTACGGGCAGTTTTCTTTCAAAGCTTATAGGGTTTTCCGGACGATGGAGGTAGTTTTCGAGAGATTTGTCAACATGACTACACACGGAAGGGGATGAGGAGTTTGGCTAAGGGGCATAACCTTAGGATGAGGAATTCATGGATGTAGACTTAGCACACGAAGGAGGAAGAAATTATAAAACCTAAGACAAGTGGAAGTATCTTTACTAGGGTATGATAGGGCATATACTTAAGAACAAGGGCAAGAACGAGGACGAGATTTTCAGAAGGACAAGTACATGCTTTCGCCACCAAGCGTACCTAAGAGAAAGGTAGTCCGGTTGGAAGAGTCTAGTTTTCTATTCGTAATATTTCCTTAGGTTCTAGCTCTTCTCATATGTTCATATCCACTTCCATAGTTGGGTCTCTGCACCATAGTACTTGTATAGTAGAAAGATCCCACTAGAGTCTCAAATCCAGTTGGTGGTCCGACCAGTTTATTTTTGGTTAGTAGGGATTTGAGAATAGCTATCGAGTTTGCTTATATCATCTCACGTAGATCGTCTAAATTTGGGGGAAATATTCCTTGGGTGCTTGTCTGATATTGGTTTAGGCCTTTGGGGCTTGTACTTGAGGAATATCGAGTTCAGTTTGGATGGTTTGCGTGAGAGATGAATAGTTGTGGCAGGCACTCCAAAGAGCACGTAGTGACCTTTCGACTCTTATAGTTATGGCATGGCGGATAAGAGGGAAACCTCTAATCATCTTAGTACGTATACCTGGTACCATGATTGACATCTGTTTATTTTGAAAATGGAGATCCGGAACTTCACAATCGTGAAGTAAAATTAGTTAAGATACAGTGGAGTAAAGCTCAAGTAGGCTAGATACTAACATCATACCCTTTTCCTTGAGCGTGCATCCTTGATTTCTTTGTTTTAGGAGCTTTACGCATAATTGTTTCTCTCTTTCCAAAGTATATCACCTAGGTCGTATCTTCAATCCTTAGGTAGAAGCCAATGGAGGAAAACATATATTTGAAACATGTTATGGTTAATGGTTGCAAGTGGTTTCTAATGGTTGCTTGTGAATGCATATGCATACGTATTAGGCACTAGATCAGTTCAGATGCTTTCATATTGCATTTACAGATATGTATTTGTTTGTAAATTGAACTTGATATGTTATCATATGGGTGTTGCATATGGATGAATGGCCGTGCACGCATATAGTATTTACATAACTAGGGATGCTTGCATACATGGTTGGACGCATGGCACTGACATGACTCGCATTAAGGAGGTCGACTGATTCAGTAGACCGCCTGATTTTACATTAGATAAAGACATATACACACACTATGCATATGAACATGAAAGCATTAGAAATCTTTTAAGGACAATGGATGCCTATGAGTGAATGGTTGAGTAGATGGGTGATTGGATGGTAGGACACATTATTCCTAACTTGAAGATTTCGGGGACGAAATCCTTTTAAGTGGGGGAGAATGTAACACCACGTAATTCTACAACACTAGGATTCACAAATCAAGACAGAATTAAAAGTTAAAATCAAAATCAAGGGAAACGGGCTGCGCCATTACGTTCGTCTCGGAATTCTGCATGAAAACGAGTCAGAGTTTGCGTAAATCGGAGTCCGTATGAGGAAGACATGGCCTCCGGATGATTCAGCGAAGTTCAAATTTCAAAACAGGTCAAGTTCAAAATTCAAATCGGACCCAGATTGGGTTGGGCGGGAATTTTCCCGCCCAAGGCACCCAGGTCGACTGGGTAATCGACTTGGGGGTCGATCCCCCTGCTTTTTTCAGCTTTCTACACCTGGTTCATTCTGATGTATCTGGTCACGTTTTCTGACCAGCTTTAGCAGTCCTAGTCTCCTTCTTTATTCACAATTCTTTTCTACCTTTATGCTGCAAAGATTCTTGGCGAACATGGCTCCTTCTTCTCCTCTTAATTAAATAATAAATAAAATAATATATATAAAATAAATCAAGACGAGGAGGTACTGCACAAAGACTTTCAAAGAGGAGATTCAAGCTAGAATTCAAGTGAAGATTCGAACGACTGCAACGACTATTTTTCTACGAATCATAGCAACGCCATCTTTCTATTCTAATCTAATCTCTATAAGTCGGTTACATTTTAAATTTGAACATTTCTCTCTGTTCTTGACATGAATTAAAGGAATAAAAGAATATGCCAAATCTTTCTATTCGAATCTGTGCCTACATCTTTGGACTTAATTAAGAACTGTTATGATTCGATGACCGATAAGACTGTGACTATGAAACTATGGACCTTAGAACCATATGCCTCTTTGACTATGAACATTTCCTATGACCATGAACATTTCCTATGACTATGAACATTGCCTATGACTATGAACATTGCCTATGACTATGGACATTGCCTATGACTGTGACTATGAGAATTATTTCCATGACTATGAACACAAGCCTATACCTTTGATTAGGAAGCAAAACTATTGTTTATGACATAAATGGGACAACTGTGATTAAGCACCTATGGTTCATGACTAGGAAAGTGTTTAAGTTTTGTGACTGTGAAATTGGGTCTAAACCCGATTATCCATCCTGTCTGTTCTTTGTTTTCTTTGGTTTTAGACCTTGGGAATTTACCTATTAAGTTAGGTCTACCCATGTTTTTGAACCTACGCCTTTATTCCATCTATTCTTGGTTTTAGACCTTGGGAATTTACCTATTAAGTTAGGTCTACCCATGTTCTTGAGCCGACGTCGTTATTCAACCCTTTTTATGTCAGTTAGTATGTCTATCCTTTGCATAGCATCTTTGGTTCATTCCCTATTTTCTCCGAACCTAGTTTTATTTATAATCTAGAATGAGTTACGATTATACGAACGGTGGGAATGCGGTTTGGGCAAAATATGAAATTTACTAAAAACATAGTTTAACTTAGGAATTGGCATAAATTGGGAACATGTATTATGGCATGTTCATAGAAATGCAAATTGGATAAATTTGACATGAATTATAAGATGTGTAATTTGAATCTAGTATTGACATGTAAGTCTAGTTTAACGTGAATTAGAATGTTGAATCGGAATTGGATTAGCTAATTTGGCACGGTAAGTATATTGGCATAAATGTGAAATTGGCCATAATTGAGAATAACTGTCAGGTTTAGAAAAGTCATGGTTAGTGACACTTAATTTGGTATAGTTTACATACCAAAAAGCATAAGTTTGATTTAGGAAGGGAAATGGGCCATAGAAATAAATGTAGATTATTTACATTAAAAGAGTAATTGGGAAATAAGTAAATTAGGAATAATTTACCTATAGAATCTGGCCTAAATGTGGAAATGTGAATTTAGACAAATTAAAGGTTTATTAACGACATCTCTTTTAATAATAAGCCAGAAAGTTCTAGGGTGACAGAGAGGATAGTGTCTAGGCTTGAGTTTGGAAAATACAAGTTTCCTGCTCTCCCTGGCTATCCCTAACTGATCCGACGGATGAGATGGTTACTTTCAAAAACCTGATTTGAAAACAAATCAAAACCCCTTTGAACTTAGAAAACACAAGTATGCCTAACCCGAGGTTAGACTGAGTTGCGATGTAAACCTGCCCGGAACCAACCGGCACGTCCAGTATTCGCAACAATATTTGTCTAATGTGAGTGGTAGAGGCTTTAATTTACTTAGTTAAAGCTAGAACAAGAATGGGTGGGTTAAGTCCATAGGAACACTTAACCAACTTAACACAGTTAAGCTAAAATGGGAGGGTTAAGTCCATAGGAACACTTAACCAACTTAACACAGTTAAGCTAAAATGGGAGGGTTAAGTCCATAGGAACACTTAACCAACTTAACACAGTTAAGCTAGAATGGGAGGGTTAAGTCCATAGGAACACTGGGAGGGTTAAGTCCATAGGAACACTTAACCAACTTAACACAGTTAAGCTAGAATGGGAGGGTTAAGTCCATAGGAACACTTAACCAACTTAACACAATTAAGCTAGAATGGGAGGGTTAAGTTCATAGGAACACTTAACCAACTTAACACAGTTAAGCTAGAATGGGAGGGTTAAGTCCATAGGAACACTTAACCATCAGGTTGTGATAAAGGAATGAGGTTAAGTCTAAAACATGAAGGGATAATACTTAACCATTAATAACATGTTAGTTAAGACAGACGGGCAAGGTTAAGTTAAAAAGGAACACTTAACCAATACAGGGTGAATGGGTAGGGTTAAGTAATAAGAAATACTTAACCAATATAACTTGGTTTGTGGAAGGGTTAAGTCAACATGAATTACTGATAACACTTATCCAGTTTAACAGGATAAATGAAGAGGATTAAGTTAGCCTAAATTGACTAATGACACTTAACCAATCCAAATTGACGGGAAACAGAACTAAGTAGCACTACACCAAAACAGCCAATCTGGCACACCAGAATGCGGATATTTGATACGGCCTTAAGCCGTATCAAATTTGATAGGGCTCATAGCCGTACCAAATTTGATAAGCCGTATCAAATTTTCTTTTGCAATCCACACCACCTCCAACACTTAAAATCTCACCGTGGATCTTGAAGGGTTCGGATCAGTTCTTTTTTATTATGCTTAGACCCGTATCAAATTTGCCCGTTCCTTGTCATGGTTTCTCCCTCCCCGCTTTTCCATTTCGGCCGAAATAAAAAGAAATCCCAAACGAAAAAAATGGCGAATCCCTAAAATTTCAATTCCTCGATCCAAATTTTATTCCCATCTCACCCGATTCGATTACTGATTAATTTTCCTCCATTTCTCATCCACAATTAAATCGAAGCTCAAAGCTACCCTAGAGTCACCACTTTCGGATTTAACATTTCGTTCACAATTCGTTTAGTTGTTTTTGTATTTTTATCCCACTAGAAGTCGATACATGATTTGTAGAGTGCGCAATGAATCCAATTAGGCCACCTTGTTAAGTTTTGAAATCCAAATCCCTAGGTTCAACCGATAGCCATAATAGTTCAGTTTGTGCTAAGCTTCTCTGGTACGTTTAATCAATCAATTTTATTTCTGCTGGCTCCTACAGTGAAATTATTTTAAGTTGAGTTATTTTATCATTTTGAAGGTGTTATATATCGTTTAATTGGGAAATAAAGAGTTCATATAGCAACATATATACTGTTAAGGAATACTATCAAATGACAATCGAAGAACGAATTGTGTCAGGAGAGCCTTTTGTCAATGGAACCACATGACAAGAGGTTCTCATAGTTCATCGACTTATTGAAATCTTGGATTTCTTCGAAGCCTGAATCATCATTAAATGTGTCTAGGAACTTTTGGATGCCAGATAAGAGTTGCATAGTTTGTTACGAGTATGATTCACTGTTTACAATTATAACCCGTAGACATCACTATCGAATTTGTGGATGTGTATTTTGTGCAAAGTGTACATCGAATCCTGTAGTAGTGTCTTCCGAGGTAGCAAAAAAAGTAGGAGAGTTTGGAGGAAGAGGTCGTGTCTGTAACTATTGTTTCAAGAGTTGGGAGCAGGAATTAGCTTCAGTTGATAATGGCATTCAGTTATGCAGTCCCGAACTTAGCCCTACTTTTTCGACTTCAAGTTTGGTTAGCTGCAAGTCTAGTGGTACTAGTAATAGCAATAACAGCGCAGTTGGAACATATTCACTTGTTCCTTATTACGTGGAAACGGTTAGCAGTAAACCATTTCAGATTGAGGCTAATAACAGTATACTGGAAAATTTGATGGTTAATATGGATTTGGATATCGAGTAGCAAGATCCCTCTACTCAAGTTGAGCTTTCAATGAATTGGTGTTTTTTAATCAATTTTGTTTTAGAACTAATTTACCATCTAATTTTGAAGTTCTTTTTAATTTAAAATGTGCGACATTCCTGCTATGTTTCATGATACATGCTAATTAATATTTTGAGCCTAATAATTGCTTTTGTTGTCCCATCATCATTGTTCACTTAGTCATATATGGGAACCATTGCCAAATGAATGAGTGTGGTTATTTGGCTGAACTAAGAGCTTTTGATAATTCTGTTATAATTCATACATGGGCAGCACAGCGGGATTGAAAATAGCATAGAATGCGAAAGTTTTTCATTTTTCCCTTGGCCAATACATGCCTAGGAGAATCAAACTCAGTTATGTTAAGTACATACATACATACATATATACACAAACACATATTACACATATATTTTTTGGATTTTGAATTGAAAATTTAATGATCCAACCCCAAAGATTAATTCTCATGTTTGTTTTCTACAGTCAAAGGTTAACGATGATTTGAAGCTCAAGTGCGCTTAAGCAATGCTAAATGCTGCTCATTTTTTTAAGACACACATTAAGCAATAAACTTGTATTGATTGTTGTGTTCTTATTCAATCCGTGTACTCATTTAGAACTATTTAAGGGAAATGTATGGGTGATTTGGTTTCCTCAACATATGTTAGAAAAAATGCTATAAGGTACCAGTTTTAGAATTTTACTTTCTGATGAATATTAGTATAATATTACTGAATTAAATAGAATCATGGTCTCTGGTATTTGTGCCGTTTTCCATTTGAATGACCAAATCTTCCATTTGTATTGTATAACATGTGGAAGTAAGATAAAATTTATAAATGATACGAAGAACTGGTTTTTTCTTTTCTTCTTTTCTGTTTGATGATGATCAGCGTAACTTGTTTCTTAATGTTAGTCGATGTCATTAAAAAAAGGTTGATATTGGGGTGTGGCGTAATAATATAATCATATGACAAACTGATACGATAAACGGTGACTCAAAATACATTTGTTTATACATAAAACTGAATCTGTATTTTAACTTATGATACAGTTTACCATTATATTCACTGACCCATCTAATGGGTCAGAGGTGTACTGATAAAAATAACTGTGTTATAACATAATAAAATACGTGTTCATATTGATCCATGTTTTACTCTTCTTTATATAACAAACGACCTTTGGGTTCATATAGCTTTGATATCCTTGAAACTAAGACCTTTTATTGTTTTAGGTGGGTATTGAGTTATCATAGAGAGACTTTGATATGGATTCAATACATCCCTTCAGCAAATGGGATGTTATCTGTTTAGTGCCTGTTCATAAGGTGTGTGGACCCAACTCTATATTAAGTGTACTTGTCTGATGGTATTCAACTCACAGTTTCGTTTTGCTAATTCATCTGGCAGCAAGTTGCATGCTCATCTGCAGATGGAAGGCAGGACTAGATAAAGGCAAACTTGAAGATGTAGTCAGTTTTGGAACTAAGGTAGGTGATTTTTTCTTTCTTTCTGAAATATCATTTTACTCAGATTCCATTTTTGTTTTATGTGAACTAGGCTCTTGCTAAGCTGATTGTTGTATGTGGACCTTATCGTCGAATGACAGATGGTGCCTATAGCCTTCTTGTTGTTGTTCTATACCATACCGGAGACTTCAATCAAGTAAATACTGAATTCCTAATTCATAAAAGGTGCTACATGATTTTAATATGTACCATGATTTTCCATTGATCTGTCATGATACATGCATTCTATTTTGACTACTAATTCAACGCATGTGTATGTCGGCTGTCTCGCAAGCGTAAGCTAACGTGATTCGGTTATGCCACAAGATCAACACGGTTTATGTCAGTAGTGGCAGTAGTTCATATACTCCACAAGTTCATATTATCTATCAGCTCTTTAATTTATTGATTCACAAAAAAGTCAGCCCCATGTCATAGTTAATATGTTTACTATTTTTATAAGATAAACTATAATTTTAATTAGTTTATTATCTTGTGCTTTATGCTATTGGTGATCACCATTCTAATGATTTTTCGATTTTTATCTAGCATTGTGCACTCTAAATATTTATGTTGTATGTATATTGATAGCCATAAGGCTTGTTGGTGGTCTATAAATATTTTGTAATAAAATGCTATGATTGATCTCCCTGTTCCGAGGATCTCTATTTCATATAAAAATAGTCATAATGTAAACAGACCATATAACAAAGATTCAAAAGATGACAACCAAATATGTGCATACGTGTCAACAACCAACAACAATAGTTAAGAGTGTATTTTCACTTGATAACTTACAATAAATAAAGTGATATAGATCATGACTATAGGGGTGCGTTCTCAACGAACGGTAATGGGGGAATCTGAGCGGGGTTTTGAGCGTGATACTGTTGTGAACGGGAAATGCGTTTTTAGTTACGAACGGGGTACGGGGGCGCGTGCGTGTACACCCAACAAAATGGGTCTGCTGCCCTTTAAATGCAACGCTCCAAAACTGAACGGAGCTAAATCTCGCATTCACCAAACTGAGCGTGAACGGGGGTAAATCCCACTCGCAAGTCCGACGCGTTTGACGCATCGGACTTGACGCGAGTGGAACTGCTCCGTTCAAAGACTACAAACGCACCCTAGGATTCCCGAGTAATGTAATACATCATAGTAAAATGTTAATAAGCAACTTATAGGTAATATTACTATTATTAGTTTAGATAAAATCCAGAATTTCAAAAATAATTACACATTTCCAAGTTAAGGTTCATGACATCTAGTACTCGTAACAACACACATGCTTTTTGGACTCTATGGTTATAAATATGCATTCAAGTGCACAAACACAGTCGTGATACTTGAAAAATGATATAGCATTTTAGAATAAATATCATCAAATTTGAATGTTTATGTGTAAAGTACATTAATGAACCTCATCTTATGTACCATCAAGGGCATTTTCCTATTTAATCCCCACCCCCCTTTCTTTTCCTTTTTCGAATTTAACGAAACTATTTTGATTAGAGAACTTACGATAAGTTAGCAAAAAGTATTTATAATAGTTACAGTTTGGAAGATTTTATTAATAATCAAAAATATGTTATGTGCGAAAATGCATGGATGTGTGCAATTATGCACGAGTGGGCCTACAGCTCATTGTTACAAAAATTTAACTAAAAAGAAGCTTATAGGCATGTTGTGCTAGTGATGTATCAACAAATTGAGAAATAAATTAATGCTGTTGCAGTTTAAATGTATGTTTATAAATGAGTAAATAGGAATTGAATGTTTTTAGTAATTTGAAACAAAATATGCACCCTTGACTATTTTGTAGTCTAATCGTCATTTTACAGAACCAAAAATATTTCCCCCTTCAATCTATTGTCTATGATTTATCCGTTGTTAGTTGATGCATGATTGTATAGTATAATCATCATTATAGTTATTCTAATTTTAATAAAACTGTAAACTTTGTTATTGCTCCAAATTGATGCAAGGATTGTATAGTATAATCATTGTTATAGTTTTATTCTAATTTTAATAAAACTTCAAACTTAGTTATTGCTCCAATTCACTGCATGGATTTTATAGTATATATCATTTTATCTTAGATTCTCTGTTTGTTTGTATTACTTGTGATCCAATTCGATGCATTTCTTTAAAACTTCTATCTTTTTAGCATGTTGTACTAAGATATTAGTGCATCTGATTCAATTTGACTGGAGCAAAAAATATACTAATTAATCAAAACTTAAATTATATTTACATTTCTTACTGTCTAACCTATTCAGTTCATGTGGAAAAAATGCCAAGTGCATTTTGATGATGAAGGAAAGTTCATTTGCCAATGCACAAATATCTTAGTACAACAACATGCTAAAAAGATTGCATGGTAAAATGAGACAAGCATGTATGGTTGCAAATGATGTGCGCAACTATTCCAATGCACAAATAAATATTATATTTACACTGCACTTCCATATATTTACGCATTTCATCCTTTTAAGTTGCATCGTTTTATTGCAGAAAGATAGATATGAGTTGTTATCTCGAATTACGGAGTTGGAAAACAAAAATGCAGAACTGGAAAACCAAAATCGTGCTCTGTTTTCTCGGGTAATGCATTATTTTTAATAATATACATCGTGAACCATTGACGTAAGAATACATGTTTACCATCCGTGTGCTAATTGCAGTTGGAAGAAAAGGAAGATGACAATGGCAACCACGAATCGTGCGTGTTGGTACTATACAAAATCCAGTTGCCCTTCCAACTTCTGTATCCTTTGCGGCGAGTTAGTAAAGTTACATTGGTTTGTTGTACGTTTCAGTTTGATAGTTTTGTGCTATTGGTTTGTGTATACATGTAGTTGTGTAACTATAATTTGGTGACTGATGTCATGTTACATTAATAAAATGGTTTATAGATTTATTTCTTGGACTAGTTTATGTTTGTGTTGATGATGAGTTTTGGAATCCATAAATGTTTGTGTTGATTTTTCTTTCTGTGTAAATTCAAATAGTAGCTAATTGTATTTTTTATATTTATCTTTTTAAAATCTGATATGGTTTAAGGCTGTATCTAATGATCAATTTGATACAGTTTTAAGCCGTATCAAATTTCTATACAGATACGGTTTAAAACCGTATTAAACTAATATACTGATACGGCTTAAAACCGTATCAAATTCCTATATTGATACGGCTTAAATCCGTATCAAACTATGAATTTGATATGGTTTTAAGCCGTATCAAATTTGTAAATTGATACGGCTTAAGGCCGTATCAAAGTAACAAAGACGCCATTTTTTGATACGGTCCTGAGCACTGCCAAATTGCATTTGATACGGTCAAAAGCACAGCTTAATTTGCAGTTATGGTGTAGTGTAGTAAACCTTAGTTAAGAAAACAACGAATCTGGAGACTAAGTGGTAAATCTTAGTTAGTAAAACTAAGTAGTAATTCTTAGTATAGCACGGGAAGGAGCGAAGGTCCGTCTGAGTAAAAAGGAGGCTCCAACGAATTGGGTTACGAAGCCCGAGGCTTCGAGGGGACATGAGGGTACTCTTGGTATCCCTCTATGAGGCTGCAGATGATCCTCCTGGGCTCACAGAGGTTAAGGTCTGTGTTGAAGAACCAGGGGTATGCCTTGGTTGCAATATATGGCAACCTAAAGACTAGGATGGACCGGCGTGATTCGGCGAGAAAACGGTAGCCTTGTGATAGCAACTCGTCGTCTACCATCCATCTTGAGTCAATCGAGATACGTGAAGCGGAAAGGCGGAGAAATCCAAAAGACCATATACTTGCTATCTAGTTATGGGTGAGGATGGCCATAGGATAGTAGGGGCACCGGGGCCGGCGTATAGTTCTCATTTTTCAAGGTGTGCCTTTCATTAGTTGAGGGAAGGGTCCAGGGGGACCATAGCCACTGAAATAAAAACAGACCTTAGCATCTGCATCGGCAGATATCTGAAAGCTCTCGACCGAGTTCTGTATTCCTTGATTTGCCCTGACATAGGACTCGGGTCGCACATTACAGGACATGTGCATCTAGACAAGCGATAACGATTCGCGATATATGCGTGGGGAAGTATAGGAACATATACCACTCTAGGCAGTGTGTCCTAAACTTGGGGGCATCGTTCGACAGGTAGCATAATCCTTAGTTGGACTAGGTGGCATAAATCCTGAATCCGAGAAGCGTTCAGCAGATAGCGTAAACTCTAGTTGGATCTAGAAGGCTCTTAGTAGAAAACCCTAGATTAAATCTAGGTAACAAATAAATAAATGGATGCCTGAAGGCGATGGAAAATACAGGGATTGGGATCACGTTAGAGTTACTAGTTGGGACATTAGTTAGCTGGTGCAGAGATATAGAAACCAGTATAATAAAGTATTAGGGCGAAGCTGCGAAAGTATTAGAGCATATCCAGTTTATCTTATCTTAGCATACCTTGTAACTATCTTGTGTTAATCTTGTAACCTTGCTGACCCTATCACCATGGTGTTATCTTGTATTCAGTTGATTCATGACATTTTGTTTTTCCAAGTTCACATGCTAGAAGTTACTGAACTTACTCAGGCTTTATATCTGACTCTGTTTTTCTTTCGTCTTCTTTTCTTCCGTTTCCCCCCCTAAGGTAGTAAATGAGGGAATAGTATAGCTCAGGTTAAGTTGGACTGTCACTCTTTACCTAGCTTGAAGAATTGCCGAAGTTTTGCTTGGATTCTCTTTTCAGATGCTGTGGCTGGCTCTTGCTAATAATTGGGGAATATAAATGTTGTTTTATGCTTCTTTATTTTGTAAGACAGATGATACTCTGATATTGTAAAGAAATCATTATACAAACTATTTTATCAATAAAGCAAAGTTCTATTTTCCGCTGTTTAATTTCTGTCTTTCTTGTAATTTATCTGCATGTTTTACCCTAAATGCTCCACAGAACTTAGTGCATTCCCTTTGTGAGTGACACTAACGGACGTGGGGTGTTACAGTAGGATATAGGTTACAGTTTAATTGGCATTGACAAGGGTATCTTATAGTTTTACAGGGTAGGTTCTACATGAAGTTTCACTTCATAGGTAAGCCTAAATTAATATACCTATGAGGTGCTTGTTTCAACACTTATGTTGAAGGGAAAATGGTAGTTCACTGTATTCTATAATCCCTATTTAATCCACCAAGTTTTTCTATTTCCGTTGATATGAAGCGCATAATGCTCTTAGTACTACTGTACTCTATGTTTTTACAATGATATTATCTCAACAAAAATATTATTACAATATTTCTTATTCCAACATGAACTGCACATTACTAGCTAGTCATATAGGAATATACAATTGCCATATAACACACATAGTACACATTTAATGAAAAACACTACATGGCTATTGATTTGATCTTCGAACTTGTAGGAATATATTTTATGACGTTTCATCTATACTACTAACCTGTTTCATTCTTTACAAAAGGGGGTAGGTTGGCAGGAATTAAGGGGTACACATATGTTTTATTTTATTTTATCAATTGTAGAAAACTCTAAGATTTAGACCAAGTAGAAGTATTAGACAATCCAAACTGTTGTCTGTACATTTCAGCTTTGCATTAATTTGATTGGGAAACCTACTTGGGCAGGTATGCATGAAATAGCCTGCGTTTTCCATAGGTTTTCATTTATCACATAGGATTATAGAGTAGCTTAAGTTCCCAAAGTGTAAGCAGAGGGTTGTATTTCCTACGTGCACACATATGCGCTTATATAATTATTTCTTTGTAGGGTAGCATACATGTGGTATTTCATATAGCCTGGGTCGTGATTTTCAAAGCTACATGGTAGGCTTCTTGATGTGTATTGTAATGAAATATTCAACTTCACACCACAGGTCAATAGGATGATAGGAAATCACTTTAGCATACACACTCAACAAGTTAGAAACAATTTCTACCAGTATCGTCTTTCATATATATAAAGTTTTAGTGTAACCCGTTGCATCCAATTTTATTCACTTACAGACCGCTACAGACAAAAGTAAAAATATGATCGTGTCGAGCAAGGCGCCTCGATCCCAAAAATATAATAATATAGAAAAGTTAGCTTATTTGGTGAAATCTCAAAATCACTGATATAGGGTGCAAAATACGTTAAATAAAAAGTTTCTTATTTTCCAAATTAAAAAATGTGGAAAAATTCTAAAAATTAAATTATAACTATGTCTCAAATATCTTGTCCAGATTCGAAACCAATATTTAATTATATTAAATAAACCATTATGGCTTATAAACGTTTTCATAGCGACTATTTGAAAATTTGAGTTGGACATTACTTAAAATCTATATGAAGAAACTTCGATGTTTCACTTCCATTAGAAAAATATGGCTCAACAAATTCGAACGTTTCTTGTTTCGAAGAAATCCGACATATAATGAATCTGGTATACTCAGTTGAAGTTCAAAATGTTAAATTATGAACTACCATAACGTTATGTAACGACCCGGATTTCACCCGACCCCAATCGATCGCAAGATCGATCAAGACCGTTCAAATTCCGCGTACGTTAACTTTGGGCATACAACACATCAGAACAACAACACAGACTTTTATAACATCAATAATAAATGTTACATCAGAGTACAGAATATATCAGAGTACATCAGAATAAAATTACAACGGAAGATAAATTACAATAGATTAATACATTGCAGCGGAACTGATCTCAGTGGAAGGCCATCAATATTATGGACCCAGCTTCAGGCTTCAATCCAGGATCCTGCTTAACTATATCTGCAAAGAGCTACTCGACTGCCCGTGTGGAAAGAGGGCACCCGAGTTTGCAAAGTGAAACAAACTACAGGTCAGTCGTGGGACTGGTGTGAGAATTCTATACTTAACTTATCTAATAAGTAGGCTAATCACAGGACCACGCCGCTAACGCGGAACGGGTTTACTCCATTGGATTGCCAGTGCATAAATAAAGTAAATTGTCAAATAACGCAATGCTTTTTAGAAAAATGAAACCATTATAAGACCCAGGTCCCATCACACAATGCAACGCACACCAGTGGATAGGGTTTTACCTTATAATGGTCAAAAGATGCTTGATACGTAAAATAAGATATTATTAGTGTGTATATATATATAAAACATTCCAAATATAATATCAATCCTAGACGGCATAGATACCATCTACTATGTCGCCATACTAGTTATACAATCAAAACCGCAAGGGCGTATTGGAAATTGGGTTTCCATCAGGAGTCAAGGCTAGGGAGGAGCTCCTGACCGATTCGAGACACTCTAGCAATGTCTCAGGATTCGGACGCTGGCGAACCCTTGGATACAGCAGGGCCGGTCCACAAATACTTTAGTGGATTAGTTATGCCTGAACACACGCTCCCCGATCCTATTGGACCTACAAATCAGCCGAGGGCGACCGATAAGAATAAACCGAGACCTCGCAAAAATTCCATCAATCACATAAGCAAATGTCGGGCCGTGTAAAAGCCCAACACCACTTCTAGCTAGAAAAAACGTGTGCACTCCCTGCGTTCCCTTCTCCCGTTTTAGACTCAACCGGTGTGTGAGGCTCGCGAAGTCACGATATACACAAAGCTATGCCTAAATAGACTGTGCTTTGATCATCAACCACAAGGCCTGCTTTTCAACAAAGCCTTGATCATTTGCATCTTAGCATGTCACATTGTGAGACCCTACCGTATTATTGATCATCTACCAATATATATATAACCTCTAAGCTCATACGTCTTAGAAAAGGGTGATAAGTAAAGAATAAATTCTTCACCACCAAACAGAAATATATAATAAGTAGCGTTCAACAAATACAGTAGAAATGAATACAATGTCAGACACACAATCCATTTACAAGTCCGCTCTGGGTCTGAGCGAAACAACGTGTCCGTCGATCTCCAAATGCGTTTGGACGATCATTACTAAATACCTTGCCTTGGAAGGCCAATCCCAATTCAAGATACCAGTCATCATCATCCCAACGATGTGAAAACCTTCGGTCTTCAATCTCCGTCTTCATCTTCAACTCTTGATTGTCGTGATGATTATTCAGAATGGGTTAAACTCGGTCTTTCTGAATAACTCGCATATTTTGTGATTAAAAAGTAAATATTGGAAAATCACACATTTCGCCACATTCCAACTCAGAATATTCTTTTAATAAGATATTCGTGTTAAAAGGTTCTCATTAATTTTATCAAAAATAAACTCTGAAAATAAAATCTTAAATCTTCCTTAAAAGATTTATTAAAACTCCAGTTTTGATTTGATATCAAAAATCATTATTACAAGATCATTTATTTCAAATCTATAAAATAGATTTATAAATTCCAAATAATAATTTCAATGTAAATTGGATTAAAGGACAAATGTCGTTTAAAACACCGTCCACGATAAATCCACTCACATCTCAATTCCTTTCATATCGCAAACTATAATTGCAAATCCTCATCATCTTTTAAAAACATATTTTAAAATAATCATAAAATATTCTTTATATAAAGGATTCTAATGAGAAGTATTCTTTATATTACAGAATTTTATCTTTTACAAATATTATTTGTTTCAACATATACTTGATTAACAATATTTTATGAAAATATATTTACTTTATATAAAAAGGATTTCTAATGTAAAAATATTCTTATTTAAAAGAACACCTAGATCGAAATGCGACTCAAACATTTAGCATATAATTTAGATTATATGGACTTCACACACATCATATATATGACAGGAACAGTATAATCATCCACCAACATCCAGAGTGCAATTTCCACTGTGTAAGCGTTAAAATGAAACAATAGTGCTCATCACAGTCTGTCAATCTAACGATCAACATATAACTAAAAATTGGTATTAGTGTATGTAAATTTTTATCCCAACACCCGTGTGGGGTTTCAACCATCAAACAAATAATAAACTAATTTGTGCACTTGGGCGATGTGTGAAAATTATCGTCCCAATCACATAAACAAGTCGGGTAACTTGTGAATGGAAGTGTAATACACAATATATAATCATGACAAGAAAATATCTCTATTGCAATGAATGGATAATAATAATACTTCGTTTCTATTAACAATTTCTATTTTTCTAGTTTAAACTCAAACAAGATGGTTATTTTGTTTTGACAATTCTAATGAGACAATAATGATAAATATTTTGATTTAACTAACCTATCTTGACAAGTATAGATCTTGCCAAACATAAGAGATATATATATCTATATGTAAATTGCTTTAACTAATTCATTAGACAAAAAAGAATATTTTTGACAAAATGTCTGTTTTGTTTAACTAATACAAATTGACTAAAATGAATAATTGTTTTCAACAAATGTAAATTGACAAAAGTGAATATTTTGTTATTAACTAGTATAAGTTGACAAAAGTGTTTATTTCATTTTAACTAACCAATTAGACAAAAATGCATATTTTGTTTCCACTAGTATAAATTGATAAAAGTGATTATTTTATTTCAACTAGTATAAATTGCCAAAAGTAATTATTTTAACTAATCAAATTTGGCAAAAATGTTTATTTTGTTTTAACTAAAACAAATTTGACAAAGATGTTTATTTCATTTTAATGTTTGCAAATAAAAATCTAACTTTTATTTTTGATGTTATATTGCATTGTGGAATGCAAATAAAAGAACAAACTTGATTTTCAAAGTACATTTACATTTGTGAATGTAAAAAGAGCAAATTTTATTTTTAATATATATTTGAATTAGGGAATGTAAATAAAAGAAATAATTTTATTTCCAATGTATATTTGTATTGAAGAATGCAAATAAAAGGGTAGATTTTATTTTCAATGTATGTTTGCATTAGTGAATGCAAATAAAAGATTGAACTCAAAATTTTAATTCTAGAATAAAATAAAAAAGGTATTTCATTGTCTTATACTTTTCTATGTGTTCTAATAACAATTAAAAGAATCCTTTTATTTGTTTATACTTTTCTATACATTCTAATAACATATAAAAGAATATTTTATATGTAAATATTTTCTAAATATTCTAATGTCAAATAAAAGTGAATTTTATTTGTATAATAAATACTAATTTTAAAATGACAAATAAAAAGTAGATTTTATTCGTCTAATAAATTCTGAGTTTCAAATGACAAATAAAAAAATGAATTTTATTTGTGCGACAAATTCTAAGTTTATATTTGTGTTGTAGCATGTATATAAAAAGATGGACTTTATTTCTATGTCATATTTGTATGGAAAAATACAAATAAAAAGATGAACTTAATTCTTATGTTATATTTGTATGGAAAAATACAAATAAAAGATAAACTTTATTTCTATGTTATATTTGTATTGAAAAATACAAATAAAAAGATGAACTTTATTTTCTAAGTGTATATTTGTGTTAAGAACACAAATTAAAAAAACAATTCAATTTCTACGTTAATATTTGTGTTGAGTACACAAATAAAAGAAGCAATTCAATTTCAATGTTAATATTTGTGTTAATGGACAAAAATTAAAAAGACATTCATTAATCTATGTGCATTTGTGTTAAGAACACAAATATAAAGACAATTATTTTTCTTGTGTTTATGCTTGTGTTAAGAATACAAATGAAAAGATGATTCATGTTCTATGTTTATGTTAAGAACACAAATATAAAGATAATTCATTTGTGATCTTATTTTCTATGTACTATTTGCATTGTAAAATGCAAACAAATAGATAATTCATATTCTAAGTTTTATTTGTGTTGGTAAACATAGATAAAAAGATAATTCTTTTGCTGAGTTATATTTGTGTTGAAAAACACAAATAAAAATAATAATTCGTTTCTATGTATATATTTGTGTTGAAAAACACAAATAAAAGAATGGTTCTTTTTCTATATTATTATTTGTGACGAAAAACATAGATAAAAGAATGGTTTCATTTTCTCAAATAAAATGTAAACACTTATGTGTTTTTCTCAAATATTACTTTTAATTTACAAATACAATGTAAATAAAGTTTTGTTTTATAAACAGGTTTTTAATATCAACAATAAAATTTAATATTTTATAATTATTCTAATTCTATAACATCCCATGTTTAAGGTGACAGTAAAAAGAATTTTTTTACTGTCATTCCCAAATCTGTTCTTAATGTAAACAAACAAAAATAAGATTTTTTTTTTGTTAACCAATTTCTGTTGATCAATTTCAGATAAAATAATAATTTAACAATATAAAATAAATTAGAACAACTAGATCCAATCGCCAATAAAATTCAACAATATATGAAATTTCAACCAAGGACAACAGAACACACCACAAGCGACAATCAACAATTTATACAATACAGAACATTTCATATCTGAACTAACATCACAATACAATCATTTTAAAGCATGAAAAATAATTGATAATTAATTAAATAATAAAATTCAGAATTCTCATTTTGATTTTTGCAGAAAATTCGACTGTCTCGGATTCATCTCTGGTCTGCACCATTGCGAAGATCTCTGAAAGACGAGTCCAACGCAACTTACGGTTCGTCAATCGACCCTTGTATGAAAGAGATGTTGATTTTTAAAAATTGCATAAATTAAATATTAAATAAATAAAATAATATTAAATTAATACTTCTTCTTCCTCGTCGCTACTGTCACGGTCGAACCCAAATTCGTTCCTCCAACCTTCTGCGCGCGCCCCCTATGGCCACCCATGCGCCAATGAAACACCGCCACTCCGAAGCCCCGCCTGCGAGCCACCACCGCCCCCAATAGCTCCGAACTCGGCCTCCTCCTCCTCTCGAAAATCGAACCCGAACGCCCCCACTTCCTCGCAAGAATTCGCGAAATCCGTGCACCAAAACCCGATCTTAACCGTATAGATTCGAAGCTCTCTGAATTCTCTTCGATTCGGTATATAATTTGTAGATTTTCGTTGAACGGATCGAGAGAAATTGATGTTTTAATTTCGGATGTTTCTGGCCATTGTTTGAATAGGCGGCGGTCGAAAGAATTAGGGTTAGGGTTTTAATTTTCAGATTTTTTTTATTTTTTTATTATTAAAAAATGTGTTCTAAAGATGAAAATGCGGGCTATCTCCGAATTGGGCTTGCTTACTGTCGATCTTAACGTTTTGAGGCCTTCTGAAAGCAATGGGATGGGTCTCGGGGTCCAATTCCAAAATCTGTAGAATATTTTATTTAAAATCCCATTAATAATTAATTAATTAATTAAATATCAACCGTACATTTAAATATGCCGGGGCCACATATGACCTCAGAAAATTCTGAAAAAAATATTTTTAGCTTTCTTATGACAATACGGTTCTAACAAGACTAATTTCGTCGAATTTTGAGACCGTTTGAAAAATGGCTATTTTCAAGGCGTTTAAATTTAACTGAAATAGTCAAAACACATTTTCTTTTGCCACGCTCACATATTAATTCGAAAAATTATGAAAATTGAAACTTAGCTATAATTTGACATTCCGGTTCCAACAAAAGTGGTTTCGTCGAAAACGGAGGTCGTTTGAAAAATGACTATTTTCAAGGGCAATATATTTAATATTAAAAATACATTTTTAAACAAATAATTTCCGAAACTCAAAATATATAAGTGTTTACTGTTTTTCAATGCAGAAACGTCATTCCGAACTCAATGGAAGTGGTTTCGAGTTGTAATTCCTTCATATGTGAAAACTAGCCTTTTGGGCCATATATATTATATATATAAATTCTACAGCGACCTTTCTAAAAATTGAATTGGCCATAACTTTGGATTTTCGCTATGAAATTTCAATTTTTCAGATTCGTTAGAAAGATATGATTAAGCAAATTTAAATATTTCTGGTTTCTCTCAATTCTGATTTATTTTGAGTCCTGTACATTCAGTTAAAGTTCAAAATTAAATTTTAAAACTACCGCGCCATTTCTAACTCCTTTTGTATTTAAATTAAATTTATTCATTCTAACTTCGATTAAAATAAATTCTAGCCATTATTATTTATATAATTCACTTTATATTCCCAAAATTCATTAAAATTTTCTAAAATAAAAATTTTAAATTGGTTCAGAATTTGCGGGATGTTACAATCTCCCCCACTTAAAATCTTTTCGTCCTCAAAAAGGAAATAAAGCTAAAGTTGTTTATTTAACTAATTTAATTCTCATTCTTTAATTGTTTAATAATTTTATTAGTTGAATTAATGTTCACACAACACAATCATCAATCAATTAGTTGATTAAATTTCCAAAAATATATAACTTTTATATATTCAAAAAAAAAAATCATATTTTCTAAAATCAAATTATATATAATAACAAGTACATTAATTATAAATTTTCCACTTTGACTCATTCTAGGGCATTGCTAACCCCATCTCTAATGAGTATTCTCATTCTAGGATACTGCTGATCCTATCTCTAATGAGTATTCTTATTGGATATCACTAGTCCAACCTCTGATGAGCTTTTGTTTAATTCTAACGAATTGTACACCAAAGATTTGAGCTAACCTGAGCTCTGATACCAGCTGTTACGACCCGGATTTCGCCCAACCCCAATCGATCGCAAGATTGATCAAGACCGTTCAAATTCCGCGTACGTTAACTTTGGGCATACAACACATCAGAAAAACAACACAGACTTTTATAACATCAATAATAAATGTTACATCAGAGTACAGAATATATCAGAGTACATCGGAATAAAATTACAACGGAAGATAAATTACAATAGATTAATATATTGCAGTGGAACTGATCTCAGCGGAAGGCCATCAATATTCTGGACCCAGCTTCAAGCTTCAATCCAGGATCCTGCTTAACTATATCTGCAAAGTGCTACTCGACTGCCCATGTGGAAAGAAGGCACCCGAGTTTGCAAAGTGAAAGAAACTACAGGTCAGTCGTGGGACTGGTGTGAGAATTCTATACTTAACTTATCTAATAAGTAGGCTAATCACAGGACCACGCCGCTAACGTAGAACGGGTTTACTCCATTGGATTGCCAGTGCATAAATAAAGTAAATCGTCAAATAACGCAATTCTTTTTAGAAAAATGAAACCATTATAAGATCCAGGTCCCATCACACAATGCAACGCACACCAGAGGATAGGGTTTTACCTTATAATGGTCAAAAGATGCTTGATACGTAAAATACGATATTATTAGTGTGTGTATATATATTTAAAACATTTCAAATATAATATCAATCCTAGACGGCATAGATACCATCTACTATGTCGCCATACTAGTTATACAATCAAAACCGCAAGGGCGTATTAGAAATTGGGTTTCCATCAGGAGACAAGGCTAGGGAGGAGCTCCTGACTGATTCGAGACACTCTAGCAATGTCTCAGGATTCGGACGCTGGCGAACCCTTGGATACAGCAGGGCCGGTCCACAAATACTTTAGTGGATTAGTTATGCCTGAACACACGCTCCTCGATCCTATTGGACCTACAAATCAGCCGAGGGCGACCGATAAGAATAAACCGAGGCCTCGTAAAAATTCCGTCAACCACATAAGCAAATGTCGGGCCGTGTAAAAGCCCAACACCACTTCTAGCTAGAAAGAAACGTGTGCACTCCCTGCGTTCCCTTCTCCCGTTTTAGACTCAACCGGTGTGTGAGGCTCACGAAGTCACGATATACACAAAGCTATGCCTAAATAGACTGTGCTTTGATCATCAACCACTAGGCCTGCTTTTCAACAAAGCCTTGATCATTTTCATCTTAGCATGTCACATTGTCAGACCCTACCATATTATTGATCATCTACCAATATATATATATAACCTTTAAGCTCATACATCTTAGAGAAGGGTGATAAGTAAAGAATAAATTCTTCACCACAAAACAGAAATACATAATCAGTAGCGTTCAACAAATACAGTAGAAATGAATACAATGTCAGACACGCAATCCATTTACAAGTCCGCTCTGGGTCTGAGCGAAACAACGTGTCCATCGATCTCCAAATGCGTTTGGACGATCATTAATAAATACCTTGCCTTGGAAGGCCAATCCCAATTCAAGATACCAGTCATCATCATCCCAACGATGTGAAAACCTTCGGTCTTCAATCACCGTCTTCATCTTCGACTCTTGATCGTCGGGATGATTATTCAGAATGGGTTAAACCCGGTCTTTCTGAATAACTCGCATATTTTGTGATTAAAAAGTAAATATTGGAAAATCACACATTTCGCCACATTCCAACTCAGAATATTCTTTTAATAAGATATTCATGTTGAAAGGTTCTCATTAATTTTATCTAAAATAAACTCTGAAAATTAAATCTTAAATCTTCCTTAAAAGATTTATTAAAACTCCAGTTTTGATTTGATATCAAAAATCATTATTACAAGATCATTTATTTCAAATCTATAAAATAGATTTATAAATTCCAAATAATAATTTCGATGTAAATTGGATTAAAGGACAAATGTCATTTAAAACACCGTCCACGATAAATCCACTCACATCTCAATTCATTTCATATCGCAAACTATAATTGCAAATCCTCATCATCTTTTAAAAACATATTTTAAAATAATCATAAAATATTCTTTATATAAAGGATTCTAATGAGAAGTATTCTCTATATTACAGAATTTTATCTTTTACAAATATTCTTTGTTTCAACATATACTTGATTAACAATATTTTATGAAAATATATTTACTTTATATCAAAAGGATTTCTAATGTAAAAATATTCTTATTTAAAAGAACACCTGGATCGAAATGCAACTCAAACATTTACCATATAATTTAGATTATATGGATTTCACACACATTATATATATGACAGGAACAGTATAATCATCCAGCTACATCCAGAGTGCAATTTCCACTGTGTAAGCGTTAAAATGAAACAATAGCGCTCATTGCAGCCTGTCGATCTAATGATCAACATACAACTGAAAATTGGGATTAGTGTATGTAAATTTTCATCCCAACACCCGTGTGGGGTTTCAACCATCAAACAAATAATAAACTAATTTGTGCACTTGGGCAATGTGTGAAAATTATCGTCCCAATCACATAAACAAGTCGGGTAACTTGTGAATGGAAGTGTAATACACAATATATAATCATGACAAGAAAATATCTCTATTGCAATGAATGGATAAGAATAATACTTCGTTTCTATTAACAATTTCTATTTTTCTAGTTTAAACTCAAACAAGATGGTTATTTTGTTTTGACAATTCTAATGAGACAAGAATGATAAATATTTTGATTTAACTAACCTATCTTGACAAGTATATATCTTGCCAAACATAAGAGATATGTATATATATATATATATCTATATATAAATTGCTTTAACTAGTTTATTAGACAAAAATGAATATTTTTGACAAAATGTCTATTTGGTTTAACTAATATAAATTGACTAAAATGAATAATTGTTTTCAACAAATGTAAATTGAAAAAAGTGAATATTTTGTTATTAACTAGTATAAGTTGACAGAAGTGTTTATTTCATTTTAACTAACCAATTTGACAAAAATGCATATTTTGTTTCCACTAGTATAAATTGATAAAAGTGATTATTTTATTTCAACTAGTATAAATTGCCAAAAGTAATTATTTTAACTAATCAAGTTTGGCAAAAATGTTTATTTCGTTTTTACTAAAACAAATTTGACAAAGATGTTTATTTCATTTTATTGTTTGCAAATAAAAATGTACCTTTTATTTTTGATGTTATATTGCATTGTGGAATGCAAATAAAAGAACAAACTTGATTTTCAAAGTATATTTACATTTGTGAATGTAAAAAGAAATTTTATTTTCAATATATATTTGCATTAGGTAATGTAAATAAAAGAAATAATTTTATTTGTAATGTATATTTGTATTGAAGAATGCAAATAAAAGGGTAGATTTTATTTTCAATGTATGTTTGCATTAGTGAATGCAAATAAAAGATTGAACTCAAAATTTTAATTCTAGAATAACATTAAAAAGTTATTTCATTGTCTTATACTTTTCTATGTGTTCTAATAACAATTAAAAGAATCCTTTTATTTGTTTATACTTTTCTATACATTCTAATAACATATAAAAGAATATTTTATATGTAAATATTTTCTATGTATTCTAATGTCAAATAAAAGTGAATTTTATTTGTATAATAAATACTAATTTTAAAATGACAAATAAAAAGTAGATTTTATTCGTCTAATAAATTCTGAGTTTCAAATGACAAATAAAAAAATGAATTTTATTTGTGTGACAAATTCTAAGTTTATATTTGTGATGTAGCATGTATATAAAAAGATGGACTTTATTTCTATGTCATATTTGTATGGAAAAATACAAATAAAAATATGAACTTAATTGTTATGTTATATTTGTATGGAAAAATACAAATAAAAAGATGAAATTTATTTCTATGTTATATTTGTATTGAAAAATACAAATAAAAAGATGAACTTTATTTTCTAAGTGTGTATTTGTGTTAAGAACACAAATAAAAAGAAACAATTCAATTTCTATGTTAATATTTGCGTTAAGTACACAAATAAAAGAAGCAATTCAATTTCAATGTTAATATTTGTGTTAATGGACAAAAATTAAAAAGACATTCATTATTCTATGTGCATTTGTGTTAAGAACACAAATATAAAGACATTTATTTTTCTTATGTTTATGCTTGTGTTAAGAATACAAATGAAAAGATGATTCATGTTCTATGTTTATGTTAAGAACACAAACATAAAGATAATTCATTTGTGATCTTATTTTCTATGTAATATTTGCATTGTAAAATGCAAACAAATAGATAATTCATATTCTAAGTTTTATTTGTGTTGGTAAACACAGATAAAAAGATAATTCTTTTGCTGAGTTATATTTGTGTTGAAAAACACAAATAAAAATAATAATTCATTTCTATGTATATATTTATATTGAAAAACACAAATAAAAGAATGGTTCTTTTTCTATGTTATTATTTATGACGAAAAACACAGATAAAAGAATGGTTTCTTTTTCTCAAATAAAATGTAAACACTTATGTGTTTTTCTCAAATATTACTTTTAATTTACAAATACAATGTAAATAAAATTTTGTTTTATAAACACGTTTTTAATATCCACAATAAAATGTAATATTTTATAATTATTCTAATTCTATAACATCCCATGTTTAAGGTGACAGTAAAAAGAAATTTTTACTGTCATTCCCAAATCTGTTCTTAATGTAAACAAATAAAAATAAGATTTTTTTTTGTTAACCAATTTCTGTTGTTCAATTTCAGATAAAATAATAGTTTAACAATATAAAATAAATTAGAACAACTAGATCCAATTGCCAATAAAATTCAACAATATATGAAATTTCAACCAAGGACAACAGAACACACCACAAGCGACAATCAACAATTTATACAATACAGAACATTTCAGATCCGAACTAACATCACAATAAAATCATTTTAAAGCGTGAAAAATAATTGATATTTAATTAAATAATAAAATTCATAATTCTCACTTTGATTTTTGCTGAAAATTCAACTGTTTCGGATTCAGCTCTGGTCTGCGCCATTGCGAAGATCTCTGAAAGACGAGTCCAACGCAACTTACGGTTCGTCAATCGACCCTCGTATGAAAGAGATATTGATTTTTAAAAATTGCATAAATTAAATATTAAATAAATAAAATAATATTAAATTAATACTTCTTCTTCCTCGTCGCTACCGTCACGGCCGAACCCAAATTCGTTCCTCCAACCTTCTGCGCGCGCCCCCCTTTGGCCACCCATGCGCAGATCTAACACCGCCACTCCGAAGTCCCGCCTGCGAGCCACCACTGCTCCCAATAGCTCCGAACTCGGCCTCCTCCTCCTCTCAAAAATCGAACCCGAACGCCCCCACTTCCTTGCCAGAATTTGCAAAATCTGTGCACCAAAACACGATCTTAACTGTATAGATTCGAAGCTCTCTGAATTCTCTTCGATTTGGTATATAATTTGTAGATTTTCGTTGAACGGATTGAGAGAAATTGATATTTTAATTTCGGATGTTTCTGGCCATTGTTTGAATAGGCGGCAGCTGAAAGAATTAGGGTTAGGGTTTTAATTTTTGGATTTTTTTTTTATTTTATTATTAAAAAATGTGTTATAAAGGTGAAAATGCGGGCTGTCTCCGAATTGGGCTTGCTTACTGTCGATCATAACGTTTTGAGGCCTTCTGAACGCAATGGGATGGGTCTCGGAGTCCAATTCCGAAATCTGTAGAATATTTTATTTAAAATCACATTAATAATTAATTAATTAAATATCGACCGTACATTTAAATATGCCGGGGCCACATATGACCTCAGAAAATTCTAAAAAAAATATTTTTAGCTTTCTTATGACGATACGGTTCTAATAAGACTAATTTCATCGAATTCTGAAACTGTTTGAAAAATGGCTATTTTCAAAGCGTTTAAATTTAACTAAAATAGTCAAAACACATTTTCTTTTGCCACGCTCACATATTAATTCGAAAAATTCTGAAAATTGAAACTTTGCTATAATTTGATATTTCAGTTCCAACAAAAATGTTTTCGTCGAAAACGGAGGTCGTTTGAAAAATGACTATTTTCAAGGGCAATATATTTAATATTAAAAATACATTTTTAAACAAATAATTTCCGAAACTCAAAATATATAAGTGTTTGCAGTTTTTGTCAATGTAGAAACGTCATTCCGAACTCAATGGAAGTGGTTTCGAGTCGAAATTCCTTCATATGTGAAAAGTATCCTTTTGGGCCATATATATTATATATAAAAATTCTACAGCGACCTTTCTAAAAATTGAATTGGCCATAACTTTTGATTTCCTCTATGAAATTTCAAATTTTCAGATTCGTTAGAAAGATATGATTAAGCGGATTTAAATTTTTCTTGTTTCTCTCAATTCTGATTTATTTTGAGTCATGTACATTCAGTTAAAGTTCAAAATTAAATTTTAAAACTACCGCGCCATTTCTAACTCCTTTTATATTTAAATTAAATTTATTCATTCTAACTTCGATTAAAATAAATTCTAGCCATTATTATTTATATAATTCACTTTATATTCCCAAAATTCATTAAAATTTTCTAAAATAAAATTTTTAAATTGATTCAGAATTTGCGGGTTGTTACAAGTTACGACCTCGATTATAATTTATTTATAATTATACATTCAATTATTGTTTAAATAATACATTCGTTGTCATAACTCGAATGTAAGCTCAATTAAATGTCTTATATTATCAAACCAATTTTTAAAATAATTAATTATTAAATCGCTAAAATTCCGGGATATTACGAAGGGAATATGTATTTTTGTCGAAAATTCGAGCGTTTTATTTTCTGGGTCGTTGTAGAATCCAAAAGGATTATTATTTTAATTTGACAATTTTCACTGACATTAAAAGGAGGGTAAAAGGGATACAAGTTCATTATGATCATTAAGATTTAGCATGCATAATGATGTAAAATAATAAGTAATTTGGATCTTTTATCATATCCTTATTTAATTTTCTCCTGTGTAAGTTGAAATTCTTGAAGGATCAAAAGATATAAATCCATTTAAAGTCGGTAGAAAAGTCCATTCAAAATATTTTTGTAGTAAGCAATAAAGATGTCATATAAGGAAGGTAGGTATTCTTAAGAAACCAGTAATGAGTGTAATGGAAGAGACCTACAACATGATGATTGTCAAATTATCCTTGATGTGCTTTAAGAACCTAAAAAGAGATAAATATTAATATCTTAATAAATCATTCATAGAGCTAATAGTAATTAAACATCAATGATAAACTTGTAAATTTTAAAAGGCTTAAGTTTACAAATAGACTAAATATTTTAAATTAGATGGAAGCATGATTGACCATTATGAAATCTCCCTTATTTAAGAAATGTGGACCTATATATATTTACACACATAGAGATATATACAAAAATGTATATGTGTACATATATACATACATGTTGTAATGTCCCGTATTTTTAACGGATAATAATCTATTTATTTAAATAGTGATATAGAGATTTAAATGGTCGTTGAATTAAATAATGTTGAATATTTAATTAATATAATAATTAAATAATGTATTTAATCCTGAAATAATCAGAAATAGTGAATTGACAATATAATGTGAACTGGACAATTCAAAGTATTTAATTCAGCTTAGAGTTGAATTAGAATAACGAATATATTATTTGAACGACAGTTTGAATGGACAATTATATTATAAATAAAAATCGAGCTCAAAATGGTGCGATAGTTCGTAATTTGGCGATTCAAACTTCAATTGAATATACAGAATCCGTTTTAAATTGGATTTCTGTGAAACTAGAAACGTTAGGAGCTGGCGGAGTATATTTTTCTAGTGGGAGAGAAAAATCAGGATTTCATTTTATAGATTTTTATTTATGTCCAAAACAAAATTTAGAAAAGTCGCCATGGAATTCCTTTGAAATTTATAAATATAAATTTATATTATAAAAGGATTTTATATATAAATTGAATATCGATATAACTGGGAATTTTGAAATATCGAGTTATAAATCCCAGTGGAGCTGTATGATATTCTAGTGTGAATATATACGATAATATTTATTTTTAAATATTTAATTCAATTGTTTGTAAATATATTTATACATTTAAAAGGGTTATTTAGAGCTTTAAAAATAGCCAGTTTTGCAAATGACCTCAGAATTCGACGTAACTAATTTTGTTGGATCCGCAATGTTGAATTACTATTAGATGTCAAGTTTCGTGATTTTTAGAGTCGGTATGTAGCCGTATGGGATTTTAATGTGAAAAACAGTTGATATTTTTATAGCTAAAAATATGCTTTGTGAGCAAACAGAGTCGGAATTCGACGAAACTAGTTTCGTTGGGTCTGTAATGTAAAACTGTAGCTGCATGTCCAGTTTCGTGATTTTTGGATATGATATGTGATTACAGGAATTTTAAAGGACAAATAAAAATAGCGGTTGCTTATAAATAAATATAAAATTCAAATAAAAAAAATAAAAAAACCCTCCTATATAATACCCTTATTTTTTCTAACCCTAACCACATTTCTTCCACAATCAAAATGAGGAGCCGCCGTATTTTTCTCCTCATCAACACAAAAACACAAGTTCACCAATCAAGATAAAATCAAAGAAATTCCTATTAATCCTTCTATAAATTGGTTTGAGCTCTTGGAAGGTTAAGCTTCAATCTCATGTATATATTGTTGGGTTCAAATGCCATATTCTTTGTTGGAAATTTGGGCAGTGAACCAGGGTTCGACTTCGTTGCTTCTGTTGTGATGGTTGGTGGAATTGGAGAGTGCGGTTGAGTTGGTGGGGGTAAACCACAAGTGTGTGCACCATTTTTGTGAGGTGTGGTGGGATTTTCGGTTCGACGGTCTTTTGTAAGGGGCGGTTGAAGTGGGGGGTCGCAACACAGGAGAGAGATGCGAGTTGAGTACTGGTGATGTGAGGAGGAAGACTGTTTGAAGAGGTGTTTATTGGTGGTTGCGGTTTTGGAGATGGATGGACGTGGACGGAGATAAGGTTGGAGGGAGTCGGTGAAATGGCTGTGTTGTTTCTGGTTTGAGCGGATTCGTGGAAGAAGGAGATCGAGGGGTTGAGGAAGACAAGATTTAGAGATGTGCGGGTCTGAAGTTGGGCCTGGAAAGTTGTTGACGGGCCGGGAAGGAATTTGAGGGGTGAGCCCAATGAGGTTAATTAATTCAGTTTTAAATTTGATTTAAAATATATCATAAACTTGTATAGATCATAACTATCTCGTATGTTATCGAAATTGCATGAAACAACATCCGATAGGATTGTATGGACGGTGGCTACACACTGGAACTGACTAGGAGTGAATTCGAGCTCGTTACAATTTATAGAAAAATAAATTGTCTGTCTGAATCAAGCGATGGTTATCGTTATTAACGATGATTGTCCAAGGTAAGTAAAACTCACTAACCCTTCCCAGTTATATTTTTATAACTTATTTTTATAACTGGTAAATGATGGTTGTTTTTTGTGTGTTGGTTATTTGGTTGAACTGCTAGTTAATTGGTTGGAAATATAGATAACGATATATATATTTAAATCGTTAATCGAATATTGATTCTGTTTATCAGAATATCCCACATTCGTGCTATTTATGTTGATTAACATCTATGGATGCAAGGAAACAGGTCGGAGGGACCCAACTAGGTTCCTCAACATTTATTTGACTGTTTTCATATATTGTGATATATGATGTGATATATAATCTGTTATTGATTTTGTATGTTTGAATGGTATTGATCACTGTTATTTGGTATTTTTAATACCATAAGAAATACTAGAATGTGAGAAGGTCAAACTATAATTTGAAATAAAAAATATATATATATATAATCAAAGGATTTTAAAAAAAAAATTTGCGAAGTGGACATTGAAATAAGAATTTTATGAAATCAAAAAGGGTTTTACAAAAAGAAGGAGATGTTGAAGATTAAAAATAAGGAACTTCTATATAAAATTGTTAACAATTTTATGGAAGTGTAAAAGACCGTTTTAGTTAAAATACTTAATAGAAGTAATAAGAAGTAAGTAAAGAAATATATGAAAGGAAATATTCATATAAAATAGATATGATATTATAAATGAATTATTTGGCAAATAAATAGAATTATAAAAAGGGAATTGACAAGATGTAAAAGAACAACGAGAAGTTGGTTTCAAAGTAGATATTAAATAGAAATCTGTTTAAACAGATGAATTGAGAAGATTAATTTATAAATAATATTTTATAAATTAAATAAAAATATATATCTTTTGATAAATGAAATATATAAGTCAAAGTTATATAAAGAAGTAGAGATTGGTTTTAACACCTATATTGTATGGAATATGAATTCAGCATTTGTAAAGGGATATTTAAATGTGATTTTAAGCGTTAGAAGTTAAAAGGAGATTTTGTACAAATAATTCTGTAAATAGAAATATAAATAGAAATTGAAAATGAGATATTGTTTTTAAATACGAAATCAAACTGAATAGTATTATATAAAGGAAGCATTTTCACATTCGATGTAAATAATGAAAATAAGCAAAGATTTTGTAGACTAAAACATGTATAAAGGAAATTGGGTTTTGAAACAGGAATTCAAACAATAATAAAATTCCGAATGGTTAAGAAATAAAGAACTTGTTTAAAAATGAAACAAATGTTGTGATTTATAAGCAAAGTTTATAAATGAACTAAATATATAATTATCAATGGATAATTGAGATGGCAAATTCAACAGTGAATGTAAAATGGAAAATTCGAAGTTGTTTTAAAAAGAGAACAATGAAATCCATTTCGATATTCGAAATGTAAAAAGGATTAAATAAAATCCGTAGAGATAAGATAATCAAATATAAGTTATTCGAAGAAGATCGTTAATTGAATAGAAGTTACTTGAAGAAGATAGATAATCAAATATAGGTTATTCGAAAGAAAGGATTATCAAATGTAGTTATTCGAAAAAATTATCAAATATAGTTTATTCGAAGAGAGATAATCGAATATAGTTATTCGAGAGGAGTTATCGAATAGAGATTATTCGAGAGGGGATTTTGAGTTGAAATTCGATTATATTGAATTTGGGAAAGTACTATATACTTTCCGTTTTCAAATCGAGATTATTTATTTATTTATAAATTAGTTGTTGGGTTGATTATTCAAATTAATAAATAAAAGTTATATTTAAGTTATTATATTTCAAAGGCAGGGGATTATAACACTATCGTTATAATGAAATGATTTTTGTCAAAGAAGTGGATTCGTAAACAGAATCCGAGAGTTCGTAAGGAAGTTGTTAAAGATTTAAAAGGTGAACTTCGTCTATTTCGAAGTTAGAAATGTTGTTAAGTTAAGGTCTGGGAGATAATTATACCCCAACTCGATTAACTTCGTTTCTAACTAAGGAATTGTTAAGGTTCGATAGTGAAGGCTGGTTAAGTAAATTTAGTTATTGAGCGAAATGTTTTGAATCGTTATAGTGATGTTTGTTTAAACATCTGTTTCAATCTAATAAAGGAGTTTTTTTTGAAATGTTTCCAAATAAGGATCAGAAATGTTTTTCTAATATAGTACATAAGAAATGGGAGTGAATATGGATGTTTTCAAATGATTTATAATGGATATTTTCTAAATTTAGAAAATAAGAATTTACGAATATATAGAAATGGAAAATGAATAAATTAATGATAAGTGAATTTAAGAGAAAAATGTTAATTGATGATTGATCGATCGAATTTCTATCTGGAAATAAGATCATTGTTTGCACACCTGTTTTCTTTGATAGTTAAATCGCCGACTATCGAAGTCTTTGACCATTTTTCCGTCGTCAATACGGAGAGATTGGGATCAAATTCATTTTCTGAAAACCACTCTTTATAGACATTATCGTTGCGATTAAATATGTTGAAGATGGAGTTATGCAAGGGCTATCCTGTTTACAGAATAGTGCCTTTGGTTTGTCCAGTCCCAGGACAAACATGAATGGACGAATGTCTGACAGAGTATATCTAACGGATCGCGTAAGTTGATCTGTTCAAATGTACTTACATTTGGTAGCGGAGGAATTCGTTTCTTTAGCTTTATACCCGTGGTATTTTTGGGTAATCAATTTGTGATTTGGCAGGTATGACGATGTGGCATTCAAAGTGAATGATGGTCATGTGTTCCAAAAGATACGTAATGACCTCAAGCCTCATCAACCGGGGAATGACAGAAATCGAGCAGGCAGCATGGCTAGGTAGGTCGCTCCTATTAGGGTGTATATCACCTATTTAAAGGAAATCCATTTCATTCTTTTATCCATTTTCGATGTTGTCCCTTTTCGGGAAATGGTGGGAAGCTTCCAACCGTTGGTGATATACATTCGATACACTCAGGTTAAATGAGTGGTCGGTCATGTGTGGGTCGGGTTGCAAGACGTTCTTGTTGAACCCATTGTATTTGCCTCTAGAGATACACTATTGGCAGGTGGTCCATACTTTGTCACAGTCGGATTCCAATCTCCAATAAGTGCCCGCGGTTTCGTTTGTATACTATATATGTGGAATGTGAGATGCAAGCGTTTTGCTAGATTGTTAATTACTTGTGATTAGACATTATTATAATATCAGAGAAGTATTGATTTCCAAAAGTGTTTTAGTTATCGTAAGGTAAAAACAGTCCGTGTTTATGTGTGGATCGGTCTTACGATTACCTTTTATTTTGAAAAGGATTTTGAAAAGTTAAACTAAATGATTTGAGTTTACTCACACCAGTCCCATGACTGACCCAGAGTTTATTTTGTTATGTTTTCCCTTAACTCTTGGGTGCCCAAATTTGTACGGGCAGTCAAGTAGTTTAGGTCTTTACAGATATACTTGTAGTAGCTTGAAGCAGGAGGCTTCAAGATTAAATAGCTATTGTTATTTCCGCTGTGTGTAAGTGTTGTACTCTGATAATGTTATTCTATATGTATACACTGTTAGACTGCAAAGTTATGTTATATATTATATTTTATTCATTCCGCTGTGAGATTTATATTACTCTGATTCTGTGCGGTGGTGATCTTCTTCTTCTTCTTCTTCTATTCT
Organism: Allium sativum; assembly: GCA_030737875.1. Taxonomy (NCBI): domain Eukaryota; kingdom Viridiplantae; phylum Streptophyta; class Magnoliopsida; order Asparagales; family Amaryllidaceae; genus Allium; species Allium sativum. Next base: position 898,621,705 of record CM060912.1, read on the forward strand.
AACTTTCTATCTTATCTATTCTCACCCTCTAACTTCTTTCTATTAACGACTTAGAGTGTTCGATACCTGAATAATTAACATGAGTTTTATGTTGATTTTTTGGGTCGAAAATCCCAGTTTGTTACAGTGGTATCAGAGCTGAAGGTTAAGTGATTACCTTGGCTCTGTGGCGTGACTCAGTAGAGATGGGGTTAGTAATACCCTAGATTGTGTTGAGTGTATATATACGTGTGAACGTATTTATTATTTGATATAAAAATGGTTTTATATTGTGGAGATTTATTGGTTTAGTTGTTTATGGGGTCTGATTGATCGGTTTGATCCACTATATCGATAAGAGTTTCTAAACGCTTGAATACGATGAACCAACACAGTATGTTTTGAAAAAGAGTAAATGAAATAATTTTACCCAAATTATATTTTGATAAAAATGAATGATTAATATTTGAAATATTATAGTATGTTGGATGTGTTGGTTGTTATTATAATCAAATGAGATTATAAAAGGTGAAATGGTTAAATATAACCAATTAGAATTCATATAAATGTAATATATGAAATCAGATGGATTAAATATGAATTTAAATCAAGACTGAATCTAAAACTTTGGAAATTTTAATAAGTGTTTATAAATGGATTGAATTGAATATATGAGAATTTTAAAATCCTGGGAGATTTTAAATTGTTTTACGAGCATTGTGTTTGGTATTTTCAAATAGATTTCAAAATGAAAATGTTTAAATATGGTTTGAAAAGTGGTATAGTATTGAACTCACTTCGATCGCTGGGAAATAACTCTGATGATGCTGGCCAGATCATCAGTGTTCATTTTCAAGTTGTAAGTGACAGATTACTACCAAAGACATTGTTTTTGAATTTATTTGAGAAAAGCAAGTGTTTGAATCCTGAGAAGGAAAGTTTGATTTTCGATATGGTAAACTGTTTAAAATTCCCAAGGAAAGATTGTGGAATTAAAACCAAATTGAATTGAAAGTTGGAAAAGCAATTGGAATTAAATTGAAATCAATTATGTGAAAATTGAATTTAATTAGAATATTATGATATCGAGTAGGTTGGATTGATGTCATAAAAATTTGGAATTGATAATGGAATTTGAGTTCAGAATGGAAATTGGCTTAGTTATCAGCGAATGGTTAGATTTGTGGATAAAAACAGATTGGAATTTGATTGGAAATCGATTGGTAACAGATATATAGGATGTAATGATATGCCCGACAAAAAGGTACATGTTTATTTTTATGGATTTGGTGATTTATGGGCCGATTTGGCAAGCCGCTTGGATGTTTGATTTTCTTTTTGATTGGAGAAGGCTTAGAGGGGCGAGTTGGGGTGTGAACTATTTACCGATACAAAGGAGGTGCTGGCAAAAAATTTCGAAAAGTTAAGGTGTTAGAAAATTTTCAGGGTTTTTGAAAATTTTTGTTAGTAGAAATAAATTACTAATTTAATTGAAATTAAATTGGTTTAGTTGAAACTGAAGTTGGTAAGTAAACAAATAAGTTCTAACCAGTCAATAGGGTTTGTTTTCTGCCTTAGCAATTTCGAGGACGAAATTATTTTAAGGGGGGAAGAATGTAATGTCCCGTATTTTTAACGGATAATAATTAATTTATTTAATTATTTAAAAAGTGATATAGAGATTTAAATGGTTGTTGAATTAAATAATGTTGAATATTTAATTAATATAATAATTAAATAATATATTTAATCCTGAAATAATCAGAAATAGTGAATTGACAATATAATGTGAACTGGACAATTCAAAGTGTTTAATTCAGCTTAGAATTGAATTAGAATGACGAATATATTATTTGAACGACATTTTGAACGTATGATTATATTATAAATAAAAATCGAGCTCGAAATGGCGCGGTAGTTCGTAATTTGGCGATTCAAACTTCAATTGAATATACAGAATCTGTTTTAAATCGGATTTCTGTGAAACGAGAAACGTTAGGAGCTGGTGAAGTATATTTTTCTAGTGGAAGAGAAAAATCGGGATTTCATTGTATAGATTTTTAGTTATGTCCAAAACAAAATGTTGAAAAGTCGCTATGGAATTCCTTTGAAATTTATAAATATATATTTATATTATAAAAGGATTTTATATATAAATCGAAAATTGATATAATTGGGTATTTTGAAATATCGAGTTATAAATCCCAGTGGAGCTGTATGATATTCTAGTTTGAATATATGCGATAATATTTATTTTTAAATATTTAATTTAATTGTTTTTAAATATATTTATATATTTAAAAGGATTATTTAGAGATTTAAAAATAGCCAGTTTTGCAAATGACCTCAGAATTCGACGAAACTAATTTTGTTGTATCCGCAATGTTGAATATAGTTATTCGAGAGGAGTTATCGAATATAGATTATTAGAGAGGGGATTGTGAGTTGAAATTCGATTATATAGAATTTGGGAAAGTACTATATACTTTCTGTTTTCAAATCGAGATTATTTATTTATTTATAAATTAGTTATTGGGTGAGTTATTCAAATTAATAAATAAAAGTTATATTTAAGTTATTATATTTCAAAGGCAGGGGATTATAACACTATCGTTATAATCAAATGATTCTGTCAAAGAAGTGGATTCGTAAACAGAATCCGAGAGTTCATAAGGAAGTTGTTAAAGATTTAAAAGGTGAACTTCGTCTATTTCGAAGTTAGAAATGTTGTTCACTTAAGGTCTGAGAGGTAGTTATACCCCAACTTGATTGACTTCGTTTCTAACTAAGTAATGGTTAAGGTTCGATAGTGAAGGTTGGTTAAGTGAATTTAGTTATTGAGCGAAATGATTTGAATCGGTATAGCGATGCTTATTTAAACATCTGTTTCAATCTAATAAAGGAGTTTTTTTTTGAAATGTTTCCAAATAAGGATCAGAAAAGTTTTTATAATATAGGAAATAAGAAATGGGAGTGGATATGGAGATGTTTTCAAATGATTTATAAAGGATATTTTCTAAATTTAGAAAATAAGAATTTACGAATATATAGAAATGGAAAATGAATAAATTAATGATAAGTGAATTTAAGAGATAAATGTTGACTGATCATTGATCGATCGAATTTCTATCTGGAAATAAGATCATTGATTGCACACCTGTTTTCTTTGATAGTAAAATCACCGACTATCAAAGTCTTTGACCATTTTTCCGTCGTCAGGACAGAGAGACCGCGATCAGATTCATTTTCTGAAAACCACTCTGTATAGACATAATCGTTGCGATTAAATATGATGAAGATAATTGAAGACGAAGTTATGCAAGGGCTATCCTATTTACAGAATAGTGCCTTCGGTTTGTCCAGTCCCAGGACAAACATGAATGGACAAATGTCTGACAGACTATATCTAACGGATCGCGTAAGTTGATTTGTTCAAACGCACTTACGTTTGGTGGCGGAGGAATTCGTTTCTCTTAGCTTTATACCCATGGTATTTTTGGGGAAATCAATTTGTGATTTTGTGGGTATGACGATGTGGCATTCAAAGTGAATGATGGTCAGGTGTTCCAAATGACCTCAAGCCTCATCAACCGGGAAATGACAGAAATCAGGCAGGCAACATGGCTAGGTGGGTTGCTCCAATTAGGGTGTATATCACCTATCTAGAGGAAATCCATTTCATTCTTTTATCTATTTTCGATGTTGTCCCTTTTTGGGAAACGGTGGGTAGCTTTCAACCATTGGTGATATACATTCGATACACTTGGGCGAAATGAGTGGTCGGTCATGTGTGGGCCGGGTTGCAGGATGTTCTTTTTGAATCCAGTGTATTCGCCTCTAGAGATACACTATCGGTAGGTGGTCCCATAGTTTGTCACTCTCAGATTCCAATCTCCAATAAGTGCCCGCGGTTTCGTTTGTACACTATATATGTGGAAAGTGAGATGCAAGTGTTATGCTAGATTGTTAATTACTTGTGATTAGACATTATTATAATATCAGAGAAGTATTGATTTCCAAAAGGGTTTTGGTTATCGTAAGGTAAAAACCATCCGTGTTTATGTGTGGATCGGTCTTACTATTACCTTTTATTTTGAAAAGGATTTTGAAAAGTTAAACCAAATGATTTGAGTTTACTCACACCGGTCCCATGACTAACCCAGAGTTTATTTTGTTTTGTTTTCCCTAAACTCTTAGGTGCCCAAATTTGTATGGGCACTCAAGTAGTTCAGGTCTTTACAGATATACTTGGAGGAGCTTGAAGTAGGAGGCTTCAGGATTATATAGCTATTGTTATTTCCGCTGTGTGCAAGTGTTGTACTCTGATAATGTTATTCTATAAATATATATACACTATTAGACTGCAAAGTTATGTTATATATTTTATTTTATTCGTTCCGCTGTGAGATTCGTATTACTCTGATTCTGTGCTATGGTGATCTTCTTCTTCTTCTATTCTAACTTTCTATCTTATCTATTCTCATCCTCTAACTTCTTTCTATTAATGATCTGGAGTGTTCGATACCTGAATAATTAACATGGGTTTTATGTTGATTTTCTAGGTTGAAAATCCCAGTTCGTTACATATGTGTGTGTGTATTGAAAACTCAATTAGATTACTGGAGCACATATAATTTCAATAATATGTCAAATGCCAAAGTCATGATAATTTAATAATTGAACTATTTTGAGATGGCATCGGCGTTTCAACACTTAAAATGCTCTAGGTTATAAATACTTGTTAAATCATAGTAAATTGTGAAAATACACTAGTTTCTGATGAATATAAATAACTTAGCTAGTTACAAAAATATAAAGAATAATGAGTATCAATATTCTTTTAAGTATTTTTGTAATAAAAATCTTGATATAATTCATGATGAGTACATTACTTCCTACTTTTAATTATTGTTGTAATTAAACTTTTAATATCAATTGAATTTATAATAATAATACGTAAAACTAATATGAAACACCAAAATGGAAGCTACATGGTATATTCCATAAAAATTGCATAAGAATTGACAAAATGCAAATAATATCTGAAAGAAACAATCTTGAAAAAATAGACTATGTTAAAGGATATTGATGAACATATAAGAAGGGAAAATATAATTACTATATTCTAATTTTTATTTTTTGAATGCGTTTCTAAGCTACATAGATTGGAAGCACTTGTAGCTTATTTGAGTTATCAGGACATGAATTAAAACAAGAAAAATTATAAGATCAGGAGGCGTATATTGATATATCATTATGTTGTTTTTCCTCCACTGATATTTTCTCTAGTGGGTTTTTCTTAGTAAGGTTTTAATAAGCCAGCATCTTGATCCTGAACTATCAAACATCTTTTGATGCAATAAACTATTGAAATATATCATATTATGTTTACTCTTTTTTCTTATTAGGAATATTTCCTTTAGCTTTTTCTAAGCAAATATTCTAACAAGATATTATTATCTTAATCTAAAATTACAAATTTATCTTGACGAAATAAGATACTAGAACACTGTACTCTTTTTTCTTCACTGAGAATTTTCCCATCAAGCTTTTCTTATAAGGTTTAATGATGCATTACTCTGAGTCTGAAGTATCAAACACTTTTATATTATATTTATGTTTTACAAGTTGCACTCTTTTTCTTATTCGATGAAAGGACCCAGAACTTCCCCAGTCTCCGAAGAGAAGAGAAAGCCCGGATTGCTTTGAGAACAAGACGATTCAGAACACAAACAGAAGAACACTTCATTTCTTATTACAACGATTCCATCAGAATACAAGAATATACAGAGTATTAACAAATAATATACATCAAAAAAATATCAGAGATTCAAATTGCGTTACATAGCAGTGGAAAAATAATTCAAAACACAACTGAAAGTAATACACGGATACAGAGCTTTCCGAGTATCGTTCCAGCTATAAATCAGGATCCTATGAATATAAATTTGCAAAACCAAAACTACTAGCTACCCGTGTCAAAATAAGGGCACCCAGAGTTTAGGTTAAAACAATAAACTCCTAGACAGTCATGTGACTGGTGTGGGAACTAAAATAGTTATTATTCTTTATTTTAAAGTTTTAAATCAAGGGACCATGCCGTATAGCACGGAACGGGTTTCCTCCCAAGAATACCAGTGCATATAAACAACAGCGCAATGCTAAATAAAGAACAATGAAGCTATTATAAGACTTAGGTCCTATCACACAATGCAATGCAAGCCGGAGGATAGAGTTTTTACCTTATAATAGCCAAAAATTCTTGGTACGTGAAATTTCATCTTTTATTATTACTATAAATGTATAGTGTCAAAAACAATTTCAATCATAAGTATCAATCATAGACGGCATAAGTGCCCCATACCACTATGTCGCCATATATAGGTTTACAATCAAAACCGCAAAGTCACGTATTGGAAGTTGGATTTCCATCTGTGAACCAAGGCAAGGGATCGTCCTTACTGCTTCGAGACTGTCTAGTCCAAGTCTCAGGGTAAGTACTCAGTCAAGCCCTTGGATCGTCAGGGCCGGTCCACTCGATGTGGATTAAAATGCCTGGACACTACGTTTCCCCGCCCTATGGGGCGTAAATGAGCCAAATGACTCCATCGGTCCTGGATCGACCGATATAACCGAGGTGCCTCGCTATCCATCATCCACATAAGTAAAATGTCAGGGCATGCAAAACGCTGACACCACTCCTAACTAGAAGGAAACGCATGCCTTCCCTGAGGTCCTCTCCCATTTCTGGTTCACACCGGGGTGTGAGGCTCGCGAATTAACGCTACACAAAGCTACACCACAAAGGCCGTGCTTTGATCATCAACCACAAAACTTTGCTTTTCAACAGAAGCCTTGATCATTTGCATCTCAGCATGCCACACAGGCAATTCATGCCATGCGACTGATATATATCGATATATAAACTCTGAGCTCATACGTCTCAGAGAAGGGCGTTAAGCAAGAGAATAAATTCTCCGCCGCCAAACAGATATATATTTAATAGAAATCAATCAATACAATAAAATCCTATGTCATACATACATCCATTTACAAGTCCATTCTGGGTCAGAATGAAACCGGAGGAACCTTATTCCTCGCATATCCATGGTTCTCCAAGTACGTCTGGATGATCACCAACGGATTCCCTCCTCTTGGGTGTACAACTCAATCAAGATCATCAGTAATTATCCAAACGATGTGAAGACCTCCGGTCTTCAACCACCGTCTTCATCGTCAACTTCTCGTTGATTCAGTTATTCAGAATGGGATAAACCTGGTCTTTCCGAACAACTCGTGTATATAATAAACAAGTGTTATAAAAACACAACATACGCCATATTCCAATCCAGAATATTCCTTTATTCAAATAATCTTTTACTTTGGGAAAGGTTCCCATTAATTTTATCAAAGATAAATTCTTTAAATTTACTCTTTAATCTTCCTTTGTGAATATCAATTCAAACCATATTATGGTTTATCCAAACTAGTCGGGATTAACGAACCTTACCGAAGTAATCATCTGTTTTAATTTCACAACCTCAATCTATTCATCCCATGAAGTAAAACTGGTAATACTTCATATCTAACACCACGGTGTTACCGGTAAATTCAATTACCATTTCACGTTCAAATCTAATTAAAGATTTAACTATCGCCTGGAGCAAAACTGGTGATACTCCATTCTCAATCATTTCAATCTAATTAAAGATTCATTAAAACTCCACTTGGTTTTAATCTTCCCAAAAATCAATATTAATGTTTGTTTAACTTGGGAAATTATATCTTGTCTTTAATTGGGTTAAAGAACTAATGTCATTTAAAACACGGTTCACGATAAACCCAAAATCACATTCTATTCCATTAGCCTTTAACCGTAAATTAGCAAGTGAATTATTCCCTAAGTGTTAACCCCGAAGGCCGAAACCAACATTAGATTAATACCCAAGAATTATCCAACTTAACTAATCTCCAGTTAGTTTCTGATTTTCTTAACTCCGTTAGGTCTAAGAACAGTACCATTAAAGATACCATTCACGACAACCCAAAATCATATTCCATTAACCATGGAATCTTCATGGAAAACAAATCAATATATAAAATCGATAAAAACATCCATATCCGACTAATAATATAAATGGAATAACGACAAAGCATTTTAAATTCCATATATATTAGCAGTCCTCATCCACAGAAATTCACTTTGATTACCAAATTGAATTCCATTCCAATTTATTTTATTAAATTGGAAAACTTTACTTTGGAAAATCTCCTTTAAATCTTATCAAAAAGATTTATAAATTCCAAGTCCCATTTCACTGTAAATCGGGATAAAGAACTAATGTCGTTAAAACACAGTTCACAATAAACCCAACCTACATTCCATTAATTATCGAGTTAAAGAACAAGTGTTATTTAAAACACCATTCACAATAAACCCAAAAATCAATTCCAATTCAATTCCAATTAAATATTATTTAATTGGTATACTTCATTAAATCTAAATAAAAAGATTTAATCTTTTTCTCAACTGGGTTGAAGAACAGTGTTAATGAAGACACCATTCATGACAAACCCAAATCCCATTTGATATTAAACACAAGGCTCTGAATAGAAAATATATTGGCTTATATTCAATATCAAATTCTACGACCAACAAATATCGTATTGGAAATAATGATATGAATATATCTTTCAAATTTCCATAACAATATCTGTATAATCATGAAATCCAACTTCGAAATATTCCGAACACAATTTCGATTCAAATCCTTTCCAATTTATATATTGGAAATTCTGGTTATTTTTAAATACATTTCAAATCCAATTTATTTATTTTAAAAATAATTAAATGATAATTCTAGTTCAAAACTAGTTCATTTCAATAAAAATCTATTTTTATCCTTTCAAATATGGAATTTTTCATCCCAATTCTTTCCAAATCATTTCTTATGATTTTACACAAATTATTGCTATTTTTAATAATTTTATTAAGGCTCGTACAGTCGATTTCCATAAACGGCCGTCGAACTGCACTTACAACGAACTTTTCCAAATTTGATTTGGACATAATTCAAAATCCAACTATTAGATTTCTAATTACTCATATTCGTTAGAAAGCTATTTTCGATACAAACCCAAAGGTTCCGGCTTTAGGAGAATCCGACTGTCGGATATCCCGTAATGTCCATTCGAAGTCAATGGTCGAAATTTGCGAACTGCCGCAGCGCGGCGCATTCTACTCAGGCCATTATATTATATATATAATATATATATAATATATATTTCTTCGATTTCCATTTAAAATGTATTTTATAAATCGTTTTAAATTCATTTTCAAAACGATTTCAACCTCCATCTCAAGTTCAAATCAAAATTGAATTTTCCAATATAAATTCGTTTTAAATTCATTTCAAATCGATTTCAATTCAATTTCAATCCGTTTTAAATTCAATTCAAAATGATTTCAATTCTATTTCAATTTAATTCGAATTTCAATTTTGTTTCAATTTAATTCGAATTTCAATTCTATTTCAATTTAATTCGAATTTCAATTCTATTTCAATTTAATTCAAATTTCAACTCAATTAGAAATTAAATTTTCCATATCATTTCAATATTAAAACGATAATATTTTCAAAACATTATATTTTGAAATCAATTCCTTTTCGATATTCATTATAAAAATGAATAAAATCGGTATAAATATCGTTCACGTCAAAATGGCGTCAATCTAATCGACATGGCTTTATATATTTAAATATAATCTTGCCCATCCCAAATCGGACACCAAAATTAGATTTTGATCTTTTACTGAATATTATTTGAAAATATTCATCATTTTAAAATAATCTTTATTTTAAAATATTCATTCTTTCTGAACTGGAATCAGACACAGTCAATTACCATATAATTTGATTATATGGATTTCACACAATAAATGTGTATAACTACAATGAAAACAACAATCCATCATCCATAGTGCATTCTACACTATATAAGCATCAAATAAAAATATCTAATGCTTACACAGCTTGTCAACCAATTGACATATAACTAATTATTGGGATTAGTGTATGTCCGATATCATCCCAATACCCGTGTGGGGTTTCAAACAATCAAACACAATTTTTATTTGTGTAGTTGGACGATGTGTAAAATTTATCGTCCCAATCAATATCATTCAAATGTGTGTACATAAACAAATCGTCCAATTTGTTTATAAATATTTATTTTATATCCATGTTAAAAATTATATTTTTGACTATAAAATGTTTTCAGCTATAAAATATTTTATTCCATTCCAAATCACACAATCAACTTTCACAACATAATCAATCAAACAAACAAGTTGTCCATGGTCTGTGGACGATTGGTGTTGGGTGCTGCTAAGCACCGTCTGCATCCTAGTATATATTTCAAACTAGAGAATAAAATTAAAATTGAGGAGTTCTCACCTTTGGGATCCACTCCGCCATTCTTTATTTCTGAACGGTTCAGATTTTGTTTTGATTTCCGTCTGATCCATCGCCATCTGTTTCACGCAGTTGATTATTAAAAATCACATTTTTATACTGTTACTTCATACATAAAAATCATATTTTTATGTTGATGTTTATATTATAAAAATTCTATCTTTCTTATATTAAAGATCTTAACTTTTCTAACATACGATAAAAATTCTATTTTTTTTATCTTCAAACTCAAGTCCTATTTTATATTTCAAACCACGTATATGTTTTTATATTTCAAACCATGTATGTTTCTATATTTCAAACCATGTATGTTTTTATATTTCAAACCATGTATGTTTTTATATTTCAAACCTTTTCATCACTACTCATATATAAAAATCGAATTTTTACATTACTACTTTATAAATAAAAACCATATTTTTATCTTGTTAAAAAATCATATTTTTACTAATAAAAATCATTTCTTTATATTTTAAAAATCATGACTTTATGCATATAAAGATCAAACCTTTCTTATACCATAAACATCACGTTCTATTATATAAACAAATCATATTTTTTTCTCTCTATACAAACAAAGAAAATCGTAATTTTATCAAACTTTATCCTATATAACAATAAAACTGATTTTTATATTTTCTAACACTAATTACATTAAATAAATATAATTAAAAGCTCACCTTTCATGTAAAAATCCAATTTTTGGTGAAAGGAGAGATTCCACGGCGAAGTTGCAGGCGGAGGAGGGGCTTTTGGCGTGACCGAGGCTGGTGGAGGCGGCGCAAGGGGTCGATGAAGGTTTAGGTGGCGGATCGGGCGGCTGGGGGATTTGGGTTCGCTGTGGGGTTCCAAAAGGAAAGTGAAACGGCGGAGGGGGGTCATGGACGGGGTGAGCGGCGCAGTCGCCGGAGAGAAGGGGGTCACCGTGGGGCACCACCGGCGGTGGCTAGTCGGAGCGCGACACGCTAATTGAAGGAGGCGGGTCTCGTTTCTTTTTTCTTTTTTGTTCTGAGCAATAAAGAAGAAAGAGAGAGGGTTAGGTGAGGATATTATATTTATTTATTTAATTTATTCTTCAAGAGTTGACTTTTTATTTCAAACCCCAAACGAGACCCACTGACTGTCGTCCCTAGCTAATTACCCCCATTCCGAACTCAATGGGATATGTCACGTAAGCCAATTCGACCGTTGTGATCAGTTTTTGTTAAATTTAAAATATAAATTAATATAATAGTCATACTTGACTTTAACACACGTTCTAATTTACCGGGCCCACATACGGACTCTAAAAATTCTAGAAAAATTATTTCTAGCTTCGTATTGATGATACAGTCCTAATAAAACTAATTTCATTAAATTCTGAGACTGTTTGAAAAATGGCCATTTTCTCTTCAAGCGAAATTGAATAAAACTGTCAAAACATGTTTTCTTGTGCCACGCTCACGTATTGATTCAAAAAAATATGAATTTTGGAATCTAGCAATAACTTGACATCCTGGATCCAACAGAAGTGGTTTCATCGAAAACAGAGATCGTTTGCAAAATTTCCATTTTTAAGGGCTATATTTTCCATAGCGACTATTCTGAATTTTCATCTGGGCAAAACTTTTTATTCCCGCTATGAAGTCTTGATTTTTCAGATTCGTTGGAAAGATATTCTCAGATAGATTCTAAAATTTTTGGTTTTACTAAAATCCGGTTTATTTTGAATCCTGTACATTCATTTGAAATTTGAAATCTAAATTTCAAACTACCGCGCCATTTTCAATTCCGTTTATAATTAAAAATAAATATTTATATTCTAATGTCGATTCAAATATATATGTTCATTCTAATTCTATTCAAAAATAAATTTCTCGTTGTCAATATTTAAAATAAATCATTTTAAATATTCAAATTTCATCGAAATTGCCAAAATAATTTTTTTAAATTGGTTCTGATTTCCGGGTTAATACATTTGAGATATTTCCCATTCGATTTTCTTAACATAAGCTCTTAATTAGGAAATAACAATATTTATATCGATTGAATATATGCATGTAAGAAAGATAATAATGAGAAGAAATAATCTTCATATATGTTTTAAAAGGGACAATTTTAAGTTGCAAGTACATTCAAGATTTTGATGACAGATAATCAAGAGGAAGTGTTTATATATGTATGTGTATATATATATATGAGCTTTTATTTTAGTCCAACATCATGAGACATGTCATATCACAAGCTCCAATGTTTATATATATATATATATATATATATATATATATATATATATGAGCTTTTACTTTAGTCCAACATCATGGAACATGTCATATCTCAAGCTCCAAAGTATACTCACACATGTGTGTATATATATACTCTTATGTAATAAAAATGGATGTACCAAAATCTAAATATCTCCCCTCTTTCTCTGATGGCTTCTTTATTTGTTTATTTCGTATGATTTTGTTTATCCCATAATATAGCGTAGATTTTGCTAATTAATGGAGGATTTCTAAAGTCGAATTGCTGGTGTAACAAGAAATCAAAAGAAGGGTAATTAACCAACTTAGGCCTATTGTGTAATATTATAACAACATTAGGACACTTTAAAAGTAATATAGAAATAAACCTATTTTTCCAGGGCGATTTTTTGAAAGATGCCTTTTGGCAATCACATGTTGATTTTTCAAAGATCACCAATGTAACACCCTATAAAAATATACCCTATAATTAAATTAAGTATAAACAATAATAAATTAATTAAATACTAACGATCTAAAAACGAGAATTTATTTAAACTAAGAAATAGGCTACGAAAGTATTGTTATTGCATTCATGGCGAGATTTTGATCCGTTTGCCTATTTTATTTGCTGAAAACGGAGTCCATATTGAAGAAGTTATGATTAAAACATGTTACAAGTGAATTGTTTACACACAATATTTTAAATTAAAATAGGATATTATGGAATATAATTATATATTAATTAGCATGAAAAGAATATTCTATGATAATCTGAATTGTGTGTGTATATATATACATACAGAAAAGGACAAGAATAATCAACTTAAGGAAGGTAATCATTCTAATTTAATATTATAAGTAATATAAAAGAAACATTCGAAGGAACGAATTCTCTGGCTCGACCCCATAAAGGGGGTCGACCACCCCTATAAAAGGGGGTCGACTGCCCTTAAGAGAATTTGGTGGAGATGGCTTGCTTTTATAGTGACTTATATATAAATTGCAAACAAAGAGCCATCTAGATTAAATCTAAATGATCTAACGATTTGTATACACACTTGCAACTATATATACCAACCACCTAGCCTCTCCCAAACCCTAATCTATTTTCTTTTTCACACCTCCATTCCGCAATTAGAATTCCAGACAAAAGTTTAGATTTTCTTCTAAATCCTTAATTTAAATCTCTATTCTGATTTACGATTAGATTTAGATTTATATTTATATTCTGGAATTCTAAGATTTATATATAAGACTCTAATCTTTTGATTCGTATATATAGATTAACAAGAATTGGAGAACTCTTTGTATGAAGGATTGGATCCAAAAGCGAACACTGTTCAGATTTCGACTATTTTATCCTTCTTAGCACTGTGAGTGGAAATTACATTAGTTTGCTATTTTCTCTATTTTGTAGTATGGATCTGGATCTATATGCCTAAGGAATTTGGATCTAAACAAAAAATATAATATTAAACATCCTCCAAATTCCATATATTTTAATTGTTACAAAGAAATAATCAATCTAGTTGCATTTGCGGTTTTGGGTTGTTGTAATAATAAAAGAAAAACATGATTCCTGTTGTATCTTTTTCTATAACGTTTAGATTCTTTTTGTAAATCCATATGTTTGGTTTTTGCAACAGGTTAAGATTGGGATAGATTTGTAAATCTAATAGATTTAAATCTCTAATTTTCGAAATAGATAATTCAAAATATTATTTACAATATATCTAAATAGCAAGGTTTTGCATATAAACAAAAATAATAAAGGGAAGTATTCAAACTAGGAATTATAAACATATATGAAATATGTATATTTGATAAATGATGTTATGTTTATCCTTTATTGTTACAACAATTAAGTCAAAACCTAGGTTATAAATTTGCACGCTGTTATGTTTGTTTTTCGCATTATTGTCACATATTAATATGTACATTTATGCTATGATTGGAGAAAATATGGAAATCACTTGTACACCTTTAAAATTGGATATGGATTGACATTTCAAAACGTGCTAAGCACGTTAATTTCGTTCTCTTAATTAACGCGATATGTATATGTATAACGTAATCAATGTAATATTAACATGTATTAAGTCCGCAATAAATACGATTAAATTAGGAATAGAATTCAAATGTTCACATAGGAATTTGTATGTTTGTATGTATTGTGATTTGTGACATAAAATCACATATGTTGATAGAGATGAGGCGTGGATGTGCTTGGCGGTAGAAGAGATGGTGCAGCAACAGAAATAAGGTTAGAAGGAGCCGTTTGGCGTTTGAGCGGATTTATTGCTGGATTTTGACCTGGTCTTTCTGTGACTTGTCTGCAAGTATTGAGAGGATATATTCCTAATATATCTCTAAGAGGAAAATTGGATATTTTTCCTAGGCCTTCTATTTTCCTATAAAAACAGCACATTGGGTTGGATTAATGTATGACCGAATAGAGTGGCGGTTGCGTGCCTCTAAGGCTTGCTTCCCTAGAGATGATTGGTGCCTCCAGTTAATCCAAGGCTTAGCCGTCGTTCTTCATTGTTCTCCTTTTCCAACAAAGAGTGTTAGTCATCTAGATAGTCTTTCTCTTTCTCAATAAGGTTACTGATTCTTGTAATTTTGTTTATTGTTGGTTTTGATCCATTGAGTGTAAACAATTTTTTTTTTGAAAATCAATAAAGAGGGTGGTTAGGTGGAATATCTTATGTTTGCGCGTGTGATTTCATATCTGTGTTTGTTTCCATAGAAATCATCTTTAAGTAATTGGGTGAATAAGATCATGGTCACTTAGGCAAAGGCGCAGTTTTCATAACAGTTGGTATCATAGCTAGATCATCGCAAAGCTTAGAGTTATTTTGGATTGGAAAATTTGATTTTTGTTCGGAAAAAATTGATTTTTTGTTGAAGAAAATCGATTTTTTTTATGTCAGATATGATGGTGTTGTTGGTGATGACTAATTTTGATTGGGGATTTGAAGGCCTCAATTGTTAGGTTGATGGATATGAAGAGGAGCCCTCATATGTGGATGGGGGAAGATGGAAGAAGACGAAGATGCTGGCAATTGGTTTGATTTGCATATACCTTGGTGATTTGGTTCATGTTTTCGACAGTGGTCTTCACGTTGATTATGCTCGAGGGATCCGGAGTGATCGAGGAAGAAGCTCAGATCAAGTGGCAGACGGGTGTCATTGTGGAATTACAAGAATTTTTAGACTGTTGGTTGATGCTCGGTGCAGCTCAGGTGGTAGATGCATCTTTTGCAGGCGGTGAGTTGTATTTGTAATTGAGGTGTGATCGTAGTCCTTTCAAATCGACTGGGCGTACTACGTTGCCCTAAAATCGAGGTTGTAGGGTGTATCTCGTTGCCCGGAAAATGTGGTTGGTTTAATTGAGAGAAGGTGTCATTGAAAGAGATAGATGACTTGTTTGGTGACTGTTGGAGTGTTGATATGATTTCAGATTAAGGTGGAGCATTGTGATGGTGACTTCACATGTCCATGGAAGTCGGTTGACTTGTTGTTGATGTGATTTCATATCAAGGTGGAGTGTTGTGATTTGTGACATAAAATCACATACGTTGATAGGGACGAGGCGTGGATGTGCTTGGCAGTAGAGGAGATGGTGCAGCAACAGAAAGAAGGTTAGAAGGTGCAGTTTGGTGTTTGAGCGGATTTATTGCTGGATTTTGACCCGGTCTTTCTGTGACTTATCTGCAAGTATTAAGGGGATATATTCCTGATATATCTCTAAGAGGAAAATTGGATATTTTTCCTAGGCCTTCTATTTTCCTATAAAAGCAGCACATTGGGTTGGATTAATGTATGATCGAATAGAGTGGCGGCTGCGTGCCTCTAGGTTTTGGTGCCCTAGAGATGATTGGTGCCTCCGGTTAATCCAAGGCTTAGTTGTCGTTCTTCATTATTCTCCTTCTCCAACAAAGAGTGTTAGTCATCTAGATATTCTTTCCCTTTCTCAATAAGGTTACTGATTCTTGTAATTTTGTTTATTGTTGGTTTTGATCCATTGAGTGTAAACAAAATTTGTTTTTGAGAATCAATAAAGAGGGTGGTTGGTTGGAATATCTTGTGTTTGCGCGTGTGATTTCATATCTATGTTTATTTCCATAGAAATCATCTTTAAGTAATTGGGTGAATAAGATCATGGTCGCTTCCGCAAAGGCGCAATTTTCATAATAGTTTGTGTGTGAGTTAATGGCTTAATTAATATAAATGACACATAGGCACGAGGTTAATCGCTACTTGTAGTAGAAGTCTGCCAGGAACTGACCAACATATCCAACATCTACTAGAAAATATGATTAATATGAGAGGTCTATGTGTCATGGGCCATTATAATTAGTACACTATGATGCATGGTTAGGCCCAACTTGTAGTAGTAGCTAGCCCGGAACCACCGGACAAATCCAGCATCTACAAGTGGTAAACCTAATGTGAGATTTCTAGTGTGCATATATATATATATATATATATATATATATATATATATATATATAGTGTGTGTGTGTGTGCGCGCGCGCGCAGACAACGCCTGTCTTAGGAAAAAGGTATTAAGTGGCTGACCTATCTCTTGTTGAGTATTAAGTGGTTAGGACTAGGTTCTTTCCTAAGGCTCACTCGTTTGTTCAGGACCCAAGTCCTTAGACCCGCGCTTCAAGAATTAAATGGTTGTTAGGGTCACCTTTCTCCTATAAGGTATTAAATGGTCCTAGTAGACGATAACGTGTGTAGGTAGTTCTTGAAGTAATGTCCGCTAATTAGACAAAAAATGGGACTAACACCCAACAGACAAGATTTTGAAGAGAATAATGAAGAAATGTAGACTAAACAAGAAAAAGCAAGCAAACACACGAGATGTATAGTAGTTCGATGTTAACAAGCCCACATCCACTTTATAACCCTTATATTTAGCAAGGAAGTACAAATCCAATGTTTAAAAACTCTCAACACTCTAATTACAATCAATTTCCTCACTTAAGTATTGAAATTCACTCAATAAAGGAAGAACATCATGCAGGGTGAATATTAATGGAGGGAGCACAATGATCCTTCAAGTATTAGAGGGACAAAACGTCCCTTTCGCACTTATCGGTTTGGGTATTTACAGGGATCGAGTAGGAAATTTAAGCGGGAAAGGTTACTAAATACGTGACAGCGGGTCTAGTTTTATAGAAGGTTAGTGGAATGTGGTCTGCGGAATTCGTAGGTCAAGGCTCGTAGCTACGTATCATCAGTTCCGCGCAAACAGGAAGCAGTGGGAGTAACATGCGGTTACCCTATTTACTATACGAATTGATGACGGGTCGAGTCGAACTTATTCGACTCGATGGCCACCGAACCAGGGGTACGTGGTCTCATACGACCCGAAACCCATATTCACCGTTCGACCTGTGCCTTGCATTTTCACTTGACTCGAGGCTTGAGTGTGTTTTTATCATGTCTATGCACATTTGTCCTTCGAGCCGATCCCAACTCTTGAGTGGCATGAGTCCTAACCTCTAACACATGTGATTGCGATTGTTTGGACTTCAGGTGGCTTGGCCACAAAGCAAGCCAACATTTTTCCCCCAAATTACATCTTATCGTAGATGAGTTGTGCTTTGAATTTGTCAAACCGTCTGTTCTTGAAAAAACAACAATCAATAGTCGTGCTCTTCTGTGAAGTCATGTCTCTTGATTCATGTGCATCACATATAAATAGGAGACCATATCCATGTTCCTCTTTTTTGCATTTGACCATTCAGGAATTTTCCATATGGTGTACAGACAAATTTTCAGGTTAATATCTCTACCTCTCTTTGTCGAGTTAAAATATTGGCATTATTTATTGTACATAACCAAATTTGTCATTTTCTAACGGTTATAATTATTACCAGAGAGTGTTCCAACGGTTATAACTGCTGGTAGAAGGTGCGTGGTAAATTTTGTAACGTATATACCAACGGTTATAACCATTGGTATAGGTACTTGTTCCAACTGTTATAACCGTTAGTATATTTTTGTATTCCAATGGTTATAACCGTTAGAACAGAAATTTGTTCCAACGGTTATAACTGTTAGAACTACTTTCTATCAACCATTAGAATGACTTGTCGGTCCAATGGTTATAACTTTCAGGACAAATCTTTCCACACATATAAATGTAAAAATCCCAACACTTATAAGTGTTACAACTTTTGTACTGCTGAACCATATAACATTCACTGTCTTGTAGTAGCATAGAATATCATATCATTTCATTCAACTACACAAATCAAATTTATAGCAATATAATCGTGAAACATAATTTGAAACTAACATTTCACCAAACTAAAAAGATGATATCAAACATACTAAATAAATCATCAAATTCTACAAAGTTCATTGTGACAACTTCAAGTTTCACTAGTACAAAATATGTAGAAGCTTACAAGAAACAAATTTAAATTTGGAATAAATGAACACCACCTCATTTAACATTTTATACTATCATCACATATTATTCACTCATCTATACAAATTCAAATTTATAGCAATAACAAACGTGAACCGAAATTTCAAATTAACATTTAACTGAACTTAATAAAAACATCAGACGTACTAAGTAGTTCGTATAAAATTCTACAAAGTTCAACTTGACAATTTCAAATTTCACTTCTACAAAATATCTAGAATCTTACAAAGAACGAGTACTGCGACTATATGATGAATCCAATATCTCCTTCATTACCATTAACACTATCTTTGAAATTTTTGCCTCTTCTGCACCTTCCATTGTAGCCTGAGTATTTAAAAACAATGTTTAATTTGGAAATTAAGATGGCCAAAAAAACAAGCAAAAAAAAAAAAAAAAAGCAAACATTAATCATCAGACTAATTTCTGAATTAAATTCAGTTTTTAGATTAAGTTCTGACGAACTGAGCCCCGAGCTAGTTAAGGAAATGAGCTTGGCTCGATTTGTATTCATGGTCAATTTATTAATAAACATTGTCTTAATCTAATATGATTAACTTTTCTTGGTCTTTTCGGTATGTATTCATGGTCACTTCAGTTTGTATTTAGGTTTCATGAAAATACCAATTCTAAGGTATGAATTTAAGATTATAGACAAGTGTTATATTAACCATTGGAGGAATTTGAATGAAAATACCAAATTCTAAGTTATGAATTTAAGATTATAGACAAGTGTTATACAAATCATTGTAGGATTTTGAAGGCATTACATCATGGTCCGATGTAAATGCAAGTAGTCTCATTGTTAAAATAGCTTTAGAAAAGGAATGAAGTAAAACAATAGGAGGCAAACATAAAAGGAAAACAAGTTAGAAAAAGAAATCGTAGAACATAAATGATTAAAATAACTCATCCCAAGTTTCTAGCATATATCTGCACATATATACTTATGCATCTTAGTCTGGTGTGAAGTTCACAATGCAAATAATCCAAAGCAAGCATTAAAAAAGCAAATTCTCTTTGTTACAAATACAATGTATTTTTTGTTACCGGTAAACATTCGCATCACTTGAATTGGCTAATACCATGATTATGCCTTCCCTGTATTCGGCTGTATTGCTTCTCAATGCCTTGGTACTAATCGTACAATGCAGTGGAGTAAACAGAGAGGTCTATATGGTGTATTCAAAACATTATTCACAATGAAATGCAGCTATACATTTTTATTCAAACAGAAACAAAATGCATGCAAGTTTATATTGTGTACACGGGTGATGTTCCAAAGAGTGGACTAATTGCAGCCTCAACAATGCATCAGTCTATGCTCTTGAATGTAATAGGAAGGCCTATGTTTTGATATAACTTTGTTAGATTTGATGTTATCTGCATCTATTATTTGATATCAGATTAAATGATTACTTCTCATTTTATACAAAACTATGTAGTGCAGAAATCGCCAAAAATGCACTGTTATATAGTTATTGGAGAAGCTTCAATGGATTTGCAGCAAAATTAATAAAAGAATAAACTTCAAGAATGAAAAGTAAGAAGTAATCATGAAGTATATTACCATCTCTCTTTTATCTGAATGTTCTTTCTTTAAGTGAGATTGTCTAATAAAATATCAGCAATGGAAGGAGTTATCTCAATTCTTCTGAACATTATGTATAATCTTCACACGACCAGGTCTTGGGATTTTATGGGCCTGACTGAATGTAGAATATTCGTTACCCTTTAGAATCGGATGTAATTGTTGGACTAATCGATACAGGTACCCATCTTAAAGAGCTTACATTACAGACACAAAGAGAATTAAAGAGCTTGATTTTGTTATAAAAGATCAACAATTATAACCTTTTAAAAATTGGTATCTCTAGACATAAAAATAAGTTACAACTTAAAGTTTTTGTTTTAAAAGACATTTTTTCCTTAATTCATTTTATTCTCCAAATTCATAATAATAATGAACTGATTATATCATTTATTAAACAAAAAGTTTAACAGTACTTGTTAATCTCAATTTATCTAGTTCCATAAAAAATACCAGCTTAAATACAGATGATAAAATTTAGGGACCACGATAGAGTTCCCAATAACAATTAAGGTCATTTTCAATATTAAAAAATCTAGAAAACCCTAACTATACCTAATTTATCTAATAACCAACAAGTATTTCATTACGAATTTGTGAGATTGAACAACATGAAAGCAAAAAAAGATGTTTCAATGGGAATCTATAGGGTTGAAAGCCTCAATAATTCATAATAATGAAGATCAGATTATTTAAATATATATATTCATAATATTCTGTCATTTTTTTGGATTAGCATATGAACTTGAATATCAAACTTAACAGTACTTGATATTCACATTATTGATGCATGAAAACTCCTTTGCAACTGTGTAATATTAATAACTGCTACTCATATGTAGATTTGATAGTAAAACCCTGAATCATAGTCTATAACTAAACTTTATATACTCTGGCATTTATACAGTTAACTGATGTATTCTCTATTCATATAATTATAATACATTGTACAGAGTTAACCGATGAACTATATTGTTAGGTGTATAGTATAAATATAAATGACTGTGTATATAAAGTGAATAAACTAAACTAATAATATAGTTTATAAACATAATGAACTATACTCATGCATTTAAATATATTCTTAGAATTTCAAAGACCCTCCACTGTAATTACATGCGTACCCTCAACCGAATATAGTCAAGCCAAGCATGCATTAATTGCATAATGTCTGCATATTTTTGAATAATAGAAAGATCAGTTTTATATTAAAAAAACAGAACAAAACTAAAATTAGTTGATCATATAGGTCATGCTTTCCAGCTTGGAACCCCAAAACAGCGCCAGACTACTCAAAATGGTATCATTTTTTTGTTTAGTGTAATGTCCAAGCATACAAATCTTTTGATTGGGCAGATAATAATATAGGTTAAATCAGACAGAGAAAATTCCCGAAATTCTTAAACTATTTTGAAGCATAAAATGTTCAGCATATAGAAAAAGAATAGTTAATGACGAATAATAGAAAGTATGCATAAAAAATTAGGAGACTAAATTGGAATTCACTTCACAATTTATGTATTCTCTATTCATAACTAAATTTTACTGATAAATGATAATATAGTTCAGATCACTATATTATAAAGCTAACAATAATATATTTCACAAAGTTTATAAATTCTATATACTAATACAGAAAAAACATAATAAGCTACCAAACCTACAAAATTAACATTTCAAAATCGCGAACCTGAAAAAGGACCGCCGATTCAAACTGTTGAACATAATATATTTCTTAGCTTACGGAAAGCACTGCAAGTATTACTTCTACTTCTTTGACTATGCAAACATAGTTCATTATGTTTATTAATACTACATTATATTTCTTGTGTCAGTGATAGGCAAAGAATCTCTAATGAACAAGCTAGCAGATAAATAATAATGTTGATATTACCATATTAGAAGAATTCATAATGACCATCCCATTGTGAAAAACCAGTGCAAAAAGAACATCCTCTGCTGTTCTGCTCATCATTGAGGACCTGGAACATTGAAATAACAATACAAATAATATTTACTACAGTTTATTTAAATTAATTATTATGATTATCCAAAGTTGAGATATAGTATATTTGTTGAATAACGATATAATTAATATTATTTTTGTATGAAATGACTCACAGACACTAATTTTGCATGAAATAACCGGAGCAGCATGGGTGCACTTATCACCTTAGCCTAGACATGCAACATTAGTCACCATAATGTGCATCATTTACTAGTTAATGATTCTTGTGCACCCTGTACACGAAGCACGCACGCATTATATTACATTTATGTATCTGCATCCACCTTGTTAGTCTTCTCCACTGCTTCACATGTTTATTCGGGTTCAGATATTAATCTAGATGTGCTAATTATATGTTGCACACTTGGTGTTTGACATTTTCTTTAGCCAACTTCCTTGCATCCGCATATGTAAACCATATAATTTTCAAAAGCTACCTGAGCCTATGCTATGAAACAAAATCCATCTTTATTTATGCAATTTTTCAAAGCCAATTAGAATGCAGATCAATACTGTAAAATATCGTGTTATAACAGTTGTAATTCCTTGCATTATAACACCGATTCATTTCTCCATTACTTTCTCACTCCTATGGTTTGTCTCTGTCTTGGACTTTTTTATTCACCGCCGTTTTTTTATAATAATAACATGAGTAATATTTTGCTCAAACAAGACCTTTCCTTGAAGCACCACACTCTGACCACTCAAGTTAGGAAAAAAACAAGTCCTGACCAGGACCAATTCTTGAAATTTTTAATAACACAAAATCACAGGGGAACTTGTATATGTCCATGTTTTATTCTTAGCTATGTACTTAAAATAAAAACATGCAGGTATTATGTCAAAATATATCAGGAATAAGTCAAGTTGAGATGACCCAAACTTCCTTGATCCCCGAAGAAACGGAGGAGCCCGGATTGCTTGAGAATACGACGCATCAGAACACAAACAATAGAATATTTCATTGCTATTACAACAATTAACATCAGAGTATGAGAATATCAGAGTTCAAATAATATATAGCAGTAAAGTATTAAAGATTTAAATTGCAAAACAATGGAAAATATATACATAAATATAATATGCAACGGAAATATCAACTACCACAACTGAAAGAGATACATGGATACAAAGCTTTCCGGATATAGCTCCAGCTGTAAACTAGGATCTTGTTTAAAGAAATATCTGCAAAACCAAAACTTTTAGCTGCCCATGTGGAAAATATGGGCACCCAGAGTTTAGGTGAAACAATAAATTCCAAGTCAGTCATGGGACTGGTGTGAGAACTAAAACAGTTAATAACTTTATTTTTATGTTGGTTATATCAAGGGACCACGCCGTATAACATGGAACGGGTTTCCTCCCATGAATACCATAAAATAAAACTCGCCATGCTAAATAAAAGAAAATTGAAGCTATTATAAGACTCAGGTCCCATCACACAATGCAACAGAAGACGGAGGATGGAATTTTACCTTATAATAGCCAAATATGCTTGGTACACGAAATTTATTTTTTATTGTTACTATAGGTGAAGAAATCAACTTGAAATATAAATGTATCAATCATAGACGGCATAGGTACCATATATTATGTCGCCATACATAGGTTTACCACTAAAACCGAAAAATGTTGTATTGGAAGTTTGGATTTCCATCATGATGGCTACTGATTCCAAAGATCTATAGCGTAGTGCTATACCCCATCGCTTACGTCCCGGCTAGAGAAAACACCATAATGCACATCCCCCTATATCCAGGAAATCGAGTATCATCGCGTCTTACATCCTAGCTAGAGAAAACACCGCTTACTTTATCCTTTTGGCAATCGGGGGGTGTGCCCTATCCCTGCTGGTGTGGGACAACCACACCCAGCATCCTCTCGATCGACCGAATCCATGACAACCATAAAGTGTGTCTATCCTCATCTCAATAGCATACTGATCTAACCATCAGTTCACCATCATACCAGTGTGTGAAGCTCACGAATTAACGCTACATAAAGCTGTGCTACTTAAAGCTATGCTTTGATCATCATCCACCAAACTCTTCTTTTCAAAAAAAGCTTGGATCATTGCAACTCAGCATGCAACATTGTCAATGCATACCATACCATTGATTTCCACCAATATATAATCTCTAAGCTTGTACATCTTAGAGAAGGGTGTTAAGCAAGAGAATAAATTCTTCACCACCAAACAAATAAATATTTAGTAGAGATCAACGAATACATCATAAAGGAATACAATGTCAGACATACCATCCATTTGCAAGTTCGATCTGGGTCTGAACGAAACCGGAGGCACCTTATTCCTCGTCCCATATGTCCAATACAGGATAGAGGCCCTCGCATATCCGGACAACCAACAAGTACGCCTGGACAACTACTACTATAACCCTTTCATGGGAGCTACCCAAATCCAAGGCATCAGTAGCAATCCATTCGTTGTGAAGATCACCGGTCTTCACCCACCTCCTTCAAATCTTTGAGTTAGTCGTCATATCAGTTAATCAAAGTGGGTAAAACCTGGTCTTTCCAAATAACTTGCGTGTTTTATAATCATTTGAAATGTACACATCATACACCTCATTCCAATCCAGAATATTGTTTTATTCTAATATTATTTTCACAATTTAAACTAAATTAAGGTTTATCAAACTAGTTGGATTATCGAGACATAACAAAGTAATCATTTATTTTATTTTTCTAGTCCCAACCTATTTATCCTGTAGAGCATAATTGGTAGTACTCTATATCTAACACCCACTGTGTTATCGGTAAAATTAATTACCATTTCTGGTTTCAAATCTAATTAAAGATTTAATTATCGCATGGAGTAAAACTGGTGGGACTCCATTCTCGATCATTTCATGAATTCAATAAATTTAATTATCCCATTCTCATTTTAATCTACTTAAAGATTCATTAAAACACTAGTTCAGTTTTAATCTCAAAAATCATTACTTAATGATTATTCAACTTTTGGAAATTAATCTTACCTTTAACTAGGTCAAATAAGCAATGTCATTTAAAACACAGTTTACGATAAACCCAAATCATCTTCGCGGGAATCATAACAATATAAAATCGATATAAATTTCTATATCAAATCAATACTATAAATAGAATAAAGGCAAAGCCTTTTAAATTCCATATATAGTAACGATCTTCCATTATAGAAGCTTATCTTGATTATTATTAAATCGAATTCCGTTCAATTCTGATTTAATGTATTAAATCAGAAAACTTTACTTTGGAATATTTCCATTAAATCTTCATAAATAGATTTATTCTTTTCTCAATTGGGTTTAAGAATAGTGTTAGTGAAGACATCATTCATGACAAACCCAAAATCTAATTTGATATCAAATACAAGGCTCTAAATAGAAATTATATCGGCTTATTTTCAATATCAAATTCTGAAACCAATCAAAATCATTTTGGAAATAACGATATATATATCTTTTAAATTCCTCAACAATATCTGTATAATGACGGAATCCAATATCGAAATATCCCGGAGATAATTTCCGTTCAGATCCACTCCAATTTATATATTAGAAAAATTCCGATTATATAAAAACCATTTACAAATCCAATTTATTTATTTAAAAACATTGGATTATTATTCTAGTTAATAACTAGTTCATTTCAAAAAAAAAATATTTTATATTTTCAAATATGGAAATTTTCATTCAGAATCTTTCCAAATAATTTATTATGAATTTACACTATTTTTTCCATATTTTTAGTTATTTTATTAAGGCCCTTACAGTCGGTTTCCAATATGGCCACCGAACTGCATTCATTGCTGCCTTTTCTGAAATTAATTTAGACATAATTTGAAATCCAGCCATTCAAATTTGAATCTCATATATTCATTGGAAAGATCTTTTCGATACGAACCCAATGGTTCCGGTTTTAGAAGAATGCGACGATCGGATCTCCCGTTACATCCATTTGAAGTCAATGGTTGAAATTCGCGAACGGTCGCTGCACGATGCATTCTATTCAAGCCATTTAAATAAATAATATATATATATTATATTTCATCAGTTTCCATTTAAAACGTATTTTATAAAACGTTTATAAATTCATTTTAAAATGATTTCGACTTCATTTTCAATTTTAAATCAAAATTGAATATTCCATATCATTGTAATATTAAAATGTTAATATTTTCAAATTATCAGATTTTGAAATCCATTTCCTTTTCGAATTTATTATAAAGTGAATAAATTCTATAAACAAATTGGTTTGAGTTAATATGGCGTATATGCTTAACTCGGCTTCCATATTTCAATATTTTCGTTTCCATCCAAAATCAGACATCAAAATCATATTTTGATTATTCACTGAATATTATTTTAAAATATTCGTTCATATTCTTAATCGGAATCAAACTAAATCAATTACCATATAATTTCAGCTATATGGATTTCATACATCGCATGTATACAAAAATAATGACAAATAATCATTAAATATTCAATTAACATCCATAGTGCAATTCACAACTGTATAAGCATTAAATGATTAAATAACGCTTTTAACAGCTTGTCAATCAATCAGTTGACAAACAATTAAATCCAAGGGAGATGTGAACAAATTGTCATCCCCAGACCCGTGTGGGGTTTCAACCAACAGAATGAGTTCAAATTTATCACTAGTTAATAAATTTAACTAATTCTATTTTGATTCGAATTATTTTCTAATTAGCCAATTTTCACTGTTTAAATTATAAATGGATATTTATAATTTAATTTCAACTACCACAATAATATAAACATTATTTTTTATATGTTAATCATCACAATCACAACACAATACAGTCAATTATACCATCCATGATTTTTAAACACCAGTGAATGTGAGCTAACAGGCACCGTACACAGTTTATGATATTTAAAACAGATAAAAATCAATACTGTCAAATTCTATATATTTACAATTATAAAATAAATTAAATAACTGTACAAAACAAATCAAACACTTCCATTCCGGAAATAATGGGATATGTTTCGTAAACCAGTTCAACTGTTTTGATCAGTTTTTATCAAATTAAAATATAAATTAATATAACGTTCAATATCGATTTCAACGTACATTTTAATTTACCGAGGCCACATACTGACTCCAAAAATTACGAATATTGAAACCTAGCTATATTTTTACGATATGGTCCTAACGAAATAAGTTTCATCGAATTTGGAGGCCGTTTGAAAAATGGTCTTTTTCTAGTCGATTAAATTTAAACTGAAATTACAAAACATATTTAAATTTACCACGCTCACATATTAATTTCGAAAATAATGAAATTTGAAACCTGACAATAATTTGACATTCCGGATCCAACAAAAGTGGTTTCATCGAAAATGGAGGTCATTTGCAAAAATGGCTATTTTTAAGGGCTATATATATATATATATATATTAAGATTATATATAAATTCTATAGCGACTATTTTAAATTTTAATTTAGCCATAACTTATAATTTATAAAGTGATATCTTAGTTTTTTACATTCGTTATAAAATTACAGTTCAAAATACTCCAACGTTTCTTCTTTTATCCGATTCTGATTTATTTTGAATTCTCTACATTAATTTGAAATTAAAAATCTAATTTTCAAACTACGACGCCATTTCAAGCTCTTTTTAATAAATTAAATATTTATATGTTCTAACTTCGATTTTAATAAATTTTAAATCGTTAATATTTAAAATAAACCATTTTAAATAATCATAATCCATTAAAATAGCTAAAATAAAAATTTTAAATTGGTTTAGAAATTCCGGGTTGTTACAATCTCCCCCTTTTAAAATCTTTTCATCCTCGAAAAGGAGTGGAGCTGAAAGTTGTTTAACTAACCAACTCTCTTTCATTCTTCAACTTTTCAGTTTCTAAGAACTTTCTAATTTCTCAAAAATTTGGCTAACACCCTAATTTTCGAAAAATTTCGCCATAACCTCCTTCGTACGGGGAGGGTTTGAAAAATTTATTGGGCCGTATTAGCACCTAATAAATCAATAAAAAGTGTACGCAATTTTTGGTGACCTATCTATGCCTAAGGCAGACGTGTAAAAATGCCAAATTCTCGTACCTTGTCCCAATGTTGGAAATAAAATAATCCATGTGCCGTAATTAAAAACAAGAGGGACGTGAAATTTTTGTCATCTCCAGACCTATTTAGGGCTTTTATAAATCCTTCAACCTGTAGTTCAGTCCTTGCCATACAAGTGTCTCGCTCGTATGATAATCCAACTCGTCATATAAGCGCCAAATGCTTATATGGAATATGATATGATGTCTTCATGTAGTACGCTGTGCGGTGTAGTTCATAATTTAGTTGTTACTATCCTATGGCATATATTTATAATCTCACACAGAATAACCATCACAGCGCGTCCAAATTCATTCACAGTAGTTGATATAATAATAAAATTGCGCAACCAACTCATTAAGGTGCACCTATTTGTTGGGCACACAATTTATTTCTTTACTCATCGCGAAGCCATTAACCTGCTCAATATATATATATATATATATATATATATATATATATATATATATATATATACACACACACATACATATATGTTTACATGGCTATATATGCAATTCCAATCAATTTTCAATTTTTAACTCGATTTGGCTAAATTTTACCTTTCATTAAATATTGGTT
Source organism: Allium sativum (assembly GCA_030737875.1). Lineage (NCBI taxonomy): Eukaryota > Viridiplantae > Streptophyta > Magnoliopsida > Asparagales > Amaryllidaceae > Allium > Allium sativum. The sequence goes on from CM060912.1 coordinate 898,651,121, forward strand.
TTATTGTTCCGATATTTCTACAAATCAAACTAATAACCACACATCACAACCAGTAATCAATTAATTAATTAGCTTTTAAAACATATAACTTTTATATATTTAAAATCATATTTTTAAGGCCAAATCACAAACAATAAACTCCAATTAAGTTTTGGTCCTCACACCAGTCAATTGGAAATATATGGAAATTCTACTTTAGAAACTCGAACATAAATACTGATGATGGTATACCGATCATCAGAATCATCTTCGGGCGTTTGGAGTGTGATCCTATATATAGATAATTGTAACGACCCAGAAAATCTGAACCAATTTAAAATTTTTAAATTGGCTAAAATAATGGATTTTAAATATTTAAAATAAATATTTTAAATAATGGCGATGAAAACTGAGTTTGAATCGACATTTGAAAACGAATATAATTAATTATAATTATATATAGAATTGAAAATGGCGCGGTAGTTCGATAATTCGATTTCAAACTTCAATTGAATATACCGGGTGAAAAACAATCCGGATTTTAGTGAAACCAAAAATATTTAAATCTGTTAGTGAACATCTTTCTAACGAATCCGACCAATCGAAATTTGATAGCGGGAATCAAAAGATATGTCCAGTTGAAAATTCTGAATAGTCGCTATGGAATTCAGGCCCTTAAAAATGGATATTTTGCAAATGACCTCGGATTTCGACGAAACCACTTTTGTTGGATCCGCAGGGTCAAGATATTGTTAGGTTTCAAATTTCATAATTTTTCGAATCAATATGTGAGCGTGGCATAGGAAAACGCGTTTGACCAGTTTCTGTTCATTTTAATCGACTGGAAATTGGCCATTTTTCAAACGGTCTCAGAATTCGACGAAACTAGTTTTGTTAGGACCGTATCGTCGATACGAAGCTAGAAAATATTTTTCTGGAATTTTTCTAGTCTGTATGTGACCCCGGTAATTTGAAATGTGCGTTTAAAATTCAATATAATGATTTAAATGAAAATTCAAAAGGAAACTGATTGTAACGATCAAATCAGCTTGCGATACATATCCCATTGTGTTCGGAATGGGGGTTAAACGCTATGGACGACAGGCGGTGGGCCTCGTTTCGAGGTCGTGGGTAAAAGTCAACTTTATGCAATTAATTTAAATAAAAAATATATATATATATTTTCTTTTTCCCTTCCCCCCCTTTTCTTCTTCACTGCCCCCCCCCCCCCCCCCCGCGATTCAATTACCAGAAACAAAAAAAAAGAAAAAAAGAAAAAAGAAAAAAACCCTAAGACTCGACGGCGACGCCACCAAACCCCAAGCCGCCACCTCGAGACCCGAAGCCATCGCCACCCCGTTCGAACTCCTCGAAGCCATCGCCCCCCCATTCGATCGAAGCCATCGCGTTCGAACCAAGAAGCCATCGCCTCTCCGTTCGAGGCTTGAAGCGCCTCCCCTGTTCGAAGCCACAACGCCACCCTCAAGATCCCCGCCTCCGACGAACTGCAGAAAACACCCCCCTCTGTAAGTTTTTGTTTTGCTGTTTTGTTTTTAAAATAAAAACCTAATTTTTAAAAGAATTTTAAAACTGATTTTTTTTTTAGGATTTTAAAAACTGAAACTGTTTTAAAAATAAAGAAATAAAACTGATTTGTTTTAAAGAAATAAAACTGATTTGTTTTTAAAGAAATAAACTGATTTTTTTTTTAAAAATGGTTTAAATATTAAATAGGAAAGGTTTATACTTTAATGGAAAAAGATTTGGACTTTAAATAGTAAAAATCATATTTTTATATGTTGAAAGTCGAAGTAAAAATCATATTTTTATATGTTGAAAGTCGTAGTAAAAATCATATTTTTATATGTTGAAAGTCGTAGTAAAAATCATATTTTTATATGTTGAAAGTCGAAGTAAAAATCATATTTTTATATATTGAATAGCGAAGTCAAAATTCGATTTTTATATATTGAATAGCATAGTAAAAATTCGATTTTTACATGTGTAGAGAATACGGGCGAAAGCGACAAAAGGCGAAGATTTCTATAAAGGAAGTGTCGTGAAGTTGGATAGCTATTGGTGAGATTTCTGATTTAAAAATATTATATATGTGTGTGAAATGAAAGTGAATAGCTATATATAAATATATATATATATATATATATATATATATATATATATATATATATATATATATATATATATATACGCCCCTCGTCCACAAACCATGGACGATATTTATTGGTTGAAATTGTTGTGAAAATTGAATGATTGTTTGGGATTGTTTGTGATTGATATTGGTTGATTGTGGTTGAAAAATACCCATTTGTTGTTGTGAAATATTTGGTTGAAACCACATAGGATTAGTTTGTGGAAATGAAATAAATATATACATGCCGCCTGCGTGCGAACTAGATGCATGAACCCCATTGTCAAAAACCGCGAGGTTTTAAGGTAGAGCGAGGAGCCGTACTAGGGACGGTGCCGGTGTAACTACCCTGCCGTTATGCTGCCGAAATTTTGAATAATATTTGTGTGTTTGAATTATTTTCATATGCTTAAACTATATTTATTCATTGTATAGAAAACATTCATGTGTTGAATTGATATTCATTCGTTTTTTAGAAATTCATGTGTTGAATGGTATTCATATTTTGAAATAAATTGTTCGATAATAAAAATCACATTTTTATCTATATATAAAAACTATTGAAAACATTCATGTGTTGAATTGATATTCATTCGTTGTTTAGAAATTCATGTGTTGAATGGTATTCATATTTTGAAATAAATTGTTCGATAATAAAAATCACATTTTTATCTATATATAAAAACTATTGAAAACATTCATGTGTTGAATTGATATTCATTCGTTGTTTAGAAATTCATGTGTTGAATGGTATTCATATTTTGAAATAAATTGTTCGATAATAAAAATCACATTTTTATCTATATATAAAAACAATTGAAAACATTCATGTGTTGAATTGATATTCATTCGTTGTTTAGAAATTCATGTGTTGAATGGTATTCATATTTTGAAATAAATTGTTTGATAATAAAAATCACCTTTTATCGACTATATGAACTATATAGAAAAATAGTGTTTTGAAATGAATCGTTTTACAATAAAAATCACATTTTTTTTATTGTATGCATAAATCGTTGAAATGTGAAGTGTTAAAAATAGCCACTTGTTCAAAATAAACATATGTGAGTTGAAATATTCATTAATTAGCTAATGAAATGATTTGCACCTATTTATGTGACATTAGAATGAATGGAGTTTTTAAACCAAATAGAAATCAAATATGAATTCGAATAGAAATTGATAAATGATAAGAACTGTACATATATGTGCATGCAATATTCATTGAACAAGTTATAGCAAGGGGGCTAGAGAAGAGGAATAAAATTTTGTGCCCGACAAATAGGTACACATTTACTGATTTGTTTGGGTGATGATTTTGAGCCTGTTGGCTAGCCGCTTGGCTTCTTCTTTTTCTTTTTGAGATTAGAAGGACCGGGAACGCTATTTGCGATTTCCCGATGCTCCCGGTGCAGGGGAGGTTATGGCGAAATTTTTCCAAAATTTAAGGTGTTAGAAAAATATTTGAAGTGAAAACGATATTGAAATTGTTGAATGAACTATATTTATATAAATATATAAATATAAATAAAATTAAAACGAAACGAGGCCATGCAGTTCGTATTTTGAAACCGTGATTTCAAACGACTAGTGCGGGAAATCCGACCATTGGATTTTCCCGAAACCTCAACCGTCGGGTTCGCCTTGGAATAATCTTTCCAACGGCACCAACCTTGTTAAAATCCAACGGTTGGATTGTCTGGAATGTTTAATTCAAATCTGAAGAAAAACAGCGCCAGAAACGATTATATATATATATATATAAATATAATTATATTTAATCGAATAACGACGCTGCAGTTCGTATTTTGAAATTGAAATTTCAAACGATTGTACCGGGAGATCCGACCGTCGGATTTTCCCGAAACTGGAACCGTTGGGTTCGTTTTGAAAAGACCTTTCTAATGATGTAAATTTTGTGAGGATCCAACGGTTAGATTTTCAGATATGTGTAAATCAAATCTGAAGAAAAACAGCGCCACGGCCGCTATATGGCCCGAAGCGTCGTTTTGAATAAAATGGCTATTTTAAAATAAATAAAAATAGCGATAAATAGTTATAAAATATCGTAAGCGATATGGAATGGAAATAAACTGAATTTGCTTGATTTATGTGGCTTTTGATGGTTGAATGTGTTTGGTGTGAAAATTACATTAAAGAACGAAATTGGTGTTGTCGAATAATTTAACCATTGAAATAAATTGATTTGAAATTCTAAATATACGTGAATTATTTGAAAAAGCCGAGTTAATTCTCATTTCAAATAATTGATCGACGATTGAAAGTCGAAGATGAAGATGGTGGTCGAAGACCGGAGATCTTCACCTCGTTTGGATGGTAACCGAGGTCCTGATTGGGAGGCATCCCGAAATATGGATAATGAGTGGTGATCGTCCAGACGTACGTGTTGGTCGACGGGTTTGCGAGGTATTTAGTGCCTCCGGTTTCGTTCAGACCCAGAACGGACTTGTAAATGGACTGTGTGTCTGACATTGGAGTTTATTCTGTGTTGATTGATTTCTGTTAAATATGCATCTGTTTGGCGGCGGAGAATTTATTCTTTTGCTTAACGCCCTTCTCTGAGACGCACGAGCTCAGAGGTTGTATATCGATGGACATCAGTCGCATGGCATGAATTGCCTGTGTGGCATGCTAAGATGCAGTGATCAGGGCTTCTGTTGAAAAGCAAAGTCTTGTGGTGATGATCAAAGCACCGCCTGTGTGGCGTAGCTTTGTGTATAACGTGAATTCGCGAGCCTCACACCCCGGTATGAACCTAAAACGGGAGAGGACATCAGGGAGGGCCTGCGTTTCTTTCTAGCTAGGGTGGTGTCAGTGACCTACCAGCCCTGACATTTATATACTTTTCACCTATGTGGTTGTTGCTGTTGCGAGGCGCCTCGGTTTGATCGGACAATCCGGGTCCGATGGAGTCATTCGTTGGCTCGTTTACGCCCCAAAGGGCGGAGAAACGTAGTGTTCAGGCATAATAATCCACATCGGTGGACCGGCCCTGACGATCCAAGGGCTCACCTGAGTCTGGGCCTGAGACATGGGCTAGATTGTCTCGAATTCGGTAAGGACTATCTTTTGCCTTGGTTCATGACGGAAATCCAATTTCCAAATACGTGATCGTGCGGTTTTGATTGTATATATATATGGCGACATGATATATGGTACCCATGCCGTCTATGATTGATAGTTATGATTTGAAATTGTTTTCAAAACATATAAACACTAGCAATAATATCAAATGCCTTTGTTTTATTCGTATCAATCATATTTTGGCCATTATAAGGTAAAACTCTATCCTCCGGTTTGCGTTGCATTGTGTGATGGGAACTGAGTCTTATAATGGCTTCATTTTTATAAAAAGCATAGCGATGTTTAAAAGAAGGATTTGTTTTAAAGCACTGGCAATCCAATGGAGTAAACCCATTCCACGAAAGTGGCGTGGTCCTGTGATTAGCCAATTATATATGTGTGGAGTGGATTTCTCATACCAGTCCCATGACTGACTCGTAGTTTGTTTCACTCTCAAACTCGGGTGCCCCTTTTTCTACACGGGCAGCCTTGTATTCAGGTTTAGCTGGTTCTTTCTGGATAGCTGGAGCTGAAGATGGATTCTATCATTTATTTCTTTTTATGCTGTTCAGCTCCTATTGTACATATTTTGTTTATTTCCGCTGTAGACATTTATGTATAGCTGAACTGTATTTGTACTAAGTAAGATCCTGTATACTGTGTAACTCTGATGATTACTTTTATCCAGTATATTTTGTTGTTCATTCTGGTGTATTTATTTAATTATGTTCTGCTATTATATGTTTCTGTGTTATATTCCAAAGATAACCTTGTTTCCGTGAGAACGGGAAATCGGGTCGTCTCAACGTGGTATCAGAGCTTTGGTTAAGCTTAGTTCTGGAATATAACATTTGAACGAACTCGTCAGAAATAGAACCAGTAGTGTTCTAGGACGGGTAACTCTATATAGATAGGATCAGCAATATCCTAGTATGAGTTAAGCAGAAAGAATGTAATGATCGCCAGTTTTATTATCACGACTTCATTGCTAGATAAGATATCTGCTCTTCAGGAGGATGATCACTTCATTCAGAAGATCAGAGGGATAATTCAACAAGGCGAACCTTCGAGTTTTCAAGTAGACAATGATGGGATTTTAAGGCTCAAAGGTCGAATCTGTGTCCCTAACATTCCTGAACTTCGAAAGGAAGTATTGGATGAATGCCACAAGTCAAAGCTCAGTATCCATCCGGGAGTAAGCAAAATGTATAATGACATCAAACGCACTTTCTGGTGGAAGTCGATGAAAAGGGACATATCTTTATATGTAAGCCGATGCCTCACCTGCCAGCTAGTCAAAAGTGATCAACAGAAATTGGCTGGATTGTTACAACCACTAGAAGTTCCTGGTTGGAAGTGGGAGCATATTTCTATGGATTTCATCGATGGTCTGCCCAGAACCAGGAAAGGAAATGACAGTATTTGGGTGATCGTAGATCGCTTCACGAAGACCGCCCATTTCATACCTGTCAAATCAAACAGAACTGCTCAGAGTCTGGCGCAGATTTACTTCAGGGAAATAGTTAGACTACATGGAGTGCCGCTCAGTATAGTCAGTGATAGAGATACAATATTCACTAGTAAATTCTGGGAAGCATTTCAAGTCGAGCTGGGAACGAAGTTAAACTTGAGCACCGCTTATCATCCTCAGACAGACGGTCAGACTGAGAGGGTGAATCGCATTTTAGAAGATCTATTGCGGGCTTGTGTTATAGATTTCGGTGGATCATGGGAAGACCATCTGCATTTGGCTGAATTCTCTTATAACAACAGCTACCAGGCGAGTCTGACAATGTCGCCATTCGAAGCATTGTATGGTAGACCGTGCCGATCTCCTGCTTGTTGGGTCGAGCCTGGAAATAGACTTGTGTTGGGCCCCGATATGATTCGAGAAGCGGCCGACAAAGTCGATTTTATTAAGAAGCGATTACTCGCCGCTCAAAGCCGACAAGAGAGCTATGCTGATAAAAGAAGAAGAGATATATCATTTGAAGTTGGCGACTATGTATATTTGAAAGTATCGCCGATGAGAGGAGTTATCCGGTTCGGTAAAACTGGAAAGTTGGCACCCAAATTTATTGGTCCGTTTCCTATTCTGGAACGGATTGGAACTCTCGCATATAAAGTCAAACTGCCTGACTGGTTGCCTGGAGTGCATGATGTATTTCATATATCTCAACTTCGAAAGCACGTTCATGATCCAGACTTGATCGTGGAAGAAGCAGCTCAACAGGACATTGAAATTACTCCAGAATTAGCTGTGAGGCGAGAGCCGCTAAAGATTATCGGCAAAGAAACCAAAGAGCTGAGAAACAAGAAGGTTCACTTAGTCAAAGTGCAATGGAGTGGAGATCCGAGAGATTGTACTTGGGAAACTGAGGAGAGCATTCAGAAAGCTTATCCCAGATGCCGAGTAGATATCTCTGATTGACTCCGGTGCAAGGTATATTTACCATACTTTACCTCACCATTTAATTCTCTATTCTATTATAATTGTTTGAATGATTTTAGAAGAAAAATAAGAATTAATTTGTATGGCTTTGAAAGGTTAAAAACAATTGGATTGGTTGTTGTGTTGTGTGATTGTAGATTTATCAAACCACTTTCGACTTTATTCCTTTTCGGGGATGAAAAGTTTTAAGTGGGGGAGATTGTAACGACCCAGAAAATCTGAACCAATTTAAAATTTTTATATTGGCTAAAATAATGGATTTTAAATATTTAAAATAAATATTTTAAATAATGGCGATGAAAACTGAGTTTGAATCGACATTTGAAAACGAATATAATTAATTATAATTATATATAGAATTGAAAATGGCGCGGTAGTTCGATAATTCGATTTCAAACTTCAATTGAATATACCGGGTGAAAAACAATCCGAATTTTAGTGAAACCAAAAATATTTAAATCTGTTAGTGAACATCTTTCTAACGAATCCGAACAATCGAAATTTGATAGCGGGAATCAAAAGATATGTCCAGTTGAAAATTCTGAATAGTCGCTATGGAATTCAGGCCCTTAAAAATGGATATTTTGCAAATGACCTCGGATTTCGACGAAACCACTTTTGTTGGATCCGCAGGGTCAAGTTATTGTTAGGTTTCAAATTTCATAATTTTTCGAATCAATATGTGAGCGTGGCATAGGAAAACGCGTTTGACCAGTTTCTGTTGATTTTAATCGACTGGAAATTGGCCATTTTTCAAACGGTCTCAGAATTCGACGAAACTAGTTTTGTTAGGACCGTATCGTCGATACGAAGCTAGAAAATATTTTTCTGGAATTTTTCTAGTCCGTATGTGACCCCGGTAATTTGAAATGTGCGTTTAAAATTCAATATAATGATTTAAATGAAAATTCAAAAGGAAACTGATTGTAACGATCAAATCAGCTTGCGATACATATCCCATTGTGTTCGGAATGGGGGTTAAACGCTATGGACGACAGGCGGTGGGCCTCGTTTCGAGGTCGTGGGTAAAAGTCAACTTTATGCAATTAATTTAAATAAAAAAAAATATATATTTTCTTTTTTCCCTTCCCCCCCTTTTTCTTCTTCACTGCCCCCCCCCCCCCCCCCCCCGATTCAATTACCAGAAACAAAAAAAAAGAAAAAAAAAAAGAAAAAAACCCTAAGACTCGACGGCGACGCCACCAAACCCCAAGCTGCCACCTCGAGACCCGAAGCCATCGCCACCCCGTTCTAACTCCTCGAAGCCATCGCCCCCCCCCCATTCGATCGAAGCCATCGCGTTCGAACCTAGAAGCCATCGCCTCTCCGTTCGAGGCTTGAAGCGCCTCCCCCGTTCGAAGCCACAACGCCACCCTCGAGAGCCCCGCCTCCGACGAACTACAGAAAACACCCCCCTCTGTAAGTTTTCGTATTGCTGTTTTTTTTTTAAAATAAAAACCTAATTTTTAAAAGAATTTTAAAACTGATTTTTTTTTTTTAGGATTTTAAAAACTGAAACTGTTTTAAAAATAAAGAAATAAAACTGATTTGTTTTAAAGAAATAAAACTGATTTGTTTTTAAAGAAATAAACTGATTTTGTTTTTAAAAATGGTTTAAATATTAAATAGGAAAGGTTTAAACTTTAATGGAAAAAGATTTGGACTTTAAATAGTAAAAATCATATTTTTATATGTTGAAAGTCGAAGTAAAAATCATATTTTTATATGTTGAAAGTCGTAGTAAAAATCATATTTTTATATGTTGAAAGTCGTAGTAAAAATCATATTTTTATATGTTGAAAGTCGAAGTAAAAATCATATTTTTATATATTGAATAGCGAAGTCAAAATTCGATTTTTATATATTGAATAGCATAGTAAAAATTCGATTTTTACATGTGTAGAGAATACGGGCGAAAGCGACAAAAGGCGAAGATTTCTATAAAGGAAGTGTCGTGAAGTTGGATAGCTATTGGTGAGATTTCTGATTTAAAAATATTATATATGTGTGTGAAATGAAAGTGAATAGCTAAATATAAATATCTATATATCTATATATATATATATATATATATATATATATATACGCCCCTCGTCCACAAACCATGGACGATATTTATTGGTTGAAATTGTTGTGAAAATTGAATGATTGTTTGGGATTGTTTGTGATTGATATTGGTTGATTGTGGTTGAAAAATACCCATTTGTGGTTGTGAAATATTTGGTTGAAACCACATAGGATTAGTTTGTGGAAATGAAATAAATATATACATGCCGCCTGCGTGCGAACTAGATGCATGAACCCCATTGTCAAAAACCGCGAGGTTTTAAGGTAGAGCGAGGAGCTGTACTAGGGACGGTGCCGGTGTAACTACCCTGCCGTTATGCTGCCGAAATTTTGAATAATATTTGTGTGTTTGAATTATTTTCATATGCTTAAACTATATTTATTCATTGTATAGAAAACATTCATGTGTTGAATTGATATTCATTCGTTGTTTAGAAATTCATGTGTTGAATGGTATTCATATTTTGAAATAAATTGTTCGATAATAAAAATCACATTTTTATCTATATATAAAAACTATTGAAAACATTCATGTGTTGAATTGATATTCATTCGTTGTTTAGAAATTCATGTGTTGAATGGTATTCATATTTTGAAATAAATTGTTCGATAATAAAAATCACATTTTTATCTATATATAAAAACTATTGAAAACATTCATGTGTTGAATTGATATTCATTCGTTGTTTAGAAATTCATGTGTTGAATGGTATTCATATTTTGAAATAAATTGTTCGATAATAAAAATCACATTTTTATCTATATATAAAAACAATTGAAAACATTCATGTGTTGAATTGATATTCATTCGTTGTTTAGAAATTCATGTGTTGAATGGTATTCATATTTTGAAATAAATTGTTTGATAATAAAAATCACCTTTTATCGACTATATGAACTATATAGAAAAATAGTGTTTTGAAATGAATCGTTTTACAATAAAAATCACATTTTTTTTATTGTATGCATAAATCGTTGAAATGTGAAGTGTTAAAAATAGCCACTTGTTCAAAATAAACATATGTGAGTTGAAATATTCATTAATTAGCTAATGAAATGATTTGCACCTATTTATGTGACATTAGAATGAATGGAGTTTTTAAACCAAATAGAAATCAAATATGAAGTCGAATAGAAATTGATAAATGATAAGAACTGTACATATATGTGCATGCAATATTCATTGAACAGGTTACAGCAAGGGGGCTAGAGAAGAGGAATAAAATTTTGTGCCCGACAAATAGGTACACATTTACTGATTTGTTTGGGTGATGATTTTGAGCCTGTTGGCTAGCCGCTTGGCTTCTTCTTTTTCTTTTTGAGATTAGAAGGACCGGGAACGCTATTTGCGATTTCCCGATGCTCCTGGTGCAGGGGAGGTTATGGCGAAATTTTTCCAAAATTTAAGGTGTTAGAAAAATATTTGAAGTGAAAACGATATTGAAATTGTTGAATGAACTATATTTATATAAATATATAAATATAAATAAAATTAAAACGAAACGAGGCCGTGCAGTTCGTATTTTGAAACCGTGATTTCAAACGACTAGTGCGGGAAATCCGACCATTGGATTTTCCCGAAACCTCAACCGTCGGGTTCGCCTTGGAATAATCTTTCCAACGGCACCAACCTTGTTAAAATCCAACGGTTGGATTGTCTGGAATGTTTAATTCGAATCTGAAGAAAAACAGCGCCAGAAACGATTATATTTATATATATATATATATATATAATTATATTTAATCGAATAACGACGCTGCAGTTTGTATTTTGAAATCGAAATTTCAAACGATTGTACCGGGAGATCCGACCGTCGGATTTTCCCGAAACTGGAACCGTTGGGTTCGTTTTGAAAAGACCTTTCTAATGATGTAAATTTTGTGAGGATCCAACGGTTAGATTTTCAGATATGTGTAAATCAAATCTGAAGAAAAACAGCGCCACGGCCGCTATATGGCCCGAAGCGTCGTTTTGAATAAAATGGCTATTTTAAAATAAATAAAAATAGCGATAAATAGTTATAAAATATCGTAAGCGATGTGGAATGGAAATAAACTGAATTTGCTTGATTTATGTGGCTTTTGATGGTTGAATGTGTTTGGTGTGAAAATTATATTAAAGAACGAAATTGGTGTTGTCGAATAATTTAACCATTGAAATAAATTGATTTGAAATTCTAAAAATACGTGAATTATTTGAAAAAGCCGAGTTAATTCTCATTTCAAATAATTGATCGACGATTGAAAGTCGAAGATGAAGACGGTGGTCGAAGACCGGAGATCTTCACCTCGTTTGGATGGTAACCGAGGTCCTGATTGGGAGGCATCCCGAAATATGGATAATGAGTGGTGATCGTCCAGACGTACGTGTTGGTCGATGGGTTTGCGAGGTATTTAGTGCCTCCGGTTTCGTTCAGACCCAGAACGGACTTGTAAATGGACTGTGTGTCTGACATTGGAGTTTATTCTGTGTTGATTGATTTCTGTTAAATATGCATCTGTTTGGCGGCGGAGAATTTATTCTTTTGCTTAACGCCCTTCTCTGAGACGCACGAGCTCAGAGGTTGTATATCGATGGACATCAGTCGCATGGCATGAATTGCCTGTGTGGCATGCTAAGATGCAGTGATCAGGGCTTCTGTTGAAAAGCAAAGTCTTGTGGTGATGATCAAAGCACCGCTTGTGTGGCGTAGCTTTGTGTATAACGTGAATTCGCGAGCCTCACACCCCGGTATGAACCTAAAACGGGAGAGGACATCAGGGAGGGCCTGCATTTCTTTCTAGCTAGGGTGGTGTCAGTGACCTACCAGCCCTGACATTTATATACTTTTCACATATGTGGTTGTTGCTGTTGCGAGGCGCCTCGGTTTGATCGGACAATCCGGGTCCGATGGAGTCATTCGTTGGCTCGTTTACGCCCCAAAGGGCGGAGAAACGTAGTGTTCAGGCATAATAATCCACATCGGTGGACCGGCCCTGACGATCCAAGGGCTCACCTGAGTCTGGGCCTGAGACATGGGCTAGATTGTCTCGAATTCGGTAAGGACTATCTTTTGCCTTGGTTCATGACGGAAATCCAATTTCCAAATACGTGATCGTGCGGTTTTGATTGTATATATATATGGCGACATGATATATGGTGCCCATGCCATCTATGATTGATAGTTATGATTTGAAATTGTTTTCAAAACATATAAACACTAGCAATAATATCAAATGCCTTTGTTTTATTCGTATCAATCATATTTTGGCCATTATATGGTAAAACTCTATCCTCCGGTTTGCGTTGCATTGTGTGATGGGAACTGAGTCTTATAATGGCTTCATTTTTATAAAAAGCATAGCGATATTTAAAAGAAAGATTTGTTTTAAAGCACTGGCAATCCAATGGAGTAAACCCGTTCCACGAAAGTGGCGTGGTCCTGTGATTAGCCAATTATATATGTGTGGAGTGGATTTCTCATACCAGTCCCATGACTGACTCGTAGTTTGTTTCACTCTCAAACTCGGGTGCCCCTTTTTCTACACGGGCAGCCTTGTATTCAGGTTTAGCTGGTTCTTTCTGGATAGCTGGAGCTGAAGATGGATTCTATCATTTATTTCTTTTTATGCTGTTCAGATCCTATTGTACATATTTTGTTTATTTCCGCTGTAGACATTTATGTATAGCTGAACTATATTTGTACTAAGTATGATCCTGTATACTGTGTAACTCTGATGATTACTTTTATCCAGTATATTTTGTTGTTCATTCTGGTGTATTTATTTAATTCTGTTCTGCTATTATATGTTTCTGTGTTATATTCCAAAGATAACCTTGTTTCCGTGAGAACGGGAAATCGGGTCGTCTCAATAATATATTTGGGACTTTGAATACACGTTCGAATACATGTTAATTAATCATATATTCAATATTTTCTTATACCCGATAGTCCAATTCAATATAAAATAAAATAGTCAATTACGTAAAATAAGATATAATTTTTAAAACTAAATTCGTTTTTTAATAAATAATTTTTGTCAAACTCATTCTAGTGTATTACCAACCCTATCTCTAACGAGTCGTTTTCATAGGATATTACTAATCCTATCTCCGATGAATTCTTTCATTCAGTTCTAATATGCCTTGTTCTCGAGCTTTGTGAACCAAAGCTCTGATATCAAAACTGAGACGACCCAAACTTCCCCGATCCTCGAAGAGATGGAGGATCCCGGATTGCTTTGAAAACATGACACATCAGAACACAAACAATAGAACATTTCATTGATATTACAACAATTTACATCATAGTACAAGAATATCATAATTCAAATAATATACAGTAGAAAAATACCAGAGATTTAAATTACAAAACAGCGGAAAATATATACATAAATATAATGTGCAGTGGAAAATATCAATTACCACAGCTGAAAGAGATACACGAATACAAAGCTTTCAGAATATAGCTCAAGCTGTAAATCAGGTTCCTGTTTAAAGAAAAATCTACAAAACGAAAAGTACTAGCCGCCCATATGGAAAATATGGGCACACAGAGTTTAGGTTAAAGAATAAACTCCGAGTCAGTCATGGGACTGGTGCGAGAACTGAAACAGATATTAAATTTATTTTTATGTTGGTTATATCAACGACCACGCCGTATAACATGGAATGGGTTTCCTCCCATGAATACCATAAAACAAAACTCGCTATGCTAAATGAAAGAACAATGAAACTATTATAAGACTCCGGTCCCATCACATGATGCAACGCATGCTGAAGGATAGAGTTTTACCTTACAATAGCCAAATATGCTTGGTATACGAAATTTATCTTTTATTATTACTACAAATGAAGAAATCAAATTCAAATATAAATGTATTAATCATAGACGACATAGGTATCATATATTATGTCGCCATACATAGTTTTACAACTAAAATCTAAAAATGTAATATTGGAAGTTTGGATTTCCATCATGATGGCTGCTGATTGGAAAGATCTATCACGTAGTGCAATAATCCACGGCTTACGTCCCGGCTAGAGAAAAGACCGTAATGCACATCTTCCTATATCCAGGAAATCGAGTATCACCGCGGCTTACGTCTCGGCTAGAGAAAACACCACTTACTTTATCCTTTCGGGAATAGGGGGTGTGCCCTATCCCTGCTTGTGTGGGGCGACCGCACCCAGCATCCTCTCGGTCGACCGAATCCATGACAACCATAAAGGGTGTCTATCCTCATCTCAAAAGCATACTAATCTAACCAACCGTTCACCATCATACCAGTGTGTGAGGCTCGCGAATTAACGCTACACAAAGCTGCGCTACTTAAAGATGTGCTTTGATCATCATCCACCAAGCTCTGCTTTTCTATAAAAGCTTGGATCATTGCAACTCAACATGCCACATTGTCAATGCATGCCATACCATTGATTTTTGCCAGTATATAACCTCTAAGGTCGTACGTCTCAGAGAAGGGTGTTAAGCAAGAGAATAAATTCTCCGCCACCATACAGATATATATTTAGCACAGATCAATGAATACGTCATAAAGGAATATAATGTCAGACATACCATCCATTTGCAAGTCCGTTCTAGGTTTGAACAAAACCGGAGGCATCTTATTCCTCGTCCTATATGTCCAATACAGGAGAGAGGCACTCACATATCCGAACAGTCAAAAAGTACATCCGAACAACAACCACTATAGCCCCTTCATGGGAGCTACCCAGATCCAAGGCATCAGTATCAATCCATTTGATGTAAAGACCACCGGTCTTCAACCACCGCCATCAAATCTTTGACTTAATCGTCATATTAGTTACTCAGAATGGGATAAACCTGGTCTTTTGAATAACTCACGTATTTTATAGTCATGTGTAATATACACATCATATGCCTCATTCCAATCCAGAATATTGTTTTATTAAAATATTATTTTCATAATTTAAACCAAATTAAGTTTTATCAAACTAGCTGGGATTATGGAGCCTTACCCAAGTAATCATTTATTTTATTTTTCTAATCCCAACCTATTTATCCTATGGAGCAAAACTGGTAGTACTCCATATCTAACACCCACTGTGTTATCGGTAAAATTAATTACCATTTCCCGTTTCAAAGCTAATTAAAGATTTAGATATCACATGGAGAAAAACTGGTGGGACACCATTTTCGATTGGATTGTGTCAAAAAATGACACAAACACCAAGTTACTGGAAGTACTTCTCAAAATATTTGGAAATATGAAATGTGGAGCCAATCAACAAAGAAAAGCAAGTAAAGAGACACAATGTTTTATAGTGGTTCGATCAAGTACGATCTACATCCACTTTGAATAGCGATTCCATTATTGCATCCAGAGTTACAAGGCAAATATATCCTCTGATTACATTCATCATTACACTCACATAGAATTTGATTAATGAAAAATGATGAAACTCTTCATTTATGGCAAATGGTGGATCGGGTCTACATTCTCGCAAGGACTTTGATGGATTCCCACTTATGCATGATGGATTCCAAGTTAGATCTTCGCTTTTAGATGATTAAAGATAAGGAAATCACTAAGTGAAAGTTGAGAATTGAGTTAACAGCCCTTCGGGGTCATCGCCCTCCTCCCCCACTAAAGTGGGGTTGGAGCTCTAATTATATGAGTGGAGAAATGGAGTGATATATCTTTCAGAGTCACCGGTCAGTCGGACCTTATTTACGGAATTGCCATTGGCCAGCCTGGCAACAGCTATCCAAAGGCCAATCCGTCATCAGCTATTGGGAGGACCGATCGGTCTGGAATAGGTTCGGCCAGTCGGTATGGTTCCCTTTCTTCCTTACATGGGCGACCTGTCATGGATTTCATATCATGGTCGGTCGGTCATCCGAGCCTGGACTGACCGATATTGTAATATTTGAATAAGGTACACTACTCCAGGAGGAACGGTCGGCTCACATGGATCCTAGCCAGCCGGTACGCGAGTTTCTCCTTTCTTTTCACATGGGGCTGCTATGCTCTGGACTCGTGACTACCCGACCAGTGCGCTTGGGTTTAGATCGATCGACATCGCTATTGCCGTACCGACCGATATACTCATGTTCTAGCCGATCAATGTCACTTTACTGGATTAAGCTTTGCTGTGTTTTATTAGGTCGACCGGTCTTCTTCTCTGGACATAATGACCGGTTATGTTTCACAATATTTTGTGGATAAAATTTTCCCCTCGAGGTCCTCAATCTTTATTCTCATAAAATTGTGGACCTCGACATAAACACCCTCATTATGAATCGATAAATCTTGATCGTTGCACCAGTAAATTGATAGAGCAAACTGAAATAAGAGGTCTTGATAGGCCAATCGGCCCATCAGCACAAGTACGAGCGAGACAGATATTAGCGGGTTCTCTTGCCGATCGGTGCTCATCCATTGGGACTAGCGGATTTGACTTAGCACTTGACCGATGTGACTTTTCTCTCTCATGACTGTTGATCTTCCCAATGCAATTTTATATGATACATTCCTTTGAAAAGTCATTTCCACACTATTTTACTTTTTCGTTTTAAAGAAAATTAATGGCAGACAAATCCTGATCGAAGAAAACCAAAGGTGGAGCTTTCCTTTTCTTTAAGATTTCTCGCTAACCCTTCTCCTTCTTTCGAGCTTTGAGTTGAATTCTCAGCCGCCAGGTTCTCTTTTCTCTTCATTTTATTCTTTATTGTTGTAATTTGATGTGCTTTTACCGCCTTGAGGTTTATAACAATCGATTGGATAATTATAGAGTCGCCCTTTTAGTGTAGAATTGGGTCATGAGGATGCTTTTTGATAACATTTCTAACTAGGCTGAAAAACTTGTTTTGATTTTCTTTTGTTCCTAGCTGATTCCAAATAATTGATCTTCTTGTTTCGCCCAAAGTTTTACTACAGACTTGAATCTATGTATTTTGATCTGATTTATTTGTGATTCCCATTGATTTTTAGTTTAATATCCGCATTTTTGTATTGCGAATGCCCACGATCCATATTAGTAATGGACACGGATTCCAAAATTAGATCAATGTCGGTCGGCCTCTCTCAAGGAGAGTCAACCATGCTGCCCGGTCGGCTCTGACTACTAGTCGGTTCGTGTTAAGTTCTTGAGGGAGTGAAGGCAACAGTCGGCCTATTTTGTATGCCGATCGGTGGGTTCCATTATCCTGGGAAGTTGATGGAACTGACCAGTTTGTCTCAAGTGCTGGACAGTTCCATGACTCTTTGGTACGTGAATGATACCGATCGGCCTGTTATTTCTAGTTTTCTTGGTGATTCTCTAGGGGCACCAGTCGGTCTGGATTAAGACCAATACCGACCGGTTGCTTTTAGAGGTCGTCCAGCTGCTCACTTATCCTCGTTTGCCTTAATTATCAGGAAGTTGAAGTGTTTGTGCATTTCCCATTCCATGCAGGATGGAATCATCTTCTGAAGAGTTTAGAACAAAGAGTTTTTTTGATGTGGAAAGTCAGACAACAGGCCAACCCTCGGTGAACTCTCCTTTACATATCAGCACTAATTATCCTGAACTACAGACAATTGTAAACAGGCCTCATTACACTCCTAGAGCATGCAATGCCAAACTTGGCAGATGACTCCCAAGTTGGAACTTACAGGGGGTCTCCTCCAACTTGGATGTGTCACCCTCCGATCGCCAAGTGACATCCAATGACATTGTTGTCGCCAAGTCTAGATTGCTCGGTCGTACAGAGGATACTTTGAATCAGTTTGAGAGACAGATGGATTTGCTCAAAAACCAGACCGCAAGGAAGCTCAAGGACTAGCATACATTGGCTGGAGATCTTCAAAGACTCCATCGAGAGAACCTTGAGCGCATTGCGGTTCTGGAAGCTGATAAGGCAAAACTGATCCATGCTTTGAGAGTCCGGGATGCCATCATTGCTGCCTTTCCTAAGGGAGATGTCGAGCTGGTGGGTCCATCTAGTAAGAGGTCAGCTTATGACGCTTCCCCATAAGGCTTTGTTCCAATGAAAAGGAAGGTGGGAAGGCCTCGAAAGTATCCGAACGCATAGCTTTCCTGTTCTGGTACTTGACAGTTCTTAGCTTCATGAATTCTATCTTTAGACCGGTTGTACTTAAGAGAGTTCTAGTCCTCGCCTTTAACTTATATGCTAGTTTATGCTGATATTCTGTGTTTGTTATGGCTACTGTGACTATTGTGGCTGTGCTTGTTGACTCGTTTTGATGGTAGTGGTATGTTGGTCACAACAACTGATGCTTAATTAGTCATGTTACTTAGCTCTCAATTCATTTTCTTTCATGTGTCTTAACTTGACATGTTTTGCACTTTACATCTGAAACCAGCCTGTTAGTGTATGTGATTAACTAGCAGATCGGTTCATAACCAATCGGTTGCTGGAGGCAATGACCGATCGGTCGTCTTCTGTTTGAAGCCGACCGGTGTCACGGTCCATTAGCAATGTATTGATGCGTGGGTACCCTAGCTTTAACTCGGACCTTTTCATCATCACAACCTGTTTTGTAACGACAAAAGCACTGCATATTTCAAGGTTAATTATTTTGTCATCAATTGCCCATATCGACAACAAATCAATCATTTAAATATGGTGAATTTCTAATATGAACCACACGAAGTATATTTTTACAAACTTGTTTTATTCGATAGTCTTAAAACTTATCGAACATCGCTTGCTAAAGTACACCACTTTGGTTTGAAATTGCACTAACACTTAAAGATTAGCTAGCCAATATAATCCGACATGTTCAATGCTATACACTATTTTACGCTTGAGAAATACATATCTGTGATCTTCCTTTTGCTTTTCTTTTGCAAATCATTACTCTTGTACTTGTTACTCTATGCAATTTCTACATTTGATATTTTTTACTCGACCTTGCGGTTATGTGATCTGGTTCTATGTTGCTGTAACAAAATTGTGTTATGCTCATTAAACTTGATATTTGTTGCTTTGCATCCTACATTCGTTTTCTTTTCATGCTCGCAACATAGAACTTTCACTTTTTTTACGAAGATAAGTTCCTACTTTTATGCCCTCGCTTGAAAGGCAACATTTGTAAACCCTTAATTCACTATGACCGAACGGCTCAGCCACTTGTAGAATTTGAGGGTGCTTTAAGAAGGTCTTTGAGTCAGTCATTAACTAGATTTGGAAGACCCGGCCTATGATCGAATGCCCCAGTAGGAGTCCTTATACTCCATTAATAATTGGGTTTGAAAGACCCATAATTGATAGTTGGATTTGGAAGATCCAACATCTGAGAGGATGCCCCCAAAGAGGTCTTTATAATCCGGTAGTAACTGAGTTTGAAAGACCCAGAATTGATAGTTGGATTTGGAAGATCCAACATCTGAGCGGATGCTTCCGAAGAGGTCTTTATAATCCGTCAGTAACTGGGTTTGAAAGACCAAGAATTGATAGTTGGATTTGGAAGATCCAGCATCTGAGAAGATGCTCCCGAAGAGGTCTTCTAAACTAGGTGTTTGTGTCATTATCCAGCCATGTATCAATGGTGCGACGATTAACCGAGTGCCCCTCGGGGAGGTCTTTGGTTTAGAAAACCGGTGTTAGTATCGTTATCCGGCCATGTATCAATGGCGTCGACGATTAACCAAGTGCCCCTCGGGGAGGTCTTTGGTTTATATAGTTTCTTGGGACTAATACTAGCTCACATATCGATTTTTATTATAATTTGTTAGATCTAGGGCTTGGAACCTTGCAATCGAGAAGATGTCCCTTTGGTGAAACTCGCAATTTCACTTATGATTTAAAGGTCATACCATTTGACAGACCAATCCTTGGTGTCCCGTCCTTGCACAGTAATGCTCCCACATCTTCGAGTTTCTTGCGAATGATGTTTCTAGCATTAAGTTTTGGACATTTGAGCTATTTAGCAAGGACATGCTACAACAAAATCCAGGATTAGTTCAGTTATGATAGTGTTGTCATACTTCTCAGAGGACCTGCATCTGAAATTGAATCTTAGCGAGAAATTTGCAAGTGTATGATTTATGCAGGTAATGCAATTCCTTTCATTTATATTTACAAAACTTGTAACAGCGTTGCATGGTATGTACAATGCGTGTTATTTACAAATAATATGAAAAGAACATTAAAAGAAGTAGCGACAGAGATGTATAGCATTCCATGCTCTCGGGAGTTGGACTCCGTCCGCTGTCTTCAATTCAAATGTACCGTCTGAGAATTTTTGGCTTATCACTTATGGCCCCTCCCAGTTGGGTCCTAGTACTCCGCTTCCTGTTATGATTCTCTTGAGAACGAGATCCCTAACTTGGAAGGTCCTTCGCTTAACTTGAGAAATCAAAATGACGAGCTATTCGTCTCTGATGTGCCATAATTCTGAGTTCTGATTTTTTTCTTCTTTCCCCGAGTAAATCAAGTGCTTCGAGTAGAAGTTTTTCATTCTCTGCTTGGTTGAATTAGATCCTTCTATGAGTCGGAATCTCTAGCTCAACCGGGATCATTGCCTCAGATCCAAATGCAAGTGAAAACGAAGTGTGCCCTGTTGCAGTTTTATGGGTAGTATGATATGCCCATAATGCAAGCAGAAGCTCAACAACCCAACCACCCTTGACTCTTTCAATTCGTTTTTTGATGGTTGATTTCAGGATCTTGTTGATTGCTTCAACTTGCCCGTTTTCTTGCGGATGGGCAATGGCCAAAAAACTTTTCATTATCTTGTATTTGGCACAAAAGTCCAAGAACTCAGCGCTCGCAAATTGAGTCCCATTATCAATAATTATTTTCTGCGGTATGCCAAACCTACAAATGACGTTTTTCAAGACAAAGTCGATCACCTTCTTCGAAGTAATAGTGGCTAGTGGCTCCGCTTCAGCACATTTAGTAAAATAATCAACTGCCACTATTGCGTACTTCATATATGATTTTGCAGTAGGTAGTGCCCTAACCAAATCTATGCTCCAGACAACAAATAGCCATAGACTGACCATTTGGGTCAACTTGGTTGGTGGTGCTCTTGGGATTTTTGCAAATCTTTGACACTTTTCACATCTTTTTCCATAGGTCGTCGCGTCCACGTTCACATCAGGCCAAAAATAGCCATATCGCAGAACTTTCTTGGCTAATGTCTGACCACCGATGTGCCCCCGCAATCTCCCTCATGCGGTTCTTCCAAAATCACTTTCGACTCTTCCTTGGACACACATCATAGTAATGGCATAGAGAATCCCCGTCTATACAACCTCCCGTCCTGAACAAGATATAATGGTGTCTTGCACGGTATTTTCCTTTGCTTTTTTGGTCCCTTTGGAAGCGTTCCGTTGAGGATATATTCCTTAATCAGTGTCATCCAGGACATAAGTTCTTCAACTGTTTCCATGATCCAGTCAACATCTACCTGTTCAATGGCAGGGGTTGTAAGGACTTCAATAGGTATTAGCCCAAGCAAGTGTGCATCAGAAGAACTAGCATATTTAGCGACAGAGTCTGCCTTTGCATTTTCTTCTCTTGGAATGTGAGATATAGTGTAGTGATCGAGGTTGTTGAGAAGTTCCATAGATTTAATAAGATAAGAAGGTAGATTTTCTACTTTGTTTTGGAATTCCCTAAGGACTTGACTCACTACCAATTGGGAATCACTGAAGATCTGCACGGTTTTTAGATTCAACTCTTTTGCTAGTTTTAATCCATTTATCAATGCTTCGTATAGGCCTCATTATTAGTTGTCGGAAATTCCAACCTCAATGCATAACACAATGAATAGCCTTCCGGAGTTTCCAAGACAATTCCGGCCTCCGAACAGTAATCATTCCTTGAGCCATCAATGAGTAGTTTCCAACTAGCGATTGTTCTCGTTGGTTCCTCAATTCCATCTCCTCTGTCCATGAATTCGACAATGAAATCCACTTATGCTTGCCCATTGATAGCTCTTCGAGGTTGATAAGTGATGTCATATTGGTTGAGCTCATTATTCCACTTTAACAACCTTCCAGAAGTTTCTGAACGGAAGAGAATTTGCCTTAGCGGTTGACCAGTGAGGACTTTTATTGGATGGGACTAGAAATATGGCCTCAACTTCTTTGAGGCAATGAGTAGAAAGTACACAAGTTTCTCCAGCTTTGGGTAATTCAATTATTCGCCAGGAAGCCGCTTACTAATATAGTAAACCAGCCATTGGATCTTAGCATCCTCCCGGACGAGTGCGGCGCTTAGGGCATGTGGTGATATAGCCAAGTGTAGGAATAACTCTTCTCCATCTCTGGGTTTAGAAAGCATGGCTGGAGACTCCAAATGTTGAATCAATTGTTCGAAAGCCATTTGACATTTCGGGGTCCATTGGAAGTCTTTCTTTACTTTCCTTAAAGCGTCAAAAAGTGGGATGCATCGATTCGTTGCTTTAGAGATGAAGCGGTTAAGGGCAACAATTTTTCCATTCAAGCTTTGAAGCTCCTTTATCGTTTTGGTGCTCGCATTTCTCTTAATGTTGTGACCTAGGAAGGATTTACTTCAATACCCCTGGCATTGACTATGAATTCGAGAAATTCCACTCAAGAAACCCCAAATGACCATTTCATATGATTTAACTTCATGCCGAATTTTCTATGGATATGGAACATCCCCGCTAGATCCTCTAGGTGATCTTCAGCCTTTTTGGACTTTACCAACATGTCATCGATGCAAACCTCCATAGTGTTCCCAATTTGAGATTTGAACATGGAGTTCACAAGATGCTGGTATGTTGCTCCTGCATTTTTAGTCCGAATGGCATAACCTTATAATAGTACAAGCCTCTATCAGTTATAAAGCTTGTGTTCTCCTCATCTGGTTCATGCATCATAATTTGATTATATCCAGAATACGCATCCATGAAAGATAGAAGGCCGTGTCCTGTGGTTGCGTCGTCAAGCTGGTCAATTCTAGGTAGGGGAAACTATCTCTAGGACACGCTTTGTTAAGATCTGAGTAATCTATGTAGACCGTCCACTTGCCACCAGACTTCTTGATGAGAACTGGATTCGAGACCTAGTCAGGATATGTAGGTACTCGTATAAAGTTATTCTTAAGAAGTGTGTTTACTTCTTCTTTTAATGTTATCGATCTTTCAGGTCCCTGAGTTCATCATTTTTGTTTTAATGGAGTCAGGTTAGGATTAACATTCAACTTATGAACGATTACATCTGTCGATATTCCACACATGTCTGAGTGCGTCCAAGCAAAGACATCTAAGTTTTCTTTAAGAAACGATATTAAATCCTTTTTCAGCTTTGGCCCAACTGAGAACTTATTTTCAAAACTCGGTTAGGATCCTTATCATGTACTGAAACAGAAATAGTATCCTCAACCGGAGCCGCTCGGTCTTTCCCCATACTGGTTTTCCTCGGATCAATCTCCCTCTAAGCTCCACTATGTTCGCTAGTATGGGGACCTTGCTTTAATTGTTATAAAGGGGGTTTTTGGATGCGAAGCGAAGACTCCACATCCTTCTTCACCTCCTTTTTCCTTGCCTCGAAAATCTCAGCCAGATAGCAATCCCTTGCTTTTTGTTGGTCGCCTTTGATTATGCCAATCCTATTCTTGGTGGGAAATTTCATAGTTAGGCACCAAGGGGCCATTGTAATTCGGAATTCTGCAAGTATAGGCCTTCCTAGGAAAGCGTTACAAGAAGAGAGCTCGTCGATTACAACAAAATCCTACTCTCGTGCAACCCTTTGCTCCCCCTCTCCAAGCTCAACAAGCAGGTTTATAATTCCAATTGGTTGAACAGCTTGTCCAGTGAACCCATGAATTTTGTTTTGACAAGCTTTCACATCTCCCATAGAAACTTTCATTCTGTGAAAGGCATTAATGAACAAGACATTGACGGATGCTCCACTGTTAGTTAAACTCTTTTGACAATAGCAGGGCCCAAGCCTATGGTTATCACCATTGGATCTTCAGTTGGCGTTATCAACCCTTCTGAGTCTTGTTCTTTGAATATAATGTCATCCCATGAAAACCTTGGTATCTTTGCTGAAAAAGCTTCACTCATAATCATGAATTCTCATTTTTTGGGAGGTTTCTCACCTCATTAGCATATTTCACAATGTCTCCCCAACTTTTCCCGGCATGGTTTGGGCCTCCTAAAATGGTATTAATGATCAACCTTGGCATAACAACATTCGCATCATTCTCACTTTGACCCGGTTGCGCATTAGAAGTTCACTGGCCTTGAGACGTTTGATTATTTTGTGGATTCTTGGTGTACTGCTAAAGCCTATTTTTCCTTATCATTTCTTCGATTAGGCTCTTCAGGATTTTATGGCGGCATCGCTAACCTTTATTTGCATCGGTAGTGCGTATTCTTCAGTCTCCTTGGTGGCCATGAAAATATTTTCCACCGTTTCATTTAATGGAGTTAACTCTGAGTTCTTGAAGAACAGGAACCTTTTATTGGCTCGGCTATCTCAACAATCATTGCCCCGTTTCTGACCTCTAGGATTTTTCTGATTGTTATATGTATCATCATTCTTCTTTTCAAGCTGCACACTGCTTTCTGGGATATCCATAGCGCAGGTTGGATCCTCATCCACACCTATGTATTCTTCAGCATTATCGAACAATTCTTCGAGGATGCTGGGTTTCTTCTTTTTAATCAAACGTCCGAGCTTAGTCTTCTTATTCACAGCCCACTTTAAGGCCATTAAAATCAGTCGAGGCTCATAATTTCCTACTTCAGCTGCTGCGGTATTGAATTGGGTAAGAAAGGCTCTGATTGGCTCTCCCGCCTTTGCTCTAGCTCATTCAACTCATAACATCTCGCTTTTTTGTGGTTTGAAGCCTGAACTGCTCCCGGAATAGTTTTGCCAGCGTAGCGAAATCATCCCCTGACCTAGGTGGTAACTTTATGAACCAAAGCGAGGCTATTCCCTCAAGGTATGCCATAAAATATAAGCATTTCAACTCGTCAATGGCTCGGGCTTCGTCCATGTGCTGATCATACTTAAATAAGAACACATTAGGATCAGTTGTCCCAATGTAAGTTTGGACTGCCGGTGGCTTAAATTTGTTCGGATACGATGTCATCTTTATTCTTTCTGTAAGCGGAGTCTTTGTGGGTGCAAAACCCCATTCTTTCTCATCATTCTGCTTAATCAGCCCTTTTTCCATAATTTTGTGGACGATCTCCGATATACGCTCTTCCTCATTGTGTTGATCTGCAAGGCACACGCCATTTTCTTTACCGGATGTCTGCTTAGGCAGACGTTCACGGTTCGGATTTCGAGGTCCTGAACCTCCCGCCTGGAGAGGTGCCCCTTTGGCGAAGCCAACCACTTGTTGAGTTGTCTTATCAGAGTTGTTATGAACAGGCAACTTAGTTTCCTTACGGTTAGGATTTGTCATCTCTTGAATAGAATTTTTCCGGCTCGGGCTTAAAGAAGAGGATCCTGCATTTTCTGTACGCGGAGTTTGAATGGATTTTACTAGGGCGGATTTCATGGTGACTTTGTCCGTAGCAGCTTGCATAGCGAACATTGCATCAAGCCTCTTCATCATAACTTTATTTGCAATGTCCATTTGGCTTGCTAAACCGGCCGCCATTCATCGAGTTACCTCCTCGTCACCGCTTCTCCAGCCTTAGAAGTTTCTCCGACTTCAAATTGGTTGGTAGGAGGAGTAACCGTATGCTCATGATCAGCGGCATTATCATCATTATCGGTACTTTGATTGGTGACCTTCTTTGACGGTCTACCTGGTTTACCTATCACTTTAGGTAAGGAAATGGATCGGGTTGTAGTGAAACAGGCTTAGACATTTTAACGCAAGGTATCGGACCTTGTGAGAGAATGTGAGAGAACGGATGATTGAATCGGCCCACCGGTGCGTGCCAAATGTTTGCGTCAAAAAATGACACAAACACCAAGTGTATTAGAAGTACTTCTCAAAATACTTGAAATATCAAATGTGGAGCCAATCAACAAAGAAAAGCAAGTAAAGAGACACAATGTTTTATAGTGGTTCGATCAAGTACGATCTATATCCACTTTGAATAGCGATTCCATTATTGCATCTATAGTTACAGGGCAAAAATATCCTCTCATTACATTCATCATTAGACTCTCATAGAATTTGATTAAGGAAAAACGATGAAACTCTTCAATTATGGCAAATAGCAGATCGGTTCTAGATTCTAGCAAGGACTTTAATGGATTCCCACTTATTTATGATGGATTCCAAGTTGGATCTTCGCTTTTAGATGATTAAAGATGAGGAAATCACTAAGTGAAAGTTGAGAATTGAGTTTAACAGCCCTTCGTGGTCATCGTCCTCCTCCCCCATTAAAGTGGGGTTGGAACTCAATTTATAGGAGTGGAGAAATGGAGTGATATATCTTTCAGATTCACCGGTCGGTCGGACCTTATTTATGGAATTGCCACTGGCCAGCCTGGCAACAGCTATCCAAAGGCCAATCCATCTTCAGCTATCGGGAGGACCCATCGGTCTGGAATAGGTTCGCCAGTTGGTATGGTTCCCTTTCTTCCTTGCGTGGGCGACCTGTCATGGATTGGACGGTCAGTCATCCAAGCCTGGACCGACCGATATTATATTATTTGAATAAGGTACACTATCCCAAGAGGACTGAAACACCCCACCTCCGTTAAGGTCACTCACAAAAGGAGTGCATTAACTTCGGTGGAGCGTTTTAGGTAGAAGATGCAGATAAATTACAAGACAGACAAATAAAGCAGTGGAAAATAAAGTCACTTTATAAACAACGTGGTTTAGTCGAACTTTTACAACAGTTGTCTCAATCATAATTCAAAGTAATACATAGAACTTCTGTCTTGATTCAAAAACTTCCAAGTACAAAAGAAGCATAAAAATAACAATGATATTCCCCAATAAAGCATGGACCAGCCATAATAGTGGAAGAGAGGTCCAAAGCAATACATCGATTATCTTTGAGCTTAGAAAGAAAACTGAGCTAAGTGATAACATTTCCTCCCTGTGAACCTGGAGGGGGGGACGGTAGAAAAGAGGCGAAAAAAACTAGGTCAGACATAAGTCTAGTAAGTCCAGTGACTTCCAGCATACAAATAGGCAAAGGCATTATGACATGAATAAACTGAATATAAGACAATACCGTGATAACAAGGATAACAAGATAACATACGATTAGCATAGATATGATAAGGCAAGATAAAATGAATGCGCTTCTACTCTTTCTCTGCTTCGCTACTACCTTGTTATTCTGATTTTTATATCTATACACCCCCTAACTAGTGTCCCAACTTGTAATCTGTGTAAAATGATAATATTACAACGTGATCCCAATCCCCACAATTATGGTAGCCTTCAGGTGTACATCTAGCACGAGGATCTTACCTCAATTAGCCTAATTTCCATGAAGATGTTAGATGTACCCTTACTTCCCTATCGATCGACTCTCTACTTGTGTTAATGTTCCATGTGTCTGTGTCAATCGGCCCTCTCTTGCGTGTAGATACCCTGTGCTGGCCCCACCATAAGGTGTATCAATCTCTATTATAGAGACTCGACATGATTCAAGATGCACAGTGTTTAACTACTGGTACCCAGTGGCTAATTTTTCCACTCCAGAGTACGTGCACGCCCGTAATCCATCGGGACCTACACTGACGTACCCCCTACCGCTATTTTGACCTCTTATAATCAGCCCAGTAATCGTGCCCCACCCTACCTAGTTTCAGGGTACCTTGATACATCTATGTTGGTTACTGCTGAAATGCGTCCCCATTACTAGGGCTTCTTATTGGTTAAGTTTGTGGGCCTATATTTATTAATATTACCCACCAACCCTATATATACTTAACCCTCCCACTGATTCAAACATGTTTACTTAATGGTTAAGTCTGTGGGCCTATATTTACTAATATTACCCACCAACCAAATATGTACTTAACCCTCTTACACATTATGTTATATTGGTTAAGTGTTGTCCATTCATATTAACTTAACCAACCGACTCATCATGACATGTTTGTTAAGTGTTTCTCATTCAATTCAAGTTAACTTAACCCACCCACTTGTCGTGTTACATTGGTTAACTGTTTCCTTCTTGTGTTAACTTAACCCTTCCACGCATCCTGTTATAATGGTTAAGTGTTGCTCTTTTATTTTAACTTAACCTACCCATTCATCGTGTCATATTGGCTAAGTGTTTCTTATTAACTTAAACCTTCTCATTCATTATGTTGTATTGGTTAACTTAACCCTGCTCACTTGTCTAATTAACATGTTATAATGGTTAAGTGTTCTAAATTTACTTAACCCCGTCTTCTTGTCTAATTAACATGTTATAATGGTTAAGTGTTCTAAATTTACTTAACCTCACTTCTTGTCTACTTAACATGTTATAACAGTTAAGTGTTCTAAATTTACTTAACCTCACCTTCTTGTATACTTAACATGTTATAATGGTTAAGTGTTTTGAATTTACTTGACCGCATCTTCTTGTCTAATTAACATGTTGTAATGGTTAAGTGTTGCCTTAATTAACTTAACCCTACCATTCTTAAAATGTCTTGTCATTAGCATTAATTGATTTATTAATGCACCAACCTCTCACAGTAGATCTAGGTTGTTGCGGTTACTGGCTGTGTCGGGCGGTTCCGGGCAGTTTTACACCGCAAATCAATCTAACCTCGGATTTTACTTAGGCATGATGCACTAACCTCTCACATTAGATAGTTGTTGTTGCGGTTACTGGATGTGCCAGGCGGTTCCAGGCAGTTTTACACCGCAACTCAATCTTACCTCGGGTTAGGCGTGTTTATCTTTTAGCATATTTAGCATAAATATCCAAGTTTAGATTTTATATGCTAATTATCCCAAATTCACAAAACTAGTAATGTTCCAATTCTCAAGTTATACCCCAACAAAGTTGATTTGCAAGTTATGCTTCACAAATTCAAATTCAAGTTATTACTCAAAATAGGTCACACCCAATTTTCCCAAATTTGCATTAATAGTCATGCCCCAAAAATCTCAATATAACGCATGCCCTAAGGTTTAGTCATATTGCACCGTACAAAATATTCTCCAAAAACCCCCAATCATGATTTATTGTATAAACTATGTCAAATTATAGCCTTTAATTGCAATGCATACCAATTACCCAATTTTTTACGTGTTCACATTCAACAGTTATCCCTACCTTACTATAGGTCTTCATGCCTAAGCCATATATCACTATACACAATAGTCTTCTTCTTCCAAGTCATAAACTACCATATATATATATATATATATATATATGCCCAAATTTTAGGTCTTAAACCACAACATGTACTATGCCTTACATGTTTACAGTTCAATTTACGCCCCAAACCCCAAGTCATATGCCCAACATACTTTATGCCTCAAATCTAAAGTCATACGTTCAATACACTTTATATTTTAAATAAAAAATGTGTTAGGTCCTCAAATCAGTCACAAATCAGTTATGCCCAATTATACATAATTTATTGCTTTTCCCAATTTTGGCACTGGTCATGTTCAAATTATATATTATGCCCAATTTTAGCGTTGGTCATGTCCAAGTCATATATTATGCCCAATTTTAGCGCTGGTCATGTCCAAATCATATATTATGCCCAATTTTATTTCCAACGTACGTTCATCTCTTATGAGTTTTGGCTTAGGCTCGTAGTAGTCTGGCTATAAAAAGAAAAAAGGAAAGAAGGAAAGTAGAGACAAAGAATGGACATAATAATATCAAATGAGATAGATCCAATAGAATGATAGATAGAAATAGGTATAATCTTAGATTCATATTTATTACAATGTCAGAATCACTATTAACTTTTATTTCTGAAAGTAACATGAACTTACAAATTATAGAACGGTCTTGAATTCTGGGATCTGATTTCTAAATTTGATTAGCTATTTCATTGATGTAGACTTTGATTGTTAACTTGAAAACTCTAATTTTACTGATTAAGGTGTAGGCTAGATCACTTCATGTATTAGCAGCATATAAGCGCTTATGAATTCGTGTGTAGAAAACAATAGGTTTAGGGGTCTTTTTATAGGTGTATAGGGAGATTTAGAGCATTCAGATCAGTCTAGAAGTCATCGGAATCGTCCAAGGCAGAAAAATACGTCACACAACGAATCAGGGAGTGACATATCAGCCAAAACACGTCGTCCAGAGATTTCGTCCAGATCTGGAAAAGGGGTTGACACCCTATAAGGGGGGTCGACACCTATGTTGACTCCCCTATAGGGGGGTCGACTCCTATGTCGACTCCCGTTAGGGGGGTCGACACCTATGTCGACTCCCACTAGGGGGGTCGATACTTCTTGAGCGTAAATTTTCCCGCCCACTTCCCTTTGGCTGATTTCAAATTTTAGACTTGTTTTGAACCTTCCGGACTTATAATATTCATATATAATCTTCCTAGTGCATATACAAACTTCTTATGCCTATAAATTCTTTATACGAAGTCCGATTTATGCAAACTCGGACTCTATCTTAAGCAGAATTCCGAGACGAACGCAATGGCGCAACCCGTTTCCCTTAGTTATTCTTTTAAAGATTAATTATTCTTTAATTCATTACTTAAATATCCATAGGAAAATACGGGGTGTTACATTCTCCCCTCCTTTAAAGGATTTCGTCCCTGAAATCTCTAAGTCAAGGGGAATGTATCCTAACATCCAACATCCATCTACTCAACCATTCAATCACAGGCATCCATTGTCCTTAAAATATTTCTAATGCTTTCATGATCATATGAATAGTGTGTGTATATGTCCTAATCTAATGCAAAATCAGGCGGTCTACCGATTCAGTTGACCTCCATAATGCAAATTATGTCAGTGCCATGAGTCCATCATGTATGCAATTACTCCTAATCGTACTTTATAACTCCTACATGATTGCACAATCATTCATACAAATGCAACATCCATATGATAACACATCAAGTTTTAATTCATATAAAAATTCACTCATGCATATGCAATATGAAAGTCACTGAGCCGATCTAGTGCGTAATGTGTATATATGCATCCTCGAGCAACCACTAGCATCCAACAAACACAACATGTCTCAAACGCATGTTTACATCCATTGGCTTCTACCTAAGGATCGAGGATAGGGTCAAGAGTATATAATTAAAAGATAAAGACTAGCAAATAAACTTAATAGAAAAAGAGAGATCAAGAATATACCCCCTGAAAGGGTATGATGCGCGTATCTAGTCTTCAGTCTTCTAAGTCGCATCTTCTTGAGCTTCACTCCATATTGCTCTAACTGTCTTAACTTCACGGTTTGTGTAGCTTTCTTAATTTCTGTTTCCAGAATATGTGTTGGAACTCATTTCACTATCGCCTCCCGTTCCACATTTTCTTCTTATAGTATACTTGGCACTACAACTTCTACCGTGTCATGCAAACATTCCCAGAACTATCTCTTGAAAATAAATAGATGCTAACCATGTTACCATGTGTATATACTAAGATGATTAGATTCTTCTTCGTCAATCTAGTAAGTGGGGCTAATACTTTCACAAATTCCTTAATGAACTTCCTATATTAGTCCACTAGTCCTAGAAAACTTCTTACTTCCGTTGCGTTCTAAGGAATCTTCCAGTCTTGCACCACAACTACTTTTGCGGGATCTACTGCTATCCCTTCTTTGGATGCCACATGTCCTAGAAACCTTACTACTTCTCTCCAAAAATGATATTTTTGGAGAACTTTGCCTTAAGTTGATGCGCTTGGAGGGCATCCGAGACTTCCCTTAGATGCAAAGCATGTTCTTCCTTATTCTTAGGGGAAACCAAAACATCATCTATGCACAAGCGAAGTGAACGATCCGCCTTTGAAACGAAAAGGACTGGAGCACCCCATTCAGAAATACTTCGCCTTATGAACCCTTTTTCAATTAACTCTTTTACTTGTTTACTGAGCCCTTCCTTTCCCTTGGATTCATGTGTCGTACAGGTAATGCAATTGGTTTTGCATTCTCAGTTGGATATACGCGAAAGTCTATCTCGCGTTTTAGGGGATAAAACCCTAACTTAATCAAAAACATCTGCATACTCATGGACTACTCTAACGGATCGCAAATCGTCGATAGATGCATTAAGTGATTCTAGGTATCTAAGACAAACTGATCCCTTAGGATCACACGAAATCTCGAGGGTACTCCCGTGGCAAGTCGAAAGTCTAACTACCCTCCTTTCACAATTACTAGCTAACCAATCCATGCCTAGAATCAACCCATAGCCCATGAAAAAACATAAGCATTACACTTAAACTCAATACTTAACATAGCTATTCTCAAATCCTTACAAATCAAAGATAAATGAGCTGAACCATCAATTGGATTTGAGAAAATAATGGGATCCTCTACAATACAAGCTCTTGGGTGTAGAGACTCAACTATGGAAGCAGATATAAACGAATGTGAAGCGCTAAAATCAAAAAAGTACTAATAGGATGATCAAAAGAAAGACTTTTTCGATAAAAACTCTACTACCTCTCTCTCAGATATGCTGGCGGTGAGAGCATGCACTTGCCTTCCTGAAAATTCTGTCCTTTGTTCTTGACCTTGTCCTTAATTATATGACCAGTTATAAACCTCTTGTCTTAGGTTTTTCTATTCTTTCTTCCCTCACCAAGTCCATATCCATGAGTTTCTCATCCTTGGGTTGTGTTCCTTAGCCAAACTCCCTCATTCTCATCTTTGCCATCTTTGTGTTGCTTGTTGACAAGTCTCTTGAAAGCTGTCTCCATCGCATGAAAAACCCTACAAAGTTTGAAAGAAAATTAGCTGCAGGTGAAACTATTGCGGCTATAGATGGAAGTTGGGCACTTCTTTGCCCTTTAACAGATGTCGTAGTCTCATCAAGCCTACGGAACCATGCCACGATGAGGTTACCTCCCAGAAAGCTAGGAGCACCTGAGACTCAGTAAAGAAGGAAAACAAGGGTTCAAATAGAGGAACAAAAGTTAATGCATATGGCTTTGGGGAATATGCCTTTAAAACAAAACTTTTCTTTGGAAAATGCTACTTTTAAAACCATTTTGAAAATAATTTTTCGAATCTTTTATCTGATCCAGTAACCTTCAGTTCTGATACCAAGTGAAACACCCCACCTCCGTTAAGGTCACTCACAAAAGGGAATGCCTTAACTTCGGTGGAACGTTTTAGGTAAAAGATGCAGATAAATTACAAGATAGACAAATAAAGTAGCGGAAAATAAAGTCATTTTATAAACAATGTGGTTTAGTCAAACTTTTACAACAGTTGTCTCAATCATACTTCAAAGTAATATACAGAACTTCTGTCTTGATTCAAAAACTTCCAAGTATAAAAGAAGCATAAAAATAACAATGATATTCCCCAATAAAGTATGGACCGGCCATAGCAGTAGAAGAGATGGTCCAAAGAAATACACTGATTATCTTCGAGCTTGGAAAGAAAACTGAGCTAAGTGATATCATTTCCTCCCTGTGAACCTGGAGGGGTGGGAACGGAAGAAAAGAGGCGAAACAAACTAGGTCAGACATAAGTCTGGTAAGTCCAGTGAATTTCAGCATATAAATAGGCAAAAGCTTTATGACATGAATAAACAGAATATAAGACAATACCGTGATAACATGGATAACAAAATAACATACGATTAGCATAAATATGATAAGGAAAGATAAACTGAATGCGCTTCTACTCTTTCTCTGCTTTGCTACTACCTTGTTATTCTGATTTTTATACTAGTAATCTTTGTAAAATAATAATACTACAACGTGATCCCAATCCCCGCAATTATGGTAGCCTTCAGGTGGACATCTAGTATGAGGATCTTACCTCAATCAGCAGAATTGCCATGAAGATGTTAGATGTACCCTTACTACCCTATTGATCGGCTCCCTACTTGTGTTAATATTCCATGTGTCTATGTCAATCAGCCCTCTCTTGCGTGTAGGTACCCAGTGTTGGCCCCAACATTAGGTGTATCAGTCCCTATGATAGCAATCCGACACGATTCAAGATGCACAGTGTATAACTACTAGTACCTAGTGGCTGTTTTTTCCCACACCGGAGTATGTGCACGCCCGTAATTCGTCGGAACCTACACTAACGTACCCCCTGCTGCTATTTTGACCACTTATAATCAGCCCAGTAATCGTGCCCCACCCTGCCTAGTTTCAAGTTACCTTGATACATCTATGTGGGTTACCGCTGAAATGGGTCCCCGTTACTAGGGTTTCTTACTGGTTAAAGTTTGTGGGCCTATATTTATTAATATTACCCACCAACCCGATATATACCTAACCCTCCCACTGATTCAAAATTGTTTACTTAATGGTTAAGTCTGCTGGCCTATATTTACTAATATTACCCACCAACCCGATATGTACTTAACCCTCCGACACATTATGTCATATTAGTTAAGTGTTGTCAATTCATATTAACTTAACCCACCCACTCATCATGTCATGTTGGTTAAGTGTTTCTCATTCAATTCAAGTTAATTTAACCCACCCTATTATCGTGTTACATTGGTTAAGTGTTGCCTTCTTGTGTTAACTTAACCCTTCCACGCATCCTGCTATATACGTTAAGTGTTTCTCTTTTGTTTTAACATAACCCTACCCATTCATCGTGTCATATTGGTTAAGTGTTTCTTATTAACTTAACCCTTCTCATTCATCATGTTGTACTGGTTAACTTAACCCTGCTTACTTGACTAATTAACATGTTATAATAGTTAAGTGTTCTAAACTTACTTAACCCCATCTTCTTGTCTAATTAACATGTTATAACGGTTAAGTGTTATAAATTTACTTAACCTCACCTTCTTGTCTACTTAACATGTTATAACAGTTAAGTGTTCTAAATTTACTTAACCTCACCTTCTTGTCTACTTAACATGTTATAACGGTTAAGTGTTCTAAATTTACTTAACCCATCTTCTTATCTACTTAACATGTTATAACGGTTAAGTGTTGCCTTAGTTAACTTAACCCTACCATGCTTAACATGCCTTGTTCATTAGCATTAATTGATTTATTAATGCACCAACCGCTCACAGTAGATCTATGTTGTTGCGGTTACTAGATGTGTCGGGCGGTTCCGGGCAGTTTTACATCGCAACTATATCTAACCTCGGGTTTTTCTTGGGCATGATGCACTAACCTCTCACATTAGATAGGTATTATTGTGGTTACTGGATGTGTCGGGCGGTTCTTGGCAGTTTTACACCGCAACTCAATCTAATCCCGGGTTAGGCATGTTTATCTTTTAGCATATTCACCATACATATCCAAGTCTAAATTATATAGGCTAATTATTCCAAATTCACAAAACTAGTCATGTTCCAATTCTCAAGTTATACCCCAACAAAGTTGATTTGAAAGTTATGCTTCACAAATTCAAATCCAAGTTATTACTCAAAATAGGTTACACCCAATTTTCTGAAATTTGCATTAATAGTCATGCCCCAAAAATCTCAGTATAACGCATGCCCTAAGGTTTAGTCATATTGCACCGTACAAAATGTTCTCCAAAAACCCCCAATCATGAATTATAGTATAAACTATGCCAAATTATAGCCTTTAATTTTAGTGCATGCCAATTACCCAATTTTTGGCGTGTTCACATTCAACAGTTATCCCTATCTTACTATAGGTCTTCATGGCTGAGCCATATATCACTGTACACAATAGTCTTCTTCTTCCAAGTCATAGACTACCATGTATATATATATATATATATATATATATATATATATATATTCAGACGGCCCGCCCCGCACCAGCCTGCATTTCCTCCAAAGGTGCGTTGTACACATGCCCGACTAGCACAAGACAGTCGTCATAAGAAAGGAAAGAAGGGAATGAACTAATCAAAGAACCTGTAGAATGTCTCACAGCGCATGGAATAAAATATGATAATAACATACTTGACATAAAACAGGAGAGACAGTGTATATGCTGAAAATCAAAACTAAACATCATAGCAGCGGAAAATTCAGAATACAGCTTATTACAACTTTCAAACTGTCTCAAAGCAAAAGAAAGCTAAAATGGAAGATACACCACCAATGCCCAAGCAGTGATCTTCAACAACATAGGGAGAATACTGTATATATTACGTGGAAGCCTCCTGCTCGTCTCCGGATCATCTACCCGTGCATCACCAGCTAACCTGTCTCTAGTCTGCTCGTGTGAGCACCCAGAGTAATAAGAAGAGACATAAAACTCTGGGTCAGACATAAAGCCTGGTGTGAGCGATAAGCATCTAAACAGAATGATAACAGGTATACTAAACCATACCTGAACCTGGACCTGCAACCAAAGAGTTAGTACCACATACCGTACAATACTCCAAGGTGCCATAATAAATAGTGTAAGAATACGGGGGTGGGGTGTGCATATCACAATGATAGCAAACAAATCATCCAAAGCAACCATCCTCACATCTCTCGCTCAGTGCGTAAAGCGTACGACATCTACCACTTTGGAACACTAGACAAACTGAGGTAACGACGAATCCCGGCTTATAGAAACCCTGCTGTGACCAAGCCAGACACTTGGAGTCATGACCAAACATTTCAATGACCCACTTCATTGGTCGTAGCCCTTGGTTCTACCGATGCCATAATGGCCCTGAATCCGCCTTCGCACCTCCTACCATAGTGTTCCAAAGCTATAGACGTCGATAACTCCTTGGCACGCGTCCCGCAGCAAAGCCCAACCATGAAGTGAACTCGTTGGTTCCCATCTGGATCCTGAGCTCTAACTTCCACTTGAACTACCTTTGCATTTCGGGTTATAGATCTTCCTCCTTCGAATCGGTTCGGATCATCATCTCTTCCACCAAATCGGGTCGGGTCGGGTTCGTGACCACCCATTGGATCGGTCCGGGTCCACCATCTCGGTTCGGTTCGCACCCCCCATCCTGTCGTGGCTCGTGCCGCCTTCAACCACCAAGCATCAGTCCTCGGATCGGGTCGGAGTCTTCTTCACGCCAGGTCGGTTCGCACGCGAGAGCTCGGTCGTGGCGCCAACACTTCAGGCAGGTCGGTTCGTGGCGTCTTGGGCTCACCATCTCGGAGCGGATCGGATCCTTCAGCTCGTGGCACAGCTTGCTTCGCTATAACGATCCGGTTCGGTTCGTGGTGAAGGGAAATGGGCGGTTCGGGTCGGGTAGGGGCGATCCGATCCGATTTCCTGCACTAATTCCCGCAACTTCCAGCAAGTGTTTATACGCCTCTCGACGGCGTTTTCGACCAATCTAACTATTGGAATCAATCACAAGGCATACCAAAGGGTCATAGCAACATGTAACAGCAACCACAAGCAACAAACAACAATTTAAATGAATCAAAATGGATCAAAAAGTGGCCAAAACCTCACATTTTCCTATAATCCCTCTTAATCATGTTTAAGCATACGATTAGCAAAACACATCGAAATTAACCCAAATTTCTAACAGAGCCTTAAAACATTATTTTAGAATTTTAAGAATTTTTCCAGAATTTATTTACGTATAAACTCGCTAATCTTCACTAATTACCCTTAATTAATTGTAATTAGTGTCAAAACGATGCTATCACTCACCTTTGCCACAACTAGAACCCCAAAACTGAAATATTCTCTGATTTGGCATTGTTCCCAATCTTACACAGCAGCTCTACCTCGGTTCTCGTGCTAATACTCCTTGGTTTGATGTTTGCTATGCCTAATCTCCAATTAGAAAGTGATTTTTGGGTGTTTTAGAGAGATTTAGAGAGTGGAGGCCATGGCTAGGTCAAGAGAAATGAAAGTGGCGGCTGGAAAATGTCTAAAGAAATGTTTTCTAACCCTAATCAGCCTCCGTATACCCCTAAACCCGAAATTCCCCTTGGGCCTAACTGCTAATCACCCGGTTAAACCCAATTAAGCTGTTTTTAACCATCTGAAACATGTTTCAGCCATATCTCCCAAACGGTAAGTCCGTTTGGCTAATGTGACCACTCTACGGAAAGAGAAACCATCATCCGGAGCCAATGGAAGTGGTTTCAGGTCAAAATTCCTTTCCAGTCAAAAGTTATGGCCAAAACAGTGCCAACTAGGGGTAAAATGGTCATTTAAAAATCGGGAAAAATCATGAACATGGGAAATGACCGCACTAGTCGTCTCCCAAAGTTACATGACCATACGACTTCGTATGTGACAGCAATAAATATTCTACGATCCTATGATGCGTAGAATGCGGGTCGTTACACTCTCCCCCCCTTAAGAAATTTCGTCCCCGAAATTCCTTAACCCAAAACATACAAGGGATCCCGCATGCCTAACAACCATATACAACAATCAAATATGCAAAACAAGCCTATCCTAGCATGCGGAAAACTAAATCGAAGTCAAAATCTTACCAGGTAAAGAGTTCTGGGTGCGTTTTCCTAATGTCCTCCTCTGTCTCCCAAGTACAATCACTCTTGTCCTCGCTCCACTGAACCTTGACTAGCTTCACCGCCTTCCTTCGAAGTTGCTTCATGTCGTGCTCGACAATACGGGCCGACTTGCGGTTCCCAACTGCCTCGGGTTCTACTTCGAAGTCCTCTAACTGATCAGGTGAAATAGTCATATCTGAGTCGTGAACGAACTTCCTTAGTTGGGAAACATGAAATACGTTGTGAACTCCCGCCATCTTCTCCGGTAAGTCAATTCTATATGCCAAATTCCCGACTAGTTCAAGGACAGGGAATGGGCCAACAAATCTTGGTGCTAATTTGCCTCTCCTGCCAAATCGTATTACGCTCTTTAACGGAGAAATCTTGAAAAACACCAAGTCGCCAACGGAGAATTTTAAGTCTCTTCTCCTTTTATCGGCATAACTCTTCTGCCTATCTTGGGCAGCCTTCATTCGTTGTTGAATGGTCTTGATTTTATCTGAAGTTTCCCTCACCACATCTGGTCCAAGCATAAACTTCTCGCCAGTCTCTATCCAACATGATGGTGAGTTGCACGGTCTTCCGTACAAGGCTTCAAACGGAGCCATACCGATACTGGATTGGTAGCTATTATTATATGCAAACTCCACTAGATGCAAATGGTCATCCCATGATCCACCAAAATCCAATATACATGCTCTCAAGAGATCTTCCAAAATACGGTTCACTCTCTCCGTCTGACCGTCGGTCTGAGGATGATATGCGGTACTGAGACGTAACTCTGACCCTAGAGCCTCTTGTAAGCTCTTCCAAAACCCACTAGTGAACAACGGGTCTCGGTCACTCACAATGCTTTTAGGTACTCCATGGAATCTCACTACCCACTTCATATACAATTCTGCTAACTTAGTTGCCGTTCTGGTTGATTTGACTGGTATAAACCTTGCACTTTTAGTCAGTCGGTCTACAATCACCCAAATGCTATCATATCCCGATCTAGTCCTTGGTAAACCATCGATGAAATCCATCGAGACTTGCTCCCATTTCCATTCGGGAATTTCTAAGGGCTGTAACAACCCACTAGGCTTCTTTTGCTCGGCTTTAACTAGCTGGCAATTCATGCATTTGGATATAAACTTCCCAACGTCTCTTTTCATTCCTTCCCAGTAGTAAGTCTGCTTCATATCTCGATACATCTTGTTACCACCAGGGTGTATAGTCAGCTTTGAGTGATGACATTCTCTAAGCACTTCATCTCTCAATCCATTGACGTTGGGTACAACAAGCTTTCCATTCTTTCTAAGCCATCCATCTCGATCAAGCCCATACTTGTTCATCTCCTCATCGATATCCATTTTTAATTTGGAGATGATTTCCAATAGGTTAGGATCGTCCCTCTGACTAGAGCCGATCCGCTCAATTAAAGTGGGTCTGATCGTCAAACTTGCAAACAATTCTGGTTCCAATTCGCACTTTGGTCTGAAATCAAACCCCGCGATAAACTCCAGTTGCTTCCATTCAAGGAACATAGCCCCTAAACTGGCATGTCTTCTACTCAATGCATCAGCCACCGCATTTCCCTTTCCCGGTGTGTATGCGATGTCAAAATCATAGGAAGCTAAGAACTCTAACCATCTCTGCTGACGGAGATTCAGATCTTTCTGAGAGAATAGATACTTCAACGACTTATGATCTGTAAACAGCTCAAATCTTTCTCCCAAGAGATAGTGTCTCCACATCTTTAACGCGAACACGATCGCTGTCAATTCTAAATCATGGGTAGGGTATCTTCTCTCGTGCGGTTTCAATTGCCGACTTGCGTAAGCTACAACCCTACCGCCTTGCATCAATACAGCACCCAGTCCGGTACCACAGGCATCCGTGTATACCGTCATCTCTTCATCCCCCTTAGGAATGACTAACACTGGTGCGCTTGTCAACTTGTCCTTTAGACTTCTGAATGCATTCTCGCACCTTCCATCCCAGACAAAAGCTTGATTCTTTTTAGTTAACTGGGTCAATGGTGCTGCTATCTTGGAGAAACTTTGGATAAACTTACGATAGTATCCAGCTAATCCCAAGAAACTTCTTACATCTGTTGCATTCTTGGGTGTAGGCCAATCCTGTACCGTAGCCACCTTTGCTGGGTCCACGGCAATACCATTCTATGATACGACATGGCCCAAGAACCTCACTTCCCTCTTCCAGAAGTGACACTTAGAAAACTTTGCTTTCAATTGGTGTTTTCTCAACACCTCCATCGCTACTCTTAAATGTTCCTTGTGTTCTTCCTCTGTCCTTGAATAGACCAAAATATCATCAACGAACACAAGGACAAACTTATTCAACTGATCTCTGAATACCCTATTCATAAGATCCACAAAATATGCTGGGGCATTGGTCAGCCCGAATGGCATGACCAACCACTCATAAAACCCAGACGGCGTCCGAAATGCCGTTTTAGCTATACTCTCAGCTTCCACTCTAAGCTGATGAAAACCTGTCGCGAGATCCAACTGAGAAAATACCCTCGCGCCACTCAACTGGTCAAACAAATCATCTATCCGCGGTAGAGGATACTTGTTCTTCCTCGTCACTTTATTCAACTCACGGTAGTCTACACACAAACGAAGGGAACCATCCGCCTTGGTAGCAAACACAACTGGTGCTCCCCATTCAGAAACACTCCTTCTGATAAATCCCTTCTTCAAAAGATCGTTGACTTGCACCTCGAGCTCTCGCTGCTCTCTTGGTGCCATACGACGAAGTGGCATCACTATAGGTCTGGCATCTTTTACCAAATCAATACGGAACTCAATCTCTCGGTGTGGTGGAAGTCCGGTCACTTCTTCGAAAACATCCGGATACTGGCCAACTACGGGCAAACCTGACAACTCACTATGCGGAATTTCGAGGGAGTTTAGAAAACTAGCCAATACCCCCTTACTGGGTAGACCACCAAACACTATCCTCCGCCCATCATCCGCTCTAGCTATCACCAACAAGCCCTCACAGTCTACCACCACCCCGTATCTTTGGAGCCAATCTACTCCCAAAATAATGCCAAACCCAGTAAAGCCCAAAACAAAGCAATCACAAACAAACATG
Organism: Allium sativum; assembly: GCA_030737875.1. Lineage (NCBI taxonomy): Eukaryota > Viridiplantae > Streptophyta > Magnoliopsida > Asparagales > Amaryllidaceae > Allium > Allium sativum. The sequence continues at coordinate 898,693,355 of CM060912.1, forward strand.
CATCCATGACTCGATAAGACCACATTACGACAAATCATGCTAAGGCTAGTCGAACCACCAATCGGGTTCGTCACTACTAAAGGTCTATCGACAATCTCGGGCTCCAATCCCAACCTATCTACCAGGTCATTAGATATGAAAGAACTGGAAGCTCCGGTATAAAACAAAACTCTAACAGGAACATCATAAACAGAAAGCATACCTTGAATGACGACATTCTTTCCCTTCTCCGCCGCTGTTGGGGCATTCGACGAAGAAGGAATAGCATTAAGAGCGTAGGCTTTCACCATTTGCTTTTCCTTAGGGGGTTGTGGACACTTGTCCTTATGATGTCCCATTTGGCCACAGTTGAAGCACTTCTTATCCGCTGGCTTGGCCCGACAATTACTAGCATAATGGCCCTTCTTACCACAGCTGAAGCACTCCACATCCTGCTTATTCTTTTTCTTCTGGCCATCCTTAGCCTGATTCTGCTTTCTCTTATTCTGGGAACCACCTTTGCCTCCACCACTAGCTTGTGGCTTTGGCTCATCTGCGGATGCAACCTCAGTCTTCGACTTAGGGTAGAGGCTCTCTGATCTTAACGCTTTCCCCACAATCGATTCAAATGTCTCATCGATGTGGTTAATAAGTTTTTCCCCCAAGTACTGATCCAAACCAGTTATGAATTTCTCATTCTTTTTCTCGGCAGTATCAATAAGAGATGATCCATATTTTGACAAAGTGTCAAATTCAGCAATATACTCCGAGACAGCTCTGCCATTCTGCTTGAGCTCCAAGAATTTCTTAAACAGCATTGACTTCTGAGCAGCCGGAATGAACTTTTCACTAAAACGAGCCTTAAACTGTTCCCAAGTAATCTGATCTTCGGGAGTAGCTGCCTTTATAGCATTCCACCAATTCATTGCCCGCCCTTGCAGCTGACGGGACGCTAGCTTTCTCTTCATCGCATCCTCGATACCCAAATCCTCGAAGATACGTTCGTAACTATCCAACCAATCCTGAACATCCGTAGCCGACTCCGTTCCGTGGAACGGCTTCCCACCAAGGCTAGTGTAATCCTTATTCAGCTTGGCGAAGTCGACTCTTGGCGCCTGCACCATTGGACCACCACCATTTCCACCATTGGGGGCTGCCCTCTGTACATCTCTAAGCATCTCTCTCATGAGGTCGGTAAACATCGTCCTCATGTCAGCAGCATTCCCATTGTTGGCTCCCCTACCGGTACCTCTAACATATCGGCTCATCGTCAATTTGAAAAAGGAAATGATTAACGACTCCATAGTGGTGCTAGTGCAGTACGACTTCATCCTTATACTGCTAATAGTATATATATATAGCTTTTAAAAACCCAAATAATCACAAATACGCTCTCTCGTATACGTATATTATCTCTCCCTGATAACTTCCCTAGGTGAACTACGCAACCTAGAGCTCTGATACCAAGTGAGACGGCCCGCCCCGCACCAGCCTGCATTTCCTCCAAAGGTGCGCTGTACACATGCCCGACTAGCACAAGACGGTCGTCATAAGAAAGGAAAGAAGGGAATGAACTAATCAAAGAACCTGTAGAATGTCTCACAGCGCATGGAATAAAATATGATAATAACATACTTGACATAAAACAGGAGAGACAGTGTATAAGCTGAAAATCAAAACTAAACATCATAGCAGCGGAAAATTCAGAATACAGCTTATTACAACTTTCAAACTGTCTCAAAGCAAAAGAAAGCTAAAATGGAAGATACACCACCAATTCCCAAGCAGTGATCTTCAACAACATAGGGAGAATACTGTATATATTACGTGGAAGCCTCCTGCTCGTCTCCGGATCATCTACCCGTGCATCACCAGCTAACCAGTCTCTAGTCTGCTCGTGTGAGCACCCAGAGTAATAAGAAGAGACATAAAACTCTGGGTCAGACATAAAGCCTGGTGTGAGCGATAAGCATCTAAACAGAATGATAACAGGTATACTAAACCATACCTGAACCTGGACCTGCAACCAAAGAGTTAGTACCACATACCGTACAATACTCCAAGGTGCCATAATAAATAGTTTAAGAATACGGGGGTGGGGTGTGCATATCACAATGATAGCAAACAAATCACCCATAGCAACCATCCTCACATCTCTCGCTCAGTGCGTAAAGCGTACGACATCTACCACTTTGGAACACTAGACAAACTGAGGTAACGACGAATCCCGACTTGTAGAAACCTTGCTGTGACCAAGCCAAACACTTGGAGTCATGACCAAACATTTCAATGACCCACTTCATTGGTCGTAGCCCTTGGTTCTACCGATGCCATAATGACCCTGAATCCGCCTTCGCACCTCCTACCATAGTGGTCCAAAGCTATAGACGTCGATAACTCCTTGGCACGCGTCCCGCAGCAAAGCCCAACCATGAAGTGAACTCGTTGGTTCCCATCTGGATCCTGAGCTCTAACTTCCACTTGAACTACCTTTGCATTTCGGGTTATAGATCTTCCTCCTTCGAATCGGTTCGGATCATCATCTCTTCCACCAAATCGGGTCGGGTCGGGTTCGTGACCACCCATTGGATCGGTCCGGGTCCACCATCTCGGTTCGGTTCGCACCCCCCATCCTGTCGTGGCTCGTGCCGCCTTCAACCACCAAGCATCAGTCCTCGGATCGGGTCGGAGTCTTCTTCACGCCAGGTCGGTTCGCACGCGAGAGCTCGGTCGTGGCGCCAACACTTCAGGCAGGTCGGTTCGTGGCGTCTTGGGCTCACCATCTCGGAGCGGATCGGATCCTTCAGCTCGTGGCACAGCTTGCTTCGCTATAACGATCCGGTTCGGTTCGTGGTGAAGGGAAATGGGCGGTTCGGGTCGGGTAGGGGCGATCCGATCCGATTTCCTGCATTAATTCCCGCAACTTCCAGCAAGTGTTTATACGCCTCTCGACGGCGTTTTCGACCAATCTAACTATTGGAATCAATCACAAGGCATACCAAAGGGTCATAGCAACATGTAACAGCAACCACAAGCAACAAACAACAATTTAAATGAATCAAAATGGATCAAAAAGTGGCTAAAACCTCACATTTTCCTATAATCCCTCTTAATCATGTTTAAGCATACGATTAGCAAAACACATCGAAATTAACCCAAATTTCTAACAGAGCCTTAAAACATTATTTTAGAATTTTAAGAATTTTTCCAGAATTTATTTACGTATAAACTCGCTAATCTTCACTAATTACCCTTAATTAACTGTAATTAGTGTCAAAACGATGCTATCACTCACCTTTGCCACAACTAGAACCCCAAAACTGAAATATTCTCTGATTTGGCGCTGTTCCCAATCTTACACAGCAGCTCTACCTCGGTTCTCGTGCTAATACTCCTTGGTTTGATGTTTGCTATGCCTAATCTCCAATTAGAAAGTGATTTTTGGGTGTTTTAGAGAGATTTAGAGAGTGGAGGCCATGGCTAGGTCAAGAGAAATGAAAGTGGCGGCTGGAAAATGTCTAAAGAAATGTTTTATAACCCTAATCAGCCTCCATATACCCCTAAACCCGAAATTCCCCTTGGGCCTAACTGCTAATCACCCGGTTAAGCCCAATTAAGCTGTTTTTAACCATCTGAAACTTGTTTCAGCCATATCTCCCAAACGGTAAGTCCGTTTGGCTAATGTGACCACTCTACGGAAAGAGAAACCATCATCCGGAGCCAATGGAAGTGGTTTCAGGTCAAAATTCCTTTCCAGTCAAAAGTTATGGCCAAAACAGTGCCAACTAGGGGTAAAACGGTCATTTAAAAATCGGGAAAAATCATGAACATGGGAAATGACCCCACTAGTCGTCTCCCAAAGTTACATGACCATACGACTTCGTATGTGACATCAATAAATATTCTACGATCCTCTGATGCGTAGAATGCGGGTCGTTACATATATGCCCTAATTTTAGGTCTTAAACCACAACATGTACTCAAAAGGAGGGTGTTCGACGGTGGAGGGAAAAGCCAGTAGGAGGCTTAATGCAAAGGTGGAGCTCCGATTTTCAGGTGATGGGGCTGGCTTGATCGAGAATTTTCGATGATGAAGAAGAAGGAATACAAAGAAACGTAAATTTAGGGAAAGTTAATTTTGACCAAGGAGATAAGTGGTAAACATATGTTAATGTTTGGGTTTAGCACTGAAAATTTACTTTTGCCCCTAAAAATTTTGTTTTGGAGCCAAATCCGAGATTTTGTTTTGGAGTCAAAAGCGTCTTTTACCACTAACAAAAAAAAGTTGTAACATTCCATTGTTTTCTAACGTAATATTTCATTGTTTTCTGATCGGTTAAACACCCTCGACATTCGAAGCCAAAATGTATATATTGCCTTCAAGGCTTGATAGTCAAGATTCAATGGTTAGTTCAAAATTTCCAACAACTAAGTGACGACGAGTAGGATTTTTGAAAGGGACATGACCTATTTACAGACTTTATCCAATTCTTGAAGTCCAATTATTCGTTAATTGTTATGTATATATTACTAATTATCAATCATTAAATATTTAATAGTAATAATTAAAAGCTAATTACTATTCATTAATAAATATATTTATAATTAATTGTTTAATATTTCAAATTAATTATTATTATTTAGTAGCCAAAATTGTTATTAGTTGCCAAAATTATATTTATTAAAATTTCTGAAATAGTTACTACCTAATCAAATATTACTTATTAACAATAGTTATTATTCAACTTTTACTTATTTCTACTTAGATATAATAGATTAATTACTATTAAAAGCTTATAATGTATGTCGTTAATTATTGATTAATAAGCAGTTAACATACATTAACTATTAAAAATAAATTACTACTTATTAAATATTAATTATTTAATAATAATTAATAAATATTATTGATTCCTAAGTTTATTATTAATTATTATTAAATATTAATATAATTAATTATTAAATATAGATATTATAAACATGAAGTTTGTAATAGACATCTATTATAACTAACAAAATAAAAAGTTGTTAAAAATACGTTTATTACAACCCTAGGGAATTGACAGTTGTAAAAAACATTTATTACAATGATGCTTTTACCACCATTGTAGAATTAAAGTTGTAATATGGTGTTTTTGTTGTAGTGGAAATAACAACATATATATCTTTCAAACTCCTCAACAATATCCGTATAATGACGGAACCTAATATCGAAATATCCCGGAGATAATTTCCATTCAAATCCATTCCAATTTATATATTGGAAAAATTCTGCTTATATTAAAACCATATACAAATCCAATTTATTTATTTAAAAACATTGGATTATTATTCTAGTTAACAACTAGTTTATTTCGATAAAAATATCTTTTATCTTTTCAAATATGGAATTTTTCATCCGGAATCTTTCCAAATCATTTATTATGAATTTACACAATTTTTCCATATTTTTAATAATTTTATTAAGGCCCTTACAGTCGATGTCCAATAACGGCCACTGAAGTGCATTCATAGCAATCTTTTCTGAAATTGATTTTGACATAATTTGATATCCAACCATTCAAATTTAAATCTCATATATTCATTGGAAAGATATTTTCGATACGGACCCAACAGTTCTGGTTTTAGGAGAATCCGATGGTTGGATCTCCCATTACATCAATTTGAAGTCAATGGTTGAAATTCGCGAATGGTTGCTGCGTGGTGCGTTCTATTCAAGCCATTTAAATATATATATATATATATATATATATATATATATATATATATCATCGATTTCCATTTAAAACATATTTTATAAAATGTTTATAAATTCATTTTAAAACAATTTCTACTTCATTTTCAATTTTAAATCAAAATTGAATATTCCATATCATTATAATATTAAAATGATAATATTTTCAAAATATTAGATTTTGAAATCCATTTCTTTTTCGTATTTATTATAAAATGAATAAAATTGATAAACAAATCGGTTCGAGTTAAAATGGCGTATATACTTAACTCGGCTTCCATATTTCAATATTTTCATGTCCATCCAAAATCAGACATCAAAATCATATTTTGATTTTTCACTAAATATTATTTTAAAATATTCGTTTATATTCTGAATCAGAATCAGGCTCAATCAATTACCATATAATTTCAGTTATATGGATTACATACATCGCATGATACAAAAATAACGATGAATAATCTTTAAACATTCAAGTCACACCCAGAGTGCAATTTACAGCTATATAAGCATTAAATGATTAAATAACGCTTATAATAGCCCATCAATCAATATGACAAACAATTAAATCCAAGGGAGATGTGAACAAATTATCATCCCCATACCCATGTGGGGTTTCAACCAACACAATGAATTCAAAATTATCACTAGTTAATAAATTTAACCAATTCTAATTTGATTCAAATTATTTTCTAGTTAGCCAATTTTCACTTTTTAAATTATAAGTGGATAGTTATAATTTAATTTCAATTACCACAATAATATTAACATTATTTTTAATATGTTAATCATCACAATCACAACACAATATGGTCAATTAAATCATCCATGATTTTCAAACAATTGTGAATGTGAGCTAACAGGCACCGTACATAGGTTATGATAATTGAAACAAATAAAAATCAATACTGGCAAGTTCTATGTATTTACAGTTATAAAATAAGTTAAATAACAGAAAAAAATTTAGTGAGAGAATTCTCACATTCGTTTCCACTTCGCCATTCCTTACTGGATGATTTAATTTTCAAACTAAACTAAATGCGCATTTAGTTCAGCTAGAAATCCAATTTGCTCCGTTTCCGTTCTGGTCAGTTCCACGTTGTAGTGTTCGTCGTCACGATTCCAATGTGACTGAGTTTGCAATTTTCTGACAACGTATGAAAAAGTTACGGATATTTAAACATCAAATAATTTAAATTTGGAAATTAAATTAACTAATCAACTACGTTAACCAAAGCGTTATTGTCTCTTTATTAATCTTCTCGTTAATTTTCTGGCCGATTTTAAAACCTGTCGTTCAAATGTTAGTGCTCGACGCCGCTGCCTCTAGGAGCCGCCAGATCTCAGTTAGTTGCCGCCACACTAAAGAGCTTGGCCACCGCCACCTTCTCCCGGAACCACGATGAACTCGGGGGCCTGATCCGCCCTAGAAACTCATGCGACTGACTCCCCTTTGAGCCCAGTAATCACGCAAGTCACCACGCATAAGATCATCACCGCCGTATCATTTCATATATCTCTCGAAGCACTTCAGTTTTCCTTTTATTTATTTTGAAAATCATTAAATAATTTAGAAGAAAAAGGGGAGGGAAGATCGGAAGAATTTGGCCGTTCATTCGTGGCTTGGCGGCGACCCGAACTTATGAGTCTAGTATTTTAATTTTGCCCCCTTTTATAGAAATTATTCAATATTTTTAAATTCCAAAAAGTTAAGTCTTTGCATTCGAACCCCAAATCAACCCAATAACTGTCACCCTTAGCAAAATACCCCTATTCTGGACACAATGAGATATGTTTCATAAGCAAATTCGACTGTTTCAATCAGTTTTTATCAAATTTAAAATATAAATTAATATAACGTTCAATATTGATTTCAACATACATTTTAATTTACCGTGGCCACATACTGACTCCAAAAATTACGAATATTGAAAGCTAGCTATGTTTTGATGATGCACTCCTAAAAAAATTAGTTTCATCGAATTTGGAGGCCATTTGAAAAATGGCCTTTTTCTAGTCGATTAAATTTAAATTGAAATTACAAAACACGTTTAAATTTGCGGCGCTCACATATTAATTTCAAAAATTATGAAATTTGAAACCTGACAATAATTTAACATTCTGGATTCAATAGAAGTTGTTTCATCGAAAACGGAGGTCTTTTGCAAAATGGCTATTTTTAAGGGAATTATATATATATATTAAGATTATATATAAATTCTATGTTGACTATTTTAAATTTTAATTTATCCATAACTTATAATTTATAAAGTGAAATCTCAGTTTCTTACATTCATTAGAAAATTACATTTCAAAATATTCCAACGTTTCTTGTTTTATCCAATTATGATTTATATTGAATTCTATACATTAATTTGAAATTAAAAATCAAATTTTCAAGATACCACGCCATTTCAAGCTCATTTAAATTAAATTAAATATTTATACATTCTAACTTTGATTTAAATAAATTATAAATCGTTAATATTTAAAATAAACCTTTTTAAATAATCAAAATCCATTAAAATAGCTAAAGTTAAAATTTTAAATTGGTTCGAAAATTCCGGGTTGTTACACAATTTGAGAAAAAGGGAAATAAAAAGAAAATAACGAAACATATTATGGGATTATAACTTGCAATTTCAATACGTATTTGACCTTGAAGCCCAAACAACCAAAATTGAAGGTATGTGGACATAATCATGCATATAATACAAAAGCACAAACCTTACACGAACTTGAGCACAAGATTCACGTTGCCCTTCATCTTTTCCCATTACTACACAGTAAGAAAAAACAAATTAATTATTACAATTATCCAAAGTTGAGATATAGTATATTTGTTGAATTCCAAGTGGATCGAAGTGTGACTAAGGAAACACATTCAATACATATTATGTTCATCCATATGTTTCTGAAAGAATAAGATATCTTTAAACATGATAATAGAAGACGAGGTAATATTATCAAAAAAAGAATAAAGATTATCTATGTCATAACATGGCAGTTTATCACTATACCTAACATTATCATATAATATATAAAATTATGGTTACCATATGTAAAATTACAAGCTCATATTCCACGTGCAACACATACTCTAAATGGGAAAAGGTTAAAAGGAAATCGTGAAGAAACTTTGTAGTGATTTTCCTTTACTAAATTAGATGAATTGTTAACAGAAACCTACAAGCATTATGAAACTTTTTAGGTAATTAAAACAGAGTATTGGTCAAGATAGTCAAAGCACCTTTTCCTTAAACTGATTTAAGTTTTCAAAGAGTTTTTCTCTTCTATCATCCACCTTCGGATGCATCACCCCAATAGCTTCGTACGTTCTTCTCAGTCGCCATCTACCCACTCTCTCAACAAACTAAATCACTCTTAAACCTCTCGGATCAACTTTCAAAAACTAAAAAGAAAGATAAAACGGAGAAAGGTGAAAAGGCGAAGAGCGAGTCTTAGAAATTCAAGGAAAAAAGATTATAAATTATCCTAAAATTACCATAAAACCAGGTTTGCTCTATCGAAGTGGTACCACCTGAATTCCGATGAGACGGCGGCGGCGGAGGTATGACTGATGGTGGCGACGGAGGGAAAATGACGGAGGCGGAAACCCTAAAACATATTTTTTTCCCAATTGCAAGAACTAAAGCTAAAAGAGGGGTAAGCATGAGTAAGGTATTAGGCATGAATAATGTAAAAAATGACAATTAGGCCCACGATTTTTAAACCGTTTACAGACTTTTCTTATTTAATAACATTTATAACCGTTGTAAAGTGTTATAACGATAATATCTATTAGTGCCTTATAATGGTTATAACCGTTACGAATTGAAATGGACAAGAATAATCAACTTAAGGAAGGTAATCATTCTAATTTAATATTGTAAGTAATATAAAAGAAACGTTCAGAGGAACGAATTCTCTGGCTCGACCCCATAAAGGGGGTCGACCACCACTATAAAAGGGGGGTCGACTGCCCTTAAGGGATTTTGGTGGAGATGGCTTGTTTTTATAGTGACTTATATATAAATTGCAAAAAAAGAACCATCCAAATTAAATCTAAAGGATCTAACGATTTGTATACACACTTGCAACTATATATACCAACCACCTAGCCTCTCCCAAACCCTAATCTATTTTCTTTTTCACACCTCCATTCCGCCATTAGAACTCTAGAGAAAAGTTTGGATTTTCTTCTGAATCCTTAATCTAAATTTCTTTTCTTCTCTATTCTAATTTATGCTTAGATTTAGATTTATATTCTAGAATTCTAAGATTTATATATAAGACTCTAATCTCTTGATTCATATATATATATATAGATCTATAAGAATCGAAGAACTCTTTGTATGAAGGATTAGATCCAAAAGCAAACAACATTCAAATTTTGACTATTTTATCCTTCTTTGCACTGTGAGTGGAATTTACATTAGTTTGCTATTTTCTCTATTTTGTAGTACGGTTTTGGATCTATATGCATAAGGAATTTGGATCTAAACAAAAATATAATATTAAACATCCTCCAAATTCCATATATTTTAATTTTTACGAAGAAATAATCAATTAGTTGCATTTGCGGTTTGGGGTTGTTGATTTGTTGTAATAATAAAAGAAAAACATGATTCTTGATGTATCTTTTTCTATAATGTTTAGATTCCTTTTGTAAATCCATATGTTTGATTTTGTGCAAAAGGTTAAGATTTGGATTGATTTGTAAATCTAATAGAATTTAATCTCTAATTTTCTAAATAGATAATTTGAAGTATTATTTACAATATATCTAAATATTAAGGTTTTGCATATAAACAAACATAATAAAGGGAAGTACTCAAAATAGGAATTATGTAACAACCCGAACATCTGGGCTAGTTTAAAATTTTTATTTTGGCAATTTTAGGGAATTTTGATTATTTAAAATGAATTATTTTAAATAATATCGACGAGAAATTTATTTTGAATAGAATTTGAACGTATACATTATATACGTCGTCGTTAGAATATAAATAATTATATATAATTATAAAAAGGAATTGAAAATGGCGCGGTAGTTCGATAATTCGATTTCAAACTTCAATTGAACGTACCGGGTGCAAAATAATCCGGATTTCAGTGAAACCAAAAATAATGGAATCTAATTGATGATATCTTTCCAACGAATCCGAAAAATCGAAATTTCATAGCGGGGATAAAAAGATAGGTCCAGTTGAAAATTCTGAATAGTCGCTATGGAATTCGGGCCCTTAAAAATAGCCATTTTGCAAACGACCTCGGATTTCAACGAAACCACTTTTGTTGGGTCCGTGATGTCAAGTTATTGCTAGGTTTCAAATTTCGTAATTTTTCGACTCGATATGTGAGCATGGCAAAGGAAAACACGTTTGTCCAGTTTCAGTTGATTTTAATCGACTGGCAATTGGCCATTTTTCAAACGGTCTCAGAATTCAACGAAATCAGTTTTGTTAGGACCGTATCATCAATACGAAGCTAGAAATATTTTTTCTGTAATTTTTCGGGTCCGTATCAGGCCCCGGTAAATTGAAATGTACGTTTAAATTTGAATATACAGATTTATATTTTAAATTTGACGGAAACTGATCGAAATAGCCGAATCAGCTTGCGGGACATATCCCATTGTGTTCGGAATGGGGGTATTTGGCTAGGGGCGACAGTCGTTGGGTGTCGTTTAGAGTTCGAATAAAAAAGTCAACATTTATGGAAAATAAATAAAATAAATTATATAAAAATTTGGTCAAACCCCCTTAAATCCTCTCCCCACCCTTCCTCCGTTCAGAAGTTTAGAATTAAAAAAAACTCTCGAGCTCATCGTCGCCGCTCTAAGGGGGCCCACCGTCGGACCTCGCCGGATCCTGCCGCTTCAGGTGCCTCTCCCCCTCGCCTCCTCTCCCCTCTCGCCTTCCTTCCATACGAGACCCCCCTTTTTACCCCCAAATCGGAAAACCCACACACCCCCTCCACCACCGCCTGACCTCGGCCTCTCCCACCGCCTGTGCACTTCCTCCGCCCCCTCTGACCTCAACCACCCTCGCCATCTCAATTTCAGTCAGTCAGCACCCCTTCGAAGCCTTAACAAACCCGCACCCATCGTATCCCCTCAGCCCTCATCGTCGCCGCCAAACCAGAGACCGGTCTTCATCCAACGGCAGCGCCTGTGCTCGCCTAGAGCTGCTGCAGTTTCTTCGTCAACACGGGCCAACGCTGATTGCTCCAATCGAAGCTCAACACCCTGCTGCATCAGTGTTAATGTGAGTTTAAAACTTTAATTTTAATTTTAACTATTCAAGTAATTAGAATGGGATGTATAGGTTATTAAAGTTGCGATTTTTATTTTATGAAAGATGATTTTTAATAAAGTAAGGTTTATATATGTTTGGTTATAAAAAGATTATATTTTTAATGAGGTAAAAGAAATGATTTTTATAAATACTAGCATATCATAAAAGAAGTGATTTATATTTATATATAGCGTTGTTCAAAATATGATTTTTACATATATGGTTGAGTAATAAAAATATGATTTTTATTATAGTAGAGTATTAAAAATATAATTTTTATTACATGTAGGGAGTAAAAATATAATTTTTATTATGTGCGAAGAATCAAAATATAGTTATCATATATGGAAAACGATATAAAAATATAATTTTTATTTGAATAGCAAGAAAAAATTCGATCTTTATATTAGAAAAGGCGAGAACTTTATAAATTGAAAGGCGAGAACTTTATAAATTAAAAGGCGAGAACTTTAAACTAGAAAGGCTATGATTTTTAGCTTAGCAAAGTTAAGATTTTTATTTATAACAAAGGCGATATTTTTATAATATAGAGAAAATAAAATATAATTTTTTAACATATACTTCGTGAAACAGACTGCGTTGGAAGAACGATGAAGATTTCCTACATATGAAGAGTCGTGGAGTTGGATTTAGCTATCGGTGAGAACTTCTCACTCTAAATTTCTTTTTCTAGTTATATATATATACTAGGATGCAGACGGTGCTTAGTAGCACCCGACACCCGTCATCCACAGACAATGGATGGCTTGTTTGTTTGATTGATATGTTGTGAAAATTTGTTTGTGATGTTGATGTGAAATCGATAATAAAACATTCTTGTGTTGAAAGGAAATAAAATATTTATATAGTTAAAAATATTTTATCGTTAAAAAATATATTTTTTAACGTGAAAGTGAATAAATAAATATTTATAAACAAATCGGCCGATTTGTTTATATACACTGATTTGACTGATATTGATTGGGTCGATAAATTTTACACATCGCCCAACTGCACAAATAAAATCTGTGTTTGATTGTTTGAAACCCCACACGGGTATTGGGATGGTAGATGACATACACTAATCCCAATAGTTAGTTGTATGTCGATCGATTGATTGACAGACTGTTATAAGCGTTAAATATCTATATTCGATGCTTATACAGTGTAGAATGCACTTTGGATGATGGTTGATTATTCATCGTTGTTATTGTATACATGTATTGTAGAAAATTCATATAATTAACATTATATGGTAATTGATTGGGCCTCATTCCAGTTTTGAAAAAGAAAGTTTTGAAATAGAAATATTTGAATAGAAATATTTGAAAAAGAAATATTTTAAATAGGATATTTGAAAATAGAAATATATGAAGCAGTGTTGATTAGATTGACGCCATTTTGACGTGAACGATATTTATATCGATTTTATTCATTTTATAAAGAATATCGAAAGTGATTTCAAAATCTTATATTTTGAAAAGAATGGAAATTCGAATTGAAATTGAATATAAATGAATTCGAATTGAAATTGAATATAAATGAATTCGAATTGAAATTGAATATAAATGAATTCGAATTGAAATTGAATATAAATGAATTCGAATTGAAATAGAATATAAATGAATTCGAATTGAAATTAAATATAAATGAATTCGAATTAAATTGAATAAAAATGAATTCGAATTAAATTGAATATAAATGAATTCGAATCGAAATTGAATATAAATGAATTCGAATTAAATTGAATATAAATGAATTCGAATCGAAATTGAATATAAATGAATTCGAATTGAAATTGAATATAAATGAATTCGAATTGAAATTGAATATAAATGAATTCGAATTGAAGTTGAATAGAAATGAATTCGAATTGAAATTAAATTGAATTGAAAACGAACTGAAATTGAATTAAAAATCGATTTGAATTGAAATCAATTTGAAATGAATTTAAAACGAATCAGTTAGGGAAAAATCAATTTTGATTTGAATTTGAAAACGAAGTTGAAATCGTTTCGAAAATGAATTTAAAACGATTTATTAAATATGTTTTAAAGGAAATCGACGAAGTATATATTATATATATTATATATATAATATAATGGCCTGAATAGAACGCGCCGCGCCGCGGCAGTTCGCGAATTTCGACCACTGACTTCGAACGGATATTACCGGAGATCCGACCGTCGGATTCTCCTAAAACCGAAACCGTTGGGTTCGTATCGAAAAGAGATTTCTAACGAATATTAGAAATTTGAAATCTAACGATTGGATTTGGAATTATGTCCAAATCAAATTTGGAAAAGGTCGCTGTAAGTGCAGTTCGAGGGCCGTTGATGGAAATCGACTGTACGGGCCTTGATAAAATTATTAAAAATAGTAATAATTCGTGTAAAATCATAAGAAATGATTTAGAAAGAATTGGGATGAAAAACTCCATATTTGAAAAGATTAAAATAGATTTTTATCGAAATGAACTAGTTTTGAACTAGAATTATAATTCTATTTAATTTTAAATAAATAAATTGAATTTGAAATGGTTTTGAAAATAATCAGAATTTCCAATGATTGCATTGGAATGGATTTGAATCGAAATTGCCTTCGGAATATTTCGATGTTGGATTTCGTGACTATACAGATGTTGTTATGGAAATTTGAAAGATATAGATATATATATCGTTATTTCCAATACGACATTTGTTGGTCGTAGAATTTGATATTGAATATAAGCCGGGATATTTTTTATTCAGAGCCTTGTATTTAATATCAAATGTGATTTGGGTTTGTCGTGAATGGTGTCTTGACTAACACTATTCTTGAACCCAATGGAGAAAAGATTAAATCTTTTTATTTAGATTTAATGAAGTGTACCAATTAAATAATATTTAATTGGAAATTGAATTGATATTGATTTTTGGGTTTATCGTGGACGGTGTTTTTAAATAACACTCGTTCTTTAATCCAATAATTAATGGAATGCGGTTTTGGGTTTATCGTGAACCGTGTTTTAAATGACACTGATTCTATAACCCAGTTAATGATTAAAACTAAGTGGAGTTTTAATGAATCTTTAATTAGATTGAAAAGATCGAGAATGGAGTATCACCAGTTTTACTCCAGGCGATATTTAAATCTTTAATTAGATTTGAACGTGAAATGATAATTGAATTTACCGATAACACTGTGGTGTTAGATATGAAGTATCACCAGTTTTACTTCATGGGATGAATAGGTTGGGATTGGGAAATTAAAACAAATGATTACTTCGGTAAGTTTCGTTAATCCCGACTAGTTGAATCGAAATTCAAAAGGATAGATTAAAGAATAAATATAAAGAATTTATCTTTGATAAAATTAATGGGAACCTTTCCCTATGAATGTGAAATTTAGAAACTAACTGTCGGTTAGCTAAGCAGAATGGTTTCCTGGATATTGATCTGATGTTGGTTTCGGCCTTCGGGGTTAATATTTGGGGAATTATTCTCTTGACTAATTTACGGTTAGTGACTGATGAATTGGAATGAGGCGTATGTTGTGCTTGTGTAACACTTATTTAAAATATACGCGAGTTATTCGGGAAGACCGGGTTTATCCCATTCTGAATAACTGATACGACGATATGTCGAAGATAAAGACGATGGTCGAAGACCGGAAGTCTTCACGTCGTTTGGGTGATTACTGATGATCTTGATTGGGATGTACACCCAAGAAGATGGAAACAGTTGGTGATCGTCCAGACGTACATGGAGATCGATGGATATGCGGGGTACTAGGTACCTCCGGTTTCGTTCAGACCCAGAGCGAACTTGTAAATGGACTGGGTGTCTGACATTGGATTTTAGTCCGTGTGATTGATGTCTATTAAATATATATCTGTTTGGCGGCGGAGAATTTATTCTCTTGCTTAACGCCCTTCTCTGAGACGTACGAGCTCAGGGGTTATATATTGATGATATCAAACGCATGGAGTGAATTGCCTATGTGGCATGCCTAAGTGGCAATTGATCGAGGCTTCTGTTGAAAAGCAAAGTCTTGTGGTGATGATCAAAGCACAGCCTGTGTGGCACAGCTTTGTGTAAAATGAATTCGCGAGCCTCGCACCCCGGTTGTGAACCAAAAACGGGAGAGGACCTTAGGGAGGGCATGCGTTTCTTTCTAGCTAGGGTGGTGTCAGTGACCTACCAGCCCTGACATTTATATACTTTTCACCTGTGTGGTTGTTGCTGTTGTGAGCGCCTCGGTTAGATCGGACGATCCAGGTCCGATGGAGCCATTCGTTGGCTCATTTACCCCACAAAGGGCAGGGAAACGCATGTTCAGGCATTTTAATCCACATCGGTGGACCGGCCCTGACAATCCAAGGGTCACTCGAGCTCTGATCCTAAGGTGCGGGCTAGAGCGTCTCGAATCGGTTGAGGACTATCTTTTGCCTCGGTTCATAGATGGAAATCCAATTTCCAAATATGTGACATTTGCGGTTTTATTTGTAGAGCCTAGTATGGCGACATGATATATGGTACCTATGCCGCCTATGATTGATACTTATGATTTGAAGTTGTTTTATACACTATGCACCTATAATAGTATCAAATGATTTGTTTTAAACGTACTAAGCATGTTTGGTTGTTATAAGGGAAAACCCTATCCCCCGGCTTGCGTTGCATTGTGTGATAGGACCTGGGTCTTATAACAGCTTCATTTTTCTCGATTTAGCATTGCGCTGTTTGTTTTATGCACTGGTATTCTTGGGAGGAAACCCGTTCCGTGTTATACGGCGTGGTCCCTTGATTTACCTAACTTTAAAATAAAGATTAACTGTTTTAGTTCTCACACCAGTCCCATGACTGACTTGGAGTTTATTGTTTTGACCTAAACTCTGGGTGCCCTTATTTTGACATGGGCAGCTAGTAGTTTTGGTTTTGCAGATTTATATTCACAGGATCCTGGTTTACAGCTGGAATGATATCCGGAAAGCTTTGTATCCGTATATCTCTTCTAGTTGTGTATTGTATTATTTTCCGCTGCTATGTATTTAAATGTAATTTAAATCTCTGATATTTCTGTGTAATATTCATTTATACTCTGTATATTCTTGTATTCTGATGGAATTGTTGTAATATGCAATGAAATGTTCTTTTGTATGCGTTCTATTTTGTCGTGTTCTCAAAACAATCAGGCGTTTCGAACGGTCTAGATCGGTTTAGCGACTGATTCGGATCGAGCGAAATTCCTTGTTGTCTCAGTTGGTATCAGAGCTTTGGTTTACAAAGCTCAGAGAACAAGACACATTAGAACCATACGAAAGAATTCATCAGATATTGGATTAGTAATATCTAATTAGAATGACTCATTAGAAGTGGGATCAGTAGTAACCTAGAACGAGTGTGAAGAGTATATTTTTGAAAGTAAAAACAATTTTTGTTTTGAAAATTTAAATCAATTATTCGTATTTGATTATTTATTTGTATTGATTTGGACAGTCCAGTATATAAAGATTTTGCATATACGCCTTGCAAACGTGTATTTGAAGTTTTAATATACTGGGTAGATATAGAATTACACTCTAATCGCCCAGAGATGATTTTGGTGATGGAGCTCCATCATTAGAATTTATGTTCGTGTGACGAAAGTGGGATTTCTATATATTTCCAATTGACTGGTGTGAGAACCAAAGCTATATAGGATTTATTGTTGTGATTTGGCATCAAAAATTTGATTTTTGACTATGTATCAAAGTTATGAATTTCAAAAGCTAATCAACAAATTGATTGATGGTTGTGTTGTTGATTATTGGTTGATTTATTAAATTTTTAACCATATAGCCAATTGAACCAAATAGTGAATTGTATTGAAATTTGGTCGCATTTGCTTGCATATACTTGTACTTACATTGAACAGGTCATAGCAAGGAGGCTAGAGCAGAGAAATAAAATTTGTTTGCCCGACAAATAGGTACATGTTTACTATAATTTACTGTTTTGTTTGGGTGATGATGATTTTATGAGCCGATTGGCTAGCCGCTTGGCTTTTTCTATTTCTTTTTGAGATCAGAAGGCCTGTATGGAAATTTCAGGATTTTCCTGTGGCTCCCGGTGCAGGGGAGGTTATGGCGAAATTTTTCGAAAATTTAGGGTGTTAGCCAAATTTTTGAAAAATTTGAAAAGTTTTTAGAAACTGAAAAGTTGAAGAACTTAAGCCGTAATCAAAACAATGAAAGTAGAGTTGGTTAATCAAACAACTTTTGACTTTGTTCCTTTTCGGGGACGAAAAGTTTTAAGTGGGGGAGATTGTAACAACCCGAAAATCAGGGCCAGTTTAAAATTTTAATTTTGGCAATTTTAGCGAATTTTGATTATTTAAAATGAATTATTTTAAATAATATCGACGAGAAATTTATTTTGAATAGAATTTGAACGTATATATTATATACGTTGTCGTTAGAATATAAATAATTATATATAATTATAAAAAGGAATTGAAAATGGCGTGATAGTTCGATAATTCGATTTCAAACTTCAATTGAACATACCGGGTGCAAAATAATCCGGATTTAGTGAAACCAAAAATAATGGAATCTAATTGATGATATCTTTCCAACGAATCCGAAAAATCGAAATTTCATAGCGGGGATAAAAAGATAGGTCCAGTTGAAAATTCTGAATAGTCGCTATGGAATTCGGGCCCTTAAAAATAGCCATTTTTCAAACGACCTCGGATTTCGACGAAACCACTTTTGTTGGGTCCGTGATGTCAAGTTATTGCTACGGTTTCAAATTTCGTAATTTTTCGACTCGATATGTGAGCGTGGCAAAGGAAAACACGTTTGTCCAGTTTCAGTTGATTTTAATCGACTGGAAATTGGCCATTTTTCAAACGGTCTCAGAATTCAATGAAATCAGTTTTGTTAGGACCGTATCGTCAATACGAAGATAGAAATAATTTTTCTGGAATTTTTCGGGTCCGTATGAGGCCCCGATAAATTGAAATGTATGTTTAAATTTGAATATACAGACTTATATTTTAAATTTGACGGAAACTGATCGAATTAGCCGAATCAGCTTGCGGGACATATCCCATTGTGTTCAGAATGGGGGTATTTGGCTAGGGGCGACAGTCGTTGGGTGTCGTTTAGAGTTCGAATAAAAAAGTCAACATTTACGGAAAATAAATAAAATAAATTATATAAAAATTTGGTCAAACCCCCTTAAATTCTCTCCCCACCCTTCCTCCGTTCAGAAGTTTAGAATAATAAAAAAAAAACTCTAGAGCTCATCGTCGCCGCTCCAAGGGGGCCCACCGTCGGACCTCGCCAGATCCCGCCGCTTCAGGCGCCTCTCCCCCTCGCCTCCTCTCCCCTCTCGCCTTCCTTCGATACGAGACCCCCCTTTTTACCCCCAAATCGGAAAACCCACACACCCCCTCCACCACCGCCTGACCTCGGCCTCTCCCACCGCCTGTGCACTTCCTCCGCCCCCTCTGACCTCAACCACCCTCGCCATCTCCATTTCAGTCAGTCAGCACCCCTTAGAAGCCTTAACAAACCCGCACCCATCGTATCCCCTCAGCCCTCATCGTTGCCGCCAAACCAGAGGCCGATCTTCATCCAACGGCAGCGCCTGTGCTCGCCTAGAGCTGCTGCAGTTTCTTCGTCAACACGGGCCAATGCTGTTTGCTCCAATCGAAGCTCAACACCCTGCTGCATCAGTGTTAATGTGAGTTTAAAACTTTAATTTTAATTTTAACTATTCAAGTAATTAGAATGGGATATATAGGTTATTAAAGTTGCGATTTTTATTTTATGAAAGACGATTTTTAATAAAGTAAGGTTTATATATGTTTGGTTATAAAAAATTATATTTTTAATGAGGTAAAAGAAATGATTTTTATAAATACTAGCATATCATAAAAGAAGTGATTTATATTTATATATAGCGTTGTTCAAAATATGATTTTTACATATATGGTTGACTAATAAAAATATGATTTTTATATTATAGAAGTAATAAAAATATGATTTTTATTATAGTAGAGTATTAAAAATATAATTTTTATTATATGTAGGGAGTAAAAATATAATTTTTATTATGTGCGAAGAATCAAAATATAGTTATCATATATGGAAAACGATATAAAAATATAATTTTTATTTGAATAGCAAGACAAAAATTCGATCTTTATATTAGAAAAGGCGAGAACTTTATAAATTGAAAGGCGAGAACTTTAAACTAGAAAGACTATGATTTTTAGCTTAGCAAAGTTAAGATTTTTATTTATAACAAAGGCGATATTTTTATAATATAGAGAAAATAAAAATATAATTTTTTAACATATACTTCGTGAAACAGACTGCGTTGGAAGAACGATGAAGATTTCCTACATATGAAGAGTCGTGGAGTTGGATTTAGCTATCGGTGAGAACTTCTCACTCTAAATTTCTTTTTCTAGTTATATATATATATATATATATATATACACACACTAGGATGCAGACGGTGCTTAGTAGCACCCGACACCCGTCATCCACAGACCATGGATGGCTTGTTTGTTTGATTGATATGTTGTGAAAATTTGTTTGTGATGTTGATGTGAAATCGATAATAAAATATTCTTGTGTTGAAAGGAAATAAAATATTTATATAGTTAAAAATATTTTATCGTTAAAAAATATATTTTTTAACGTTAAAGTGAATAAATAAATATTTATAAACAAATCGGCCGATTTGTTTATATACACTGATTTGACTGATATTGATTGGGTCAGTAAATTTTACACATCGCCCAACTGCACAAATAAAATCTGTGTTTGATTGTTTGAAACCCCACACGGGTATTGGGATGGTAGATGACATACACTAATCCCAATAGTTAGTTGTATGTCGATCGATTGATTGACAGACTGTTATAAGCGTTAAATATCTATATTCGATGCTTATACAGTGTAGAATGCACTTTGGATGATGGTTGATTATTCATCGTTGTTATTGTATACATGTGTTGTAGAAAATTGATATAACTAACATTATATGGTAATTGATTGGGCCTCATTCCAGTTTTGAAAAAGAAAGTTTTGAAATAGAAATATTTGAATAGAAATATATGAAGCCGTGTTGATTAGATTGACGCCATTTTGACGTGAACGATATTTATATCGATTTTATTCATTTTATAATGAATATCGAAAGTGATTTCAAAATCTGATATTTTGAAAAGAATTGAAATTCGAATTGAAATTGAATACAAATGAATTCGAATTGAAATTGAATATAAATGAATTCGAATTGAAATTGAATATAAATGAATTCGAATCGAAATTGAATATAAATGAATTCGAATCGAAATTGAATATAAATGAATTCGAATCGAAATTGAATATAAATGAATTCGAATTGAAATTGAATATAAATGAATTCGAACTGAAATTGAATATAAATGAATTCGAATTGAAATTGAATAGAAATGAATTCGAATTGAAATTGAATTGAATTGAAAACGAACTGAAATTGAATTAAAAATTGATTTGCATTGAAATCAATTTGAAATGAATTAGTTAGGGAAAATTCAATTTTGATTTGAATTTGAAAAAGAAGTTGAAATCGTTTTGAAAACGAATTTAAAACGATTTATTAATTACGTTTTAAAGGAAATCGACGAAGTATATATTATATATATATTATATATATAATATAATGGCCTGAATAGAACGCGCCGCGCCGCGACAGTTCGCGAATTTCGACCATTGACTTCGAACGGATATTATGGGAGATCCGACCGTCGGATTCTCCTAAAACCGGAACCGTTGGGTTCGTATCGAAAAGAGATTTCTAACGAATATTAGAAATTTGAAATCTACTGATTGGATTTGGAATTGTGTCCAAATCAAATTTGGAAAAGGTCGCTATAAGTGCAGTTCGAGGGCCGTTGATGGAAATCGACTGTACGGGCCTTGATAAAATTATTAAAAATAGTAATAATTTGTGTAAAATCATAAAAAATGATTTAGAAAGAATTGGGATGAAAAACTCCATATTTGAAAAGATTAAAATAGATTTTTATCGAAATGAACTAGTTTTGAACTAGAATTATGATTCTATTTAATTTTAAATAAATAAATTGAATTTGAAATAGTTTTGAAAATAACCAAAATTTCGAATGATTGCACTGGAATGGATTTGAATCGAAATTGCCTTCGGAATATTTCGATGTTGGATTTCGTGACTATACAGATGTTGTTATGGAAATTTGAAAGATACAGATATATATATCGTTATTTCCAATACGATATTTGTTGGTCGTAGAATTTGATATTGAATATAAGCCGGGATATTTTCTATTCAGAGCCTTGTATTTAATATCAAATGTGATTTGGATTTGTCGTGAATGGTGTCTTGACTAACACTGTTCTTGAACCCAGTGGAGAAAAGATTAAATCTTTTTATTTAGATTTAATGAAGTGTACCAATTAAATAATATTAAATTGGAAATTGAATTGATATTGATTTTTGGGTTTATCGTGGACAGTGTTTTTAAATAACACTCGTTCTTTAATCCGATAATTAATGGAATGCGGTTTTGGGTTTATCGTGAACCGTGTTTTAAATGACGCTGATTCTTTAACCCAGTTAACGATTAAAACTAAGTGGAGTTTTAATGAATCTTTAATTAGATTGAAAAGATCAAGAATGGAGTATCACCAGTTTTACTCCAGGCGATAGTTAAATCTTTAATTAGATTTGAACGTGAAATGGTAATTGAATTTACCGATAACACTGTGGTGTTAGATATGAAGTATTACCAGTTTTACTTCATGGGATGAATAGGTTGGGATTGGGAAATTAAAACAAATGATTACTTCGGTAAGTTTCGTTAATCCCGACTAGTTGAATCGAAATTCAAAAGGATAGATTAAAGAATAAATATAAAGAATTTATCTTTGATAAAATTAATGGGAACCTTTCCCTATGAATGTGAAATTTAGAAACTAACTGTCGGTTAGCTAAGCAGAATGGTTTCCTGGATATTGATCTGATGTTGGTTTCGGCCTTTGGGGTTAATATTTGGGGAATTATTCTCTTGATTAATGTACAGTTAGTGACCGATGAATTGGAATGAGACGTATGTTGTGTTTGTGTAACACTTATTTAAAATATACGCGATTTATTCGGGAAGACCGGGTTTATCCCATTCTGAATAACTGATACGACGATAAGTCGAAGATGAAGACGATGGTCGAAAACCGGAAGTCTTCACGTCGTTTGGGTGATTACTGATGATCTTGATTGGGATGTACACCCAAGAAGATGGAAATAGTTGGTGATCGTCCAGACGTACATGGAGATCGATGAATATGCGGAGTACTAGGTGCCTCCGGTTTCGTTCAGACCCAGAGCGAACTTGTAAATGGACTGGGTGTCTGACATTGGATTTTAGTCCATGTGATTGATGTCTATTATATATATATTTGTTTGGCGGCGGAGAATTTATTCTCTTGCTTAACGCCCTTCTCTGAGACGTACGAGCTCAGGGGTTATATATTGATGGATATCAAACGCATGGAGTGAATTGCCTGTGTGGCATGCCTAAGTGGCAATTGATCGAGGCTTCTGTTGAAAAGCAAAGTCTTGTGGTGATGATGAAAGCACAGCCTGTGTGGCACAGCTTTGTGTAATGTGAATTCGCGAGCCTCGCACCCCGGTTGTGAACTAAAAACGGGAGAGGACCTCAGGGAGGGCATGCGTTTCTTTCTAGATAGGGTGGTGTCAGTGACCTACCAGCCCTGACATTTATATACTTTTCACCTGTGTGGTTGTTGCTGTTGCGAGGCGCCTCGGTTAGATCGGACGATCCGAGTCCGATGGAGCAATTCGTTGGCTCATTTACGCCCCAAAGGGCGGGGAAACGCATGTTCAGGCATTTTAATCCACATCGGTGGACTGGCCTTGACAATCCAAGGGTCACTCGAGCTCTGATCCTGAGGGGCGGGCTAGAGCGCCTTGAATCAGTTGAGGACTATCTTTTGCCTCGGTTCATAGATGGAAATCCAATTTCCAAATACGCGACATTTGCGGTTTTATTTGTAGAGCCTAGTATGGCGACATGATATATGGTACCCATGCCGCCTAGGATTGATACTTATGATTTGAAGTTATTTTATACACTATGCACCTATAATAGTATCAAATGATTTGTTTTAAACGTACTAAGCATGTTTGGCTGTTATAAGGGAAAACCCTATCCCCCGGCTTGCGTTGCATTGTGTGATAGGACCTGGGTCTTATAACAGCTTCATTTTTCTGTATTTAGCATTGCTGTTTGTTTTATGCACTGGTATTCTTGGGAGGAAACCCATTCCGTGTTATATGGCGTGGTCCCTTGATTTACCTAACTTTAAAATAAAGATTAACTGTTTTAGTTCTCACACCAGTCCCATGACTGACCTGGAGTTTATTGTTTTGACCTAAACTCTGGGTGCCCTTATTTTGACACGGGCAGCTAGTAGTTTTGGTATTGTAGATTTATATTCACAGGATCCTGGTTTACAGCTGGAATGATATCCGGAAAGCTTTGTATCGTATATCTCTTCTAGTTGTGCATTGTATTATTTTCCGCTGCTATGTATTTAAATGTAATTTAAATCTCTGATATTTCTGTGTAATATTCATTTATACTCTGTATATTCTTGTATTCTGATGGAATTGTTGTAATATGCAATGAAATGTTCTTTTGTATGCGTTCTATTTTGTCGTGTTCTCAAAACAATCAAGCGTTTCGAACGGTCTAGATCGGTTTAGCGACTGATTCGGATCGAGCGAAATTCCTTGTTGTCTCAAATTATAAACATATATGATATATATATATATATATTTGATATATGATGTTATGTTTATCTTTTATTGTTGCAGTAATCAAGTCAAAACCTAGTTTATAAATTTATATGTCGTTGTGGTTGTTTTTCGCATTATTGTCACATGTTAATTTGTACATTTATGTTATAATTGGAGAAAATATGGAAATGACTTGTACATCTTTTAAATTGGATATGGATTGACATTTCAAAACGTGGTAAGGATGTTAATTTCGTTCGCTTAATTAACACCATATGTGTGTGTGTGTGTATATATATATATATATATATATATATATATATATATGTATGTATATGTATATATAACGTAATCAACATAATATTAACATGTATTAAGTGTGCAATAAATACGATTAAATTAGGAGTAGAATTTGAATGTCCCCATATGAATTTGTATATATGTATGTGTGGGAGTTAATAATGGCTTAATTAATATTAATGACACATAGTCACGAGGTTAATCGTTACTTGTTGTAGAAGTCTGTCCAGAACCAACCAATATATCCAACGTCTACAAGAAAATCTGATTAATGTGAGATGTCTAGGTGCCATGGGCGATTATAATTAGTACATTATGATGCGAGGTTAGGCCCAGCTTGTAGTAGTAGCCTGCCCGGAACCACCTGACAAATCCAGCATCTACAAGTGGCAGGCTTAATGTGAGATGTCTAGTGTGTGCATATATATATATATATATATATAGATATAGATATATAGTGTTTGTGTGTGTGAAGACTAGGCCTGTCTTAGGAAAAAAGTATTAAGTGGCTGACCTGTCTATCGTTGGGTATTAAGTGGTTAGGACTTGGTTCGTTCCTAAGGTTCACTCATTTGTTCAAGACCCAAGTCATTAGACCCGCCCTTCGAGAAATAAATGGCTGTTAGGTCCACCTTTCTCCTATAAGGTATTAAATGGTCCTAGTAGACGATAACGCGTGTAGAGTAGTTATTGAAGTAATGTCCACTAATTAGGCAAAAAAAAAATGGGACTAACACCAAGTAGACTAGATTTTGAAGAGAATAATGAAGAAATATAGGCTTAAACAAAAAAAAGCAAGCAAACACACGAGATGTATAATAGTACAATGTCAACGAGCCTACGTCCACTTTATAAACGTTATATTCAACAAGGAATTACAAATCCAATGTTTAGAAACTCTCAACACTCTAATTACAATCAATTTCCTCACTCAAGTATTGAAATTCACTCAATAACAGAAGAACATCATGCGGGTCAAATTGTAGCGACCCGGAAAATTCGACACTCGAATTTTCGACATTTACACAAACTGTGTCCCATTCGAGTATCGAATCTCCAGAAAGCTAGAAGGAAGAAGTTGGAGGATGAGAAAGATAAGATAGAAATATTAGAATAGAAGAAGTAGAAGAAGAACAAAGACAACATAGAATCAGAGTCTCACATCGCAGCGGAACAAAATATAATATGGAAATAAATCTTTATTGAGAGCTTTCAAAATTTCTTACAGTATCAGAGTACATCAACATATCTGGACAGTTATATAACCTGTCCTCATATACAATCACACAGCGGAACAGTAGCTATATATATATAACCATACATTTGAACTCTTCCAGCTTGTCTCTGGACTTCGCAGCATCCGGTAACCTGGACCTGTACATCCCGGCCTAACCCGAGCATTTACAAAACACCGGGTCAGTCTGGTGAACCAGAGTGAGATAAACTCGCACAGTATTAAGGTATCACACAACTTGATTTTAAAGTAAAAATCTTTTCGAAAGAAAAGGATAATCGTAAGACCGAATCCACACATAAATACGGACGGTTTTTACCTTACGATAACCCAAAACAGTTTTGAAGTCAATATCTTGTCTGATATTATCATAATGTCTAAATACAAGTAAATAGAATCTAGTAGAACGCTTGCATCTCACGCTCCACATATATAGTATACAATCAAAACCGCAGGCGCTTATTGGAGATTGGATTCCGACCTTGACAAGGTATGGGACCACCTGCCGATAGTGTATCTCTAGAGGCGAATACACTGGGTTCAACAAGAACGTCTTGCAACCCGGCCCTCACATGACCGACCACTCATTTCGCTTGAGTGTATCGAATGTATATCACCAACGGTTGGGCTCAAACCACCGTTCCCGAATGGGCAGAATCGATAGATTAAAGAAGCAAAAGGAATTTCTCTAGATAGGTGATTATACACCCTAATGGGAGCGACCCACATAGCCATGCTGCCTGCCCGATTTCTGTCATCTCCCGGTTGATGAGGCTTGAGGCTACGCTTTACCTTTATAATCAGCACATCACATTCACTTCGAATGTCACATCGTCAGATCCATCAACCGTCACTAATTGACATCCTCAACAATACATTACGTGTTGGCTAAAGAAGTTTCCTTCTCCGCTTCCACTCTTGGTATGGTCGAAGAAATCAATGTACGTGACCTTTTCTGGAAATACTCTGTCAGACATTCATCCATACAAGTCACCCAGGAACAGGGTGAACCGAAGGCACTCTCCTACTGCATCTCATATAGGAATCACCCCAAGGATCAGTAGCGAAAAGTCCTTGCGACCCGTAGATTCCAACTACGACAGAATCACATTTTATCTCTGGTTGCAAGTCAGAGAATTTTAGTAATCCTTCCGCTTATGAAGATCCACGGTCTTCAATAGCTCCATCTTGAATCAGCATCTTCATCGTATTCGTATTTGCTGGACGGAATGGTTTTCGAATATATAGTCGATCCCGGTCTTTCCGTACCAACAATCGTATGGGCAGATTTTGATAGTCGGTTATTTAACTATCAAATAAAACAACCATTCATCCATAAAAGAAAATGGATTCACTGATTTACTACTCAGTATCATTTAGCCTCTTTAACGAACCGTGTTAATTTATATTCTTCAAATTTCTCAATATTTGAAACATCGCTTTTACTTCTTATTCAAAATAAGAATATTCTTCAGATTCAGTTTATTCAATCTTATAAACTTTTCGAAAATAGTTTATAATATCATTAACGGAAATCATAACTTATGTTTTCCTCGACTATTCTTGTTTATAAACTAATATCGTTCTTGGATAATCATGGAGTCGTTCAAGTTGGGGTACTTTAGCTACCTCTCAGACCTTGACCAACAACATTCATATCTTCAGAATAAATAGAAGTTTATTAACTACACGTTCCCTTGGAAACCTATTTAAATCTCGATCACTTTTACTTAACTAATTGTTAAGTAAACTCTTTCAATTTATATTAATAATCATTTACAATATCATATGAGCTTCGATTCCATTAGAAATAGAATCCTTATAAAAATTCCCTAATATCCCTTTATTACTATCTTATAATTCCTTTTTAACAACTAACTTTCATTTGTTTAAAAAAAATAATGCTTTTTATAAATCTTATACGATTATTATATTGACATCTTTCCAAATTATTATATTGATAATAACCAAAACACTTCATCTTATCATATGTAACAAATGTTACAGATTCTTTTTCAAGGCCGTTTTGCTTTTGTTCATCACATTCTCATTGAAATCGTACTCGACAAATTATTTGTTGTCTAAACATATATATATAAAACAAAACCTTATAAAACGTCATATATAAAAATAGTTCATTTCATTTGTAACCAATGTTACAAAATACATTTACAAACAACTCACTTCATTTACTAACTTGGATTCATTTCCAGAACGCTAAATCTCCATTTACAAAAATGCTTTGTAAATAAATTACGACAACTCACCATTCGTATCATTTTCACATCTCCAATAAAAATCCCATTTTCAATTCATTGTCGACGACTAATATTTGCTGTTGTTCTTCAAAAACTTTTAACATCATTTAAACATCATTTGTTGAAACGACCATTTATCACACCAAATATCACTCTTTAAACTCTCTTATAAATTCTAGTATATCCATGATTCACTTATTCCATTTCGATATCATGAAATCGATTTAAACTTCCTTCACGACCATTAAGGCCTTTACAAAACCACTTCAACACTTTAAATAGCCAATACGATAAAATTTATATCGTATAAACATTTATTTAATATAGCTTACATCTCTCTTGGTTGTATTTTATATATTTATAAAAATTGTAGATTTTATTTTGTCCATTATCTTTACAAAGTCGTATTTCAAATCTATATAAAAATATATTTATGTCTTTAAAATCGCTTGAAATCCAGTTGATATCGATTTCGTAAAATCATATCTTTTAATGACGGTACTAAAGAGGCAAATGGCTACTATAGTACCAAACCGTGAAATATAAACTAATTTCACATTCAATAGCAAACAATATAATCATATTGATAAATGTTATTCGGTTCAAAATGGCCAATCAATATTCGGTTTTCATCTAAATAGATGACATGAACAGTTTAATGATAATGGTCAATAATAACTGTAATAGTCAATACTAGGATAATAACAGTAGTTCAAGCATTCAACTACTTGATCATAACGTTTATAGTGTTATAAACGTAACCACTGAGGTAAGTTACCTCAATTGGATTTAATCGTTATGAATAACGATTAGTTTCAAATAAATTAAACGAACGTTTAATTTAATTGTGTCAGTCCATATATGAATATCAAATCAACAACAAACAAACAAACAAACACTCATTAACAACCATAGCACATAATTATAAAACCCGACTTATATAAAATATAAGAAGGGAGAACTGAGTGAGTTTAACTCACCTCTTTTTCATCTATCGTCAAGACGGTTTAATTAAATTAAACAAGTGTTTAATTTAACTACATTTCCGGCTGTGCTCTATTTTGTCCCAATCATCTCCAGCCGTCGTGTCCGTCGATGCGGTCCTGCTGTCACTTGTTTCATCTGATCCCATTACTATCTGACATTTTTGTAACTTTATACGTTACTACTCATTATTTTAAAATATTATTGAAATCCTAAATAAGAAATATTTTTCTAAAATCTAATTAGCCTTTAATAATCCTCTAATTGGCACATGAAACCATGGTCGGTCATATTGAATAAGCTAGGCTAAGTTATTATATTATTCGGTAGGTTATAAGCGTGTGTGAACACGAAGAACTCATGCATTCGGTCATACATGCACTGGTTCCAAATAAATGTATCTGATTTATGGTCATGGGAACTCGATTTCATCCGCACTACATTTTGTCATCGGCAACTGGGTACTAGTGATGTTAACATTTAAAAAGGTTCTTATCATAAGCTTAGTGGAATAGAAATACAAAACGCCTTACTGACGTTCAATTATATAGTGGTTAGGCAAGACAACACAAATTGGTCCGTACATCCCATTATAATAAAATAACTGGATTATGTAATAACCTATAATTAGGCTTAAGGGAGTGTAATTAGGCACAAAGCTTGGTTAGGCACCGTTAACATTTATTATAACGGAGCGCGTTCAAAGAAAAAGCACACGTTGAATCTAATCTTCAGACTTATATTTATTAGTTAAATTTTTTTTTTTTTTTTTAAAACGTGAGTTGGCAAATGGAAGGAAAAAAAAAGAAAAAAAATTAAAAACACTTCCTCACCTGCTTGCGTTCGAAATGAGGTACCCGCCTTCCTCCCATCTGCTTGCACCTTCGCCCACTTTTGTTCCCAGATTTTTTTTTTTTTTTCGATGTTAAAACTAACGCCCCCTCCCCCTGTACAACACATCCGAACCAGTAGCCCCTTCCCAGCACACCCGAAACAGCTCCAGCACCTTTCCTCCACTTCACCATGGATTCAACCTTCTTTTCTCTCTTCTGGAACATGCATATCCACCCACAAACTCAGCTCCCCTTCCATGTGCTGTGTTCACGCATGTCAGCCCATGTTCTTTTCTTTTCTTTTCCCTTTTTTTTTTTTTTTCTATCTTCCGTTCGTTTTTGCTTGCCGAGAAATGAATATGGAGCTGCATATATATATAGAGAAAAAGAGATGTCCTTTTCAATATACAGACCTTGGTCGGCACGGTTTCAAGCTGTCATTTTCATCTGTAAACGTGGTTGGCAAGGTTCGATAATATATTGAAAAGGGTGGCATAGGCCCGTACGTGCATAGGGTAAGTGATCAGCAGTGAATTTCCTTTTCAATGCAGAGAGTGAAACATCTTCGGGTAGCGTGCAGTACGTCTGTTGCTTCAGTATTAAGCCAACATGTATTTATTTAGCTGCATGTGTTTTTCTTCTTTATCTCTATGTCGGATTGGTAGTACATGAAAACTGACATTACGTTTGAAAGTAGATTCATGCGCAAGGAAAGAAAATATGGGCGCAAGTAAGGTAGGACGCAAGGAACCACTACGTAACTAAAGAGAAAGCAAAAAGAGAGGATAGTTTGGGATTGATTTAATAATATAATAATGTAACCAAACTTGCGGTGAGTTTTCGTGTTAAAAATCACCACATACGATGTTCAATCGAGGCGAAAACTACTAATTCTAGCATAAAAAAATATTCCGGATCTAATGGGACAAGTTTCGTCGAATTCCGAGGTCGTTTGTGAAAACCCTTTAGAAAATATCGATGAAAAACACCGAGCAATAATTCCTTAAAATTTCAGAAAAAATCCTAAAAATATGAGGCCTTGACATTTCACTAGACCTCTTCCTAAGGTTTCGTATGAAACTTGTTTCGTTGAATTTTGAGTTCGTTTGACCAGTTAACCATTCAAATAAAGTTACCTACACTACTATGTATTCATGTATGAGCGTTGCAGACTGAAATAAAAATACAGTCGTGTTCAGTGAGGTGTCGCGATCCCAAAAATATCATAATACCGGTAGTTTAACTTATATTGTGAAATCCCAAAATGTTGATTACAGGGTGTAAAATACTCCAAATAAAAAGTTGCTCATTAAATTAATTAAAAATTACCATAAAATTCTAAAAATTAAATTATCACTATTTCCCAAAAGAACCTTGTTTAAATTCACACCCGATATTCAAATATTCTTAAATAACCGTTATGGCCACGAACGAATACACCGCTGTTTTTTTCTGAATATTAAATTTGGACATAACTTCCAATATATACGACGAAATCTCGATTTTTCTCTTCCACTAGAAAAATATACTTCACCTGCTCCGTACATTTCTTGTTTCACAGAAATCTGATTTAAAACGGGCTCTGTATATCCAGTTGAAGTTCAAAACTCTATTTTACGAACTGCAGCGCTGTTCTGGGCTCGTTTTATTTTATATATGAATATATATCGTTCAACTTCGTTTAAATAGCGATTTAAATATTAATACCCTTTTATATTCCAAATAAAATATTTAAAATAAATAAAGTATTTGGCTGCCAAAAATACGGGACGTTACATTCTTCCCCCCTTAAAATAATTTCGTCCTCGAAATTGCTGAGGTATGAAAGAACGTTACAAATCCCATTTATTTCCAAATCCAAATTAATTTAAATTAGAAACCAGTTTCAATACCATATATGAATATTTCCAAAAATATTGAAAATTTCCTAACATCTTAAATTTCTGAAAAATTCCGCCAGCACCTCCTCTATATGGCTCAATCGGTACAACTACAACTTGCCTTCTTAGGCCTTCCCCAATCTAAAACAAAATAAAACAGCCAAGCGGCTTGCCAAATAAGCTCATAAATCACCAAACCCATATAGAAATAAACGTGTACCTTTTTGTCGGGCATATCATTATATCCTTTCCATCTGCTGCCCTGTCAGCATATACAAATGCATTCCCAAACAAAATACCAATTTTATCCTCAGAACCAAATCCTTCACGCATTCAAGCCAAATCCCATTCTTAACTCAAATTCCATCCATCGTCAATTCCAACTCTTAACTTACCAGTCCAACACCATTTCAGATTCCTGTCTTGCAATTCAAAATCTGATTCTGCTTAATATATTATATCTTGATTCAATTTCCCGCTAGTTGGTTTCAATTCAATTCATATTCAGTTTCATTCCAATTTTTGACACTAGAATTTATTTTCCATGCCTTCGTTAAACCATTTATGAATTCTATTCAACCACTTGTCATCAAATAACAACCAATTCACAACCATCAACCAATACACAACCAAATAAACAAAATTTATTGAATTCACATTCAATATTAATACTTATTTTGGTTTCACACATTTGATTATTATTCATTCATTTAATTCCCAATTTATTTAATTTAATTACAATATCATTCTGAATTTAATTACACTTACCCAAGTTAAGTATCAATTCAACTTTATTTGAATCCCATTCAAATCGATCAAACACACCAATATCTCAATAATTTAATAAAAATTTCTTTTCTATACAAAAATATATTTTGGGTAAAATTATTCCATTTACCCACTTTTCAAAACATAAAACTTTCGTATATAAAATTTTCAAATACGCTCTCATATATATATACACTCAATCTCGATCTAGGGTATTACTAACCCCATCTCCATCGAGTTACGCCACAGAGCCAAAGTTATTACTAAACCAATAGCTCTGATACCAACTGTAGCGACCCGGAAAATTCGACACTCGAATTTTCGACATTTACACAAACTGTGTCCCATTCGAGTATCGAATCTCCAGAAAGCTAGAAGGAAGAAGTTGGAGGATGAGAAAGATAAGATAGAAATATTAGAATAGAAGAAGTAGAAGAAGAACAAAGACAACATAGAATCAGAGTCTCACATCGCAGCGGAACAAAATATAATATGGAAATAAATCTTTATTGAGAGCTTTCAAAATTTCTTACAGTATCAGAGTACATCAACATATCTGGACAGTTATATAACCTGTCCTCATATACAATCACACAGCGGAACAGTAGCTATATATATATAACCATACATTTGAACTCTTCCAGCTTGTCTCTGGACTTCGCAGCATCCGGTAACCTGGACCTGTACATCCCGGCCTAACCCGAGCATTTACAAAACACCGGGTCAGTCTGGTGAACCAGAGTGAGATAAACTCGCACAGTATTAAGGTATCACACAACTTGATTTTAAAGTAAAAATCTTTTCGAAAGAAAAGGATAATCGTAAGACCGAATCCACACATAAATACGGACGGTTTTTACCTTACGATAACCCAAAACAGTTTTGAAGTCAATATCTTGTCTGATATTATCGTAATGTCTAAATACAAGTAAATAGAATCTAATAGAACGCTTGCATCTCACGCTCCACATATATAGTATACAATCAAAACCGCAGGCGCTTATTGGAGATTGGATTCCGACCTTGACAAGGTATGGGACCACCTGCCGATAGTGTATCTCTAGAGGCGAATACACTGGGTTCAACAAGAACGTCTTGCAACCCGGCCCTCACATGACCGACCACTCATTTCGCTTGAGTGTATCGAATGTATATCACCAACGGTTGGGCTCAAACCACCGTTCCCGAATGGGCAGAATCGATAGATTAAAGAAGCAAAAGGAATTTCTCTAGATAGGTGATTATACACCCTAATGGGAGCGACCCACATAGCCATGCTGCCTGCCCGATTTCTGTCATCTCCCGGTTGATGAGGCTTGAGGCTACGCTTTACCTTTATAATCAGCACATCACATTCACTTCGAATGTCACATCGTCAGATCCATCAACCGTCACTAATTGACATCCTCAACAATACATTACGTGTTGGCTAAAGAAGTTTCCTTCTCCGCTTCCACTCTTGGTATGGTCGAAGAAATCAATGTACGTGACCTTTTCTGGAAATACTCTGTCAGACATTCATCCATACAAGTCACCCAGGAACAGGGTGAACCGAAGGCACTCTCCTACTGCATCTCATATAGGAATCACCCCAAGGATCAGTAGCGAAAAGTCCTTGCGACCCGTAGATTCCAACTACGACAGAATCACATTTTATCTCTGGTTGCAAGTCAGAGAATTTTAGTAATCCTTCCGCTTATGAAGATCCACGGTCTTCAATAGCTCCATCTTGAATCAGCATCTTCATCGTATTCGTATTTGCTGGACGGAATGGTTTTCGAATATATAGTCGATCCCGGTCTTTCCGTACCAACAATCGTATGGGCAGATTTTGATAGTCGGTTATTTAACTATCAAATAAAACAACCATTCATCCATAAAAGAAAATGGATTCACTGATTTACTACTCAGTATCATTTAGCCTCTTTAACGAACCGTGTTAATTTATATTCTTCAAATTTCTCAATATTTGAAACATCGCTTTTACTTCTTATTCAAAATAAGAATATTCTTCAGATTCAGTTTATTCAATCTTATAAACTTTTCGAAAATAGTTTATAATATCATTAACGGAAATCATAACTTATGTTTTCCTCGACTATTCTTGTTTATAAACTAATATCGTTCTTGGATAATCATGGAGTCGTTCAAGTTGGGGTACTTTAGCTACCTCTCAGACCTTGACCAACAACATTCATATCTTCAGAATAAATAGAAGTTTATTAACTACACGTTCCCTTGGAAACCTATTTAAATCTCGATCACTTTTACTTAACTAATTGTTAAGTAAACTCTTTCAATTTATATTAATAATCATTTACAATATCATATGAGCTTCGATTCCATTAGAAATAGAATCCTTATAAAAATTCCCTAATATCCCTTTATTACTATCTTATAATTCCTTTTTAACAACTAACTTTCATTTGTTTAAAAAAAATAATGCTTTTTATAAATCTTATACGATTATTATATTGACATCTTTCCAAATTATTATATTGATAATAACCAAAACACTTCATCTTATCATATGTAACAAATGTTACAGATTCTTTTTCAAGGCCGTTTTGCTTTTGTTCATCACATTCTCATTGAAATCGTACTCGACAAATTATTTGTTGTCTAAACATATATATATAAAACAAAACCTTATAAAACGTCATATATAAAAATAGTTCATTTCATTTGTAACCAATGTTACAAAATACATTTACAAACAACTCACTTCATTTACTAACTTGGATTCATTTCCAGAACGCTAAATCTCCATTTACAAAAATGCTTTGTAAATAAATTACGACAACTCACCATTCGTATCATTTTCACATCTCCAATAAAAATCCCATTTTCAATTCATTGTCGACGACTAATATTTGCTGTTGTTCTTCAAAAACTTTTAACATCATTTAAACATCATTTGTTGAAACGACCATTTATCACACCAAATATCACTCTTTAAACTCTCTTATAAATTCTAGTATATCCATGATTCACTTATTCCATTTCGATATCATGAAATCGATTTAAACTTCCTTCACGACCATTAAGGCCTTTACAAAACCACTTCAACACTTTAAATAGCCAATACGATAAAATTTATATCGTATAAACATTTATTTAATATAGCTTACATCTCTCTTGGTTGTATTTTATATATTTATAAAAATTGTAGATTTTATTTTGTCCATTATCTTTACAAAGTCGTATTTCAAATCTATATAAAAATATATTTATGTCTTTAAAATCGCTTGAAATCCAGTTGATATCGATTTCGTAAAATCATATCTTTTAATGACGGTACTAAAGAGGCAAATGGCTACTATAGTACCAAACCGTGAAATATAAACTAATTTCACATTCAATAGCAAACAATATAATCATATTGATAAATGTTATTCGGTTCAAAATGGCCAATCAATATTCGGTTTTCATCTAAATAGATGACATGAACAGTTTAATGATAATGGTCAATAATAACTGTAATAGTCAATACTAGGATAATAACAGTAGTTCAAGCATTCAACTACTTGATCATAACGTTTATAGTGTTATAAACGTAACCACTGAGGTAAGTTACCTCAATTGGATTTAATCGTTATGAATAACGATTAGTTTCAAATAAATTAAACGAACGTTTAATTTAATTGTGTCAGTCCATATATGAATATCAAATCAACAACAAACAAACAAACAAACACTCATTAACAACCATAGCACATAATTATAAAACCCGACTTATATAAAATATAAGAAGGGAGAACTGAGTGAGTTTAACTCACCTCTTTTTCATCTATCGTCAAGACGGTTTAATTAAATTAAACAAGTGTTTAATTTAACTACATTTCCGGCTGTGCTCTATTTTGTCCCAATCATCTCCAGCCGTCGTGTCCGTCGATGCGGTCCTGCTGTCACTTGTTTCATCTGATCCCATTACTATCTGACATTTTTGTAACTTTATACGTTACTACTCATTATTTTAAAATATTATTGAAATCCTAAATAAGAAATATTTTTCTAAAATCTAATTAGCCTTTAATAATCCTCTAATTGGCACATGAAACCATGGTCGGTCATATTGAATAAGCTAGGCTAAGTTATTATATTATTCGGTATGTTATAAGCGTGTGTGAACACGAAGAACTCATGCATTCGGTCATACATGCACCGGTTCCAAATAAATGTATCTGATTTATGGTCATGGGAACTCGATTTCATCCGCACTACATTTTGTCATCGGCAACTGGGTACTAGTGATGTTAACATTTAAAAAGGTTCTTATCATAAGCTTAGTGGAATAGAAATACAAAACGCCTTACTGACGTTCAATTATATAGTGGTTAGGCAAGACAACACAAATTGGTCCGTACATCCCATTATAATAAAATAACTGGATTATGTAATAACCTATAATTAGGCTTAAGGGAGTGTAATTAGGCACAAAGCTTGGTTAGGCACCGTTAACATTTATTATAACGGAGCGCGTTCAAAGAAAAAGCACACGTTGAATCTAATCTTCAGACTTATATTTATTAGTTAAATTTTTTTTTTTTTTTAAAACGTGAGTTGGCAAATGGAAGGAAAAAAAAAGAAAAAAATTAAAAACACTTCCTCACCTGCTTGCGTTCGAAATGAGGTACCCGCCTTCCTCCCATCTGCTTGCACCTTCGCCCACTTTTGTTCCCAGATTTTTTTTTTTTCGATGTTAAAACTAACGCCCCCTCCCCCTGTACAACACATCCGAACCAGTAGCCCCTTCCCAGCACATCCGAAACAGCTCCAGCACCTTTCCTCCACTTCACCATGGATTCAACCTTCTTTTCTCTCTTCTGGAACATGCATATCCACCCACAAACTCAGCTCCCCTTCCATGTGCTGTGTTCACGCATGTCAGCCCATGTTCTTTTCTTTTCTTTTCCCTTTTTTTTTTTTTTTTCTATCTTCCGTTCGTTTTTGCTTGCCGAGAAATGAATATGGAGCTGCATATATATATAGAGAAAAAGAGATGTCCTTTTCAATATACAGACCTTGGTCGGCACGGTTTCAAGCTGTCATTTTCATCTGTAAACGTGGTTGGCAAGGTTCGATAATATATTGAAAAGGGTGGCATAGGCCCGTACGTGCATAGGGTAAGTGATCAGCAGTGAATTTCCTTTTCAATGCAGAGAGTGAAACATCTTCGGGTAGCGTGCAGTACGTCTGTTGCTTCAGTATTAAGCCAACATGTATTTATTTAGCTGCATGTGTTTTTCTTCTTTATCTCTATGTCGGATTGGTAGTACATGAAAACTGACATTACGTTTGAAAGTAGATTCATGCGCAAGGAAAGAAAATATGGGCGCAAGTAAGGTAGGACGCAAGGAACCACTACGTAACTAAAGAGAAAGCAAAAAGAGAGGATAGTTTGGGATTGATTTAATAATATAATAATGTAACCAAACTTGCGGTGAGTTTTCGTGTTAAAAATCACCACATACGATGTTCAATCGAGGCGAAAACTACTAATTCTAGCATAAAAAAATATTCCGGATCTAATGGGACAAGTTTCGTCGAATTCCGAGGTCGTTTGTGAAAACCCTTTAGAAAATATCGATGAAAAACACCGAGCAATAATTCCTTAAAATTTCAGAAAAAATCCTAAAAATATGAGGCCTTGACATTTCACTAGACCTCTTCCTAAGGTTTCGTATGAAACTTGTTTCGTTGAATTTTGAGTTCGTTTGACCAGTTAACCATTCAAATAAAGTTACCTACACTACTATGTATTCATGTATGAGCGTTGCAGACTGAAATAAAAATACAGTCGTGTTCAGTGAGGTGTCGCGATCCCAAAAATATCATAATACCGGTAGTTTAACTTATATTGTGAAATCCCAAAATGTTGATTACAGGGTGTAAAATACTCCAAATAAAAAGTTGCTCATTAAATTAATTAAAAATTACCATAAAATTCTAAAAATTAAATTATCACTATTTCCCAACAGAACCTTGTTTAAATTCACACCCGATATTCAAATATTCTTAAATAACCGTTATGGCCACGAACGAATACACCGCTGTTTTTTTCTGAATATTAAATTTGGACATAACTTCCAATATATACTACGAAATCTCGATTTTTCTCTTCCACTAGAAAAATATACTTCACCTGCTCCGTACATTTCTTGTTTCACAGAAATCTGATTTAAAACGGGCTCTGTATATCCAGTTGAAGTTCAAAACTCTATTTTACGAACTGCAGCGCTGTTCTGGGCTCGTTTTATTTTATATATGAATATATATCGTTCAACTTCGTTTAAATAGCGATTTAAATATTAATACCCTTTTATATTCCAAATAAAATATTTAAAATAAATAAAGTATTTGGCTGCCAAAAATACGGGACGTTACACAAATATTAATGGCCACATCATAATGATCCTTCAAATATTAGTGTGCCAAAAAGTCCCTTTCGCTTTGATTGGTTCAGGTATTTATAGGGATCGAGTAGGAAATTTAAGCGGGAACGGTAATTGAATTCGTGGCAGCGGGTCTAGTTTTATAGAATGTTAGGGGAATGTGGTTTGTGGAGTTCATGGGTCAAGGCTCGTAGATACGTAGCATCAGATCCGCACAAACAGGAAGTAGTGGGAGTAACAGGCGGTTACCCTATTTACTATACGAATTGATATCAGGTCGAGTCAAACTTATTCAACCCGATGGCCACCGAACCAAGGGTACTTGGTCTCATACGACCTGAAACCCATATTCCCCGTTCGACTCGTGCCTTGCATTTTCACTTGACTCGAGGCTTGAGTGTGTTTTTAGCTTTTCCATGCACATTTGTCCTTCAAACGATCCCAACTCTTGAATGGGCATGAGTCATAACCTCTAACACATGTGATCGCGATTGTTTGGACTTCAGGTGGCTTGGCCACAAAGCAGGCCAAAATTTTCCCCCCAAAGTACATCTTATCGTAAATGAGATGTGCTTTGAATTAGTTAATCTGTCTGTTCTTGAAAAAACGACAATCAATAGTCATGCTCTTCTGTGAAGTCGTGTCTCTTGATTCAAGTGCATCCCATATAAATAGGAGACCATATCCATATTCCTCTTTGTTGTATCTGACCATTCAGGAATTTTCCATTTCATGTATGGACAAATTTTCAGGTTAGTATCTCTACCTTTCTTTGTCAAGCTAAAATATTGGCATCATTTATTGTACAGATCCAAATGATACGTTGTTATGAACACATAGCAATTTCCAAGAACATTTCTCTTTTTATTCAATTTTTTCATCATTTCTTGGTATAGTTCTTTGGGTTAGAAATTCAAAGCGTCTCTAAGTCGAAGGCATTCGAACCAATGGCTTCTCAACCCAAACGGCTTCAGATTTCCCACATTTTCTTTCGAAATGCCGAGTCAACCCTTCATTTTAGATAGAATATGAATGGCCCTTTTTGTATCATATAAACCATTCCACCCTCTTCATTTCTCACCTTATTTCTCTCATAGCCAAATCACTTCTAATATGCAAACCCTAGCTCCTCCAAATTCTTCAACTTCGATCCAAATCTTGAGTTCAACATATAACTAGGTTTCAATAATTGAATTCCCATTCTAAATCAAGCTTTCGAATGAAATCAGACCCAAAAACAACACCCGTTCCTCTTGTTCATCGTTGTAGCGTCGATGCTCTAAGCCTTGGAGTGACCAATCTCACCGGCGATGTCGAGATCACCATCGGTGGAGATTGCAATGGTTTTGGTCAACAAGCCATGTCGAAAAAGAGGGTTTATGGGTCTGTTTCTTACTT
Organism: Allium sativum; assembly: GCA_030737875.1. Lineage (NCBI taxonomy): Eukaryota > Viridiplantae > Streptophyta > Magnoliopsida > Asparagales > Amaryllidaceae > Allium > Allium sativum. The sequence continues at coordinate 898,734,238 of CM060912.1, forward strand.
TGGGGAATCAGAGGTGGAAAGATAATAAAAGATGGGAAAGCTTGGGATTACGAAGGAGAAAGAGAATAAGAAAAAAGAGGAACAATCAGGTTTGAGTTGAATAGATGGCTAGAGCAGGGAGTTTGATGAGTTGTAAATGTTTCTGGCCTTTGGGGTCGGGTCGAGTTGTTTTGACCCAAAGTTGATTTGACCCGGAGATTCAATCCCGAAACTTTGACCCAATCCATATGCAATCAACATAATTCTTCTATACTTCTACATATGTCCGTTTTGGCAAGCAAGAGAACTATAATAGCTGCACCCCATCACACACATATATATAACTTGACCAAAGCTTACATTCCATATAATCTCGTAAACAGTTAGGATAAAGCTCTTCAAGATTGGACTTTGAAACAATACAGTATACTTATTTAGCAATTCAGGACCTAAACATAGAACTTTCCATAACTTTGTGATGTACATCGAAGAATTGCATGTTTTTACTTCATCTCATGAATTTCACCACACGTGCACTGCACAAACTAGTACACACATGGGGGGTACAGGTTACTTTACTCTTATCTTCGGTGGTTCTTGGATAGCACAACAAATATGTCTAGGAGATATCCGACAAGATATTTAGAGGCTAATAAAGGCAAGGCTCTAGAGTCGTCAACTAATCCCAACATTCTTCCATCGGATTCTAACCAAAATAATACCGATCCAGAATTCAAAGTTGATCTTCAAGAGGATGCAGGATCGTCTGAGGGAGAGACTTCCATGGACAAATAAGATGGAGGACTGGGAGGTAGTTGATCTCCTGATGAATTCAATGACGTGATTATTCTACACGAACCTCATGATTCTTAGGTTATTACAACTGATGAACCCAAACTTAGACGATCGTGCCTAAGGCACGGAATATTTAGGGAAGAGGTCAGAGTTGAAAAGAACATTTTGGATAGACCCCACAATCCTCCAGAAGGATACATGGCAATAAGATGGTTAATGTTCTCAGTCGGAGCTATTCCTCTATTCCCTCCTTTTGTCGTTGATTTTCTGAGACGATTGGGGATAGATCCCATGCAACTCCAACCAACAGCATACTCATATCTGTATACACTATACATAGCATGCATGGTGGTTTTACGTGTGGAGCCCTCCTTTAAGGACATAAATTTTTTCTAACACTTCAAACATCATCAACGAGAACTACTTCCTTTCTCTATTTTGAATCTATTCCCTAGAGAAAGGTTATCAGTGATGGATTCTGTAATGTAGAAGACATAAAGTCCGATTGGTTCTATATTTGACACCAGCCGGGATGTGCTAGGAGGCGGCTTGAATCTAGCGAGTTTCAAACTCTGGCTTTCTCGTTCTAACTAATCTTACAGATTCACTGACCTTTCTTTCTTATTTTTAGTTCCAAATCCAAAGAAAACAAAAGGCCACATATACCAAGACCACCTAAACACTTTATTGAGTGCTAATCCATATTTTTTTAGCGTCAAGAAGTACTTGGTGGATGAGTTTCTTCATCGACATCATCTGCTTGACATACATTAGAGTATAGGTCTTTGTGGAGGTCGTGCTTATATATATGTGCCCCGAGTTCAAGTTCCTCTCGTACTGTGGGGACTAGAAGTTTGCCCCCACTAGGAGGGCAAACATCAACAATATATGAAGTCAGCAGGGGCTCGAAAAGTAAAGATCCTGCGGGTTCAAGTCAACAACCTCAACCGAAAGAGAAAGAGAGAACTTCTGGAAAAGAGACAGAAGAGGTTTTTATGAGTCCCTCTCTGATAAACGTATTTACCGAGGAGATTTTGGAAAGACCAATTGAGGAAGTGCCTCGGGATATCTCTCCAAAAGATGCAGCTACTTCAAAGAGGGAAGCCTTCTCCTAAGACTCCATCTCCTCCTAAGTTACCAGCTCACGATCCTCACTCAAAGGAGTCTATATTTAAAGTCTTGGCTGATCTCCCCTTAACTGACACTATATATTCTTCTCAGGACATCGTTTCTGGCTATTTCTTTCCTCCTTCTGAAGAGGAAGTCACACCTACTAAGATGTGGAAGACAACACCTATATGCTTAACTCTGGGATCTGGTTCGTCGGGAGGAATCACTTAGGACACACAACACAAACAATGCCCGTCATAACACTTGCACAATATCTTATTTCCTATTTTTTTAATACCGGTTCCTATTAATTTGAAAGGGAGATGTCTCACCAGTCTATGACCCCAAGAAACTTAGCTATAGTTTTCCTAGATCTCATTCTGATGCTGATCCTGATTACAAAGAGGACTGTAGGGGGATGACAGAAGGCGTTATCAATCGTGATACCCTCGATCCTCACGTTCCTGCTCTCTGGTTCGCTCAGACCCAGATAAGTATAAAAGTGGCCAAAGCCATCGTAAGGGAGGCAAACGGGTTCCTAAAGCATCGGTCGCTTCGAAATAGTCATATTCTTAAGACAAGCCACCTAAGAAGTATACCGACCCGAAAGGCCAACCCAAGGACAAGGGAAAGGATAAGGGTAGTGCAACCATCGTTTCCACTAAGCACAAATCCATCGATATAAATATAACAAAACTTTGTGGCTTGATCCCTCCACTGAGCAAAGAACAAAGGTCTTGGAGGAGCAATTCCTTAGATGTCACTTTGGGACTATGCATTTCGTGCCAAATCTTGAACCAATCCTTGCCAATTGGTCTGATACATCAAAGCTCGAATGGACTCCATGGATTGGCAATACCAAGTGCTGGCTAGCTTTTTGATCAAGCCACCAAGGTTCACACACAAGAAAAAAATGTGAAGTTTCACACCTTTAACCCTCGAAGACCCGATCGGATCGCTATACTCCCCTCGGCTCGCGATCGCCCCTTTTTTGACCACGATCCGACACGTCCATCGCTAGCTCGATCCGATCTGATCCCCGAAGCTGATGAATGATGACCAAGACCAAGTCCACCACAATCAGAGAATGCAGGATCTCGCGACACATGTCACCAACTGTTATATTGACCAATTCTTCATTAAGCTACGATCACGATCCGATCCGAGCAGGAAGACACGATGATGGCCACGGACTTGGTCATCCACGATCCGATGTTTAAGGAGATCGCGACACCTATCCACATCGGCTAATTTGACTAATTCTTCATCAAGTTGTGAACCAGTCCGAGATCTTCGGGATGTGGGCCACGTTTGACCGCGATCCGTCACCAGAAATCAGCTATAAATAGCCCAGAGCTTGGCATTTTTGGGGATCTTTTGGGCAGTTTTGAGTATTGATTTCACCATTACTATCATACCACTATTTCTTATCAGTTTTACTTCGAGATTACTGAGAGAAATCATAATTGTAAGAGTGAGTTTGAGAGAAATCATTGGTTGTACTAGCATTCAAAGTATAATCAATAGCATATAAAGTGGACGTAGGCTCGTTAACGCCGAACCACTATAAACCTTGTGTGTTATCCGCTTTTTCCTTATTTTTCAGTTATAATTCTCTATGAATCAGAACAATTTGGGTGTTATAGCCAAATTTTGATCTAGCATTTTGGTGCTTTCGCTGAGAATTGATTTCTCGGCGTATTGGATTGTTGCTCCAATGTTTAGATACTCAAGTCCGAAGAAAACAGTCCCAATACTTCACTGTTCAGATTTTTGAAGATTCCAGCGGCATCTGATATCTTGGCCGGAAAGAAGTCTAAGGAAGTACGAGCTTCGCAGGCGATTGAAGTCGCGAATGAAGCAGTTGAAGAAAGTGTGCATGAGCAGGTTGAGGAAGGCTTCGCGGATCGCGGAGACATAGGGGCGATCTGACCCGAACGTGGCGTCACGAACCAATTTGATGGGGGCGCCACGATCCGAATTGAGGGAGGCACGAACCGAGCATCTGAAGGGGTCGTCACTCGATCCCGAGACAACACCGCGAACCCTCCCCTAATGTTACCACGATCCGACCCCAGGGGGGCGCTACGAGCCACAGACACAGGTCCTCTGCGATCCGAAGTGATGACCAGACTACAACTCGACTTGGAAAGGAGGTTATGGCTCACTCTTCCCATCCTGGTACCTCTGTTCGACCTGGCTCAAGTTCTCTGCGCATAAGAGAAAATGTTGAAGATCAATATGACCCCTCTGCTCCGGTCATTGAAGGAGATCTCTCTCGCTTCTCTGAAATGTGGGATAGGCTGTTTGACGAATTAGCTGCTCAAAGGCAGCAAAGCTCTGTGCTGCTGCAGAACTTAACTGCTATGGATAGAAGGATCGATGATCTCACAAGACAAAGAACACTCCCAGTTCACCCACTCACCCCAGAGTACTCTTCTTCGTCAGAGGAATCGCCAAGACCTCCGCAGCGACCGTATGAGAGGGCTGAAAACATAGAGCAGCTCCGATTTGGAACCTTGCCATCACGAGAAGAAGAGACACTTGGTGTAGGACCCTCAAACTGCAACTTGAATAATCATGCCGCAACTCCTAGAGCTCGAGTTATGGATAATCCTGTTGAGAATAGACCACCTCAGCCCCTTCGCCGTACAAATACTCATGGTAACAGGGGGCAACAAAGTCCAATCCGAGCTCCTGACTTCGTTGATGTTCCTAGAAGAGAGATCAGAGAATTCCACCGAGCGAGAAGCGCTGATCCCGAGCCTCCGATGACTAGTGCAAATGTTGCAGCTATGGTCCATCAAATCCTGGCCGATAGCCGTGGACAAAGGAATGAAGATTGGGGAATTGACCGCAGTCACACCCCTTTTACTAATGGCATTCTAAACGTAACATTCCCGAGGCGCTTCAACATGCCTCAGATGAACCGTTACGCAGGTAGATCTGATCCAATCCAACATCTAATGAGATATTCTTGGTCATTGACCACTACCACAGCCTCTGACGCTGTAAAGTGCAAAGCATTCCCTATATTCCTGGAGGATGTAGCGTTATTATGGTTTACTCGCTTACCAGCAAGATCAATTTCCAATTTTAGGGAGTTGAGTGAAAGGTTCGTGGAACAGTTCCGCATTTATGCACAGAGGTCAAAGAGTGAGATTGACCTGTTCCTTTTTAAACAACGACCAGGCGAGAGCTTGAGGTTGTATCTGGATTGTTTCAACCTAGCCGCCACCGAAGTCAAGGATCCCCATGAGCCAATTGTTGTGGCAGCCCTAATTGATGGGGTAGATAAAGATACTGAATTTGGGAGATACCTGGCCGGCAAGCCACCTCATACTAGAGAATTGTTCTACGAGAAATAAAACGTATGCTTAAGTCAGGAGGAGGTATATGCTAACCGGAAGATGAAAATGGCAAATAAGGAGGAAATCCAAAGTAATGTGGCCGTCAAGCAAACCGGAGATAGCTCGAGAAAGGTTGAAGTCAATATTGGAAACCGAAACCAGGGCGGCGGCCACCGGTCAGGAAACAATGGTAACAACAGTAATGGCAATAATCGGAAGAGAAATCGGGGGAACGACTCCCAGAGAAGGACCCATCCCAGTCTTTCGAAAATTATACGCCAATAAATGATACTTTAGATAATATATTCGTAGACTCGTACAACGTTCTCCAACATAAAAGACCTCCTCCAAGAGATTCGACCGAAAAAGAACGTGAGACGGGGAAATTTTGTCTCTTCCATCAGACTCACGGCCACTCTACAAATGAATGCCGTCATTTGAGAGACGTAGTTGAGAGGCTGCTCCGGGAAGGGAAGTTGGATGAGTACCGGGTGACTCCTAGAGACAAGGGGCAAGCTATTCAGACCCCGAACCAAAACCAGAATCAACCTACTGCCAGGCCAACTGTCCAGCAAAAAGGAAAGGATCTTGTTATCAATACCATAATCGGAGGGCTTCACCTAGCCGGGCATAGTTTCAAGGCGATGGATCAGTACGTAAACGCAGCAAAGCATCATCTTGAGGCAGGAGAGTGTAGCAACCCTGAGGACAATGTCCCGGTAAAACAACAAAAGATGATGTCAGATGACGTCGTTTTCTGCAACCAAGAGAGTATTGGAGTCCACGCTCTGACCGAAGATCCATTTGTAATCATAGTTCCTATTGGCCCGGCCACTGTCCATAAAGTTTTAGTGGATAACGGGAGTTTAGTCAACATTCTATTCAAAAAGACATTCGATCAAATGAACCTTGAATTGAAAGATTTAAAGCCGTGTGAAGGATGGATCCGTGGATTTAACGGAGCTTCGACTGCTCCAATGGGATATATAGAGCTACCGGTAACACTGGGTGAAGGAGAACGCCAGAGGGTGAGAATTCTTCCCTTCATGGTTTTGGGTATTGAATCGCCTTATAATGCCTTCTTGGGCCGACCGGCCCTAGCAAAGTTTAGAGCTTATATAGCACCCTGGTGCTTGTTATTGAAGTTTCCTACGTAAGCTGGTGTTGGCATAGTCAGAGGAGATCAGGTTGCTGCACGAGCATGTTACATTGCAGAGCTAAAGCTACTCCGTAAAGGAAAACATATAGAAACTAAAGACGCTTCTTCCCTCACAAGGGAGGATACGTCATAGCAATTAAAGAGAATGGCTATGGGTGAGTCGTCCAGAGAACTGCCCGAGGATATAGATCCCAGAGAGGACGAAGAGACTGGGGGCAGAATGGCGGCTCCCAATGAAACGACTGTGGATGTACCGATCGATGATAGTGACCCAGAGAAGGTCCTGAAGATTGGGTCCCAGTTGGATCCAGTTCGAGCTAAAGAACTGACAGATTTCCTGAAAGATAACTTGGATGTATTTGCTTGGACCCATGCGGACATGTGTGGGATATCTCCATCAATCATGACTCATTGAGCATTAACCCAAAGCACCCTCCTGTAAAACAAAAAAGGCGAATGTTGGGCCCAGAGAGGTCCGCAGCATTGAAAGAAGAAGTTGAGAAGCTAAGAAGTAACGGATTCATCAGAGACTCAACCTACCCAGATTGGATTTCAAATCCAGTTTTGGTAAAGAAGGCCAATAGGAAGTGGCGTACGTGTATTGATTTTCCGGATTTGAATAAATCCTGCCCAAAAGATAGCTTTCCGTCACCCAGAATTGATCAGTTGGTAGATTCAACGGAGGGCCATGAGCTTCTCTCTTTCATGGATGCTTATTCAGGATATAAACAGATCCCTGTGCATATTCCAAATCAAGAGCACACTAGCATCATTACGGACCTGGGATTATACTTCTACGTGGTAATGCCTTTTGGTTTGAAGAACGCAAGTGCTACATATCAACGATTAGTGAACAGAATGTTCTATAACCAGATTGGGAAAACAATGGAGGTGTACGTTGACGACATGTTGGTTAAGTCTAGACAATCGTCCGATCACACTACAGACTTGGCAGAGATGTTTGGTATTCTTCGAAAGTATGGGATGAAACTCAACCCAACAAAATGCTCATTTGGGGTTGCCTCCGGGAAATTCTTGGGATTCATCGTCAGCTCGCGCGGGATTGAGATTAATCCAGACCAGATCGCAGCAATCAGAGGCATTCAGGAGCCTAGACAAATCAAAGATGTGCAAAGCCTTGCAGGGAAAGTAGCAGCATTAAGCATATTCATCTCTAGAGCGACAAACAAATGCATTCCATTCTTTGAATTGATAAAGCGAGGAAAACGCAATTTTAAATAGACTCCTGATTGCATAGAAGCATTTCAGAACCTGTTGAATCATCTGGAGAGGCCTTTGATACTGTCTAAGCTAGTGGACCACGAGGATTTATTCATGTACTTAGCAGTGTCGTCCCACGCGATCAGCTCAGCGTTAGTGAGAGAAGAAGACAAGGTTCAAAGGCCAGTGTACTACGTGAGTAAAAAATTGGCGGCAGCTGAGCACAACTATCGAGGATAGAAAAGCTGGCGTACAGTTTATTGATTTCATCTAGGAAGCTTCGACCTTATTTCCAAGCTCATCCTATCACCGTGTACACTGATCATCCGCTCAAGCAAGTTCAACAGAGACCAGAAGCTTCTGGAAGGCTGCTCAAATGGAATATTGAACAGAGTCAATTTGATTTGAATTTTCCGCCCCGACGATCGATACGGGGGCAAGTGCTGGCAGATTTCATAGCAGAATTTACTGTCTCGGAGGATGACATGGTAAACAAAGAGGCTGACCCACCAAAATGACTTCTCGATCCCAGTGCGTGGAAATTGTTTATTGATGGTGCTAGGAATGATAAACGATCTGGTGCCGGAGTGGTGCTGGAAACTCCTGAGAAACGACTAATATCCTATGCTATCCAGTTGGAATTTCACGCCACTAACAACGACTCCGAATATGAAGCCCTGATAGCTGGGCTGAGGATCGCAAAGGAATTAGAGATCGCGAAGCTGGACATATTTTGTGATTCCAAGTTGGTTGTAAATCAGGTCACTGGAAAGTTCCGAGCTAAGAGCCCAAGATTAATTTCGTATTTGGAGAAAGTGAAGGAGTTGTTGACTGGCTTTGATCACTACAGTATATCACATATTCCGCGGTCAGAGAACCAACAAGCGGACAAGTTAGCGAAGATGGCTGGCTTCGACGATCCTGAAGATGCCGGGCTAGCCCCAGTTGAAGTACTTCAGTTCAATAGCATAGGTCAGATGGAAATTGATCCGGTATTAGAGACTCAGCCAGAAAGGGAGTCATGGATGACCCCTCTAAAGAATTTCTTGATGAATGGAACGCTTCCGACCAAGAAGAGCGAGAGGCATAAAATAATTCGTAAAGCTTCCCGATACGTTCTGCAAAGCGGAGTTCTGTACAGACAGGGATTTTCGATGCCTCTTCTCCGGTGTATAGCTCATGACGACATCAGGCGTGTACTGTAGGAAGTACATGAGGGTGAATGTGGTGACCATACTAGAGGATAAACATTGGCAAAAAAGGTGTTGCGGTATGGTTACTTTTGGCCTACCATAAACAAAGATGCCACAAAATACGCACGACATTGTGATGCATGCCAAAGATTTTCAAAAATTCCCAGGGCACCTCCTGGCCAGTTAAAGATGATGGTGAGTCCATGGCCTTTCGCTATGTGGGGGATTGATATCATCGGAAGCCTCCCTATAGCAAAGGGCAGAGCAAAGTTCGTTATTGTGGCTGTAGACTACTTCACCAAATGGGTCGAGGCTGAGCCGTTAACTACAATCACAACCAAGCGAGTGATTAATTTTGTTGTTAGAAACATTATTTGCCAGTTTGGGATCCCGAAGATCGTCATAACTGACAATGGAACCCAGTTTGATAGCAACGAGTTTAGGGATTTCTGCCAGAAGTACCACATTGAGAAACGGTACACCTCTGTGGCGCATCCGCAGTCGAACGGACAGGTCGAAGCAGCAAATAAAGTGATTAAGTCCATTATCAAAAGAAGATTGAAGCGGGCCAAAGCCATGTGGGTTGACGAACTACCCTTGGCATTATGGGCCTACAGGACAACGTATAAATCGGCGACAGGTCACACTCCCTTCTCTCTTGCTTTTGGAGCAGAGGTAGTCATCCTGGCTGAGCTAAAAGTACCATCTCACCGAGTCACTTAGTATGATCCGATGACTAATAATGAATTGCTCCTTGAATCCCTAGATACAATAGAGGGAAAAAAGGGATGAAGCAGACCTGCGTGCCTTGAGACACAAACAACAGGTCGCTAGATACTACAACCAAAGAGTTCGATCCCGAACCTTTGAACCCGGAGACTTGGTTTTGAAGCGTGTCTTTCCACCCCCAACTCATATGGGTGCAAAGTGGGAAGGACCATACTCCGTTCTACGAAGGCTTGATAATGGAACCTTCAAGCTAGCAATCGTGGATGGAGAAGAAATCCCCAGAGTGTGGAATGCCCAACATTTGCGGCCTTATCTGACGTAAAGTCATCAGATTTATCCGTTTGTTTCATAGGACCATGTAAAAGGCATGACTTTCCTAGAATAGTCCAATGTCTTAAGCAAAGGATTATAAAGTGGACGTAGGTCACGATTTGATCGAACCACTATAAAAATATTGTGTGTCATTTACCTTTATTTGCCTTATTAATTATCTGCTCTTCTATCTCTATAAAGTTTGCTGTAAAATCATACAGCGATCACTGAAACATGTAATTCTAGGTGCCTTCCATCAGAATGGAGAGTAATCTGCAGCCAGAACGATGAAGGTGCAATAAAGTGAATCACACCATTGATTGCACTCTAACTCTCCAGAGCCGAGAGAAAACGTAAAGGACGCGAAAATAATGTCCACATGTCAAGGCGATGCACCATGATAAGAGCCGCCTTGACCGAACTCTAACCTTGGCGACCGCCAGGAGAGTATAAAAGCGTCTACGATTAAGCGCTGAGAAAGAGCTCTTACCCCGCTGAAGGATCGGGGGGAGACTGAACAACTGAGCTCGAACTCTAACCTTGGCGACCGCCAGGAGAGTATAAAAGCGTCTACGATTAAGCGCTGAGAAAGAGCTCTTACCCCGTTGAAGGATCGGGGGGGCGACTGAACAGCTGGGCTCGAACTTTAACCTTGTCGACCGCCAGGAGAGTATAAAAGCGTCTATGATTAAGCGCTGAGAAGGATACTGGAGACTCAGCATCCCCAGAATTTCTGCCCCACTGAAGGATCGGTGAGCATATCATGATACAAGTTCGAATTCTAACCCGCTGATGGATCAGGAAAGCATAAAGGCACCGGAGATTTGGCGCCTCAAGGACTATAATCCTACTAAAAAATTCCAAGTCCCCCGTATTCAAAGATAGGGGGCAACATGCATAGAAATTGTTAAATTCTTTCTGTCGCTTGAATGATTTGTCATATAATTTCAGCTTGGTTATGGCCAAATGATTTGTGACTAAGTGTGAAGAGTTTATTCGATGCAGGTACACGATGATGCAAAAGAAATAAACTTTAATTCATAAACTGCAAACCTACAAGATAAAGAGGAACCTAAACAAAAGTGAGGGTCATTCTCACAATTACATTTCATGGCCAGTGGAAATCCTTAAAATCCTAAGGACAAAATATGAACTGATATTTGCATCCCACTCATGCTGGGGGGGAGGGGCTATGTGGGCTTCTTGCTTTTCTTCTGCTTCCCCGACTCCTCCTTATCAACATCCGAACGATCACCTTTTTTCCTCTTCCTATTGTCAACAAGAGGCTCTGGCGAAGAACTAGAGGGTTGAGAGGCTAGTTGTGAAGTTATTGATCGGGAGGAAAATCTTACGACCAACCCAGTTTTAGGATCGATCTCGGAAATAGGGGGAACATATACTGGATCCTGTTCTCCTTTCATAAGGAGCAACTGCCTCTCCTCTTCAGCCTATTGTTCAGCCAAGGCTTCCTCTTCATCGCCTATGATTTCTTTGGTAATGGCGACTTCCACTTCATCGCCTTCGTGGCGCCCGTCCATATCTCTCAAAGCCTCGATGGGCTCAGCATCTAGGGGGACATCAGCACCAACACTTGGCGGGATGTCAACCTTCTCTGCCTCTGCCTTCGTCTCAGCATCCTTATCAACTGTCCCGCCACTTGTATCATGAGAAACAAATGTTATTTTGGGAGAGAATGCGGTTTGCTCAGTTGATTGTCCGACAAGACGACGACAAGTGACAATTGCTTTGACAAATTGCGGAGAAAATATAGAGATACCTTCCGCCGATCCTCCATCCAAACTAGCAGCAGAACCTCCGACAGCTGGAGGAGTTGGACACCGAGGAATCAATGGATCATCGGGATTGTATTCCTCAATTTCAGAGGCCTTGGGATCTGCAGCTGAGCTCGAGCCTTCTTCAATTTTATCTTTGCCCTTGGCCTGAGTTTTCTCTTTATCAATCTCTTCTTGGAGTAGGCATCTGCCTTTCTCTAAATCTTCAGGTTCGTTATCCCTAAGAATGGTCTGCATCAACTCATTCTCATCAATCTCATCAACTCCTAATCGCTGTTTCTTGCTCTGGACGATTGCATCCCATATGTTGGCTAAAGTGACATGGTAGTCTGGGATCCAGGAGATGTTACGGGTCTTGATGACCTGGCCAAGGAAGTCAAACTGCATTCCTTCAAATCCTTCAATATCTTTCTCTCTCTCGAGGAGCTTTTCATTAGAAACAGTAGCAATTTCAATGACACTTTCCACATTATTTTCAGCAAGAATCGCGCGCTTCTCTGCACGCGCGAGTTGATCATTCAGAATCACCCTCTCTTTTTCGGCCAGAGCTAAACTATCTTTCAAGCTTGCCTTTTCTTTCTCCCAAGTAGCTTTTTCAGCCTCAAAATGATCCTGTGCTGTTTTCAGTTCGGTGTTGGCCATCCTGAGATCTTCCACCTCCTTCTTCAATGACGCACGCTCTTTGCTGTTAGAATCGAGCTCATTATGAAAATGTTGCCTGGCCTCCTCCAGCTCTGTCTTGTAATTTTTAGCATCTCGTTGAGCCAAGGCAAGCAAAGATTGTACATCTTCCAAGTCCTTTTCCATTTTTACCCTGGCCCTTTCATTGTTATCTATCCTCACTTTGGACCTGTGCACTTCCATCTCTAGCATTTGGATGACGTCTGAAAGATTGACAGCATGTTTTTTCATCGCCTCATATTGCTTGGCTACTTGGAGAACGTGTCCAATGACTTCAGTATCCCAATTCCCAGGGACTGGTTCTAGAGTTGGAACGAACATCATCCTTTCGAAGTAGATATCAGGGAATTGTTCTCGTAATTTTTCCAGCTTGGCCTGAGTCTCAGGACCATGGATATAGTCTCGTGACCCGGGGGCACTCAAACTTTGTTGGCTAGAAGGGACAATGTCAGTTTTCTCCTTCCCAGAATCCTTGTTTGGATCCTTGTTTTTATCCTTAGGCTCGTGGTGCTTTTTGGATGATCTACTGTGAGATGGCGCGCTCTTCGGAGGAGTTAAGTCTTTGGGAAGTTGTTTTCCCCCTGTAGGTGGCACTGGATGACTGGGAGGCTTTCCAGATGTAACACCCCATATCCGTTAGTGTCACTCACAAAGGGAATGCACTAAGTTCTGTGGAGCATTTAGGGTAAAAGATGCAGATAAATTACAAGACAGACAGAAATTAAACAGCGGAAAATAAAACTTTACGTTATTGATAAAATAGTTCGTACAATGGTTTCTTTACAATATCAGAGTAGCATCTGTCTTTCAAAATAAAGAAGCATAAAAATACATTTATATTCCCCAATTTAAGCAAGAGCCAGCCATAGCATCTGAAAAGAGAATCCAAGCAAAACTTCGGCAAATCTTCAAGCTGGGAAAGAGTGACAGTCCAACTTAGCCTGAGCTATACTATTCCCTCCTTTACTACCTGGGGGAGGGGGGAACGGAAGAAAAGAAGACGAAAGGAAAATAGAGTCAGACATAAAGCCTGAGTAAGTTCAGTAACTTCTAGCATGTGAACTTGGAAAAACAAAACGACATGAATTAACTGAATACAAGATAACACCATGATGATAGGGTCAGCAAGGTCACAAGATTAACACAAGATAGTTACAAGGTATGCTAAGATAAGATAGACTGGATATGCTCTAATACTTTAGCCGCTTCGCTATTTCCTTGCTATACTGGTTTCTATATCTCTGCACCGCCTAACTAGTGTTCCAACTAGTAACGATAACGTGATCCCAATCCCTGTAGTTTCCATCGCCTTCAGGCATCCATTTATTTATTTGTTACCTAGATTTAATCTAGGGTTTTCTACCAAGTGCCTTCTAGATTTAACTAGAGTTTACGCTGTCTGCTGAACGCTTCTCGGATTCAGGATTTATGCCACCTAGTTCAACTAGGAATTATGCTACCTGTCGAATGATGCCCCCAAGTCAAGGACACGCTACCTAGAGTGGTACATGTTCCTATACTTCCCCACGCATGTATCGCGAATCGCTATCGCTTGTCTAGATGCACATGTCCTGTAATGTGCGGTCCGAGTCCTGTGACAGGGCAAATCAAGGAATACAGAACTCGGTCGGGAGCTTTCAAATATCTGCCGATGCAGATGCTAAGGTCTGTTTTTATTCCAGTGGCTATGGTCCCACTTGACCCCTCCCTCAACTAATGAAAGGCACACCTTGAAAAATGAGAACTATACGCCGGCCCCGGTGCCCCACTATCCTATGGCCATCCTCACCATAACTAGATAGCAAGTATATGGTCTTTTGGAGTTCTCCGCCTTTCCGCTTCACATATCTCGATTGACTCAAGATGGATGGTAGACGACGAGTCGCTATCACAGGGCTACCGTTTGCTCGTCGAATCACGCCGGTCCATCCTAGTCTTTAGGTTGCCATGTATTGCAACCAAGGCATACCCCTGGTTCTTCTACGCAGACCTTAACCTCTGTGGGCCCAGGCGGATCATCTACAGCCTCACAGAGGGATACCAAGAGTACCCTCACGTCCCCTCAAAGCCTCGGGCTTCGTAACCCAATCCGTTGGAGCCTTCTTTTTAAATCAGACGGACGTTCGCTCCTCCTCGTGTTATACTAAGAATTACTACTTAGTTTTGTCAACTAAGGTTTACCACTTAGTTTCCAGAATCGTTGTTTTCTTAACTAAGGTTTACTACTTAGTTCTCTTTCCCGTCAACTCGGATTGGTTAAGTGTCATTAGTCAATTCTAGCTAACTTAACCCCCTTCATTTATCCTTTTAAACTGGTTAAGTGTTATCAATAATTCATGTTGACTTAACCCCATCACAAACCAAGTTATATTGGTTAAGTATTTCTTAATACTTAACCCTACCCATTCACCTTGTATTGGTTAAGTGTTCCTTTTTAACTTAACCTTGCCCGTCTGTTTTAACTAACATGTTATTAACAGTTAAGTATTATCCCTTCACGTTTTAGACTTAACCCTATTCCTTTATCTCAATCTGATGGTTAAGTGTTCAAGTTACTTAACCCTACGGTCTAGCCCAGCTAACATATCAAATTGGCTAAGTGTATTAAACTTTACTTAACCCCAACCTCTAGTCTAGTTAACATGTAAATTTGGCTAAGTGTATTAACTTACTTAACCCCACCTCTAGTCTAGTTATCATGTTAATTTGGCTAAGTGTATTAACTTTACTTAACCCCTACAAATCTGGTCTTGTTACCATAAGTTTGGTTAAGTGTCCCTATGGACTTAGCCCTCCCATTCTAGCTCAACTGTGTTAAGTTGGTTAATTGTTCCTATAGACTTAACCCTCCCATTCTAGCTTAACTATGTCTGTATGAACCTAACCCCACCCATCGGTTTGGTTATCTTGTTGAATTGGTTAAGTGTCTTAGTTAACTTAACCCTACCATTCTTGCTTTAACTAAATTAAAGCCACGACCACTCACATTAGACAGATATTGTTGTGAATACTGGACGTGCCGGTCGGTTCCGTGCAGGTTTACATCGCAACTCAGTCTAACCTCGGGTTAGGCATATTCGTGTTTTCTAAGTTCAAAGGGTTTGATTAATTTTCAAATCAGATTGGTTTTAAAACTAACCATCCCGTCCGTCGGATCAGTTAGGGATAGCCAGGGAGAGCAGGAAACTTGTATTTTCCAGACCCAAGCCTAGACACTATCCTCTCTCTCACCCTAGAACTTCTGGTGTGTTATTAAAAGAGATGTCGTTAATAAACCTTTCTTTTGGTATATAAATAAATTGTTAACAATTTATCCTCAAAGTCCATTTTCCCTTTTTAAAATAAATTTGGCCTATACCCTATACATTTGCCATGCCTACTAATGGACTTGTATCCTGGGCCCAAATCTTGATTTGCCTATCTTATAGTTTATAGCAATTTAGATCTGACACCCCCAATTACTGTTCATGCCAAAACTAGATTCTACATTCTAGTCTACAGTTTATGCCAAACAAGATTTCATATTCTAGTTCACCGTTTAACCATTTACACCTAATGTATGTAAATTATGCTAACATACTTATCATGCTTAATTTGGCCGCCCAATTCTGATTTAATATTCTAACTTCAGTTCATGTCATAAAACTATACTTGTTATTCTAATTTTCATCTTAATAGTCATGCTATAATGCATGGTCCCAAATTATGCCAATTTCCAAGTTTAGTAAATTTCATGTCTTTCCCCAAAACGTATTCCCATCGTTCATATAAACGTGATTCAACCTAGATCATAAATAAAGCTAGATTCATGGATAAAGGGGAATGAACCAAAATGCCGTGAAAGAATGGACATAACAACTGGCATAAGATGATAATTCACAGGCATATAGATTACGACATGAAAAGGGTTGAATAGCATATATTCCAGAACATGGGTAGACCTAACTTCATAGGTAAATTCCCAAGGTCTAAAACCAAAGAAAACCAAGAATATTGAATAGCGATGTGGGTTCAAGAACATGGGTAGACCTAACTTAATAGGTAAATTCCCATGGTCTAACACCAAAGAAAACCAAGGACAGACAGAATAAATAATCGGGTTTAGACCCAATCTCATAATCACAGAACTTAAGCAACACTTTCCTAGTCATGAATCATAGGTGTTTAATCACAGATGTCCTTGTTATGTCATAGGCAATGGTTTATGTTTCCTAATCAAAGGCATAGTCTTAGTCAAGGAAATAATCCTCATAGTCACAGTCACGGTCATAGGCAATGTTCATAGTTATTGGCAAATGTTCATAGCCATAGGCATATGGTTTTAAGGTCCATAGTCACGGTCTTATTTGTCCTCGAACCATAACAGTTCTTAATTAGGTTCAAGAGTATAGGCACTGATTCGAATAGAGAGAGAGCTTTGGCATATTCTTTTATTCCTTTAATTTCATGTTACGAACAGAGAAAACGTTCAAAACTAAAAAGTAACCGACTTACAGAGATTAGATTAGTATAGAAAGATGGCGTTGCTATGATTTGTAGAAAAACAGTCGTTGCAGTCTTTCGAATCTTCACTTGAATTCTAGCTTGAATCCCCTCTTTGAAAGTCTTTGAGCAGCACCTCCTCGTCTTGATTTATTTTATATATATTATTTATTTATATATTTTCTCAGAGGCAGCATAAGGATAGAAAAGAATTGTGAATAGAGAAGGAGACTAGGGCTGTTTATATAGTGCTAGGCGGACGAACCTTGTCAGAAAGCGTAACCAAATACATCAGAACGAACCAGAGCAGAAAGCTGGAAAAACAGGGGGTCGACCCTCAGGTCGACTATGTAGTCGACCTGGGTGTCTTGGGCGGGAAAATTCCCGCCGTGGCCCATCCGGCCCGATTTTGAAATTTGAATTTCGCTGAATCTTCCGGAGGCCATATCTTCCTCATACGGACTCTGATTTACGCAAACTCGGACTCGTTTTCATACAGAATTCCAAGACGAACGTAATGGCGTAGCCCGTTTCCCTTAATTTTGATTTTAACTTTTAATTCTGCCTCGATTTGTGAATCTTAGTGTTGCAGAATTACGGGGTGTTACACCAAAGGTTTGTTTTGACGGAGATCTGGACCGTAAAGAAGGAGGCTTGTGAGAATCCCAGGACCAATGGCTGTCTCGCCCTCGGCTGCTGCTACGAGCATGCTCGGGATTTGGATGAAGACTAGGTGTGCCTTCACGAAGAGAGCGATAGGAATAAGATCGTTTGCGAGACATCTTTCCTACAAAAGAAACAAGTACATATTAAAACCTTGAATACTGTTGGTATAAAGGTGTGGGGTCAGACAGTGCATGTGATTTGTGCATCCCATATAATTCCCCCTAACAGAACAGGGCCCGAAGTTAGGCTCGTCTGGGTAGTCTCTCGTTCTTCAATTGGAACAGTTGTTTCCTCAGAAATAGGGAAAAATGGCTCTCGTTCGAAGTCTTCCTGTGTATATACATCGTCGGGTATAGGAATCTTGCTCAATTCTTTAAATAACTGCTCCTCTGTTAAATCATCGGGAGCAGCAGGTTCAACCGGTAGAGGAGGCCTTGAGGAGAAACCCCCCGGAGAGGCTGGGATTTCCTTAGACTCGTCAGCACGGGCCTCATCTCCTCTATATACATTTAAGTCTTCGTCGTCCTGGATAATTATCGGCGAAGGAGTCTTATGAAATTTAGTTGTTCCTGATGCCTGTGACGTTCCTTCTCCCTCGGTCGGGGGCATGTATTTGTAAGGTTTTCCACCCGCGCCAAGTCCAAACCTTATATCCAGAAGGCGGTGCTTGTGAAGATTCTCGTCAGTAAAACATTTCTTGATCTTTAGGAAATCGGATTTGCTTTTCAGAAGAAGGGATAGTCGATTACTGTACACCGAGCCTTCCGTCTTTAGAAAGATGTGATCTGCATAGAGAAAAGAAGCATGTTAGCGCTTCGATTTCTTAAACAAGTTATTCATTCAAAGGTTTAAAATTTACTTGATTTAAGCCATCTTCTTGCACACCCGGCCTGTCTCTTTATATAGAACCAATCAGCCTTGGGATCCCCTATGTTGTTGTAACCGTCAGGTAAGATCTTCCTATTCGCTTCGAAGAAAGAAAATTTGGGGTTGCCATAGAGCGATGCTTGAAAAGGTAATAGAATTTCAAATCTTTAAACGTGAGCTCAGTTTGCAGGATTTCCGCATATGCGATGTATAGAGTGTATAGGGCTGCGTAGGCATTGGGATGAAGCTGCATCGGGGCAATAACCAATCGTTTTAAGGTTTCAATGACGATTGGAGGAAACGTAAGAATAGACCCTACCCAGCACATGAGTCGGCTAACTGTCATATACCCCTCTAGAGTCAGATGAGGTTTATCTTCGCTACCAGGTGTCCTCACATCATCCCAGGGGATCCCGTGTCTCAAGCAAATTTTCTTAAGCTTTATGTCATCAAATTTGGAAGCTAAAGAGTCAGTGAATTTCTCTATTTCTAGTGCACCAGGAATCTCGTCGGGAGCTCGGTCGTCTACTTCAGACTCCTCATCAAGCGAGGTACTCTCAGATGAATCCGATCCCGTTTCTGCCTCATATTCGGATCCAGAATCTGCACCATCTGGATTAATTGGAAGAACCTCGGGGTTGTGGTGCTTAGACTTCTTGGGTTCCATTTCTGTATCAGATCTTGAAGGGGAATGGTTATCCGACATTACTGTTTAGGCGAGTAAACATGAGAAATAAGAATATAATTACCCGTCCCCCGTGTGTGTAAGTGCAAGCGTGTACCTGTGCATACATAGGATAAAAGCATAAAAGTCAACAAAATCATCGAGATATAAGTCATTGTTCGCTGTTAGGTTGCGCATTTGTTCAGTCCAAAGGGTACGTCTCAAATGCTCAAGCCTAACTGTTCATTGATATGCCGGATTTGAGTTGCATTGCTTATTAAAGTTCATTGGATCGTTCAACATTTGGATCGTGGTGCACCCTCGGATCGCATAGGAGGGCTCGGATCGTGGTGCACCCTCGGATCGCATAGGAGGGTCCGTATCGTGGTATATCCTTGGATCGTGAAGTAAGAATGGACCCGTAGCAGAAGTGTTAATTCATGGAGGAGCATCGAATCGGAAATCGGATCAGATCGCTTCGTGTAAGTCCTGACGATCCACGGCTCATCACTGCGATCCGATCCGTTCTCCAACCCCTACTCCTTCCACTTGCCATCTCCACGATCTGATCCCCTGCCATCACCATGATCCGACCTGATCAGCTCTTTCCTTCCATTCTTCCTTCTCCTTTCTCTCTTCTTCTTCTCTATCGCTGAACTCGAGCGGTCGAACCCGTCGGTCATGGCGCCTCGCTAGCTTCCAAAGTCTCGAATACCACGAAATTCCGCCGATTCTCTCCTCTAAAACCAATAAAAACCGAGAAAATGAGGATAGAACTGCATGAAAACTTTTCAAGCATGATTACCTTTGTGAAAATAATGAAGAAAAATGGACAATCGGAGGATTAAACGCTAGGGTTTCCGTTTTAGAGAACCGACGGCGAAAGAAGAAGAAATGGGAGAAGGAAGAAAGGGGGTTCAGGTTTATATAGGCCAAACCGTGACCGTTAGAATTCCTTTTTTGTTTTATTCGGACTACAGAAATAGACGGGCCGTGAATCGAAGCCCATTACGTTTCGTGGAGAATCCCAAATGTCCATCGAGCACGAGACAAATACTTCACCCCTAGGATCACGGGACTCTTACGCGATCCGAACCAACAGGTCACGTACCAAAGTGAAATTTCAAAAAAAAAAAAAGATTCAGAAGTTTAACTGGCAATTTGATGATGAAATCTCCAAAAATTCCAGAAATAAAATTTTCCAATGAACAAGGAAATGATTGAAGACTTAACTGGATATTTATACTAATCAAAGGAACACAGCTTTCCGAAGTGACACGACATTTCAGATAGACGCAACCACTGATTCGTACTTTTCTATGAGAAAATATCTCTGAAGTTTCGAAGCATGTTCCATCCTCTATAAAACATACTTCGAGGGGGCAAAATATTGGCTAGCTTTTTTATCAAGCCACCAAGGTTCACACACAAGAAGAAAATGTGAAGTTTCACACCTTTAGCCGTCGAACACCCGATCGGATCGCCATACTGCCCTCGGCTCGCGATCGCCCCCTTTTTGACCATGATCTAATACGTCCATCGCTAGCTCGATCCGATCAGATCCCCGAAGCTGATGAATGATGACCAAGACCAAGTCCACCACGATCCAAGAATGCAGGATCTCGCGACACATGTCACCAACTGTTATATTGACCAATTCTTCATTAAGCTACGATCACGATCCGATTTGAGCAGGAAGACACGATGATGGCCACGGACTTGGTCATCCATGATCCGATGTTTAAGGAGATCGCGACACCTATCCACAACGGCTAATTTGACTAATTCTTCATCAAGCTGCGAACCGGTCCGAGATCTTCGGGATGTGGGCCACGTATGACCGCGATCCGTCACCAGAAATCAGCTATAAATAGCCCAGAGCTTGGCATTTTTGGGGATCTTTTGGGCAGTTTTAAGTATTGATTTCACCATTACTGTCATACCACTATTTCTTATCAGTTTAATTCGAGATTACTGAGAGAAATCATAATTGTAAGAGTGAGTTTGAGAGAAATCATTGGTTTTACTAGCATTCAAAGTATAATCAATAGCATATAAAGTGGACGTAGGCTCGTTAACGCCGAACCACTATAAACCTTGTGTGTTCTCTGCTTTTTCCTCATTTTTCAGTTATAATTTTCTACGAATCAGAACAATTTGGGTGTTAGAGCCAAATTTTGATCTAACACCAAGAAACGTACAAGTATGCCCGAAAGCTATCTAAAATTATCAGGTAACTCCAGTTGAACCTGGATAATCAAAGACAAATATGGGAGTGTGTAATGTCCCATATTTTTGGTAGTCAAATATTTAATTTAATTTATTAATTTAAATATTATATTGTTAATATTAATGGATTTAATATTGAGTTCATTTATTTAAAATATATATAATATAAATTGAGCTTGAAATGGCTTGGCAATTCGTAATATTCAGTTTTGAACTTCAGATGAATATACAGAATCCGTTCTAATTCGGATTTCTATGAACAATAAACGTTGGAATCTTATTGTTTATAGTTTTCATGTGGAAGAGAAAAATCCAGATTTCATGGTATAGATTGTTAGTTATGTCCGATTAAAATTTTAAAATAGTCGTTATGGAAATCATTATTAAAATATAACGTTATTAATGTAAATCTGATATCGTTAACTCGAAAATGCAGATATTGAGTTGTACAATTATTATTTTAAGTTGTATATATATATTCTGTTTAGGTATTATATGATGAAAATAATTTATTATTATTTAGTTGATTTATTTTGGTATTTAATTAATATTTTATTAATATTATATAAGCGTTAAAAATAGCCATTTTGCAAACATTCTCAATTTTCGATGAAATTAATTTCTTTAGAACCGTATCATTGAATTATTGTAAGGAAATCAAATTTCGTTGCAAACAGATGTCGTATATGACTTCAGTAGCCAAAAACGTCTCCGTTTCTATTTAATCGTTTATATTATTTAGACAGGGGTAACTTTGGAGGAATAAATGAGTGGCCAAACGAACTCCAAATTTAACGAAACAAATTTCATTAGATCCGTTCGGAAAAGGTCTAATAGAATGTTAAGGATTCAATTTTTTTTATTTTTCTGTAATTATAGGAATTCTAAAGACTTGATTTTTGATCGACAATTATAAAGTATTTTTACAAACGACCTTGGAATTCGTTGAAACCTGTTCCATTGGATCCGGATGATTTTTTATGCTAGGATTATCATTTTAATTGAAAAAGGGAAGTCGTTTGTGGGGCTTTTAGATGTTATTTCATGTGTATGTTAATATAGAATAAAATAATATTAAAATGTTCCCATCTCTATATATACTGAAATGTTAAACCTAGTTTCGATCAGCTCTTTTATTCCGTGGTCAACCCGTTATTTCCGCCACCAGGGAAAAATATATGAACGAACGATATTGATCCAATCTTCTTTCCATTAAACCTATTAAAATAATGATAATTACCGGCAACCCATAACTGAAAAAGTGTTCACAGTCATGAGATCTGACATTTGATCGGTGGTGATCAGCTTCCAGATGCCAAGATGACCAGAATTCCATCAATAAGCCGCTGCAGTTGTGAGCTGATAGCGGAGGTTAGGGGAACTGAACGATGACCTATTGGTGGCGATGAACGGTGCTACAAGTTGCATTGGGTGGCAACTCTTGATCGTACTCCAATGATCGATCGTAGGCCCAACGATCAAATATTAGAGGCAGACGTGGTTATCTAAAGCACGATGGAGATTTTCGAATAGCATGAAGTATAAAAGGCAGTCCCTTTTCCTCCAATCAAAGGAGTTTGGAAGAATTTACTCTATGTGTTTTTTTGACATTTTAGAAGGGATCGAACAGAAAGGAAAGGCGGTCGTAACTACGTAATGTTTATCCACTGCAATTTGTTTTATTAATAAACTAATTTAGTCATTAAGTAAAATTATGTATCCATATCTCAAATGATTAACTGACTTGTTTAGGACACCCGAAAACGATAGCGATTTACTTATAACCAAACGAGAGGAGTAAGAAATTGAGTAGCCTGGTTTTATACTATAGTAAGTAAATTAGTAATTATACTAAGTGTTAATTTAGTAAATTAGTTAGTTAAATTTATCAGATCTTTTTTTATGTAACAGGACAGTTGAATGACTGGGTCAAAATGTGAAACTATCAGAAACGAAGACGACACAATTAAATGGATGATATTTTCAAAATATGGTGGATTAGTTTAGTTAATTTA
Source organism: Allium sativum (assembly GCA_030737875.1). Classification (NCBI taxonomy): domain Eukaryota; kingdom Viridiplantae; phylum Streptophyta; class Magnoliopsida; order Asparagales; family Amaryllidaceae; genus Allium; species Allium sativum. The sequence goes on from CM060912.1 coordinate 898,757,483, forward strand.
AAGTGATTAAGAAATTATTAATTTTTATATGTAAAAATAATAATGATGTAAACCTTAAACAATCATAGCTTACTCTTGTGTTATCAGAATTCGACGATTTAAGGGACACTGGAATTGTCTCAACGAGCACTACAATATGGAACAGATCTGGATGCAATTGAAATCAACCTGGATTTTTATTAAATTAAATAGTAGTTTAATTTAATTAACACCAACCGTTTAACTAATGGTATCAAATCAAGGTGAGCTAAACTCACTCAATTCTTCCCACTTATATTTTATATAAGTCAGGTTTTTATTTTGTGTGCTGTGGTTGCTAATGGTTGATTCTTTGTTAATTTTATATTCATATATTGATTGAACCCATGAAATTAAATGTTGTTTAATTTTAGTGAAACGCCAAATCATTATTTTAACGATTGGTCCCAATCAAGGTAACCTACCTTATTGGTCACGTTTATAAAATAAACGTGTTTAATTTAATGATTTGTTTAAATGATTATGGATGTGTGAAATAAATTGGTTGATATTGAATTGTAGTTATTAACTGTTATAAAAACCATTATTTATTTGATTGAATGATATCATTTGAGACAACAGATTTGAATGCAGGGAAGAATAGGTTGGCAGGATCCAATGGGATTCCTCAAATATTTTTAATGATATTTATTTTCATATTATCATTTTATGAACTGTTCTGATTGGATGGTTGATTTGGTTGTCAACCAATGAACTGAAATTCAGCATTTTTTTTTAACAAATAGGTAATATTGGTTGAGTAATTGGCAGTATATGGCCTATAAATCAAACATTTTCTAAATATTGATTTACCGTCGGTTTAATCGATAGAAGTGAAGTTATAAAAATTATTTTATAAATGAGGACATATTTTTAAATCTATACTTTGAATAAAAGTTTATTAAATGGAAATAAATATTAATTATTTATTAATTAAGATTATAATTAATTATTAATTGATTTCATAAAGCAAATGTTTATGTTCGTCAGATTTATAAGCAGATAAGTAGAATTCAACCTAACAGTTAAGAGTTGGATAATTGTTTTGTTGAGAATAAATTAAATGAAATTATTTAAATTAATTAATTATTTAAATTAATTAATTATATTAATTAATTTAAAGAAAGGATTATAATTGGAATTGGTTAACGAATTAATCGGGTATTGAGTTGGCTAAGTCAACCGTTTTAACTCGAAGTGATTATTAAATTAATTCATTTTGACTTAATAAAATAGTTTAAAAAATGTTTGTTTTAATTTTAATAAGATTTTAAAGGAATTTACTATTTATTTTAGATAATTAAGAAGTTAGCTACTGCTACTGTAGTTAATGATTAAAGTAAATTATTATTTTAATTAACAATAATTTAGGTGATTACTTTTTAATTCAAATTCATTTAAAAAGTGATTGAAGTGAAATGAATCTAACTGAATTGTGAAAGGAGTTTATGAATGGGTTTTATATTAAAACCAAGTTTTTATAATAAAGTTGTAAAAAAGATTTTAAGCAAATTTGATAGCTTAAATCAAATACTTATAGAATATTTGAATTTAGAAAAAGGGAATTTAGAAATTGGGAAATGGTATGAAATAACGAAGTGAGATTTATTCTGAGGTTTAGAATGTGATACTCCGAAGTTCAGAATGTTAATCGAGGTGAGAGCATAAACTAAGTAAAAGGGTTTTGGAAATGGTAACGAATATAAGTTATCATAAATGATTTACAAATGATTTTGTAAATGGAAATTAAGAGTTTAGAAATATAATCTAAATATTAGTTGTCGATAATAATTTACAAACGGAATTTGTAAGTAAAGTAAGAGTTTTGAAAATAAAGAATTTGTAACAATTGTTATAAATAATAAATTGAACGATTTGATTTATAAACTGAAGATCTTTAAAAAGATCGCTATGTGATTTTAGACAACACAAAAGTTGTCGGAATGATTTGAAAGGATATAACAAAGGGAAAATGAAAATTTTTTGAAATGGAATCTATAACGTTTGTTGTAGATGATAAGTCGAAATGTTTCGATAAAAATAAATATAAGGGCTCGTAAGAGAAGTCAATATAAGAGTTGTAAAAGATATAAACGTAAGATTTGTAAAGATATTTATATAAAATTGGCCAAAATAATTATATTAGATTTGATAAATACAGATATACGATTTAAACCAAATATAATATTGTTATTGCAAACAAGTTGAAATATTTAAAAAGAGATATTGAAGAAATTTTATAAAGGATTCTATTTATAATGGAGTCGAAACTTGAGTATAATATTATAAAGGATTAGTAAAAACAAATAGAGAAGTATAACTATAGTTTACTTAATAACTTATTAAGTAAATGTTGTTGAGATTCAAATAAGGTTTTCAAATGAAAATGGTATTAGTTTATAATGAGAGAAATTGAGGGAAACATAAGTTATGATTTCCGTAAATAATATCATAAGCTGTATTCGGAAAGTTTATAAGAGAATGAAATGAAATTCTAAGAATATCCTCATTTATAGAAGTAAAAGATAAACTCCAAATATGAGAAGATTTAAAGATATAATTAACAAATGTTAATTAAAAAGGCCAAGTAATGTTAAGTATTGAATCAGTGAACTCATTTTATTCTCATGATTATTTGTTTGATAGTTAAATAATCGACTATTAAATCTGGCCAATACAATTGTTAGTACGGAAAGACCGGGATCAAATTTATATTCTAAAACCATTCTGAACCAGCATATACGTGGAAGATGCTGATTGAAAATGGAGAAATTGAAGATCGTGGATCTTCATGAGCAAAATAATTATTTGTCAAATTTCTTTGTTTTAGCGACCAGAGGTATTTCGATAGCGGCTCTATCGTGATTGGAATCTTTCGGATTGCAAAGACTACTCGCTATTGATCCATAGGGTAATTCAAGGATGTGGCATGATGGTGCCTTCGGCTTGTCCATCCCCAGGACAACTTGTATGGACGAGTGTCTGATAGAGTATTTCCAAAAGAGTCACGTACAATGATTTCTTTAAACGTACCATATTGGACACCGTGAAGGGCACTTCTCTTTACAACTACAGTATTTTTGTGGACGTCAATCAGTGTTTTTCTGGTGGATCTAACGATGTGGCATTCAAAGTGAATGGTGGCTAGATGTGTTGAAAAGGTAATTTAAACCTCAAGCCTCATCAATCGGGTAATGGTTAAAATCGGGTAGGTCGCCTGGCTATGCCGGTCGCACCCATCAAAAGGTTATATCATTACCTAATCTCAATAAATCAAATGCCTTCGGTTGTTCCTTTTATTTTTTATATATATGTTAACGGTTCGGTTGGCTGGCCCCAACCGTGGTGATGATATATTCGGTCCTCTCAAGCGAAGTGAGGGACCGGTCATGTTTAGCCGGGGTTGCAGGATGTTCTTTTTGAACCCCAATGTATTCATCTCCGAAGGTACATTGTCGGGTAGGTGGTTGCCCATACCTTGCCATGGAAATACATTCTCCAATAAGCGCTCATGGTTTTGATTGTATACTATGTATGTAGAGCGTGAGATGCAAGCATTCTGCTCGATTGATATTTATTTGTATTTAGTCACTATTATAATATCAGAAAAGATATTGATTCCAAAAATGTTTTGGGTTATCGTATGGTAAAAACCATCCATATTTATGTGTGGATTTGGTCTTATGATTATCCTTTTCTTTCGAAAAGATTTTGACTTTAAAATCAGGTTGTGTGATACCTTTAAAGTTAATGTGTTTTTCTCACTCTGGTTGGCCGGACTGATCTGACGTTTGTAATGCATGGGTTAGACCAGGTTGACAGGGTTCAGGGTATCGAATGCTGCGAAGTCAAGAGACGAGCTGGAGAAGTCCAAACACTTGATATATGGTTGTTATTCTGCTCTGTGTGTTATATATGAGGACATGATATTATAACTGTCTAGATGTGTTAATGTACTCTGATGATTGTATGTATATTTTTCAAAGCTCTCAGTAATGATTTATTTTACATTATATTTTGTTCCACTGCGATGTAAGACTCTATGTTGTATTGGTTCTTCTTCTATTCTAATATTTCTTTTTTATCTCACCCTCTAATTTCTTTCTAATAACGTTCTAGTGTTTTTGGTGCTTAAATCGTCGACATGGTGTTTTGTGTCAATTGTCGGGGCCGAAAATCCGTGTTCATTATAGTGGTATCAGAGCTATTGGCTTAGCAATAACCTTGGGTCTATGTCATAACTCGATAGAGATGGGGTTAGTACTAGCCAAGATTGAGTTTGAGTATACATATATGAGAGCGCGTATTTGTAGATTTTAAATATAAATGTTTTGTATTGTGTTATTTGATCGGTTCAAGTGTTGAGAAGCATTGAACTGGCAATGGATATAGTATTGTTTTGTGAAGAGGGTAAATAAAATAATTTTACCCAAATTATATTTTTGAATAGAAAAGAAATAATTTTATCAAATTATTGAAATATTGTGCGTTGATTAATTTGAATGGAATTCAAATTGGATTAAAAATTTGAATCGAAACTTAACCTGGTTAAGTGAAATTAAATTAAGAAATGATCTTAATTAAAGGAAATTTATTTGGAATTTGGAATTTGAATTAATTAGAATTATACAGAAATCGATCAGATATTGTGATAACCCAGAACTCCATGTCACGGAATTAAGGATAATCATTCGGAATATAACAATTAATCAACATTAACAGATTACAAATAATAGCATAAACATGAAATAGAATAATTTACATCAATATGACAGCGGAATCATAAAATGTAATAAACATCAGAGTAGCACAGTCATAGGATACAATTTAGTGCATAAAGAAAATGATCAGTCTACATGAAGATCACTAGGACATATACCTCAGATAATACATAATAGAGATAAATCAGTCTACATCGCGATCAGCGGTACATATAAATAAGATAATACTACCAGAAATGTCAGTAGCCAAAATACAGAGAAGGTCAGTCCTCGCCATCAGCCAAAAACGCAACCATTCTACAGTGCTAAGCCAAAATATCACCTACAACCGGTCACTGGGCTGCCCGTGTAAAAATAAGGGCACTCGAGTTTGCAAGTGAAACAAACTATGAGTCTGTCATGGAACCGGTATGAGAAATCTACTTCACTAGTTAAACAATAATAATAAGGCAAATCATAGGACCACGCCGCTAACGCGGAACGTATTTTCTCCAGTGATTGCTAGTGCATGAAATAAAGTAAATCTTTTGAACAAAGCATTGATTTTTATAAAAATGAAGCCATTATAAGACTTAGGTCCCATCACACAATGCAACGCAAACTGGAGGATAGAGTTTTACCTTATAATGGCCAAACTATGCTTGATACGTATAAAACAAAATCATTTTATATTACCACTAATGCATATAAGTTTCAAAAGCAATTTCAATCATAATGTATCAATCTTAGACGGCATGGGTACCATATACCATGTCTCCATACTTAGGTTTACAATCAAAACCATAATGTCATATTGGAAATTGGATTTCCGTCATGAGTCGAGGCAAGGGATGGCTCCTCACCGCTTCGAGACACTCTAGCAAATGCCTCAGGACTGCTCACTCTGGGAAACCCTGTTTCAGTTGGGCCGGTCCTCCCTTACGTTTGAGGATTAGTTACTCCTGAACACACGTTTCCCGGACCTATCGGACTTAACCATCAGCCCCGTGGAAACCGATATATCCGAGGCGCCTCGCCTTCCATCATCAACATAGGTAAAATATAATAAATGTCTGGGCTCCATACCATGATACCACCCATAGCTAGAAAGAAACTCATGTTCTCCCAATAGTCCGATCTCGTTTTTGACTCATACCGAGCTGTAAAGCTCGCGAATCAATGTTATTCACAAAGTTATGCCCTTTAAGGGCTTGCTTTGATCATCAACCACATGACTTTGCTTTTCAACAAAAGCCTTGATCATTTGCATCTTTATATGCCACACTGTCAATCCACATCATACCATTGATATCTACCGATATACAACATATGAGCTCGTACGTCTCAGAGAAGGGCGTTAAGCAAGAGAATAAATTCTGCGCTGCCAAACAGATGTATATTTAGTAGGGATCAATGAATACACTAGAGAATACACGTCAGACACACATACATTTACAAGTCCGTTCTGGATCTGAACGAAACCGAAGGCACCTTATTCCTCATTCCATATGTCCAATACGAAGAGAGCCCCTCGCTCATCCGAACGATCAACAAGTACGTCCAGACCACTACCACTGTAACCTCGTCAAGGGAGCTACCCATATCGAAGGCATAGGTAGTAATCCATATGATGTGAAGATCACCAGTCTTGCACCATCTTCATATATTCGACTTTTATCATCGATCAATTATTTGAAATGAGAATTAACTTGGCCTTTTCAAATTATTCACGTATATATAGAATTCAAATCAATTCTTTCTATGGTTAAATTATTTGACATCCACATTTAAGTTCATTAATATAATTTTCATGTCAAACACATTCAACCATCAAAATATCTAATAAACCGAGTAAAGTCGGATTATTTACATTCCGTATCGCTATATATATATTTTATAACGATTTAACGCTATTTTTATTTATTTAAAAACAGCTTGTTTTAATTAAACGATGCTTCGGTTCATAGCTTGGCCCTGGCGCTATTTTTCTCCAAATTTGATTTACACATTTCTCAAAATCTAATCGTTGGATCTTGATGAAGTTAATACCATTGGAAAGATCTCTCCAATGCAAACCCAACGGTTCCGGTTTTGGGAAAATCCGATGGTTGGATCTCTCGATATAATCGTTTAAAGTTACGATTTCAAAACACAAACTACAGTGGAGCGATTCGTTTTATTTATTTTAATTTATATGTATATGTATATATATAAATATATTTCATTTTGGCCTTGTTTTCCTTAGATTTGATTTAAACATTTCACTTAATCCAACCGTTGGATCTCAACAAATTTTTTAACGTTGGAAAGATATTTTCAAAGCGAGCCCAACGGTTTCAGTTTCGGGAAATCTGATGGTCGGATTTCTCGGTATAGACATTTAAAATCACAATTTCAAAACACGAACTGTAGCTGCGCGATTCGTTTTATTTTAATTTATATATATATATAAGTATAATTCATTCGAAGATTTTCAACCCGTTTTCACTTAAAAAATTTGGCTAACGCCTTTAAATTTCGATTTTTTTTGCCATAACCTCCTTTGTACGGAGAGGGGCTTGGAAATTTATTGGGCCGTATTAGGTACCCAATAAATGCAGTATAAACATACACAATTTTTAGTGTCTTATTCTATGTCCGACGGAGTGTGTAAAACTACTCCAGAGATAAATCTGGTCACCTCGTCCAGTGTTGAAAAATAAATAATCCATGTGTCGTATCTAATAACTAGAGAGACGTGATTATTGTCAACACTACACCCTTGTAGGGTTTTTAATTTAATCTGACAATTTACCGTTATATTTATTTTGTCCATATCAGTCCTCAGTTCAATATGTAATTCAATCATCGCAATATGAACATCTTGTTCGTATGGAAATATCAACCTCGTCATATAAGCTCCAAATGCTTTTATGGAATTATGATATGCTATGACAGCAATAGTTCATCTTCGTTTCAACCTGAAATATAGTCATCGCCATACAAACTTATCGCTTGTAAGGTAATTCCAACCTCGTCATACGAGCTCCAAATGCTTGTATGGAATATGATAGAGTACGCTATCTTCAAGAAGTATGCAATGTGATGTAGTTCAAAATTAATTGTTACTATCCTATGGTGATGTTTATAATCTCACACAGAACAACCAGCACACCGCATCCAATGGCATTCACAGAAGTTGGTATATAAATAAAATTGCGCAGCCAAGTCATTAAGGTTTACTTATTTGTTGGGCACGCAAATAAATTCTTTACTCAATAGCCAATCCATATACCTGTTTAGCATGTGTGTGTGTATGCATATCTATGCTAAAAATAATATTTTTAGCAAACAAATATTTATTTTCATACATGACTATTTTTAACACTTCATATACATGTTAAAAATATTATTTTCAACTAACAAGTATTTATTTCTACCTTTCATTATTTTTAAAACTTCATGTACATGTTAAAAATATTATTTTCAGTCAACAAATATTTATTTCAACACACGGTTCTTTTTACACTTCATATTCATGTCAAAAATATTATTTTCTATCAACAAATATTTATTTCAACAAACGATTATTTTTAACACTTCGTATACATGTTAAAAATATTATTTTCAATCAACAAATATTTATTTCAACACACGGTTATTTTTTAACACTTCATATACATGTTAAAAATATTATTTTGAATCAACAAATATTTAATTCAACACAAGGTTATTTTTAACACTTCATATACATGTTAACCATATTATTTTCAATCAACAAATATTTATTTCAACACACGGTTATTTTTTAACACTTCATATACATGTTAAAAATATTATTTTCAATCAAAAAATATTTATTTCAATACACGTTTATTTTTAACACCTCATATACATGTTAAGAATATTATTTTCAATCAAAAAAATTATTTCAACACACGGTTATTTTTAACACTTCATATACATGTTAAAAATATTAGTTTCAATCAACAAATATTTATTTCAACCTTTGAATATTTGTAAAGGTTCATACATACAATAAAATGTGATTTTTATTGTTCAAACAACTTATTTCAAACATGAATATTTTTAGCGATTCATATATATAATAAAAATGTGATTTTTATTGTTCAAACAATTTATTTCAAATATGAATTTTTTTCTAACACATGAATATTTCAGGAAATTTCTGCATGATAATGGCAGGGTATTTAACACTGGGACCGTGTCCAGCACGGCTCCTCTGCTATCCTAGGCCTTGCAGCATTACAATATTTTCATTTCAGTGATTTCCAAAATATCATTCATTTTCTAGGCACAATAAATATACCACAAACACAACCAATTTTGTTGCTACCATAATTAATCATTCACAATCACTACCCAAACGATTTCACAACATAATCAATTTATATCGTCCATGGTCTATGGATTAGGGAATTGTATATATATATGTATGTATATGTATGTATGTATGTATAAATATATTTATTTCCATTTCAATTCCATTCAACGCACATATGATTTTTACAACGTATATATAACTTATACGTCGCATATTTAATTTATACAACACTTGTATGTGAGATATACACGCTTATATAATTTATACATCGATTGTATAATTTATACATTGTTATTCCATTCAAATTTGAATTTAGAAATCTCACTTTGGGTTCCACTCCTTCGTTTTTCGTAGAGAGCTCCAAATGTGTTCTAGTCTCCTCTAGAACGTAATGTATGATATCAAGGTCCTGATGTCTCCAGTTTTATTGGATTTCGACAACATACGAAAAAGAAATGATTTTTATTAATAAACCACACTTCGCAACGCTTTAAATCGTTATAAACAGTTTAAACATTCATTGTCGTATACCTCAGCAACACATTCCAAACTAGGTTTAGAGATTTTGTCCAAATCATTACTCGAGGTGATAATTGGGTTGCGCCACCTGAAAGAGCTCCGAGAGGCGCTTAGATCGATGGTAACCGCGGCCAACTCGGTAGAGGATCAGAGGAGCAGCGGCAGTTCGAAGCTAGCTGTTTTGGAGGCTCCAATCTCGACGATGACGCAACGATACTGGGTGTGGTAGGTCTGGATTTGAAGAGGAGGAGGAGCACTTCAAAAACCTCAAATGGAGCACTCGATTTTATTCAGTGGATTCGCCGGAATTTAGGAGAGAAGGTGGGAAAAGTAGCCATCGTCGGTCAAGAGATGGTTACGGGTTTTTTATAAATTTTCTGGAAAATTTAATTATGAAAGGAATTTTATAATCGGTCCATTTATATTTTAGATTCTAAAATAAGGTTTTATGATATGAATTCAAAATCAGACCCAACGACTGTTGCCCCTAGCTAAATACCCCCATTCCGGACTGTAACACCCCGAATTTTCTGTTAACTGTAACTTAACAAATTAAAATATAATTAATTATAAATGATGAAATCAAAGGAAATGGGTTATGCCATTGCGTTCGTCTCGAAATTCTGCTTGAGATAGAGTCCAAGTTTGCATAAAAAGGATATCGTATGAAGGAGATATGGACGAATGAAGTTGGGCAAAAAAACCAGAAACGGGTCAGAATGCACTGGCGCACTTGGGAAGTGCGCCAGAACAAAATTGAACTGGTGCACTTGGTAAGTGCACCAGTACAATTTTAGCCTGGCGCACCTGCCAAGTGCGCCCAGGTCAGAAAGACCTGCTGGTCAGGCCCTGGCTGGCCTGGTCAGGGTCTGGTCGAATTCTGAGGCTTGGCTGAGTCACTAGGGCTTACATGACACTTTCTGGTTGGCTTCTCTTGAGATGGATAGTCTGGATTCACTCTAGCTTCATCATTGGCTCTAATTAGATTGAAATTCTATAAATACAACTCAAGTCTAACCATAAATTCACACAAACAATATAATACTAAAGCCGTCATGCTGCTGGAAAGAAACTAGGAGAGGCCGTCAATTAGAAATCCTAGAGACAAGCCAACACTAGAGCTAAATACGAATCAAAACAACGTTAGTCTACCCAAAGGAAAGCATTTCAAATCTAGAATTCAGAATCCAGAATCCAAGTTCGTCGTTCGTTGTAAGTATAGTGATTTTTCCGATGAGAATAAAACTAAGAATTGATTCGATGTAAATTGGAAGTGGAATTGTGCTATTACGTAACGATGATGTTAATTCATATCTATGTTTTGAAATGATTGTGTTGCGAATGAAATTGGGATGTTTGTGATATAATTAAGATATATGTTGATCCTATTGTACTTTTAGAATGATAACAACATCACAAACAAGTTGTATAGTTCATGATTATATGATTATGTAGATCGTTTGTGATTAGAACCTTATGTATATACTTTATGCTAGAAAATCTTTATGCCTAAATTGTTATGTTCATACACATGCCCCTATGTTTATGTAAAAGTCGCAAGTTCCTAATTGGATCCATGTCAAGATCCACTTTAGTACATGTTTCATGTTGTAATGACAAATGCGATTAGATCTAGTTCACACCCTTGTCATAAAGTTATACATATTTATGAAAAAGTCATATTCTTGTCATGTGCTAGTGATGTTCGATGTTATGGCTAGATCCAAAAACAAGTTTAGACCTATGTTGTCTAAATCATATGCTATTTCATGTGACACCTATTTGGTTAGACCCTTATTTCAATGCAAGTTCACATATATGTAAAATTGATTTAGGCTATGTTGCAAATTCACATATATGTATATTGACTATATTGCAAGTTCACATCTATGACATTCATGTTGGCTATTTTGCAAGTTCACACCTATGATGTTCATATTGACTATGCCAAAAATGCCAAGTTTACACCTATGTTATGTTTATGAATTCCCTTATGCCTATTTGTGTGCGCTAAATTAGGCTAAGTCTTTAGCCTAATATCATATGTTAAAAATTATGCGAACGAAAATTAGGCTAAGAATGTTAGCCTAATGTTTAAACGGGGTAACATTGGGAATATTAGAAAGCTTGTCATAAAAATATATGAAATTGGCATGTTTGTCACATGGCAAAATTGGTGCCATTTAAACGGTATAAATTCTTATACCAAAAATGTTAAACTTGGAATGTGGGTCATAACATTTAATTGTGGACAAATTTACATATATTAAGTGATAAAGACAAATATGTAAATTTGGAAAATACGAATATGCTTAACACGAGGTTAGATTGAGTTGTGATGTAAATCAGTCCGGACCCGCCTGGATGTTCAGTAGTCACAACAATACCTATCCAATGTGGGTGGTTAAGCATGAAGCCCAATAAGAACCCGAGGTTAGACTGAGTTATGGTGTAAATCTGCCCGGAACAGACCGGCACATCCAGTAACCGTAACATTATCTGTCTAATGTGAGTGGTTGGTGGTTTAAAAGGCTAAGGACAGATGGTAGGGTTAAGTTAACTAAAACACTTAACCAATTCAACATGTTAATGAAATTGATGGGTGGGGTTAGGTAAATATAGACACTTAACCACTTAGCATGTTTGACTAGAAAACCCTAGTAACGGGGACCCATTTCAGCAGTAACCCAATTATGTATAATGGTACCCTGAAACTAGGCAGGGTGGGGCACGATTACTGGGCTGCTTGTAAGCAGTCAAAGCGACGGCGGTAGGTGCAACAGTGTGGGTTCTAACGGAGTGCAGGCGTGCACGCACTTCGGAGCAGACAAACAGGGCACTGGGGGCACCAGTAGTATAACATATGCATTCTAAGGTCTGTGTCGGGGTTGCCAACATGGGACTTGATACACCCCATGGTGGGGCCAGCATAGGTATCTACAATTTCTGGGGGCCGTCAGACACAGATGATTATGCGAGTAGGAGACGATCTTTGAAATAAGGGGATCACTTTACCCTCAGCATAGGGTGCAGCTTTAGAAACGGGATCACTTTACCCTCAGCATAGGGTGCAGCTTTAGAAACGGGATCACTTTACCCTCAGCATAGGGTGCATCTTTAGAAGCGGGATCACTTTACCCTCAGCATAGGGTGCATCTCTAGAAACGGGATCACTTCACCTTCAGCATGGGGTGACAGTTGAGATAATACAAGTAGGTGCAGAGATAGTGTGGGGTGCGATAGTATATTCGTTTCAGAACTACATTATCTAGTTTATGATACTTTCCTGTTCCAGTTTATACCTATCATGCCCTTATTTTTATTCCCATACTGAAGAGTCACTAGACTTACCAGGCTTTATGTCTGACCCTATTTTCTTTCGTCTTCTTTTCTTCCGTTCCCCCTCCCCTCCCCCCAGGTCCGCAGGGAGGAAATAACTCGGCTTAGTCAGATTCTCTAAAGCTTCAAGATAGTTGATGTACGGTTTGGAGTCTCTTTCCTTGGTTATGGCTGTTGGTCACACTCTATGGGGATTTATGCAGTTTTAACCACATTTTATGCTTCTTTATTTTAAAACCAAGACAGAAATGATGCTGTAATGTTTTTGGAAGTTGTTATGAGACAATTATGGAAATGTGTTGTATGAACAAGTATTTTATGAAATAAAAGATCTGATGTTTTCCGCTGCTTATATATACATGTGTTTATATCTGTCTTGTGATTTATCTGTGACTATTACTTACAAACCTCCACCAAAGTTAAGGCAGTCCCTTGTGAGTGACCTTAATGGAGGATGGGGTGTTTCACTTGGTATCAGAGCATAGGTTTTACCAGACTAGATAAAAAAAATTGAAACTATTTTCAAAAAGAAGTTTAAAGAAGCATTTTCAAGAAAAGTTTTGATATTTTAAAAGGCATAATCCCGCAAAAGCCATATGCACTATCTATCTATCCTTCGTTTTGAACCTTTCCTTTTGTTTCAGCATGTCTGGAGACCTTAACCTAGAAGGAGTACCGATCCCCGGCTGGTTCCGAAGGTACCTAGAGGCTAGGGCCAATGGTACGGGCCAAGCAGACATTCCTCATACGGTGGCAGCAGTTCCTCCTCCTCCTCCTCGTGGAAACACTTTCGCTAAGACATGTAGAGACTTCAAGGCTATGGGAGGAAAGGACTTTTATGGAACTGAATCATTTGTGGTAGCAAGGAACTGGCTGAAAGAGACTGAAGATTTATTCGTTATCTTCGAAGTTGATGACAGGTAGAAGATACAGCTAGCAATTTGGTTACTTAAAGATGAAGCATCTTATTGGTGGGAGATCACCAATGCGGAGAGGCCAGTGGAAACATGGGAAGACTTCAGGATAGGATTTGAGATGAAATTCCTCTCCCAAGCTGAAAGAAGCCTGCTAATGGAGAAGTTCCAAACTCTTAAGCAAGGGAGTATGACAATCAGGGAGTACGTTAATCAGTTTAATCAGCTGGCCAGATTTGGGTTGGACTTAGTAAACACCCAACACAAGAAGGCGCTTCGCTTCGTCAAAGGTTTGAATGAGCCTCTACACAGCCTTGCTATGACTCACGTATCCACGGGAGCGACTTATGAAAGCTTAGTAGACATGGCATTGCTACACGAGGAAGACAAGGGCAAGAAAGAGACTAAGGTGGAAGAAAAGAAGGAAGGTTTATAGGCTAAGAAAACAGACTTCAAGAAAGGCGGGAAGAATAACAAATCCCGTGAAAAGAGAAAGTGCAATTTCTGTGGCATTGTGGGACATATAGCAAAATACTGCAGAAAGAAGAAGGCAAAGACGAATGGTTGTTGCTTCAGTTGTGGCGAGACTAGACACTTGGCTAAGAACTGCCCAAAGAAGCGGGGGCAGGGAGAGAGGACTGGATCCACCTCAGGCGGACAAGTTCACGCGCTGGTGGCACCTCCACAGGAACGAGGTAGAAATATTTCTGTATAAAGCTTAGTTTATTTGTATGATCATCCAGTTCGCACTCTCTTTGATTCTGGTGCATCACACTCCTTTATTTCATTTGCTTTAGTGGAATCTCTGCACCTAGACACTAGTATGGTAGAAGATCCCTTGGTTGTTTCAAATCCAATTGGGGGCTCGGCTTATTTGTCGATGGTTTGCTTGGATTTGAAAATCTCTATTCTAAGTGTTGAATTTAGATGTAGTGCCTTTGTTTTGGGCTTCTCAGGGTATGGACTGATCTTAGGCATGGACTAGTTATCCATTAATGGTGCCATTCTTGATTGTTTGAAAAGAGTGGTAAGGCTCTTGACTCGGCTCAGTAACACTCTAGAAATTTCTTGTAATCCCTTGAATGCTATTATGCTTAGTTATCTAGAGTCGCTTAACGCTTCTGTTGAGAATTTGCTGTCGGTTAGAGTAGTCCTTAAATATCCGGATGCCTTTGAAGAAGTGAAAGGCTTACCTCCGAAGCGGGAAATAGACTTCCGCATATATCTTGTTGATAATGCAAAGCCCGTAGCACTGCATGTTTGACACATGGCTCCAAAGGAGAGAAAGGAGCTCAGTAACCAAGTTAAGGAGCTTCTCGAGAAGGGGTTTATAAGAAGGAGTATCTCGGAATGGGGTGCTCTAGTGGTGTTCGCCACCAAAGTAGATAGTTCACTACGTCTTTGTATGGACTATAGGGAGCTAAACAAGCTGACTAAGAAGAATAGACATCCGCTTCCCCATATAGACGATTTGTTTGATCAGCTTGTAGGTGCGTCTATCTTCTCCCAACTTGATTTAGCTACTGGTTTCCATCAGCTAAGGGTAGCTGAAGATAGCATCGATAAAACGGCATTCAGAACCCCAGATGGTTTCTTCGAGTGGCTTGTCATGCCTTTTGGTTTGACGAACGCACCCGCTTATTTCGTAGACCTGATGAGCAGGGTGTTCAGAGAATTCCTCAATAATTTCATGGTGGTCTTCGTAGACGATATTTTGATCTTCTCAAAAAATGAGGAAGAACATGCTCAGCATTTGAAAGAGATCATGGATACTCTCTGTGCACATCAGCTACGAGCCAAATTCTCCAAGTGCCACTTTTGTAGAAAGGAAGTAAGATTTCTGGGGCATATAGTGTCCAAAGAGGCATTGGTTGTGGACCCTGCGAAAGTGGTGGCAGTGCAAGATTGGAAGACACCAAGAAATGCAACCGAAATTCAAAGTTTTCTTGGGCTAGCCGGTTTTTACCGAAAGTTCATTAGGAATTTGGCAAAAATCTCAGCTCCACTCACAAGGCTAACAAAGAAGAATCTGGCGTTCACTTAGGATTTAGACTGCGAGTTTGCTTTCCAACGATTAAAAAGGGCTCTCACAATAGCCCCAGTTCTGACTTTGCCAGATGGAAGCAAAATGTTCACAGTATATACGGATGTTTGTGGTACGGGGCTAGGCGCTATTCTGATGCAAGAAGTGAGGGTAGTAGCTTATGGTGGAAGACAATTGAAAGTGCATGAAAAGAACTACCCAACCCACGATCTTGAGTTGGCCACCATCGTCTTTGCGCTTAGGTCTTGGCTCCATTATCTCCTAGGTGAGAAGTTCGAATTATATACTGACCATAAATCGTTGAAATATCTCTTCTCGTAGAAGGATCTCAACTTGAGGCAACAAAGATGGATGGAGTTTCTTGCCTCGTATGATTTTGAATTTTCCTATACTCCCGGCAAAGGCAACGTAGTAGCTGACGCGTTGAGCCGAAAGAAACTGACCTTAAGCCCTCTGTTTGTGGAAAGGCAAAGCTTGGAGTATATAGCCAGTTTTAACTTTAGGCCCTCCTCGGATTTTGTACCGGGTTTGTTAGCATCTCTTGAAGTACGCCCTAATCTCTTGGACTCGATAGGGGCTGCACAACGAGAAGACCCTCATCTTGTGGATGTAACTAATAAACTAATTAGGGGTGAAACTTCCAGTCACCTCAATAGGTACTCCATCGATGATAAGGGTTTGCTGAGACGGGATGGAAGGCTATGCATCCCACAAGCTAGGGATTTTGTGAAGAAGGTTCTTGAGGAGGCACATCATTCCAAGATGATAATACACCCAGGTGGAGACAAGACGTATAAGGACGTAAAGAGAGCTTTCTATTGGAGCGGCATGAAGAAGGACGTGGCAGATTTCGTTTCTAAGTGCGTGACATGCCAACAGGTCAAGGCGGAACAAAAGAAACCTGGAGGACTGCTTCATCCTCTAGAAGTCCCGCAATGGAATTGGGATAGCATCTCAATGGACATCATTGACGGGTTGCCTAGGTCAAGAAGAGGCAATACTAGCATTTGGGTAATAGTGGACAGGCTTACTAAAAGCGCCCACTTTATACCTATCAAGAGTAGAAGGACTGCTTCGTCTCTAGCTTCTCTTTATCTCAAGGAAATAGTTCAACTCCATGGAATACCCTCCAACATAGTGAGTGACAGAGACCCCATCTTCACGAGCGAATTTTGGCGAAGTCTGCAAGAAGCTGTCGGCACATGGTTATGTTTGAGCACGACCTATCACCCCCAAACTGATGGTCAGATAGAAAGGGTGAATAGATTACTAGAAGATCTTCTAAGACTGTGTGTTCTTGACTTCGGAGGGACTTGGGAAGATCACCTTCCTTTAGTGGAATTCTCCTATAACAACAGTTACCAAGCCACCATCGGTATGGCGCCCTTCGAAGCTTTGTATGGAAGACCTTGCCGATCACCAACTTGTTAGGGGGAGTCCACTGACAAGACTATACTTGGGCCAGCCATGATTAGAGAGACTTCAGAAAAAGTGGAGTTGATTTGAAGGAGAATGAAGACTGCCCAAGACAGACAGAAATCCTATGCCAACAAAAGAAGGACCGACCTTGAGTTTGAGGTTGGGGACAGGGTTTTCCTTAAGGTATCCCCTCTAAGGAACATCGTTCGCTTTGGATCCGCAGGAAAGCTAGCATCAAGATTTGTAGGACCATTCCCTATCATCGAGAAGATTGGGAAAATGGCTTATAGAGTAGATCTGCCTGAAAGATTGGCTGGAATTCACAATGTCTTTCACATTTCTCATCTCCGGAAATGTCTACATGAATCAGCGGAAGTGGTGGAGCCAAGCATTCTAGAAGAAGCCGAAGTGGAACGCGAAGCAACTGTGAGGAGAGTTCCAACTCGAATCATAGGAACTGAAGTCAAAAAGCTACGCAACCGCGAAGTAAAGCTCGTCAAGGTTAAGTGGAGCGACGCCGAGGAAGAAGAGACTTGGGAACCCGAGGATAGAATACGCACGGCCTACCCTTTTCTTTTTGAGGGTACATCTTTGACCTCTCTTTTTCCTTAAGTTGAGCTTGTATCTATCTTGTTAGGTATATCTCCTCGATATTATCCTTTATCCTTAGGTAGAAAACCCTTTGGATGTAAACATGTATTTGAAACATGTTATGGTTGATGGCTGCAAGTGGTTGCAGGAGGTTGCTCGCGGATGCATATACACACACAACCTAGGTTTTAGATCGGCTCAATCACTTCATACTGCATATGCATATATGTACTCATGTTTGTATGTGGTTGAAACTTGATATGTTGTCATATGGATATCACATTTGTATTGATGGTTGCACACTCATGTAGAATTATGAGTAAGGACAAATTTGCATACATAATGGATTCATGACACTTACATGATTTGCATTAAGGAGGTCAATTGGATCAGTAGACCGCCTTATTTTGCATTAGTTAAGGACATATACACACACCGTGCATATAATCATAAAGCATTAGAAGTATTTCAAGGACAATGGATGCCTGTGTTTGTTGGTTGAGTAGATGGACGATCGGATGTTAGGACTTACGTTCTCCTAGAATTGAAGATTTCGGGGACGAAATCCTTTAATGAGGGGAGAATGTAACACTCCAAATTTTCCGTTAACTGTAACTTAACAAATTAAAGTATAAATAATTCTAAATGATGAAATCAAGGGAAATGGGTTAAGCCACTGCGTTCGTCTCGAAATTCTGCTGGAGATAGAGTCCAAGTTTGCGTAAAATGGATATCTTATGAAGAAGATATGGACGAACGAAGTTGGGCAGAAAACCAGGAACGGGTCAGAATGCACTGGCGCACTTGGGAAGTGCGCCAGAACAAAATTGAACTGGCGCACTTGGGAAGTGCGCCAGTAATATTTTAGCCTGGCGCACCTGCCAAGTGCGCCCAGGTCAGAAAGACCTGCTGGTCAGGCCCTGGCTAGCCTGGTCATGGTCTGGTCGAATTCTGAGGCTTGGCTGAGTCAATAGGGCTTACATGTCACTTTCTGGTTGGCTTCTCTTGAGATGGATGGTCTGGATTCACTCTAGCTTTATCGACGGCTCTAATTAGATTGAAATTCTATAGATACAAATCAAGTCTAACCCTAAATTCACACAAATAATATAATACTAAAGCCGTCATGCTGCTGGAAAGAAACTAGGAGTGGCCGTCAATTAGAAAGCTTAGAGACAAGCCAACACTAGAGCTAAATACGAATCAAAACAACATTAGTCTGCCTAAAGAAAAGCATTTCAAATCCAGAATTCAGAATCCAGAATCCAAGTTCGTCGTTCCTTGTAAGTATAGTGATTTTTCTGATGAGAATAAAACTAAGAATTGATTCGATGTAAATTGGAAGTGGAATTGTGCTATTATGTAACGACGATGTTATTTCATATCTATGTTTTGAAAATATTGTGTTGCGAATGAAATTGGGATGTTTGTGATATAATTAAGATTGATGTTGATCCTATTGTACTTTTAGAATGATAACAACATCACAAGCAGGTTGTATAGTTCATGATTATATGATTATATAGATCGTTTGTGATTAGAACCTCATGTATATACTTTATGCTAGAAAATCTTTATGCCTAAATGGTTATGTTCATATACATGCCCCTATGTTTATGTAAAAGTCGCAAGTTCCTAATTCGATGTGACGGCAAGGAATTTCGCTCGGTCCGAACCAGTCTCTAAACCGACCCAGACCGTTCGAAACGCCCTATCGTTTGAGAACACAACAAAATCAGGCCGCATACAAAAGAACATTTCATTGTATATTACAACAATGCATCAGATTACAAGAATATACAGAGTATAAATGAATATTACACAGAAATAACAGAGATTTAAATTACATTTAAATACATCGCAGCGGAAAATAATACAATACACAACTAGAAGGAGATACACGGATACAAAGTTTTCCGGATACCGTTCCAGCTGTAAACCAGGATCCTGTGAATATAAATCTGCAAAACCAAAACTACTAGCTGCCCGTGTCGAAAATAAGGGCACCCAGAGTTTAGGTTAAAACAATAAACTCCAGGTCAGTCATGTGACTGGTGTGAGAACTAAAACAGTTATTAATCTTTGTTTTTAAAGTTTGGTAAATCAAGGGACCACGCCGTATAACACGGAACGGGTTTCCTCCCAAGAACACCAGTGCAGAAAACAAACAGCGCAATGCTAAATAAAGAAAAATGAAGCTATTATAAGACCCAGGTCCTATCACACAATGCAACGCAAGCCGGGGGATAGGGTTTTTACCTTATAATAGCCAAGAATGCTTGATACGATTAAAACAAATCATTTGATACTATTATAAGTGTATAGTGTATAAAACAACTTCAAATCATAAGTATCAATCATAGGCGGCATGAATGCCCCATACCACTATGTCGCCATATATAGGTTATACAATCAAAATCGCAAAGTCACGTATTTGGAAATTGGGTTTCCATCTATGAACCGAGGCAAAAGATAGTCCTCAACCGATTCGATACTCTCTAGCCCGAGCCTCAGGACCCAGACTCAGGTGGGCCCTTGGATCGTCAGGGCCGGTCCACCGATGTGGATTAAAATGCCTGAACATGCGTTCCCCCGCCCTATGGGGCGTAAATGAGCCAACGAATGACTCCATCGGACTCGGATCGTCCGATCAAACCGAGGCGCCTCGCAACAGCAATAACCACATAAGTCAAACTCGTTAGGGCGTGTAAAACCACTGACGCCACTTCTAACTAGAAAGAAACGCATGCCCTCCCTGAGGTCCGTCTCCCGTTTTTGGTTCATACCGGGTGTGAAACTCGCGAAGGAAACGTTACACAAAGCTTCGCCACAAAGGCCATGCTTTGATCATCAACCACAAGAATTTGCTTTTCAACAGAAGCCTTGATCATCTGCCACTTAGGCATGCCACACAGGCAATTCACTCCATGCGTTTGATATCCATCAATATATAACCCCTGAGCTCGTACGTCTCAGAGAAGGGCGTTAAGCAAGAGAATAAATTCTCCACCGCCAAACAGATATATATTTAATAGAGATCAATCACACGGACTAAAATCCAATGTCAGACACACAGTCCATTTACAAGTCCGTTCTGGGTCTGAACGAAACCGGAGGCACCTAGTACCCCGCATATCCATCGATCTCCATGTACGTCTGGACGATCACCAACTGTTTCCATCTTCTTGGGTGTACAGCCCAATCAAGATCGTCATAAATCACCCAAACGACGTGAAGACTTCCGGTCTTCGACCACCGTCTTCATCTTCGACTTATCGTCGTATCAGTTATTCAGAATGGGATAAACCCGGTCTTTCCGAATAACTCGCGTATATTTTAAATAAGTGTTACACAAACACAACATACGCCTCATTCCAATTCATTAGTCACTAACCGTAAATTAATCAAGAGAATAATTCCCTAAATATTAACCCCGAAGGCCGAAACCAACATCAGATCAATATCCAGAAAACCATTCTGCTTGGCTAACCGACAGTTAGTTTCTAAATTTCACATTCATAGGGAAAGGTTCCCATTAATTTTATCCAAGATAAATTCTTTATATTTATTCTTTTGAATTTCGATTCAACTAGTCGGGATTAACGAAACTTACCGAAGTAATCATTTGTTTTAATTTCCCAATCCCAACCTATTTATCCCATGAAGTAAAACTGTTAATACTTCATATCTAACACCACAGTGTTATCGGTAAATTCAATTACCATTTCACGTTCAAATCTAATTAAAGATTTAACTATCGTCTGGAGCAAAACTGGTGATACTCCATTCTCGACCATTTCAATCTAATTAAAGATTCATTAAAACTCCACTTAGTTTTAATCGTTAACTGGGTTAAAGAATCAGTGTCATTTAAAACACAGTTCACGATAAACCCAAAATCACCTCCCATTAATTATCGGGTTAAAGAACGAGTGTTATTTAAAACAATGTCCACGATAAACCCAAAAATCAATACCAATTCAATTCCAATTAAATATTATTTAATTGGTGCACTTCATTAAATCTAATAAAAAGATTTAATCTTTTCTCAACTAGGTTCAAGAACAGTGTTAGTGAAGACACCATTCACGACAAACCCAAATCACATTCGATAATCAATACAAGGCTCTGAATAGAAAATATATCGGTTTATATTCAATATCAAATTCTACGATTAACAAATGTCGTATTGGAAATAACGATATAAATATATATATCTTTCAAATTTCCATAACAACATCGGTATAATCACGAATTCCAACATCGAAATATTCCGAAGACAATTTCGATTCAAATCCACTCCAATGCAATCATTGGAAATTCTGGTTATTTTCAAAATCATTTCAAATTCAATTTATTTATTTTAAAAATAAATAGAATTATAATTCTAGTTTAAAACTAGTTCATTTCGATAAAAATCTATTTTTATCTTTTCAAATATGGAGTTTTTCATCCCAAATCTTCACAAATCATTTCTTATGATTTTACACAAATTATTACTATTTTTAATAATTTTATCAAGGCCTATACAGTCGATTTCCATCAACGGCCATCGAACTGCACTTACAGCGACCTTTTTCAAATTTGATTTGGACATAATTCCAAATCCAACCGCTATATTTCTAATTTCTAATATTCTTTAGAAAGCTCTTTACGATACAAACCCAACGGTTCCGGTTTCAGGAGAATCCGACGGTCGGATCTCCCGCAATATCCGTTCGAAGTCAATGGTCGAAATTCGCGAACTGCCGCGGCGCGTTCTATTCAGGCCATTATATTATATATATAATATATATAATATATATTTCGTCGATTTCTATTTAAAACGAATTATATGGATAGTTTTAAATTCGTTTCAAAAACAATTTCAACATCCATTTCAATCCAAAGCAAAATTGAATTCTTCTTTATAAATTCGTTTTAAAATTCATTTCTATTCAATTCAAATTTCAATTAAATTTGAATTCATTTCAATTCCTTTTCAATTTGAATTCGTTTTCAATTCAATTCAATTTCAAAGTCGTTTTCTATTCATTTTATTTCGAAATCGTTTTCAATTCATTTCATTTCGAAATCGTTTTCAATTCATTTCATTTCGAAATCATTTTCAATTCATTTCATTTCGAAATCGTTTTCTATTCATTTCATTTCGAAATCGTTTTCATTTCATTTCATTTAGAAATCGTTTTCAATTCATTTCATTTCGAAATTGTAACAACCCACAAAATCAGGACCAATTTAAAAATTTTATTTTAGAAAATTTTAATGAATTTTGACAATTTAAAATAATTTATTTAAATAATAATGATCACAAATTTGATTCAAATCGAAGTTAGAATGAATGATTTAATTTTTATTATAAAAAGAGTTAGAAATAACGCGGTAGTTTGAAAAGTCAAACTTGAACTTTGACTGACCGTACAGGATGCAAAATTTAACGAATTTTAGTGAAACCAAAAATATTAGAATCTATTTAAAAATATCTTTCCAACGAATCCGAAAAATCGAGATTTCATAACGGAAATCAAAAGTTATGGCCAATTCAATATTTAGAAAGGTCGCTATGAAATTTATAAGGGCCAAAATGCTAAATTTTGCAGAATAAGGAATTAGGACCCGAAACCATCTCCATTGGTTTTAGAATGTTGTTTACATATAAAAATGACTATAAGAACTTATATTTTTGAGTTTCGGAAAAATTCCACTATTTTTGGTATTTTTAAATATTAAAATATACACCTGAAAAATAGAATTTTTGCAAACGAACTCCGAATTCGACGAAACCAGTTTCTATGGATTCGGAATATTAAATTAGGGTAAAATTCTAAAATTTATAATTTTTGGAATTATTTTGTGGCCTGTATAATTTTTACAGTGGAAATACAGCCTATTTTCAGACTTCGGAAATTCATAATAAATTCATATGGAATCGGAAAATTACGAAATCAGGTTCGTTGGGTTCGTAATGACCTGAAATAATTATGTTTAAAATTTTATTAATTTTGAAATCAGCATATATTTATAAGGATTTTTGAATTGAAGAAAACAGTTGAAAATTGAGTAATTGGGCACATAATGATATTTGGGCCCAAACCAAAATTAAACCATGGTATATATTATCTTTTTTCTGAGTTTTAGGGCTGAAATTCGAAATACACAGCAGCCACTCTCTTTTCCATCATTTTTTCTCAATTTCCATGGCGGCTCCCTCTTCCTCTAAAATTCATAAAAAATAAAATCTCTTCAAACCATAGCAAATCATATGTTTTCTCGAAGGTCTCGACGATACGAAGCTAATGGTGTAGTCGGTTTTGTCAAACAGCGCTCGGATTCGCCGGAATCTCGTCTTAAAGCTCGCTGTTTTCGAAATTCAGAAGCTCAAAACGTAAATCAAGAAATTCCCGTGAATCGAGGAAGAATTAGACGAAGTCACGAACACGGAAGTTCTTCGTCTACGCAAGACGAAGATGCTCAGAAAATTTCAGGCAGTTTGGAGATGTGAGGCGGCCTGTGGGACCCGCGAGGCGAAATTCTTTCTAGGCGATTTCCCGATGATCGGAGAAACTTTAGGGGCGGCTCTTTCTGGTGGTGGTGCGTCTCGCCAAGACGAAGACATTGGCGGTGGTCCCGTGGCGTCAGGTGGCCCGAGGCAGCGGCAAAGTGCGGTCAAAGTTCGGCGGTGAACAGTGTTTTTCGGTCAATGGGCTGAGGGTATTTTCTATTTTATTTTTAAATTATTTAATTAATTTCCAGAACTTTGAAATTGCATAACTCACTCATACGAAGTCGAAAATCGACGATTTCAGGTGCGTTGGGATCGTGGCGACGAGATGGACGCGTGGACACTAATTTTGTCCAATTCTGAGACAGTGAAATTTTTAGGTATTTTCACGAATATTAATTAATTATTTAATTACCCGATCTTTAAAAATTCATAACTCTTTCATACGAGGTCCGTTTGACGAACCGTAAATTGCGTTGGAATCACAAAATTAAGAGCTTCGCGATGGCGCAGACCGCAGCTGAAAAGGAGACAGCAAAATTTTGGCCAAAAATTCAATGTGAGGATTCTAATTTTATTTGTTTAATTAATTATAAATTATTTTCTTGCATTAAAAATAATTGTTTGATCGTTTAATTCTGACCTGAAATGTTGGGTGTTGTTTGGAATGATAATTGTTGCTTGTTGAATGATTGTTGTACATGATTTGCAAATCCGCTTGGATTTATATATATCTTATTTGCGGTTGGAGAAATGGGATCTAAAATGAGATCATAACATATTTTATTCAGTATATATATATATATATATATATATATGTTAAGATTGGAGTAGGACTTGTAAAACAAATAAAATCCTCTTTTATTTTTAGAACATGTACACAAATGAATTTCTTTTTGTCCTAAAAAAAAAAAAGAGTTTTTATTTACATTTCTGTTATTAATAAAAGGACAAATATAAAAGAACAAGTTTTTATTTACATTTCTTTGTAAATAAATGAACACATTTAGATGTGATAAAAAGAAATAAAAAGACAATCTTTTTATATTGGAAACAAAAAGATGAAATTTTGACGATGAAAATAAAAAGACAATCTTTTTATATTTAAAATAGAAGAAGTTATCATTTTCATTGCAAAATAGAAAAAGTCATATTTTTACATTGCAAAATAGAAAAAAAGTCATATTTTTACATTGCAAAATAGAAAAAGTCATATTTTTACATTGCGAAATAGAAAAGATTATATTTTTACATTGTAAAATAGTAAAGTTGATATTTTTACATTGTAAAATAGTAAAGTTGATATTTTTACTTTGTAAAATATAAAAGATCATATTTTTAAATCGCAAAATAGGTTAATCATTTATTTACACCTTCCTTTGTAAATGATAAGGCTAAAAATATGTTATTCACATTATTGATGTTTATATGGTGAAAGAAAAGAAACAAAGTTTTGTTAATCATTTTGTTTACATTTTCATTGTAATAGAAAAAGAGTAAAATATGTAAATCATTTTGTTTACATTTTCATTGTAATAGAAAAAGAGTAAAATATGTAAATCATTTTGTTTACATTTTCATTGTAATAGAAAAAGAGTAAAACATGTTAATCATTTTGTTTACATTTTCATTGTAATAGAAAAAGAGTAAAATATGTAAATCATTTTGTTTACATTTTCTTTGTAATAGAAAAAGAGTAAAACATGTTAATCACTTTGTTTACATTTTCTTTGTAATAGAAAAAGAGTAAAACATGTTAATCACTTTGTTTACATTTTCTTTGTAAAAGAGAAAGAGTAAAATATGTCAATCACTTTGTTTACATTTTCTTTGTAATAGAAAAAGAGTAAAACATGTTAATCACTTTGTTTACATTTTCTTTGTAAAAGAGAAAGAGTAAAATATGTTAATCACTTTGTTTACATTTTCTTTGTAATAGAAAAAGAGTAAAACAGGTTAATCAGTTATGTAAATAAAAAGAATAGAATTTAGAAATATATTTATTTACATTTCCTATAGTAGGTAAAAATAGAATTGTTAATGCTGAATATTTTCTCGTCATTTTGAATGCGGTAAAAATAGAATTGTTAATATTGAATATTTTATCGTCATTTTGAATGCGGTAAAAATAGAATTGTTAATATTGAATATTTTATCGTCATTTTGAATGCGGTAAAAATAGAATGGTTAATGTTGAATATTTTATCGTCATTTTGAACGCGGTGAAAATACAATGGTTAATGTTGTCATTTTTATCGACATTTTTAGTGCGATAAAAATAGACAATGTTAGTGATTCATTTTTATCGACATTTTTAGTGCGATAAAAATAGACAATGTTAGTGATTCATTTTTATCGACATTTTTAGTGCGATAAAAATAGACAATGTTAGTGATTCATTTTTATCAACATTTTTAGTGCGATAGAAATAGACAATGTTAGTGATTCATTTTTATCGACATTTTTGGTGCGATAGAAAATAAAAAGAACAGGAACATGAGAAGCAATTATTTACAACTCCTATTGTAAATGAAAAGAGTAAAAATATGAGGACCACTTTATTTACAACTTCTTTTGTAAATGAAAAGACCAGAATATGTTGATCATTTTATTGGTATTTCTATGGTAAATAAAAGAACAAGACATGTGAATCTTTTTTTTTTTTTCATTTTATATTGTAAATGAAAAAGAACAACATTCTTGTCAAGACTTGATTAGTGAATTTAAATTGTCATTTTGAGTTAACATGTCAGTGAATTAGAAAATGAACATTTTTTGTCATTAAAAGGATTAGTTAAAAATGAACATTTTGTGTCATTAAAAAGGATTAGTTAAAAATGAACATTTTGTGTCATTAAAAAGGATTAATTAGAAATGAACACTGGGTGTCATTAATAAAAAAAGAGTAGATTAAAAATAAACATTTTTTTTATGCATAAGAAAAGAGACTAAAACAAAATACTCATTTTTGTATATTAAAAGTGAATTAGACAAAATGGATATTTTTGGCACATTAAAATGAATGAAGTAAAAATAGACATCTTTATTCATTGAAAAATATTAGACAAAATTCTCATTTTGTTGCATTAGAAGTTAAGAAACAAAATCATCATATTTGTTTATGTTGAGAAAAAGAATGGATTTAAAATGTATGTTTTCATACATTATAAAGAATGAATTAAGGATGTATATCTTTATACATTAAAAATAATGAAGTCAAATATTCATTTTGTCATTAAAATGAATGAGACCAAAAATATGTATTTTTGGTAAATAAATAAAAGTCACGATTTTTATGGTCATATGTTCATAATAAAGAGTATTGAAATATTTGCCTGTGATGTTGTATTTTGATGTGTTAAATGTGATGTTAGTATATTCAAAATTGAATATTACACTTCCATTTACAAGTCATCCGACTTGTTTATGTTATTGGGTCGATTATTTTTACACATCGCCCAAGTGCACAAATAATTTATTATTTGTTTGTTGGCTGAAAACCCCACACGGGTATTGGGACGATACTTGACTGACACAAATCCCAATGTTATTATATGTCTATCGATTGATCGACAGGCTGCGATGAGCGTTATTGTTTTATTTTAATGCTCACACAGTTGACATTGTCACTCTGGTTGTTAATGGATGGATTGAGGATTATTTCCTGTTTTACCCTATACATGAAATGTATGAAACCCATATGACCCAAATTATATGGTACATGGTTGAGTCGCATTCCAATGCAGAATTTCTTTTTTAAATAAAGAAATTTTATATAATAAATGGATTTTTGTAAAATAAAAGATTTTGTATTATAAAGAATATTTTACATTCAGAATCTTTTATATATAGAATATTTTATGGATTATTTTAAAACATGTTTTTTTTATATAGTAATGAATTAATATCTTTAAGATAAATATTTTATGTAAGATTAGTAGATCTTAATAATTATGGTTGGTAATTGATATGTAGATTGGATTTGTAGTGGACGATGTTTTAAATAACATTTATCCTTTAATCCAATTTACATTGAAATTACTATTTGAAATTTATAAATCTATTTTATAAATTGAAAATCAAAATTGGAATATTAATAAATCTTTTTAGAAGGATTAAAATGTAATTTATTTTATCTTTGATAAAATTAATGAGAACCTTTTAACATAAATAATAATTTTTATTTAAAAGGATATTCAAAGTTGGAATGTGGCGTATGGTTGATTTTAATTACAAATACGCGAGTTATTCAGAAAGACCGGGTCTAACCCATTCTGAATAATCATCACGACGATCAAGAGTCGAAGATGAAGACGGTGACTGAAGACCTGAGAGCTTCACATCGTTTGGTTGATGGTGACTAATATCTTGAATTGGGACTGATCCACCAAGGCAAGGTAAAAGTGATGATCTTCCAGACGTACTGGAGATCGACGGATACGTTGTTTCGTTCAGACCCAGAACGGACTTGTAAATGGATAGCATGCCTGACATTGAAATTTATTTCATGTAATTAAATCGGTTTTTATTTAATATATAAATGCATGGTGGCGGAGGATTTATTCTCTTGCTTAACACCCTTTTGCATGTTAAATAATTACCGATCGCATGATATGAGTTGTTGATGTGGCACGCCAAGTTGCAATTGAACAAAGCTTATTGTTGCAAAGCAGAGCCTTGTATGATGATCAAAGCATAGTCTGGTATGGACATAGCTTTGTGTAATACGTTACTTCGCGAGCCTCACACCCCGGTTGAGTCTAAAACGGAGCAAGGGAACGCAGGGAGTGCGCACGTTTCTTTCTAGCTAGAAGTGGTGTCGGTGCTTAAACTGGCTGACATTTTACTTATGTGGTTGTTGGATTTGAGGTACCTCAGGTATATTGGTCGTATTGTGGCCAATCAGAGACCCGTTAGGATCGGGAAACGTGTGTTCAGGAATAACTAATCCAGTCCATTGCACCAGTTGGACAGAGTACCAACACGGGGACGGACCGGCCCTGCAGGATCCAAGGGTTGGACAGAGTACCAATCCTGGGCATTGCTAGAGTGTCTCGAATCGGTAAGGAATTCGCTCCTAGCCTTGACTCAGATGGAAACCCAAATTTCCAATACGACATCACGCGGTTTTGATTGTATACCTATATATGGCGACATAGTGGGATGGGGCACTCATGCCGTCTAGGATTAATACATTTACTTTGATGTCCTTCAATTTGGTTGCACACTATTATTATATAATACCGTGTTTATCGTATCAAGCATCTTTTGATCATTATAAGGTAAAACCCTATCCTCCGGTTTACGTTGCATTGTGTGATGGGACTTGGGTCTTATAATGGTTTCATTTTTCTAAAAAAAGCATTGCGCTATTTTGACGATTTACTTTAGTCATGCACTGGCAATCCATAGGAGAAAACCCGTTCCGCGAAAGTGGCGTGGTCCTGTGATTAGCCTTATTATATTTTATAGGTTAGGTAGAATTCTCACACCAGTCCCATGACTGACCTGTAGTTTTGTCCACTGGCAAACTCGGGTGCCCATATTTTCCACACGGGCAGTCGAGTAGCTATTTTTGCAGATATATTAAACAGGATTCTGGGTTGGAGCTTAAAGCTGTGTCCAGAGATAGAAAGTCTTCCGCTGTGTTCTTCCGTTGCAGTATATTACATTTTTGTATTTATCTTCCGCTGTAATTATATTCCAATGTACTCTGATATGTATATTCTGTACTCTGATGTAACATTATATGATGATATGTTATAAAAGTCTTCTGTTGTTGTTTTAATATGTTGTATGCCCAAAGTTAAAGTATTCGTAGATTTTCACTTTTTGGGTCAGACCTGTGTGGTTTATGGTCGATTCAAAGGGTGGGTATTTGCGGGTCTTTACAGAAATCGTTTTCTATTTAATTTGATTCAAATTTCATTTCAAAATATGCGTTTTCGAAATCAATTTTCAATATTCGTTTTAAAATGAATAAAATCGATATAGATATCGTTCACGTCAAAATGGCGTCAATCTAACCAACACGGCTTCATATATTTCTATTTTTAAATATTCTATTCAACAAATGAATATTTATTTTTGTCAACACACGACTAATCTCAACGAATGAGTACTGTCCACATGTGACTATTTTTGTTAAATTATTTCGTTCAACACATGACTAATCTCAACGGATGAGTACAGTCAACACATGAACCTTTATTTTATAATATTCTTTATTTTTCAAATTGGAATGAGGCCCAATCAATTACCATATAAAGTTAATTATATGGATTTTCATACAACACATGTATAATAGCATTGAAAAATAATCAACCATCAACCAAAGTGCACTACACTGTATAAGCATCAAATATAGATATCTAACGCTTATAACAGCCTGTCAATCAATCGATCGACATATTTAATCAATCAGGATGAGTGAACTTCAAATTTCATCCCAACACCCGTGTGGGGTTTCAAACAATCAAACACAGATTTTATTTGTGCAGTTGGGCGATGTGTGAAATTTATCGTCCCAATCAATGTCCTTCAAATAGGTGTACATAAACAAACCGTCCGGTTTGTAAATGAATATTTTATTTTATTCACTTCACGTTAAAAATTATATTTTTAACGATAAAACATTTTATTTTAACATATGAATTTCTATTTAGTTCATTCTTTAAATAAAATGATATTTTTATTTTTCTAACTTATTTTAGAAAATTTCGGCGGCATAACGGCGCGATACTAGAAACGGGACGAGGCCTAGCCTTATCCCCGGTTTAGTGAAGGCCCACGACATTTACACATCAATCAATTTCACCAAACAACCAAATTTCAATCAAATATCTAACCAATTTATGCAACCAAACAAACAAGTCCATGGTCTGTGGACGATTGTGTCGGGTGCTGCTAAGCACCGTCTGCATCCTAGTATATATTTATAACTAGAAAAAGAAATTGAAAGGTGAGAAGTTCTCACCAATAGCTATCCAATCATCTTGACTCTTCTTTGATAGAAATCTTTGTCGTTCTCGTCTCTTTATCACCTTCGTTGCCCGTAGCCACTACATATGTAAAAATCGAATTTTTACTTCGCTATTCAATATATAAAAATCACATTTTTACTTCGATGTTCAAATAAAAATCACATTTTTACTTCGATGTTCAATATATAAAAATCACATTTTTACTTAGATGTTCAATATATAAAAATCACATTTTTTTCTTCGATGTTCAATATATAAAATCACATTTTTACTTCGATGTTCAATATTTAAAAATCACATTTTACTTCGATGTTCAATATATAAAAATCACATTTTTACTTCGATGTTCAATATATAAAAATTACATTTTTACTTCGATGTTCAATATATAAAAATCACATTTTTTTCTTCGATGTTCAATATATAAAAATCACATTTTTTACTTCGATGTTCAATATATAAAAATCACATTTTTTCTTCGATGTTCAAAATATAAAAATCACATTTTTTCTTCGATGTTCAATATATAAAAATCACATTTTTTTCTTCGATGTTCAATATATAAAAATCACATTTTTTTCTTCGATGTTCAATATATAAAAATCACATTTTTTTCTTCGATGTTCAATATATAAAAATCACTTTTTTTTTCTTCGATGTTCAATATAAAAAAATCACATTTTTCTTCTACTTCATATATAAAGATAGACGCTTTATTCTATATAAAATTATATTTATATATTTCTACTTCATATATATAAAGATCGAATTTTTATCATGCTATCCTCCCTATAAAGACTTCGCCTTTTCACATATAAAGATTGAACCTTTTCAAATATAAAGGTCGAACCTTTATGTTAATAAATCTCTTCTTTTTATACAATGAAAAATCAAGTTTTTATTTGCTACTCTATAATGAAAATTCTATTTTTAAAATTAAAAATCACTTCTTTTATACTTCGCTATATAAATAAAAATAATATTTTTATATTCTCAAAATCACATCTTTTCATTTATAAAAGTCGTATTTTTCTAACCAGAAAAATCTCATCTTTCTAATCTAAGAAATCATATTTTCCACCTTATGTAAATCATATCTATATGTTGCTACCGTATATATAAATATCGAAACTTTATTCGCATTCATACAAATGAAAAATCAAATCTTTATTCATTTCAAAATTGAACCTTTTTGCATATATATTAAAAAAATAAGAACATTTTATTATATTGTATATAAAAACTGAAATTAAAAATTGAATTTAGAAATTAAAAATAACCTCTCGCTGGTGGGGTTTGCTGCTGTGTAGCGGGGCGGAGGGGAGTGCTCGCGGAGGTCGGACAATCGGCGTTAGGGCCTGGTCTTCACGGTGGAGGGATTGGACGCGGCTGTCATACGGCTTTGAGGGCGATTTGAAGTAGAAGAGAGAGAGAACGAGGGGGTCGAGGGTGGAGCGGAGGTGCGGTTTGGGTGGGGGTGCGATCGACAGTCGGTGGGGCCATGGGGTTTGGGGCTTTGCGATTGGGGATCGGTTTAGGAGAGAACGGGGGGAGAAAGAAGCGAAGGAGGAGCGACTGGAGGATCGGTAGGGGCGGTCGGCGTCTGGCGCCGGTGGTGGCGACTCCGTCGAGGTGGACGACGGGCTCAGCGCCCTCTTTCCTCTTTTTTTTTTTTTATAAAACTGAATCGAGAATGAGGGGGGGCCAGAGGAAATAAAGGAGAAAAGGGAGCGTTTTTTTTATTTTTAATTATTTATTTATTTTATTTTCCCCCAAAAAGCAACTTATATTTTCGACCTCTAAACGAGGCCCACCGCCTGTCGTCCATAGCTAATAACCCCCATTCCAAACACAATGGGATATGTATCGCAAGCTGTTTCGACCGTTACAATCAGTTTCCGTTAAATTTACATTTAAATCATTATATTGAATTTTAAACGTACATTTCAAATTACTGGGGTCACATACTAACTAGAAAAATTCACGAAAAATATTTTCTAGCTCCGTATTGACGATACGGTCCTAACAAAACTAGTTTCGTCGAATTCTGAGACTGTTAGAAAAATGGCCAATTTCCAGTCGATTAAAATCAACTGAAACTGGTCAAACGCGTTTTCCTTTTCCACGCTCACATATTGATTCAAAAAATTATGAAATTTGGAATCTAGCAATAACTTGACACTGCGGATCCAACAAAACTGGTTTCGTCGAAATCCGAGGTCATTTGCAAAATTCCCATTTTTAAGGGCCTGAATTCCATAGCGACTATTCAGAATTTTCAACTGGACATATCTTTTTATCCCCGCTATGAAATTTTGATTTTTCGGACTCGTTGGAAAGGTAGTCACAATTAGATCCCATTATTTTTGGTTTCACTAAAATCCGAATTGTTTTGCACCCGGTACATTCAATTGAAGTTTGAAATCGAATTATCGAACTACCGCGCCATTTTCAATTTCTTTTATAATTATATATAAATATTTATATTCTAACGACGACGTATATAATATATACGTTCTAATTATATTCAAAATAAATTTCTCGTCGATTTTATTTAAAATAATCTATTTTAAATATTCAAAATTCGCTGAAATTGCCAAAATAAAAATTTTAAACTGGCTCAGATTTTCCGGGTTATTACATTCGATCCATGTCAAGATCCACTTTAGTACATGTTTCATGTTGTAATTACATATGCGATTGGATCTAGTTCACACCCTTGTCATAAATTTATACATATCTATGAAAAAGTCATATTCTTTTCATGTGCTAGTGATGTTCGATGTTATGCCTAGATACAAAAAATATTTTAGACCTAAGTTGTCTAAATCATATGCTATTTCATGTGGCACCTATTTGGTTAGACCCTTATTTCAATGCAAGTTCACATATATGTAAAATTGATTTAGGCTATGCTGCAAATTCACATATATGTATATTGACTATTTTGCAAGTTCAAATCTATGACATTCATGTTGGATATTTTGCATGTTCACACCTATGATGTTCATATTGACTATGCCAAAAATACCAAGTTTACACCTATGTTATGTTTATGTTTATGAATTCCCTTATGCCTATTTGTGTGTGCTAAGTTAGGCTAAGTCTTTAGCCTAATATCATATGTTAAAAATTATGCGAACGAAAATTAGGCTAAGATTGTTAGCCTAATGTTTAAACGAGGTAACGTTGGGAATATTAGAAAACTTGTCATAAAAATTAATGAAATTGGCATGTTTGTCACATGGCAAAATTGGTGGCATTTAAACGGTATAAATTCTTATACCAAAAATGTTAAACTTGGAATGTGGGCCATAACATTTTATTGTTGACAAATTTACATATATTAAGTGATAAAGACAAATATGTAAATTTAGAAAATACGAATATGCTTAACACGAGGTTGGATTGAGTTGTGATGTAAATCTGCCCGGACCCGCCCGGATGTCCAGTAGTCACAACAATACCTATCCAATGTGGGTGATTAAACATGAAGCCCAATAAGGACCCGAGGTTAGACTAAGTTACGGTGTAAATCTACCCGGAACTGACCGACACATCCAATAAACATAACAATATATGTCTAATGTGAGTGGTCGATGCTTTAAAAGGCTAAGGACAGATGGTAGGGTTAAGTTAACAAAAACACTTAACCAATTCAACATGTTAATGAAATTGATGGGTGGGGTTAGGTAAATATAGACACTTAACCACTTAGCATGTTTTACTTGAAATCCCTAGTAACGGGGACCCATTTCAGCAGTAACCCAATTTGGTATCATGGTACCCTGAAACTAGGCAGGGTGGGGCACGATTACTGGGCTGATTGTAAGCGATCAAAGAGACGGCGGTGGGTGCAACAGTGTGGATTCTAACGAAGTGCGGGCGTGCACGCACTTCAGAGTAGACAAAAAGGGCATTGGGGGCACCATTAGTATAACCTATGCATTCTGAGCTCTGTGTCGGTGTTGCCACCATGGGACTTGATACACCCCATGGTGGGGCAAGCATAGGTATCTACAATTTCCGGGGGCCGTAAGACACAGATGATTATGCGAGTAGGAGGCGATCTTTAAAATAAGGGGATCACTTTACCCTCAGCATAAGGTGCATCTTTAGAAACGGGATCACTTCACCCACAGCATAGGGTGCATCTTTAGAAACGGGATCACTTTACCCTCAGCATAGGGTGCATCTTTAGAAACGGGATCACTTTGCCCTCAGCATAGGGTGCATCTTTAGAAACGGGTCACTTTACCCTCAGCATAGGGTGCATCTCTAGAAACGGGATCACTTCACCCTCAGCATGGGGTGACTGTTAAGATAATACAAGTAGGTGCAGAGATAGTGTGAGGTGCGATAGTATATTCGTTTCAGAACTACCTTATCTAGTTTATGATACTTTCCTGTTCCGGTTTATACCTATCATGCCCTTATTCTTATTTTCATACTGAAGAGTCACTGGACTTACCAGGCTTTATGTCTGACCCTATTTTCTTTCGTCTTCTTTTCTTCTGCCCCCCCCCGGTCCGTAGGGAGGAAATAACTTGGCTTAGTCAGATTCTCTAAAGCTTCAAGATAGTTGATGTACGGTTTGGAGTCTCTTTCCTTGGCTATGGCTGTTGGTCACACTCTATAGGGATTTATGCAGTTTTAATCACGTTTTATGCTTCTTTATTTTAAAACCATGATAGAAATGATGTTGTAATGTTTATGGAAGTTGTCATGAGACAATTATGGAAATGTGTTGTATGAACAAGTATTTTATGAAATAAAAGCTCTGATGTTTACCGCTGCTTATATATACATGTGTTTATATATGTCTTGTGCTTTATCTGTGACTGTTACTTACAAACCTCCACCAAAGTAAAGGCAGTCCCTTGTGAGTGACCTTAATGGAGGGTGGGGTGTTTCACGAACACAATGGAATATGTTTGTAAGCCCATTCGACTGTTTCAGTCAGTCATTCTTAAAATTAGAATATAAAAAAAATTCAAATTTGGATTTGACCGTACATTTTAATTTGCTGGGGCCACAACTGATTCCACAAATTCCCGAAAAATTAAACTAGCTATGTTGGGACGATACGGTCCCAACAAAATTAATTTCATTGAATTTGGAGACCATTTGAAAATTGGACTTTTTCTGGCAGATCCAATTCAAACTGAAATTACAAACGTGTTTTCCTTGGCCACACTCACATATTAATTCAAAAAATTATGGAATTTAAACCCTAGCCATAAATTGGCATTCTGAATCTAGCCAAAGTGGTTTCATCGAAAACAGAGACCATTTGCAAAATGTCTATTTTTACAGGCTATATTTATATTAAATTTCATAGCGACTATCCTGAATATTCAACTGGCTATAACTTTTTACTCCCGCTATGAAATTTCAATTTTTCAGATTTGTTAGAAAGATATAATTAAACAGATTTAAACATTTTTGGTTTGACCAAAATTCAGTTTATTTTGAATCCTGTACATTTGGTCAGAGTTCAAAGTAAATTTTCAAACAACCGTGCCATTTCAAGCCCGTTATATAATTTAAATAAATTTATTCGTTCTAACTTCAATTTAAATAAATTTTTTGCCATTATTATTTAAAATAAATCATTTTAAATATTCCAAATTCATTAAAACAGCCAAATTAAAATTTTAAATTGGTTCTGATTTTCCGGGTTGTTACAATCTCTCCCACTTAAAACTTTTTGTCCCCGAAATGGAAACAATAGTAAAGTTGGAAACAAAATAGAAACGCAAAGTATTGTAAATGTACCTTGCTTCAGAGCTAATCAGAGATGTCCACTCTGCACTTAGGATAAGCTTTCTTAATGCTATATTCGGTTTCCCAAGTATAGTTTCTAGGATCTCCGCTCCACTGCACTTTAACTAAATGAACCTTCTTGTTCCTTAGCTCTTTAGTTTCTTTGCCAATAATTTTTGTTGACTCTCTTCTAAATGCTAATTCTGGAGCAATATCCAAATCCTGCTGCGGTGCGCCTTCTACTACTAGATCAGGATCATGCACTTGCTTTCGAAGTTGAGATACGTGAAATACATCGTGCACTCCTAGCAACTAGTTAGGCAATTGAACCCCATAAGCAAGAGTTTCAATCCTTCATGTATAGGAAATGGACAATAAATCTAGGCACCTTCCCTGTTTTCCCGAATCTGACTACTCCTCTCATCGGAGAAACTCTCAAATAAGCATAATCACCAACAACAAATGCTAAATCTCTTCTTATAAAGTCTGCATAACTCTTCTGTCGGGTTTGAGTTGTTTGTAATCGTTTCTTGATGAAATCGACTTTGTCTGTAGCTTCATGAATCATATCGGAACCCAATACTAGTCGATTTCCAGGTTCTGCCCAACATGCGGGAGATTTACAAGGTCTACCATATAATGCTTCGAATGGTGACATTTCTAAGCTCGCTTGATAGCTGTTGTTTTATGAGAACTCAACTAAATGCAAGTGGTCTTCCCGCGATCCACCGAAATCAATAACATAAACCCGCAGTAAACCTTCAAGTATACGATTCGCCCTCTTAGTTTGGCCATCTGTTTGAGGACGATATGCGGTGCTTATATTTAACTTTGTCTACAGCTCTTCCTAAAATGCTTCCCAGAATTTACCAGCAAAAATTGGATCTCTATCACTAACAATACTGATCAACACTCCATGTGGACTAACGATTTCTTTGAAATAAATCTTCGCTAGACTCTGAGCTGTTCTAGTCGATCTAACAGGTATAAAATGGGCGGTCTTCGTGAAACGATCTACGATCACACATATACTGTCATTATCTCTCCTTGTCCTAGGTAAACCATCTATGAAATCAATGGAAATTTGTTCCCACTTCCAATTCGGATCTCTAATGTTGTAACAATCCGGCGAGCTTCTGTTGATCGTTTTTGACTTGTTGGCAAGTGGAACACCTTAACGTATAACAAAATGTCTCTTTTCATAAATCTCCACCAGAAGGTGCGTTTGTTATCATTATACATTTTACTCACTCCTGGATGGATACTAATTTTGGATTTGTAACATTCATCCAGTACTTTTCTTCTGAGCTCAGAAATGTTCGGGATGCAAATTCAGCCTTTTAACCTCAGAACTCCCTTGTCATCAATTTGGAAACTCAAGGGTTCACCTTCTTTGATTCTCTTGCTAATCCTCTGAATAAATTCATCGTCTTTCTGAAGAGCAGAGATCTTATCAATCAATGAAGGCGTAATGGTAAGGCTAGTGATGATTAGGTTCTTTCTGCTAAGCGCATCAGCTATAACATTGACTTTTCCCAGAGTATACAATATATCTAGATTGTATGCTGCCAGAAATTCTAGCGAACGCTGCTGTCTCAAGTTTAAGTATTTTTGGGTGAATAAATACTTCAGTGACTGATGATTTGTAAATAATTCGAACTTCTCACCCAAAAGATAGTGCCTCCAGATTTTCAAAGAAAACACGATGGCTAACAACTCAAGATCATGAGTTGCATATCTCTTCTCATGCGGTTTCAGCTGACGGCTAGCATAAGCAACTACGTGGCCTCTTTGCATTAATACAACACCAGTACCTTCAATAGAAGCATCCGTATAGACGGTCAAATCTTGATTGCCATCTATAATTGTTAATACTGGAGCAGAAGTCAATCTTACTTTCAGCTCTTTGAAAGTCGCCTCACATTCTGGAGTCCAATTAAATCTTGCGTGCTTCTTTGTAAGCTTGGTAAATGAACCAGATATCTTCGAAAAATACTTAACGAATTTCCAATAATAACCAGCCAATCCCAGAAAACTTTAGACTTCTATGGGTGTAGTAGGCTGCTTCCAATCTTGAATAGCCGTAATATTACATGGATCAACTGAAATTCCCTCTTTTGATATGACGTGACCAAGGAACTACACTTCTTCTAACCAGAAAATACATTTGGGAAATTTAACTTTCAGGACGTTCTATCTTAGAATTTCCAACACTTGTTCCAAATGTTTCTCATGCTCGCTAGCAGACTTAGAGAAGATTAAAATGTCATCAATGAAAAGCATTACGAATTTATTCAATACCTCTCTGAATACTCTATTCATTAAATCGACGAAATAAGCTGGAGCATTACATAAGTCGAACGACATTACTAACCACTTATAAAATATGTTTGGACCTGTGAATGCTGTAAAAGGAACATATTCTTCGGCAATTCGCAGTTAATGGAAACCTATAGCTAGGTCCATTCTGAAAATTACTTGCGCCCCATTTAATTGATCCAACAAATCATCGATGCGGGGTAATGGATATTTATTCATGAGCATCTGCTTGTTGAGCTCTCGGTAATCAACACATAGCCGGAGATTACCGTCTGACTTAGGAACAAACACTGGCTGCGCCCCAATTAGAGAATCTCGGTCTGATCAGACCCTTCCATAACAATTATCGAGTTTGATCGCCCAATTCTTCTTTTTCCTTCAAGGTCATTCATCGAATTGAATGTACTACTGGCCTTGCAATCAGAATTAGCTCGATTTTGAATGCAATTTCTCTTCACGACGGTGAGCTATCGACTTCTTCGAATATATCCGCATAGTTTTTAATGACAGGAATATTTTCTAATAAAGTGGGAATAACTTCGAGAGAAGACCAAAATTCTTTTCTATTTGAATCTGAGCCTTGGCATGGTACATATATATTCCCTAGCTTCGTTTCAACTTTAACGATCCTTTCGGCACATCTAACTTCGGCTTATATTGCGTTAACCAATCCAACCCAAGAATAATGTCGAACTAAGAATAATTCATGGCGGTTAATTTGAAAGGAACCGGTATTGAGAAAAAGAGATATGTACTTTAAAATATGAACCGAGAACAAGAGATCATCCTATGGGATTATGAACTCTAACCGATTCTTTAATATTTCTTAATTTTAACTTTAACTTTTTAACAGTGTTACTTGCAATGAAACTTTGTGATGCACCAGTGTCAAATAATACTGAAACAGGAATATCTATAATAGTAAGGGTACCTCCCAAAACATCGGGTTTACCTGCTTCCAGAGAAGAAGCTGGAGGATTTGCTTTGTCATATACATGAGCTACTTGGGAATTCTTGAGCAAGGAATAGTTCCTCCTAATATGCCCCATCTTGTGGCAGTTAAAGCACTCATTAGAATTGCGGGGATTCTGACTAGAGCCTGCTTGATTAGTCTTCTGATGCTTTGGAACATTGCGTTGATTAGAGTAATGGCCGAGCTGGTCACAATTGTAGCATTTACCCCTTGGATTCCTATCCGCTTGAGGCTTTGCAGATTCTATGTTGCTTGCCTTGGGTTGCTTTCCAGAAGACTTGCATTTGTTGGTAGTTTGGTTCTTTGCACGGTCTTCTTCAAAGTTTCTCTTATCCAAGCTTTCTTAATTGCATGCCATCTCTACCATCTCGGCGAATGAAAGCTTAATGTGCCCCGTTGTTCTACTTTGGTACTTACGCTGAAGTCCATGAATGAATCTCTTGTTCTTCTCCTTAGCATTCTGAACAAGCTTGGCTGCATAACGGGACAGTTGGGTAAACTTGTTGAGATATTCCTGAATCGTGCGATCTCCTTGTTGGAGCTTAGCAAACTCGTCATGTAGACACTGCATCTCCTGGTCAGGGATGAGTTTTTCTTTGAACAACACTTTGAATTGAGCCCATGACATCTCTATCTCTAGCTCGTCTAAAGTAATGGCCTCCCACCATAATAGCGCTTCGCCCTTAAGCAAACAGGCGGCCAAAAATCTCTTTTGATGATCCTCAATTTTCTAAGCCAGCGAAGATGCGCTCGCATGTTTTCAACCAAGCTAGTGCTTCAGCTACAGTACCATCACCTGAGAATGGCGAGCCACCAAGATTTCTATATTTCTTTGCCACCCGATCGAGATCAAATGGTTGCGGAGGCGATGGTGGTGGTACTACAGCCTCAAGATTAGGTTGATTCTGAGCAGCGGTGATTTCACCCCTTCCTTGGCCTCGGCCTACTCTCCCTCTGCATCTAGCTCTAGTAGCCATGTATATCAATTCAGTACAAGCAATAAAATAGTCAGAACAACAGAAATGATAATTTTAAGGAATGGTAAAAACAGAAGAACATAAGGAAAAACGGTGATGTACCGACCAAATTATTATGCTATTCTGCTGTGCTCATTCTAGGACATTACTAATCCTATCTCTAATGAGCTACTCGCCTTAGAACACTACTGATTCTATTTTTAATGAGGTGTTTAATGTGTTTAATTCCAGAACTAAGATTAACCAATGCTCTGGTATCAGCCGTGATAACGTGAAACCCCGTGTCATGGAATTAAGGAATATAACACATTAATCAACATTAGAAAATTACATATAATAGCATAAACATGAAATAGAATAATTTACATCAATATGACAGTGGAATTATAAAATGTAATAAACATTAGAGTAGCACAGTCATAGGATAAAACTTAGTGCATAAAGGAAATGACCAGTCTACATCAAGATTACTAGGACATATACATCGGATAATACATAATAGAGATAAATCAGTCTACATCGCGATCAGCAGTACATATACATAAGATAATACTGGCGGATATGTCAATAGCCAAAATACAGAGAAGGTCAGTCTTCACCATCTGCCAAAATGCACCACATGCTATAGTGCTAAGCCAAAATATCACCTGCAACCTATCACTGGGCTGCCCATGTAAAAATAAGGACACCGGAGTTTGCAAGTGAAACAAACTATGAGTCAATCATGAGACTGGTCTGAGAAATCTACTTAACTGGTTAAATAATAAAAATAAGGCAAATCATAGGACCACGCTATTAACGCGGAACGGGTTTTCTCCAGTGATTGCGAGTGCATGAAATAAAGTAAATCTTTTGA
Organism: Allium sativum; assembly: GCA_030737875.1. Lineage (NCBI taxonomy): Eukaryota > Viridiplantae > Streptophyta > Magnoliopsida > Asparagales > Amaryllidaceae > Allium > Allium sativum. Next base: position 898,799,727 of record CM060912.1, read on the forward strand.
ATAACGCAATGCTTTTTATAAAAATGAAGCCATTATAAGACTTAGGTCCCATCACACAATGCAACACAAACCGAAGGATAGAGTTTTACCTTATAATGGCCAAACTATGCTTGATACATATAAAATAAAATCATTTTGTATTATCATTAGTGCATATAAGTTTCAAAAGCAATTTCAATCATAATGTACCAATCCTAGACGGCATGGGTACCATATATCATGTCGCCATACTTAGGTTTACAATAAAACCAGAATGTCATATTGGAAATTGGATTTCCGTCATGAGTCGAGGCCAGGGATGGCTCCTCACCACTTCTAGACAATCTAGCAAAGGCCTCAGGACTGCACACTCTGGGAAAACCTGGATTGGTTAGGCCGGTCCTCCCTTACGTTTGAAGATTAGTTACTCCTGAACACACGTTTCCCGGTCCTATCAGACCTAAACATCGGCGCCATAGAAACATATATATCCGAGGTGCCTTGCATTTCATCATCCACATAGGTAAAAATATTATAAATGTCTGGGCTCCATACCATGACACCACCCAAAACTAGAAAGAAACGTCTCCCAACGGTCCGATCCCATTTTTGACTCATACCGAGTTGTGAGGCTCTCGAATCAACGCTATACACAAAGTTATGCCCTTTAAGGCCTTGCTTTGATCATCAACCACATTAATTTTCTTTTCAACAAAAGCCTTGATCATTTGCATCTTTGTATGTCATGCTGTCAATCCACACCATACCATTGATGTCCACCAATATACAACCTCTGAGCTCGTACGTCTCAGAGAAGGGCGTTAAGCAAGAGAATAAATTCTTCGCCGCCAAACAGATGTATATTTAGTAGAGATCAATGGATATAGCACATAATGCACATCAGACACACATCCATTTACAAGTCTGTTCTTGATTTGAATGAAACCGGAGGCACCTTATTCCTCGTTCCATATGTCCAATACGGAAGAGAGGCCCTCGCTCATCCAGACGATCAACAAGTACGTCCAGACCACTACCACTATAACCTCATAAAGGGAGCTAACCATATCGAAGGCATCAGTAGCAATCCATACGATGTGAAGATCACCGGTCTTGCACCGTCTTCATATCTTCGACTTTTTATCGTCGATCAATTATTCGAAATGAGAATTAACTCGGCCTTTTCAAATAATTCACGTATATATAGAATTCAAATCAACTCTTTCTATGGTTAAATTATTTGACATCCACATTTCAGTTCATTAATATAATTTTCATGTCAAACACATCCAACCATCAAAATATCTGATAAACCGAGTGAAGTCGGATTATTTCCATTCCATATCGCTATATATATTTTATAACGATTTATCGCTATTTTTATTTATATAAAGTAGCTCATTTTAATCAAATGATGCTTCGGGTCATAGCTCGACCCTGGCGTTGTTTTTCTCCAAATTTGATTTACATATTTCTCAAAATCTAACCGTTGGATATTAACGGAGTTAATACCTTTGGAAAGATCTCTCCAACACGAACCCAACAGTTTTGGTTTGGGGAAAATCCGATGGTCGGATCTCTCGATATAATCGTTTAAAGTTACGATTTCAAAACACGAACTACAGCGGCACGATTCATTTTATTTTAATATATATATATATATATAATTCATTATGGCGCGATCTTTCCTCAGATTTAATTCAAACATTTCACATAATCTAACCGTTTGATCTCAAAAAAAATTATATCGTTGGAAAGATATTTTCAAAGCGAACCCGACGGTTTCAGTTTCGAGAAAATCCGATGGTGGAATTTCTCGGTATAATCGTTTAAATTCATGATTCCAAAACATGAACTACAGCTGCGCAATTCATTTTATTTTAATATATATATATATATATATATATATATAATTCATTCGACGATTTTCAATCCGTTTTCACTTCAAAAATTTGGTTATTGCCTTTAAATTTGGAAAAATTTCGCCATAACCTCCTTTATACGGAGAGGGGTTTGGAAATTTATTGGGTCGTATTAGGTACCCAATAAATCCAGTACAAGCATACACAATTTTTAGTGTCCTATTCTATCCTCGAGGGAGTGTGTAAAATTAGTCCAGAGATAAATCTCGTCACCTCGTCTAGTGTTGGAAAATAAATAATCCATGTGCCATATTTAATAACTAGAGAGACGTGATTATTGTCAACTCTACACCCATGTGGGGTTTTTAATTTAATCTAACAATTTACTGTTATATTCATTTTGTCCATATCAGTCCTCAATTCAACCTGTAATTCAATCATCTCCATATCAACATCTCGCTCGTATGGTAATCTCAACCTCGTCATACAAGCTCCAAATGCTTATATGGAATTATGATATGCTATGACATCAATAGTTCATCTTCGGTTCAACCAGAAATACAGTCATCGCCATACAAACTTCTCGCTTGTATGGTAATTCCAACCTCGTCATACAAGCTCCAAACGCTTGTATGGAATATGATATAGTATGCTATCTTCAAGAAGTATGCCATGTAATGTAGTTCAAAATTAATTGTTACTATCCTATGGCGATGTTTATAATCTCACGCAGAACAACCAGCACACCACATCCGATGGCATTCATAGGAGTAAATAAAATTGCGCAGCCAACTCATTAAGGTTTATCTATTTGTCGGGTACGCAAATATACTCAACAGCCAATCCATATACCTGTTTAGCATGTGTGTATATATGCATATCTACGCTAAAAATAATATTTTTAGCGAACAAATATTTATTTCCATACATGATTATTTTTAACACTTTATGTACATGTTAAAAATATTATTTTCAACTAACAAATATTTATTTCAACCTTTCGTTATTTTTAACACTTCATATACATGTTAAAAATATTATTTTCAGTCAACAAATATTTATTTCAACACACGATTATTTTTAACACTTCATATACATGTTAAAAATATTATTTTCAATCAACAAATATTTATTTCAACACACGGTTATTTTTAGCACTTCATATACATGTTAAAAAAATTATTTTCAATCAACAAATATTTATTTCAACATATGGTTATTTTTAACAATTCATATACACATTAAAAAAAATATTTTCAATCAACAAATATTTATTTCAATGCACAGTTATTTTTTAACACTTCATAAACATGTTAAAAATATTATTTTCAATCAACAAATATTTATTTCAACACATGGTTATTTTTAACACTTCATATACATGTTAAAAATATTATTTTCAATCAACAAATATTTATTTCAACACACAATTATTTTTTAACACTTTATATACATGTTAAAAATATTATTTTCAATCAACAAATATTTATTTCAACACAAGGTTATTTTTAACACTGCGTGTACATGTTAAAAATATTATTTTCAATCAAAAAATATTTATTTTAACACAATTTTTTTTTTAACAGTTCATATACATGTTAAAAATATTATTTTCAATCAACAAATATTTATTTCAACCTTTGAATATTTATAAAGGTTCATACATATAATAAAATTGATTTTTATTGTTCAAACAACTTATTTCAAACATGTATATTTTTAGCGATTCATATATAAAATATAAATGTGATTTTTATTGTTCAAACAATTTATTTCAAACATGAATATTTTTCTAACACATGAATATTTCAGGAAATTTCGGCATTATAGCGGCAGGGTATTTAGCACCGGCACCGTGTCCAGCATGGCCCCTCTGCTATCCTAGGCCTTGCAGTATTACAATACTTTCATTTCAATGATTTCCACCGTATCATTCATTTTCTCAACACAATAAATATACCACAAACACAACCAATTTTGTTGCTTCCACAATCAATCATTCACAATCACAACCAAAGCGATTTCACAACACTATCAATTTATATCATCAATGTTCTATGGACTAGGGGAGTGTGTGTATATATATATATATCCATTTCAATTTCATTTCGATTCCATTCAACGCACATATGATTTTTTACAATGTATATATAACATATATATCGCATATATAATTTATACATCGCTATTCCATTCAAATTTGAATTTAGAAATCTTACTTTGGGTTCCACTGCTTCGTTTTTTGTAGAGAGCTCCAAATGTGTTCTAGTCTCTTCTAGAACTAGTGTATGATGTCACGATCCCGGTGTCTCTTGTTTCACTGGATTTTGAAAATATACGAAAAAGATACGATTTTTATTAGTAAACCACACTTCGCAACACTTTAAAGCATTATATACAGTCTAAATATTGACAATCGTATGCCTCAGCAATACGTTCCAAACTAGGTTTAGAGATTTTTTCCAAATTGTTGCTTGAGGTGATAATATGGTTGCGCTACCTAGAAGAGCTCCGAGAGGCACTCAGATCGATGGTAACTGCAGCTAAATCGGTGGAGGATCAGAGGAGCAGCGGCAGTTCGAAGTCGGTGGTTTTGGAGGCTCCGATCTCGACGATGATGCAACGATACTGGGCGTGGTGGATGAGGATTTGAAGAGGAGGAGGAGCACTTTAAAAACCTCAACTGGAGCACTTGATTTTATTGAGTGGATTTGTCGGAATTTAGGAGAGAAGGTGGGAAAAGTAGCCGTCGTCGGTCGAGCGAGGGTTATGGGTTTTTTTATAAATTTTTTGGAAAATTTAATTATGAAAGAAATTTTATAATTTGTCCATTTATAGTTTAAATTCTAAAATAGGATTTTCTAATACGAATTCCAAATCAAACCCAACAACTGTCGGCCCTAGCTAAATAACTCCATTTCGGACACAACGGAATATGTTTCATAAGCCCATTCGACTGTTTCTGTCAGTTATTCTTCAAATTAAAATATAAAACATTCCAATTTGGATTTGAATATACATTTTAATTTGCCGGGGCCACATACTAATTCCAAAAATTCCCAAAAAATTAATCTACCTATTTTGGGACGATACAGTCCCAACAAAATTAATTTTGTCATATTTGGAGACCGTTTGAAAAATGGACTTTTTCTGGTTGATCCAACTCAAACTGAAATTACTAAACGCGTTTTCCTTTGCCACGCTCACATATTAATTCCAAAAATTATGGAATTTTAACCCTAGCCAAAAAATGACATTCTAGATCCAACCAGTAACAACCCAGAAAATCAGAATCAATTTAAAATTTTATTTTAAGGAAATTTTGTTAGAAAATACGTTAGAATTTAAAATTATCATTGTAGAAAAAAAATGTTAACAATAAAAATTTGCATTTTTATTGTTCATAAGAAATGATGTAAAATGACCATAGTTTGAATAGAAAAGTTTAACAGTAAAAAAAAATTTACATTTTTATTGCATGTGAGCAATGATGATTAAAATATGTCACATTAAAAATTACATTTTTAATATAAGAATGGTACAATAAAGAAAAAAATTCATTTTTGATGAAAATATTTTTTTTACATTTAGAATTACATTTCAATGTAGAAAGAATCATTTAAAAAGATTCATGTTGAAATATGTTGTTACATTTAAAATTACATTTTTAATGTAGAATGATGCATTCAAAAAGATTCTAGCTTGAAACATGTTAACATTAAAAAAGCCTTAGGAACTTTAATAACATTTATTAATTTATATTGAAATATTTATTGAAAATAATGTGTAGGTTATAAATGAAATAAATTCTGACAATATATATATATGTCTATATATATATATATATATATATATATATATATATATATATTTAACTGTCCTCTTAAATATTTCCCCTGTCAACTCAAATTTAACTTTTAGGAATTCAAAACGTAGATTACATGTTCAAAACCTTCATTAATTAGCCAATTTTAAAATGTGAAAAGTTACAAACATTCATTTCTAACAATAATATTTAATACTGTAGTGTTAGTTCTAATTTCTAACAAATAGCATTAATCTAGCATTCATTCGCTCCATTTTACCCTCTCTCTTTCATTGTTATCTACTTTTGAAATTTGTAGAAAAAGATAAATGTGTCATTATAGCGTGTAATCAAAGGGGATTCAAGGAAACATTTATAAAAGCACACTTTAAACATAAAACATATTTATTCGTAATGCACATGCATGATTTCTGGAATAAAAACAAAACTTTGTCCCACTGTTGAAGTTGTAATTGCCTTGAATTCTCACATGTGTTTCTGGAAATGATTTATTCAAAAAAAAAAGTGTTACAGAAAGATAAATAATTAAAATTGATATGTTTTCCTATTTTGGGTTCATAACTAAAAAAACACAATATGAGTTGTGATATGTTTAAAATGGTCTTAATCTACTATAGATAAAAAATTATTTAATTATACATTCTTGAGTTATAAGTTGTTACATAATAGCTTTATATTAAAGCAAATACACGCACTATTTAATAGGAAAGATGAAAATGATAAATTGGACGATACAAAAAATATTCCAAATATATTAAGGAATAAGATATTAATTTATCTATGCTGTGATAAGTCATGGAAAGCAAGTGAAAAGCGTAAACAATTAATTTAATAAGATATATTAATAAATAAATCAATCAAATATGGATATGGGTGGAAATGAATATAGGCGGAAATAAATACCATTATTCTTAATTGGTGTTGAAGTCGAATTAAGTAAATCTAGAAAGGTTCCAATTTATTTTCTAAAAAATTTGTCATTCACTACCCATTTTATTTTTGAAATTTGGAAAATTAATAATATAATATTATATATTCCCTCATAAACCAAACACTCATTCATTCTATACCCTAGCCGCCACTAACAACTTCAATGGCTGATACCGTTCCAAATTGATTCCCCAATAGTTCCCAATCAATTTCAAATTAATTCAAAATTCCACAACCAAATCATAGAGATTCTTTATGGCTTCCAATCAGATTCTAGCGTTGTGAGGTGATGGCTGCAGCGGTTTGAAGATGTCGAAGTTTGGGTTTGGTTATCACAGAAAGGAAGATGATGAATAACAGTAAAGGGCGATCAACGTTTTCTTAAGCAAAGGTTAAGAGAAATATTCAAATTAATTATATAGTTAATTCATAAATGTAATTAAAATTGCAAACAACCATAACTCTTTCAAATTGAATCAGAAATGAATGGTTTTTGTTGCGTTGGATTCGTAGCGATGAGATCTACAACATGGAGACAGAAAGAGAATCAATCAGAATTTTTGATAAAATTAAAGGATGGTTTAATTTTATCAAAACCATCATTATTAACCGATCAAGGTGAGATTTCTCAATCTAAAATTAAAATAAGAATATATATATATATATATATATTAGATTGATTGTGATTATGTTATTGATATACACTGTATAAAACACATATTTGTGTCATATAAAATTTAGATTGGTTGACTGATTTTGGTTAGGGTGACTTGTTGAATTATATTTTTTTCTGTAAGATAAAAATATAATCTTAATCATGTTATGTATAAAATAAGATGCCATTTTGTTAAATCATGTCATGTCCATTTTATTAAATCGTGTTATGTCCATTTTGTTAAAACATGTTATGTCTAAAATAAAGATTCTATTTTGTTAAATCATGTTATGTCCATTTTGTTAAAACATGTTATGTCTAGAATAAATATGCCATTTTGTTAAATCATGTTATGTCATTTTGGGTAGAAAACATATGTCAATAAAAGTATGTCATTTGTGTTATAAAACATATGTTAATAAAAATGTCATTTTGGATCGAAAACATATGTTAATAAAAATATGTCATTTTGGATAGAAAACATATGTTAATAAAAATAAGTCATTTTGGGTAGAAAACATATGTTAATAAAAATATGTCATTTGTGTTAGAAAACATATGTTAATAAAAATAAGTCAATTGTGTTAGAAAACATATGTTAATAAAAATATATCATTTGTGTTAGAAAACATATGTCAAGAAAAATATGTCATTTTGGATAGAAAACATATGTTAATAAAAATATGCCATTTTGGATAGAAAACATATGTTAATAAAGATATGTCATTTGTGTTAGAAAACATATGTTAATTTAAATATGTCATTTGTGTTGGAAAACATATGTTTATAAAAATATGTCATTTGTGTTAGAAAACGTATGTTAATAAAAATGTCATTTTGGATAGAAAACATATGTTAATAAAAATGTCATTTTGGATAGAAAACATATGTTAATAAAAATATGTCATTTTGGAATGAAAACATATGTTAATAAAAATATGTCATTTTGGATAGAAAAAATATGTTAATAAAAATATGTCATTTGTGTTAAAAAACATATGTTAATAAAAATATGTCATTTGTGTTAGAAAAATATGCCAAGAAAAATATGTCAATTTGGATAGAAAACATATGTTAATAAAAATATGTCATTTGTGTTAGAAAACATATGTTAATAAAAATATGTCATTTTGGATAGAAAACATATGTTAATAAAAATATGTCATTTTAGATAGAAAACATATGTTAATAAAAATATGTCATTTGTGTTAGAAAACATATTTTTTAGTTAAAATGCCATTTATGTTAGAATATATATTTTGTAATTAAACATGTCATTTATGTTAGAAAACATATTTTGTAACAAATATCATTTATTTAGAAAATATCATGTGAATTAAAAATGTCATTTAATGTCATTACATTAGAAATTGTCATTACATTAGAAAATGTCATTACATTAGGAAATGTCCTTACATTAGAAAATGTTATTTAATTAAAAGTGTCATTACATTAGAAAATGTTATTTAATGTCATTACATTAGGAAATGTCAATACATTAAAAAAAAAGTGTGTTAATTAATATGTCCTTACATTAGAAAATGTCATTAATTAAAATGTCCTTACATTAGAAAATGTCATTTAATTAAAAATGTGATTACATTAGAAAATGTCATTTAACTAAAAATGCATTACATTAAAGTTACATTTTAAATGTAGGTATGGTCCATAAAAAATTTGCATTGTTAACATTTACATGTTATAGAAGTAGAAAATGTTCATTTGTTTAATATTAACATTGACATGTTAGAGGAGTAGACAGATGTACATTTATTAAACATTATCATTATGATTTTAGCGATGTTAGAAATAATTAAAATTGGATAAATTTATTAACCAATGATTTATATAAATTGTTGTTGTCTGAAAACCCCACATGGGTGTTGGGATGATATTGACATACACTAGTCCCAATATGTAACGACCCGCATTTTACGCATCAAAGGATCGTAGAATATTTATTTCTTTCACATACAAAGTCGTATGGTCATGTAACTTTGGGGGATGACTATTGGGCTCATTTCCTATGTTCAAGATTTTTGCCAATTTTAAATGACCGTTTTTCCCCAAGCTGATCTTGTTTCGGCCATAACTTTTGACTGGAAAGGAGTTTTGACCTGAATCCACTTCCATTAGATCCGGATGATGGTTTACCTTTCTGTAGAGTGGTCATATGTGAAAAATGGACTTACCATTTGGGAGATATGGCTGAAATAATGTTTAGAAGGTGAAAAACTGATTAACCAGACTAAATGAGGTGATTAGTGAATGGGCCCATAACCATTATCGGGATTAGGGTTATGGGGAGGCTGAAATGAGTTAGGGTTTCACTCTATTTTAGTTTTCTAGCTGCCATCTACCTCTTAGAAACCCTAACAATGGCCTCCACCTTCTAATTTCATCCTAAATCGCTCTCTAATCAAGGATTAAGCTTAGCAAAATCAAATCAAGGAGAAATAGCACCATTTCAGAGTTAGAGCTGCTGTTAGACATTGGTATTCGCCCAAATCAGAGGAGCTTCAGTTCTGAAAGTTTTAGTTGCGGCAAAGGTGAGTGATTAACCTTGTTTTTACACTAATTAAGGGTAATTAATGATAAATAGTGAATTTATACATGATTAAATTCTGGAAAAATATTTATAAATTTTGAAATATTGTTTTTAGGCCTCTGTTAGAAGTTTGGGTTAATTTGGTTAAGTTTTGCTAATCCTATCATTAGATTTACTTAAACATGATTAAGGGGAAAATATGGGTTTTGGGTATGTTTGATCCATTTTAACATATCAAATTGTTGTTTTGGTGTTTGTGGTCAATTCTACATGTTGCTATGACTGTATGGTGTGCTTTGTGATTGTTTAGAACAGTTAGAATGGTCGAAAACGCCATCATGTGGCGTAAAAACAGTCGTTGGAAAAGTTGCAGGAAATGACCCAAAACCGGATCGGATCGCCCCCCGTTATCCGAACCGACCCGATCGTGAATGTGAAGACCACGCGCTAGAGGACTACTCACACCTGAAGCTCATGACCTGAATCCCTTCCACGAACCGGTGCACCCTGATCTGAACCGTGCTTGCACCCACGAGAAGGAAGCCATGACTGAACCACACCTTTCCTCCGATCTGAACCGGGGAACATGGCATGGACCACGAACCGGTGACCAAGAGGGAGGAGCACGATCTGGTTGCCTTCTCCGAATCAAAGCATTCTGATTCGACATGTATGGAGCAAGCCGATCCGAACCAAGAGGAGGAGTTACGAGCTGATATGACAAGAGCACCACGACCCGACCTGGACGAGGCACCATGAACCGAACCTAGGTGATGATCACGAACCAAATGGAGATCAAATCGATGGGTTACTACGATCCGAAGCAAAGTGAAGTGAAGGGCCAAACCAATCCAGAGGAGACCAAAACCCGAGATGCAAAGGTAGTCCTAATGGGAAGTAGAACTCAGGATCCAGTTGGGAACCAACGAGTCAACTTCATGATTGGGCTTTGCTGCGGAACGTGTGCTAAGGAGTTATCGACGTCCATAGCCTTGATTCACCACTGAGAGAGACGATTGTTAGGCTATGGATCAGTGCAGTGAGGTAGTAATTAATCCATGGGGCAGAGTGATCGTAGCATGGCTATGAGCCAGTGTAATGGAGTCGTTATGACTTCATGGGGCAGGGTGGACATAGCAAGGACTAGTGGCTATGGATCAGTGCAGTGGAGTCGCCATGACTCCATGGGGTAGAGTGATCATAGCAAGGATTTGGGTGATCGAAGTGGTGGATATCGTATGCTTTACGCACTGAGTGAGTGATGTGAGGATGATTGCTATGCTTGATTGTTTGACATCACTATGACATGCACACCGCACCCCCGTATCTTTACACCATATGTTAGTGTCACCTTAGAGTATTGTACATCTTGTTGTCCTAACTATTTGGTTGCTGGTCCAAGTTCAGGTATGTTTTATTATACCTGTTATTGTTCTTTTTTGCTGCTTATCACTTATACCAGACTTTTGTCTAATCTAGAGTTTTATGTCTCTTCTTATTACTTTGGGTGCTCTTAAACGGGCAGACTAGAGAGAAGTCAGGTGACTATGCACGAGTAGCTGTCCGGAGACGAACAGGAGGCTTCCACGTACTATTCTATATATATGCTCCCTGTGTCGCTGTTAGTCACTACTTTGGGCATTAGTAGTGCCTTTACTTTGCTTTAGAGACAGTTTTGAAAGTTGTAATAAAGATGATGTGGAACATAAGCTGTATTTGGATTTTCGGCTGCTATGATGGTTTAGTTTCCAGCTTATGCACTGTCCAGCCTGTTTTATGTCAAGTATGTTATTATTATATTTTATTCCATGTGCTGTGAGACATTCTACAGGTTCGTGTCTAGTTCTAATTCCCTTCTTTTCCTTTCTTTGGCGACCATCCCGTGTTGGTTAGACACTGGCACAACGCACTTTCATTGGAAATGTAGGATGGTGCGGGGTGGGTTGTCACATTTGGTACCAGAGCTCTAGGTTGCGTAGTTAACCTAGGGAAGACACCAGAGAGAGATAGTACGTATATGAGATTGTGTATTTGTGGTATTTTGGTTTTCAAAAAAAATAATATATACTATTAGTATATTTAAGGATGAAGTCGCACCGCACTAGCACCACTGAAGAGATGGTTAATCGTTTTCTTCTTACAGATTGAACGATGAGCCAATATACTAGGGGTACTGGTAGAGGAGCTAATAATGGAAATGTTTCCAATATGAGGACGATGTTCACTGACTTCATGAGAGAGATGCTTAGAAATGTGCAAGGAGCAGTTTCCAATACTGCAAATGGTGGTAGTGCAGGCGCTTAGGGATGATTTCGCCAAGCTATGCAAGGATTACACTAGCCTTGGTGGGAAGCCGTTCCACGAAACGAAATCGGCTACAGAAGTTCAGGATTGGCTTGATAGCTATGAGCGCATTTTCGAAGATTTGGGTATCGAGGATGCGATGAAGAGAAAGCTAACATCCTGTCGGCTGCAAGGACGGGCGATGAATTGGTGGAATGCTATTAAGGCAGCAACTCCCGAGGATCAAGTTACATGGGATCAGTTTAAGGCCCAATTCAGTGAAAAGTTCGTTCCAGCTGCTCAGAAGTCAGAGTTGTTTAGGAAATTCTTGGAGCTTAAGCAGAATGGTAGGGTAGTCTCGGAGTATATTACAGAATTTGATAATTTATCCAAGTATGGATTATCCCTTATCGACACTCCCGAGAAGAAGAATGAGAAGTTTATAACAGGCTTATATCAGTACTTGGGGGAAAGGCTTATAAACCATATCGATGAGACGTTTGAATCAATTGTGGGGAAAGCTTTGAAATCAAAGAGTCTACACCCTAAGTCGAAAACTGAGGTTGCATCTGTAGAGGAGCCAAAACCGCAAGCAAGCGGTGGAGGCAAGAATGGTTCTCAGAATAAGAGAAAGCAGAATCAGACCAAGGATAGCCAAAAGAAGAAGAATAAGAAATATGTTGAGTGCTTTAGCTGTGGCAAGAAGGGCCATTATGCTAAAGAATGTCGAGCGAAGCCTGCGGACAGGAAGTGCTTCAACTATGGCCAAATGGGACATCATAAGAACAAGTGTCTGCAACCCCCTAAAGAGAAGCAGATTGTGAAAGCATATGCTCTTAATGTTGTTCCTTCTTCGTCGAATGACCCAACCATGGCGGAGAAAGGAGATAATGTCGTCATTCCAGGTATGCTTTCTATTATGATGTTCCTGTTCGAGTATTGTTTGATACCGGAGCTTCCCGTTCCTTCATATCTAGTGATCTAGTAGATAGGTTGGGATTGGAACCCAAGATAGTCGATAGTCCTTTAGCGGTGACGAACCCGATTGGTGGTTCAACTAGCCTAAGCATGGTTGTTGTAATGTGGTCTTATCGAGTCATGGATGCATGTTTGTTTGTGATTGCTTTGTTTTGTGCTTTACTGGGTTTGGCATCATTATGGGAATCAATTGGCTCCAAAGGTACATGGTGGTGGTAGACTGCGAGGGCTTTTTGGTGACAGTTAGAGCGGATAATGGGCGGAGGGTAGTGTTTGGTGGTCTACCTAGTGATTGGGTAATGGCTAGTTTTCTAGATTCCCTCGGCATCCCGCATGATGAATTGTCAGATGTGCCCATGGTTGGCTAGTATCCGGACGTCTTCGAGGAAGTGATCGGACTTCCACCACACCGAGAGATTGAATTCCATATTGATTTAGTGAAAGTTGCCAGACATATAGTGATGCCACTTCGTCGTATGGCACCAATGGAGTAGCGAGAGCTCGGGGTGCAAGTAAGCGATCTTTTGAAGAAGGGGTTTATCAAAAGAAGTGTTTCTGAGTGAGGAGCACCAGTTGTGTTTGCTACCAAAGCAGATGGTTCCCTTTGATTGTGTGTGGACTACAGCGATTTGAATAAGGTTACAAACAAGAATAAGTATCCTCTACCGCGGATAGATGATTTGTTTGATCAGTTGAGTGGCGCGAGAGTGTTCTCCCAGTTGGATCTCTCTATAGGTTTTCATCAGCTTAGAGTGGAAGCTGAGAGTATAGCTAAAACGACATTTCAGACGCCGTCTGGATTTTATGAGTGGTTGGTCATGTAATTCGGATTGACCAATGCACCAACATATTTTGTGGATCTTATGAATAGGGTATTCAGAGATCGGTCGAATAAGTTTGTTCTTGTGTTCGCGGACGATATACTTGTTTATTCGAGGACAGAGAAAGAACACAAGGAACACTTGAGGATAGTGATGGAGGTGTTGAGCAAACACCAATTGAAAGCAAAGTTTTCTAAGTGTCACTTCTGGAGGAGGGAAGTGAGATTCTTGGGCCATGTTTTTTCAAAGAATGTTATTGCCATGGACCCTGAGAAGGTGGCTACAGTATAAGATTGGTCTACGCCCAAGAATGCAACAGACGTAAGAAGTTTCTTGGGATTAGCTGGATATTATCGTAAGTTTATCCAAGACTTCTTTAAGATAGCGACAGCGTTGACTCAGTTGACCAAGAAAAATCAAGCTTTTGTTTGGGACGAAAAGTGCAAGAATGCGTTTAAGAGTCTAAAAGAAAAGTTGACATGTGCACCAGTGTTAGTCATTACTAAAGGGAATGAAGAGATGACGGTATACACAGATGCTTTTGGTACTGGACTAGGTGCTGTATTGATGCAAGGAGGTAGGGTTGTGGCTTATACTAGTCGGCAACTGAAACCACATGAGAAAAGGTACCCTACCCATGATTTGGAATTGGCAGCAATCCTGTTCGCATTGAAGATGTGGAGACAATATCTCTTGGGAGAAAGATTCGAGTTGTTTACCAATCATAAATCGTTAAAGTATCTTTTCTTTCAGAAGGATCTAAATCTCCGACAGCAAAGGTGGTAAGAATTCTTGGCTTCCTATGATTTCGATATCGCATATACATCAGGAAAGGGCAATGCGGTAGCTGATGCATTGAGTAGAAGACATGCTAGTTTAGGGGCTATGTTTCTAGAATGGAAGTAACTGGAGTACATTGTTGGGTATGATTTCAGACCAAAGTGCGAACTGGATCCATAAGTATTAACAAGTTTGACGATCAGACCCATTTTGATTGAGCGGATTGGTTCCAGCTAGAGGGACAATCCTAACCTATTGGAAATCATCTCAAAGTTAGGGATGGGAATCGATAGTGAGGAGATGAACAAGTATAGGCTTGATCGAGATGGATGGCTTTGAAAGAATGGAAGGTTAGTTGTACCCAATTTGAATGGATTGAGAGATGAAGTGCTTAGAGAGTGTCATCACTCAAAACTAACCATACATCCCGGTTGTAACAAAACGTATCGAGACATGAAGCAGACTTAATACTGGGAAGGGATGAAGAGAGACATTGGGAAGTTTATATCCAAGTGTATGAATTGCTAGCTAGTTAAAGCTGAGCAAAAGAAGCCTAGTGGTTTGTTATAGCCATTGGAAATTCCCGAATGGAAATGGGAATGGGTCTCAATAGATTTCATTGATGGGCACCAAGAACTGGATCGGGCCATGATATCATTTGGGTGATTGTGGACCGATTGACTAAGAGTGCAAGGCTTATACCCGTCAAGTCGAATAGAAAGGCAGCTAAATTAGCAGAACTGTATATGAAGTGGGTAGTGAGATTTCATGGAATACCCAAAGGCATTGTGGGTGACCGAGATCCGTTGTTCACTAGTGGAGTTTGGAAGAGCTTACAAGAGGCGTTAGGATCAGAACTATATCTCAATACCGCGTATCATCCTCAAACTGATGGTCAGACAGAGAGGGTGGATCGAGTATTAGAGGATCTCTTGAGAGCTTGCATACTGGATTTTGGTGGATCATGGGATGACCATTTGCATCTAGTACAGTTTGCATATAATAACAGTTATCAATCCAGTATTGGTATGGCTCCATATGAAGCTTTGTATGAAAGACCGTACAACTCATCGTCATGTTGGTTAGAAACCGGTGAGAAATTTGTTCTCGGACCAAATGAGATTAGAGAAACTTCAGATAAGATTAAGATCATTCAACAACGAATGAAAGTTGCCCAAGATAGACAGAAGAGTTATGAGGATAAAAGAAGAAGAGATTTAAAATTCTCCATTTGCGACTTGTTGTTTGTCAAGATTTCTCCATTATAGAGCGTGGTACGATTTGGTAGGAGAGGCAGGTTAACACCAAGATTTGTTGGTCCATTCCCAATCCTCGAGAAAGTTGGGAACTTTGCATATAAAGTTGAATTACCAGAGAAGATGGTAGGATTTCATAATGTTTTCATGTTTCCCAGTTAAGGAAATTCATGCACGACCCCGATGCGACTATTTCACCTGGTCAGTTGGATGATATCGAAGTTGAACTCGAGGCAATTGGGAACCGCAAGCCGATTCGTATTGTCGAGCACGATACGAAGCAATTAGAAGGAAAGCAGTGGATCTGGTCAAAGTTCAGTGGGGGCAAGAATAAGAAAGACTGTACTTGGGAAACAGAGGAGAATATGAGGAAGACGTGTCCATAACTCTTTACCTGGTAAGATTTTAATCGCAATTTAGTTTTCTGCTAGCTAGGATAGACTTGTTTGTTGTTTTGCATGTTTGATTGTTGTGAATGGTTGGTAGGCATGC
Organism: Allium sativum; assembly: GCA_030737875.1. Taxonomy (NCBI): domain Eukaryota; kingdom Viridiplantae; phylum Streptophyta; class Magnoliopsida; order Asparagales; family Amaryllidaceae; genus Allium; species Allium sativum. Next base: position 898,816,137 of record CM060912.1, read on the forward strand.
GGGATCCTTCGTTTATTTCTTAGTTAAGGAATTTCGGGGGCGAAATTTCTTAAGGGGGGAGATTGTAACGACCTACATTCTACGCATCGAAGGATTGTAGAATATTTATTTCTTTCACATACGAATTCATATGGTCATGTAACTTTGGGGGATGACTATTTGGGTCATTTCCCATGTTCATTATTTTTGCCAATTTTTAAATGACCGTTTTCCCCCTAGCTGATCTTATTTCGGTCATAACTTTTGATTGGAAAGGATTTTTGACTTGAAAACACTTCCTTTGGATCCGGATGATGGTTTACCTTTCAGTAGAGTGGTCATATGTAAAAAACGGACTTAGCGTTTGGGAGATATGACTGAAATAAAGTTTAGAAGGTGAAAAACTGCTTAACCGGACTAAATGAGGTGATTAGTGAATGGGCCCATAACCCATATGGGATTAGGGTTATGGGGAGGCTGAAATGAGTTAGGTTTTCACTCTATTTCGGTTTTCTAGCTGCCATTTACCTCTTAGAAACCCTAACAATGGCCTCCACCTTCTAATTTCATCCCAAATCGCTCTCTAATCAAGGATTAAGCTTAGCAACATCAAATCAAGGAGAAATAGCACCATTTCAGAGTTACAGTAGCTGTTAGACATTAGTACTCGCCCAAATCAAAGGAGCTTCACTTCTGAATGTTTTACTTGTGGCAAAGGTGAGTGATTAACCTTGTTTTTACACTAATTAAGGGTAATTAATGATAATTAGTGAATTTATACATGATTAAATTCTGGAAAAATATTTATAAATTTTGAAATATTGTTTTAGGCCTCTGTTAGAAGTTTGGGTTAATTTGGTTAAGTTTTGCTAATCCTATCATTAGATTTACTTAAACATGATTAAGGGGAAAATATGGGTTTTGGGTATGTTTGATCCATTTTAACATATCAGATTGTTGTTTTGGTGTTTGTGGTCAATTCTACATGTTGCTATGACTGTATGGTGTTCTTTGTGATTGTTTAAAACAGTTAGAATGGTCGAAAATGCCATCATGTGGCGTAAAAACAGTCATTGGAAAATTTGTAGGAAATGACCCAGAACCGGATCGTCCCCCGTTATCCGAACCGACCCGATCGTGAATGTGAAGACCACGAGCTGGAGGACTACTCACTCCTGAAGCTCATGACCTGAACCCCTTCCACGAACCGGTGCACCCTGATTTGAACCAAGCTTGCACCCTCGAGAAGGTAGCCATGACTAAACCACACCTTACCTCCGATCCGAACCAGGGAACATGGCATAGACCACGAACCGGTGACCAAGAGGGAGAAGCACGATCTGGTTTCCTTCTCCGAATCGAAGCATTCCGATCCGACCCTTATGGAGCAAGCTGAACCGAACCTAGAGGAGGAGTCATGAGCTGATATGACAAGAGCATCACGACAATACCTGGACGAGGCACCACGAACCGAACCCAAGTGATGATCACGAACCAAATGGAGATCAAATCGATGGGTTACTACGATCCGAAGCAAAGTGAAATGAAGGGCCAAACCGATCCGGAGGAGACTAAAACCCGAGATGCAAAGGTATTCCAAATGGGAAGTAGAACTCAGGACCCGGTTGGGAACCATTGAGTCAACTTCATGATTGGGTTTTGCTGCGTGACGTGTGCTAAGGAGTTATCGACGTGCATAGCTTTGATTCACCACTGAGAGATGATTGTTAGGCTATGGATCAGTGCAGTGGGGTAGTTATTACTCCATGGGGCAGACTGATCGTAGCATGGCTATGAGCCAGTGCAATGGAGTCGTTATGACTTCATGGGGCAGAGTGGACATAGCAAGGACTAGTGGCTATGGATCAGTGCAGTGGAGTCGCCATGACTCCATGGGGTAGAGTGATCATAGTAAGGATTTGGGTGATCGAAGTGGTGGATATCCTATGCTTTACGCACAGAGTTAGAGATGTGAGGATGATTGCTATGCTTGATTGTTTGACATCACTATGACATGCACACCCCACCCCCGTATCTTTACACCATATGTTAGTGTCACCTTAGAGTATTGTACATCTTATTGTGCTAACTCTTTGGTTGCATGTCCAAGTTCAGGTATGGTTTAGTATACCTGTTATTGTTCTGTTTTGCTGCTTATCACTCATACCAGACTTTTGTCTGATTTAGAGTTTTATGTCTCTTCTTATTACTTTGGGTGATCTTAAACGTGCAGACTAGAGAAAGGTCAGGTGACTATGCACGAGTAGGTGTCCGGAGACGAGCGGGAGGCTTACACATATTATTCTATATATATGCTCCCTGTGTCGCTGCTGGTCACTACTTTAGGCATAAGTAGTGCCTTTACTTTGCTTTAGAGACAGTTTTAAAAGTTGTAATAAAGATGATGTGGAACATAAGCTGTATTCGGATTTTCGGCTGCTATGATGGTTTAGTTTTCAGCTTATGCATTGTCTCGCCTGTTTTATGTCAAATATGTTATTATTATATTTTATTCCATGCGCTGTGAGACATTCTACAGGTTCCGGTCTAGTTCTAATTCCCTTCTTTTCCTTTCTTTGGCGACCATCCCGTGCTGGTTGGACATTGGAACAACGCACTTTCATTGGAAATGTAGGATGGTGCGTGGTGGGTTGTCACATTTGGTACCAGAGCTCTAGATTGCGTAGTTAACCTAGGGAAGACACCAGAGAGAGATAGTACGTATATGAGAGCGCGTATTTGTGGTATTTTGGTTTTTAAAAAAATATATATATACTATTAGTATATTTAAGCATGAAGTCGCACTGCACTAGCACCACTGAAGAGATGGTTAATTGTTTTCTTCTTACAGATTGAACGATGAGCCAATATACTAGGGGTACTGGTAGAGGAGCTAATAATGGAAATGCTCCCGATATGAGGATGATGTTCAACTGACTTTATGAGAGAGATGCTTAGAAATGTGAAAGGAGCAGTTCCCAATACTGCAAATGGTGGTGGTGTAGGCGCTTAGGGCCGATTTCGCCAAGCTATGCAAGGATTACACTAGCCTTGGTGGGAAGCCGTTCCACGAAACGAAATCGGCTATAGAAGTTCGGGATTGGCTTGATAGCCATGAGTGCATCTTCGAAGATTTGGGTATCGAGGATGCGATGAAGAGAAAACTAACATCCCGTCAACTGCAAGGACGGGCGATGAATTGGTGGAATGCTATTAAGGCAGCTACTCTAGAGGATCAAGTTACATAGGATCAGTTTAAGGCCCAATTCAGTGAAAAGTTCATTCTAGTTGCTTAGAAGTTAGAGTTGTTTAGGAAGTTATTGGAGCTTAAGAAGAATGTAGGGTTGTCTCGAAGTATATTGCTGAGTTTGATACTTTATCCAAGTATGAATTATCCCTTATCGACACTCCCAAGAAGAAGAATGAGAAGTTTATAAAAGGCTTATATCAGTACTTGGGGGAAAGGCTTATAAACCATATCGATGAGACGTTTGAATCAATTGTGTGGGAAAGCTTTGAAATCAGAGAGTCTATACCCTAAGTCGAAAACTGAGGTTGCATCTGTAGAGGAGCCAAAACCACAAGCAAGCGGTGGAGGCAAGAATGGTTCTCAGAATAAGAGAAAGCAGAATCAGACCAAGGATGGCCAGAAGAAGAAGAATAAGAAAGATGTTGAGTGCTTTAGCTGTGGCAAGAAGGGCCATTATGCTAAAGAATGTCAAGTGAAGCCAGTGAACAGGAAGTGCTTCAACTGTGGCTAAGTGGGACATCACAAGAACAAGTGTCCGCAACCCCCTAAAGAGAAGCAGATTGTGAAAGCATATGCTCTTAATGTTGTTCCTTCTTCATCGAATTACCCAACCGCGGCGGAGAAAGGAGAGAATGTCGTCATTCAAGGTATGCTTTCTGTTTATGATGTTCCTGTTTGAGTATTGTTTGATACCGGAGCTTCCCGTTCCTTCATATCTAGTGATCTGGTAGATAGGTTGGGATTGGAACCCGAGATAGTCGATAGACCTTTAGCGGTGACGAACCCGATTTGTGGTTCAACTAGCCTAAGCATGATTGTCATAATGTGGTCTTATTGAGTCATGGATGCATGTTTGTTTGTGATTGCTTTGTTTTGGGCTTTACTGGGTTTGGCATTATTTTGGGAATCAATTGGCTCCAAAGGTACGGGGAAATGGTAGATTGTAAGTGCTTTTTGGTGAGAGTTAGAGCGGATGATGGGCGGAGGGTAGTGTTTGGTGGTCTACCTAGTGATGGGGTAATGGCTAGTTTTCTAAATTCCCTCGGCATCCCGCATGATGAGTTGTCAGATGTGCCCATGGTTGGTCAGTATCTGAACCTCTTCGAGGAAGTGATCGGACTTCCACCACACCGAGAGATTGAATTCCATATTGATTTAGTGAAAGATGCCAGACATATAGTGATGCCACTTCGTCGTATGGCTCCAAGGAGCAGCGAGAGCTCGGGGTGCAAGTAAGCGATCTTTTGAAGAAGGGGTTTATCAGAAGAAGTGTTTCTGAGTGAGGAGCACTAGTTGTGTTTGCTACCAAGGCAGATGGTTCCCTTCGATTTTGTGTGGACTACCGCGAGTTGAATAAGGTGACAAACAAGAATAAGTATCCTCTACCGCGGATAGATGATTTGTTTGATCAGTTGAGTGGTGCGAGAGTGTTCTCCCAGTTGGATCTCGCTACAGGTTTTCATCAGCTTAGAGTGGAAGCTGAGAGTATAGCTAAAACGGCATTTCGGACGCCGTCTGGATTTTATGAGTGGTTGGTCGTGCCATTCGGATTGACCAATGCACCAGCATATTTTGTGGATCTTATGAATAGGGTATTCAGAGATCAGTTGAATAAGTTTGTTCTTGTGTTCGTGGACGATGTACTTGTTTATTCGAGGACAAAGAAACAACATAAGGAACACTTGAGGATAGTGATGGAGGTGTTGAGAAAACACCAATTGAAAGCAAAGTTTTCTAAGTGTCCCTTCTGGAGGAGGGAAGTGAGATTCTTGGGCCATGTTTTTTCAAAGAATGGTATTGCCGTGGACCCTGCAAAGGTGGCTACAGTACAAGATTCGTCTACGCCCAAGAATGCAATAGACGTAAGAAGTTTCTTGGGATTAGCTGGATATTATCGTAAGTTTATCCAAGACTTCTCTAAGATAGCGGCACTGTTGACTCACTTGACCAAGAAAAAACAAGATTTTGTTTGGGATGAAAAGTGCAAAAATGCATTTAAGAGTCTAAATGAAAAGTTAACATGTGCCCCAGTGTTAGTCATTACTAAAGGGAATGAAGAGATGACGGTATACATAGATGCTTTTGGTACCGGACTAGGTGCTTTATTGATGCAAGGTGGTAGGGTTGTAGCTTATACAAGTCGGCAACTGAAACCGCATGAGAAAAGGTATCCTACCCATGATTTAGAATTGGCAACAATCGTGTTCGCATTGAAGATGTGGAGACAATATTTCTTGGGAGAACGATTCGAGTTGTTTACCGATCATAAATCGTTAAAGTATCTTTTCTTCAAAAGGACCTAAATCTCCGACAGCAAAGGTGGTAAGAATTCTTGGCTTCCTATGATTTCGATATCGCATATACACCAGGAAAGGGCAATGCAGTAGCTGATGCATTGAGCAGTAGACATGCTAGTTTAGGGGCTATGTTCTAGAATGGAAGCAACTGGAGTACATCGCTGGGTATGATTTCAGACCAAAGTGCGAATTGGATCCATAAGTATTAGCAAGTTTGACGATCAGACCCACTTTGATTGAGCGGATTGGTTCCAGTTAGAGGGACAATCCTAACCTATTGGAAATCATCTCAAAGTTAGGGATGGGAATCGACAGTGAGGAGATGAACAAGTATGGGCTTGATCAAGATGGATGGCTTCGAAAGAATGGAAGGTTAGTTGTACCCAATTTGAATGGATTGAGAGATGAAGTGCTTAGAGAATGTCATCACTCAAAACTAACCATACATCCCGATTGTAACAAAATGTATCGAGACATGAAGCAGACTTAATACTGGGAAGGGATGAAGAGAGACGTTGGGAAGTTTATATCCAAGTGTATGAATTGCCAGCTAGTTAAAGCTGAGAAAAAGAAGCCTAGTGGTTTTTTTACAGCCATTGGAAATTCCCGAATGGAAATGGGAACAGGTCTTAATGGATTTCATTTATGGGAACCAAGAACTAGATCGGGCCATGATAGCATTTGGGTGATTGTGGACCGATTGACTAAGAGTGCAAGGCTTATACCTGTCAAGTCAAATAGAATGGCAGCTAAATTAGTAGAACTGTATATGAAGTGGGTAGTGAGATTTTATGGAATACCCAAAGGCATTGTGAGTGACCGAGATCCGTTGTTCACTAGTGGATTTTGGAAGATCTTACAAGAGGCGTTAGGATCAGAACTATATCTCAGTACCGCGTATCGTCCCCAAGCTAACGATCAGACAGAGAGGGTGAATTGAGTACTAGAGGATCTCTTGAGAGCTTGCGTATTGGATTTTGTTGGATCATGGGATGACCATTTGCATCTAGTACAGTTTGCATATAATAAAAGTTATCAATCCAGTATTGGTATGGCTCCATATGAAGCTTTGCATGCAAGACCGTGCAACTCACCGTCATTTTGGTTAGAAATCGGTGAGAAATTTGTGCTCGGACCAAATGAGATAAGAGGAACTTCAGACAAGATTAAGATCATTCAACAGCGAATGAAAGCTGCCCAAGATAGACAGAAGAGTTATGAGGATAAAAGAAGAAGAGATTTAAAATTCTCCATTTGCGACTTGGTGTTTGTCAAGATTTCTCCATTATCGAGCGTGATACGATTTGGTAGGAAGGCAAGTTAACACGAAGATTTGTTGGTCCATTCCCAATCCTCGAGCAAGTTGGGAACTTGGCATATAAAGTTGAATTACCAGAGAAGATGTAACACCCCACCTCCGCCAGGGTGACCTTTGCAAGCACTCTGACTTTGGAGGGGCGTTTGAATCAGGTAAACATGCATAATGATATATCAAGGCAGAACAAGAACATATGTATATATGTAAACAGAGTAAATAACATAGATAAAACAGCGGAAGATTTCAAAACATTTCAAAACAAGTCTGGTACAACATAGCTTTCCAAATAAACAAGTCTAGATAAAACAACATCAACTGAAAAACTGAAATAAATAAGTGCTATCCCCAATTAAGTGGTAACCATAGCTAGCTTCATGTCGAAACCGTACATGAGCTGAAATCCCACAAGCAAGAAATCCGAAATCCAAGCTAAGCTCCAGTATTCCCTCCCTGAGAACCTGGGGGGGGGGGGGGGGGACGGAAGAAAAGAGGCGAAAGAAAACAGGTCAGTCAAAAAGACTGAGTAAGCCCTACTAAAATCAATGTAAACTGATAAAGTTAACTGGCATGAGCAGCAGGGATGAACATAAGGATAACAATATACTAGCATGATGATTAACTAACAAGGTAGATAAAGGTGTCATCGCATAATCAGGATTAAGGTTTTGCACCACAGGTGTACTAGCAAACTAACATGACTTGAATAAACAAGTATTGATCCCTTGGCCCAAGCTTTGGCCCAATAACATGAAATGACCCTAATATAAGGTCCAACCAAACGGTCTAGTCGATCGGCTCCCTAAGCCTAACTCGTCACGTGTTGGTGTCAATACGGCCCAATCATAATTGTAGTCGAACTGTGCCGGGTCCACCCTTCGGGTGTATCAAGCCCTAGGGTGTCAACCCCTGGACACCATGAACATGAGTGCACAGTCCCGATCTACTGGTACCCGTGCATGTTTTCTCCGGCTACGGACTATGTGCACGACCAGAGTCCGCCCGGAACTACACCGGCGTACCCTCTGCCGTCGCTTTTGGTCACTTACCTCCAGTCCAGTAATCGTGCACCCACCCTAGCCTAGTCCCTAGGGTCATGATGATACTAACTTGGGATTACTGCTGGAGTGGGCCCCCATTGCTAGGATTTTTCTAGTGGGTTAAGTACGGTTTAACCCTCTTGCTAATCCTGGATTAACTTGGTTAAGTGTAACGATGAGTTCACGACTTAACCCCGATTAATCTACCAAGCCCAAATTGGTTAAGTATTAAGTGGACCATGACTTAACCCTAATCACGAGGCATTAATTAATTTAATGCGCCTTAACCTCTCACATTAGACCTTGTTGTGGTTACTAGTTAAGCCGGGCGGGTCCGGGTAGCTTTACACCACAACTTGGTCTAACCTCGGGTTCAAGGTACAACATGACCAACTTCTCACATTGGATCCTATTGTTTGTAGCAACTAGTTAAGCCGGTCGGTTCCGGGTAGGTTTACGCTACAAACTCAACCCAACCTCGAGTTGGCCACACTTATATTTTCTAAGTGTCATGTCCATCATGTTTCCAAAACATGTTACAAGTTTTCAAGCAATTGGGTAGACCTAACTTAATAGGTAAATTCCAAATGGGTAGACCTAACTCAATAGGTAAATTCCCAAGCTTATGTTTTATGTCTTTTAAGTTTACCCAACCCCAAACGCAATCCCATCGCTTACATATCGCAATAGCGCATAAAGGATAGAAAGAGGGAACTTGGCATAATCATGACATAAAGGTATTGAAGCCACAAGCTTAACAAGGTGGCATATGAAATGTTCATATGTTCATACACTTGCATATTACATTTTTAGGCCTCAAAAGCATGCATAAAACCAAACTTAGCATATTGGTGATACATGGTGCTAAATGACATGTAGAGATGGCCATAAGTTCGCATTTAGCCTCACATGCAAGTTATCATAAGAGATATGATAACTTACATGTTGCTAAAATGCAACCTTTGGCATAAAGCTTAAAGCTTTATGTTCATAAACCCAAAATAAGCTTGCATAACATGATAGCATGAACAAAATGTTCAACCCAAACTTGCATAACATAACTTGGCATACTTGCATATAAACTTGCATATCACAACATGATAAACTTGCATATAAACTTGCATATCACAACATGATAAACTTGCATATAAACTTGCATATCACAACATGATAAACTTGCAAATCATACATTTAACTTTAGAGTTTAAGTATGAAAGTAGAATAGGGCTTAAAATGCTTAAGAATTCACAAAAATATGACAAAGCCCTTATGAAATCAATTAAACCCAAAATGCAAGCAAAACCCTTGAGCCAAAATGATCAAGACTCTTTCTTTATGATGCAAATATATAAACTTGACTTGAATGCAAGCTAATGATGCTCATACAAGTTTGAAAACACTTGTATGCATGGAAAATCACTTAGGAATTTATTTAGGAATTTTATGAAGAGAGTGGAGGCCATGAGAGGATTGATTTTGCCATAGTTTATTTGTATGAATGAATAATGATGATTTAGGGTAGGTTAGGGTCTTATTTATAGATTAGGCAAGTGTTTTAGGCCATAGGATTAACCCTAGATTCAATCCAAGCCATCAAAGCATGTCTTGGGGAAGAAGTCAAGTGTAGGAACCATCTAGGGCCTTTAGATTAAAGATGGACCATGAGAACCATTCAAATGCAAAATCTGCATTTGAGCGAATCGGCCCACGGGTTGACAGCCAAACACCCTGGATAACCCCCAGTCGACCCAGCGGGCTTGGGTCGACCTCAAAAATCGGCCGGTTCGGTTATTCCTCTCTCCCAATTCGCTGTTTTGAACATTTTTGCATATTTATTTATTTAATTTTCAATTATATATATATATATCAATATATATATATTTCTCTGCGCAACCCATTTCACTTAATTAAGTATACTTTAATTTGGGAATTTTTCGTGAAACTTCGCGAGGCCATATCTTGGTCATACGGACTCCGATTTTCGAAAACTCGGACTCTATTTCGCGTATTTTTCCGAGACGAACGCAATGGCATAGCCCGTTTCCCTTGATTCAGAATTTACAGTTTAATTCTGCCTCCATTTATGTTATAACATGTTATTCAAAAATACGGGTTGTTACATTCTTCCCTCCTTAAAGGATTTCGTCCCCGAAATCTCCAAGTTAGGAAGAACGTATCCTACCATCCATCATCCATCTACTCAAAACATCATCCACGAGCAATCATTGTCCTTAAAAGGTTCTAAATGCTGTATGATCATATGCAAAGGTGTGTGTATATGTACTTATCTAATGCGAAAATCAGGAGGTTACTGATTCAGTAAACCCCCTTAATGCAAAATATGTTAGTGAAATGAGTCCATATGTATTCATATTCCTAACATAATTTATAATCTCTACATGAGTGCACATAACATTCATCCATATGCAACATCCACGTGATAGCATAACAAGTTTTCATCCATGAATAAGCATAAACACTCATGCATATGCGGTATGAAAGTGTGTGAGCCGATCTTAGTGCCTAACGTGTATTATGCATCCACGAGTATCCACTTGCAAACACTTGCAACCACTTGCAACCATCAAGCATAACATGTTTCAAACACATGTTTCATCCAAAGGGTTTCTACCTAAGGTTCTCATGACAAGATTAACACGATAAACTAGATAAACATGGATAGCAAAGAGAAAGATATGCTAACAAAGAAAAGAGATTGAGAGTGTACCCTCAAAAAGGAATGGATAAAGCCCACGCATCTTCTCCTCAGTTTCCCAAGTTGCATCTTCTTCGGCTTCACCCCATTGAACCTTCACCAATTTGACCTCTCGATTCCTTAGCTTCTTGGTCTCCGTCCCCAAGATACGAACCGGAGCTCTCCTCAAGGTAGCCTCTTTCTCCACTTCTACATCTTTTAGAACACTTGGCTCAATGACCTCTGCTGATTCATGTAAACACTTCCGGAGATGCGAGACATGAAAAACATTGTGTACTCCAGCAAGCTTCTCGGGCAACTTCACTCTATAAGCCATCTGCCCGATCCTCTCTATAATAGGGAATGGTCCAACAAACCTCGGTGCCAACTTCCCAACAGCTCCAAATCGGACCACATTCCGCAAAGGAGAAACCTTCACGAAAACCATATCCCCAACATCAAACTCCAAATCCGTTCTTCGCTTATCAGCATAGGATTTCTGTCGGTCTTGGGCCGCTTTCATCCGTCTCCGAATCAACTCGATCTTCTCGGATGTATCTCTGATCATATCAGGCCCAAGTATAAGCTCATCTGTAGTCTCCCACCAACATGTAGGCGACTTGCACGGCCTCCCATATAAAGCTTCAAATGGTGCCATCCCTATGCTTGCCTGATAACTGTTATTATATGCAAACTCAACAAGAGGAAGATGGTCTTCCCAAGTACCACCAAAATCCAGAATACAAAGCCTCAACAGATCCTCGAGTACCCTATTCACCCTTTCGGTTTGACCGTCCGTCTGTGGGTGATAAGCCGTACTTAGATTCAACCTTGTGCCCATAGCTTCTTGCAAGCTATTCCAGAATTGACTTGTAAAGATTGGGTCACGGTCACTGACTATACTAGAAGGGACTCCATGTAGTCTCACAATCTCACGAAGATATACAGACGCTAGCCAAGATGCGGTCCTCTTGCTCTTCACCGGAATGAAATGAGCACTCTTCGTAAGTCTATCCACAATAACCCAAATGCTCGTATTCCCTTTCCTTGACCTTGGTAGCCCATCGATAAAATCCATGGAAATACTCTCCCACTTCCATAGTGGAACGTCTAGAGGATGCAATAGCCCACCGGGCTTCTTCGACTCGGCCTTAACTTGCTGGCAAATGATACATCTAGAGACAAATTCTGCCACATCCTTCTTCATCCCAGGCCAAAAGAAAATGCGCTTCATATCTTTATACATCTTATCTCCGCCCGGATGTATAGTCAACTTAGAGCGATGCGCTTCCTCAAGAACTCTTCTTACTAGATCTTCTACCATTGGAACACATAACCTTCCGTCTCTCCTTAGCCAACCCTTGTCATCAATAGAATATCGAGCGAGATGACTAGACGTCTCTCCTCGAATTAGCTTATCCATAATCTCAACTATCTGAGGGTCTTCTCTCTGCAAAGCCCCAACTTGATCAAGAAGGGTAGGTCTAAGTTCCAGAGATGCTAAAGAACCGGTCATCGACTCAATCGCCAAAGAGAAATCAAAGGTTGCCACATAATCTAAATTCTTCATCTCAACGAATAGAGGACTTAGGGTCAACCTTCTTCTACTCAATGCATCTGCTACCACATTCCCCTTGCCAGGGGTATAAGCTATCTCAAAATCATAGGACGCCAAGAATTCCATCCATCTTTGTTGCCTCAGATTCAGATCCTTCTGAGAAAAGAGATACTTCAATGACTTGTGATCGGTATAAAGCTCAAATCTTTCTCCCAGAAGATAATGGCGCCAAGCCTTGAGTGCATATACTATTGCTGCTAACTCTAAGTCATGAGTGGGATAATTCTTCTCATGCACTTTGAGTTGTCTACCGCCAAAGCATATCACTCTTCCTTCTTGCATAAGAACAGCTCCTAACCCCGTGCCACATGCATCGGTGTTTACGGTAAATAACTTCCCTCCATCGGGCAAAGCTAGAACAGGTGCTGATGTGAGGGCTCTCTTGAGCTTCTGAAAAGCAAGCTCGCATTCTATGCTCCAAGCAAAAACTAAATTCTTCTTCGTCAATTTAGTGAGAGGAGCGGATATCTTTGCGAAGTCCTTGATGAACTTCCGGTAAAAACCCGCAAGACCTAGAAAACTTCTCACTTCGGTTGCATTCCTTGGAGTCTTCCAATCCTGAACTGCCACTACCTTAGCGGGATCCACCGCTAAACCTTGCTTAGATACTATATGCCCAAGGAATCTAACTTCCCTTCTCCAAAAGTGACACTTGGAGAACTTGGCCTTCAACTGATGCGCTCTAAGCGTATCCATCACCTCCATGAGATGCCTTGCGTGCTCTTCCTCATCCTTAGAGAAGATCAGAATATCATCTACGAAGACCACGACAAACTTGTTCAAGAACTCCCTGAACACCCTACTCATCAAGTCCACGAAATATGCGGGTGCATTAGTCAAGCCGAACGGCATGACAAGCCATTCGAAGAATCCAGCTGGAGTTCTGAACGCAGTCTTGTCTATACTATCTTCAGCTACCCTGAGCTGATGGAACCCCGTAGCAAGATCAAGCTGAGAGAAAACGGAAGCACCGACAAGCTGGTCAAAGAGATCATCAATCCTTGGTAACGGGTGTCTGTTCTTCTTAGTCAGCTTATTCAACTCTCGATAGTCAACGCAAAGTCGGAGAGAACCATCCGCCTTGGTAGCAAATACCACAGGCGCTCCCCATTCAGATATACTTCGTCTAATGAAGTTCTTCTCAAGCAACTCTTTCACTTGCTTACTCAGCTCCCGCCTTTCACGCGGAGCCAAGTGCCGAACGGGCAAAGAAACAGGCTTTGCATTATCCACCAGATAAATGCGGAAATCAATCTCTCTCTTAGGGGGCAACCCCCTAACTTCATCGAAAACATCCGGATACTCTCGAACCACTCTCACAGACTGAAGAGTTTCCATTGACGAGTCGAGTGATTCCAGATAGCACAACATGACGGGACCTCTCGGATCACAAGAAATCTCTAGGGTGTTTCCGAGGCGAGTCACGAGCCTCACAACCCTATGCTCACAATCAAGAATGGCTCCATATCTGGACAGCCAATCCATGCCCAATATCAATCCGTATCCCCTAAAACCAAGAACATAAGCACTGCACAAGAACTCTACACTCAGTATAGAGATCCTCAAATCCCCACATATCATAGAAAAATGGGCGGAACCCCCAATAGGATTTGAGACACAGACGGGATCATCTACCAAGCTAGTACTAAGGTGAAAACTATCAACAAGATCAGATGAGATAAAGCTATGCGATGCACCAGAATCAAACAAGGTACGAACTGGAAAATCAGAAATATATACAAGGCTCTCAACAGAAATACTACCTCGATCGGGAACAGGAGCGACATTGAGAACATGAACTTGCCCTCCTGAAGGTCCAGCACGCTGAGTCTGACCCTGGTCTTGCCCTTGCTTCCTCGGGCAATCCTTACTGAAATGTCCAGTCTCACCGCAGAAAAAGCATTCACCATTCTTCCTTTTCCTCTTCTTACAATCCTTAATAAGATGCCCAACTGAACCGCAATAATGGCACTTCCCCTTGTTGTTCTTGCCCTTGTTGTTATTGCCCTTGTTGTTGTTCCCCTTGTTGCCTTGACTCTTGTTCTTGTTCTGATTGCCTTGACTGCTCTGACCACTTGGATTACCCTGATTTCCTTTTCCCTGGGAATCAGTCTTCTTGGCTTGAGTATCATTCATCTTGGTTTCTTTCTTGACATCTCCCTGAAGTAACGCCATATCAACCAAACTCTCAAACGTGGCCCCATGGGGAATATGTGACATAGCCAATCCCTGCAACGGCTCATTCAATCCTCTAGCAAAATGAAGAGCCTTCTTCTGAGGAGTATTCACCATATCCAAGCCAAAACGAGCTAACTGATTGAACTTGTTCACATATTCTTTGACAGACATATCTCCTTGTTTCAAAGTTATGAACCTCTCCATTTGCAGATTCTCCTCAGCAGAAGATAGAAACTTAAGCATGAACCTTGCCCTGAAATCGGCCCAAGTCTCAAAAGGCCAAGTACCATTGGTGACTTCCCACCAATAAGCGGCTTCATCCTTCATAAGACAAACCGCCAACAAGAGCTTCCTCTGATCGTCTAACCCAAAGATAGCAAACAAATCCTCGGTCTCTTTCAACCAATTTCTGGCCTCTACAAAAGTCTCAGTGCCTTGAAAGTTCTTGCCACCCATTGCTTTGAAATCTTTGCAAGTCTTTGCGAAGTCCACTTGAGGATGCTGAGGGGGAGGAGGAAGAGGAACCTCAGCGATAGGAGGAGGAGGAAGATTAACCACCGGAGGAGGAGGAGGAACATTAACTACCAGAGGAGGAGGAACATTAACTACCGGAGGAGGTGGAGGAGGAACATCTGCGGGGCCGGCTTCGGTCGCCCTAGCCTCCAAAAGTCTCCTATATCAAACACGTACGTGTACTCCCTCCGGAATAGCAAAGTTATCGGCCATACTGAAAACGAAGAAAAAGACAGATTCAGAATGGAGAAAAACGAAGGAATTTTGCTAATGGCTTTTTGGGGAATAGCCTTTAAAATAAACTAGACTTTTCTTTGGAAAATACTTTATACTTGGTTTTGAAAATAGTTTTCCAAAAGTTTTCTAAAAACCTTTTTGTTCCTTCTCGTAAACCATATGCTCTGATACCAAATGTAACACCCCACCTCCGCCAGGGTGACTCTTGCAAGCACTCTGACTTTGGAGGGGCGTTTGAATCAGGTAAACATGCATAATGCTATATCAAGGCAGAACAAGAACATATGTATATATGTAAACAGAGTAAATAACATAGATAAAACAGCGGAAGATTTCAAAACATTTCAAAACAAGTCTGGTACAACATAGCTTTCCAAATAAACAAGTCTAGATAAAACAACATCAACTGAAAAACTGAAATAAATAAGTGCTATCCCCAATTAAGTGGTAACCATAGCTAGCTTCATGTCGAAACCGTACATGAGCTGAAATCCCACAAGCAAGCAATCCGAAATCCAAGCTAAGCTCCAGTATTCCCTCCCTGAGAACCTGGGGGGGGGGGGGGGGAACGGAAGAAAAGAGGCGAAAGAAAACAGGTCAGTCAAAAAGACTGAGTAAGCCCTACTACAATCAATGTAAACTGATAAAGTTAACTGGCATGAGCAGCAGGGATGAACATAAGGATAACAATATACTAGCATGATGATTAACTAACAAGGTAGATAAAGGTGTCATCGCATAATCAGGATTAAGGTTTTGCACCACAGGTGTACTAGCAAACTAACATGACTTGAATAAACAAGTATTGATCCCTTGGCCCAAGCTTTGGCCCAATAACATGAAATGACCCTAATACAAGGTCCAACCAAACGGTCTAGTCGATCGGCTCCCTAAGCCTAACTCGTCACGTGTTGGTGTCAATACGGCCCAATCATAATTGTAGTCGAACTGTGCCGGGTCCACCCTTCGGGTGTATCAAGCCCTAGGGTGTCAACCCCTGGACACCATGAACATGAGTGCACAGTCCCGATCTACTGGTACCCGTGCATGTTTTCTCCGGCTACGGACTATGTGCACGACCAGAGTCCGCCCGGAACTACACCGGCGTACCCTCTGCCGTCGCTTTTGGTCACTTACCTCCAGTCCAGTAATCGTGCCCCCACCCTAGCCTAGTCCCTAGGGTCATGATGATACTAACTTGGGATTACTGCTCGAGTGGGCCCCCATTGCTAGGATTTTTCTAGTGGGTTAAGTACGGTTTAACCCTCTTGCTAATCCTGGATTAACTTGGTTAAGTGTAACGATGAGTTCACGACTTAACCCCGATTAATCTACCAAGCCCAAATTGGTTAAGTATTAAGTGGACCATGACTTAACCCTAATCGCGAGGCATTAATTAATTTAATGCGCCTTAACCTCTCACATTAGACCTTGTTGTGGTTACTAGTTAAGCCGGGCGGGTCCGGGTAGCTTTACACCACAACTTGGTCTAACCTCGGGTTCAAGGTACAACATGACCAACTTCTCACATTGGGTCCTATTATTTGTAGCAACTAGTTAAGCCGGTCGGTTCCGGGTAGGTTTACGCTACAAACTCAACCCAACCTCGAGTTGGCCACACTTATATTTTCTAAGTGTCATGTCCATCATGTTTCCAAAACATGTTACAAGTTTTCAAGCAATTGGGTAGACCTAACTTAATAGGTAAATTCCCAATGGGTAGACCTAACTTAACAGGTAAAATCCCAAGCTTATGTTTTATGTCTTTTAAGTTTACCCAACCCCAAACGCAATCCCATCGCTTACATATCGCAATAGCGCATAAAGGATAGAAAGAGGGAACTTGGCATAATCATGGCATAAAGGTATTGAAGCCACAAGCTTAACATGGTGGCATATGAAATGTTCATATGTTCATACACTTGCATATTACATTTTTAGGCCTCAAAAGCATGCATAAAACCAAACTTAGCATATTGGTGATACATGGTGCTAAATGACATGTAGAGATGGCCATAAGTTCGCATTTAGCCTCACATGCAAGTTATCATAAGAGATATGATAACTTACATGTTGCTAAAATGCAACCTTTGGCATAAAGCTTAAAGCTTTATGTTCATAAACCCAAAATAAGCTTGCATAACATGATAGCATGAACAAAATGTTCAACCCAAACTTGCATAACATAACTTGGCATACTTGCATATAAACTTGCATATCACAACATGATAAACTTGCATATAAACTTGCATATCACAACATGATAAACTTGCATATAAACTTGCATATCACAACATGATAAACTTGCATATAAACTTGCATATCATACATTTAACTTTAGAGTTTAAGTATGAAAGTAGAATAGGGCTTACAATGCTTAAGAAGTCACAAAAATATGACAAAGCCCTTATGAAATCAATTAAACCCAAAATGCAAGCAAAACCCTTGAGCCAAAATGATCAAGACTCTTTCTTTATGATGCAAATATATAAACTTGACTTGAATGCAAGCTAATGATGCTCATACAAGTTTGAAAACACTTGTATGCATGGAAAATCACTTAGGAATTTATTTAGGAATTTTATGAAGAGAGTGGAGGCCATGAGAGGATTGATTTTGCCATAGTTTAGTTGTATGAATGAATAATGATGATTTAGGGTAGGTTAAGGTCTTATTTATAGATTAGGCAAGTGTTTTAGGCCATAGGATTAACCCTAGATTCAATCCAAGCCATCAAAGCATGTCTTGGGGAAGAAGTTAAGTGTAGGAACCATCTAGGGCCTTTAGATTAAAGATGGACCATGAGAACCATTCAAATGCAAAATCTGCATTTGAGCGAATCGGCCCACGGGTTGACAGCCAAACACCCTGGATTAACCCCTAGTTGACCCAGCGAGCTCGGGTCGACCTCAAAAATCGGCCGGTTCGGTTATTCCCCTCTCCCAATTCGCTATTTTGAACATTTTTGCATATTTATTTATTTAATTTTCAATTATATATATATATATATATATATATATATTTCTCTGCGCAACCCATTTCACTTAATTAAGTATACTTTAATTTGGGAATTTTTCGTGAAACTTCGCGAGGCCATATCTTGGTCATACGGACTCCGATTTTCGAAAACTCGGACTCTATTTCGTGTATTTTTCCGAGACGAACGCAATGGCATAGCCCGTTTCCCTTGATTCAGATTTTACAGTTTAATTCTGCCTCCATTTATGTTATAACATGTTATTCAAAAATACGGGTTGTTACAGAAGATGGCAGAATTTCATAACGTATTTCATGTTTCCCTGTTAAGGAAATTCATGCACGACCCTGATGCGACTATTTCACCTGATCAGTTGGATGATATCGAAGTAGAACCCGAGGCGATTGGGAATCGCAAGCCGATTCCTATTGTCGAGCACGATACGAAGCAACTTAAAAGGAAAGCAATGGATCTGGTCAAAGTTCAGTGGGGCAAGAATGAGAAGGACTATATTTGGGAAACAAAGGTGAATATGAGGAAGACGTATCCAGAACTCTTTACCTGGTAATATTTTAATCGCAATTTAGTTTTCCGCTAGCTAGGATAGACTTGTTTGTTGTTTTGCATGTTTGATTGTTGTGAATGGTTGGTAGGCATGCAGGATCCTTCGTTTATTTCTTAGTTAAGGAATTTCGGGGGCAAATTTCTTAAGGGGGAGATTGTAACGACCTGCATTCTACGCATCGAAGGATCGTAGAATATTTATTTCTTTCACATACGAATTCGTATGGTCATGTAACTTTGAGGGATAACTATTAGGGTCATTTCCCATGTTCATTATTTTTGCCAATTTTTAAACGATCGTTTTGCCCCTAGCTGATCTTATGTCGGTCATAATTTCTGATTGGAAAGGAGTTTTGACTTGAAACCACTTCCATTATATTCGGATGATGGTTTACCTTTCAGTAGAGTGGTCATATGTAAAAAAACGGACTTAGCGTTTGAGAGATATGGCTGAAATAAGGTTTAGAAGGTGATAAACTACTTAACCGGGCCAATTGAGGTGATTAGTGAATGAGCCCATAACCCATTTTGGGATTAGGGTTATGGGGGAGGCTGAAATGAGTTAGGTTTTTCATTTTATTTCAGTTTTCTAGCCGCCATTTACCTCTTAGAAACCCTAACAATGGCCTCCACCTTCTAATTTCATCCCAAATCGCTCTCTAATCAAGGATTAAGCTTAGCAACATCAAATCAAGGAGAAATAGCCCAATTTCATAGTTAGAGCTGCTGTTAGACATTGGTATTCGCCCAAATCAGAGGAGTTTCCGTTCTGAAAGTTTTAGTTGTGGCAAAGGTGAGTGATTAACCTTGTTTTTACACTAATTAAGGTTAATTAAGGGTAATTAATGATAATTAGCGAATTTATACATGATTAAATTCTGGAAAAATATTTATAAATTTTGAATATTGTTTTAGGCCTCTGTTAAAAGTTTGGGTTAATTTGGTTAAGTTTTGCTAATCCTATCATTAGATTTACTTAAACATGATTAAGGGAAAAATATGGGTTTTGGGTATGTTTGATCCATTTTAACATATCAAATTGTTGTTTTGGTGTTTGTGGTCAATTCTACATGTTACTATGACTGTATGGTATGCTTTGTGATTGTTTAGAACAGTTAGAATGGTAGAAAACGCTTGTCATGTGGCGTAAAAACAGTCGTTGGAAAAGTTGCAGGAAATGACCCATAACCTGATCGGATCGCCCCCCGTTATCCGAACCAACCCGATCGTGAATGTGAAGACCACAAGCTGGAGGACTACTCGCACTTGAGGCTCAAGACCCGAACCCCTTCCACGAACCGATGCACCCTGATCTGAACCGTGTTTGCACCCACGAGTAAGAAGCCATGACTGAACCACACCTTTCCTCCGATCCGAACCGGGGACCATGGCATGGAGCACGAACCGGTGACTAAGAGGGAGGCGCACGATCTGGTCGCCTTCTCCGAATCGAAGCATTCTAATCTGACCCGTATGGAGCAAGCTGAACTGAACCAAGAGGAGGAGTCACGAGCTGATCTGACAGGAGCACCATGACCCGTCCCGGACGAGGCACCACGAACAGAACCCAGGTGATGATCACGAACCAAATAGAGATAAAACCGATGGGTGACTACGATCCGAAGCAAAGTGTAGGACCAAACCGATCCGGAGGAGACCAAAACCCGAGATACAAACACGTCCAAATGGGAAGTAGAACTCAGGATCCAGTTGGGAACCAACGAGTCAACTTCATGATTGGGATTTTGTTGCGGGACGTGTGCTAAGGAGATATCGACGTCCATATCTTTGATTCATCGCTGAGAGATGATTGTTAGGCTATGGATCAGTGTAGTGGGGTAGTTATTACTCCATGGGGTAGAGTGATCGTAGCGTGGCTATGAGCCAGTGCAATGGAGTCGGTATGACTTCATGGGGAAGAGTGGACATAGCAACGACTAGTGGCTATGGATCAGTGTAGTGGAGTCGCCATGACTCCATGGGGGCAGAGTGATCATAGCAAGGATTTGGTTGATCGAAGTGGTAGATATCGGTTGCTTTACACACTGAGTGAGAGACGTGAGGATGGTTGCTATGGTTGACTGTTTGACATCACTATGACATGCACACCCCACCCCTTAACTTTACACCATATGTTAGTGTCACCTTAGAGTATTGTACATCATGTTGTGCTAACTCTTTGGTTGTAGGTCCAGGTTCAGGTATGGTTTAGTATACCTGTTATTGTTCTGTTTTGATGCTTATCACTCATACCAGACTTTTGTCTGATTTAGAGTTTTATGTCTCTTCTTATTACTTTGGGTGATCTTAAACGTGCAGACTAGAGAAAGGTCAGGTGACTATGCACGAGTAGGTGTCCGGAGACGAGCGGGAGGCTTACACATATTATTCTATATATATGCTCCCTGTGTAGCTGCTGGTCACTAATTTAGGCATAAGTAGTGCCTTTACTTTGCTTTAGAGACAGTTTTAAAAGTTGTAATAAAGATGATATGGAACATAAGCTGTATTGGATTTTCCACCGCTATGATGGTTTAGTTTTCAGCTTATGCATTGTCTCGCCTGTTTTATGTCAAGTATGTTATTATTATATTTTTTTTCCATGTGTTGTGAGACATTCTACAGGTTACTTGCTAGTTCTAATTCCCTTCTTTTCCTTTCTTTGGCGACCGTCCCGTGCTGGTTGGACATTGGCACAGTGCACTTTCATTGGAAATGTCGGCTGGTGCAGGGCGGGTCATCACACAATATTTACCTGTATGTCAATTAATGGATTGACAGTCTATGACGAGCATTATGTATTTATTTATTTTAATGCTCACACAGTTATAATTTTCACTCTGGATGTGAATAAATTGTTTATTGATTATTTTCCATTATTGTTATATACATGCGATGTATGAAATCAATATAACTGAAATTATATGGTAATTGATTGAGTCGCATTCCGATTCAGAATAATTTTTAAATAAATATATATTTTTGTCAAAATGAACTAGTTATTAACTAGAATAAATCTTTAAATTTAATGAAGTATTCCAATAAATTAATATTTTCTTGGAATTAAATAAATAAATTGGATTTTTGGGTTTGTCGTGAATGGTGTCTTCAATAACACCGTTCTTAAACCCAGTTGAGAAAAGAATAAATCTTTTAATTAAGATTATTAGAGTTTCTAATTATATTTAGTAATTAGAATAAAATGAAATGTGAATTGGGTTTATTGTGAACTGTGTTTTGAGCAACATCTGTTCTTTAACCCAATTGACAGTGAAAATGTAATTTGGAATTTATAAATCTTTTTATTTAGATTTAATGGAAATTTTCCAAAGTAAAGTTTTCCAATTTAATATATTAAATTGGAATTGAATGGAATTCGATTTAATAATAATCGAGATAAGCTTCTGTAAAAGAAGACCATTACTATATATGGAACTTAAGACGCTTTGCCGTTATTCCATTTATATTATTGGTCTTATACAGAAATTTATACCGATTATATATTGATTTGATTTCTGTGAAAATTCCATATTTGATGGAAGATGATTTTGGGTTTACCATGAATTGTGTTTTAAATGACTTTAGTTCTTTAACCCAGTTAAAGATAGGATTAATTTCATAAATTTAAATAATCATTAAATAATGATTTTTGATATTAAAACCAAATTGGAGTTTTAATAAATCTTTAAAAGAAAGATTTAAGAAAAAATATAAAGAATTTATCTTTGATAAAATAATGTGAATATTTTATTAAAAGAGTATTCTGAATTGGAATGAGGCATTTGATGTGCTTTAATAACACTTGATTTTTTTATTATAAAATACGTGAGTTATTCGGGAAGATCAGGTTTAACCCATTTTGAATAATTACTATGACGATTAAAAGTCGAAGATGAAGACGGTGGTTGAAGACCGGCAATCCTCACATCGAATGGACGACTACTGATGCCCTGGACTGATTTTCTCCCAGAAAAGGGTTAAAGTGGTAGTTTTCCGGACGTACTTGTTGATTTTTCGGATATGCTAGCAACTCTCTTTCATATTGGACATACGGGACGAGGAATAAGGTGTCTCCGGTTTCGTTCAAACCTAGAACGGACTTGTAAATGGATGTGTGTTTGACATTGGATTTCATTCCATGTAAATTAAATTGATTTCTATTTAATATATATCTGTGGTGGCGGAGAATTTATTCTCTTGCTTAACACCCTTCTCTAAGACGTACGAGCTCAGAGGTTATATATTGGTAGTTATCGATTGCATGGCATTGATTGTCAATGTGGCATGCCAAGATGCAAATGATCAAGGCTTTTGTTGAAAAGCAGGGCCTTGTGGTTGATGATCAAAGAATAGACTATTTAGGCATAGCTTTGTGTATAACATTACTTCACGAGCCTCACACCTCGGTAGGAGTCAAAAATGGGACAAGGGAACGCAGGGAGTGCACACGTTTCTTTCTAGCTATGGGTGGTGTCAGCATTTTACAAGCCCTGACATTTTCGTATTTGTACCTATGCGGATGATGGATTATGATGCACCTCAGATTTATTGGTCGATAATGACCATTTTATAGGTCCAATAAGACCAGGAAGCGTGTGTTCAGGCATAACTAATCCACTAAAGTATTTGTGGACCGACCCTGTAGGATCCAAGGGTTGCCCGTAGGTGTGGTCCTGAGACATTGCTAGAGTGTCTTGAATCAGTAAGGAGACCGTCCCTAGCCTTGACTCATGATGGAAATTCAACTTCCAATACGAAACCATGTGGTTTTGATTGTAAAACTAGTATGGCGACATAGTATATGGTAGCTATGTCGTCTATGATTGATACATTATGACTGAAATGTTTCTAAAACATATATACACTAATAATAATACCAAATCCGTTTTATTGTATCAAGCATTTTTGACTATTATAGGGTAAAACTCTATGCTCCGGTTTGCGTTGCATTGTGTGATGGGATGTGTGTCTTATAATGGTTTTGTTTTTCTAAAAAGCATTGCGTTGTTTAACGATTTACTTTATTTCATGCACTGGCAATCTAATGAAGTAAACCTGTTCCGCGTTAGCGGCGTGGTCCTGTGATTAGTTGTATTATTAGATAAGTTAAGTAATGATTTCTCATACTAGTCCCATGACTGACCTGTAGTTTGTTTCACTTGCAAACTCGGGTGCCCTCTTTTCCACACGAGCAGTCGAGTAGCTTATTTTGTAGATATATTGAGCAGGATTCTGGATCGAAACTTAAAGCTGTGTCCAGAGCATTGATAGTCTTCTACTGCATTGTATTAAGTTCATTCTAAATTTATCTTCCGCTATATTATATTCAATGTACCCTGATATATTATGTACTCTGATGTAACATTATTATAATGTGTATAAAAGTATGTTGTTATTCGTTCTAATGTGTTGTATTCTCAGAGTTAGCGTATTCGGGTTTTTTTAACGATTTGGGTTGATTTTGCAATCGATTAGGTCCGAGCAAAATATGAATCGTTACACAACCAAAGTGGTTTCGTTGAGAACGGAGGTCGTTTGCAAAATGTCTATTTTTACAGGCTATATTTATATTAAATTTCATAGCGACTACCCTGAATATTCAACTGGCCATAACTTTTTATTTCCGCTATGAAATTTCAATTTTTCAGAATTGTTAGAAAGATATAATTAAACAGATTTAAATATTTTCTGGTTTATTTTGAATCCTGTACATTTAGTCAAAGTTCAAAGTAAATTTCAAACTGCTGCGCCATTTCTAGCTCGTCATATAATTAAAATAAATTTATTCGTTCTAACTTCGATTTAAATAAATTTTAGTCATTATTTTTTAAAATAAATCATTTTAAATATTCCACATTCATTAAAATAGCCAAATTAAAAATTTTAAATTGGTTCTAATTTTCCGAGTTGTTACAGATATTAACCGACTGATGTTCAAATATGTGAAACCAAAATAAGTATTAATATTGAATGTAAATTCAATTTATTTGGTTGATTTGATTGTGCATTAATTGTTGATTGATTATTGATTGGGTGTTAGATTGCTTGAATATTAATTCATCAACAGTTTAATAACAGAATTGAATGAATCGAAAATAAATTCCAGTATCATAAACTGAAATGAAATCGCATACAAATTGAAATTAATAATTTAACCCAGTTTTTGCAAATGTATTGCTACTTCATGTTTGGTATGGAAATTTGAGTGGTTATACTTATTGAGTAATGAATGTTGGTTAAAATTTCATGAATTTGTTGCTTACATGATGATTTGAGTTAAGTACGGGTGCCAAATAGCTATGGGGGTTGATTTTGGTTGAATATATCGCACGTAAATTGAGAAAGTATGCTTAATAGCGCTCATAAAAGTTACGCCTACCATAAAATACAACTTATTGGGTTTTGAATTTTGTTTTCCGACCGTGTGGATCGATGTATATATATTATTTGTTCCTGCGATATCGCAGATTCACCGCGTACAAGGGAGACTCTACCTAATTTTTTCGGGAATTTAATGTGTTAGAATTTTTTCGATATTTTTGAAAATTTTATTTTACCATAATAAATTAGTCCTCGATTTAATATAATTTGGATTTTGAAATGAATAGGAACTGTAAGATTTTTCTTATCTTAGTAATTTCGGGGATGAAATTCTTTTAAGGGGGAAAATGTAATGTCCCATATTTTTGGTAGTCAAATATTTAATTTAACTTATTATTTTAAATATTATATTGTGAATTAATAGATTTAATATTGAGTTCATTTATTTAAAATGAAGTTTGAACATTAAGTTTATAAATAATATAAATTAAGCTCGAAATGGCGCGATAGTTCGTAATATTGAGTTTTGAACTTAGTTGAATATATAGAACCCGTTTTAAGTCGGATTTCTGTGAAACAAGAAAAGTTGGAATCTTATTGATTATAAGTTCCATATGGAAGAGAAAAATCCAGATTTCATGTTATAGATTGTTAGTTATATCCAATTTATATTTTAAAATAGTCGCTATAGAAATCGTTATTAAAATACAATGTTTATTAATTAATAAATAAGGATTTTAATATAAATTAGGTATCATTAACTAGAAAATGCAGATGTTGAGTTGTATAATTATTATTTAAAGTTATATATATTCTATTTAGATATATATAATGAAAATAATTTATTATTTTTTAATTAATTTATTTTGGAATTTAATTAATATTATATAAGCATTAAAAATAGCCAATTTTGCAAACGGTCTCAGTTTCAATGAAATTAGTTTCATTGGAACTGTATCGTTAAATTATTGTAAGAAAATCAAATTTAATGGAGAACGGATGTCGTTGTGACTTCAGTAGCCAAAAACGTCTCCGTTTCTGTTTAATCGTTTATATTATTTAGACAGAGGTAACTTCGGAGGAATAAACGACTTGCAAAACGAACTTCAAATTTAACGAAACAAATTTCATTGGATCCGTTAGGAAAATGTTTAGTAGAATGTCAAGGTTTCCATTTTTTATTTTTTTTGTAATTATAGGAATTTTAAATGCTTGATTTTTCATTAATAATTATAAAGGACATTTTACAAACGACCTTGGAATTCGATGAAACCTGTTCCATTAGATCCGAAATACATTTTTATTCTATTATTAACATTTTTATCAAAAAATGAAGTCGTTTGTGGTGGCTTTTAGATGACATTTCATGTGTAAGTTAATATAAATAAAATAATATTAAAATGTTCCCATCTCTATATATACTAAAACGTTAAACCTAGTTTCGGTCAGCTCTTTCATTTCGTGGTCAACACGTTATTTCCACCGCTAGGAAAAAAAATGAACGAACGATATTGATCCAATCTTATTTCCATTAAACCTATTAAAATAATGATAATTACCAACAACTCATAACAGAAAAAATGTTCACAGTCACGAGATCTGACAGTTGACCGACGGTGATCAGCTTTCAGGCGCCAAGATGACTGGAATTCCATCAACAAGCCACTGCGGTTGTGAGCTGGTAGCGGAGGCTAGGGGGAACTGAACGATGACCTACTGTTGGAGATGAACAAGTGCGAGGAGGCGCATCGGGTGGCAACTCTTGATCGGAATCCAGTTTTCTATCGTGGGCCCAATGATCAAATCTTAGAGGCGGACATAGTTATCTGAAGCACGATGGAGATTTTCGAATAGCAGGAAGTATAAAATGTAACAACCCGAAAAATCGGAACCAATTTAAAAATTTTATTTTAGCTATTTTAATGAATTTTGAATATTTAAAATGATTAATTTTAAATAATAACGATTTAAAATTTATTTAAATTGAAGTTTGAATGAATAAATTTATTTAATTATATAACGAGCCTGAAATGGCGCTGTAGTGTGAAAATTTGATTTCAAATTTCAATTGAATGTACATGATTCAAAATAAACTAGATTTCAGTAAAACCAAAAATATTTGAATCTGTTTGAAAATGTCTTTCTAATGAATGTGAAAAATCCATATTTCATAACAGGAATAAAAAGTTATGTCCAATTGAAAATTCAGAATAGTCGTTATGGAATTTAATATAATATATAGCCCGTAAAAATAGCCATTTTGGCAAATGACCTCCGTTTTCGACGAGACACTTTTGTTGGATCCGGAATGTCGAATTATTGCTATGTTTCAATTTTCATAATTTTTGAAATCAATATGTGAGCATGGTGAATTTAAACGTGTTTGGTCAATTCAGTTTGAATTTGACCGACTGGAAAATGACTGATTTTCAAACGGTCTCCAAATTTGACGAAATTAGTTTTGTTAGGACCGTATCGTCAAAACATAGCCAGATTTATTTTTCTGGAATTTTAGGAGTCAGTATGTGTCCCCGATAAATAAAAAAGTACATTTAAATTTTATATATATTGATTTATATTTTAATTTTCATGAAAATTGATCGTAACAGTTGAATTGACTTACCGGACATATCCCATTGTGTCCGGAATGGGGGTAATTAGCGAGGACCACAGTCGGTTGGTCTTGTTTGGAGGTGGAATAAAAAGGTTGACATTTTAGGAAATTTAAAAATAAAGTAAATTAATTTATAAACCCCCTATCTCTCTTTCCCCAAATCATTTTTACAGAAGAAAAAATAAATAACTAAATAAAACCTATCATTCAGGAAAAACCCCCTAAATCGCTCGACGAAACCGCCGCCACGGACCCTCCTGCCATCTCCACTCCACAGCCAGACCCACCCACCATAACTGCCACCCTCCGATGATCCACCACCCCCTCTCATCGTCGCCGAACCCACCCAATTTCCCCCATCTAAAATCGAAAGCCCTAGCCCAAACCCTTCGGAAAATCGCCGCCGTCAGCACCTTGGGCCCCACTGCCTATAGCGTCGCCTCTCCCCTACCTCCAACCGTCGCCGACCAGTGAGCCTCCCGCTCCCCCACCTCGACTCCAATGCTCTCCCTTCTACCTTCTGCGATCGAAGAAGGTCAGTTTCTAATTTGAAAAACCTAGTTTTTAAATCATATTTTTATATATACGAAGGCGGGATTTTTATATACACAAAGTTGGGATTTTTATTTAAAGAAAGTTTAGATTTTTATTTAAAGAAAGATGATATTTTTATTTAAAGAAAGTTCAGATTTTTATTTAAAGAAAGTTCAGGTGTTTAAGTATGATTTTTAAGCGACGAAAGATATATTTTTATACATAAAAATAGTATTTTTATTCACATGAAAAAATTGTTTTTCATATATAAAAATATGATTTTTGTTCATATGAAAAATTTGATTTTTATTAATATGAAAGTTATGATTTTTAATTATAAATGGATATGATTTTAATTAAAAAAATATATGATTTTAATTATGTGAATGGCAAAATAAGAATATGATATATATATATATATATATATATAATAGCGATATAAAAATAAGACTTTTAAATATAAAATGGTGATATAAAAATGTGATCTTTATATATACATTAGCGACATAAAAATATGATTTTTATATATACATTAGCATTATAAAAATATGATTTTTATATATGTAGCGAATTAAAAATATGAATTTTTTTTATATATAGTAGCGATATAAAAATGTGTTTTTAATGTAAACTGCGTGAAACAGACTGCTTTAGAATCACAGTGAAGAACACAATGCACTGGAAATAAATCCAAACCATTGTTCGCTAAAGAATGGAGGAGTGGTTCCCAAAGGTGAGAACTTCTCACTCTAATTTATTTTCGAGTTAAATATATATACTAGGATGCAGACGGTGCTTAGTAGCACCTGATACCTTTGATTGAAACCCTTGATGTTTGGTTGTTTGTTTGATTGGTTTATTAGTTTGAATTTCGTTTGGAAAGTGAAATGAATTGATTGAAATTGGTATGTGTATGGCGCGGGCCAATATTAGGAGAGGGATATGGCCAGACCTTATTCTAGTATCGCGCCGTTATGCTGCCGAAATTTTCTAAAAATATTTGAACAATAAAAAAATCATTTTTATTGTATAAATTAACCGTATAAAATATTCACGTGTCGAAATAAATACTTTATCATTAAAAATATATTTTTGAACGAGTATATGAATGAAAATAAATATTCATTTACAAATCGAACGATTTGTTTATGTACACACATTTGACTGATATTGACTGGGATGATATATTTTGCACATCGCCCAACTGCACAAATAAAATTTGTGTGTGTTGATTGAAACCCCACACGGGTATTGAGATGATATTTAACGTACACTAAACCCAGTTGTTTAGTTGTATGTCAATCCATTGGTTGACATACTGTTGTAAGCGTTAATTATTTATATTTAATGCTTACGCAGTTGTGTAATGCATTCTAGATGATGGTTAACTGTGTTTGATTATTGTTGTGTACACGTGTGAATGAAATCCATATAAATAAAATACATGGTAATTGACTGTGTCTGATTCCAACTCGGAAAGAACGAATATTTTAAATTAAAAAATATTTTAAATTGACGAATAATGAATATTTTAAAATAATCAATATTTTAAAATAATATTCAGTAATGAATCAAAATATGATTTTGATGTCTGTTTTGGGATGAACACGATAATATTTAAATATGTAAAGCCGTGTTGTTTAGATTAACGCCATTTTGACGTGAATGATATCTATATCGATTTTATTCATTTTTATAATGAATATCGAAAAGGAAATGATTTCAAAATCTGATATTTTGAAAATATTATCATTTATATATCATAATGATAAGGAAAATTCATTTTTGATTTAAAATGGAATATGAAGTTGGAATCATTTTAAAACGAATTTATAAACGATTTATAAAATACGTTTTAAATGGAAATCAACGAAGTATATATAACATAAATTACATATAGTAAATAGCCTGAATAGATTGCGTGCACCACGACCGTTTGCAAATTTCGACCATTGAATTCGAATTGATATTACCAGAGACCCGACCGTCAGATTCTCCTAAAACCGTTGGGTTCGTATCGAAAAGAGCTTTCCAACGAATATAAGAGATTTGAAATCTAACGGTTGGATTTGGAATTATGTCCAAATCAAATTTGGAAAAGGTCGTTGTAAGTGCAGTTTGATGACCGTTTATGGAAGCGACTAAAAAGGCCTTAATAAAATTAATAAAAATATTGATAATTTGTGTAAAATCATAATAAATGATTTGGATAGAATTGGGACGAAAAATTCCATATTTGAAAAGATAAAAATATATTTTTATCGAAATGAACTAGTTACTAACTAGAATTATAATCCAATTATTTTTATTTAAATAAATTGGATTGAGAACGGGCTTTATAATAACCAGAATTTTGAAAATATGAATTGGAGTGGATTTGAATGGAAATCATCTTCGTAGTATTTCGATGTTGGATTTTGCAATTATACGGATATTGTTATGGAAATTTGGAAGATATATTTATTTCGTTATTTCCAATATGATATTTGTTGGTTTTAGAATTTGATATTGAATATAAGCTGATATAATTTCTATTTAGAGCCTTGTATTTGATATCGAATTGGATTTTGATTTTGTCATGTACAGTGTCTTAAATAACATGTTCTTAAACCTAGTTGAGAAAAGAATAAATCTTTTAATTAAGATTTAGTCAAGTTTTCCAATTAATTAATATTTAATTGGAATTGAATAAAGGAATTGGACTTTGTATTTGTCGTGAAGCGTGTTTTCAGTAACACTGTTCTTGAACCCGTGTGAAAAGAATAAATCTTTTAATTAAGATTATTAGAGTTTCCAATTATATTTAATAATTGGAATAAAATGGAATGTGAATTGGGTTTATTGTGAACTGTGTTTTTAACGATATTCGTTCTTTAACCCGATTTACAATGAAATGTGATTTGGAATTTATAAATCTTTTTATTTAGATTTAAAGGAAAATTTCCAAAGTAAAGTTTCCAATTTAATATATTAAATTGGAACTGAGTGGAATTCGATTTGATAATAATCGAAGTGAGCTTCTATGGAGGAAGACTGTTAATATATATGGAATTTGAAAGGCTTTACCGTTATTCCATTTATATTATTAGTCGGATACGGAAATTGATATCAATTATATATTGATCTATTTTCTGTAAAGATTCCATAATTAATGGAATGTGATTTGGGTTTATCGTGAACTGTGTTTTAAATGACATTAGTTCTTTAACCCAGTTAAAGACAAGATTACATTTCTAACATTGTATTTCGAATTGTATGGTTGATCTCTGCTATATATATATATATATATATATATGTGTGTGTGTGTGTGTGTGTGTGTGTGTGTGTGTGTTTAGTGGTGGAGAATTTATTCTCTTGCTTAACATCCTTCTCTAAGACGTACGAGATTAGAGGTTATATATAAGCAGAAATCAGTAGTACGGGGTAGACTGTCGATGCGGCATGTTTGATTTTCCAAAGTAAAATAATCATTAATATTTATTTTTGGGAAGATTAAATCCAAGTGGTGTTTTAATGAATCTATAATTAGATTGAAATGCGAATGTAATAATTTAAATTATCAATTTGGGAAATGATCGAGAGTGGAGTATCTCCAATTTTGCTCCAAGCGATAGTTAAATCTTTAATTAGATTTGAACGGGAAATGGTAATTAATTTTACCAATAACACTGTGGTGTTAGATATGGAATATTACCAGTTTTGCTCCATAGGATGAATGGGTTGGGATTGGGAAATAAAATAAATGATTACTTCGGTAAGGATCGCCAATCCCGACTAGTTTGGATAAACCTTAACTCGGTTTGAATTAACATCCAAAGGAAGATTAAATAATAAATTTAAAGAATTTATCTTTGATAAAATTAATGGGAACCTTTCCTAAAGGATGAATATTTAAATAAAAGAATATTCAGAATTGGAATGAGGCGTATGTTGTGTTTTATAGCAATTGATTATAAAATACGTGAGTAATTCGAAAAGGCCAGGTTTATACCCAATTTGAATAACTGATTCGACAATAAGTCGATGATGAAGACGGTGGTTGAAGACCGGAGGTCTTTACATCGTTTGGATGATTACTAATGTCTTGATTGGGCTATACACCCAAGACAAGGTAATAAGTGGTGATCGTCCAGACGTACTTTGTGATCGACTAGATATGCGAGGACCTCTCTCCTGTATTGGACATATGGGACGAGGAATAAGGTGCTTCCGGTTTCTATCAAACCCAAAACGAACTTGTAAATGGATGTGTGCCTTACATTAGATTTTATTCTATGTTGATTGATCTCTATTAAATATATATCTATTTGGCAGCGGAGAATTTATTCTCTTGCTTAACGCCCTTCTTTGAGACGTACGAGCTTAGAGGTTATGTATCGATAGACATCAGTCACATGGCTTGAATTGCCTGTGTGGCATGCTGAGATACAAATGATCAAGGCTTCTGTTGAAAAGAAGAGTCTTGTGGTTGATGATCAAAGCACGACCTTAAAGGGAATAGCTTTGTGTACAACGTTAATTCGTGAGCTTCACACCTCAGTATGAACCAGAAACGGGTTGAAGGACAGTAGGGAGGACATGCGTTTCTTTCTAGATAGGAGTGATGTCATGGTATGGAGCCCAGACATTTTATTTATGTGGTTGTTGGAAAGCGAGGTACCTCGGATATATCGGTCACTACGGGGCCGATGGATTATATGGTCGATATACTGGCCATTACACCCCATAGGGCAGGGAAACACATTGTTCTGGAATAACCAATCCTCAAACGTAAGAGAGAGGACAGGCCCTAGCGCTTCTAGATGCAGTTGCGACTGTAGCCTGAGACATGGTAGGCTAGATTGTCTCGAATTCAGTAAGGACGATCCCTTGCCTTGGTTCATGATGGAAATCTAACTTCCAATATGACATTGCGGATTTGATTGTAAACCTATATATGGTGGCATAGTGGCATAGGATGTTCATGTTCTCCATGAGTGATACATAAAATAAAAAAAACCCTTTCTTCCCCTTAATCTCGTTCTGCCCCCCCCCCCCCGATTAAGTTCATTCAACAGAAATAAAAAAAAAACGGGGGAGACAACGGAAGGGGGGAACCCTGTCGCCGCCGCCAGGGGCTGGCGCACCCCCCTAGTCGATCGCCGCCACCTCGCTCGAGACCCCCCACCCCCCCAGCGGCGCCGCGAGCCACCCAGACCCCCCCTATCGTGAAGCAGCCTCCTCCCCCAGTTTCGAACCTACCGCAACCGACGTCCTCCCCCCCCCCCCCCCCCAGACCCGATTCGAACCCCCCCTCCTCGAAGGAATCGCGACGAAAACAGCCCCCCCGCTGTAAGTTCTTGACCCATTTTATTTTCATTTTGATTTCTACTTTATTTTGATTTTTAGTTTATTAGTTTATTTAAATCAGTAAAGTTTAGATCTTTAAAATGCAAAAGTTTAGATCTTTAAAATGCAAAAGTTTAGATTTTTAAAATGCAAAAGTTTAGATTTTTAAAATGCAAAAGTTTAGATTTTTAAAATAGAAAAGATGAGATTTTTCATATGGAAAAGATGTAGATTTCTATTATGAAACTATTGAAATAAAAATACGATTTTTATCGAGGTAAAAATATGATTTTTATCATATGAATAAAAATATAATTTTTATATAGTACAGATGATAAAAATATGATTTTTATATTTTTAAAGTATTAAAAATATAATCTTTACTATATAGAAGATGTAAAAATATGATTTTTGGTTAGGTAGAGAATTAAAAATATAATTTTTACATGATAGGAATATTAAAAATATCATCTTTATATGTGTAGAAAAATAAAAATGAGATTTTTATAAAGATGAAATCTTTAAATTTGAAAAGGCGAAGTCTATGTTTTTATAAAGGCGAAATCTTTATTTTAGAAAAGGCGAAATCTTTATATGGAAAATAGCGTGATAAAAATATAATTTTTATCAATATAACATAGTAGTAAAAATCCGATTTTTATATATTGAATAACGGAATAAAAATTTGATTTTTAAATGTAGGAAGCGATTATAAAAATATGATTTTTATTTTAAAGGCATCAACAAATATAAAAATGTGTGATTTTTATATATGTAGTGGCTACGGGCAACGAAGATGACTAAGAGACGAGAACGGTGAAGATTTCTATCAATGAAGTGCCGTGGAGCTAGGATAGCTATTTGTGAGAATTTCTCACCTTTCAATTTCTTTTTCAAGTTATATATATATACTAGGATGCAGACGGTGCTTAGTAGCACCCGACACAATCGTCCACAGACCATGGACTTGTTTGTTTGGTTGCATAGATTAGTTAGATTATTTGAGCTGAATTTGACTGTTGGGTGAATTGAAATTGATTTGATTGATGTGTGAATGGCGTGGGCCTTCACTAGACCGGGGATAAGGCTAGGCCTCGTCCCGTTTCTAGTATCGTGCCGTTATGCCGCCGAAATTTTCTAAAATAAGTTAGAAAAATAAAGATAACATTTTATTTAATAAATGAACCGAATATAATATTCATAGGTTGAATAAAATAGTTTGATCGTTAAAAATATAATTTTTAACGTGAATGTGAATAAATAAATATCCATTTACAAACCAGACGGTTTGTTTATGTACACCTATTTGAAGGACATTGATTGGGACGATAAATTTTACACATCGCCCAACTGCACAAATAAAAATCTGTGTGTGATTGCTAGAAACCCCACATGGGTATTGGGATGATATTTGACGTACACTAATCCTGATTGTTTAGTTGTATGTCGATCGATTGATTGACAGGCTGTTATAAGCGTTGAATATTTATATTTGATGCTTATACAGTGTAGAATGCACTTTGGATGATGGTTGATTATTCATCGTTGTTATTGTATACATATGTTGTAGAAAATCCATATAATCAACATTATATGGTAATTGTCTGGGCCTCATTCCAGTTTTGAAATAGAAATATTTGAAATGAAATATGTGAATAGAAATATTTGAAAAAGAAATATTTGAAGTAGAATATTTGAAAATTGAAATATATGAAGCCGCGTTGATAGATTGACGCCATTTTGACGTGAACGATACTTATCTCGATTTTATTCAAATTGAAGTGAATATTAAAGAGAATTGAAATCATTTTGAAATGAATTCAAATAGAGTTGAAATCGTTTTTGAAATGAATTCAAATAGATTTGAAATGAATTTGAAATGAATTCGAATAGAATTGAAATCGTTTTAAAATGAATTCGAATAGAAATTGAATAGAAATGAATTCGAATTGAAATTGAATTGAAAACGAATTGAAATTGAATTGAATTGAATTGAAAATGAACTGAAATTGAATTAGAAATCAATTTGAATTGAAATCAATTTGAAATGAATTTAAAACGAATTTATATTGTAATATTCAATTTTGATTAGAAATTGAATATGAAGTTGAAACCGTTTTGAAAACGAATTTAAAACGATTTATAAAGCACGTTTTGAATTGAAATCGACGAAGTATATATTATATATATTATATATAATATAATGGCCTGAATAGAACGCGCCGCGCCGCGGCAGTTCGCAAATTTCGACCATTGATTTCAAACGGACATTACGGGAGATCCGACCGTCGGATTCTCCTGAAACCGGAACCGTTGGGTTCGTATCGAAAAGAGCTTTCTAAAGAATATTAGAAATTAGAAATCTAACGGTTAGATTTGGAATTATGTCCAAATCAAATTTGAAAAAGGTCGCTGTAAGTGCAGTTTGATGGCCGTTGATGGAAATCGACTGTACGGGCCTTGATAAAATTATTAAAAATAGTAATAATTTGTGTAACATCATAAGAAATGATTTAGAAAGAATGGGGATGAAAAACTCCATATTTGAAAAGATAAAAATAGATTTTTATCGAAATGAACTAGTTTTGAACTAGAATTATAATTCTATTTATTTCTAAATAAATAAATTGAATTTAAAAAGGGTTTTAAAAATAACCAGAATTTCCAATGATTGCATTGGAGTGGATTTGAATCGAAATTGTCTTCGGAATATTTCGATGTTGGAATTCGTGATTATACATACGTTGTTATGGAAATTTGAAAGATATATATATATATACCGTTATTTCCAATACGACATTTGTTAATCGTAGAATTTGATATTGAATATAAGCCGATATATTTTCTATTCAGAGCCTTATATTGAATATCATATGTGATTTGGGTTTGTCGTGAATGGTGTCTTCACTAACACTGTTCTTGAACCCAGTTGAGAAAAGATTAAATCTTTTTATTTAGATTTAATGAAGTGTACCAATTAAATAATATTTAATTGGAATTGAATTGATATTGATTTTTGGGTTTATCGTGGACAGTGTTTTTAAATAACACTCGTTCTTTAACCCGATAATTAGTGGAATGTGATTTTGGGTTTATCGTGAACCGTGTTTTAAATGACACTAATTCTTTAACCCAGTTAGCGATTAAAACTAAGTGGAGTTTTAATGAATCTTTAATTAGATTGAAAAGATCGAGAATGGAGTATCACCAGTTTTGCTCCAGGCGATAGTTAAATCTTTAATTAGATTGAAAAGATCGAGAATGGAGTATCACCAGTTTTGCTCCAGGCGATAGTTAAATCTTTAATTAGATTGAAACGTGAAATGGTAATTAAATTTACCGATAACACCGTGGTGTTAGATATGAAGTAAGACCAGTTTTACTTCATGGGATGAATAGGTTGGGATTGGGAAATTAAAACCAATGATTACTACGGTAAGGTTCGCTAATTCCGACTAGTTGAATCGAAATTCAAAGGAAGAATAGAGAATAAATTCAGGAATTTATCTTGGATAAAATTAATGGGAACCTTTCCCTATGAATGTGAAATCAGAAACTAACTGTCGGTTAGCTAAGCAGAATGGTTTTCTGGATATTGATCAGATGTTGGTTTCGGCCTTCGGGGTTAATATTTGGGGAATTATTCTCTTGATTAATTTACGGTTAGTGACTGATGAATTGGAATGAGGCGTATGTTGTGTTTGTGTAACACTTATTTAAAATATACGCGAGTTATTTGGAAAGACCAGGTTTATCCCATTCTGAATAACTGATACGACGATAAGTCGAAGATGAAGACGGTGGTCGAAGACCAGAAGTCTTCACGTCGTTTGGATAATTATTGATGATCTTGATTGGGCTGTACACCCAAGAATATGGAAACAGTTGGTGATCGTCCAGACGTACTTGGAGATCGATGGATATGCGGGGTACTAGGTGCCTCCGGTTTCGTTCAGACCCAGAACGGACTTGCAAATGGACTGTGTC
Organism: Allium sativum; assembly: GCA_030737875.1. NCBI lineage: Eukaryota > Viridiplantae > Streptophyta > Magnoliopsida > Asparagales > Amaryllidaceae > Allium > Allium sativum. The sequence goes on from CM060912.1 coordinate 898,853,584, forward strand.
TGACATTGGATTTTAGTCCGTGTGATTGATCTCTATTAAATATATATCTGTTTGGCGGCGGAGAATTTATTCTCTTGCTTAACGCCCTTCCCTGAGACGTACGAGCTCAGGGGTTATATACTGATGGATATCAAACGCATGGAGTGAATTGCCTGTGTGGCATGCCTAAGTGGCAATTGATCGAGGCTTCTGTTGAAAAGCAAAGTCTTGTGGTGATGATCAAAGCACGGCCTTTGTGGCGTAGCTTTGTGTAATGTTTGCTTCGCGAGTTTCGCACCCCGGTTGTGAACCAAAAACGGGAGAGGACCTCAGGGAGGACATGCGTCTCTTTCTAGCTAGGGTGGTGTCAGTGACCTACCAGCCCTGACATTTATATACTTTTCACCTGTGTGGTTGTTGCTGTTGCGAGGCGCCTCAATTAGATCGGACGATCCGGGTCCGATGGAGCCATTCGTTGGCTCATTTACGCCCCAAAGGGCGGGGAAACGCAGTGTTCAGGAATTTTAATCCACATCGATGGACAGGCCCTGACGATCCAAGGGCCCACCTGTGTCTGGGTCCTGAGACACGGGCTAGAGCGTCTCGAATCGGTTGAGGACTATCTTTTGCCTTGGTTCATAGACGGAAATCCAATTTCCAAATACTTAACTTTGCGGTTTTATTTGTAAACCTATATATGGCGACATAGTGGCATGGGACGCTCATGCCGCCTATGATTGATACTTATGATTTGAAGTTGTTTTATACACTATGCACTGACAATAGTATCAAATGATTTGTTTTAAAACGTATCAAGCATTCTTTGGCTGTTATAAGGGACAACCCTATCCCCCGGCTTGCGTTGCATTGTGTGATAGGACCTGGGTCTTATAACAGCTTCATTTTTCTCTATTTAGCATTACGCTGTTTGTTTTATGCACTGGTATTCTTGGGAGGAAACCCGTTCCGTGCTATACGGCGTGGTCCCTTGATTTACCTAACTTTAAAATAAAGATTTATAACTGTTTTAGTTCTCACACCAGTCACATGACTGACCTGGAGTTTATTGTTTTAACCTAAACTCTGGGTGCCCCTATTTTCCGCACGGGCAGCTAGTAGTTTTGGTTTTGCAGATTTATATTCACAGGATCCTGGTTTACAGTTGGAACGATATCCGGAAAGCTTTGTATCCGTATATCTACTTCTAGTTGTGTATTGTATTATTTTCCGCTGTTGTGTATTTAAATGTAATTTAAATCTCTGATATTTCTGTGTAATATTCATTTATACTCTGTATATTCTTGTAACCTGATGCATTGTTGTAATATACTACGAAATGTTCTTTTGTATGTATTCTGTTGTGGCTTGTTCTCGAACTATCCGACGCTTTCCTTTACGGGGAAGTTGCGGGTTTTCACAGAAACCACCCTCCCCAAAATCGATCGACGAAACCACCGCCACGGCCCCTCCTGGCATCGCCGCTCCACCGCTAGACACACCCACTAGCACCGCCACCCCCCTCTCATCGTTGTCGAACCCACACAGTTCCCCCCATCTCAAATCGAAAGCCCTAGCCCAAACCCTTCAGAAAACCGCCGCCGTCAGCACCCTGGGCCCCACCTCCTGTAGCACTGCCTCTCCTTACCTCCGGCCGCCACCGGCCAGTGAGCCTTCCCTTCCCCCTCCCCCCGACTCCAATGCTCTCCATTCTACCTCTTGCAATCGAAGAAGGTCTGTTTTTAATTTGTAAAACCTAGTTTTTAAATTAGATTTTTATATACGCGAAAGTGAGATTTTTATAAACAAAAAGATGGGATTTTTATTTAAAGAAAGTTTAGATTTTTATTTAAAGAAAGATGTGATTTCATTTAAAGAAAGTTCATACTTTTATTTAAAGAAAGTTAAGATGTTTATTTAAATAAAAACATGATTTTTAAGCGAAGAAAAATACGATTTTTGTATGTAAAAATAGTATTTTTATTCACAAGAAAAATATGATTTTCATATATAAAAATATGATTTTTGTTCGTATGAAAAGTATGATTTTTATTCATATGAAAGTTATGATTTTTAATTATAAAAGGATATGATTTTTAATTATAAAAAGATATGATTTTTATTATGTGAATGGCAAAATAAGAATATGATTTATATGTATGTATATAATTATGATATAAAAATAAGATTTTTATATATAAAATGGTGATATAAAAATGTGATCTTTATATATTTATTAGTGATATAAAAATAGGATTTTTGTATATACAATAGCATTATAAAAATATGATTTTTATATATATAGTGAATTAAAAATATGATTTATTTATATATATATATATAGTAGCGATATAAAAATGTGATTTTTAATGTAAACTGCGTGAAATTGCCTGCGTTGGAAGCATAGTGAAGAACACAACGCAATAGAAATAAATCCAAACCATCGTCCGCTAAAGAATGGAGGAGTGCATCCCAAAGGTGCGAACTTCTCACTCTAATTTATTTTCTAGTTAAATATATATACTAGGATGCAGACAGTGCTTAGTAGCACCCGACACCTTTGATTGAAACCATGGATGTTTGGTTGTTTGTTTGATTGGATTATTTGTTTGAATTTGGTTTGGAAAGTGAAATGAATTGTTTGAAATGGTATGTGTATGGCGCAAGCTAGTATCAGGTGAGGGATAAGGCTAGACCTTATTATGGTTCTAGTATCGCGCCGTTATGCTGCCGAAATTTTCTAAAAATGTTAGAACAATAAAAATATCATTTTTAATGTATGAATGAACTGTATAAAATATTCATGTGTTGAAATAATTATTTTATTATTAAAAATATAATTTTTAACGAGTATATGAATGAAAATAAGTATTCATTTACAAGGCTGACGATTTATTTATGTACATACATTTGACTGATATTGATTGGGATGATATATTTTATACATCGCCCAACTGCACAAATAAAATATGTGTGTGTTGATTGAAACCCCATACGGGTATTGGGATGATATTTGACATACACTAATCATAATTGTTTAGTTGTATGTCAATCGATTGGTTGACAGACTGTTGTAAGCGTTAATTATTTATATTTAATTCTTACGCAGTTGTGTAATGCACACTGGATGATGGTTAATTGTGTGATTATTGTTGTGTACACGTGTGTATGAAATCCATATAAATAAAATTATATGGTAATAGACTATGTCTGATTCCAATTCGAAAAGAACGAATATTTTAAATTAACGAATATTTTAAATTGACGAATAATGAATATTTTAAAATAACTAATATTTTAAAATAATATTTAGTAATGGATCAAAATATGATTTTGTTGTCCGATTTGGGATGGACACGAATATATTTAAATGTATAAAGCCGTGTTGATTAGATTAACGTCATTTTGATGTGAACGATATTTATATTGATTTTATTCATTTTTATAATCAATTTCAAAAAGGAAATGATTTAAAAATCTGATATTTTGAAAATATTACCATTTATATATTATATTGATAAGGAAAATTCAATTTTGATTTAAAATTGAAAATGAAGTTGGAATCATTTTAAAACGAATTTATAAACGATTTATAAAATGCATTTTAAATGGAAATCAATGAAATATATATAATATATATAACATATATTAAATGGCCTAAATAGAACGCACCGCGCCGCCACCGTTCGCGAATTTCGACCATTGACTTCAAATTGATATTACGGGAGATCCAAGCATCGGATTCTCCTAAAACCGGAACCAAATTGGATTCGTATCGAAAAGAGCTTTACAAAGAATACAAGAAATTTGAAATCTAACGGTTGAATTTGGAATTATGTCCAAATCAAATTTGGAAAAGTTCGTTGTAAGTGCAGTTCGATAACGGTTTATGGAAATCGACTGAAAAGGCCTTAATAAAATTGAGATTTTTTTTGATAATTTGTGTAAAATCATAATAAATGATTTGGAAAGAATTGGGATGAAAAAATCCATACTTGAAAATATAAAAATATATTTTTATCAAAATGAACTAGTTATTAACTAGAATTATAATCCAATTATTTTTAAATAAATAAATTGGATTGAGAATGTGTTTTTATATAACCAGAATTTCCAGTATATGAATTGGAGTGGATTTGAATGGAAATCATCTTCGGATTTCTATGTTGGATTTCGCAATTTTACGGATATTGTTATAGGAATTTGGAAGATATAGTTATATCGTTATTTCCAATACGATAATTATTGGTTTCAGAATTTGATATTGAATATAAGCTGATATAATTTCTATTCAGAGCCTTGTATTTGATATCGAATTGGATTTTGGGTTGGTTGTGAACGATGTCTTAAATAACACTATTCTTAAACCCAGCCGAGAAAAGAATAAATCTTTTAATTATGACTTAGTGAAGTTTTCCAATTAATTAATATTTAATTGGAATTGAATAAAAGAATTAGATTTTGGGTTTGTCGTGAATGGTGTTTTCAGTAACACTGTTCTTGAACCCCATGTGAAAATAATAAATCTTTCAATTAAGATTATTAGAGTTTCCAATTATATTTAATAATTGGAATAAAATGTAATGTGAATTAGGTTTATAGTGAAGTGTGTTTTTAATGACCTTCATACTTTTACCTGATTTACAATGAAATGTGATTTATAATTTATATATCTTTTTATTTAGATTAAAAGAAGTTTTCCAAAGTAAAGTTTCCCGATTTAATATATTAAATTGGAATTGAGTGGAATTCGATTTGATAATAATCAAAGTGAGCTTCTATGGAGGAAGACTGTTAATTCCATTTATACTATTACTCGGATACAGAAATTGTTATCGATTATATATTGATCTGTTTTCCGTGAAGATTCCATAATTAATGGAATGTGATTTGGGTTTATCGTGAACTGTGTTTTAAATGACATTAGTTATTTACCCCATTTAAAAACAGGATTACATGTATAACATTGTATTTCGAACTTTATGGTTGATCTCTGCTAAATATATATCTGTTTGGTGGAGGAGAATTTATTCTCTTACTTAACATCCTTCTCTAAGACGTATGAGCTTAGAGGTTATATATAGGAAAAAATCAATAGTACGGTGTAGATTGTCGATGCGGCATGTTTTATTTTCCAAAGTTAAATAATCATTAATATTGACTTTTGGGAAGAGTAAAACCAAGTGGAGTTTTATTGAATCTTTAATTAGATTGAAATGCAAATGTGATAATTTAAATTATCAATTTGGGAAATGGTCGAGAGTGGAGTATCACCAGTTTTTCTCCAAGCGATAGTTAAATCTTTAATTAGAATTGAACGATAAATGGAATTTAATTTTACCAATAACACCGTGGTGTTAGATATGGGGTATTACTAGTTTTGCTCCATGGGATGAATAGGTTGGGATTGGGAAATAAAATAAATGATTACTTTAGTAAGGATTGCTAATCCCGACTAGTCTGGATAAACCTTAATTTGGTTTGAATTAATATCCAAAGGAAGATTAAAGAATAAATTTGTAGAATTTATCTTTGATAAAATTAATGGGAACCTTTCCCAAAGGATGAATATTTAAATAAAAGAATATTCATAATTGGAATGAGGCTTACGTTATGTTTTATAGCACTTGATTATAAAATACATGAGTTATTCGGAAAGGCCGGGTTTATACCCATTCTGAATAACTGATTCGACGATAAGTCGACGATGAAGACGGTGGTTGAAGACTGTAGGTCTTCACATCATTTGGATGATTACTAATCTCTTGATTAGGCTGTACACACAAGACGAGGTAATAAGTGGTGATCGTCCAGATGTACTTGGAGATTGACCGGATATGAGAGGACCTCTCTCCTGTATTGTACATATGGGATGAGGAATAAGGTGCCTCCGGTTTCGTTCAAACCGAGAACGAACTTGTAAATGAATGTGTGTCTGACATTGGATTTTATTTTATTTTGATTGATCTCTATTAAATATATATCTGTTTGGCGGCGGAGAATTTATTCTCTTGCTTAATGCCCTTCTCTGAGACGTACGAGCTCAGAGGTTATGTATCGATATACATCAGTCGCATGGCGTGAATTACTTGTGTGGCATGCTGAGATGCAAATGATCAAGGCTTCTGTTGACAAGCAGAGTCTTGTGGTTAATGATCAAAGCACGAGCTTAATGGGCATAGCTTTGTGTATAGCGTTAATTTGCGAGCTTCACACCTTGGTATGATCCTGAAACGGGTTGAAGGACAGCAAGGAGGGCATGCGTTTCTTTCTGGCTAGGAGTCATGTCATGGTATGGAGACCAGACATTTTACTTATATGGTTGTTGGAAAGCGAGGTACCTCGGATATATCGGTCACTACGGGGCCGATGGATTATATGGTCGACATACTGACCATTACACCCCATAGGGCGAGGAAATGCATTTTGTTCTGGAATAACCAATCCTCAAAAGTAAGATAGGACCGACCTTGGCGCTCCTAGATGCAGTTGCGATTGTGGCCTGAGATATGATAGGCTAGATTGTCTCGAATTCGGTAAGGATGATCCCTTGCCTTGGTTCATGATGGAAATCCAACTTCGAATACGACATTGCAGATTTGATTGTAAACCTATATATGGCGGCATAGTGGCATGGGACGCTCATGTCGTCTATGATTGATACATTATGTTTGATATTGTTTTTGAAACATATATGCACTAGTAATAATAAAAGATAAAATTGCACGTACCAAGCATTATTTGTCTATTATAAGGTAAAACTCTATCCTCCGTCTTGTGTTGCATTTTGTGATGGGATCTGAGTCTTACAATAGCTTCATTTTCTTTAATTAGCGTTGCGCTATTTGTTTTATGCACTGGTATTCTTGGGGTAAACCTGTTCCGTGTAATACGGCGTGGTCCCTTGATATACCTAACTTTAAAATCAAGATTAATAACTGTTTTAGTTCTCACACCGGTCACATGACTGACATGGAGTTTTTGATTTAATCTAAACTTTGGTTTCCCATACTTTCCACACGGGAAGCTAGTAGTTTTCATTTTTGCAGATCTTATTTTACAGGATCGTCGTTTACAACTGGAGCTATATTTGGAACGCTCTGTATCCATGTATTTATTTTAGTTGTGTTATGTATTCTTTTTCGGCTGCTATGTATTTAATTGTAATTTAAATTTCTGATATTTTCTGATGTATATTATTTACACATACTATGTTATATTCTTGTACTCTAATGTTATTGTTGTAATAAGCAACAAAATGTTCTATTGTTTGTGTTCAGATTTGTCGTGTTCTCAACTCAATCCAGGCTTTCCCGTAAGGGCGAGTTTGGTTCATTTCATAAAAGGCAGTCCCTTTTTCTCCAATCAAACGAGTTTGGCACAATTTACTCTATGGGTTTTTGTGACATTCTAGAAAGGATCGAACAGAAAGGAAGGGCGGTCATAACCTCGTAATATTTAACCACTGCAATTTGTTTTATTAACAAAACTAATTTAGTCATTAAGTAAACTTATGTGCCCATATCTCATAATGATTTGCTGACTTGTTTAGGATGCCCGAAAACGATAGTGATTTACTTATAACCAAATGAGAGGAGTAAGAAATTGAACCGCCTGGTTTTATACTATAGTAATTAAATTAGTAATTATACTAGGGGTTAATATAGTAAATTATTTAGTTAAATTTATCAGATCTTTTTTATGTAACATGACAGTTGGATGACCAGGTCAAAATGTGAAACTATCTGAAAAGAAGACGACACAATCAGATGGCCGATATTTTCAAAGTCCGGTGGATTAGTTTAGTTAATTTGAAGTGATTAAGAAATTAGTAATTTTTATATATAAAAATAATAATAGTGTAAACCTTAAATGCTCATAACTTACTCTTGTGTTATCAGAATTCGATGATTTAAGGGACGTTAGAATTGCCTCAGCAAGCACTGATTATGGAACGAATCTTGACGCAATTGGAATCAACTGGGATTTTTATTAAATTAAATAGACGTTTAATTTAATTAGCACAAACCGTTTAAACAACAGTATCAAATCAAGGTGAGTTAAACTCACTCAGTTCTTCCTAGTTATATTTTATCTAAGTTGGGTTTTTATTTTGTGCGCTATGGTTGCCAATGGTTGCCAATGGTTGACTATTTGTTAATTTTGTATTCATATATTGATTGAACCCGTGAAATTAAACTTTGTTAAATTTCAGTGAAACACCAAACATTATTTTAACAATTGGTCCCAACTAAGGTAACTTACCTTATTAGTCACATTTATAAAATAAAATTGTTTAATTTAATGAATTGTTTGAATTGTTATGGATGTGTGAAATAAATTGGTTGATATTGAATTGTCGTTATTGACTGTTATAAAAACCATTATTTATTTGAATTGAATGATATCATTTGAGATAACAAAGTTGAATGTAGGGAGGAACAGGTTGGAGGGATCCAACGGGATTCCTCAAATATATTTAATGATATTTATTTTCATATTATCATTATATGAAATGTTCTGATTGGATGATTGATGTAACATCTCGGATTTTCGAACATTAATTACGAATATTAAAATCCATTTTAAATAATGAATTGGTGATATAAATGGATTTTATATCCAGTTTATTTTAGAACCAATTTAAAATTTTTATTTTAGAAATTTTAGTGGATTTCAACTATTTAAAATGATTTATTTTAGATAATAATGATTAAAAAATTATTTAAATCGAAGTTAGAATGAATTTTTTTAATTTAATTATAAAAGGAGTTAGAAATAGATCGGTAGTTTGAAAATTTGAATTTGAATTTTGACTGACTGTACATGATGCAAAATAATTCAGATTTTAGTGAAACTAAAAAATTTTAAATCTGTTTAAAAATAGCTTTCCAACGAATCTGAAAAATTGAAATTTCATCGAGGGAATCAAAAGTTATTCCTTGTTTAATATTCAGAATAGTCGTTATGGAATATATATATATATATATATATATATATATATATATATATATATTTAATATTAAAAATAGTCATTTTACAAATTACCTCTGTTTTCGACGAAACCACTTTTGCTGGAATTGGAATGTCAAATTATTGCTAGATTCCAATTTTCATAATTTTTGGAATTAATATGTGAGGGTGGCAAATTAAAACGGGTTTGACTAGTTTTAGTGAAATTCAATCGACTTGAAAAGGGCCATTTTTCAAACAGTCTCCAAATTCGATGAAATTAATTTTATTAGGACCGTATCATTAAAACAAAGCTGGAAATATTTTTTTCTAGAATTTTTATGAGTCCGTATGTGGCCCCAATAAATTAAAATGTACGATCGAATTAAATAAATAAATAAATTATATTTCAAATTAAAGAAAACAAGCTGAAACCGATTGATTGGGCTCACGAGACCTAGCCCATTAGGTCCGGAACGGGGATATTTTCCTAAGGACAACTTTCATTGGACTGAAATTGGATCTGAAAAGGACTAACCAGTTTATTTGTAAAATAGAACATTTAATATTAATTTATTATAAATAAGGATAACTAAAACCCTAATCCTCTAACATGACCAGCCGCTGCCTACCTTTTTCAATGGCCAAGAACATTCGATTTTAATTCTTTAATAAATCCTAATCTACACAAAATTAAAACATGGATCTTAAGCAGAAATCGAAGAGCTTCCTAAGCTCTACAACTTAAACAGTGGTGATCGTTTATCGTTGAGTGGTTATGAGATATTGGGGTGCAAACCGTCACCGTTTAGACCAGAATTAGAGCAGTCTAGGGGCGGTGAGTTCAACCAGGTCGTCGGTGCAGGCAGGCGATGGAGGCGCGGATCTTGTGGCGAGGTTGGATCAACGTATGGGGGCTCGAACTGTGGTGCGGTTTTGGATTCAGGGTGGAGCAAATTGGGTCTCGTGATTTTGTTGAGCGACTGATGAGGAAGAAGAGGGATTTAAAGTTAATTAGGTTTTTAATTAAATATTTCATTTCTTTATGTAGTCAAATATTCAAAGGTAATATCTTCTGCAAATCAAAACAGAAATGGATGAGATCGGATGCGTTGAAATCAAAAATTCAAGATCTAGAACATAGAACAGATCAGAACTAAAACAGAGGCGGTTGGATTTTTGATAAATTAAACATAAGTTTAATTTTATTAAAACCAATTGTTGTATAAACAATCCTGAAACCGATCAAGATGTGATCTCTATTTTAAATAAATTTTTTTTATTGATTTCGTTGTAGAATTTATATTTATGTTATATAAAATTCATATCTGAGTCTTACAAAATTTAAATTGGTTGTTCTGTGATTGCAATGAATGGCGGGATTAAATTATGTATGTTAAAATAAATTTGTCACTTTTTTTGAAAAATGAATTGACAAATAAAATTGTCACTTTTTTTGAAATACGAATTGACAAATAAAATTGTCACTTCTATTGAAATATGAATTGACAAATAAAATTGTCTTTTTTGTTGAAATTAGAATTAGCAAATAAAATTATCATTCTTATTAGTTATGTTGAATTAGAATTGTCAACACATAAAAGTATCACTTTTATTTGCTATGGTGGAACATTGAATTTGGGTACAAATAAATTATTCTTTTATTTGTCACCGGAATACATAGAGAATGTATACAAATAAATTATCCTTTTATTTGTCATTAGAATACATAGAAAATGTATGCAAATAAATAACTCATTTTGTTTGTTATGTTAAATATAGGAACTTCGTATGCAAATAAATACTCTTTTATTTGACACCAGAAATGTAGACAAGGTTAAGAAAATAAAAACCATCTTTTTATTTGTCATATAAGAACCATGAAATTATTGAAAATAAAATTCCTTTTCATTGTCATATGTGAACATAGGAATTGTTGTAAATGAAACTGTCATTTAGTTAAGAATTTGTTTTGTTAAATAAAAAATGTCATTTTTTTAGTTAATGTTATGTTAAATAAAAATAAAATCTTGTTAGATAATGTTATGTCAAAGTAAAAATAGCATTTTTGTTAGATAATGTTATGTCAAAATAAAAATAACATTTTGATTAGAAAATGTCAAGTGAAATGAAAATGTCATTTTTTGCAGAAATAAAATAGTCAAAACAAAATTGATCATTTTTGCTAACTAGATTAGTTGAATCAAGAAATTAACATTTGTGTTAATTAGAAAATAGTTAAACAAAAATTATCATTTTTTGTTTATTAGATTTGTTGAATCAAAAATTTAACATCTTTGTTAATTAGAATTCGAGTTAAACAAAAATATTCATTTTGTTTATTAGCTTAGTTGAAATAAAAATAAAGATTTTGTCAAACATATTAGTTGAATAGTTGAAATAAAAATAAACATTTTGTGTCAAATAGTTTAGTTGGAACAAAAATACTCATTTTTGTCAAAATAGCCAAGTTGAACAAAAATGAACATTTTGTCAAATTAGAATTGTTGAAACAAAATATACATTTTTGTCAAGACAGTTTAATTGAAACAAATATACATTTTTGACAAGATAGTTTAACTGAAAACAAAATATACATTTTTGTCAACATAGTTTAGTTGAAACAAAAATGTACATTTTGTTAAAATATGATGGCAAAAAAAAAACATTTTGGTTAAATAGATTTGAGTTATAACAACAATTACATTTTTGTTAAATAGATTTGAGTTAAAACAAAAATAACATCTTTGTGAAATAAATTTGTGTTACAACAAAAATATCACTTTTGTTCATTTAATTAAAAGTCAGAATTGTTAACAATATGAATTATCACTTTATCCATTTTATTAAATTAGAATTGTTTACAATATGAATTATCACTTTACCCATTTTGTTAAATTAGAGTTGTTAACAATATGAGTTATCACTTTTATTCATTTTGATTAAAATTAGAACTGTTAACAATATGAAATATCTCTTTTATTTATTTTGTTAAATTAGAATTGTTCACAATATGAAAATATCATTTTAATCATTTTGCTGAAATAGAATAGTCAACAAAATGAATGAATCACTTTTAAATCATTTTGTTGAAATATAATTTATTTGCAAATATAAGTATCATTTTTATTTGCAAACATACATTAGGATTTATATGCAAATATAAGTATCATTTTTATTTGCAAACATACATTAGAATTTATATGCAAATATAAGTTTCATTTTTATTTGCAAACATACATTAGAATTTATATGCAAACATAAGAATCATTTTATTGTCAAAACATTCTTTAGAATTTGTATGTAAATTAAAGTGACATTTTAAGGTTAAATTATACAATAGAATTTGTATGCAAATCAAAGTGACGCTTGTATTGTCAAATTATACATTAGATACATGTAGGAAATTTTGCGAGTAAAATAGATTTTCATTTGGCATTAGGAATATAATAACATGTTTTGTTAATTATTATCAACTTGTTAACATAATTAAAATTGGTTAAATTCATTAATCAATGATTCATTTGGATGAACTGTTGTTGGTTGAAAACCCCACACGGGTATTGGGATGATATTTAACATACAATAATCCAAATATTTAGTTGGATGTCAATCAATGGATTGACAGGCTGCGATGAGCGTTATTTATTCATTTTAATGCTTACACAGTTATAAATTTCACTTTGGATATGGATGGATTGTTTAATGATTATTTATTATTATTGTCGTGTTCATGTGATGTGTGAAATCCATATAACTGAAATTATATGGTAAATGATTGAGTCGCATTCTGATTCAGAATATCTTTTAAAAAAAGAATATTTTAAAATAAAGAACATTGTAACATAAAGAATACTTTAAAATAAAGAACATTGTAATACGAAGAATATTTTTACATAGAGAACCTTTTTATATAAAGAATATTTTTAAATAATGAATATTTTAAAATAATATTCAATGAAGAATAAAATGATGATTTCTATGTCTGTTTTAGGATGGAAAAAAAAATAAAAATATATTTTTATCAAAATGAAGAAGTTATTAACTAAAATAAATATTTTAAATTAAGATTTAATGTAGTCTTTTAATTAATTAATATTTAATTAGAATTAAATAAAAGAATTGGATTTCGGGTTGTCGTGGATGGGGTCTTAAATAACACTATTCTTAAACCCCGTATGAAAAGAATAAATCTTTTAATTAAGATTATTAGAGTTTCCAATTATATTTAGTGATTAGAATAAAATGATATGTGTGAATTGGGCTTACTGTGAACTGTGTTTTAAACGACATTTGTTCTTTAGCCCAACTAACAGCAAAAATATGATTTAGAATTTATATATCTTTTTATTAAGATTTAAAAAGAAATTTTCCAAAGCCAAGTTTTCCAATTTAATATATTAAATTGGAATTGAGTGGAATTTCGATTTGATAATAATCGAGATAGGCTTCTGTAGAAGAAGACTGTTACTATATATGGAATTTAGAAGGCTTTGCCATTATTCCACTTATATTATTAGTCGGATACGAAAATTTATATCGATTATATATTGATTTGATTTCTGTGAAAATTCCATATTTAATGGAAGTTGATTTTGGGTTTATCGTGAATGTATTTTAAATGACATTGGTTCTTTTACCCAGTTAAAGACAAGATTAATTTCTTAAAAGTTGAATAATCATAAAGTAATGATTTTTGATATTAAAATCAAATTTGAGTTTTAATGGATCTTTAAAAAAGAGGATTAAAGAATAAATTTAAAATAATTTATCTTTGATAAAATTAATGAGAACCTTTCCCTAATAATATGAATATTTTATTAAAAGAATACTCTGAATTGAAATTAGGCGTATGATGTGTCTTTATAACACCTGATTTTTTATTATAAAATACACGAGTTATTCGGAAAGACCGGATTTAACCCATTCTGAATAATTAGTACGACGATTAAAAGTCGAAGACATTAAAGACGGTGATTAAAGACCAGCGATCTTCACATCGAATGGGCGACTATTGATGTAATAACCCGGAAAATCCGAACCAATTAAAAAATTTTATTTAGGCAATTTTGATGAATATTGAATATTTAAAATGAATTATTTTAAATAATAATGAAGAGAAATGTATTTTGAATAGAATTAGAATGGAAATATTTATTTGAATCGTCGTTAGAGTATAAATATTTATTTTAAATTATAAAAGGAATTGGAAATGGCACGGTAGTTTGAAATTTCGATTCCAAATTTCAAATGAACGTACAGGATTCAAAATAAACCAGATTTAAGGGAAACCAAAATTATTAGACTCTATTTGAAAATATCTTTCCAACAAATTGAAAAAATTGAAATTTCATAGCGGGAATAAAAAGTTATGTTCAATTGAAAATTCAGAATAGTTGATATGGAATTTTGGCCCTTAAAAATAGCCATTTTGCAAACGACTTCTGTTTCCGACGAAACCACTTTTGTTGGGACCGGAATATCAAGTTATTGCTAGATTCCAAAATTCGTAATTTTTGAAAGCAATATGTGAGCGTGGCGAAAGAAAACGTGTTTCATCAGTTTTAGTCAATTTCGATCGACCAGAAAATGACCATTTTCAAACGGTCTCAGAATTTGACGAAATTAGCTTTGTTAGGACCGTATCGTCAATACAAATGTAGAAAATATTTTTCGGGAATTTTTAGAGCTCTTATGTGGCCCCGGTAAATTGAAATGTGCGTTCAAATTCAATATGTAGAACTATATTTTGATTTTTACGAAAACTGATCATAACGATCGAATTGGCTTACGATACATATCCCATTGTGTTCGAAATGGGGGTAATTAGCTAGGAACGACAGTCGGTGGGTTTGATTTCATGTTCAAAATAAAAAGGTACTTTTTGAAATTAAATAATAAAAAAAATATCTCTTTCTCTCTATACTCTCTCAGCCCTCCCCCCCTCCCCGTTTACTTTTTCAATCGAATGAAATAAAAAAAGAGAGAAAGGGGGACCCGACGGAGAATCCACCACGATGGGCCACCGTGCGGTGGAACGCGCCGCCACCGCTGGCGTGACCACGAGCCCCCCGATCGCGCCTCCTCCTTCCCCTTATCCCCAAATCGAAACCCCCAATGCCCCCACAGCAGAAGACTGCCACCGTGGCCCACACCAACACCACCCGCAGGTGTCCGCCGACCGCTAGGACTTCCCCCGACCACCCATAACTCCGGCGCCTTCCCTCCCACAAATGGATCCGAAATAGTGAGTTTTGTTCATTGATTTTTAATTTTCAGTTTTTAAAATAAACAATATTGTGTTAAATTTCAGATTTTTACAATGAAATAGCTTAGTATAACAAAGTGATTTTATCCATTTAAACATCGTATAATGATTGGATTTTTATATGTATATAGCGAAAAAAAATTAGATTTTTATCATATGAATATAACAAGAAGATTAGACTTTTAAATAGAATAAAGATTTGATTTTTATCATGAAGTAGATCGTGTAAAGATACGATTTATATCCTTGTAAAGATATGGTTTTACAACAAAGATTTGATTTTTAAAATAGAAAAGAATATAATTTTAACATAGAAAAGATTACATTTATATATAGAAAAGGTTAGATTTTTAATTAGTGAAAGACGAGATTTTTAACGTATGAACTGAATCATAAATATTTGATTTTTATTCTGAAGTTAGCAAAGTAAAAATACGATTTTTATATATATGTTGTAGTGAAATAAAAATTCGATTTTTATATGAGTAGCGGATTGAAAATATGATCTCTATATTATAGAAATAATAAAAATATGATTTTTATATTATAGAAATAATAAAAATATGATTTTTATATGATAGAGAATATAAAGAAGTGAATTCTACATATGTAGTAGAAATATAAAAGTACGATCATTATATATTAAATGTGATTTTTATGTAAAGAATGGCGAGATAAAAATATAATTTTTATATAGAAAGAAGCGTTGCAAATATATGAAGTAGAAATAAAAATATGACTCTTATTTATTGGAATGGAGCAATAAAAATATAATTTTTATTATGAATAGTGTGACAAGGACCATGATGGAATTTCGAGCAAATCCAAACAGTTCAGAAAGAAAGAATAGAGGAGTGGAACCCTCGTTGAGAACTCCACACTTTTATTTTATTTTTCTAGTTTGAAATATATACTAGGATGCAGATGGTGCATAGCAGCACCCGGCACCCGTCGTCCACAGACCATGAATGACTTGTTTGTTTGATTGATGTGTTGTGAAAATTGATTGTGTGATATGGAATGAATAAATATTTTATAGTTAAAAATATAATTTTTAACTGTATATAAAATAAATATTTATAAACAAATCGGATGATTTATTTATGTACACACATTTGACTGATATGGATTGGGACGATAAATTTTACACATCGCCCAACTACAAAAATAAAATCTGTGTTTGTAGTTTGAAAATCCCACACGGATATTGGGATGAAATTGGGCATACACTAATCCCAATAATTAGCTGTATGTCAATTGATTGATCGACAAGTTGTTGTAACCATTGAATTTTTATATTTAATGCTTATACAGTGTAGAATGCACTCTGGATGTTGGATTGTTGTTTTCATTGTTGTTATACACATTTGTTGTGTAAAATCCATATAATCAAATTATATAGTAATTGACTGTGTCTGATTCCAGTTCAGAAAGAATGAATATTTTAAAATAAAGAATATTTTAAAATAACGAATATTTTCAAACAATATTCAGAAAAGAATCAAAATCTGATTTTGATGTCCGATTTGGGATGGACACGAATATATTTAAAAATATAAAGCCGTGTTGATTAGATTAACGCCATTTTGACGTGAACGATATTTATATCGATTTTATTCATTTTTATAATGAATATCGAAAAGGAAATGATTTCAAAATCTCATGTTTGGACAATATATCATTTGTATATAGATGATATGGAATATTCAATTTCGATTTGAAATTGAATATGAAGTTGAAATCGTTTTGAAAACGAACTCAAAACGATTTATTAAATACTTTTTAAAAGGAAATTGATGAAATATATATAATATATATATTAAATATATATAATGGCCTGAATAGAACGCGCCGCACTATGGTAGTTCGCGAATTTCGACCATTGACTTTGAACGGACATTACGGGAGATCCGACCGTCGGATTCTCCTAAAACCGAAACCATTGGGTTCGTATCGAAAAGAGCTTTCTAACGAATACAAGAAACTAGAAATCTAATAGCTGGATTTGGAATTATGTCCAAATAAAATTTGGAAAAGGTCGTTGTTTGTGCAGTTCGATAGCCGTTTATGGAAATCGACTGTACGGGCCTTGATAAAATTATAAAAAATATCAATATTTAGTGTAAAATCATAAGAAGTGATTTGGAAAGAATTAGGACGAAAAATTCCATATTTGAAAAGATAAAAAAATAGATTTTCATCGAAATGAACTAGTTTTGAACTAGAATAATAAATCCAATATTTTTTAAAATAAATAAATTGGATTTGAAATGGTTTTGAGGATAACCGGAATTTCCAATATATAAATTGGAAATGGATTTGAATCGAAATTGTCTTCGGAATATTTCGAAGTTGGATTTCGTGATTATACAGATGTTGTTATGGAAATTTGAAAGATATATTTATATCATTATTTCTAATACGATATTTGTTGGTCGTAGGATTTGATATTGAATATAAGCCGATATATTTTCTATTAGAGCCTTGTATTTAATATCAAATAGGATTTTGGTTTGTCGTTAATTGTGTCTTCATTAACACTCTTCTTAAACCCAATTGAGAAAAAGATTAAATCTATTTATTTGGATTTAATGAAGTATACCGATTAAATAATATTTAATTGGAATTGATTTGTGGGTTTATCGTGAACGGTGTTTTAAATAACATTTGCTCTTTAACCCGATAATTTATGGAATGTGAATTGGGTTTGTTGTGAACTGTGTTTTAACGACATTCATTCTTTAACCCGATTCACAGTGAAATGTGATTTGGAATTTATAAATCTTTTGTTAAGATTTAAAGGAGATTTTCCAAAATGAAGTTTTCCGATCTAAATAAAATAAATTGGAATGGAATGGAATTCAATTTGGTAATAATTGAAGTGAATTTCTGCATATGAGGACTACTAATACATATGGAATTTAAAGGGCTATACCATTATTCCATTTATATTATTAGTTGGATATGGAAGTTTATATCGATTATATATATCGATTTGTTTTCCATGAAGATTCCATGGTTTATGGAATGTGATTTTGGGTTGTCGTGAATGGTATCTTTATGATACTGTTCTTAGACCCAATGGAGTTATGAAAATCAGAAACTAACTGGAGATTAGTTAAGTTGGATAGTTTCTTGGGTATTGATTTGATGTTGGTTTCGGCCTTCGGGTTTAACACTTAGGGAATTATTCACTTGCTAATTTACGGTTAAAGGCTGATGGAATAGAATGTGATTTTGGGTTTATGGTGAACCGTGTTTTAAATGACATTGGTTCTTTAACCCAGTTAAAGACAGGATATGATTTCCCAAGTTAAACAATCATTAATATTGATTTTTGGGAAGATTATAACCAAGTGGAGTTTTAATGAATATTTAGTTAGATTGAAATGATCGAGAATGGAGTATCACCAGTTTTGCTCTAGGCGATAGTTAAATCTTTAATTAGATTTGAACGTGAAATGGTAATTGAATTTACCGATAACGCTGTGGTGTTATGAGATGACCCCTAACCCCGTACTAACGGTGACAAGGGCAATCCTTGGAATATAACACATAAACTGATAATAGCAGAATTGAAATTAATAAATACACTAGATAATGCACAATAGAATATACTGGATAAACGTAATCATCAGAGTTACACAGTATACAGGATCATACTTAGTACAAATATAGTTCAGCCACACATAAATGTCTACAACGGAAAACAAACATAATATATACAATAGGAGCTGAACAGCATAAAAAGAGATAAATAATAGAATCCATCTTCAGCTCCATCTATCCAGAAAGAGCCACCTAAAACCTGAATACAAGGCTGCTCGTGTAGAAAAAGGGGCACCCGAGTTTGCAAGTGAAACAAACTATGAGTCAGCCATGGGACTGGTATGAGAAATCTACTTAACACATTTCAAATATGGCTAATCACAGGACCACGCCACTTTCGTGGAACGGGTTTACTCCATTGGATTGTCAGTGCTTTAAAACAAGTAATTCTTTTAAACATCGCAATGCTTTTTATAAAAATAAATCCATTATAAGACTCAGTTCCCATCACACAATGCTACGCAAACCGGAGGATAGAGTTTTTACCTTATAGTGGCCAAAATATACTTGATACGAATAAAACAAAAGCATTTGATATTATTACTAGTGTTTATATATTTCAAAAGCAATTTCAAATCATAAGTATCAATCATAGACGACATTAATGCCCCATACCACTATGTCGCCATATATAGGTATACAATCAAAACCGCACAGTCACGTATTTGGAAATTGGATTTCCGTCATGAACCAAGGCAAAAGATAGTCCTTACCGACTTCGAGACGCTCTAGCCCGCCCCTCAGGATCAGAGCTCGAGTGATCCTTGGATCGTCAGGGATGGTCCACCGATGTGGATTAAAATTCCTGAACACTGCGTTTCCCCGCCCTTTGGGGCGTAGGTTAGCCAACAAATGACTCCATCGGACCCGGATCGTCCGATCAAACCGAGGCGCCTCGCAACAGTAACAACCACATAAGTCAAACTCGTCAGGGCGTGTAAAACCACTGACGACACTTCTAGCTAGAAAGAAACGCATGTCCCCCCTGAGGTCCTCTCCCGTTTCTGGTTCATACCGGGGTGTGAGGCTCGCGAATTCACGTTATACACAAAGCTACGCCACACAGGCGGTGCTCTGATCATCACCACAAGACTTTGCTTTTCAACAGAAGCCTTGATCACTGCGTCTTAGCATGCCACACAGGCAATTCACACCATGCAACTGATGGCTATCAATCACACAGAATAAATTCCAATGTCAGACACACCGTCCATTTGCAAGTCCGTTCTGGGCCTGAACGAAACCGGAGGCACTATATACCTCGCAAACCCATCGACCTCCACGTACGTCTGGACGATCACCACTCATTATCCATATTTCGGGATGCCTCTCAATCAGGACATCGGTTACCATCCAAACGAGGTGAAGATCTCCGGTCTTCGACCACCGTCTTCATCATCGATTTCTTATCGTCGATTCAGTTATTCAGAATGAGATAAACCCGGTCTTTCTGAGCAACTCGCGTATATAATAAACAAGTGCAACACAAACACACATACGCATATTCCAGTTCATTAGTCACTAACCATCAATCAGTAAGAGAACGATTTCCCAAATATTAACCCCGAAGGTCGAAACCAACATCAGATCAAAATCCAGGAAACCATTCGACTTAGCTAACCTTCAGTTAATTTCTAAATTACACAACCATATCGGTTATGATATTTTATAATGATTTATCGCTATTTTTATTTATTTTAAAATAGCCAATCTATTCAAACAACGCTTCGGGCCATAACGCGGCTGTGGCGCTGTTTTTCTTCAGATTTGATTTACACATATCTGAAAATCTATCCATTGGATTTTCACAAAATTTACATCATTAGAAAGATCTTTTCAAAACGAATCCAACGGTTCCAGTTTCGGGAAAATCCGACGGTCGGATCTCCCGGTATAATCGTTTGAAGTTTCGATTTCAAAATACGAACTGCAGCGTCGTTATTCGATTAAATATAATTATATATATATATATATATAATCGATTTTGGCGTTGTTTTTCTTCATATTTGAATTAAACATTCCAGACAATCCAACCGTTGGATTTTTACAAAGTTGGTGCCGTTGGAAAGATATTTCCAAAGCGAACCCAACGGTTGCGGTTTCGGGAAAATCCGATGGTCGGATCTCCCACACTAATCGTTTGAAATCACAGTTTCAAAATATGAACGTCAGCTTCGTTATTCGATATATTTCAATTCTATTTATATATATCGATTCTTTGATTTCAAAACTATATTATTTTCATACATTTGATAAAAATGACATTTTTATCCAACATACATTCACTTCGATACTTCACTATTTTTAACAATTCATATATATAGTAAAAATGTGATTTTTATTGTAAAACGATTCATTTCAAAACCCGACTATTTTATATAGTTAATATAGGTGATAAAAATAGGATTTTTATTATAAAACAATTTATTTCAAAACAAGATTATTTTATATAGTTCATATTGATGATAAAAATATGATTTTTATTATAAAACAATTTCTTTCAAAATAGGAATACCATTCAACACATGAATTTCAATTCAATAAATGAATTTCGATTCAACACATGAAGGTTTTCAATAGTTTGTATATGTACGGTAAAAATGTGATTTTTATATTTAAAACACGAATACCATTCAACACATGAATTTCAATTCAACGAATGAATTTCGATTCAACACATGAAGTTTTTCTATAGTTTATATATATAGAGTAAAAATGAGATTTTTATTGTTAAAACAATTTATTCAAAACATGAATACCATTCAACACATGAATTTCAATTCAACGAATGAATTTCGATTCAACACATGAAGGTTTTCTATAGTTTATATATATAGATAAAAAGGTGATTTTTATATTTAAAACACGAATACCATTCAACGCATGAATTTCGATTCAACGAATGAATTTCGATTCAACACATGAAGGTTTTCGATACAACAGACGAATATAGTTTCAACACAAGAAAATAATTCTAACACATGAATATTATTCAAAATTTCTGCAGAATAACGGCAGGGTAGTTAAAACCGGGACCGTCCCTAGTACGGCTCCTCGCTCTACCTTAAAGCCTCGCAGCTTTTGACAATGGGGAATCATGCATATAGTTCGCACGCAGGCGGCATGTATACTTTTTTTCATTTCCACAAACTAATCCTATGTGGTTTCAACCAAATATTTCTCAACCACAAACGGGTATTTTTCAACCTATATATATATATATTTAGCATTTCACTTCTATTTCAACATATATATAATTTTTGCAACGCATATACAACTTATACATCGAATGTACAACTTATACAACGCTTATACAAGAGGTGTACAATGCTTATATAACTCATACATCGATTATATAATTTATACATCGTCGTTTTCCATATCGTTTATAAATTAGAAATCTCACATTGGGTTCCACTCCACCAAAAATAGCAGAAGGCTCAGAAAAATATGAGGCCTCTTCTAGAATGTAGAGAGCGTCGACACGGTCCCGGTGTCTCTTGTTTCACTGGATTTCGACAAGAAACGAAAAAGATATGATTTTTACAAGTTTGCAACACTTAAAAGTGTAAAAATCAATTCAAAATAAATTAGCCATATACCTCAACTTGATGTTCAAAACTAGGTTTAAGGTTTTCGGCGAATCATTGAAGCGAGGTGGCGATCGGGCTACGCCACACGAAAGTGCTTCGAGAGGCGCTCCAGGGGGTGGTGGTCGCAGCCTGTTCGGTGGTCGGAGGAAGGAGATCGACGGCGGTGAAGTCGTTGACTTCTCGGGGCTCGTACGCGGTGATGGAGAGAAGAGAGAGGGAGAGGTTGGTTCGGATTTGAAGAGGGAAGGGAGGGCTGTCGAGGTCAGGTGGCGGCGGAGGCGGAAGGTGGCTGAGGCGATCGGAAAATGGGAGGGAAGCATTGAAGCAGCTTTCGCCGTTAATCGTGAGGGAAGAGAGAGAAACGACGAAGAGAGAGAAACGACGAGGAGAGAGAAATGAAGCCAACCAATCATATTTTTATATATATATATTTAAATTCTCAAAAATACCCCTTGTCACACACGAACTCCAATCCAACCCCAACGACTGTCGTCCCTAGCGTTTTACCCCCATTCCGAACACAATGGGATATGTTTCATAGGCTCATTCGACTGTTTCAGTCAGTTTTCCTTCAATTTAATATATATAACATTCAATATTCGATTTGAACGTACATTTCAATTTGCCAGGGCCACAAACTGATTGGAAAAATTCTAGAAAAATAAATCTAGCTATGTTTTGATGATACGGTCCCAACAAAAAAAAATGGCCCATTTCTGGTCGATCCAATTTAACTATAATTGGTCAAAACACATTTTCCTTTGCCGCGCTCACATATTAACTTCAAAAATTATGAAATTTGAAACATAGCAATAATTTCACATCCCGGATCCAACAAAAGTGGTTTCGTTGAATTCCGAGGTCATTTGCAAAATGGCCATTTTCACGGGCTATATAAATTCCATAACGACCTTTCTGAAAATTCATTTGGTCATAACTTTTGCTTCCCGCTATGAAACTTCGATTTTTCAGATTCGTTAGAAAGGTATTCACTAATAGATTTAAATATTTTTGGTTTCACTCAAATCCGTTTTGTTTTGCACCCGGTACAGTCAGTCAAAGTTTGAAATAAAAATTTGAAACTGCCGCGCCATTTCAGGCCGTGTTTATAATTAGAATTAATTATATTCGTTTCCAATTGTCGATTCAAACTCAGTTTTCATCTTTATTATTTAAAATATTTATTTTAAATATTTAAAATCCACTATTTTAGCCAATTTAAAAAATTTAAATTGGTTCAGATTTTCCGGGTCGTTACATGTTAGATATGAATAATTACAAGTTTTACTTCATGGGATGAATAGGTTGGGGTTAGGAAATTAAAACAAATGATTACTTCAGTAAGGTTCGATAATCCCGACTAGTTTGGATAAACCATAATTTGGTTTGAATTGATATTCAAAGGAAGATTAAAGAATAAATTTAAAGAATTTATCTTTAATAAAATTAATGGGAACCTTTCCCAATGTAAAAGAATATTTGAATAAAGGAGTATTCCGGGTTGGAATAAGGCGTATGTTGAGTTTTTATGACACTTGTTTATTATATGCGCGAGTTATTCGAAAATACCGAGTTTATCCCATTTTGAATAACTGAATCGACGAGAAATCAACGATGAAGACGGTGGTTGAAGACCGGAGGTCTTCACATCGTTTGGATAATTACTGATGATCTTGATTGGGTTGTACACCCAAGAGGAGGGAATCGGTTGGTGATCGTCTAGACGTACTTGGAGATTGATGGATATGTGAGGAATAAGGTTCCTCATGTTTCGTTCAGACCCAGAACGGACTTGTAAATGGATGTGTGTCTGACATTGAATTTTATTCTGTGTTGATTGATTTCTATTAAATAAATATCTATTTGGCGGCGGAGAATTTATTCTCTTGCTTAACGCCCTTCTCTGAGACGTACGAGCTCAGAGGTTATATATCGATAGATATCAGTCGCATGGCATGAATTGCCTGTGTGGCATGCTGAGATGCAAATGAACAAGGCTTCTGTTTAAAAGCAGAGTCTTGTGGTTGATGATCAAAGCACTGCTTTAATACAATGTAGCTTTGTGTAGCGTTAATTCACGAACCTCACACCCCGGTGTGAACCAGAAACGGGAGAAGGACCTCAGGGAGGGCATGCGTTTCCTTCTAGATAGGAGTGGTGTTTTGAGTTTCACACGCCCGGACATTTTACTTATGTGAATGACGGATAGCGAGGCGCCTCGGTTATATCGGTCGATCCGGGACTGATAGAGTCATTTGGCTCATTAACGCCCCATAGGGCGGGGAAACGCAGTGTTCAAGGTTTAAGTTTAATCCACATCGAGTGGACCGGCCCTGACGATCCAAGGTGCAGTTGCAGCATTTCCTGAGACACGGGCTTGAGCGTATCAAAGCGGTAAGGACAATCCCTTGCCTTGGTTCACAGATGGAAACCCAACTTCCAATACGTGACATTTGCGGTTTTGATTGTAGAGCCTAGTATTGGCGACATGATATATGATACCCATGCCGCCTAGGATTGATACATTTATATTTGAAGTTGTTTTATACACTGTCCATTTATAATAGTATCAAATGATTTGTTTTAACGTACCAAGAATGTTTGGCTATTATAATGGAAAACCCTATCCCCCGGCTTGCGTTGCATTGTGTGATAGGACCTGGGTCTTATAATAGCTTCATTTTACCAAAAAAAGCATTGCGTTGTTTTGATATATGCACTGGTATACTTGGGAGGAAAGCCATTCCGAGTTATACGACGTGGTCCCTTGATATATCTGATTTAAAGTAATGTTTTAAATAACTGTTTTAGTTCTCACACTAGTCACATGACTGACCTGGAGTTTATTGTTTAATTCTAAACTCTGGGTGCCCCTATTTTCTACACGGGCAGCTAGTAGTTTTGGTTTTGCAGATTTATATTCACAGGATCCTAATTTGCAGCTAGAACGATACTCGGAAAGCTCTGTATCCGTTTATCTCTTTCAGTTATGTTTGTATTATTTTCCTCTGCTATGTAATGTAATTTAATTCTCTGATATTTTTCTGGTGTATAATATTTATTTATACTCAGTTATATTCCTGTAATCTGGTGAATTGTTGTAATAAGTAATGAAATGTTCTTCTGTTTGTGTTCCGATGTGTCTTGCCCTCAGTACAATCCGTGCTTTCCCGTGAGGGGGATTTCGGGTTGTAACAATTTGGTATCAGAGCTTTGGTTTACAAAGCTCGGAGAACAAGACACGCTAGAATCGTACGAAAGAATTCATCAGAAATTGGATTAGTAATATCTAATGAGAATAACTCGTTAGAGATGGGATCAGTAGTATCCTAGAACGAGTGTGAAGGGTATATTTTTAAATTGAAAAAAAAAATTGGTTTTGAAAATTTAAACCAATTATTCGTATTTGAATATTATTTTTATATTGATTTGGACAATCAAGTATATAAAGATTTTGCGTATACATCTGATCCGCGTGTATTTGAAGTTTTAATATACTGGATAGATATAGTATCACACTCTAGTCGCCCAGGAATGATTCTGATGATGGGTACCCATCACCCATGATGTGTTCGAGTTTCGAAAGTGGGACATCTATATGATTCCAATTGACTGGTGTGAGAACCAAAACTAGATAGGGCTTATTGTTGTGATTTGGCATCAAAAATCTGATTTTTGGACTATGTATTAAAGTTATGAATTTGAAAAGCTAATCAACTAATTGATTGGTGGTTGTGTTGTTTGATTATTGGTTGACTAGTTAAAATTTGAACTATTTAACCAATTTGTATTAAATGTTGAACTGAATTGAAAATTGTTTGGAAATGCATGCATGTACATATATATGTGTGAACAGGTCATAGCAAGGAGGCTAGAGAAGAGGAATAAAATTGTTTGCCTGACAAATAAGTACATGTTTATTGTATTTCTTGGGTTTTTTGATGATTTTATGAGCCGATTAGCTAGCCGCTTGGCTGTTTCTTTTTGGATTGGAGAGGCATGTATCACAATTTCGGGATTTTCCCGGTGCTCCCGTGCAGGGGAGATTATGGCGAAATTTTTCAAAAATTTAGGGTGTTAGCCAAATTTTTTAAAAATTTGAAAAGTTCTTAGAAATTGAAAAGTTGAAGAACTTAAGAACTTAAGCCATAATGAAAATAATGAAAGTTGAGTTAGTTTGTAAAACAACTTTCAGCTTCGTTCCTTTTTGGGGACGAAAAGTTTTAAGCGGGGGAGGTTGTAATAACCCGGAGTACCTGAACCAATTTAAAATTTTTATTTTGGCAATTTTGATGAATTTTGAATATTTAAATGAATTATTTTAAATAATAATGATGAGAAATGTATTTTGAATAGAATTAGAACGGAAATATTTATTTGAATCATTGTTAGAGTATAAATATTTATTTTAAATTATAAAAGGAATTGGAAATGGCGCGGTAGTTTGAAATTTCGATTTCAAATTTCAAATGAACGTACAGGATTCAAAATAAACCGAAATTTAGTAAAACCAAAAATATTTGAATCTATTTGAAAATACCTTTCCAACGAATCGAAAAAATTGAAATTTCATAGCGGGAATAAAAAGTTATGTCCAATTAAAAATTCAGAATAGTCGCTATGGAATTTTGGCCCTTAAAAATAGCCATTTTGCAAACGACTTCTGTTTTTGACAAAACCACTTTTGTTAGGACCGGAATGTCAAGTTATTATTAGATTCCAAAATTCGTAATTTTTGAAAGCAATATGTGAGCGTGGCGAAAGAAAACGTGTTTTATCAGTTTCAGTCAATTTCGATCGACCAGAAAATGGCCATTTTTCAGACGGTCTCAGAATTTGACGAAATTAGTTTTATTAGGACCGTATCGTCAATACTAATCTAGAAAATATTTTTCGGGAATTTTTAGAGCCCATATGTGGCCCCGGTAAATTGAAATGTGCGTTCAAATTCAGTATATAGATTTATATTTTGATTTTAACGGAAACTGATCATAACGATTGAATTGGCTTACGATACATATCCCATTGTGTTCGGAATGGGGGTAATGTAATGAACCACATTCTACGTATCGAAGGATCGTAGAATATTTATTTCTTTCACATACGAAGTCGTATGGTCATGTAACTTTGGGAGACGACTAATGGGGTCATTTCCCATGTTCATGATTTTTGTCGATTTTTATATTACCGTTTTGCCCCTAGTTGATACTGTTTTGACCATAACTTTTGATTGGAAAGGAATTTTGACCTAAAACTACTTTCAATGGCTCTGGATGATGGTTTACAATTCCGCAGAGTGGTCACATTAGCCAAACGGATTCACTGTTTGGGAGATATGGTTGAAACAAATTTCAGATAGTGAAAAACAGCTTAATTGGGCTTAACCGGGTGATTAACAGCTAGGCCCAATGGGAGATTTCGGGATTAGGGTTATGAGGAGGCTGAAATCATTTAGAGAACGATCTTATTTTCATTTTTCAGCCGCCACTTTCATTCTTGGAACCCTAACAATGGCCTCCAACACCCAAATCAACTTCTAATCACTTTCTAATCAAGTTTTGGCTTAATCAACACCAAATCAAACATGATCTTCACCAAATCAGTATTAAAGCTACTGTTAGACATCAGTATTCGCCCAAATCAGCAGGGTTTTAGTTATGAAAATTTTAATTGTGGCCAAGGTGAGCGATTTGCATAGTTTTGCAATAATTACGGTTAATTAAGGGTAATTAGTGAAGATTAATGAAATTAGACATGATAAAAAATTGGAAAAATGTTTATAAATTCGAAAATAATGTTTTAGACCTCTGTTAGAAATTTGGTTTGATTTGGTTAAGTTTTGCTAATCATATCATTAGTTTTTCCTAAATATGCTTAAGGGAAAATATGGGTTTTGGGTAGGTTTGATCCATTCTAACTTGTTGAAAATTGTTGTATTGGTGTTTATGATTGATTGTACATGTTTCTATGACTGCATGGTATGCATTGTGATTGTCTAGAAGTGTTAGATTGGTCGAAAACGCCGTCGAATGGCGTAAACAGTCGCTGGAAGAAGTGCAGGAATCTGGCCGATCCAGATCGGATCGGAGGAAGGAGCCCGAACCGAACCGATGGGAGCATTAATCTCTGGACCGATCCACGTCTCGTATGCTACTCCGACCCGACCCGCATGGCCACCTCCGAACCGAACCGATGCAAGGCGATTGGACTTGAAGAACCCGACCCGATCCGCTAGGAGGTGATGATGACCGATCCGAACTGCCACAAGATGTGGACCCCGACCCGATCCGATGGGGTTAGCTCGACCGATCTGAACCGAGATGCTTGGACTTGAGGCGTGAGTCACGATCCGAATTTGAAGTATAGACTGAAGTGAAGAACCGATCCGGATAAGACCAATAACCCGAGATGCAAAGGTAGTCCAAATGGGAAGTTTTTACTCAGGATCCAGTTGGGAACCAATGAGTCAACTCCGTGAGTTGGGCTTTGCTGCGGGATGCGTGCTAAGGGGTTGTCGATGTCTATAACTTTGGATCACTATGTGTAGGGAGTACGTAAATGGATTCAGGGTCACAGTGGCCTAGGTACGACTAAAAGGGTATAGACCAATGAAGTGGGGTCATTTGTAAAGGTCTGTTCATGACTCCATGTTGTAAGCTTGGTTGTAGCAGTAGTTGTACAAGTTGAACTCCGTCACTACTTCGATGGGTCTAGTGATCGAAGTGGTAGATATCGTATGCTTTACGCACTGAGTGAGAGATGTGAGGATGGTTTCTGTGCTTGATTTGTTTGCCATCATTATGACATGCACACCCCACCCCTATTGTCTTTACACCATCTGTTCAGTGGCACCTTAGAGTATTGTACGGTATGTAGTGCTAACTCTTTGGTTGCAGGTCCAGGTTCAGGTATGGTTTAGTATACCTGTTATTATTCTGTTTAGCTGCTTATCGCTCATACCAGACTTTTTGTCTAACCCAGAGTTTTATGTCTCTTCTTATTACTTTGGGTGCTCTCACGAGCGGACTAGAGACAGGTTAGCTGGTGATGCACGAGTAGCTGTACCGGAGACGAGCAGGACGCTTCCACATATGATATATATATATATATATATATATATATATATATATATATATATATATATATATATATATATTCTCCCTGTGTCGCTACTGGTCACTACTTTGGGCATTAGTAGTGCACCCTTCCTTTATTTCTTTTGTTTAGAGACAGTAATCTGGAAAGTTGTAATAAGCTGTATTTGGATTTTCGCTGCTCTGATGTTGGTTTTACTTATCAGCTTATCCACCATCTCACCTGTTTTATGTCAAGTATATTATTATTATATTTTGCTCCATGTGCTATGAGACATTATACATGTTATTTATTAGTTCATTCTCTTCTTTCCTTTCTTTGGCGTCCGTTCCGTGTTAGTCGGGCATGTGTACAGCACACTTTCGGAGGAAATGCCGGCTGGTGCGGGGCAGGCCGTCACACATGGTATTAGAGCTCTAGGTTGCGTAGTTAACCTAAGGAAGTCATCAGGGAGAGATAGTATACGTATATGAGAGCGCGTATATGTGATTATTTTGGTTTTCAAAAGCTATATATATACTATTAGTATAGTTAAGGATGAAGTCGCACTGCACTAGCACCACTATGGAGATGGTTAATCGTTTTCTCTTTATAGATTGAACGATGAGCCGATACACAAGAGGTGCCAGTAGGGGAGCCAATAATGGGAATGCTGCTGACATGAGGACGATGTTTACTGACCTCATGAGAGAGATGATTAGGGATGTACAGAGGGAAGCTCCCAATAATGGTAATGGTAGTGGTCCAATAGTGCGGGTGCCTAGAGCCGATTTCACCAAGCTGAATAAGGATTATACTAGTCTTGGGGGGAAGCCGTTCCACGGAACGGAATCGGCTACGGATGTTCAGGATTGGTTGGATAACTGCGAGCGTATCTTCGAAGATT
This sequence comes from Allium sativum, assembly GCA_030737875.1. Classification (NCBI taxonomy): domain Eukaryota; kingdom Viridiplantae; phylum Streptophyta; class Magnoliopsida; order Asparagales; family Amaryllidaceae; genus Allium; species Allium sativum. Next base: position 898,883,963 of record CM060912.1, read on the forward strand.
TGGGTATCGAGGATGCGATGAAAAGAAGGTTGGAATCCCTTCAACTGCAAGGACGGGCAATGAATTGGTGGAATGCTATAAAGGCAGTTACTACCGAGGATCAGATTACTTGGGATTAGTTTAAGGTTCGCTTTAGCGATAAGTTCATTCCAGCTGCTCAGAAGTCCGTGCTGTTTAAGAAATTTTTGGAGCTCAAGCATAATGGAAGAGATGTCTCGGAGTATATTGCCGAATTCGACACTTTGTCGAAGTATGGGTTATCTCTTATTGATACTGCCGAGAAGAAGAACGAGAAGTTTATAACTGGCTTGGATCAGTACTTGGGGGAAAGGCTTATTAACCACATCGATGAGACGTTTGAGTCGATTGTGGGGAAAGCATTGAGGTACGAGAGTCTTTACCCTAAGTCGAAGACTGAGGTTGCATCTATAGAGGAGCCAAAGCTGCAAGCAAGTGGTGGAGGCAGGAATGGTTCTCAGAATAAGAGGAAGCAAAACTAGAATAAGGATGGCCAGAAGAAAAAGAATAAGCAAGATGTTGAGTGCTTCAGCTGTGGTAAGAAGGGCCACTATGCCAAAGAGTGTCGGGCTAAGCCAACGGATAGGAAGTGCTTCAACTGTGGTCAAGTGGGACATCACAAGGACAAGTGTCCGCAACCCCCTAAAGAAAAGCAGGTGGTGAAAGCAAATGCCCTTAATGCTATTCCTTCTTCGTCGAATGCCCCAACTATGGCGGAGAAAGGAAAGAATGTTGTTATTCAAGGTATGCTTTCTATTTATGATGTTCCTGTTAGAGTTTTGTTTGATACCGAGGCTTCCATTTCTTTCATATCTAATGACCTGGTAGATAGGTTGGGATTGGAGCCCGAGATTGTCGATAGACCTTTAGTAGTGACGAACCCGATTGGTGGTTCAACTAAACTTAGCATGATTTGTCGTAATGCGGTCCAATCGAGTCAGGGATGCATGTTTGCTTGTGACTGCTTTGTTTTGGGTTTTACTGGGTTTGGCATTATATTGGGAGTCGATTGGCTCCAAAGATACGGGGTGGTGGTAGACTGTGAGGGCTTATTGGTGACAGCTAGAGCGGATGATGGGCGGAGGGTAGTGTTTGGTGGTCTACCTGGTGATGGGGTAATGGCTAGTTTTCTAAATTCCCTTAACATCCTGCATAGTGAGTTGTCAGGGTTGCCCGTGGTTGGCCAGTATCCGGACGTCTTCGAAGAAGTGACCGGGCTTCCACCACACCGAGAGATTGAGTTCCGTATTGATTTAGTGAAAGATGCCAAACCTATAGTGATGCCACTTCGTCGTTTGGAACCAAGGGAGCAGCGAGAGCTCGAGGTGCAAGTCAGTGATCTTTTGAAGAAGGGATTTATCAGAAGGAGTGTTTCTGAATGGGAAGCACCAGTTGTGTTTGCTACCAAGGCGGATGGTTTCCTTCGTTTGTGTGTAGACTACCGCGAGTTGAATAAAGTGACGAGGAAGAACAAGTATCCTCTACCGCGGATAGATGATTTATTTGATCAGTTGAGTGGTGCGAGAGTATTCTCTCATTTGGATCTCGCGACAGGTTTTCATCAGCTTAGAGTGGAAGCTGAGAGTATAGCTAAAACGGCATTTTGGATGCCGTTTGGATTTTATGAGTGGTTGCTCATGCCATTCAGGCTAACCAATGCCCCAGCATACTTTGTGGATCTTATGAATAAGGTATTCAGAGATCAGTTGAATAAGTTTGTCCTTGTGTTCGTGGATGATATTTTGGTCTATTCGAGGACAGAGGAAGAACACAAGGAACTTTGAGGATAGTGATGGAGGTGTTGAGAAAACACCAATTGAAAGCAAAGTTTTCTAAGTGTCACTTCTGGAAGAGGGAAGTGAGATTATTAGGCCATGTTGTTTCAGAGAATGGTATCGCCGTGGACCCGGCGAATGTAGCTACGGTACAAGATTGGTCTACGCCCAAGAATGCAACGGACATAAGAAGTTTCTTGGGGTTAGCTGGATATTATCGTAAGTTTATCCAAGACTTCTCCAAGATAGCAGCACCGTTGACTCATTTAACCAAAAAGAACCTGGCCTTCGTTTGGGACGAAAGATGCGAGAATGCACTCAAGAGTCTAAAGGAAAAGTTGACGTGTGCACCAGTGTTAGTCATTCCTAAGGGGAATGAAGAGATGACGCTATATACGGATGCATGTGGTACCGGACTAGGTGTTGTATTGATGCAAGGAGGTAGGGTTGTAGCTCATGCAAGTCGGCAACTGAAACCGCATGAGAAAAGATACCATACCCATGATTTGGAATTGGCAGCGATCGTGTTTGCACTGAAGATGTGGAGACATTATCTCTTGGGAGAAAAATTCGAGTTGTTTACCGATCATAAATCGTTAAAGTATCTCTTCTCCCAAAAGGATCTAAATCTCTGACAGCAAAGATGGCTAGAGTTCTTGGCTTCCTATGATTTCGACATCGCATATACACCAGGAAAGGGCAATGCGGTGGCTGATGCATTGAGTAGAAGACATGCCAGTTTAGGGGCTATGTTTCTTGAATAGAAGCAACTGGAGTACATCGCTGGGTATGATTTCAGACCAAAGTGCGAATTGGACCCAGAAATGTTGGCAAGTTTGACGATCAGACCCACTTTGATTGAGCGGATTGGTTCCAGTCAGAGAGACGATCCTAACCTATTGGAAATCATCTCCAAGTTAGAGATGGGTATCAACGAGGAGATAAACAAGTATGGGCTTGATCCAGATGGATGGCTTAGGAAGAATGGAAGACTAGTTGTACCCAATGTCGATGGATTGAGAGATGAAGTGCTTAGAGAATGTCATCACTCAAAACTGACTATACATCCTGGTGGTAACAAGATGTATCGAGACATGAAGTAGGCATACTACTGGGAAGGGATGAAAAGAGACGTTGGGAAATTTACATCCAAATGTATGAATTGCCAACTGGTCAAAGTTGAGCAAAAGAAGCCTAGTGGTTTGTTACAACCATTAGAAATTCCAGAATGGAAATGGGAACAAGTGTCAATGGATTTCATTGATGGGTTATCAAGGACTAGATCGGGCCATGATAGCATTTGGGTGATTGTTGACCGATTGACCAAAAGTGCAAGATTTATACTCGTCAAGTTGAATAGGACGGCAGTTAAGTTAGCTGAACTATATGTAAAGTGGGTAGTGAGATTTCATGGAATACCCAAAGGCATTGTGAGTGACCGAGATCCGTTGTTCACTATTGGATTTTGGAAGAGCTTACAAGAGGCGTTAGGATCAGAGTTATATCTCAGTACCGCGTATCATCCTCAAACTGACGGACAGACAGAGAGGGTGAATCGAGTGTTAGAAGACCTCTTGAGAGCTTGTGTACTGGATTTTGGTGGATCATGGGATGATCATTTGCATCTAGTAGAGTTTGCATATAATAATAGCTATCAATCCAGTGTCGGTATGGCTCCATTTGAAGCTTTGTACGGAAGACCGTGCAACTCACCGTCATGTTGGGTAGAAATAGGTGAGAAGTTTGTGCTTGGACCCGATGTGATAAGAGAAACTTCAGCTAAGATTAAGATTATCCAACAACGAATGAAGGCTTCCCAAGATAGGCAGAAGAGTTATGCTGATAAGAGGAGAAGAGAATTAAAGTTCTCTATTGGCGACTTGGTGTTTGTCAAGATTTCTCCGTTAAAGAGCGTGATACGATTTGGCTGGAGAGGCAAGTTAGCACCAAGATTTGTTGGTCCATTCCTAGTTCTTGAGCAAATTGGGAATTAGGCATACAAAGTTGGATTACCAGATAAGATGGCAGGAGTTCACAACGTATTTCATGTTTCCCAGTTATGGAAGTTCGTTTACGACCCAAACGTGACTATTTCACCTGATCAGTTGGATGATGTCAAAGTTGAACCCGATGTGGTTGGGAACCGCAAGCCTATGCGTATTGTTGGGAACGATACGAAGAAACTTCGAAGGAAAGCGGTGAATCTAGTCAAAGTTCAGTGGGGCGAGAATGAGAATGACTGTACTTGGGAGACAGAGGAGAGCACTAGGAAGACGTATCCAGAACTCTTCGCCTGGTAAGATTTTAACTTCGATTTAGTCTTTCCGCATGCTAGGATAGGCTTGTTTGTTTGTTTGTTTTGCATGGTTGATTGTTGTTTGTGGCTGGTAGGCATGCGGGATCCTTTGTATATTTCGGGTTAAGGAATTTCGGGGATGAAATTTCATAAGGGGGGAAGAGTGTAATGACCCACATTCTACGTATCGAAGGATCATAGAATATTTATTTCTTTCACATACGAAGTCGTATGGTCATGTAACTTCGGGAGATGACTATTGGGGTCATTTCCCATGTTCATGATTTTTATCGACTTTTAAATGACCATTTTGCCCCTAGTTGATACTGTTTTGGCCATAACTTTTGATTGGAAAGGAATTTTGACCTGAAACTACTTCCATTGGCTCCGGATGATGGTTTACAATTCCGTAGAGTGGTCACATTAGCCAAACGGATTCATCATTTGGGAGATATGGCTGAAACAAGTTTCAGATAGTGAAAACAGCTTAATTGGGCTTAACTGGGTGATTAACAGCTAGGCCCAATGGGGGATTTCGAGATTAGGGTTATGAGGAGGCTGAAATCGGTTAGAGAACGATCTTATTTTCATTTTACAGCCGCCACTTTCATTCTTGGGACCCTAACAATGGCCTCCAACACCCAAATCAACTTCTAATCACTTTTTAATCAAGTTTTGGCTTAATCAACACCAAATCAAAGAAGATCTTCACCAAATCAAAGAAGATCTTCACCAAATCAGTATTAGAGCTACTGTTAGACATCAGTATTTGCCCAAATCAGTGGGGTTTCAGTTCTGAAAATTATAATTGTGGCCAAGGTGAGTGATTTGCATAGTTTTGCACTAATTACGGTTAATTAAGGGTAATTAGTGAAGATTAATGAAATTAGACATGATAAAAATTTGGAAAATTGTTTATAAATTCAAAAATAATGTTTTAGACCTTTGTTAGATATTTGGTTTGATTTGGTTAAGTTTTGCTAATCATATCATTAGTTTTGCCTAAATATACTTAAGGGAAAATATGGTTTTTGGGTAGGTTTGATCCATTCTAACTTGTTGAAAATTGTTGTTTTGGTGTTTATGATTGATTGTACATGTTATGACTGCATGGTATGCTTTGTGATTGTCTAGAAGTGTTAGGTTGGTCGAAAACGCCGTCGAATGGCGTAAACAGTCGTTGGAAGAAGTGCACGAATCTGGCCGATCCGGATCGGAGGAAGGAGCCCGAACCGAATCGATGGGAGCATTAATCTCTGGACCGATCCGCCTCTCGTATGCTACTCCGACCCGACACGCATGGCCACCTCTGAACCGAACCGATGCATGGCGATTGGACTTGAAGAACCCGACCCGATCCGCCAGGGTGATGATGACCGATCCGAACCGCCACAAGATGTGGACCCCAACCCGATCCGATGGAGGTAGCTCGACCAATTCGAACTGAGATGCTTGGACTTGAGGCGTGAGTCATGATCCGAATTTGAAGTATAGACTGAAGTGAAGAACCGATCTGGAGAAGACCAATAACCCGAGATGCAAAGGTAGTCCAAATGGAAAGTTTGTGCTCAGGATCCACTTGGGAACCAACGAGTCAACTCCATGAGTTAGGCTTTGCTGCGGGACGCGTGCTAAGGGGTTGTCGATGTCTATAACTTTGGATCACTATGTGTAGGGAGTACATAAACGGATTCACGGCCACAGTGGCCTAGGTACGACTAAAAGGGCTATAGACCAATGAAGTGGGGTCATTTGTAAAGGTTTGGTCATGACTCCATGTGGTAAACTTGGTAGTAGCAGTAGTTGTACAGGTTGAACTCCGTCACTACTTCAATGGGTTTAGTGATCGAAGCGGTAGATATCGTATGCTTTACGCACTGAGTGAGAGATGTGAGGATGGTTCCTATGCTTGATTTGTTTGCCATCATTATGACATGCACACCCCACCCCCGTTGTCTTTACACCATCTGTTCAATGGCACCTTAGACTATTGTACGGTATGTAGTGCTAACTCTTTGGTTGCAGGTCCAGGTTCAGGTATGGTTTAGTATACCTGTTATTATTCTGTTTAGCTTCTTATCGCTCATACAAGACTTATTGTCTGACCCAGAGTTTTATGTCTATTCTTATTACTCTGGGTGCTCTCACGAGCAGACTAGAGACATGTTAGCTGGTGATGCACGAGTAGCTGTATAGGAGACGAGCAGGAGGCTTCCACGTATGATATATATGTATATAGATATTATCCTTGTGTCGCTGCTAGTCACTACTTTGGGCATTAGTAGTTCACCCTTCCTTTATTTCTTTTGTTTAGAGACAGTAATTTGGAAAGTTGTAATAAGCTGTATTTGGATTTCCGCTGCTCTGATGTTGATGTTGGTTTTACTTATCAGCTTATGCACTGTCTCACCTGTTTTATGTCAAGTATATTATTATTATATTTTGTTCCATGCACTGTGAGTCATTCTACAGGTTCTTTATTAGTTCATTCTCTTCTTTCCTTTCTTTGGCGACCGTTCCGTGTTAGTCGGGCATGTGTACAACACACTTTCGAAGGAAATTCCGGCTGGTGCGGGGCGGGCCGTCACAGGTAATTGGTTAGGAACGACAGTCGGTGGGTTTGATTTCGAGTTCAAATTAAAAAGGCACTTTTTGAAATTAAATAATAAAAAAATTATCTCTCTCTGCCCCCACCCCCACCTGTTTACTTTTTCAATCGAATGAAATAAAAAAAAGAGAGAGAGAAAGGGGGACGCGGCGGAGAATCCACCGCGATGGGCCGCCGTGCGGCGGAACGCGCCGCCACTGCTGGCGTGACCGCGATCCCCCCTCTCGCGCCTCCTCTTCCCCTTATCCCCAAATCGAAACCCCCAACGCCCCCACAGCAGAAGACCGCCACCGTGCCCCCCCCCCCCAACGCCACTCGCAGGCGTCCGCTGGCCGTTAGGACTTCCTCCGACCAACCATAACTCCAGCTCCTTCCCTTCCACAAATGGATCCGAAATAGTGAGTTTTATTCATTGATTTTTAATTTTCAGATTTTAAAATAAACAATATTGTGTTAAATTTCAGATTTTTAAAATGAAATAGCTTAGTATAACAAAGTGATTTTATCCATATAAACATCGTATAAAGATTGGATTTTTATATGTATATAGCGAATAAAAATTAGATTTTTATCATATGAATATAACAAGAAGATTAGACTTTTAAATAGAATAAAGATTTGATTTTTATCATGAAGTAGATAGTATAAAGATAAGATTTATATCCTTGTAAAGATATGGTTTTACAATAAAGATTTGATTTTTAAAATAGAAAAGATTATATTTTTAACATAGAAATGATTACATTTATATATAGAAAAGGTAAGATTTTTAATTATTGAAACACGAAATTTTTATTGTATGAACTGAATCATAAATATTTGATTTTTATTTTGAAGTTAGCAAAGTAAAAATACGATTTTTATATATATGTTGTAGCGAAATAAAAATTCGATTTTTATATGAGTACGGATTGAAAATATGATCTTTATATTATAGAAATAATAAAAATATGATTTTTATATTATAGAAATAAAAAAAAATATGATTTTTATATGATAGAGAATATAAAGATGCGATTTTTACATATGTAGTTTAAATACAAAAGCACGATCGTTATATGTAAAATGTGATTTTTATGTAAAGAATGGCGAGATAAAAATATAATTTTTATATAGAAAGAAGCGTTGTAAATATATGAAGTAGAAATAAAAATATGATTTTTATTTATTGGAATGGAGCAATAAAAATATAGTTTTTATTATGAACAGCATGACAAGGACCGCGTTGGAATTTTGAGCAAATCAAAACAGTTCAGAAAGAAAGAATGGAGGAGTGGAACCCTCGGTGAGAAATCCTCACTTTTATTTTATTTTTCTACTTTGAAATATATACTAGGATGCAGACGGTGCTTAACAGCACCCGACACCCGTCGTCCACAGACCATGGGTGACTTGTTTGTTTGATTGATGTGTTGTGAAAATTGATTGTGTGATGTGAAATGAATAAATATTTTATAGTTAAAAATATAATTTTTAATGTGTATATAAAATAAATATTTATAAGCAAATCACACATTTGACTGATATGGATTGGGACGATAAATTTTACACATCGCCAAACTACACAAATAAAATCTGTGTCTGTTGTTTGAAAACCCCACACGGGTATTAGGATGAAATTGGGCATACACTAATCCCAATAATTAGTTGTATGTCAATTGATTGATCGACGGGCTATTGTAAGCATTGAATATTTATATTTAATGCTTATACGTTTAGAATGCACTCTGGATGTTGGATTGCTGTTTTCATTGTTGTTATACACATTTGTTGTGTGATTTCCGTATAATCAAATTATATGGTAATTGATTGTGTTTGATTCTAGTTCAAAAAGAATGAATATATTAAAATAACGAATATTTTAAAATAACGAAATTTTCAAACAATATTCAGAAAAGAATCAAAATCTTGTTTTGATGTTCGATTTGGGATGGACATAGATATATTTAAAAATATAAAGCCCTGTTGATTAGAGTAACGCCATTTTGACGTGAACGATATTTATATTGATTTTATTCATTTTTATAATGCGTATCGAAAAGGTAATGATTTCAAAATCTCATGTTCGGAAAATATTATCATTTATATATCAATGATATAGAATATTCAATTTTGATTTGAAATTGAATATGAAGTTGAACTCATTTTGAAATCAAATTCAAAAGGATTTATAAAATACGTTTTAAAAGGAAATCAACGAAATATATATAATATATATATTATATATATAATGGCTTGAATAGAACGCGCCGCGCTGCGGCAGTTCGCGAATTTCGTCCATTGACTTCGAATGGACATTACAGGAGATCCGACCGTCGGATTCTCCTAAAACCGGAACCGTTGGGTTCGTATCGAAAAGAGATTTCTAACGAATACAAGAAATTAGAAATCTAACAGGTTGATTTGAAGTTATGTCCAAATCAAATTTGGAAAAGGTCGCTGTATGTGCAGTTCGATGGCCGTTTATGGAAATCAACTGTACGGGCCTTGATAAAATTATTAAAATTATCAACAATTAGTGTGAAATCATATGAAGTGATTTGGAAAGAATTGGGATGAAAAATTCCATATTTGAAAAGATAAAAAATAGATTTTCATCAAAATGAACTAGTTTTGAACTAGAATAATAAATCCAATATTTTTTTTAAAATAAATAAATTGGATTTGAAATGGTTTTGAAGATAACCGGAATTTCCAATATATAAATTGGAAATGGATTTGAATCGAAATTGTCTTTGGAATATTTCAAAGTTGGATTTCGTGATTATACAGATATTGCTATGGAAATTTGAAAGATATATTTATATCGTTATTTCTAATACGATATTTGTTGGTCGTAGAATTGGATGTTGAATATAAGCAGATATATTTTCTATTCAAAGCCTTGTATTTAATATCAAATAGGATTTAGGTTTGTCGTGAATGGTGTCTTCATTAACACTGTTCTTAAACCTAATTGAGAAAAAGATTAAATCTTTTTATTTGGATTTAATGAAGTATACCAATTATATAATATTTAATTGGAATCGAATTGGAATTGATTTGTAGGTTTATCATGAACGGTGTTTTAAATAACATTTGCTCTTTAACCCGATAATTTATGGAATGTGAATTGGGTTTGTTGTGAACTGTGTTTTAACGACATTCGTTCTTTAACCCGATTCATAGTGAAATGTGATTTGGAATTTGTAAATCTTTTGTTAAGATTTAAAGGAGGATTTCCAAAGTGAAGTTTTCCAATCTAAATAAAATAAATTGGAATGGAATGGAATTCGATTTGGTAATAATCGAAGTGAATTTCTGTGGATGAGGATTGCTAACATATATGAAATTTAAAAGGCTTTGCCGTTATTCCATTTATATTGTTAGACATATATGGAAGTTTATATCGATTATATATATCGATTTGTTTTTCATGAAGATTCCATGGTTAATTTGTAGGTTTATCGTAAACGGTGTTTTAAATAACATTTGCTCTTTAACCCCACAATTTATGGAATGTGAATTGGGTTTGTTGTGAACTGTGTTTTAACGACATTCATTCTTTAACCCGATTCACAATGAAATGTGATTTGGAATTTATAAATCTTTTGTTAAGATTTAAAAGAGATTTTCCAAAGTGAAGTTTTCCAATCTAAATAAAATAAATTGGAATGGAATGGAATTCGATTTAGTAATAATCGAAGTGAATTTCTATGGACGAGAACTGCTAATATATATGGAATTTAAAAGGCTTTGTCGTTATTCCATTTATATTGTTAGTCGGATATGGAAGTTTATATCGATTATATATATCGAATTGTTTTCCATGAAGATTCCATGGTTAATGGAATGTGATTTTGGGTTGTCGTGAATGGTAACTTTAATGATACCGTTCTTAGACCCAACAGAGTTAAGAAAATCAGAAACTAACTGGATATTTATAAAGTTGGATAGTTTCTTGGGTATTGATCTGATGTTGGTTTCGGCCTTCGGGGTTAACACTTAGGGAATTATTCACTTGCTAATTTAAGGTTAAAGGCCGATGGAATAGAATGTGATTTTGGGTTTATCGTGAACCATGTTTCAAATGACATTGGTTCTTTAACCCAGTTAAAGACATGATATGATTTCCCAAGTTAAACAATCATTAATATTGATTTTTGGGAACATTAAAACCAAGTGGAGTTTTAATGAATCTTTAATTAGATTGAAATGATCGAGAATGGAGTATCACCAGTTTTGCTCCAGGCGTAGTTAAATCTTTAATTAGATTTGAACGTGAAATGGTAATTGAATTTACAGATAACACTATGGTGTTAGATATGAAGTATTATCAGTTTTACTTCGTGGGATGAATAGGTTGGGATTGGGAAATTAAAACAAATGATTACTTCGGTAAGGTTCGTTAATCCCGACTAGTTTGGATAAAACCATAATTGGGTTTGAATTGATATTCAAATGAAGATTAAAGAATAAATTTAAAGAATTTATCTTTGATAAAATTAATGGGAACCTTTCCCAAAGTAAAAGAATATTTGAATAAAGGAATATTCTGGATTGGAATAAGGCGTATGTTGTGTTTTTATAAAACTTGTTTATTATATAAGCGACTTATTCGGAAAGACCAGGTTTATCCCATTCTGAGTAACTGAATCGACGAGAAGTCGACGATGAAGACGGTGGTTGAAGAACGGAGGTCTTCACATCGTTTGGATAATTACTGACGATCTTGATTGGGCTGTACAACCAAAAGGAGAGAATCAGTTGGTGATCATCCAGACGTACTTGGAGATTGGTGGATATGCGAGGAATAAGGTTCCTCCGATTTCATTCAGACTCAGAACAGACTTGTAAATGGATGTGTGTCTGACATTCGATTTTATTCTGTGTGATTGATTTCTACTAAATATATATCTGTTTGGCGGTGGAGAATTTATTCTCTTGCTTAACGCCCTTCTCTGAGATGTACGAGCTCAGAGGTTATAAATCGATAGATATCAGTCGCATGGCATGAATTGCCTGTGTGGCACGCTGAGATGCAAATGATCAAGGCTTCTGTTGAAAAGCAGAGTCTTGTGGTTGATGATCAAAGCACGGCTTTAATCAGCGTAGCTTTGTGTAGCGTTAATTCGCGAACCTCACACCCCGGTGTGAACCAGAAACGGGAGAAGGACCTCAGGGAGGGCATGCGTTTCCTTCTAGCTAGGAGTGGTGTTTTGGGTTTTACACGCCCGGACATTTTACTTATGTGGATAATGGATAGCGAGGCACCTCGGTTATATCGGTCGATCCGGGACCGATGGAGTCATTTGGCTCATTGACGCCTCAAAGGGCGGGGAAACGCAGTGTTCAGGGTTTAAGTTTAATCCACATCGAGTGGACAGGCCCAGACGATCCAAGGTGCAGTTGCGGCTGTTCCTGAGACACGGGCTAGAGCGTCTCGAAGCGGTAAGGACGATCCCTTGCCATGGTTCACAGACTATAATCCAACTTTCAATACGTGACATTTGCGGTTTTGATTATAGGGCCTAGTACTGGCGACATGATATATGGTACCCATGCCGCCTTGGATTGATACATTTATATTAGAAGTTGTTTTATGCACTATGCACTTATAATAGTATCAAATGATTTGTTTTAACGTACCAAGCATGTTTGGCTATTATAAGGGAAAACCCTATCCCCCGGCTTGCGTTGCATTGTGTGATAGGACCTGGGTCTTATAATAGCTTTATTTTTCAAAAACGCATTGCGCTGTTTTGTTATATGCACTGGTATTCTTGAGAGGAAACTCGTTCCGTGTTATGCGGCGTGGTCTCTTGATATATCTGATTCAAAGTAATGTTTTAAATAACTATTTTAGTTCTCACACTAGTCACATGACTGACCTGGAGTTTATTGTTTTAACCTAAACTCTGGGTGCCCCTATTTTCTACACGGGCAGCTAGTAGTTTTGGTTTGGCAAATTTGTATTCACAGGATCCTAGTTTGCAGCTAGAACGATACTCGAAAAGCTCTGTATCCATTTATCTCTTTCAGTTATGTTTGTATTATTTTCCGCTGCTATGTAATGTAATTTAAATCTCTGATATTTTTCTGGTGTATAACATTTATTTATACTCTGTTATATTCTTGTATTCTGGTGAATTGTTGTAATAAGCAATGAAATGTTCTTCTGTTTGTGTTCCGATGTGTCTTGTCCTCAATACAATCTGTGCTTTCCCGTGAGGGGAATTTCGGGTCGTAACAACTGATGCCCTAAACTGGGTCGCTCCTATGAAAGGGTTAAAATGGTAGTTGTTCGGACGTATTTGTCGATTGTCCGGATATGCGAGATCCTCTCTTCCGTATTGGACATACGGGACGAGGAATAAGGTGTCTCCGGTTTCGTTCAGACCCAGAACGGACTTGTAAATGGATGTATGTCTGACATCTGATTTCATTCCATAGAAATTAAATTGTTTTCTATTTAATATATATCTATGGTGGCAAAGAATTTATTCTCTTGCTTAACACCCTTCTCTAGGACGCATGAGCTCAGAGGTTATATATCGGTAGTTATTGATCACATGGCGTGAATTGTCAATGTGGCATGCCAAGATGCAAATGATCAGGGCTTTGTTGAAAAGCAGATCCTTGTGGTTAATGATCAAAGCATAGCCGATTTCGGCATAGCTTTGTGTGTAGTGTTAACTCGCGAGCCTCACATCCTGGTAAGAGTCAGAAACGGGACAAGGGAACAAAGAGAGTGAACAAGTTTATTTCTAGCTAGAAGTGGTATCAAGATTTTGCAAGCCCTGACATTTTACTTATATGGTTGATGGAATGAGGTGCCTCGGTTATATTGGTCAATAGTGACCAATTTTGTAGGTTCAGTAGGACCGGGAAGCGTATGTTCAGGCATAACTAATCCGCTAAAGTATTTATGGACCGACCCTTGCAGGATCCAAGGGTTCGCCAGCATCCAAATCCTGAGACATCGCTAGAGTGTCTCGAATCGGTAAGGAGATCGTCCCTAGCCTTGACTCATGATGGAAACCGAACTTCCAATACGACACTATATAGTTTTGAATGTAATACTAGTATGGCGACATAGTATATGGTAGCTATGTCGTCTATGATTGATACATTATGATTGAAATGTTTTTGAAACATATATACACTAATAATAATATCAAATTCGTTTTATCGTATCAAGCATTTTTGACCATTATAAAGTAAAACTCTATCCTCCGGTTTGCGTTGCATTGTGTGATGGGACTTTAGTCTTATAAAGGTTTCATTTTTCTAAAAAGCATTGCGTTATTTAACGATTTACTTTATTTCATGCACTGGAAATCAATGGAGTAAACCCATTCCGTTTTAGCGGCGTGGTCCTGTGATTAGCCTTATTATTAGATTAGTTATGTAAGATTTCTCATACCAGTCCCATGACTGACCTGTAGTTTGTTTCACTTTGCAAACTCGGGTGTGCTCTTTTCAACACGGGCAGTCGAGTAGCTTATTTTGCAGATTATTGAGCAAGATTTTGGATCGACGCTTAAAGCTGTGTCCAGGGAATTGATAGTCTTCTGTTGTATCAGTTTATTTATTTCCGCTGCTGTGTATAACATTTATTATAAATTATCTTCCGCTGTATTTTATTGGATGTACTCTGATATATTCTATACTCTGATGTAACATTATTGTAATGTTTATAAAAGTCTTCTGTTTTTTGTTCTGATGTGTTGTATGCCCTAAGTTAGTGTATTCGCGTTTTTGAATGGTCTTAGTCGATTTTGCGATCGATTAGGTCCGGGCGAAATTGGAATCGTTATAAGTAACTTACCTTATTAGTCACATTTATAAAATAAAAGAGTTTAATTTAATGAATTTTTATGGATGTGTGAAATAAATTGGTTGATATTGAATTGTCGTTATTGACTGTTATAAAAACCATTATTTATTTGAATTGAATGATATCATTTGAGATAAAAAAGTTGAATGCAGGGAGGAACAGGCTGGAGGGATCCAACTCGGGATTCCTCAAATATATTCAATGATATTTATTTTCATATTATCATTATATGAACTATTCTGATTGGATGATTGATGTAACATCTCAGATTTTCAGACATTAATTACGAATATTAAAATCCGTTTTAAATAATGAATTGGTGATATAAATGGATTTTATATTGAATTTATTTATTAAAAATGTAGTTCGAATACATATATATATATATATACATTTATAATTTAATTATAAAACGAGCTACAGAGGCGCGGTAGTTCGTAATATAACGTTTTGAACTTCAATTAAATATATAAGATCCGATATAAATTGGATTTTTTTGAAACAAGAACCACTTGAATCTATTTGATTGTATTTTTCTAACGTAAGAGAAAAAATCGAGTTTTCGTCTTGTAGATTATGCTTTATCCAAATCAAATTTTGAAACTGTCGCTATTGAATTTTGTACATAAACTATAACGTTTTATATACGTAATAAAGAATTATTATGAAATTAATATCGTTTTAACCTAAATTTCAACATTTGAAGCCAAAATTATTCTATTTTGAAACTATATGAAATATTGTTTGAATATATCTGATGATGATAATATATTATTATTATATTGGAATATTTTAAAATAAAGATTTGTTTTTAGGAACGTCCATAAACCATTCACCAGACACTTGAAATCTATAAGCAATCTTTTCCAAATCTTTATAAGATTTCTGCATCAGATCTTAACCGAAATCTCAGTAAACAAAATATAATAGTCATCCTATCTGATATCTCAACCACGTGCAACTCTATTGTAAACAAAACGGGATATCCAAACCATATTTAATATAGCTTGCGCAAATCTAATGCAAACATTATACTGAGATCTCATCGTATTTAAACAATATCAGTTGTGTTAATACTAAAGAGAAAAAATCGTTGGCCCTTTCAGACAAAAATATCCCTGCGCAGACTGAAACAAGGCAGACCTATGGCATGTTAGACCATTTCCTATTTATGTCAAAACTTTGGGCTGCACACACTGTGGATAATTTGACCTCCTGAAGTAGCCATTCCTAACACCACACGTTTCTTTTATTTAATTCATCCACGTTCTTTCTATTATCACACCCAATTAATCAAGAAGAAGAAAACATCTCACCCTACCTTATATCATCCCATCACAAGCAGCCTATACCTTCCCATGCCGTCAAATTAAATAAAGTCTGCCTATATCTGAAACAAAGGACGTGCCAACCCATTAACAGCCGATATTTTCTCTGTTCAGCACCCTATTCTCCATTCATCTACATTGAAAAATAATTCCTTATTTTGTACCGTTGACAACTGACTAGTTCCTTATTTTCTAACTTTCCTATATAAAGTTGTGTTGTTTCTCTTCCAATCCTCACTGGAGATCATTCATTAGTTCGAAAGCAACTGATCGATATTTATGCATATCCGAAAACCACTCAGCCTCCATTCCTTTAAATATATGAATATATACAAATAATTCACCTCCTCCAAACTATTGATATTAGACTCTCCACCGATCTGCCATGCTCGAATTCACCACTGATCCATAAACATCTGTGAAAATAGTGATGATGGGAGGTGTTGTCCTGGTGAGCGTGGCATGCATAAACACGAAGGGGAGAGTGAAAGCTTTAAAAGCTTGGTTGTGCATGGTTTGGCATATGAGGAGCACCGGAGTTGGCAAAGGGGGTCATGGCCGGAAGCTCGGCCTGTAACAACCTGGAAAATCAGAACCAATTTAAAAAATTTATTTTGGCTATTTTAATGAATTTTAAATATTTAAAATGATTTATTTTAATAATAAGGACTCGAAATTTATTTTGAATAGAATTAGAATGTATATATTTATTTTTATTACAAATGGAATTGGAAATGGCGCTGTAGTTTGAAATTTCGATTTCAAATTTCAAATGATTGTACAGGATTCGAAATAAACCGGATTTTAGCGAAACCAAAAATATTTGAATCTATTTGAAAATATATTTCCAACGAATCTGAAAAATCCAGATTTGATAGCGGGAATAAAAAGTTATGCCCAATTGAAAAATTCAGAATAGTCGTTATGGAAATGTAGCCCTTAAAAATAGCGATTTTGCAAACGACCTCCGTTTTCGACGAGACCACTTTTCTTGGATGCCAAATATCAAATTATTTCTTGATTCCAAGTTTCATAATTTTTGGAATCAATATGTGAGTGTGGTGAATTTAAACGTGTTCGGTAATTTCAATTTGAATTTAATCGACTGGAAAATGACCATTTTTCAAACGGTCTCCAAATTTAACGAAATTAGTTTTATTTGGATCGTATCGTCAAAACGTAGCCAGATTTATTTTTCGGGAATTTTTGGAGTCCGTATGTGGCCCCGGTAAATTAAAATGTATGTTCAAATTCAATATATAGATTTATATTTTAATTTTGATGAAAACTGATAGTAACAGCCGAATTGGGTTATGAAACATATCCCATTGTATTCAGAATAGGGGTATTTAGCTAGGGGTGACAGACGTTGGGTTCAATTTAAATTTCGGAAATTAAGGTAGTTATTTTTGGAATAAATAAAAATAAAATAATATTATATAAAATCCTAGAATTGGTCAAACCCTTATTACCTTTCTCTCTTTAGTCAAACCTTCCCCTTTTCACTTTAGGCCAGTTCAGAACGAAGAAACAAAATAAAAAAAAGAAAGAAAGGAAAAGAACGGATGGCGCTCCTCGTCACCCAGTCGCCACCGCCACCATCACGGGTGCCCTCGGACGTCGCCACCTCCGGCAATCACCCCCCCCCCCCCCCCGACGCGCCTCCCCTCTCCTCCCTTGTCATCCAACTAATGAACCCCAAAACCCTCAATCCACCCAAAAGAAGACCGTCGCCGCCAAGGAGGAACCACCACGAACCCCCCCCCCCCACCCCTTTCCCGGCGTGCTACGTCCCTCCTCCTCCCTCCCCGTTGAACCACAATTGTAACGACCCAGGGTTTTCGACTCCGAAAATCAACCCACAACTGCCATGTTGACCATTCGAACATCGAAAATACCTGATCATTAATAGAAAGAAGTTAGAGGGTGAGAATAGATAGGATAGAAAATTAGGATAGAAGAAGAAGAAGATCACTACAACATAAAATCAGAGTAACACGAATCTCACAGCAGAATGAGTAAAATATAATATGCAACATAACTTTGAAATAAAACAGTATATATACAATAACACTGTCAGAGTACAACTCTTACACACAGCGGAAATAACAATAGCTATATAATATTGAGGCCTCCTGCTTCAAGCTCCTCCATGTATATCTGTAAAGACCTGAACTACTTGACTGCTCGTACAAATTTGGGCACCCAAGAGTTTAGGGAAAACAAAACAAAATAAACTCTGGGTCAGTCATGGGACTGGTGTGAGTAAACTCAAATCATTTAGTTTAACTTTTCCAAATCCTTTACAAAAGAAAAGATAATCGTAAGACCGATCCACACATAAACACGAATGGTTTTTACCTTATGATAAACCAAAACATTTTTGACAATCAATACTTTTCTGTTATTATAATAATGTCTAATCACAAGTAAATAACAAACTAGAAGAACGCTTGCATCTCATGTTTCACATATATAATATACAAACAAAATCGCGGGCTCTTATTGGAGATTGGATTCCGACTTTGACAAGGTATGGGACCACCTGCAGATAGTGTATCTCTAGAGGCAAATACACTGGGTTCAACATGAACATCCTGCAACCCGGCCCTCACATGACTGACCACTCATTTCACTTGAGTGTATCAAATGTATATCACCAACGGTTGGGAGCTACCCACCGTTGCCCGAAAAGGGACAGCATCGAACATAGATAAAAGAATGAAATGGATTTTCTCTAGATACGTGATATACACCCTAATGGGAGCAACCCACATAGCCATGCTGCCTACCCGATTTCTGTCATTTCTCGGTTGATGAGGCTTGAGGTAATTATGTATCTTTTGAATCACTTGACCACCATTCACTTTGAATGCCACATCGTCATACCCGCCAAATCACAAATTGATTTCCCCAAGAATACCACGAGTATAAAGCTAAAAGAAACGAATTTCTCTGCCACCAAACGTAAGTACATTTGAAGAGATCAACTTACGTGATCCGTTAGATATACTCTGTCGGACATTCGTCCATTCACGTTGTCCTGGGACTGAGTAAACTGAAGGCACTATTCTGTAAACAGGACAGCCCTTGCATAACTCCGTCTTCAATTACCTTCATCATATTTGATCGCAACGCTAACATCCGTACAAAGTGGTTTTCCTATAATGAATCTGATCCCGGTCTCTCCGTATCGACGATGGAAAAATGGTCAAAAACTTCGATAGTCGGTGATATAACTATCAATGAAAAACAGGTGTGCAAACAACGATATTATTTCCAGATGGAAATTCGATTAATTAAATCATCATTCAATCTTCTTCTCTTTTTGTTAAATCATCTTTAATTTATCCATTTCCCCATTTCTATATATTTGTAAATTCTCATTTTCTAAATTTAGAAAATGTTTCTGGTTTTTATTTGAAAAAAAAAACATTCCCAAACTTCTTTATCGGATTTAAACTGATGTTTAAATAAAACATCGCATTGCCCATTCAAGCCATTTCACTCACTAACTAAATTCACTTAACCAATCTTCACTATCGAACCTTAACTACTCCTTAGTTAAAACGAAGTCAATCAAGTTGGGGTATAATTACCTCTTAGACCTTAACTAAACAACATTTCTAACCTCGAAATAGACAAAGTAATCTTATAACCCTTCAACAAACTTCCTTATGCAAACTGTCGGATTCTATTTACGAATCCACTTCTTTTACAAAAGTGTTTATTCACAAAATATTTACCTAAATTCATTATTCACACCAAATGTGAAAAATATTTCTTTTATATAATCTATTCAGTTTGATTTCATATTTAATACAATATCTTGTTTCCAATTTCTGTTTATATTTCTATTTATAGAATTATTTGTGCAAAATCTCCCTTTTAACTTCTAACACTTAAAATCTCATTAAAATTTCCCTTTATAAATGTTGAATTCATATTACATAAAATATCGGTGTTAAAACCGATTTCTGCTTCTCTATATAAGTTTGACTTATATATTTTATTTATCAAAAGATAAATATTTGGTTTATAAAACATTATAAATATCACTTCTCAATTTATCTGTTAAAAAAGATTTCTATTTAATATCTACTTTGAGACCAACTCCTCGTTGTTCTTTTACATCTTGTCAATTCCTTTTTATAATACTATTTATTTGCCAAATAATTCACTTATAATATCATATCTACTTTATATGAATATTTCTTTCCATATATTCCTTTACTTACTTCTTATTACTTTTATTAAGTATTTTAACTAAAACGGTCTTTTTCACTTCCATATAATTGTTAATAATTTTAGATAGAAGTTCCTTATTTTAATCTTCAACATCTCCTTCTTTTTATAAAACCCTTTTTGATTTCACAAAATACTTATTTCAATATACACTTCGCAAATTCCTTTTTATAAAATCCTTTGATTTTATAAACTTCCAAAACATAATAACCACTTCAAATTTCTCTTTTATATAAAATCCTTTGATTTTATATATAACTATTTTATTTCAAATTATAGTTTGAACGTTCCCTTTTCACATTCTAGTATTTTCTTCGGTATTTAAAAGTACCCAATAACGATGATCAAATACTCATAATCAACAACGGATTATAAATCACATCATATATCACAATATATGAAAAATAGTAAAATAGTTGAGGAATCTAGTTGGATCCCTCCGACATGTTTCCCTGCAACCACAGACGTTAATCCATATAACAATATTTATATTTTCAACCAATTACTTAGTAAATCATCCAAACAACCATCACACACAGCATTCAATCATTTTTAACAATATTAAATAACGTTTATAAAATTATAAACTGAACAGAGTTAGTGAGTTTACTCACCTCGGTCGTTAACTGTTAAATAACGATTAACATTCACTGATTCGAATCGAACATTATATTTTGCTTAAAATTTAGTGTGCTCTAAATTGCTTCGGATCGGTTCCATGGTATAGTATGTGTCTGCACGATTCCAATGTGATGTACCAATCGAAATTCTGATGTCGAACGAGCAAGATATAGTATGTTACAGTTTAATAATATATACGTTTAAATAATGGTAAACTAAATTTCTATTGGTTTGGGCCTTACCAAAAAGAAAGCGGCCCAACCTCCTTTTAGATACCACATCCCCAACCTTGTAAATCTCTCCATTTCCACACATGGCCTTCCCTCAAATACATGAACGTGGACTGCTCCTTTATTCCTTCATACAAACATCCGCCTGGAAGTATATATACTTCGAACTCCTTCTATATGAATTTTATCTTGCTTCTATGCATTTAGTTCCAAAACCAATTTCGACGATTAAGAACACGCGAGCTCCTCTCCTCCTCACCAACCCCTTTACTTAAAATCATGTTGTTCCTTTTATCTTCCCAACGTTTGCAAAGTAACTCATTCAAAATCCAGTGAAAACCAAAACATACGCCCAGTCATGCTTACTATTCATGCACTGCATCCTCTTCACACTTTCTGTTCCCCGAAATCGTTGCTTTTCCTACCCGCCAATCCGCATTATCATTCACTATTTTCTCCTACGTTTCAACCTGGAGACCATCCATGCAGCAAACCGCTTGCCTACCCTCACATCCCCTTTCTATTTTCATACAAACGCTGCTTCCTTCCTCCATGATAATCCCGTGAGTTCCTGCATGCATTCATTGGCAACGCCCGGCTTTCACTGTTGACCGAAACTGACCACAATCTTCAGATCAACTCCCCCTTATTTTATTTTATCCTTTTTATACATTAAAGCTTCTGTTCGAAGCTTTCTTTCAAAGGAGAAACATACTAGACAAAGGCTGAAAGGGATTGTATTTATAACAGGGATGCCTTGGCACGCAAGTAGTAGATCATAGAATAGCTGGAACAAACAGTAGGCTTGCGATATGACAATTGCTGGTAGCGTTTTGATTTTAAATACATAGCCTGTGTTGAGTTTTCGCCATCGTTAGTAGCTGTTTTGACCTTGAAAGGATGATAGCATACTGTTGTCTATGATATATGTTGGCAGGAATTTAGGCGTACACATATTTCTTTATTTCATTATATTTTTATTTTTAAAGTTTTGGTCTCCGTAAAACAATGGGGAAAAGCATCTCTTATTACACAGTGAAACTCTTGGTACGTAAGGAACTGGAAATAGGTGGCTGTAACGTTATAGGATAGGTTTGCATGGATTTTTCTCTTCATACATCCTTTCTTTTTACCTGTTCGTGGATTTGAAAACTTAGCTGATAATAAGAACGTAGGCATGGTACAGTTAGCACGTGCTGATGGGTGATTTTCAATGTTTACAATGACTTGATTGTATAGGGTAGGTGATGGTCTACATATACATAGCTGCGCTGTCTTCGTCATATGAGTCTTGTACGTGGTTTGAACTGCATGTGCTTTTGTTAATTCTATCCTGCTTGGAACAGTGTAATGCCTGTATTGATTTGAATGTATTGATATTGATTTGAACAAATACAGGGGTAGCTTTGCATGTGCGGTGTAGGCATGGTACAAGTTTCCAGTAAGAGGTAGTGTTGGTTCCTTAAGGTAGGATTTTGATTCATGCTAATGTAGGTAGCAATGCTGAATAGATCACTCAAGAAAGGTCATTAACTAGCTTAGGGTAGTCTGAGGCCTAAAAGATCTTGTTTAAACAACGAAGGATATAGAGAAAATGCAAAAGCTGTTTTGTGCATTTGTTTACTTCTTAAATGATTGAATCAACCAAATGTCACTACGCTAGGGACATATTTATTGGAGTACCAATGTTTGATTCATCAGCATGTTCCTCAATAGAGTTAAGAGGGGATGTCATAAGGATATTTCGGTTTTTGAATTTTGTTGAATACCGCATGCTATATTTACTTCTTAAAATTTTATGTACAATGTTGCACAAGATTTCGTTCATGTCCGAGCCGCTACGGATAGAAATAAGAATACGGTTGAATTGAGCGATGTGCCACGATCTAAAAAATATAATAATATCGGTAGGTTGACTCGTATTTTGAAACCCCAAAATATTGATATAGGGTGCAAAGTACTCCAAATAAAAAGTTGCGTATTTAATTAATTAAAATTTATAGTAAAATTCTAAAAATTAAGTTATCACTTTGTCCCAAAAGAACCTTGTCTAAATTCGAAACCGATATCTAGTTATATCGAATAAACCGTTACGGTCGATAAACGATTCTTAGCGACTATTTGGAAATTTGATTTGGACATAACTCACAATCTGTAACACGAAATCTTGGTTTTTCACTTCTGTTAGAAAAATACAGATCAACGGATTCCAATGTTTCTTGTTTCGAAGAAATCCGACTAATAACGGGTCCGGTATACTCAGTTGAAGTTCAGAACGTTAAATTACGAACTACCGCGATATTTCAGGCTCGATTATATTTAATATATACTTTTATACGTTTAACTTCATTTTAATTAATATATAAATCCACTTTTGTTACGAATTCAATATTTAATCTGATTTAAATATTCAAATACAACCCAAAAAAAATGCGGGACGTTACAACAATGAGTTTTTCGGATTATATTTTATTCTATAATAATCTTATTTTTATGAATGAAAAGGGTTAGATTTTTAATCACATGGAGATTAGATTTATTAATGCGGAAAGCTAAGATTTTTAAATGCGAAAAGTTACGATTTTAAAATGTGAAAGATTATATTTTTACTTAGGAAAGTATAGATTTTTATGATATCAAAGTTTAGATTTTTCTAACTAAAAAGATTAGATTTTTATAATTCAAAAGGTTAGGTTTTTATAATTAAGAAAATTAGATTTTGTTTTCTAACGGTGTAAAGATTAGATTTTTTTTAACGGTGTAAAGAATAGATTTTTAGAATATAAAGATTCGATTTTTATTAAGAAGTAGCGAAGATATAGATATGATTTTTATTATATATAAAACGATATAAAGATATGATTTTTATTATATATAAAACGATATAAAGATATGATTTTTATTATATATAAAACGATATAAAAATATGATTTTTATTATATATAAAGCGATATTAAAAATATGATTTTTATATATGTAGACTATTAAAAATATGTTTTTTATATATATGAAGTACCGTTACAAAAATACGATCTTTAGTTCGATAAAAATATTATTTTTGTCATATGTATGATATGAATTTTAGAAAGCTAAAAATAGAATTTTATCGAGGTATGAAGTTATTTTTAGAAAGCTAAAAATGGAATTTATATCGTATATATGAAAATATTTTTAGTTCGATAAAAATAAGATTTTTATCGCATGTATGTTGTTTATAAAATGGACATACAAAGAGATAATTATTAATGGGTTGAAAATATGATCTTTAACCTAGGTATGCTATGTAAATTGGCAATCAAAGAATGGCGGAGTGGATCCCAAAGGTGAGAACTTCTCACTCTAATTTATCTTTTAGTTAAAAATATATAGTAGGATGCAGTTAGTGCTTAGTAGCACCCAACACCTTTGTTTGAAACCATGTTTGTTTGGTTGATTGGTTTTCTTCGTTGAATTTGGTATGGAAAATGAATTGAATTGATAGAATTTGGTATGTACATGGCACGAGCCATTTGTAAGCGAGGGACAAGGCTAGACCTTAATCCGGTTCTAGTATCCCGCCGTTATGTTGTCGAAATTTTCTAAAAATGTTAGAATAATAAAAATATCATTTTTATTGCATAAATGAAATGTATAAAATATTCATGAGATGAAATAAATATTTTATAGTTAAAAAATATAATTTTTAACGTGTATATGAATAAAATAAATATTCATTTACAAATTGAATGATTTGTTTATGTACACACATTTGACTGGTATTGATTGGGACGATATATTTTACACATCGCCCAACTGCACAAAAAATAATCAGTGTTTATTGTTTTGAAACCCCACACAGGTATTTGACTGATATTAGACATACACTAATCCCAATATTTAGTTGTATGTCAATCGATTGGTTGACAGACTATTGTAAGCGTTAACTACTCATATATATCGCTTATGCAGTTGTGTAATGCACTCTGGATGATGGTTGTTTGTGTTTGATTATTGTTGTGTACATGTGTGTATGAAATCCATATAGATAAAATTATATGGTAATTGACTATGTCTAATTCCAATTCAGAAAGAATGAATATTTTAAATTAAAGATTATTCTAAAATGTCGAGTAATGAATATTTTAAAATAACTAATATATTAAAATAATATTCAATAATGGATCAAAATATGATTTTGATTTTCGATTTGGGATGGACACAGAAATATTTAAATATATAAAGTTGTGTTGATTTAATTGACGCCTTTTTGACATGAACAATATGTATATCAATTTTATTCATTTTTACAATGAATATCGAAAAGGAAGTGATTTCAAAATCTAACGTTTTGAAAATATTTTCATTTATATATTAGTGATATGGAATATTCAATTTTGATTTAAAATTCAATATGATGTTGAAATCGTTTTGTAAACGAATTTGAAACGATTTATAAAATACGTTTTAAATGGAAATCGACGAAAAATATAATATATATATATATATATTATATATATAATGGCCTGAACAGAACGCGTCGCGCCGTGGCAGTTCGCGAATTTCGACGATTGACTTCGAATGGATATTACAAGAGATTCGACGGTCGGATTCTCCTAAAACTGGAACCTTTCGGTTCGTATCGAAAAGAGCTTTCCAAGAGTACGAGAGATTTCAAATCTAACGGTTGGATTTCGAATTATGTCCAAATCAAATTTGGAAAAGGTCGTTGTAAGTGCAGTTCGATGACCGTTTATGGAAATCGACTGTACGGGCCTTGATAAAATTATTAAAAATATCAATAATTTGTGTAAAATCAAAATAAATGATGTGGAGAGAATTGGGATGAAAATTTCCACGTTTGAAAGGATAAAAATATATTTTTACTGAAATGAACTAGTTATGAACTAGAATTATAAATCAAATATTTTTAAATAAATAAATTGGATTTGAAATTGTTTTAAAAATAACCAGTATTTCCAATATATGAATTGGAATGGATTTGAATCGAAAATATCATCGGAATATTTCGATATTGGTTTCCGTGATTATACGAATATTGTAGATGAATTTCGAAGATATATATATCGTTATTCCCAATACGATATTTGTTGATCTCAGAATTTGATATTGAATATAAGCCGATATAATTTCCATTCAGAGCCTTGCATTTAATATTGAATTGGGTTTTGGGTCTGTCATCGTGAACGGTGTCTTAATTAACACTGTTCTTAAACCCATCTGAAAAAAGAATAAATCTTTTAATTAAGATTATTAGAGTTTCCAGTTAATTAATATTTGATTGGAATAAAATGGAATGTGAATTGGGTTTATCGTAAGCTATGTTTTCTAACGACATTCATTCTTTAACCCGATTTACAGTGAAATGTGATTTGGAATTTATAAATCTTGTTATTTAGATTTAACGGAATTTTCCAAAGTAAAAGTTTCCCAATTTAATATAGTAAATTGGAATTCGATTTGATAATAATCGAAATGAGCTTCTGTAGAGGAAGACTATTAATATATATGGAATTTAAAAGGCTTTTCATTATTCCATTTATATTATTAGTCGGATATGGAAATTGATATCGATTATATATATACCGATCTTTTTTCCGTGAAGATTCCATAATTAATGGAATATAATTTGGGTTTATCGTGAACTGTGTTTTAAATGACATTAATTCATTAACCCAGTTAAAGACAGTATTACATGTCTAATAGTGTATTTCGAACTGTATGGTTGATCTCTGCTAAGTATATATCTGTTTGGTGGCGGAGAATTTATTCTCTTGCTTAACACCCTTCTTTGAAACGTACGAGCTCAAAGGTAATATATCGGCAGAAATTGATAGTACGATGTAGATTGTCGATGTGACATGTTGGTGTTTTCAAAGTTAAATAATCATTAATATTTATTTTTGGGAAGATTAAAACTAAGTGGAGTTTTAATGAATCTTTAATTAGATTGAAATGGGAAGTTATAATTTAAATTATCAAATTTGGGAAATGATCGAGAATGGAGTATCACTGGTTTTGCTCTTAGCGACAGTTAAATCTTTAATTTGATTTGAACGTGAAACGGTAATAAAATTTGCCAATAACACTGTGGTGTTAAATATGGAGTATGACTAGTTTTGCTCCATGAGATGAACAGGTTGGGGTTGGGAAATATAACAAATGATTAATTCGGTACAGTGAGTTAATCCTGACTAGTTTGGAACACCTTAATATGGTTTGAATTGATATCCAAAGGAAGACTAAAGAATAAATTTAAAGAATTTATCTTTGATAAAATTAAAAAGAACAATTCCCAAATGATATGAATATTTAAATAATAGAATATTCAGAATTGGAATGAGGCGTATGTTGTGTTTTTATAGCACTCGTTTATTATATACGCGAGTTATTCGTAAAGGCCGAGTTCATACCCATTCTAAATAACTGATTCGACGATAATTCGACAATGAAGACGGTGGTTGAAGATCGGAGGTCTTCACATAGTTTGGATGATTATTGATGTCTTGATTGGTCTGTACACCCAAGACGAGGTAATAAGTGGTGATCGTCCTGACGTACTTGGAGATCGACCGGATATGCGAGTACCTCTCTCCTGTATTGGACATATGGGATGAGGAATAAGGTGCCTTCGGTTTCGTTCAGACCTAGAATGAACTTGTGAATGGATGTGTGTCTGGCATTGGATTTTATTCTGTGTAGCATGTTGAGATGTAAATGATCAAGGCTTCTGTTGAAAAGCAGAGTCTTGTGGTTGATGATCAAAGAATGGCTTTAATATAGCATAGCTTTGTGTATTGCGTTAATTCACGAGTGTATGAGTTAAAAACAGGATAAGGGAACCTAAGGAGACATGACATTTCTTTCTAGCTATGGGTGGTGTCGGGGTTTTGCAAGCCCAGACATTTATATTATTTTACCTTTGTGGTTGTTGGAATGCGAGGCGCCTCGGATATATCGGTTACTACGAAGCCGATGGATATAGGTCCTATAGGACCGGGAAACGTGTGTTCAGGAATTGCCAATCCTCAAACGTAAGGGAGGACTGGCCTTGTAGGATCCAAGGGCTTACTGCAGGAGATCCTGAGGCATTTTCTAGAGTGTCTCGAAGCCGGCGAGGAGTACATCCCTTTCCTCGACTCATGATGGAAATCCAAATTTCAATACGTGACATTTCGGTTTTATTTGTAGAGCCTAGTATGGCGACATGATGCATGGTACCCATGCCATTTAGGATTGATACATTTATATTTGAAGTTGTTTTATACACTATGCACTTATAATAGTATCAAATGATTTGTTTTTATACGTACCAAGCATGTTTGGCTATTATAAGGGAAAATCCTATCCTCCGGCTTGTGTTGCATTGTGTGATGGGACTTGGGTCTTATAATAGCTTCATTTTCCAAGAAGCATTGCGCTATTTGTTTTATGCACTGGTATTCTTGGGAGGAAACCCGTTCCGTGTTATAGGGCGTGGTTCCTTGATTTACCTTATTTTTAAAGTAAAGTTTTAAATAACTATTTTAGTTCTCACACCAGTCACATGACTGACCTAGAGTTTATTGTTTTAACCTAAACTCTAGCTGCCCCAATTTTCCACACGGGCAGCTAGTAGTTTTGGTTTTGCAGATTTATATTCATAGGATCCCGGTTTACAGCTGGAACGATATTCGGAAAGCTCTTTATCCGTTTATCTCTTTCAGTTGTGTGTTTGTATTATTCTCCGCTGCATTGTAATTTGTAAATCTCTAACATTTATCAAATGTATATTATTTTTTCATACTCTATATATTCTTGTACTCTGATGAAATTGTTGTAATAAGCAGTGAAATGTTCTTCTGTTGTGTTCTGATTTGTCATATTCTCATTACAATTCGGGCTTTCCTTTACGGGGAAGTTTGGGTCGTTACACGTGGTATCAGAGCTTTGGTTTACATAGCTCGAGAACAAGGCACATTAGAATCGAACGAAAGAATTCATCAGAGATTGGATTAGTAATATCCAATGAGAATGACCCATTAGAGATAGGATCAGTAGTATCCTTGAACGAGTGTGAAGAGTAGTGTTTTTAAAATAGAAATGAAAAAAACAAATTTTGTTTTGAAAATTTAAACCATTTTACATGTATTTGAATATTTATTTTATATTGAATTTGGACAATCGAGTATATAAAGATTTTGGATATACGCCTTGCAAACGTATATTCAAAGTTTTAATATACTGGATAGATATCGAATCACACACTAGTCGCCCGGAGATGATTCTGATGATCGCTCGAGCATCATCAGCATTTATTTTCGAGTTTCGAAGGTGGGATACCTACATATTTACTATTGATTGGTGTGAGAATCAGAACTAGATAGGGTCTATTGTTGTGACTTGGCATCAAAAATGGATTTTTATATATACATATATAAAATTATGAATCTGAAAAGATAATCAACTAATTGATTGCTGGTTGTGTTGTTTGATTATTGGGTTGATTAATTAAAATTTTGAACCATTAAGCCAAATTGAATCAAATATTGTGCTGAGTTGGAAATTGTTTAGAAATGCATACATGTATATATGCACACTGTTGAACAGGTTATGGATAAACTTCTAAGAAGAGAATTAAAATTTTATGCCTGACAAATAGGTATGTGTTTACTAATTTTCTTTTTCTTTTAAAAGGTTTATGAGCCTAAGTTTGGCCGCTTGGCAATTTTCTTTTTCTTTTAAAAGGTTTATGAGCCTAAGGTTGGTCGCTTGGCAAATTTCTTTTTCTTTCAATGATTTATGAGCCTAAGGCTGGCCGCTTGGCATTTTCTTTTTTTTTGGATTGATGAGGGCCCTGCGAGGTGAGTTGCGGTTTTAAATGTCTCCCCGTACAAAGGAGGTTATGGCGAAATTTTTCAGAAATTTAGGGTGTTAGCCAAATTTTTGAAGAACAAGAAAATTCTTAGAAACTGAAAAGTTGAAGAATGAATGCCATAAAGAAAGTTAAGTTGATTAGTAAAATAACTTTCAGCTCTGTTCCTTTTCGAGGACGATTTCAGGTGGGGAGATTGTAACAACCGAGAAAATCAGAACCAATTAAAAACTTATATTTTGGCTATTTCAATGAATTTTGAATATTTAAAATGATTTATTTTAAATAATAATGACTAGAAATTTATTTTGAATAGAATTAGAACGTATATATTTGTTTCAATTATAAAAGGAATTGGAAATGGCGCGGTAGTTTGAAATTTCGATTTCAAATTTCAAATGAATGTACATGATTCAAAATAAATATTTTAGTGAAACTAGAAATATTTGAATCTGTTTGAAAATATCTTTTCAACGAATCTGAAAAATCCAGATTTCATAGCGGGAATAAAAATTTACACCCAATTGAAAATTCAGAATAGTCGCTATGAAATTATAGCCCTTAAAGATAGCGATTTTGCAAATTACCTCCGTGTTCGACGAGACCACATATGTTGGATCCAGAATGTCAAATTACTTCTTGATTCCAAGTTTCATAATTTTTGGAATCAATATGTGAGCGTGGTGAATTTAAACATGTTCGGTAATTTCAGTTTGAATTTAATCGACTAGAAAATGACCATTTTTCAACTTGTTTCCAAATTTGATGAAATTAGTTTTGTTAGGACCATATCGTCAAAACATAGCCAGATTTAATTTTTGGGAATTTTTGGAGTTCGTATGCGGCCCCGGTAAATTAAAATGTACGTTCAAATTCTATATATTGATTTATATTTTGATTTTGATGAAAACTGATTGTAACATCCGAATTGTGTTACGAATCATATCCCATTGTTTTTTGAATGAGGGTATTTAGCTAGGGGCAACAATCGTTGGATTCAGTTTGGAATTCGGAAATTAAGGTAGCTATTTTTGGAATAAATAAAAATAATATAATATTATATAAAACCCTAGAATTGGTCAAACCCTTATTACCTTTCTCCCTTTAGTCAAACCCGCCCCTTTCAACTTCAGGCCAATTCAAAATCGAAGAAACAAAAAAAAAGGAGGACGCGCCCCATCGCCGAGCCGCCACCATCGTAGATCCCCTCGCACGTCGCCGCCTCCGGGGATGCCCCCCTAACACGCCTCTCCACTCCTTCCTCCTCTTCCAACAAATGAACTACAAAACGCTCAATCCACCCAAAAGAAGACCACTGCCGCCTGGGGGAACACCCGCGAGCCCCCTGCTCCCTTCCCGGCATGTTGCGCCTTTCCTCCTCCCTCCCCGATGAGCCACAATAAGTTTTTCAGATTATATTATATTATATTTTATAAAAAACTTATTTTTATGAATGAAAAGAGTTAGATTTTTAATAACATGAAGATTAGATTTATTAATGCGGAAAGCTTAGATTTTTAAATGGAAAAGTTATGATTTTAAAATGTGAAAAGATTATAATTTTACTTAGGAAAGTATAGATTTTTATGATAGTATAGTTTATATTTTTCTAACTAAAAAGATTAGATTTTTATAATTAAAAAGATTAGATTTTTATAATTAATAAGATTAGATTTTTTTAACGGTGTAAAGATTAGATTTTTTTTAACGGTGTAAAGAATAGATTTTTAGAATATAAAGATTCGATTTTTGTTATGAAGTAGCAAAGATAAAGATATGACTTTTATTATATATAAAACGATATAAAAATATGATTTTTATTATATATAAAACGATATAAAGAATTGATTTTTATTATATATAAAATGATATAAAAATATGTTTTTTTTATATAAGGTGATATTAAAAATATGATTTTTATATATGTAGAGTATTAAAAATACGATTTTTATATATATGAAGTACTGTTATAAAAATACGATCTTTAGTTCGATAAAAATATTATTTTTACTGTATGTATGATATGATTTTTAAAAAGCTTAGAATTTTATCGAGGTATGAAGTTATTTTTAGAAAGCTAAAAATGGAATTTTTATTGTATATATGAAAATATTTTTAGTTCAATAAAAATAAGATTTTTATTGCATGTATGTTGTTTATAAAATGGGCATACAAAGAGATAATTATTAATGGGTTAAAAATATAATCTTTAACGTAGGTATGCTATGTAAATTGGCAATCAAAGAATGGTGGAGTGGATCCCAAAGGTGAGAACTTCTCACTCAAATTTATTTTCTAGTTAAAAATATATACTAGGATGCAGGCAGTGCTTAGTAGCACCCGACACCTTTGTTTGAAACCATGTTTGTTTGGTTGTTTGGATGACTGGATTTTTTGTTCGAATTTTGTTTGGGAAATGAGTTGAATTGATAGAATTTGGTATGTACATGGCGCGAGCCGTTAGTAAGCGAGGGATAAGGCTAGTCCTTAATCTGATTCTAGCATCGCGTCGTTATGCTGCCGAAATTTTCTAAAAATGTTAGAACAATAAAAATATCATTTTTATTGTATAAATGAATTGTATATAATATTCATGAGATGAAGTAAATAATTTATAGTTAAAAAAATATAATTTTTAACGTGTATATGAATAAAATAAATATTCATTTACAAATCGGATGATTTATTTACGTACACACATTTGACTTATATTGATTGGGACGATATACTTTACACATCGCCCAACTGCACAAATAATAACCAGTGTTTGTTGTTTGAAAACCCCACACGGGTATTAGGATGATATTGGACATACACTAATCCCAATATTTAGTTGTATGTCAATTGATTGGTTGACAGGCTATTGTAACCGTTAATTATTCATATTTAACACTTATGCAGTTGTATAATGCACTCTGGATGATGGTTGACTGTGTTTGATTATTGTTGTGTACATGTGTGTATGAAATCCATATAAATAAAATTGTATGGAAATTGACTGTCCTAATTCCAATTCGGAAAGAACGAATATTTTAAATTAAAGAATATTCTAAAATTTCGAGTAATGAATATTTGAAAATAACTAATATTTTAAAATAATATTTAGTAATGGAACAAAGTATGATTTTGATGTCCGATTTGGGATGGACATGAAAATATTTAAATATATAAAGCCGTGTTGATTTAATTGATGCCATTTTGATGTGAACGATATTTATATCGATTTTATTCATTTTTATAATGAATATCGAAAAAGAAGTGATTTAAAAATCTAGTGTTTTGAAAATATTATCATTTATATACGAATGATACAGAATATTCAATTTTGATTTAAAATTGAATATGAAGTTAAAATCGTTTTGAAAATAAATTTAAAACAATTTATAAAATATGTTTTAAATGGAAATCGACGAAATATATATAATATATATTACATACAATGGCCTGAATAGAACGTGCCACGGCAGTTCGCGAATTTCGACCATTGACTTCGAATGGACTTTACGGGAGATCCGACTGTCTGATTCTCCTAAAACTGGAACCGTGGGGTTCGTATCGAAAAGAGGTTTCCAACAAATATGAGATATTTGAAATCTAACGGTTGGATTTGGAATTATGTTTAAATAGAGTTTGGAAAGGGTCGTTGTAATTGCAGTTCGATGACCGTTTATGGAAATCGACTGTACTGGCCTTGATTAAATTATTAAAAATATCAATAATTTGTGTAAAATCATAATAAATGATTTGGAAAGAATTAGGATGAAAAATTCCATATTTAAAAAGATAAAAATATATTTTTATTGAAATGAACTAGTTATGAACTAGAATTATAAATCCAGTATTTTTAAATAAATAAATTGGATTTGAAATGGTTTTAAAAATAACCAGAATTTCCAATATATGAATTGGAATGGATATGAATCGGAATTATCATCGGAATATTTCGATATTGGATTCCGTGACTATATGGATATTGTAGAGGAATTTGGAAGATATATATATCGTTATTCCAAATACGATATTTGTTGATCTCAGAATTTGATATTGAATATAAGCTGATATAATTTCTATTCAGAGCCCTGTATTTAATATTGAATTGGGTTTTGGGTTTGTCGTGAATGGTGTCTTCATTAATACTGTTCTTAAACCCAGTTGAAAAAAGAATAAATCTTTTAATTAAGATAATTAGAGCTTCCAGTTAATTGATATTTAATTGGAATAAAATGGAATGTGAATTGGGTTTATCATGAGCTGTGTTTTTTAAAGACATTCGTTCTTTAACCCGATTTACAATGAAATGTGATTTGGAATTTATAAATCTTTTTATTTAGATTTAACAGGAATTTTCCAAAGTAAAAGTTATCCAATTTAATATAGTAAATTCGAACTCAATGGAACTTGATTTGATAATAATCAAAATGAGCTTCTGTGGAGTAAGACTATTAATATATATGTAATTTAAAAGGATTTGTCGTTATTCCATTTGTATTATTAGTCGGATATGGAAATTGATATCGATTATATATATTGATCTGTTTTCCGTGAAGATTCCATAATTAATGGAATGTAATTGGGGTTTATTGCGAACTATGTTTTAAACGACATTAGTTCTTCAACCCAGTTAAAGACAGGATTACATGTCTAACATTGTATTTCGAACTGTTTGGTTGATCTTTGCTAAATATATATCTGTTTGGTGGCGGAGAATTTATTCTCTTGCTTAACACCCTTCTCTGAGACGTACGAGCTCAGAGGTTATATATCAGCAGAAATCTATAGTACGGTGTAGATTGTCGATGCGACATGTTGGTGTTTCCAAAGTTAAATAAACATTAATATTGATTTTTGGGAAGATTAAAACCAATTGGAGTTTTAACGAATCTTTAATTAGATTGAAATGTGAATTGATAATTTAAATTATCAAATTTGGGGAATGATTGAGAATGGAGTATCAACAGTTTTGCTCCTAGCGATAGTTAAATCTTTAATTAGATTTGAACGTGAAATGTAATTAAATTTACCGATAACATCGTGATGATAGATATGGAGTACGACCAGTTTTGCTCCATGGGATGAATTGGTTGGGATTGGGAAATATAACAAATGATTACTTCGGTAAGGTGCGTTAATCCCGACAAGTTTGGAAAACCTTAAGATGGTTTGAATTGATATCCAAAGCTAGATTAAAGAATAAATTTAAAAATTTATCTTTGATAAAATTAAAGGGAACCTTTTCCAAAGGATATGAATATTTAAATAAAAGAATATTCAGAATGGAAATGAGGCATATGTTGTGTTTTTATAACACTTGTTTATTATATACGTGAGTTATTCGGAAAGGCCCGGTCTATACCCATTCTAAATAACTGATTCGATGATAAGTCAACGATGAAGACGGCGGTTGAAGACCGAAGGTCTTCACATCGTTTGGATGATTACTGATGTCTTGAATGTGCTATACACCTAAGACGAGGTAATAAGTGGTGATCGTCCAGACATACTTGGAGATCGCCCGGATACGTGAGGACATCCCTCCTGTATTGGACATATGGGACGAGGAATAAGGTGCCTCCGGTTTTGTTTAGACCCAGAACTAACTTGTAAATGGATGTGTGTTTGACATTGGATTTTATTCTATGTTGATTGATTTCAATTAAATATATATCTGTTGGCGGCGAAGAATTTATTCTCTTGCTTAACGCCCTTCTCTGAGACATATGAACTCAGAGGTTATATATTGATAGATATCAGTTGTGTGGCATGAATTTCCTGTGTGTCATGCTGAGATGTAAATGATCAAGGCTTCTGTTGAAAAGTAGAGTCTTGTGGTTGATGATCAAAGCACGGCTTTAATATAACATAGCTTTGTGTATAGCATTAATTCGTGAGCCTCACACCTCGGTATCAGTTAAAAATGGTATAAGGGAACCCAAGGAGGACATGACGTTTCTTTCTAGCTATGGGTGGTGTCAGGGTTTTGCAAGCTCAGACATTTATATTATTTTTACCTTTGTGGTTGTTGGAATGCGAGACATATCAGATATATCGGTTACTATAGAGCCGATGGATATAGGTCCTATTGGACCGGGAAAAGTGTGTTCAGGAATTGCCAATCCTCAAATGTAAGGGAAGAACTGCCTTGGAGGATCCAAGGGTCTACTACGGGAGATCCTGAGGCATTTGCTAAGTGTCTCGAAGCCGACGAGGAATACA
Organism: Allium sativum; assembly: GCA_030737875.1. Lineage (NCBI taxonomy): Eukaryota > Viridiplantae > Streptophyta > Magnoliopsida > Asparagales > Amaryllidaceae > Allium > Allium sativum. The sequence continues at coordinate 898,919,967 of CM060912.1, forward strand.
TCTCTTGCCTCGACTCATGACAAAAATCCAATTTTCAATACGTGACATTTCGGTTTTATTTGTAGAGCCTAGTATGGCGATATGATATATGGTACCCATGTCGTCTAGGATTGATACATTTATATCTGAAGTTGTTTTATACACTAGGCACTTATAATCATATCAAGTGATTTGGTTTTAAACGTACCAAGCATGTTTGGCTATTATAAGGGAAAACCCTATCCTCCGGCTTGGGTTGCATTTTGTGATGGGACCTGGGTCTTATAATAGCTTCATTTTTCCAAAAAGCATTACGCTGTTTGTTTTATGCACTGGTATTCTTGGGATGAAACCCATTCCGGGTTATACGGCGTGGTCCCTTGATTTACCTTATTTTTAAAGTAAAGTTTTAAATAACTGTTTTAGTTTTCATACTAGTCACATGACTGACCTGGAGTTTATTGTTTTAACCTAAACTCTAACTGCCCCTATTTTCCACACGGGCAGTAAGTAGTTTTGGTTTTGCAAATTTATATTCACAGTATTCGGATTTACAACTGGAATAATATTCGGAAAGCTCTGTATCTGTTTATTTCTTTCAGTTGTGTTTTTGTATTATTTTCCGTTCCATTGTAATTTGTAAATCTCTGACATTTATCAAATGTTATTGTTTTTTCATACTCTGTATATTCTTGTACCCTGATGGAAACTGTTGTAATAAGCATTGAAATGTTCTTCTTTTATGTTCTGATATGTCATGTTCTCATTACAATCCGCGCTTTCCTTTACGGGGAAGTCTGGGTCGTTACACGGCCAGTGGTGCATCGGAGGTATGATGTGCGGCGTTCTGGAAGTCGCCATAGTCAGTGCAGTTCATTGATGAAAAGAGGTTGTGTGTTGAGTGGAACAAAGCACAGATACCGTGCATAGGAAGAATGCGATTTTGGAAGATGGAGCAAAGTTGATACATGGAACGTGGCCTGTTAGGAGAGAAGGAGGCGTAAGACAGCAGGGTGTTTTACTTTTCCTGGCACAGAAGAAGGAGGAAAATGATGTCATATTTTTCAAACTATGGGGAAGACTTCACAGCGCTGGGTGAGTTGAGCGGTGAGGTCCGCGAGATGCTTCGCAAGGTAGTTTTCAAACAAAGGAGATTGGAGCAGATGGAGTTTGGCATTGGCTGTTGTACAATGATAGGTAGTTTGCATGACTATTATACTACAAGGAGCTCGAAAAAAAAGACATGGAAAGAAGGAAAAATACAAGAGTGGTTATTTGTAGTAGTAGAGAAGAGCTGGGGAGGAGGACCAGTAGCTCGTGTATCTTGAGGAAGAAGCGGGCTATGTAATCAGGAGGGGCTGTGGGATTCAACTAGTGGTATGGGCTTTGAAAATAAAATAAAGTAAATAAGGAGGATGAAGGCAGGTGGGCTTTTAAAAGGGATGGCCATCGTTTTTCTTTTCAGAACCGGGAAGATTAGAACGCGGTTAGTTAATGATGATTAAGGCGGATTTAATGACGGTATTAAGGTATTTAATTTAAATAATTTTTAAAACTAATGGCTTTAATTTATTTATGGTATGTAAACATGAAATTAGAATAACTCGTTCATACAATTACAGAATTCAGCAAAATTAGAAATATTGGAAACGTGGGGGAAAACACCATGTTGCTGGACTAATTTAGAAGGGTTCGGAAGCTGTCGAGATTTCGTTTAATCTTAAAACATTTGTTTAGAATTAAACGAAACAATGTTGAAATCGAACCAATCAAAAGGTGAGTTAACTCTCACACTTTTCAGGAATTCTATGATGTGCTAAATTCACATAACTATACTTCACAATTAATTGGTTGATTAAATGTCGTGATTACCTATTGTTTGTTTATGGTTGGATATGTTAATTTAAATTATTTTCGATATGTTTTTATAAAATTATATTATGATCCGTGATGTAGGGAAGGACAGGTTGGAGGGATCCAACCGGATTCCTCAAATAAATTATATATTATTGATTTTTCATATTGTTCACACATGAATTATCTACCTCAAATTATGTTATAACCTGTTTGGATTATTGACGGTTGAATGGATGTTAATCGTTGAATTTAAATCAATGATTGTTATGTTTTAATCAATAGACAATATTAATTAAGCAATTGGCAGCAGATGGCCTGATATCCATCGTTTTAAGACGTCGTTTTGCCGTAAAGCAAATAGACAAAATTTTATGTTATAAAATATATATTTATAACTAAAACAAAGTTTTCGGGTTTATTTTATAACAGTTATTTAAAATAAAAGGTTTATAAATATAACGTTGTTTATAATCAGGTCTACAAAGAAAATTATTAAATTTTATATATATCGAATTCTTAAGTCATTAATAAGATTTTATGAATAGAAGTATAAATTAACCTATGGGTTAGGGAATTATAACAACTGTTTATTTAAACAATTGAGTTAACGAAGTTGTTAATTAACTTAAAAGGGTGGATTAGTATAAATCCATTAACTAATGTTTATAAACCGACTGGTTAATTAAGATTGAATATTAGGTTAATTTAATCTAATAGTTTTATGAACATCATTTAAATTTAAAAAATATTCTAAGTAGTTAATTTACCTTCAATTAACTACGGTTAAAAGTTGTTTATTTAATTAACTTATTTTAATAAAGTATTATTATTTAATAATCTTTCTAATAATGAATTATTAGTTTATATTGAAGTAAACTACTTTTACTTCAAATTTGATGATAAAGTAAATATTAAAGTGATCTACCTGTTTAAATAATTTCATTTAAGAAGTAAGCAAGAGAACTGAAATTTTAAATTTAATCGGGTAAAAGGGAAGTATAAAAACTCTGAGATCTGTAACTAAGTTGATAAAGAGGATTGTAATCAAACAAAATGCTTTCTAAATGAGCGCTACTTAATAATTAGATTAAGTAAGACAATTAGAAACCAAGAGAAAATGGTAAAGGGCTTTTTGGTATCAAGCAGGTTAAGCTATGTTAAGTTACCAATTGGATTTGTGTAAGGATTTAGTAAATGATTGGTGAAACAAACCCAAGTTTATGAACGGAAGTTTATAAAATGATTTGTATGCTACTATGCAGGTTTAGTAAGGTTTTCCCTACTTAAGAAGAATGTAAATGCAATGAGAATTTCGAAGGGGATTAATTAAGGACTAGATTTAGTTATGGAAATCCAAATTTAGTTTTAATATGTTAAATGGGTTTGAGTAGAAGGATGATTGTAATATAATCCAAGTTATAAATGAAGTGAAGGGTTTGTATATGATTTACTTAACTAACAAATTAAGTAAAAGGAATTAGAATACAAAGTGGGTTTCCGAATGGAGAAAATGGTTTATAAAACCATATATAAATTAAGTAGTAAATGGGAATGGGGATAATATAGTGGATTTTTAAATTTCAAACTTTTTTGTCTTAAGATAAGAATGCGGTCGATCAAGGTCCGAGAGGTAATTATAATACCCTAACTTAAACAGATTCACTATTATCAAGGGATGATATTAGTTTGAAATGGTAAAGGATTTTATATTAGCTCATTCTATTGCAACATTGGCAAGTTTTTAAATTGTAATTAAGCGATTGGGTTTAAAATTAAACAATGTATAGTTTAACATTGTTTGGCCTAAGTTGAAGTGTAATGAAATAATTGGGTTGAGATACACTTACTCTAAGTAATAAGTAAATGACAGATGTTTTCCGAAGAAATGGAAATTGTTATGTTAAAGGGGAAACAAAAGTAAATATTTGAATTTGAATTATATAATGACTTGAATTAAGAATAATATTTGAGGTCTGAGTTTAATAAAACCAGTTGGGTTATATAATAACTAAAATGTCGCTTGACATTGTTTTGGGCTGTACGAGAATTAATAAATGGGAGTTATACCACCAAGCGGATAATATATCGATATTTCCTGAAGTAAAGTAAAAGGGGATTTTAAAGGATATAAAATAAAATTATCCAAGATAAAGGAAATGAAAAGGTTTCATGGAACTATAATGATACTAAATCGATATAATGGTTTAAAGGAATGGTTTTTATCAAATGATCTGAGCTGCCAATGTACTTAACAATATTATTGAGATTGATAGTTAAAAACTCGACTATCAATGAAATATTCTATTGGACCCTTTGACGTGTTGTTTCGAAGAAACTAGGATGGAAACTAGACCCTAAACCACTTCGATCCAACATTGCATACAAAACTAACTTGCAACAAATAAAGAAGGAGCATTGAAGACCATAGATCTTCATGAAACGGAAGAACTACTTATAATCTCTGGGTAGCTCCCATAAAAGAGATACATTGTGGTTCTGTCGTGATTGGAATTAACGGATTGCAAGGACTACTCGATACTGATCCTTGGGGTGATTCCTATATAAGGATGCGGTAAGAGGGTGCCTTCGGTTCATCCTATTCATGGATGACTTGTATGGATGAGTGTCTGACAGTACTTCCAAAGGAGACACATACGTTGATTTTTCCAAACGTATTTATGTTGATGGCGGAGAAGAGTGCACTTCTCTTAACTTAACAACTAGAGTATTTTTTTGGACGTTAATTAGTGATTTTTCTAGAAGATCTGACAATGTGGCATTCAAAGTAAATGGAGATGCGTTGTGCAAGCTTAACCTCTAGCCTCATCAACCGAGAAATGGCACAAAATCGGGTAGGCAACATGGCTATGTGGATCGCACCCATTAAAGGGTATATCATTACCTAATTTGGAGAAATCAAATGCCTTCAGTTGTACCTTTTTATTTTTGCATATATGTTATCTGTTCGGTTGGCTAGCCCCTAATGGTGGTGATGATATATTCGGTACTCTCAAGTGAAATGAGGGGTCGGTCATGTGTAGTCGGGTTGCAAGACGTTCTTGTTGAACACCAATGTATTCATCTCCGGAGGTACATTGTTGGAAGGTGGTCCCATACCTTGCCAGGAAAACCATTCTCCAACAAGAGCCCGTGATTTTGATTGTATACTATATATGTAGAGTATGAGATGCAAGCATTCTGCAAGATTATTATTTATTTGTGGTTTGATAGACATTATTATAATATTAGAAAAGACATTGATTTCAAAAATGTTTTGGGTTATAATAAGTTAAAAACCATCTTATGTGTGGGATGGACTTACTATTATCTTTTTCTTTCAAAAAGGATTTCCAAAGTTAAACAAGTTGTTTGTTGTGAATTTATCACTGAAAAGTATTCTAGACTGATCTGGGTAAATTTTTTCTTTGCTGCAAATGTGCTCGGGTCAGACCGAGTATAACTTTAGGTCAGGTTTTCGCTAGAGTTTTAGGAGCTGGAAGCAGGAGGCTTCACCATTCATTATTTAGAGTTTATTTCTGCTATGTCTGATATATAATGTACTCTGATGATTGGTATGTATATACTGTTTCTATTGTATAGAGATTTGACATATTATATTTATTTGTTCCGCTGTGAGATTCTGATGTCCTTCTTATTCTTCTATTATAATATTTCTTTCTTTCTATTTCTCATCCTCTAATTTCTTTCTATTAAAGATTCATAATTTTGTGCAATTTGGGTTAGACGCGGGTTGTAATTCGTCAGCTCAAAGGGTACAAATTTACGGGCCTTTACATTTGGTATCAGAGCTATTGGTTTAGTGATAACCTTGGCTTTGTAGGTAACTCAATAGAGATGGGGTTAATAATACCCTAGCTTGAGTTTGGAGTATATATATGAGAGCGTGTATTTGTAATTTTATATAAAATTATTTTTAAACTATTTTGACCAATATACTTTATAAAAGTAATTATTTCTTTAAATTATTATAATATTAATCAACTATTGTTGAGTTGAATTAGAATTCAGAGTGGATTATAAAATCAAAATAATTTAACTAAATGGGGATTTCAAATATGAAATTTGAAAATAAAAACTTCATTGTAAAATTAATTTGGAATCAAAATGGATATGAAGAGAATATAAGTCAGAATGATTTGGTTATGTTGATTGTGCCTTGTTTGATTGAATGATTGAATGCATGATTAAAGAACAAAATTTGATTGAAACCAATCATGAATGAATGAATTGAACTCATAGTGATTGCTAAGAAACGATTAAAAACAAAATTCATGTTAATCGAATGGTATGAAAATATTCGGAATGGATGACTTGAATATTTGAAGTTAACTGACATGGTAAGTGCTGATTGTGAATTATGAAATAAAATTGAACCAATTAGTTAATTGGATTTGGAAAGGAATTTAACCCTATTAAATGGATTTAAATAATTGAATTTAACCAAATGAATTTAATTTAATTTGAATGATGAAGTTAATTGCGTATTTTGATCAGTTGAATAATAGCTTGGTTAAATAAAATTTATTAACAGTTAATAAGGAAGTTAGTGAATTAGAAGCAAGGAAATAAATTCTAGTATAACGAATTGGGAGTAAAATTTGTTATGGGATGAAGTTGAATTATTCAAACCTGTATTTGTTATTTGCGGTGTAAATTGAGATAACTACAGATTCTAGAAGGCTATGGAATCACTTTGGATACAGAGATTGAAGTATAGATAAGATAACGAAGAGCAGTTAGTTGATTTGCTTAGAAATTGGAATGGAGTTGCCCGATAGAAGGTGAACCTTAATATATTGATTGGTGGGATTGATTTTACCCCTGAGTTGTGTAGCCATTTGGCTTTTGGTTTTTCTTTTGGAGAAGTTAAGGCTAGAGTGGAAGTTGTAGTTGTACCGATCGAACAACGTAGAGGAGGTGCTAGTGGAATTTACGAAAATTTCAAAGAATCTGAATTTATTTTGATAATAACTCGAAATAATTAGTTTCAGAGCATTCTTCTTACCTTGTAATTTCGAGGACGAAATTCTTATTAAGGGAGGATGAATGTAACATCTCAGATTTTCGAACATTAATTACGAATATTAAAATACGTTTTAAATAATGATTTGGTGGTATAAATGGATTTTATATCAAATTTATTTATTTAAACTGTAGTTCGAATATGTATATATTTATAATTTAATTACAAAACGAGCTGCAGCGGCGCGGTATTTCGTAATATAATGTTTTGAACTTCAATTGAATATATAAGATCCGATATAAACGGATTTTTTTGATACAAGAACCACTTGAATCTATTTGATTGTATTTTTCTAATGTAAGAGAAAAAAAAATCTAGTTTTCGTATTGTAGATTTTGTTTTGTCCATATCAAATTTTGAAAATGTCGCTATGGAATTTCGTTTATAAACTATAACGTTTTATATATGTAATAAAGAAATTTTATTATGAAATTAACATCATTTTAACCTGAAATTTCAACATTTGAAGCTGAAATTATTCTATTTTGAAACTATATGAAATAATGTTTGAATATATCCGATGATGATAATATATTATTATTATATTAATGTTTATAAGATTTCTCAATAGAACTTAACCAAAATCTCATAAAATGAAATATAATAGTCATTCTATCCGATATCACAACCACTTGCAACTCTAATGTAAACAAAACAGGATATCCAACCCAAATTTAATATAGCTTGCGTAAATCTAATGCAAACATTATACTGGAGATCTCAGCATATTTAAACCATCTCGATTGTGTTAACACTAATGAGAAAAAAATCGTTGGTCCTTTCAGGCCAAAATATCCCTGCACTGACTGAAACAAGGCAGACCTGTGGCATGTTACCCCATTCCCTATTTATGTCAAAACTTTGGGCTACACACACTGTGGACAATTTGACCTCCTGAAGCAACCATTCCTAACACCACACGTTTCTTTTATTTAATTCATCCATGTTCTTTCTATTGGCACAGCTAATTAATCAAGAAGAAGAAAATATCTCACCTACCTTATATCATCCCAACACAAGCAGCCTATACCTAACCATGCTGTCAAATTAAATAAAGTCTATCTATTTCTGAAACAAAGGACGTGCCAACCCATTAACAGCCAATATTATCTCTGTTCAGTACCCTATTCTCTATTCAGCTACTTTGAAAAATAATTCCCCATTTTATACGGTTGACAATTGATTGGTTCCTTATTTTCTAACTTTTCCTATATAAAGCTGTGTTGTTTCTCTTCAAATCCTCACTCAAGATCATTCATTAATTCGAAAGCAACTGCTCGATATTTATGCATATCCAAAAACCACTCAGCCTCCATTCCTTTAAATATATGAATATATACAAATAATTCACTCCCTCCAAACTGTTGATATTAGACTCTCCACCGATCTGCCATGCTCGAATTCACCACTGATCCGTAGACATCTGTGAAAATAGTGATGATGGGAGGTGTCGTGCTGGTGAGCATGGCATGCATAAACACAAAGGGGAGAGTGAAAGATTTAAAAGCTTGGTCGTGCGTGGTTTGGCATATGAGGAGCACCAGAGTTGGCAAAGGAGATCATGGCCTGAAGCTCGACTAGTGGTGCATTGGAGGTATGATGTGCAATGTTCTGGAAGTCGGCGTAGTTAATATAGTTCATTGATGAAAAGAGGGTGTGTGTTGAGTGGAACAAAGCATAAATACTGTGCATAGGAAGAAGTGTTGTTATGGCAGACGGAGCAAAGTGGAGACATGGAACATGGCCTGCTAGTAGAGAAGGAGGCATAAGACAGCAGGGTGTTTAACTTTTCCTGGCATAGAAGAAGGAGGAAAATGATGTCATGTTTTTCGAACTGTGGGGAGGACTGCGCAGCGTTGGGAGAGTTGAGCGGTGAGGTCCGCGAGGTGCTTCGCAAGTTGGTGTTCAGACGAAGGAGATTGCGAGCGGATGGAGTTTCGCATGGGCTATTGTACAATGATGGGTAGTTTGCACGATTGTTATACTACAGGGAGTTTGAAAAAAAAGACATGGAAAGAAGGAATAATACGAGAGCGGTTATTTGCAGCAGCAGAGAAGAACTGAGAGGAGGAGCAGTAGCTCGTCTATCTTGAGGAAGAAGCGGGCTATGTAATCAGAAGGGACTGCGGGGGTTCAACTGGCGGTATGGGCTTTGAAAATAAAATAAAGTAAATAAGGATGATGAAGGTAGGTGGGCTTTTAAAAGGGATAGCCATCGGTTATCTTTTCAGAACCGGGAAGATTAGCACAATTATTTAATGATGATTAGGGCGACTTTAATGACGGTATTAAGGTATTTGATTTAAATAATATTTAAAACTAATGGCTTTAATTTATTTATAATATGTAAGCAGGAAATTATAGTAACTCATTCATACAATTACATAATTTATCAAAATTAGAAATATTGGAAACGCAGAGGGAAACAACATGCTACTGAACTAATTTGGAAGGGTTTGGAAGCTAATGAACTATACTTCACATTTATTTGGTTGATTGAATGTCGTGATTACCTATTGTTTGTTTATGGTTGGATGTTTAATTTAAATTATTGTCGATATGTTGTTACAAAATTATATTATGATATGTGATGCAGGGAAGGACAGGTTGGATGGATCCAACCGGATTCCTCAAATAAATTATATATTATTGATTGTTCATATTATTCACACATGAATTATCTACCCCAAATAATGTTATACCTTGTTTGGATTATTGATGGTTGGATGGATGTTAATCGTTGAATTTAAGACAATGATTGTTATGTTTTAATCAATAGACAGTATTGATTAAGCGATTAGCAGCAGATGGCCTGATATCCATCGTTTTAAGATGTCGTTTTGCCATAAAGCAAATTGGGCAAATTGACAAAATTTTATGTTATAAACTATATTTTTATAACTGAAACAAAGTTTTCAGGTTTATTTTATAAAAGTTATTTAAAATAAAAGGTTTATAAATATATTGTTATTTATAATCAGGTCTTCAAAGAAAATTATTAAATGTTATATATTACGAATTCTTAAGTCGTTAATAAGATTTTATGAATAGAAGTATAAATTAACCTATGGGTTAGGGAATTATAACAAATGTTTATTTAAACAATTGAGTTAACAAATTTGTTAATTAACTTAAAACAGTGGATTAGTATAAATCCATTAACTAATGTTTATAAACCGACTGGTTAATGAAGATTGAATATTAGGTTAATTTAATCCAATAGTTTTATGAACATCGTTTAAATTCAACAAATATTCTAAGTAGTTAATTTACCTTCAATTAACTATAGTTTAAAGTTGTTTAATTAAATTATTTATTTTAATAAAGTATTATTATTTAATAATCTTTCTAATAATGAATTATTAGTTTATATTGAATTAAACAACTTTTACTTCAAATTTGACGATAAAGTAATTATTAAAGCGATTTACCTGTTTAAAATTTTCATTTAAGAAGTAAGCAGGAGTACTGAAATTCAAAGTTTAATCGGGTAAAAGGGAATTATAAAAACTCCGAGATCTATAACTAAGTTGATAAAGAGGGTTGTAATCAAATGAAATGCTTTCTAAATGAACGCTACTTAATAATTAGATTAAGTAAGACAATTAGAAACAAACAGAAAATGGTAAAGGGATTTTTGGTACCACCCAGGTTAATCTATGTTAAGTTACGAATTGGACTCGTGTAAGGATTTGGTAAATGAATGGTGAAACAAACCCAAGTTTATGAATGGAAGTTTATAAAATGATTCGTATGCCACTATACAAATTTAATAAGATTTTCCCTACTTAAGAAGAATGTAAACGAAATGAGAATTTCGAAGGGGATTAATTAAGGACTAGATTTAGCTATGGAAATCCAAATTTAGTTTTAATATGTTAAATGGGTTTGAGTAAAAGGATGACTATAATATAGTCCAAGTTATAAATGAATCGAAGGGTTTGTATATGATTTACTTAATTAACAGATTAAGTAAAAGAAATTAGAATACAAAGTGGGTTTCCGAAATGAGAAAATGGTTTATAAAACCATATATAAATTAAGTAGTAAATGGGAATAATATAGTGGATTTTTAAATTTCAAACTTTTATTATCTTAAGATAAGATGGTGGTCGGTCAAGGTCTGAGAGGTAATTATAATACCCCTGTAACACCCCGAAATTTTAACGATGCTAAAAATGATGAATTGAAGAATAATTAGTGTGAAACACACTGTTAACAATGAATTAAGGAAAACTTAATTAAATATTCAAAAGTAATTAAAACAGACTGCGCCAAAGCGTCCATCTCGGAATTCTGGTCAAGATAGACACCTGGTTTGCGTAAATCGGACACCGTATGAAGAAGTTATTAAGGTTTGAAGTTTGTATGCATATAGGAAAGATATATATACATATAAATTCAAAAATATTCAAAAATCAGCAAAATCAGAAATCCGGCGCGCAAATCGAGTAAGGCTTACATTTTGAAGTTGACCCGAGACACTGTTGGGTCGACCTAGGGGTCGACTCAGGCTCATGGGGGTCGACCTAGGGGTCGACACCCATGAAGTGGGGTCGACCTAGGGGTCGACCCACATGAAGTGGGGTCGACCCACTTGTGGCTCTGGAAACTTCTTTTCTGAACATGAATTATTTTGGAGCTAGATTCATGAACCCTAGGCTATATAAAGGACCCTAGGCCTAGGTTTTATTCATCTAAAAACAATAGTGATGGCGAAGCTTCGCTACAACAAAGATTGAATGGCCTAATATACTCCAAATCTAATTCAGCAAACATTATAAAAATTCAAAGATTGCTACAACAAATTAAGCGATGGCTATAACAACCTATTCAACATGTACTTCGCAGTAATTTGGACCCATTTCCTTAGAACTATGCACTGTGAGTTCATATTATTTTTAGATCTGAATATTGAAATAGTAATCGAGACATGTATATAAAAATTGGATCTTGAATTGGTGCCTAATCAGTTCTATTATGACTTATTCCTCTGATCTGTTCTTATATGTTTATATCGTCACTAAGTCTAACCTTGTCATAATATGTCCATTCATTTTTTATGCTTGTTTCTACCGTCATGCTATTGATTCATTATTAATCCTTTTCTGATTCTATTCTCTCCCTCTTTTCCCTTTTTATTTTTATATAGCCAGGCTACCTTCGAGCCTAGGCCAAACACTGAAAAATGCGAACATGCGAAATTGGGAACCATTGGGAAAGACATAATTTGGGGCAGAATTGGTATTGGAAAATATGGATCTAAATTTGGGCATAAATTTGGAAATATACGAATATGGGTTTGGGGGCATATGTCTTGTTGGATAATATGAATTTAGGCACGCATTGGAATAAATGTAAATATGGAATTGGGTATTAAATGGGACATGTCTAAATATTGATTTGGGACATAAATGGGAACATATGTGAATATGAATTTTAGGCATAAATTGGAAAATATGTGGGTTTGGGTTTGCGTATAATACACACACACACACACACATATATATATGCCTTGATTTATGACATGGGAAAAAGAAGCGTATGGTGCATAATTAAAAGATGAATTAAAAAGGGGCGTAAAAGTCTATAATTTGAATAGTGAATTAGGCATATAATTAAATATCGGTAAAAAGAGAAATAATCACCTATAATGAAATAGGTAGATTTGGATAAAAATGGAATGTTTAGTAATTGCAATTAGGAATTGTAATTGCACTTATGACACGAGGTTAGGTTGCATTAGTGGTGGAAGTCTGTCGGGACCCGACCGACATATCCAGCAGCCACTAATGTTGAACCTAATGTGAGAGGTCTAAGTGTGCAAATACGAATCGGGCTAAGACACGAGGTTAGACCCAACTATGGAATAAGACTGCCAAACCTGACCGGCATATCCAGCATCCATACTTTGTAGGCCTAATATGGGAGGTCTATCCCATTATAACCATAATTGGACATGGTAATGAATTGGAATACTTAACCTAATTTAATCCATAAGGATTGTATGATTATGAACTTAATTTAGGGTTAAGTAAAATTGGATGGGTAGTCGGTGGGTTAAGTAAAATAGAGGGGGTGGGTAATATTTACATATAGGACCACGAACTTAACCCAATAAGGTTATGTAAATAAGACACCTAGTGGTATACATAACCGGTGGAAAATATAATAAAGTTATGTAATTAAAGACACCTTGTATGGTAAGCATAACTTGTAGAATGATAGAATTAGATATGCGTAATAATCTGCTAAGTAAACAATGATAAGTTGTAGTGACGATGTATATCGAATTTATGATTAAATGAGGAAAGAATGAGGAAAACTTGTAAAATAAATAAGTTATATTTAGTCATAAATGGTAAGTGACATGTTAATTAGGAAACATGTGAATTGAGATATACTTAACAACGTATTAAGGAGAACATGTTATTGTAATGATGTAACCAAGCAAGAATATAAAATAGATCGTAGATTACAAACCTTGGGCCACAATCTAGAGAATAAAATCTTGTGGGTTTATTAATAAACTTAAATGGATTAAGTTATATGACTGTAATTAGTAAGCAAGAGAAACTTGGTAATTTGAATAAGAATTCAATACGAATGGGAATAACCAAGTTAAATGGAAACCCGGTGAGGTAAGGCAAGCACGTAAAAGAATGTTTAGACATAGGGTCTAACAACATATTAAAGAAAGGCGCTTGGATCAGGCCGTATGTTTGAGGATGAATAACCCAATGGGGTGGATCATTGAGGTGTTAGAAGACACGGGGGGAGCGCACATTCATCTGATTATTATGACAGCTCCAAAGGAATGGGAAGGGGAAGCACACTGCGTCCTGAAGTATGTAAGGTGCTTCTATTAGTCCTCTGTGCGGTGACAGATGTCTTAGGCTGTACTTGCAAAGGTTAGGTCTGCGCGTACCTACTAGGTGGGTGGGCCTTGACTTCAAATGTAGCTATGCAGTCAGAATGCTATGACGAGGTGACACCAGGGTGATTCGATGGTTGCCTCACGACGAGGTATAGAGGGTCACAACCGACAAGGACAATAGACTGTCGGATATCCGTCATTGACAACCAGCGGGATGGGAAAAAACTAGAACTAAACCCAAGATATCATTTCACCTTTCACTATCGAGGTACGGGGTTGAGGGTAGACACCACATGGCTGTTTAGATTGGTTGTTATTAGGGGCAGTCTCTTAGCTCTGTAGTCTTTACTAGTTGAGGGAGGGGCTGAGGTGGGGCCATAGCCAGCATGAAAAATAGACCCACGGAATATCTATATTTGAAGGCACTTAAAGTGGCCTGTACAGATATGGAAAAGCTCCCGTCCGAGTTTCGTCTTTCTTGTTTAGCCCTACCATGGAACTTTGTGCACATTAGAGGACGTGTGATTGAGGCATCGAGCTATAGTTATAGTACATACGTGGGACAGTCTAATACATGCATATCTGCTCTTGGTGGTGTATCGTAGACTAGAGGGCATTATTCCGATAGGGAATCTGATTCGATCGATGGTGGCAGTCCATATGCTTATGTAGCGTAGTAATGATAGATATATGCGGAACGTAACATTTTATATAGAGATTCGTATGTCACTCCGGCGTAGGATTAGGGATTGCGTTCATTACAATGGAGACCGTGCGAGTGGGGTACCATAGGGTGTATCTCAATATTGAGAGATAGCTACATATATTGTATTAAGTGAATCCATGGGAAAATAAATGGGTATGATGCGCGTATAAGTCTTGAGTGCTATTAACCCAAGTAACCTAATAATCAAGAAAATGTAATGGAACGGTATTATTAGAGATCATTCTACTTCTAATATACTAGTATCTGCGCGGTGCAGAGAAATGTATTTAAGAAGCGCAATATATCTTGTTCATCTTATCTTGCTCAGTTCACACTTGTTATCGTTATTGCTATCTTGTTCTTCCAGTTTTATATATACCTGTCATGATACTTTTATTTATTTATATTTCAAAGTAACTGGACTCGCCAGACTTTATGTATGACCCTTTTTGTTTCCTCTTCCCTCTCTTCCGTCCCCCCCCCCCCCAGGTTCTCAGGACGGAAATGCTTAGAGTTGATTTGGATTCTTTCAGCTTAGCTTGGATTTTGGATATAGATGTATCGCTTTGACTTCTGTTCAACTCTCTTATGGCTTCGCAGGGAAATATGGTTTTATGCTTTTGTACTCTGATATTGTTGGCAAGATAGATTAGTAATGTAATTAGTTACTTATGATGTAAACTCAGTATTTAGGACCCTGATGTTTTGATTTAAATAAATTTTTTTAAGTTTTTAATTCCGCTGCTATTTTACATGCCTGTTTTTTGCTATTATGTTCTTATTTAGCTATAACGCTTCATGGAACTTAATGCATTCCCTGAGTGAGTGACATTAATGGATGTGGGGTGTCACATTTGGTATCCGAGCATATGGTTATAAGATCGGATAAAGTATTTTGAATATGTTTTTCAAAAAGGTCTCAAAAACAAAGTATTTTAAAATAAAAAGTCTGTTTTTGAAAAGCATATTTCCCAAAGCCATAAATATCTTCTTGATTCTCCGCTTGATTCCTTTTCCTTTTTGTTCCATAGGCATGTCAAAACTACGGTACATGTTGAAGGGCAAAGAAGTTCCTAACCTCCATCTGTAGCCGTAGTAGTTTCACATGCGACTTACTTTCTTTCAAGCCTCGTATGAATTTCCGTGTGATGGTGGTAGCTTTCAAAGGGCTAGTTAGCATGTGGCAGAAAGGAGAATAAGCGAGTTGGGGCTAAGGAGCACAACCTAAAGAAGAAAGAAAATGATGGCTTAAGAAGGAAATATAGATGAAAGAATAAACGAGGAAATACCATAACTTTGGAACGGTGGGTCATCTAAAAAGGATTGCAGAAAGAGGAAAGGCGTTGTTACCACTTTGGTAAGGCAGGACACCTTATTAAGGAGTGCCCAAAGAGACAAGGACAAGGACAGAAGGCAGGAACTTCTAGGGGGCAAGCTAATGTTCTCATAGCTAGTGGACAAGTTAGAGGTAGGAAAGTTTCCATCAAAGGATTGATTTCTATTTCTGATCATTGTATTAGGATTCGTTTCCTAGTGCTTTGCATTCTTTTATATCTGATCTTTTAGTAGAGTCTCTGCACCTAGATACTAGTATGGTTTTGGATCCTGTTATTGCCTCAAACCCCAGTGTAGATACAGCCCATTTATCGATGATTTTTCGAGGTTTGAGAATCTCTGTGTTAGGTGTCAAGTTTGATTGCGACACATATGTTCTTGATTTCATAAGATACGGCTTGATTCTAGGATGGATGGGTTAACCATATATGGAGCCATTCTAGATTGTGAGAGGAGGGTCGTTAGACTTTTATCTTGCCATAGAAAAACTCTTGAGAATTCTTATGACCCCAAAAGGGTCTATCATGCTTAGTTTCCTAGAACCTCTTGATATATCTGTCGATGATTTGCGACATGTGACTCCTAAAAGAAAAGAGGGAACTTGATGAGCAAGTAGGGGAGCTACTTGAGAAGAGGTTTGATAGGTGAGTCATTTCGGGATGCGAAACCTATTGGAGACAGTCCTTGAGGAAGCCCATCATTCTAAGATGACTATTCATCCAAGCAGTGATAAAATGTATAGAGTTCGAGGTAATGGAACCAAACTTGCGAGAGGAAATGGAAGTAGAGAAGGAAGCAATGATAATATGAGTTCTGACTTGCATATTGGATCAGAGGTTAAGAAATTATGCAACAAAGAAGTGAAGCTAGTAAGAGTGCAATGGGGAGAGGGCCGCGAGAACATTACTTGGGAGGCTGAAGACAAGATTCGCACTTCATATCTTTTCCTTTTCGAGAATATGTCCTTAACTTCTTTTTCCATGCTTCGAATTAATACTTGTATTTTTCGTTTGAATATCTCCTATCAATCGAGTCTTTAGGTAGAAAACTAATGAATGTAAACATGTGTTTGATACATGTTATGTTTGATGGATGCAAGTGGTTGCTAATGATTGCTCGTGGATGCATATACATACACAATAGGCACTAGATTGGCTCAATCACTTACATGTTTCATATTGACGTGTGTACATTTTAAATTTTTATGGATGAAAATGGGTGTATCATTACATTGATGCTGCATTTGGATGGATGATTGTGCATACATATAGAACTTACATGTATTAAGATAATTTGCAAACATTTTGGTTGCATGACGCAAACATACATTGCATTAAGGAGGTCAGCTGAATCAGTAGACCGCCTGATCTTTCGCATTAGTTTATGGACATATACACACACTATTACGTATGTTCATAAAAGCATTAGAAATTCCTTAAGGACAATGGATGCGTATGATTTCTAGATGGATGTATGATTGTTGGATGTTAGGATATATGTTATTATTAACATAGAGATTTCGGGGACGAAATCCTTTGAGTAAGGGAGAATGTAACACCCCGAAATTTTAACGATGCTAAAGATGATGAATTAAAGAATAATTAGTATGAAATTCACTATTAACAATGAATTAAGGAAAACTTAATTAAATATTCAGAATTAAGTAAAACGGACCACGCTATTGCGTTCATCTCGGAATTCTGGTCAAGATAGACACCTGGTTTGCGTAAATCGGACAACGTATGAAGAAGTTATTAAGGTTTGAAGTTTGCATGCATATAGGAAAGATATATATACATATAAATTAAAAAATATTCAAAAATTAGCAAAACCAGAAATCCGGCATGCAACACGAGAAATGGCCGACATTTTGAAGTCGACCGCGACCCTGCTGGGTCGACCTAAGGGTCGACTCAGGCTTATGGGGATCGACCCCGGGGTCGACCTAGGGGTCGACACCCATGAAGGGGGATCAAACTAGGAGTCGACCCACCTGAAGGGGGTTCGACCCACCCGTGGCTCTGGAAACTTCTTTTATGAACCTTGACGATTTTGGAGCTAGATTCATGAACCCTAGGCTATATAAAGGACCCTAGACCTAGGTTTTATTCATCTAAAAACAATGGTGACGGTGAAGCTACGTTGCAATGAATATTGAATGGCCTAATCTACTCTAAATCTAATTCATCAAACATTATACAAATTCAACGATTGCTACAACAAATTCAGCGATGGCCACAAGAACATATTCAACATGTTCTTCGCAGAAATTTGGATTCATTTCCTTAGATCTATGCACTGTGAGTTCATGTTATTTTTAGATCTGAATATTTAAATAGTAATCATGACATGTATATAAAAATTGGATCTTGAATCGGTGCCTAATCAGTTCCATTATGACTTATTCCTCTGATCTGTTCTTATATGTTTATATCGTCATCAAGTCTAACCTTGTCATAATATGTCCATTCAATTTTTATGCCTATTTCTACCATCATGTTATCGATTCATTACCATGCCTATTCTAATTTTATTCTCTCCCTCTTTTCCCTTTTTATTTTTATATAGCTAGGCTACCTTCGAGCCTAGGCCTAAAGCTGAAAAATGCGAACATGTGAAATTGGGAACGATTGGGAAAGCCATAATTTGGGGGCATAATTGGTATTGGAAAATATGGATGTAAATTTGGGCGTAAATTTGGAAATATACGAATATGGGTTTGGGGGCATATGTCTTGTTGGATAATATGAATTTAGGCATGCATTGGAATAAATGTAAATATGGAATTGGTTATAAAATGGGATATGTCTAAATATTAGTTCGGGACATAAATGGGAACATATGTAAATATGAATTTAAGGCATAAATTGGAAAATATGAGGGCTTGGATTTGTGCATAATACATACATACATACATAAATACTTATATATATATTTGTATGTATGCCTTGATTTATGACATGGGAAAAGGAGTGTATGGTGCATAATTAAAAGGTAAATTGAAAACAGGCGTAAAAGTCCATAATTTGAATAGTCAATTGGGCATATAATTAAATATGGGGAAAAAGAGAAATAATCACCTATAATGACATAGGTAGATTTGGATAAAAATGGAATGTCTAGTAATTGCAATTAGGAATTGTAATTTCACTTATGACACAAGGTTAGGTTGCATTAGTGGTGTAAGTCTGTCTAGACCCGACCGGCATATCTAGCAGCCACTAATGTTGAACCTAATGTGAGAGGTCTAAGTATGCAAATACGAATTGGGTTGAGACATGAGGTTAGACCCAACTGTGGAATAAGAGTGCCCGAACCCGACCAGCATATCCAACATCCACTTGTTGTAGGCCTAATGTGGGAGGTCTAGCCCATTATAACCATAATTGGACATGGTAATGAATTGGACTACTTAACCTAATTTAATCCATAAGGTTTGTATGATTATGAACTTAATTTAGGGTTAAGTAAAATTGGATGGGTAGTGGGTGGGTTAAGTAAAATAGAGGGGATGGGTAATATTTACATATAGGCCCACGAACTTAACTCAATAAGGTTATGTAATTAAAGACACCTAGTGGTATACATAACCGGTGAAAAATATAGTAAAGTTATGTAATTAAAGACACCTTTTAGGGTAAGCATAACTTATAGAAATGATAGAATTAGATATGCGTAATGATCTGCTAAGTAAACAAGATAAGTTGCAGTGACGTTGTAAATTTAATTTATGATTAAATGAGGAAAGAATGAGGAAAACTTGTAAAATAAATAAGTTATGTTTAATCATAAATGGTAAGTGACATGTTAATTAGGAAACATGTGAATTGAGATATACTTAATAACGTATTAAGAAAAACATGTTATTATAATGACGTAACCAAGCAAGAATATAAAATATATTGTGGATTACAGACCTTGGGCCACAATCTAGAGAATAACATGTTGTGGGCTTATTAATAAACTTAAATGTATTAAGTTATATGACTGTAATTAATAAGCAAGAGAAACTTGGTAATTTGAATAAGAATTCAATATGAATGGGAATAACCAAGTTAAATGAAACCCAGTGAGGTAAGGTAAGCGCGTAAAAGAATGTTTAGACATAGGTCAAACAACATACTAAAGAAAGGCGCTTGGACCAGTCCATACGTTTGAGGATGAATAACCCAACGGGGTAGATCTTCGAGGTGTTATAAGACACGAGGGGAGCGCACATTCATCTGATTTTTATGACGGCTCCAAAGGAATGGGAAGGGGAAGCACGCGGTTTCCTAAAGTACGTAAGGTGCTCCTAGTAGTCCTCTGTGCGGTGAAAGATGTCTTAGGCTGTACTCACAGAGGATGGGTCTTCCCGTAACAACTAGATGGGTAGGCCTTGACTGCAGATGTAGCTATGTAGTCAGAATGCTATGACGAGTTGACACAAGGGTGATTCGATGGTTGCCTCATGAGGAGGTAGAGAGGATCACGACCAACAAGGATAGTAGACCGTTGGATATCCGTCATCGACAACCAGCGGGATGCGAAAAGACTAGGGTTAAACCCAAGATATCATTTCACCTTTCACTATCGAGGTACGGGGTTGAGGGTAGACGCCACGTGGATGTTTAGATTGGTTGTTATAAGGGGCAGTCGCTTAGCTCTGTAGTCTTTACTAGTTGAGGGAGGGACCGAGGTGGGATCATAGACACCATGAAAAACAGATCCGAGGAGTATCTGTATTTGAAGGTACTTAAAGGCGGCCTATAAAGATATGGAAAAGCTCCCGGCCGAGTTCCGTGTTTCTTGTTTAGCCCTGCCACGGAACTCGGTGCACATTAGAGGACGTGCGATTGAGGCATAGAGCTACAATTACAGTACATATGTGGGACAGTCTAGATACATGCATATCTGCTCTGGGTGGTGTATCGTAGACTAGAGGGCATTATTCCGATAAGGAATTTGATTCAATCGATAGGGCAGTCCATAGCTTACGTAGCATAGTAATGATAGATATATGCGGAACATAACATTTTATATAGAGATCTGTACGTCACTGCGGCGTAGGATGAGGGACTGCAGTCATTACAGTGGAGATCATGCGAGTGGGG
Organism: Allium sativum; assembly: GCA_030737875.1. Lineage (NCBI taxonomy): Eukaryota > Viridiplantae > Streptophyta > Magnoliopsida > Asparagales > Amaryllidaceae > Allium > Allium sativum. Next base: position 898,940,858 of record CM060912.1, read on the forward strand.
TACCATGGGTGTATCTCAATACTGAGAGATAGCTACATATATTGTATTAAGTGAATCCATGGGAAAGTAAATGGGTACGATGCACGTATAAGTCTTGAGTGCTATTAACCCAAGTAACCTAATAATCAAGAAAATGTAATGGAACGGTATTAGTAGGGATCATTCTACGTCTGATATACTAGTATCTGCGCGGTGCAGAGAAATGTATTTAAGAAGTGCAATATATCAGGTTCATCTTATCTTACTCAGTTCACACTTGTTATTGTTACCGTTATCTTGTTCCTCCAGTTTTATATATACCTGCCATTATACTTTTATTTATTTATACTTGACTCACCAGACTTTATGTCTGACCCTTTTTGTTTCCTCCTCTCTCTCTTCCGTTCACCCCTCCCCCCCCGTCGTTCTCAGGGTGGAAGTGCTTAGAGTTGATTTTGAATTTTTCATCTTAGCTTGGATTTTGGATATAAACTATCGCTTTGACTTCTGGTCAACTCTCTTATGGCTTTGCAGGGAAATATGATATTATACTTTTGTACTCTGATATTTTTGGCAACACAGATGATTAATGTAACTAGTTACTTATGATGTAAACTCAGTATTTGGGACCATGATGTTTTGATCTAAATAAAGTTTTTTTAAAGTTTTTAATTCCGCTGTTATTTTACATGTCTGTCTTGTGCTATTATGTTCTTATATACCTATAACGCTTCACGGAACTTAATGCATTCCCGTAGTGAGTGACATTAACAGACGTAGGGTGTCATAACCCCAAATTGAACGGCTTCACTATTATCGAGGGATGATATTAGTTTGAAATGGTAAAGGATTTGAGATTAGCTTATTCTATTGCAACATTGGCAAGTTTTTAAATTATAATTAAGCGATTGGGTTTAAAAATAAACAATGTATAGTTTAACATTGTTTGGCCCGAGTTGAAGTGTAATGAAATAATTGGGTTGAGACACACTTATTCTAAGTAATAATTAAATGTCGAATGTTTTCCGAAGAAATGGAAAATGTTATGTTAAAAGGGAAACAAAAGTAAATATTGAATTCAAATTATATAATGACTTGAATTAAGAACAATATTTGAGTTCTGAGTTTAATAAAACTAATTCGGTTATGTAATAATTGAATGTCACTTGACATTGTTTTGGGTCGTACGAGAATTAATAAATGGGAGTTATACCACCAAGCGGATAATATATCGATATTTCCTAAAGTAAACTAAAAGGGGATTTTAAAGGATATAAAGTAAAATTTTCCAAGATAAAGGAAATGAAAAGGTTTCATGGAACTATAATGATATTAAATCAATATAATGATATAATGGTAATGGTATAATTGATATAATCGGTTGTCCCTTTTTATTGTTACATATTTGCTATCGGTTCGGTTGGCTAGCCCCCAACCGTGGTGTTGACATATTCGGTACTCTCAAGCGAAATGAGGGGTCTGTCATATGTAGCCGCATTGCAAGACGTTCATGTTGAACCCCAATGTATTCATCTCCAAAGGTACATTGTCGGAAGGTGGTCCCATACCTTACCTGGAAAACCATTCTCCAACAAGTGCCTGCGATTTTGATTGTATACTATATATGTAGAGCGTGAGATACAAGCGTTCTTCTAGATTATTATTTATTTGTGGTTTGATAGACATTATTATAATATCAGAAAAGACGTTGATTTCAAAAATGTTTTGGGTTATATTAAGGTAAAAATCGTCCGTGTTTATGTGTGGGCTGGTATTACTATTATCCTTCTTTCAAAAAGGATTTCCAAAGTTAAACAAGTTATTTGTTGTGAATTTATCACTGAAAAGTATTCGACTGATCCAGGTGAATTTTGCTTTGCTTCAAATGTGCTCGGGTCAGACCGAATATAATTTCAGGTCAGGTTTTCGTTGGAGTTTCAGGAGCTGAAAGTAGGGGGCTTCGCCATTCATTATTTTGAGTTTATTTTCGCTGTGTCTGGTATATGATGTACCCTGATGATTGGTATGTATTTACTTTTTCTATTATATAGAGATTTGATATATTATATTTATTCGTTCCGCTGTGAGATTCTGATGTCCTTCTTATTCTTCTGTCCTAATATTTCTTTCTTTCTATTTCTCATTCTCTAATTTCTTTCTATTAAAGATTGGTAATTTCGTTTAATTTGGGTTAGACACAGATTGTAATTCGTCGGCTCAAAGGGTACAGATTTATGGGCCTTTACAATTGATATGGTTATCAACCATTGAACTGAAATTCAACATTTGTTTTGTTTTAACCAATGGTAATATTGGTTGAGTAATTGGCAGTATATTGCCTATAAATCAATTGTTTTCTAAATATTGATTTACCGTCGGGTTAATCGATAGAAGTGAAGTTATAAAAATTATTTTATAACTGAAGACAGATTTTTAAATCTGTATTTTAAATAAAAGTTTATTAAATGGAAATGGATATTTATTATTTATTAATTAAGTTTACAATTAATTATTAATTGATTTTATAAAGCAAATGTTTATGTTCATAAGATTTATAAGCAAATAAGTAGAATTTTACCTAACGCTTAAGAGTTGGATAATTGTTTTGTTGAGAAAAAATTAAATGAAACTATTTAAATTAATTAATTATATTAATTAATTTAAAGAAATGATTATAATCGAAATTGGTCAACGAATTAATAGCGAATTGAGTTGACTAATTCAACCATTTTAACTGGGAGTGATTATTAAATTAATTCATTTTGAGTTAATAAAATAGTTTAACAAATATTCGTTTTATTTTTTATAAGATTTTAAAAAGGAATTTACTATTTATTTTAGTTAATTAAGAAGTTAACTACTACTACTGTAGTTAATGATTTAAGCAAATTATTATTTTAATTAATAATAATTTAGGTGATTAATTTTTAATTGAAATTCATTTAAAAAGTGATCAAAGTGAAATGAATCTAATTGAACTGTTGAAGGAGTTTATGAACCGGTTTTATATTAAAACCAATTTTTTATAATAAAGTTGTAAGAAGGATTTTAAGTGAATTTGATAGCATAAACGAAATATTTATTGAATATTTAGAAGAAGGGAATTTAGAAATTGGGAAATCGTATGAAATAATGAAGTGAGATTTATTTCGAGGTTCGGAATGTGATATTCCGAAGTTCGGAATGTTAATCGAGGCGAGAGCATAAACTAAGTAAAAGGGTTTTGGAAATGGTAACGAATATAAGTTATCGTAAATTATTTACAAACAATTTTGTAAATGGAAATTAAGAGTATAGAAATATAATCGAAATATTGGTTGTCGATAATAATTTATAAATGGAATTTATAACTAATGTAAGAGTTTTGAAAATAACGAATTTGTAACAATTGTCATAAATAATAAATTGAACGATTTGATTAATAAACTGAAGATCTTTAAAAAGACCGCTATGTGATTTTAGACAACACAAAAGTTGTCAGAATGACTTGAAAGGATATAATAAAGGGAAAATGAAAAGTTTTTGAAGTGGAATCTATAACGTTTGTTACAGATGATAAGTTAAATTGTTTCGATAAAAATAAATATAAGGACTCGTAAGAGAAGTCAATATAAGAGTTGTAACAGATATAAACGTAAGATTTGTAATGATATTTATATAAAATTGGTCAAGATAATTATATTATATTTGATAAAGACAGATATATGATTTAAACCAAATATAATATTGTTGTTGCAGACAAGTTGACATATTTATAAAGAGATATTGAAGAAATTTTATAAAGAATTCTATTTATAATGGAACCTAAACTCGAGTATAATATTATAACGAATTAGTAAAGACTAATAGAGAAGTATAACTATAGTTTACTTAATAATTTGTTAGTTAAATGTTGTTGAGATTTAAATAAGTTTTTCAAAGGAAAATGGTATTAGTTTACAACAAGAGAAATTGAGGGAAACATAAGTTATGATATCCGTAAATAATATTATAAACTGTATTCGGAAAGTTTATAAGTGAATGAAATAAAATTTTAAGAATATTCTTATTTATAGAAGTAAAAGATAAACTACACATATGAGAAGATTTAAAAGAAATAATTAACAAATTTTAATTAAAAAGGCCAAGTAATGCTGAGTACTGAATCAATTAACTCATTTTATTCTCATGATTATTTGTTTGATAGTTAAATAATTGAATATCAAATCTGGCCAATACAATTGTTGGTACGGAAAGACCAGGTTCGAACTTATATTCGAAAACCATTTTGAACCAGCATATACGTGGAAGATGCTGATTGAAGATGGAGAAATTGAAGACCGTGGATCTTCATGAGCGAAAGAATTGTTTGTCAAATTTCTCTGGTTTAGCGGCCAGAGGTATTTCAACAGTGGCTCCGTCGTGATTGGAATATTTTGGATTGAAAGGACTACTTGCTACTGATCCATAGGGTAATTCAAGGATGTGGTAGGAGGGTGCCTTCGGTTTGTCAATCCCTAGGACAACTTGTATGGACGAGTGTCTGACAGAGTATTTCCAAAAGAGTCGCGTACATTGATTTCTTCAAACGTACCATGTTGGAAACGGAGAGGGGCACTTCTCTTAACAACTAGAGTATTTTTGTGGATGCCAATTAGTGATTTTCTGGCGGATCTGACAATGTGACATTCAAAGTGAATGGTGGCTAGATGTTCTATAAAGGCAGTTTAAACCTCAAGCCTCATCAACCGAGAAATAGTTAAAATCGGGTAGGTCGCATGGCTATGTGGGTCGCACCCATCAAAAGTGTATGTCATTACCTGATCTGGAGAAATCAAATTCCTTCGGTTGTCCCATTTATTTTCGTATATATGCTATCAGTTTGGTTGGCTGGCCCCCAACTGTGGTGATGATATATTCGGTACTCTCAAGCGAAGTGAGGGGCCGGTCATGTTTAGCCTGGGTTGCAAGATGTTCTTGTTGAACCCCAATGTATTCATCTTTGGAGGTACATTGTCAGGGAGATAGTTGCGCATAACTTGCCACGGAAATCCATTCTCCAATAAGCGCCCACGGTTTTGATTGTATACTATGTATGTAAAGCGTGAGATGCAAACGTTCTGTTAGATTGATATTTATTTTTATTTAGTCACTATTATAATATCAGAAAAGATATTGATTTCAAAATGCTTTGGATTATTGTAATGTAAAAACCTTTCGTATTTATGTGTGGATTTGGTCTTGCGATTATCCTTTTATTCCAAAAAGATTTTGACTTTAAAATAAAGTTGTGTGATACCTTTAAACTTAGTGTGTTTTTATCACTCTGGTTCACCAGACTGATCCGGCGTTTATAATGCTCGGGTTAGACTAGGTTGTACAGGTTCAGGGTATCGAATGCTGCGAAGTCCAAACATGTGATATATGGTTTTTATTCCGCTGTGTGTATTGTATATGAGGACAGGATATTATAATTGTCCAGATGTGTTGATGTACTCTGGATTGTAAGTATATTTTTCAAAGCTCTATGTAAAGTCTATTTTACACTATATTTAGTTCCACTGCGATATAAGACTTTGTGTTGTGTTGCTTCTTCTTCTTCTATTATAATATTTCTTCTTTCTTATCGCACCCTCTAATTTTTTTCTAATAACGTTCTAGTGTTTTCGATGCTTGGATCGTCGACATGGTGTTTTGTGTCAATTTTTAGGGCCGAAAATCCATGTTTGTTACAGATGCGACACGTCGCGTGTTAAACAAGTTAAGCAAGAGCATGACGATGTCCAAAGTAAACTTGCACTCACAGAGTGTGATGCCAAAAATTATAAGAAATTTCATGACGAGTTGCAATAATGCTTTCATGACGAGCTCAACTCCAATAGTAGAGAAATACATCTCTCAAGAAACAAATTGAAGGTGTCACAACCGAAAATGCTGAATTGAAACTATCACGCACTCGCCTTGAGAAGGAATAGACCAAGGTCGAGAAAGAGGTTTCCAATCTGAAGGCTAAGATGGCAAAGGCTATGGAAAGGGTATTAACTACTGAGGGAAATGCTAAAATTTCCCTTGAATCCACTTCTACATCCAAGGCACAACTCATCGAATCCCAAGAAGAGTTGAATGATTTTGGGCATCTCTTAATATCTTTCTTCACACAAGTTCTTCGGACCCATGACATATCTTGGATACGAGGTTAACCCATAACTTTAGTCGATGTACGGGATGAGCTTTTGACAAAGAGAAACGTAGACTCGAGGTTGTTAGAAGAGGCTATAGAAGTTGTCAAGCACAATCTAAGGGTAAACGCCATTGAATGTGGCTCTAGCTGTTCCTTTGAGATTATTGAGACTGTAGAGGTAGAGAAATATGATTCTGAACATCCTGGGCTTACCTAATGTACACTTCTCTCTCCTGTAATTGAAGTTGTAACTCCTACTACTCTTAGAGACCAATCGACCAAAGGTATTTCCACATTCTCTCCAGGTTCGCCAAAGTTATTCTAGCTTGTCTTCATTCTATGAGGCTTCCTTTTAACAGGACTGTTATTTCTCCGGAGCTAATATCATTGCTCTCCCTGCTTTAGGTATGAAGCCAGCCGACATTGCTGAAGAACAACAGAAGGAGCCAACTGACATGCCTGCATTGCTTCCCAGTGTTTATGCCCCCGAGGAGGGAGATATAATTGTAGCTTTGAAGGACCTTGATGGAAACAAGGGTGAAGGGGATGAAGATGTTGTATGCATTGGGGCATCCGTCGAGGCCGAGGATTTAACTCTTGCATAATTGAAAGAAAGGAATGAACAACTCTTGAAAGTTAAGATTAAAGCTTTGGAAGTGCCTATCTTGGTTAAACCCCTCTCAATGATTCCTCCTCCTGGTGCAAAGAATTCTATTGAGGCTTCTGGGTCAATCTCGGTGGATAAAACTTCCCAATTCACTGATGATCCATAAGATCACTTGGAAAAACCAAGAAGAAGACACATCCTTACAGAAATCGAGTAAGAGGAGTAGCGAAATCTTAGAGAGTCCAAGAAATACAAGGATACTCCCAAGTCGAAGTGAAGCTTTATTTTGATTTAGTGTTTTCCACTGGCCTGCTGTGGCTGTTGCGAATGCAGCCCTCGCATTTTTGTTTTGTTGTCTTGTACAAACCTGTATTATATAAATAAAGCAATGTTCCTGCAATGTTACATATATACAAGTTTATTATCGCTTCAAATATGATGTACTTACAATCAAGATATTACTGAACCAAGTAATGAACAAAGAAACACATCACAATTAGATAAGGGTTTCGATTCAACATCGTTGCAATCAAAGTATTACTAAACTAAGTAATAAACAAAAAAATCATATTATAGTTATCCAAGGGGTGTGATGTGTACGTATATGCCCCCAATAGATTTCGAACAGAGTGCCTGGCTAGTGGGGAAAGAGCCAAGTTTTTTTGGACATTTTAGGTCCAAATGTCTTTATGCTCTCACTTCGAAAATACTGGTTATAGTCATGGTTTAAAGCGGTCTTAATTCATGGTGCACCATTTCACGCTTACCCTTTTATACTCACTCTGAAATCAAGAGAGTTTGAGTTAGTCGTGCGAATAGTCATGCCATTTGCTTCGGCACTCCAACTAGACTCTAATCCTTAGAGTGGGAATTTGCCGGCTTGAGCGTCGATATTGAACTTGAATTTAGGCTACGCTCTGTTCCAAGCTCTGGGGAATGGAGTTGGCCTAGCAAGTGGTCAAGTCACGCTAGCCTAGGCATTGCCCTATTTGCCCCTGTATCAAGGGTAAAAGATGCTTACGGAGATGGCTAAGCCACATCCTTATCGTTTCTACTCACCTCACTGAATCGTGGGGAAGAGTTTACTTGATGTTTATATGGCGCATTCTCACCGTGTTCTGCAAAGCGAGAGTCACCATATTGAGCGTCGATGTCCATCTCGGTCTTGGTCAACCAAATTGCAATCAGTCATGGACTTGAGTTTGCTCGCGGGAACATGAGCGAGTGAAATGTCGTCAATGGGTGAATTATCCCTTTTGTTTGAGTTTTGCGTTAGCTAGTCACATCACAACACTTAACTAAATACATCAGTAGGCATAGAGCATGGAAATACAAGCATAAGTGACAAAGAAATAAATGCAGTAAACAGTAGGTGACACACGATATTTTTATAGTGGTTCGGCTAAATCCTAGCCTACGTACACTTTATAATCTATTTTATATTAACCAAATAGTTTTGGGCAAGTCGTGCCACATTACATAGTCTAAGAACTAAAGAGAAAATATAATCTTTATGTCAAGTAGTGTCGTATATGTTCGGCATTACGTTCTCTCAGGAGATGATCATCATCAATGGTTGTTAGCCTAAAAGCTCCATTATCGAGCTTCCAATGAATGACGTACATTCCTTCCCACTTCGCACCCGTGAAATCTGGAGTCAGGAAGACACGCTTCAGTACTAGGTTGCCAGGTTTGAAAGTCTTCGATCAAACTCTCCGGTTGCAGTATTGGGCAACCTAATGTCTATGCTCTGAGGCACGTATATACGACTTATCTCTCTTCTCATCTATCATGTCCAAAGATTCAAGGAGAAGAGCCTAGTTTGTCAAAGGGTCGTAATATGTTGTTATATGAGAGGGACTTCTAACTCAACCAGGATGATCACCTCTGAGCCGTAGGATAGTGAGAATGGAGAATGGATATTATCTGTTTTGTAAGTTGTTCGATATAACCATAGGGCTAGGGGTATTCCATATACACATATGGCCTTCGCTTGCTCCAATCGCTTTTCAGAATGGGCTTGATGACCTTATTTATAGCTTCTACCTGCCCATTTGATTGCGGATGCTCAACAGTGGTATATATCTTCTTGATATCATATCACTTATAAAAATTTCTAAATTCCATGCTGTCAATATGGGTCCCATTGTCGGTTATGGTAGTTTTAGGGATTCCAAATCGACAATAATATTCCTAACAACGAAATTGATCACTCACTTCATCATGATTGTGGTTAGCTGCTCGGCCTCTGCTCACTTTGTAACACCCTGTATTTTCTGTAAACATCAAAGTAACAAATTAAAGAATAAATAATTACAAATGTGAGAATTAAGGGAAACGGGTTACGCCATTGCGTTCATCTTGGAATTCTTCTTGAGATAGATTCTGAGTTTGCATAAAACAGAATTCGTATGAAGGAGTTATGACCTTCAGAGGATTCAAGAATTTAAATAAACAGCTCAAAATAAAGTTCAGAAAATACAAAAATCAAAATCAAAAGCAGAAGCGGGCTAGGCCGGAAATTTCTCGACCAAGGCCAGGTCGACCAAGGGGTCGACCTCCCCCCATACAGGTCGACCTGGGGGTCGACATCCCCCTCGGGTCAGATCTGAAATCTGACATGTTTTCTCCTATGACGAATTACTGTGTCTTAGGGCTTGTATGGCACGTTCTGGTTGGTTCTCTTAGGTTTGAATGGCTTTGATTTGCTCTAGGTTAATCTGACGGCTCCTATTAAATCAAACTTCTATATAAGCAATCTAAATCTAAACTCTAAAGCCACACAAAAATATTCCTAACACCATCATGCTGTCAGTATTTAGCCTAGAATAGTTGCCATTCTCCTTCAACTAGAAAGCAAGTTAGGAAATACAAATCCAGTCTAATTCAGCTTAGAGAATTCAACGTCTACAACAAAGGAGAGCTAATCAATTACAAAATACGTATCCCAGAACTCAAGACTAGCCTCCTTTTTTAAGTCCAGTTATCATTTAGACCTAAATGATGTTAGAATTGTGACTACATAACTGGATGTAGAACATCGCGTAATGTGAATATATGCCAATCCTTTTTGTTAAAACTGAATTGATTAAGACCATGACTCTTATCATGTTTGTGATCATGTTTTATGTAATATAATGATAAATGTTAAATGCTTTGCAAATGAATCCATATGTTGTATAATTCATCAATGACATATTGAAGCGACCCGAACTTCCCCGGTCTCCGAAGAGAAGAGAAAGAACGAATTACTTTGAGGACAAGACACAAAAGAACGCAGATAGAAGAACATTTCATTGCTTATTACAACAATTCCATCAGAATACAAGAATATACAGAGTATGAATAAATATTACATAGAAAAATATCAGAGATTTAAATTACATTTAAATACATCGCAGTGGAAAATAATACAAAACACAACTGAAGGAGATATATGGATGCAGAGCATTCCGGATATCATTCCAGCTGTAAACCAGGTTCCTGTGAATATAAATCTGCAAAACCAAAACTACTAGATGCCCGTGTCAAAATAAGGGCACACATAGTTTAGGTTAAAACAATAAACTCCAAGTCAGTCATGGGACTGGTGTGAGAACTAAAACAGTTATTATTCTTTATTTTTAAAGTTAGGTAAATCAAGGGACCACGTCGTATAACACGGGACGGGTTTCCTCCCAAGAATACCAGTGCATAAAATAACACCGCAATGCTAAATAAAGAAAAATGAAGCTATTATAAGACCCAGGTCCCATCACACAATGCAACACAAGCCGGAGGATAGGGTTTTACCTTATAATAGACAAAGAATGCTTGATACATTTAAAAACAGATTATTTTGATATTACTATAAGTATATAGTTCAAAACATTTTCGATCATAAATATCAATCATAGACGGCATGGGTACCATATATAATGTCGCCATACTAGGCTTTACAATCCAAACCGCAAAGTCACCTATTTGGAAATTGGACTTCCATCTATGAACCGAGGCAAAAGATAGTCCTCTACCGATTCGAGATGCTGTAGCCCGCCCCACAGGTCAGAGCTCGAGTGACCTTTGGATCGTCAGGGCCGGTCCACCGATGTGGATTAAAATGCCTGAGCACTGCGTTTCCCCACCCTTTGGGGTGTCAATGAGTCCAATGATTCCATCAGTCCTGGATCGATTGGTATATCCGAGGCGCCTCGCAAAAGCAACAACCACATAAGTCAAACTCATCAGGGCGTGTAAAACCACAGACGCCACTTCTAGCTAGAAGGAAACGCATGCCCTCTCTGAAGTCCTTCTCCCATTTCTGGTTCACAACCGGGGTGTGAGGCTCGCGAATCAACGTTACACAAAGCTATGCCACACAGGCGGTGCTTTGATCATCAACCACAAGACTTTGCTTTTCAACAAAAGCCTTGATCATTTGCCACTTAGGTATGCCACAAAGGCAATTCACTCCATGCGTTTGATATCCATCAATATATAACCCCTGAGCTCGTATGTCTTAGAGATGGGCGTTAAGCAAGAGAATAAATTCTCCGCTGCCAAACATATATATATTTAATAGAAATCAATCACACAGAATAAAATCCAATGTCAGACACACAGTCCATTTACAAGTCCGTTATGGGTCTGAACGAAACCGGAGGCACCTTGTACCTCGCATATCCATCGATCTCCAAGTATGTCTGGACGATCACCAACTGATTCCCTCCTCTTGGGTGTACGGCCCAATCAAGATCATCAGTAATCACCCAAACGACGTGAAGACCTCCGGTCTTCAATCACCATCTTCATCTTCGACTAATAGTCGAATTAGTTATTTAGAATGGGATAAACCCGGTCTTTCTGAATAACTCGCGTATATAATAAACAAGTGTTACACAAACACAACATACGCCTCATTCCAATTCACAATATGCTTTTCTTCAAATATTCTTACACTTTGGGAAAGGTTCCCATTAATTTTATCAAAGATAAATTCTTTAAATTTATTCTTTAGTCTTCTTTGAATATCAATTCAAACTAGTCGGGATTAGCTAACCACACCGAAGTAATCATTTATTTTAATTTCCCAATCCCAACCTATTCATCCCATGAAGTAAAACTAGTAATACTTCATATCTAACACTACGTTGTTATCGGTAAATTCAATTACCATTTCACGTTCTAATCTAATTAAAGATTTAACTATCGCCTAGAGCAAAATTGGTGATACCCCATTATCGATCATTTCAATCTAATTAAAGATTCATTAAAACTCCACTTGGTTTTAATCTTCCCAAAAATCAGTATTAATGATTGTTTAACTTGGTAAAATCACATCCTATCTTTAACTGGGTTAAAGAGCCAATGCCATTTAAAACACGGTTCACTATAAACCCAAAATCACATTCTATTAATTATCGGGTTAAAGTGTAACACCCCACGTCCATTAATGTCACTCACAAAGGGAATGCATTAACTTCTATGGAGGATTTAGGTGAATATAGAACAGTAAAATTTCAACAAGACAGATATAAAATAGTACTTGGAAATTTAAAAACTTTATTTCAATCGCAGCTGAAGTCAAAACATGTTTGATTACATCATAACACCATAATCAAAGTCAAGTACAATATCTATCTTGATAAAACAAGTACATAATCCCATTACATAAATAGCCATTAAAAAGAAAGATAACAAGCTGGACTTTACTTCAGCAGTCCAAGCTTTCCAAGAGATAAGCAATCCAATCAGACTCCACTGGAACTTGGCCCAACCTGAGGACCTGAAGGGGGAAAAGGATGAAAAAGAGGGGGGGGGGGGTCAGACATAAAGTCTGGCAAGTATGATAATTCTACAGTACTATTATCAAAATAACTGGACTAAGGCATAAGCTGGAAAACAAGGAAATGTCTATGAAAGAGCAGATTAAGGACATAGACAATCGCTAAAGGAAACGTTATAGGCGCTCCTAAATACTAAGGATAAACACTATACTGCACCACACCAGTCACCCTAAAGATTGATCCCACTTAGCTTCACTTAGAAACATTCTTAATGGCTTTACGTACTCCTAGCTGACTACATAGGTGCCGCCTGCCCCTATCTCCACTAGGTGTACCCCACTTTCTATTTTTCGATCGTCTCCCTACTCGTAGATACCCGTGCTGGCCCCACAGTGGGGTGTATCATTCCCCTAAAGTGGCAACCCGATATAACGGAGATGCGCGGCTTATACCTACATGATGCAACAACGTCTTACCTACCAGCCCGGGTCCACACACGCATATGAAACCCGTTGGACTTGCGTTGCCACCGCTCCCTGTTTTGGCCTCTTATAGTCAAACCCAGTATGCGTTCCCGTCCTCGACTTGGTTCGAGCCCACAAAGATACGTTTTGGGATACTGGTTGAAATGGGCCCCCGTTATCTCCCACAAGCATTCCACCTAAGCTTATCCCCTTAGTCAATCCCACTTAACCCACTATTCATGTTCGTTACATGTGTGTTTGGTTAAGTCTAATCGTATTTCAAATGCCTCTAAAGGCAACCACTAGATTCCTCATGTCACCCAAGGCACCTACTTAACCCCCATGTCCCACCTTACATGATTATCTGGTTAAGTATTTCTTAATTTATTAAGGCCATAACCTCATAAAGACCTCTCACATTAGACTGGCATTTATGGAAGCTGGATTTGCCGGGCGGGTCCGGCCAGTCTTACACCATAAAAGAGTCTAACCTCGTGTCTTTACAACTGTTATGCTTTAGTTTGGGCCTAGGACCTCTCACATTGGGCCGACATTTGTGACTACTGGATTTGCCGGGCGGGTCCGAGCAGGTTTACGTCACAAATGGGTCCAACCTCGTGTCCTAAGCATTGATTATTATTAATAATCCACTTTCCCCAATTTTAATAATTCCCTATTTGAATTATTAATTAATTCCAAATTTAGCAATGTCCATAATTGACTCAATTATGGACATCCATTTAAGGCATGCAAAATCATATCAATTGCACCCCAATTTATTAATTTCCTAATATTACCCCTACCCCACGTTTGAACGTTTATTCGCAAAATGTATGCTAGACCCGATTAGTCTAACTCATAGCATAAAAGAAAATATTCACAACAACAACATATATATGTGACTAAATGAATACTAAAAAGGGGTGAAGCTTACATATATCAAAATTACAACTTGCATAAGGTTATACATGTCATGGATCTAAGGGTGTCAACTTATTCATAATTCACATAATATGATTTTGATCAAGTTCCATAAACTTGTATTGGACATGTGTGAATCAACATCATTAACAATATGGTTTTATATGGGTACACCTAACTCAATAGGCAAATTCCCAAAAATCAAAATTCATTTAATCATAGATTCAGGTATATGGGTACACCTAACTTAATAAGCAAATTCCCATATTCAAGATCTATTTTAAAAAAAACATAAACTTTAAACATGATCCAATTTGCATAAATAATAACATCATGATTTTACAACTTGCATGATTCAACACAACTTAACATGACATCATTATCATATAACGTAAGTATTTCAACATATATGATAATATGAGATCTACAACATATGTAAGATTTACAACATAGCATATCATAATTTGCAACATAGCTTGATATGATTTACAACATAACATAGCATGATTTACAACATGGCATAACATGGTTTATAACATAGCATATCATGATTAATCTCATATGACATAGCATAGGATTATTTACAACATAATCACTACAACATAACAATATATATATATGATAACATAATAGCATAAGAGATCCACAACAAAATTTACAAATACATAACAATTCGTATCACTTTCTTGTGAACCAATTCATAACTTAATCGAATTATTTTATAATAACATTGTGAGAATCAGCATACTCACAATTTTAAAGAAGAGAAATAGAGAGAGAGAGCTTTTGATTTGATTTGAGTAGATTTAGTTTGTAGATTAGGCCTTCTTCTTCTTTAGTTTGTGACGGCTATGCTGAACTCCATGGCAACGACATGTCGGTAGCTCTCCAATTTTTCAAATGATTTAGGGTTAGAGTCTACCCACTTATTTATAGATGTTAGGATTCATTTAGGCCATTAGATTTAACCTAGAAATAACCGCAGCCATTCAGACCAGATGGGGTTTATCTTATTGACTCAGCAATGAGTCAGAAGTGACTCAGCAAACACTCAGCAAATTAATAAACTTCTATTCATGTTTACATTAACTGCCCATATATACATATATAAATATATATATATACACACGCACCTATTTATGAATTCAAATTAATCCATAATTAACTTATGACCATTTCTACACATTAATTTTCCAATTAATGTCTTAATTCCATTTTTCGCCTTTTAAGGCAATTCACATATCTCAAATTTGTTATATGCCTTTTTAAGGCTATTTCGTGCAAATTCTCAATATTAATTCTTTAATTTGTGAATATTAGTATTAACTGATTTACGGGGTGTTACATTCTCCCCTCCTTAAAGGATTTCGACCCCGAAATCTTCAAATCAAGGAGAATGTTTAACCTAACATCCAATCAACCATCTACTCAATCATCAAACACTAGCATCCACTGTCCTTATAGACTTCTAATGCTTTTATGTTTAAATGCATAGTGTGTGTATATGTCCGTATCTAATGCAAAATTAGGCGGTCCACTGATTCAGTTGACCTCCTTGATGCAATTCATGATAGTGCCATGCATCCATTATGTATGCAAAAGATCCTAATTGCTTACATACTACTTCTATATGTGTGCACATCCATTCAACCGAATGCAGCATCTATATGATGGTACAACCATTATACATCCATTATACTAAATACATTCATTTATGCAATATGCAATATGTAGTGACTGAGCCGATCTAGTGCCTAAAGTGTGTGTATATATGCATCCACGAGCAACCACTTGCATCCATTTTGCATCCATCATACATAACATGTCTCAAACACATGTTTCAACCATAGGATTATCCTAACTAAAGGTCAAAGATACTAATGAGAGGACATACTAAAGATAAGATAAGATAAGCTAAGCGATAAAGGAGAAATTAAAAGACATACCCTCAAAAAGAAAAGGGTATAGCGAACGCATCTTCCCTTCTGTCTCCCAAGTAGCGTTGCTCTCATCATCTCCCCATTGCACTTTAACTAGTCTGACCTCTCGATTTCTCAACTTTTTGATCTCCGACCCAAGAATGCATGTAGGAGCTCGTCTAATTGTTGCATCACGCTCTATTTCTACTTCTTTAAGCAAGCTCGGCTCTACCACCTCCGCGGTCTTGTGCAAACACTTCCTCAAATGTGATACATGGAATACGTCGTGTACTCCACTAAGTTTCTCAGGAAACTCCACCCTATACGCCATCTTCCCAATCGCGTCTTTAATAGGAAACGACCCTGCAAATCTTGGCGCTAATTTCCCAACGGACCCAAAGCGAACAACATTCCGTAACGGAGACACTTTGATAAAAACCATGTCCCCAATGTCAAACTCAAGATCTGTCCTCCTCTTATCAGCATACGATTTCTGCCTATCTTGTGTTGCTTTCATCCTCCTTCGAATCAAATCAATCTTCTCCGAGGTTTCCCTAACCATATCGGGCCCAAGTAGGATTTTATCGGTAGATTCCCACCAACATGTAGGCGAACGGCAAGGCCTTCCATAAAGAGCTTCGAAAGGTGTCATGCCAATACTAGACTGAAAGCTATTATTATATGTGAATTCTACCAACGGAAGGTGCTCTTCCCATGTACCCCCAAAGTCTAGGATACAAAGCCTTAAAAGATCCTCTAGAATACTATTCACCCTCTCGGTCTGGCAGTCCGTCTGAGGATGATATGCGGTGCTCAAACATAGCTGAGTCCCTACCGCCTCTTGTAAACTCTTCCAAAATTCGCTAGTGAAGATGGGATCACGGTCGCTTACTATACTAGAAGGAATACCGTGCAAACGAACTATCTCTTTAATGTATACAGAAGCCAACCACGGAGCAGTCCTCTTACTTTTCACGGGAATAAAATGGGCGCTCTTTGTAAGTCTATCTACTATAACCCAAATCCCCGTATTACCCTTCTTTGATCTTGGTAATCCATCCACAAAATCCATTGAGACGCTTTCCCATTTCCATAGTGGAACTTCCAATGGGTGAAGCAACCCACCGGGTTTCTTTTGTTCCGCTTTTACTCGTTGGCACACCAAGCATCTAGCGACGTACTCGGCCACATCCTTTTTCATACCGGCCCAAAAGAAAACCCGCTTCATATCTTTGTACATCTTGTCTCCGCCGAGATGAATGGTCAGCTTTGAGCGATGAGCATCATCAAGAATGGCCTTCCTTAAGTCTTCGTCTTGTGGTACACAAAGTCTATTATCCCTTCGTAACCAACCCTTATCGTCTAAGATATACCTACGAAGATGGCTAGACGACTCCCCTCCTTTGAGCTTTTCTACTATCTCAACCAACTGGGGGTCGTCTTGCTGTGCCTCACCAACTCGTCCTAGAAGTGTAGGTCTAACCTCCAAGGATGCTAACAAACCAGGTACTAGGTCAACAGAGGGTCTAAAGTCAAACATGGAGATGAATTCTAAGCTTCGTCGTTCAACAAACAACGGACTCAAGGACAACCTTTTCCTACTTAAGGCGTCTGCTACCGCGTTACCCTTGCCCGGGGTATATGCTATTTCAAAATCGTAGGAGGCTAAGAATTCCATCCACCGTTGCTGCCTTAAATTCAAATCCTTCTGAGAGAATAAGTATTTTAATGATTTGTGGTCAGTGAACAGTTCGAATTTCTCACCAAGAAGATAGTGACGCCAAGACTTAAGCGCGAAAACAATTGCGGCTAACTCAAGGTCATGCGTAGGGTAATTCTTTTCATGAACCCTCAACTGCCTTCCACCATAGGCTATTACTCTTCCCTCTTGCATGAGGACCGCGCCAAGTCCCGTCCCACAAGCATCGGTATAGACGGTAAACGGTTTATTCCCGTCTGGCAGCACTAAGACTGGGGCTGAAGTTAAGGCTCTCTTTAAACGTTGGAACACATCATCACAATCTTCATCCCACGTAAAAACCAGGTTCTTCTTCGTTAACCGTGTTAATGGAGCTGATATTTTTGCGAAGTCTTTGATAAACTTCCTATAATAGCCAGCCAACCCCAAGAAACTTCTTACTTCAGTTACATTTTTAGGGACCTTCCAATCTTGGATGGCCACCACCTTTGCGGGATCCACTGCTATCCCTTCCTTGGAAACCACGTGCTCTAAGAACCATACTTCTTTCCTCCAGAAGTGACACTTAAAAAATTTTGCCTTAAGGTTATGCGCTCGAAGGGTTTCCAACACTTCCCTAAGATGTAGGGCATGCTCTTCTTCATTCTTAGAAAAAACTAAGATGTCATCCACAAAGACTACCACGAATTTGTTAAGGTACTCCCTAAACACCCTACTCATCAAATCAACAAAATATGCGGGGGCGTTTGTCAAACCAAAGGGCATCACTAGCCATTCATAGAATCTGTCAGGTGTCCTAAAAGCAGTCTTATCTATACTATCCTCAGCCACTCTCAGTTGATGAAAGCCAGTGGCTAAGTCCAACTGCGAAAACACTGAGGCGCCAACTAACTGATCAAAGAGATCGTCAATCCTCGGCAGTGGGTGTCGGTTCTTTTTAGTAAGCTTGTTTAGTTCTCTATAGTCCACACAAAGTCTAAGGGACCCATCCGCCTTTGTAGCAAATACTACTGGAGCACCCCACTCCAATATACTACGTCTTATGAACCCCTTCTCAAGCAACTCCTTCACTTGCTTATTGAGTTCCCTCCTTTCACAAGGAGCCATGTGGCGCACTGGAAAAGATACGGGTTTAGCATTATCCACAAGATAAATTCGAAAGTCTATCTCCCGCTTTGGAGGTAAGCCCTTCACCTCCTCAAATACATCCGGATATTCCCAGACCACCTCTACCGATCGCAGATTCTCTACAGACGTGTCAAGCGATTCAAGATAACTTAGCATAACGGAATTTATGGGATTACAAAAGATGTCGAGTGCATTACCAAGGCGAGTCACAAGCCTAACTACTCTCCTTTCACAATCAAGAATGGCCCCATTTCTAGATAACCAATCCATTCCTAAAATTAGCCCATAGCCCGTGAAGCCCAATACATAAGCATCTCATCTAAATTCAACGCTAAGTATAGAGATTTTCAAATCCAAACATATCATGGTCAAATGAGTCGAACCCCCAATTGGATTTGAAACAACCAAGGGATCCTCTACTAAACTGGTGTTCAAGTGCAGTAATTCAACTAATGATGCAGAGATAAACGAATGAGATGCGCCAGAATCGAATAAGGTACGGACAGGATGATCAAACAGAAAAACTAAGCTTTCAACAGAAATTGTTCTACTTCTTTCTTGCAGCGGTGGGGCCGCAATAGCCTGAACTTGCCCCCTTGCCTGCCCTGGTGCCATAAGAGCCTGCACCTGTCCTCCCGAGGTAGACCCTGCCCTCTACCCCTTCTTTGGGCAGTCCTTCACCAAATGTCCCGCATCTCCACAATGAAAACAACCAGTCTTCTTTTTCTTTCTACAATCTTTGCTGAGATGACCAGGCGTCCCACAATTGAAGCATCTCTTCTTCCCTTTGCCATTATTGTTTTTACCACCCTTCTTATTTTGCTGTTGGGGTTTCTTCTGATCCCCTTTCTTTTCAACTGCCTTATCCTCATGCATAAGTGCCATTTCCACTAGCCTTTCAAAGGTGGCTCCCATAGGGATGTGGGTCATAGCCAACCCTTACAACGGTTCATTCAAGCCTCTAACGAACCTCAAATCTTTCTTCTTTGGCGTGTTCACCAACTCCAAGCCAAACCTTGCTAACTGATTAAATTTATTGACATACTCCTTCACTGATAAGCTCCCTTGCTTTAATGTCAGGAATTTTTCCATATTTAAATTCTCCTCTGCCCTTGAAAGAAACTTTGCCTCAAACCTTCGTCTGAAATCCGCCCATGAATCAACTGGACGTTCCCCGTTAGTGAACTCCCACCAAAACGAGGCCTCTCCCTTCATTAACCAAGAAGCTAAACGGACTTTCCTCCCATCTTCCACTTCAGAGATATCCAACAATTCCTCAGTCTCCTTAAGCCAGTCTCTGGCCTCCACAAACTTCTCAGTCCCTTGAAAAGTTTTTCCTCCCATAGCCTTAAATTCCTTGCACGTCTTTGCAAAAGTGTCAACACGAGGAGGAGGAGGAGGAATGGGTGCAACTGGGGGTGGAGGAACATCTGCTGGGCCTGCAGTGGTGGCCCTAGCCTCCAAATATCTCCTAAACCACCCTGGAATCGTCACACCTTCTGGGAGACTAAGATCTTCAGCCATGCTGAAACGAAAAAGGAAAGATTCAAAACGGAGAATTCGAAAGATAAAGATAAGGATATGGCTATTTGGGATTATGTTTTTCATAAAAACTTTCTCTAAATAACAAGTTTTTGAAAGCACTTCTTCCAAAAATACTTTAGAAAAATATTTTTCTAAAAATTTTATCTGTTATGGTAACCTTATGCTCTGATACCACGTGTAACACCCCACATCCATTAATGTCACTCACAAAGGGAATGCATTAACTTCTATGGAGGTTTTAGGTGAATATAGAACAGTAAAATTTCAACAAGACAGATATAAAATAGTACTTGGAAATTTAAAAACTTTATTTCAATCGCAGCAGAAGTCAAAACATGTTTGATTACA
Source organism: Allium sativum (assembly GCA_030737875.1). NCBI lineage: Eukaryota > Viridiplantae > Streptophyta > Magnoliopsida > Asparagales > Amaryllidaceae > Allium > Allium sativum. The sequence goes on from CM060912.1 coordinate 898,961,393, forward strand.
TCATAACACCATAATCAAAGTCAAGTACAATATCTATCTTGATAAAACAAGTACATAATCCCATTACATAAATAGCAATTAAAAAGAAAGATAACAAGCTGGACTTTACTTCAGCAGTCCAAGCTTTCCAAGAGATAAGCAATCCAATCAGACTCCACTGGAACTTGGCCCAACCTGAGGACCTGAAGGGGGAAAAGGATGAAAAAGAGGGGGGTCAGACATAAAGTCTGGCGAGTATGATAATTCTACAATACTATTATCAAAATAACTGGACTAAGGCATAAGCTGGAAAACAAGGAAATGTCTATGAAAGAGCAGATTAAGGACATAGACAATCGCTAAAAGAAACGTTATAGGCGCTCCTAAATACTAAGGATAAACACTATACTGCACCACACCAGTCACCCTAAAGATTGATCCCACTTAGCTTCACTTAGAAACATTCTTAATGGCTTTACGTACTCCTAGCTGACTACATAGGTGCCACCTTCCCCTATCTCCACTAGGTGTATCCCACTTTCTATTTTTCGATCGGCTCCCTACTCGTAGATACCCGTGCTGGCCCCACAGTGGGGTGTATCATTCCCCTAAAGTGGCAACCCGATATAACGGAGATGCACGACTTATACCTACACGATGCAACAACGTCTTACCTACTAGCCCGGGTCCACACACGCATATGAAACCCGTTGGACTTGCGTTGCCACCGCTCCCTGTTTTGGCCTCTTATAGTCAAACCCAGTATGCGTGTCCCGTCCTCGACTTGGGTCGAGCCCACAAAGATACGTTTTGGGATACTGGTTGAAATGGGCCCCCGTTATCTCCCACAAGCATTCCACCTAAGCTTGTCCCCTTAGTCAATCCCACTTAACCCGCTATTCATGTTCGTTACATGTGTGTTTGGTTAAGTCTAATCGTATTTCAAATGCCTCTAAAGGCAACCACTATATTCCTCATGTCTCCCAAGGCACCTACTTAACCCCTATGTCCCACCTTACATGATTATCTGGTTAAGTATTTCTTAATTTATTAAGGCCATAACCTCATAAAGACCTCTCAAATTAGACTGGCATTTATGGCAGCTGGATTTGCCGGGCGGGTCCGGGCAGTCTTACACCATAAAAGAGTCTAACCTCGTGTCTTTACAACTGTTACGCTTTAGTTTGGGCCTAGGACCTCTCACATTGGGCCGACATTTGTGACTACTGGATTTGCCGGGCGGGTCCGGGCGGGTTTACGTCACAAACGGGTCCAACCTCATGTCCTAAGCATTGATTATTATTAATAATCCACTTTCCCCAATTTAATAATTCCCTATTTGAATTATTAATTAATTCCAAATTTAGCAATGTCCATAATTGACTCAATTATGGACATCCATTTAAGGCATGCAAAATCATATCAATTGCACCCCAATTTATTAATTTCCTAATATTACCCCTACCCCACGTTTGAACGTTTATTCGCAAAATGTATGCTAGACCCGATTAGTCTAACTCATAGCATAAAAGAAAATATTCACAACAACAACATATATATGTGACTAAATGAATACTAACAAGGGGTGAAGCTTGCATATATCAAAATTACAACTTGCATAAGGTTATACATGTCATGGGTCTAAGGGTGTCAACTTATTCATAATTCACATAATATGATTTTGATCAAGTTCCATAAACTTGTATTGGACATGTGTGAATCAACATCTTTAACAATATAGTTTTATATGGGTACACCTAACTCAATAGGCAAATTCCCAAAAATCAAAATTCATTTAATCATAGATTCATGTATATGGGTACACCTAACTTAATAGGCAAATTCCCATATTCAAGATCTATTTTAAAAAAAAACATAAACTTTAAACATGATCCAATTCGCATAAATAATAACATCATGATTTTACAACTTGCATGATTCAACACAACTTAACATGACATCATTATCATATAACATAAGTATTTCAACATATATGATAATATGAGATCTACAACATATGTAAGATATACAACATAGCATATCATAATTTGCAACATAGCTTGATATGATTTACAACATAGCATAGCATGATTTACAACATGGCATAACATGGTTTATAACATAGCATAGCATGATTAATCACATATGACATAGCATAGGATTATTTACAACATAATCACTACAACATAACAATATATATATGATAACATAATAGCATAAGAGATCCACAACAAAATTTACAAATACATAACAATTCATATCACTTTCTTGTGATCCAATTCATAACTTAATCGAATTATTTTATAATAACATTGTGAGAATCAGCATACTCACAGTTTTAAAGAAGAGAAATAGAGAGAGAGCTTTTGATTTGATTTGAGTAGATTTAGTTTGTAGATTAGGCCTTCTTCTTCTTTAGTTTGTGACGGCTATGCTGAACTCCATGGCAACGGCATGTCGGTAGCTCTCCAATTTTTCAAGTGATTTAGGGTTAGAGTCTACCCACTTATTTATATATGTTAGGATTCATTTAGGCCATTAGATTTAACCTAGAAATAACCGCAGCCATTCAGACCAGATGGGGTTTATCTTATTGACTCAGCAATGAGTCAGAAGTGACTCAGCAAACACTCAGCAAATTAATAAACTTCTATTCATGTTTACATTAACTGCCCATATATATATAAATATATATATATATACACACACACACCTATTCATGAATTCAAATTAATCTATAATTAACTTATGACCATTTCTACACATTAATATTCCAATTAATGTCTTAATTCCATTTTTCGCCTTTTAAGGCAATTCACATATCTCAAATTTGTTATATGCCTTTTTAAGGCTATTTCATGCAAATTCTCAATATTAATTCTTTTAATTTGTGAATATTAGTATTAACTGATTTACGGGGTGTTACATAAAGAACAAGTGTTATTTAAAACACTGTTCACGATAAACCCAAAAATCAATTCAAATTCTATTCCAATTAAATACCATTTAATTGGTACACTTCATTAAATCTAAATAAAAATATTTAATCTTTTTCTCCACTGGGTTTAAGAACAGTGTTAATGAAGACACCATTCATGTCAAACCCAAATCACATTTGATATTAATTACAAGGCTTTGAATAGAAAATATATTGGCTTATATTCAATATCAAATTCTACGACCAACAAATATCGTATTGGAAATAACGATATAAATATATCTTTCAAATTTCCATAACAATATCTGTATAATCCCGAAATCCAACATCGAAATATTCCAAAGATAATTTCGATTCAAATCCATTCCAATTCAATTATTGGAAATTCTGGTTATTTTCAAAACCATTTCAAATCCACTTTATTTATTTTATTTGAAACCAAAAATGTGTGATCTTCTGACAAGAAGAGAGCACACATATATATAATAAAAAACAAAGGTACAGAGTCCAACTATAGAACATAAGACAACACAACAAACAACACACGACTCAAGGTATGTATGGGAATGTAGAGGATCATAGATAGATGAACTCCGGATAAACCACCGCCCATCTACTCCAATATCGAATTCCGGCAATGCCACCACCCGATATTGAAGTATATCTACTCCAATACAAAAACCACATACACAATGAAAAGAAAAAACAATGAGATACAACATCTGATACACTCGAACAATAGACCCAAAATACAACAAAAGAGATGTCAATCCTCTGTCCAAACAGCAATCTTCTAAGCTCCTGATCTACCTCCAGCTAACAGCTATCAGCTATGAACATCTTCTCAATCAACTACCTGAATCTACATAAAGCTCAACCAACTATTAGTAACTTTTCACACATATATATATATATATGGAAATATATATGTAATATATATATATATATTCAATAAGCATATATATATATATATATTGCATATTAATCTATCATATATATATGTGTGAATGGAAAAACCATGAAAAACTAAATAAAAGAATTAACAAACGATACGATATCTATTACGAAAAAAACATCTTATTCTAATAAATAAATATAAATTGGATCTAACCTTATACAATAAATTCTCGAAGCCCAATTTTCCAAAAGGCTTGTAATGTGAATTAGACATCCAATCCAAACAAAAGTAGACTATTTTAATAATTAAATCATCCGTAGACCCAGAATTAGAATGAAAACACCTCTGATTTCTCTCAAACCAAATGTACCAACTTATGATAGTGACTAGGGAATCTAAAATATATCTTTTACTATCATTATAAACAAATCTATAAAAATCCCAATAATCGGTACAACTATTGCAAGAAATAGGACAATCAAAAACAAATATCCTTAAGACCATATTAAATATATAATTTGTAATGTTACAAGAGAAAAATAGATGCTCTACATCTTCGTACAAAAGGTTACAGAAATAGCACTTAACGTCAAAAAAGATATTCTTCCTTTTTAAAAATTCAATCGTATTGAGTTTCTTATGAATAATTAACCACATTGTAAATTTAGCCTTAGGTGGAGAATTCGATTTCCAAATATATTTAAAAGACCGAAATGAGATACCCGAAAAATTTATGAATTTATACATAGAATTTACCGAAAAGACTTGACTCTTACCCATATCCCAACTAATACTGTCACTATACTCATCAATGTGATATAATGATAACTTAGCATATAATAAAGCTAACTGTCTTAACAAATCCCCTTCTAAGATATAATCAAAAGAAAAGTCCCATGGGGGATACAAGTCACTTCTAAAAACATCTTTGATCAACGCATTTTTGAAACCACAAATATTAAAGAGATCCCTGAATTCAACTCTAAGGGGTAAATGAGAAATCCACTTATCATGCCAAAAATAAGTCATATCATCCGAATGAACAATTACCTTGTAACCTAAGTTAAAAAGATCAAAGCACTTTAATACCGACTTCCAAAAGTAAGATAATCTATTGTACCAACTAACCCTGGAATCCACAATAAAATCACTTCCTAAATAATAAAATTTCGATATAATATCCTTCCACGTAGTGGACACTAAAGGACACCTAAATTTCCACAACCATTTGACTAATAATGAAGAGTTAAAATTGACAAGATTGATGATCCCCAATCCCCCGTCTCTCTTTGGCTTACAACACACTTCCCAACTTACTAAACATTTAAAACCCCTACATATGGAATCTCCACCCCCATTCCATAGATAGTTGCGTCTTATTCTATCAATTTTTTCAACTACCCATTGAGGAAATCTATGTACAGACATCCAATATACAGGAATTGCAGAAAGAACCGAATTAACTAAGACTAATCTACCTGCCCTAGATAAAAACCTATTATTCCAACTTGATAATCTACTGTTAATCTTATCAATTATAATTAACCAATCCTCCTTCTTTAGTTTCGAAGGCCTAATCCTAAAACCCAAATAATCAAAAGGAAATTTCATTATATTACAATTTAGAGTGTTAGCAACCATATCCTCTACATTACCAAAATCATTAATTACCATAACTGAACTTTTATCAAAATTAATCCGAAGACCAGATAGCAACTCAAAGCCATACAGAATAAACTTGAGGGCAATAATGTGTTTAGGGAGATGAGAAGAAAATAACAACGTATCATCCGCAAATTGAAGGATAGATAACACATTGTTATATTCCTCATTACCAACATTACCCAAAACACCCAATCTCCCAGCCCTCTTAATAATTCTAGAAAAAACGTCCACCGCTAAGTTAAATAATAGAGGTGACAAGGGATCACCCTGTCTAAGTCCCCTCTTAGATTGAATCTTCTTTCCCACAACCCCATTGACAACAATATTAGAACTACCAGATTTAAGTAAAAGCATTATCCAGTTAATCCACCTAACACTAAAACCTCTAGCAAGACATACATCACAAATGTAATCCCAGTCAATAGAATCAAACGCTTTCTCAAAATCTAATTTCAAAATGGCACATGAGAAATTATTTTTGACACATACATTAATGAATTCTTGTATAGCTGCAACACCATCCACTATTTGTCTACCTTTGATAAAAGCTGTTTGCGATTGATCTATGAGATCATTCATCCTCCTATTAAGTCTATTTGCTAGAACTTTAGAAATAATCTTGACATATACATTTATTAGAGAGATAGGCCTAAAATCCTTCAAATATTTTGCATCCTCTCTCTTCTTAATAAGGATAACATTTGCAAAATTAAAATTACCTAGACACAAATCGCCACTATAAAAATCATTAAATAATTTAATAATGTCAAATTTCAAGACCTCCCAAAATTGTTTATAAAAGAGAACCGAAAAACCATCAGGTCCCGGAGCTTTGTCACTAGGCATATCACAGATGGCTTTCCAAATCTCTTGTTCAGTAAAAGGATTATCTAACTCTAATAGTTCATCCTTATCAACATTAGGATAGATTTCCCTCCAATTAACATTTATTCTTCTCTTGATCCTAGTCCCAAATATTTGTTTATAATAATTAGTGAAAGCTTCATTCAAATCACGCTGTACTGTCAATTCCTCATCGTTTAAGAAAATAGAATGAATTAAATTATCACGTCTCCTCTTATTAGCCATACTATGGAAAAATTTCGTGTTATTATCCCCTTCCTTAATCCATTGAACACGTGATCTTTGCTTCCACATTGTTTCTTCTTTTTCCAAGATCAAATTGAAATCTTTTCTAAGATTACAAAGCCTATCTTTTTCAACTAGATTAAGACTCCTGGATTCGCTTAACTTATCTAAATCTAACATCTCACATAAGATCTTATCTTTCTTAATTCTAACACTACCAAAAACAAATTTATTCCACCCCTTAAGAAAAATCTTAATTTACCAAGTTTTGCCACAAAAATCTTTGCCGAATTTCCATTATACAAATTATTAAAATAAAATAATGAATTCCACTTAACAGTAACAAGTTTTATAAAACTGGAATCAAGTAGCCACATTTTTTCAAATTTAAAACTGTTACTAATTAACATATTCGAATCACAAGAAAGAATTAAAGGACAATGATCCGAATATAAAAAAGGTAATCCTTTTACTTTACAAATAGGAAATCTTTCATCAACCTCCGAACTTATAAAGAACCTATCTAATAGAGCAAAAGATGGACTGTCGCTAATATTGGATCTAGACCATGTGAAAGACCTATTATTGAGCGGAATTTCAATCAAATTATTATCGAGAATAAATTCATTAAAATCTTCCATATCGGAGAAATCTCCTTCTCTAGGAGATCTCTCTCCTAAAAACCTGGTAACATTAAAATCCCCCCCTACAATCCACAAATTTGGGGCAAAATCCCTAAATTCTGTACATTCATCCCACAAACGTCTCCTCTCAATCTTGGTGTGAGGGCCGTACACATTCGTAATGCCCAATAAAGTATTATCTCTAAGTGACGATAATATAATGTGTAAAGAGTGTAATTTAGGAAATTCCTGCACTATTTTATAATGGTTATCTTTCCAACCAATCATCAGTCCACCTGCACTGCCAATTGACGGTAAACAGGCCCAATTACAAAAATGCGATCCACCTAATCTAGTATAAAAACTAGAGTCTGGATTTTCAATTTTAGTCTCTTGTAGCAATGCAATATCAATATGATAATCAACAAAGAACTTCCTAACTTTAGCACATTTTTTAGGTTCATTTAATCCCCTAATATTCCAAGTAACAATCCTCATCTACTCAAAGAAGATACTCTCTCTCGTTCCTTACTCCTAATGAAGTCAGAATCTAACTCAATGTCTGTAAAAATAAAAGCAGTATCACTGGCAATCTGTAATAACTGACTAGACGAAAGGCTACCTAATGCATAAGGAGAATAGTCACTACCATAAACAGAAGTCATACCTGTGCCCAGATCCGAATTGCTACTACTAGCATTCGGACTCGGGGACCTACCTCGAAAAGGAGAAGAAATAGATCTGATCCTAGCACTGCGACGAATCACTCCCGTACTAGGTATTATTCTCCTGCGTCTTCCCCTCCTAGAAGACGACGGAGGATCTGCTACTATACTCTGACTATGGTCCATACCAGGCTCCATCACACCGTCAGGAACAGAACTGGTTCGCGGCATATCATACCCCCAAAACACACCATAATACGGTCCCAAAAAAACAGAGCGAAGTCCAACACCCAACATACTGATCAACCCTGACCCAATATCCCTATCCCATGAAAAGGATAGTCCACTCGAAACAGTTCCCAATGCTGGCGATTCAATATCACAGTCTGTAGTATGAACATACATTATACTAATCACAGTACTTAAATTCTTGTCCCACAAAACAGTAATTTCATCACTTGCTGAACATTCCATCATGAAGACCGACCTCGGACATACATCCCCCACCTTAACTGGTCTACCAATGTCAAGAGATCCAGTAACGTCACCACTCAAACCTACCTCCCCCTTCCTATCCGTCAGGACTATGTCACTTACTAACGGACCAATCTCATCCAACTTGACCTTACCACCACCATAAGATCTTAAAACCTGCCCCACGATTGAAATAACATCTTGGGTGGTAAAACATGGCACACTGACCTTACGATTTTTCGAAGACCTAGTTCTCGCCAGTCTACCACATTTCAATCTATTGACTCTAAATTTATTCCTCAGCGTGGAAACTGACTGTGCAGAAGGCTCTTTTGGTGAATCTTCTAACACAACAGAACTTAAGTCCAACTCAGCATCTCTATCCTCCAACACACTGAAACTATTAAAAAGGTTCACATCCTCACATACAACCCAATCAGCTCTCACCGCCTCACCCTGCGAACATACCACCTGATTATCATTAACACCATTTCCTACCGTATCCACTTCATCCACACTACAATCCTCCTTATTACCACTGACAACATAAAAACCAATTTTTATCTTTTCAAATATAGAGTTTTTCATCCCAATTCTTCCCAAATCATTTCTTATGATTTTACACAAATTATTACTATTTTTAATAATTTTATCAAGGCCCGTACATTCGATTTCCATCAACGGCCATCGAACTGCACTTACAGCGACCTTTACCAAATTTGATTTGGACATAATTCCAAATCCAACCATTAGATTTCAAATCTCTAATATTCTTAGAAAGCTCTTTTCGATACGAACCCAATGGTTCCTGTAACACCCCACCTCCGCTAGAGTCACTCACAAAGGGAATGCACTAGTTTTGAAGGGGTATTATCGAGATAACATCACAGAATTATCACAAGACAGAACATAAATAAATAATTAAGTAAACAACGGAAGAATTTATGAGTAAAACAGAATTTCCTTTTATTCCAAAATAAAACATGTCTCTTACAAACATTTCAGATAACAACTTCCTTACAACTGTCTTGTAATAATAGCCAAAGAAGCAATGACTTAAAAACAGAAAAACAGCTTATTCCCCAAGTGCAGTAAAAAGAAGCAGCCATAGAAAACCGTACGTGCTGAGCCAAAGCAAGTGATATCCAGGCTAAGAGCTAGTGTTTCCTCCCTGAGAACCTGGGGGGGGGGGGGGAAACGAAAGAAAAAGAGGCGAAAGGAAAAGGGTCAGTCATAAAGACTGAGTAAGTTCTAGTGACTTTCAGTGTAAAGACGGTTAAAACATCATGTCATGTATGAACTAGAACTAAACTTGAGAATGGTGTCAAGGTGGACAAGATAGACTAAGGTGATCATGATAAGTCAAGACAAGTCAAATAAAGCATCACATGTTCAAGATTCGTTGCATCGACCGTACTAGTATACTAAGCCCATGTCACTAGTTAATCACGAAATAAATCCCACGGCCCAATATCATGAAATGACCCTAAAACGGGGTCTGACCTAAGTACGGGGTCCTACGGAGCGATTATCTAGTCGATCGGCTCCCTATAAGTTCTAGCTCGTCAAGTGTCTGTGTCATACGGCTAATCACGAATGTAGTCACCTGTGCTGGGTCCACCTTCGGGTGTATCAGCCCTAGGGTGTCAACCCCTGACACGATTCAAGATGCACAGATAAATCTACGGATACCCAGTGTTTGCCCCGGAATACGTGCACGACCGTAGTCCACCGAGCCCACACTGGCGTACCCCACTGCTGTCGTTCACCTCTTACAATCAGCCCAGTAATCGTGCCCCACCCGGCCTAGCCCCAGGGTACCTTGATACATCTAAAGGGTTACTGCTGAAAAGGGTCGTGTCTAGGGTTTCGCCAACAGATTAGGTCATGTAATTTGTGACGTAACCTGCCTAACCGATTAAGTCACGTAATTCGTGAATTAATCCTTTTCCAGTCTAGTCATGTCAAGATGGTTAAGTATGTCATTTTAATTCGTGACTTAACCCGCTTACGTATCATGTCAAGTTGGCTAAGTGTTGTCGTTTCAAGTTCATGACTTAGCCCTACAAATCGTGTTCAAGTTGGTTAAGTTGTCTTTTCATGTTCATGACTTAACCCTAATTGGCATTAATTGATTCGTTAATGCACTGAACCACTCACATTGGATCCTATTGTTCGTAGCCACTGGATTTGCCGGGCGGTTCCGGGCAGGTTTACGCTACGAAATCAACCCAACCTCGTGTTTTAAGCGCGATACGACCAACTACCCACATTGGATCCTATTGTTTGTAGCAACTGGATTTGCCGGGTGGTTCCAGGCAGATTTACACTACAAACTCAACCCAACCTCGAGTTGGCCACTTTCTTGTTTTCTAAAGTCATGCCCATGTTCTTATCAAATTCGTGCTATTTTCATAGCATGTTCATATGTCAATTTTGTGCCCAACTAAGGCATGTTTCAAGTCAAGTTATGGCATGTTCAAGTCAAGTTTCCGTGCCATATTTCATGTTCTACTTATGCCAAATTTCACGATTTATGATTATAATTAACTCAAGTTTTGCCTATTCTACCCAATCGTATCCCCAACGCATATAAACGTACTTCGTTCACAAGCATAAACAATTCAAGAGATAAAGGGGAATAACACCAGACATGTGATAGGCATATGCTACAATTCCAACATCACTTGCATAATAAACAGGTTATAACATATCACATGGTTTCAATACTAGCATGATGATAACTTGGCATAGTAATGGTTCCAACTTAGTTTGACATGATGAATTCAACTTTACATCATAGGCATAATAATCATTGCGGACATAATAATAATTTTATTACAAACAGGAAACATTAAAGGCATGGTAATTCTAATAGACATAGTGGATTCCAATTTAGCATTTTTAACATAATGATTCTCATCTAGCGTTATAAACATAATGATTCTAACTTTTCATCATAACCTAGCAATTCCCAATTTGTCATTAACATGATAGGTATATTAACATCACAGGCATAGTTTCATTAACATCATAGACATGGTTTAATTAGCATCATAGGCATGGTTTAATCAACATAAAGATTTCAATAAACATAGTGATTCCATGGACATGTATTAGTCCAACTTGCCATACAATTAAGCCCAAGTGATTCATAACCACATCAAAATCATGATAAGTTTAACTTGCAACATTGACATAGCAGTATTTCCAAATTATGATTCAAAGTTAAACAATATAAACATGGATTAATAATAGTTCCTAAATCCGGTTTCAATTCATAGCATGTCCATGTTATTTTAGCGTTTTTGCCTAAAAAGTGACATAGAACTTACAATATGAAGCAAGTAATACAAATCAAAATTTCAAAACAAATAGCCCCAAATTCGTTGTCTAAAGCGTCGTAGTTGTTGTAGCTTCTAGTTGTAGCCTTCAAGAATCGTCCTTCGTCTTCTATAATTTTGTTCTTTGTATTTTTAATTTAGAATTCTAGGTTTAATGGCGGTTGCATGAGGCTAAAATGAAATAGTATGATTTAAGCTAGGTTTTATGGTCTTTTTATAGTGTTTAGAATTAGTTTTAGCCATAGGATAAACCCTAGGATAGATCTGAGCCATCTAAAATCGTCACAAGCCCCCAAAACAAGACCCAGGAGCCAAAACAGGTGCACCAGGCCGACCTGGCCGACCAGGGAGGTCGACCCCCAGGTCGACACCCAGGTCGACTCCCCAGTCGACCTGGGGGGGAGGTCGACCCCCAGGTCAACTCTAGTGTCGACCTGGTTGGGGGGGTGGTCGACCCTAGTGTCGACTCCCCTGTCGACCTGTCTGGGCGGGATTTTTCCCGCCTACCCTGAATTCTGAAAATTTGAATCTGTTTTTGAATTTGATTTTTTCGTGAAACTTTGCGAGGCCATATCTTGATCATACAAACTCCGATTTACGAAATTTCGGACTCTATTTCGTGTATTTTTTCGAGACGAACGCAATGGCGCAACCCGTTTTCCTTGATTCATATTTTAACATTTAATTCTGCCTTGATTCTTGTCTTAATATGTTGTTAATATTCGGGTTGTTACATTCTCCCCTCCTTTAAGGATTTCGCCCTCGAAATCTCCAAGTTAGGAAGAACGTATCCTACCATCCATCATCCATCTACTCAAAACATCATCCACAAGCAACCATGGTCCTTAAAAGACTTCTAATATTTTATGAACACATGCAAAGAGTGTGTGTATATGTTCCTTAGCTAATGCCAATGATCATGCCTGATTGATCTTCTAAATGCAAAATATGTTTAGTGAAATGAATCCAATATGTATGCAAATTTTTCCTATTATAATTCATAATTTCTACATGAGTGCTCAAACATTCCATCATATGCAACAACCAAATGATAGCACAACCAAGTTTCCAAAATAAACACTCATGCATATGCAACATGAAAATGTGTCTGAGCCGATCTAGTGCCTAATGTGTATTCATGCATCCACGAGCAACCACTTGCGACCACTTGCAACCATTTCGCAATCATAACATGTTTCAGTTACATGTTTACATCCAAAAAGATTCTACCTATGGTTCTCAAGATAGGATCGAGGAGAGAAACAAGATAAAACAAAGCATCTAGAAAAAGAAGTTAACGATGTACCCCCAGAAGGTCCGGTCTGCTTCTTAGGGCAGTCCTTGTTGATGTGTCCAGTCTCCCCACAATGAAAACATTCACCTTGCTTTCTCTTCCTCTTTCTACAATCCTTGGCTATGTGCCCTTCCGTACCACAGAAATTGCATTTCCTTTTATCACATGAGTTGTCGTTCTTGCCTTCTTTCTCAGAGTCTACCTTCTTATTCTGAGAATCGTTGGGCTTGACCTCTTTCTTGCCCTTCTTATCTTCCTCATACAGTAGGGCCATATCCACCAAGCTTTCAAAGGTCGCCCCCATGGGCACATGAGTCATGGCCAAACCATGTAGTGGCTCGTTCAAGCCTCGTGCAAAACGTAGCGCCTTTTTCTGAGGAGTGCTGACTAACTCCAATCCGAAGCGAGCAAGCTGATTGAAACGGTTCACGTATTCTTTAACTGTCATATTTCCTTGTTTAAGGGCCAGCAACCATTCCATTTGGAGACTCTCCTCTGCCGATGACAAGAACTTAAGCCCAAATCTCCCTCTAAAGTCCGCCCAAGTCTCAATGGGCCTAGTAGCGTTGGTGACTTCCCACCAATAAGAAGCTTCCTCTTTCATGAACCACGCTGCCAACTGTACTTTCCTATTGTCCTCTACCTCAAAGATAACAAACAAGTCTTCGGTTTCCTTCAACCAATTCCGTGCCTCAACAAAAGTCTCAGTTCCTAGGAAATCCTTTCCGCCCATGGCCTTAAAGTCCTTGCAAATCTTTGAAAAAGCGGTTTCTCGCGGAGGTTGAGGAGGATGAGGAGGATTGGCTGGGCCTGCCACATTAGCCCGAGCCTCGAGGAAACGACGGAACCAAGTGGGTATATTGACACCCTCGGGAAGATTAAGATCGTCGGCCATGATAAGCTGAAAACGAAAAAGGGAAAAGATTCAAACGAGGAAACAAAGATTGTGCAAATGGCTTTTTGGGGAATAGCCTTTTAAAATAAACCAACTTTTCTTGAAAAGTGCTTCTTTGTAAATGGTTTTTCAAAAGGTTTTCAAAACTCTTGCCCAGCCTTGGTAACCTTCTGCTCTGATACCAAATGTAACACCCCACCTCCGCTAGAATCACTCACAAAGGGAATGCTCTAGTTTTGAAGGGGTATTATCGAGATAACATCACAGAATTATCACAAGACAGAACATAAATAAATAATTAAGTAAACAACGGAAGAATTTATGAGTAAAACAGAACTTCCTTTTATTCCAAAATAAAACATGTCTCTTACAAACATTTCAGATAACAACTTCCTTACAACTGTCTTGTAATAATAGCCAAAGAAGCAATGACTTAAAAACAGAAAAACAGCTTATTCCCCAAGTGCAGTAAAAAGAAGCAGCCATAGCAAACCGTACGTGCTGAGCCAAAGCAAGTGATATCCAGGCTAAGAGCTAGTGTTTCCTCCCTGAGAACCTGGGGGGGAAACGAAAGAAAAAGAGGCGAAAGGAAAAGGGTCAGTCATAAAGACTGAGTAAATTCTAGTGACTTTCAGTGTAAAGACGGTTAAAACATCATGTCATGTATGAACTGGAACTAAACTTGAGAATGGTGTCAAGGTGGACAAGATAGACTAAGGTGATCATGATAAGTCAAGACAAGTCAAATAAAGCATCACATGTTCAAGATTCGTTGCATCGACCGTACTAGTATACTAAGCCCATGTCACTAGTTAATCACGAAATAAATCCCACGGCCCAATATCATGAAATGACCCTGAAACGGGGTCTGACCTAAGTACGGGGTCCTACGGAGCGATTATCTAGTCGATCGGCTCCCTATAAGTTCTAGCTCGTCAAGTGTCTGTGTCATACGGCTAATCACGAATGTAGTCACCTGTGCTGGGTCCACCTTCGGGTGTATCAGCCCTAGGGTGTCAACCCCTGACACGATTCAAGATGCACAGATAAATCTATGGATACCCAGTGTTTGCCCCGGAATACGTGCACGACCGTAGTCCACCAAGCCCACACTGGCGTACCCCACTGCCGTCGTTCACCTCTTACAATCAGCCCAGTAATCGTGCCCCACCCGGCCTAGCCCCAGGGTACCTTGATACATCTAAAGGGTTACTGCTGAAAAGGGTCGTGTCTAGGGTTTCGCCAACAGATTAGGTCATGTAATTTGTGACGTAACCCGCCTAACCGATTAAGTCACGTAATTCGTGAATTAATCCTTTTCCAGTCTAGTCATGTCAAGATGGTTAAGTATGTCATTTTAATTCGTGACTTAACCCGCTTACGTATCATGTCAAGTTGGCTAAGTGTTGTCGTTTCAAGTTCATGACTTAGCCCTACAAATCGTGTTCAAGTTGGTTAAGTTGTCTTTTCATGTTCATGACTTAACCCTAATTGGCATTAATTGATTCGTTAATGCACTGAACCACTCACATTGGATCCTATTGTTCGTAGCCACTGGATTTGCCGGGCGGTTCCGGGCAGGTTTACGCTACGAACTCAACCCAACCTCGGGTTTCGAGCGCGATACGACCAACTACCCACATTGGATCCTATTGTTTGTAGCAACTGGATTTGCCGGGCGGTTCCAGGCAGATTTACACTACAAACTCAACCCAACCTCGAGTTGGCCACTTTCTTGTTTTCTAAAGTCATGCCCATGTTCTTATCAAATTCATGCTATTTTCATAGCATGTTCATATGTCAATTTCGTGCCCAACTAAGGCATGTTTCAAGTCAAGTTATGGCATGTTCAAGTCAAGTTTTCTTGCCATATTTCATGTTCTACTTATGCCAAATTTCACGATTTATGATTATAATTAACTCAAGTTTTGCCTATTCTACCCAATCGTATCCCCAACGGATATAAACTTACTTCGTTCACAGGCATAAACAATTCAAGAGATCAAGGGGAATAACACCAGACATGTGATAGGCATATGTGACAATTCCAACATCACTTGCATAATAAACAGGCTATAACATATCACATGGTTTCAATACTAGCATGATGATAACTTGGCATAGTAATGGTTCCAACTTAGTTTAACATGATGAATTCAACTTTACATCATAGGCATAATAATCATTGCGGGCATAATAATAATTTTATTACAAACAGGAAACATTAAAGGCATGGTAATTCTAATAGACATAGTGGAATCCAATTTAGCATTTTTAACATAATGATTCTCATCTAGCGTTATAAACATAATGATTCTAACTTTTCATCATAACCTAGCAATTCCCAATTTGTCATTAACATGATAGGTATATTAACATCACATGCATAGTTTCATTAACATCACAGACATGGTTTAATTAGCGTCATAGGATTGGTTTAATCAACATAAAGATTTCAATAAACATAGTGATTCCATGGAAATGTATTAGTCCAACTTGCCATACAATTAAGCCCAAGTGATTCATAACCACATCAAAATCATGATAAGTTTAACTTGCAACATTGACATACCAGTATTTCCAAATTATGATTCAAAGTTAAACAATATAAACATGGATTAATAATAGTTCCTAAATCCGGTTTCAATTCATAGCATGTCCATGTTATTTTAGCGTTTTTGCCTAAAAAGTGACATCGAACAAACAATATGAAGCAAGTAATCCAAATCAAAATTTCAAATCAAATAGCCCCAAATCCGTTGTCTAAAGCGTCGTAGTTGTTGTAGCTTCTAGTTGTAGCCTTCAAGAATCATCCTTCGTCTTCTATAATTTTGTTCTTTGTATTTTTAATTTAGAGTTCTAGGTTTAATGGCGGCTGCATGAGGCTAAAATGAAATAGTATGATTTAAGCTAGGTCTTAGGGTCTTTTTATAGTGTTTAGAATTAGTTTTAGCCATAGGATAAACCCTAGGATAGATCTGAGCCATCTAAAATCGTCACAAGCCCCCAAAACAAGACCCAGGAGCCAAAACAGGTGCACCAGGCCGACCTGGCCGACCCCCAGGTCGACACCCAGGTCAACTCCCCAGTCGACCTGGGGGGGGGGGGAGGTCGACCCCCAGGTCGACTCTAGTGTCCACCTGGTTGGGGGGGAGGTCGACCCTAGTGTCGACCCCCCTGTCGACCTGTCTGGGCGGGATTTTTCCCGCCTACCCTAAATTCTGAAAATTTGAATCTGTTTTTGAATTTGAATTTTTAGTGAAACTTTGCGAGGCCATATCTTGATCATACGAACTCCGATTTACGAAATTTCAGACTCTATTTTGCGTATTTTTCCGAGACGAACGCAATGGCGCAACCCATTTTCCTTGATTCAGATTTTAACATTTAATTCTGCCTTGATTATTGTCTTAATATGTTGTTAAAATTCGGGTTGTTACAGTTCCAGTTTTAGGAGAATCCGACGGTCGGATCTCCCGTAATACCCATTCGAAGTCAATGGTCGAAATTCGCGAACTGCCGCGGAGCGGCGCGTTCTATTCAGGCCATTATATTATATATATATATAATATATATAATATATACTTCGTCGATTTCCTTTTAAAACTTATTTTATAAATCGTTTTAAATTCGTTTTCGAAACGATTTCAACTTCATATTCAATTTCAAATCAAAATTGAATATTCCACAGCATCGATATACAAATGATAATATTTTCAAAACGTTAAATTTTGAAATCACTTCTTTTTATATATTCATTTTAAAAACGGATATAATCGATATAAATATCGTTCGCGTCAAAATGGCATCAATCTAACCAACGCGGCTTTATATATTTCAATAACTTCGTTATTCTATTCAACAAATGAATATTTTCTTCAACACATGAATATCTTGTTTTCCTATTCAACACATGAATTTTCTTTCTATTCAACACATGAATTTATATTTTCTAAATTGGAATGAATTTATATTTTCAAACTAGAAATAAAAATAAAAGTGAGGAGTTCTCACCGAAAGCTAAACCAAATGCCATGACTCTTCATATGTAGGAAATCTTTGCCGTTCTCGCCTTCTGTCACTTTCGTTGCTCGTATTCACTACATATATAAAAATCAAATTTTTACATTGTTGTTATGTATATAAAAATCACGGTTTAATAACTACGCTACATGGATAAAAATTCTATTTTATATCGCTACTATATAGATAAAAATTCTATTTTTATACCGCTGCTATATAGATAAAAATTCTATTTTTATAACGGTGTTTATATAATAAAGATTATATTTTTATATCGCCACTCATATAAAAATAACATCTTTGCTCCTTCTACATAATAAAGATCGAATTTTTAATACTTCTATAATATAAAAATCATATTTTTAATCTTCCTGTCAAATAAAAATTATATTTTTTACAACTCTAATTTCGATATAAAGATCGTATTTTTATTTCGCCACTTCATATATAAAAATCCGATTTTTACTAACCTTTCACATGTATAAAAATTCGCTTTTTACTTACTTTTCACATGTATAAAAATTTAGCTTACCTATTATAACGATTCAATCTTTTCAAAAATAAAGATCAAATCTTTTACATCATAAAAATATTAACTTTAACTAAGTAAAGCAAAAAAAACTGTTATATTATATATATATATATATATATAAAAAAAATCTAATTTCAGAAAATAAAAAAATTAAATAAACCTAAATGAAAAAGAAAACTCACTGTTCGGAGGCTGAGGGGCGCCTTCGTCTGAGGGGGTTATCGCTTGGGGGGGGGGGGAGGCGGAGGTGATAGTAGGAGGAGGCGCGGGCGAGGTGGGGTTCGGAAAGGGGGGGTTTCGCGGTTCTCGTCAGCGATTAGGGTTCTCGATCTGGAAAGGGGGAGCAGTGGAAGGCGGCCGGAGGTGCGATGAGGAGTGGGGGACCAGAGATCGGAGATGGCGCACGCCTAGGGCGGCGCGATGGCATCGGGGGGGGGGGGATTTTCTGATCGACGCGAGTTTTTTTTCTTTTTTTTCTTCTTTTCTTTTCAGTTTTGAAAATAGACCGGAGGGGCTGGAGGGTATAGGAGATGAAAAGGGAGGGATTTTTATTTAATTATTTAATTTCAAAAAGCAACTTTTGATTTCGACCTCAAAATCGAACCCAACGACTGTCGTCCATAGCTAATTACCCCTATTTCGAACACAATGGGATATGTATCGTAAGCTGATTCGATCGTTTCGATTAGTTTTCGTCAAAATCAAAATATAAATCTATATATTGAATTTGAACACACATTTCAATTTACCTGGCCCACATATAGACTCTAAAAATTCCAGAAAAATTATTTCTAGCTTCGTATTGACGATACGGTCCTAATAAAACTGATTTCGTCAAATTCTGAGACCATTTGCAAAATGGCCAATTTCCAGTCGATTAAAATCAACTTTAGCAGGTCAAACGCGTTTTCCTTCGCCACGCTCACATATTGATTCGAAAAATTATGAATTTTGGAATCTAGTAATAACTTGACATCACGGATCCAACAAAAGTGGTTACATCAAAAACCGAGGTCGTTTGCAAAATTTCCATTTTTAAGGGCCTGAATTCTATAGCGACTATTCTGAATTTTCAACTGGACATATCTTTTGATTCCCTCTATGAAATTTCGATTCTTCGGATTCATTGGAGAAATATTCTCAATTAGATTCAAATATTTTTGGTTTCACTAAAATCCGGTTTATTTTGCACCCGGTACATTCGTTTGAAATTTGAAATCGAATTTTCGAACAACCGCGCCATTTTCAATTCCTTTTATATATATAAATAAATATTTATATTCTAACGACGACGTATATAAATATATATGTTCTAATTCTATTCAAAATAAATTTCTCGTCGTTATTATTCAAAATAAATCATTTTAAATGTTCAAAATTCACCAAAATAAAAATTTTAAATTGGCTCAGATTTTCCGGGTTGTTACAATCTCCCCCCACTTAAAACTTTTCGTCCTCGAATAGGAACGAAGCCGAAAGTTGTTTCACAAATCAACTCAACTTTCATTATTTTGTTTACGGCTTAAGTTCTTCAACTTTTCAGTTTCTAAGAACTTTTCAAATTTTTCAAAAATTTGGCTAACACCCTAAATTTTTGAAAAATTTCTCCATAATCTCCCCTGCACGGGGGACTTCGGGGTGTTTCATATAGCCTCCATGGCCTTCTTCAATCGAAAAGAAAAGAAAAAGCCAAGCAGCTAGCCGATCGGCTCTTAAAATCATCCAGACCCCAAAGAAATACAATAAACATGTACCTATTTGTAGGGCAAACAATTTTATTCTTCTGCTCTAACCTCTTTGCTATGACCTATTCAATGTAAGTACATGTATATGTATGCAAATGCGACAAATTTTCAATACAATTCACTATTTGGTCCAATTTGGCTAAAGGTTCAACATTTAATTAATCAACCAATAATCAAACAACTCAACCAACAATCAATTAGCTAATTATCATTTCTGTAACACCCCGAATTTTCTATTAACACTAAAGTTGCTAAAATATTAATAAGTATGTAAGAGAGGGGATGTATCTAATATGAATATAAAAATATTAATAAGTGTGTAAGAGAGGGGATGTATCTAATATGAATATAAAAATATTAATAAGTGTGTAAGAGAGGGGATGTATCTAATATGTATATAAAAACAATAATAAGTGTGTAAAAGGGGGGGATGTATCTAATGTGTACATTGTAGAATATATATATATATATATATATATATATATATATTGCTGAGTGTTTGCTGAGTCACTTCTGACTCATTGCTGAGTCAACAAGATAAACCCCATCTTGTCTGAACGGCTGCGGTTATTTCTAGGTTAAATCTAATGGCCTAAATGCATTCTAAAATCTATAAATAAGTGGGTAGACCCTAAACCTAAATCACTTGTAAAATTAGAGAAGCTACCGTCATGCTGCTGCCATGGAGTTCAGCGTAGCCGTCACAAACTAAGAAGAGGAAGCCTAATCTACTACAACTAAATTCTACTCAACAAAACAAATCAAACCAAAGAACTCTCTCTCTCTCTCTAATTCTCTTCTTTTGTTGGTGAGTATGATGATTCTCATAAGACTATTACAAACTAATTTGACTCAGTTATGAATGGATCACAAGAAAGTGACGTGATTTGTAATTGTAAATTCTATATATTGTGGATCTCTTATTATGTTATTATGTTGTCGTATGATGTAAATTATATATGCTATGTCATGCTATGTTGTAAATTCTCTTATGCTATGTCGTGCTATGTTGAGAATCATGTCAAGCTATGTTATACTATCATACTATGCCATGTTATAAATCATGCTATATTATGTTGAAAAATCATGATGTTGTTGGATCATGCTTAAAGTTATGTTTTTTTTTTCTTAATTTAAATGGATCTTGTTTATGGGAATTTGCCTATTAGGTTAGGTGTACCCATAAACTTGAAACTATAATTAAATAAAACTTGAATATGGGAATTTGCCTATTGAGTTAGGTGTACCCATATAAAACCATGTTGTTAAAAAATTAGATGATGTTGATTCACACATGTTCATATGTAAGTTTATGAAAATTGATTGAGATTATATTAGGTGAATTTTGAACAAGTTGACACCTTTTAGATCCATGACATGTATAATCTATGCAAGTTGGACATATGCAAGTTTCACCCCTTATTATGATTCATTTGGTCACATATACATGTTGTTATTATGATAATCTCTTTTATGCTATGAGTTAGGCTATTCGAGTCTAACATATATTTTGCGAATAAACGTTCAAACGTGGGGTAGGGGTAATATTAGGAATTAATAAATTGGGTGCAATTTTGTAAGATGTTGCATACCATGAATGAATGTCCATAATTGAGTCAATTATGGACATTGTTAAAAATTGGAAGTAATTAATAATTCAAGTAGGGAATTATTAAAATTGGGGGAAAGTGGATTATTATTAATAATCAATGCTTAGGACACGAGGTTGGACCCGTTTGTGATGTAAACCTGCCCGGACCCGCCCGGCAAATCCAGTAGTCACAAATGTCGGCCCAATGTGAGAGGTCCTAGGCCCAAACTAAAGCATAACAGTTGTAAAGACACGAGGTTAGACTCTTTTATGGTGTAAGACTGCCCGGACCCGCCCGGCAAATCCAGCTACCATAAATGCCAGTCTAATGTGAGAGGTCTTTATGAGGTTATGGCCTTAATGAACTAAGAAATACTTAACCAGATAATCATGTAAGGTGGGACATGGGGGTTAAGTAGGTGCCTTGGCTGGCATGAGGAATCTGGTGGTTGCCTTTAGAGGCATTTGAAATACGATTAGACTTAACTAAACACACATGTAAATGAACATGACTAAGTGGGTTAAGTGGGATGGACTAATGGGGACAAGCTTAGGTGGAATGCTTGTGGTAAATAGTTGGGGCCCATTTCAACCAGTATCCCAAAACGTATCTTTGTGGGCTCGACCCAAGTCGAGGACGGGACACGCATACTAGGTTTGACTATAAGAGGCCAAAACAGGGAGCGGTGGCAACGCAAGTCCAACGGGTTTCATATGCGTGTGTGGACCCGGGCTGGTAGGTAAGACGTTGTTGCATCGTGTAGGTATAAGCCGTGCATGTCCGTTGTATCAGGTTGCCACTTTAGGGGAGTGATACACCCCACTGTGGGGCCAGCACGGGTATCTACGAGTTAGGGAGCCGATCGAATAATGGGAAGTAGGGTACACCTAGTGGAGATAGGGGCAGGCGGCACCTATGTAGTCAGCTAGGGGTACGTAAAGCCATTGGGAAAGTTTCTAAGTGAAGCTAAGTGGGATGAATCTTTAGGGTGACTGGTGTGGTGCAGTATAGTGTTTATCCTTTAGTATTTTGGAGCGCCTATAACGTTGCCTTTAGCGATTGTCTATGTCCTTAATCTGCTCTTCATAGACATTTTCTTGTTTTCCAACTTATGCCTTAGTCCAGTTATTTTGGTAATAGTATTGTAGAATTATCATATTCACCAGACTTTATGTCTGACCCCCTCTTTTCCATCCTTTTTCTCCCTTCAGGTCCGCAGGTTGGGCCAAGTTCTAGTGGAGTCTAGTTGGATCGCTTATCTTCTGGAAAGCTTGGACTGCTGAAGTAAAGTCCAACTTGTTATCTTTCTTTTTAATGGCTATTCATGTAATGGGATTATGTACTTGTTTTATTAAGATAGATATTGTACTTGACATTGAATATGGTGTTATGATGTAATCAAACATGTTTTGACTTCTGCTACAATGAAATAAAGTTTTTGAATTTCCAAGTACTATTTTATATCTGTCTTGTTGAAATTTTACTGTTCTATATTCACTTAAAACCTCCATGGAAGTTAATGCATTCCCTTTGTGAGTGACATTAATGGACGTGGGGTGTTACACGTGGTATCAGAGCATAAGGTTACCAGAACAGATAAAAAAAATTTTTAGAAAAATATTTTTTTTCTAAAGTATTTTTGGAAGAAGTGCTTTCAAAAAAAAACATGTTATTTAAAGAGAGTTTTTATGAAAAACATAATCCCAAATAGCCACATCCTTATCTTTATCTTTCGAATTCTCCATTTTGAATCTTTCCTTTTTCGTTTCAGCATGGCTGAAGATCTTAATCTCCCAGAAGGTGTGACGATTCCAGGGTGGTTTAGGAGATACTTGGAGGCTAGGGCCACCACTGCAGGCCCAGCGGATACTCCTCCACCCCTAGTTGCACCCATTCCTCCTCCTCCTCCTCCTCGTGTTGACACTTTTGCAAAGACGTGCAAGGAATTCAAGGCTATGGGAGGAAAAACTTTTCAAGGGACTGAGACATTTGTGGAGGCCAGAGATTGGCTTAAGGAGACTGAGGAATTGTTGGATATCTTTGAAGTGGAAGATGGGAGGAAAGTCCGTTTAGCTGCTTGGTTAATGAAGGGAGAGGCCTCGTTTTGGTGGGAGGTCACTAACGGGGAACGTCCAGTTGATTCATGGGCGGATTTCAGACGAAGGTTTGAGGCAAAGTTTCTTTCAAGGGCAGAGGAGAACTTAAATATGGAAAAATTCCTGGCACTAAAGCAAGGGAGCTCCTCAGTAAAGGAATATGTCAATAAATTTAATCAGTTAGCAAGGTTTGGCTTGGAGTTGGTGAACACGCCAGAGAAGAAAGCTTTGAGGTTCGTTAGAGGCTTGAATGAACCGTTGCAAGGGTTGGCTATGACCCACATCCCTATGGGAGCCACCTTTGAAAAGCTAGTAGAAATGGCACTTATGCATGAGGATAAGGCAGTTGAAAAGAAAGGGGATCAGAAGAAACCCCAACCGCAAAATAAGAAGGGTGGTAAAAACAATAATGGCAAAGGGAAGAAAAAAATGCTACAATTGTGGGACGCCTGGCCATCTCAGCAAAGATTGTAGAAAGAAAAAGAAGACTGGTTGTTTTCATTGTGGAGATGCGGGACATTTAGTGAAGGACTGTCCAAAGAAGGGGCAGAGGGCAGGGTCTACCTCGGGAGGACAGGTGTAGGCTCTTATGGCACCAGGGCAGGCAAGGGGGCAAGTTCAGGCTATTGCGGCCCCACCGCTGCAAGAAAGAGGTAGAACAATTTCTGTTGAAAGCTTAGTTTTTCTGTTTGATCATCCTGTTCGTACCTTATTCGATTCTGGCGCATCTCATTCGTTTATCTCTGCATCATTAGTTGAATCACTGCACTTGAACACCAGTTTAGTAGAAGATCCCTTGGTCGTTTCAGATCCAATTGGGGGTTCGGCTCATTTGACCATGATATGTTTGGATTTGAAAGTCTCTATACTTAGCGTTGAATTTAGATGTGATGCTTATGTATTGGGCTTCACGGGCTATGGGCTAATTTTAGGAATGGATTGGTTGTCTAGAAATAGGGCCATTCTTGATTGTGAAAGGAGAGTAGTTAGGCTTGTGACTCGCCTTGGTAATGCTCTCGACATCTTTTGTAATCCCATAAATTCCGTTATGCTAAGTTATCTTGAATCGCTTGACGCGTCTGTAGAGAACCTGCGATCGGTAGAAGTGGTCCGGGAATATCCGGATGTGTTTGAGGAGGTGAAGGGCTTACCTCCAAAGCGGGAGATAGACTTTCGAATTTATCTTGTGGATAATGCTAAACCCGTATCTTTGCCAGTGCGCCACATGGCTCCTCGTGAAAGGAGGGAACTCAATAAGCAAGTAAAGGAGTTGCTTGAGAAGGGGTTCATAAGACGTAGTATATCGGAGTGGGGTGCTCCAGTAGTTTTTGCCACAAAGGCGGATGGGTCTCTTAGACTTTGTATGGACTATAGAGAACTAAACAAGCTTACTAAAAAGAACCGACACCCACTGCCGAGGATTGACGATCTCTTTGATTAGTTAGTTGGCGCCTCAGTGTTTTCGCAGTTGGACTTAGCCACTGGCTTTCATCAACTGAGAGTGGCTGAGGATAGTATAGATAAGACTGCTTTTAGGACTCCTGACGGATTCTATGAATGGCTAGTGATGCCCTTTGGTTTGACAAACGCCCCTGCATATTTTGTTGATTTGATGAGTAGGGTGTTTAGGGAATACCTTAACAAATTCGTGGTAGTCTTTGTGGATGACATCTTAGTCTTTTCTAAGAATAAAGAAGAGAACTCCCTACATCTTAGGGAAGTGTTGGAAACCCTTCGAGCGCATAACCTTAAGGCAAAATTTTTGTCACTTCTGGAGGAAGGAAGTACGGTTCTTAGGGCACGTGGTTTCCAAAGAAGGGATAGCAGTGGATCCCGCAAAGGTGGTGGCCATCCAAGATTGGAAGGTCCCTAAAAATGCAACCGAAGTAAGAAGTTTCTTGGGGTTGGCTGGCTATTTTAGGAAGTTTATCAAAGACTTCGCAAAAATATCAGCTCCATTAACACGGTTAACGAAGAAGAACCTGGTTTTTACGTGGGACAAAGATTGCGATGATGCGTTCCAACGTTTAAAGAGAGCCTTAACTTCAGCCCCAGTCTTAGTGCTGCCAGACGGGAATAAACCGTTTACCATCTATACTGATGCTTGTGGGATGGGACTTGGCGCGGTCCTCATGCAAGAGGGAAGAGTAATAGCCTATGGTGGAAGGCAGTTGAGGGTTCATGAAAAGAATTACCCCACGCATGACTTAGAGCTAGCCGCAATTGTTTTCGCGCTTAAGTCTTGGCGTCACTATCTTCTTGGTGAGAAATTCGAACTGTTCACTGACCACAAATCATTAAAATACTTATTCTCTCAGAAGGATTTGAATTTAAGGAAGCAACGGTGGATGGAATTCTTAGCCTCCTACGATTTTGAAATAGCATATACCCCGGGCAAGGGTAACGTGGTGGCAGACGCCTTAAGTAGGAAAAGGTTGTCCTTGAGTCCGTTGTTTGTTGAACGACAAAGCTTAGAATTCATCTCTATGTTTGACTTTAGACCCTCCGTTGACTTAGTACCCGGTCTGTTAGCATCCTTGGAGGTTAGACCTACACTTCTAGGACGGGTTGGTGAGGCACAGCGAGACGACCCACAGTTGGTTGAGATAGTAGAAAAGCTCAAAGGGGGGGAGTCATCAAGCCATCTTCGTAGGTATACCCTAGACGATAAGGGTTGGTTACGAAGGGATAATAGACTTTGTGTACCCCAAGACGAAGACTTAAGGAAGGCCATTCTTGATGATGCTCATCGCTCAAAAATGACCATTCATCCCGGCGGGGATAAGATGTACAAAGATATGAAGCGGGTTTTCTTTTGGGCCGGTATGAAAAAGGAGGTGGCCGAGTACGTCGCTAGATGCTTGGTGTGCCAACGAGTTAAAGCAGAACAAAAGAAACCCGGTGGGTTGCTTCACCCATTAGAAGTTCCACTATGGAAATGGGAAAGCATCTCAATGGATTTTGTGGATGGATTACCAAGATCAAGGAAGGGTAACACGGGGATTTGGGTTATAGTAGATAGACTTACTAAAAGCGCCCATTTTATTCCCGTAAAAAGTAAGAGGACTGCTCCGTGGTTGGCTTCTGTATACATTAAGGAGATAGTTCGTTTGCACGGTATTCCTTCTAGTATAGTAAGCGACCGTGACCCCATCTTTACTAGCGAATTTTGGAAGAGTTTACAAGAGGTGGTAGGGACTCAGCTATGTTTGAGCACCGCATATCATCCTCAGACAGACGGCCAGACCGAGAGGGTGAATCGCATTCTAGAGGATCTTTTAAGGCTTTGTATCCTAGACTTTGGGGGTACATGGGAAGAGCACCTTCCGTTAGTAGAATTCGCATATAATAATAGCTTTCAGTCTAGTATTGGCATGGCACCTTTCGAAGCTCTTTATGGAAGGCCTTGCCGTTCGCCTACATGTTGGTGGGAATCTACCGATAAAATCCTACTTGGGCCCGATATGGTTAGGGAAACCTCGGAGAAGATTGAGTTGATTCGAAGGAGGATGAAAGCAGCACAAGATAGGCAAAAATCGTATGCTGATAAGAGGAGGACAGATCTTGAGTTTGACATTGGGGACATGGTTTTTATCAAAGTATCTCCGTTACAGAATGTTGTTCGCTTTGGGTCCGTGGGGAAATTAGCACCAAGGTTTGTAGGGCCGTTTCCGGTAAAAAACAGGATTGGGAAGATGGCATATAGGGTGGAGTTGCCTGAGAAACTTAGTGGAGTACACGACGTATTCCATGTATCACATTTGAGGAAGTGTTTGCACAAGACCGCGGAGGTGGTAGAGCCGAGCTTGCTTAAAGAGGTGGAAATAGAGCATGATGCAACAATCAGACGAGCTCCTACATGCATTCTTGGGTCGGAGATCAAAAAGTTGAGGAATCGAGAGGTCAGACTAGTTAAAGTGCAATGGGGAAATGATGAGAGCAACGCAACTTGGGAGACAGAAGAGAAGATGCGTTCGTTGTACCCTTTTCTTTTTGAGGGTATGTCTTTTAATTTCTCCTTTATCGCTTAGCTTATCTTATCTTATCTTTAGGATGTCCTCTCATTAGTATCTTTGACCTTTAGTTAGGATAATCCTATGGTTGAAACATGTGTTTGAGACATGTTATGTATGATGGATGCAAAATGGATACAAGTGTTTGCTAGTGGTTGCTCGTGGATGCATATACACACACACTTTAGGCACTAGATCGGCTCAGTCACTACATATTGCATATTGCATATATATGGATGTATTTAGTAAAATGGATGAACGATGGTTGTATTATCATGTGGATGATGCATTCAGATGATGGTTGTGCACGCATATAGAAGTATTATGTAGCATTAAGAATCTTTTGCATACATAATGGATGCATGGCACGATCATAGTTGCATTAAGGAGGTCAACTAAATCAGTGGACCGCCTGATTTTGGATTAGATACGGACATATACACACACTGTGCATTTAAACATGAAAGCAATAGAAGTCTGTAAGGACAATGGATGCCTGTGTATGATGGATGAGTAGATGGACGTTTGGATGGTAGGATATACATTCTTCCAGACTTGAAGATTTCGGGGACGAAATCCTAAAAGGAGGGGAGAATGTAACACCCCGAATTTTCTATTAACACTAAAGTTGCTAAAATATTAATAAGTGTGTAAGAGAGGGGATGTATCTAATATGAATATAAAAATATTAATAAGTGTGTAAGAGAGGGGATGTATCTAATATGAATATAAAAATATTAATAAGTGTGTAAGAGAGGGGATGTATCTAATATGTATATAAAAACAATAATAAGTGTGTAAAAGGGGGGGATGTATCTAATGTGTACATTGTAGAATATATATATATATATATATATTGCTGAGTGTTTGCTGAGTCACTTCTGACTCATTGCTGAGTCAACAAGATAAACCCCATCTTGTCTGAACGGCTGCGGTTATTTCTAGGTTAAATCTAATGGCCTAAATGCATTCTAAAATCTATAAATAAGTGGGTAGACCCTAAACCTAAATCACTTGTAAAATTAGAGAATCTACCGTCATGCTGCTGCCATGGAGTTCAGCGTAGCCGTCACAAACTAAGAAGAGGAAGCCTAATCTACTACAACTAAATTCTACTCAACAAAACAAATCAAACCAAAGAACTCTCTCTCTAATTCTCTTCTTTTGTTGGTGAGTATGATGATTCTCACAAGACTATTACAAACTAATTTGACTCAGTTATGAATGGATCACAAGAAAGTGACGTGATTTGTAATTGTAAATTCTATATATTGTGGATCTCTTATTATGTTATTATGTTGTCGTATGATGTAAATTATATATGCTATGTCATGCTATGTTGTAAATTCTCTTATGCTATGTCATGCTATGTTGAGAATCATGTCAAGCTATGTTATACTATCATACTATGCCATGTTATAAATCATGCTATATTATGTTGAAAAATCATGATGTTGTTGGATCATGCTTAAAGTTATGTTTTTTTTCTTAATTTAAATGGATCTTGTTTATGGGAATTTTCCTATTAGGTTAGGTGTACCCATAAACTTGAAACTATAATTAAATAAAACTTGAATATGGGAATTTGCCTATTGAGTTAGGTGTACCCATATAAAACCATGTTGTTAAAAAATTAGATGATGTTGATTCACACATGTTCATATGTAAGTTTATGAAAATTGATTGAGATTATATTAGGTGAATTTTGAACAAGTTGACACCTTTTAGATCCATGACATGTATAATCTATGCAAGTTGGACATATGCAAGTTTCACCCCTTATTATGATTCATTTGGTCACATATACATGTTGTTATTATGATAATCTCTTTTATGCTATGAGTTAGGCTATTCGAGTCTAACATATATTTTGCGAATAAACGTTCAAACGTGGGGTAGGGGTAATATTAGGAATTAATAAATTGGGTGCAATTTTGTAAGATGTTGCATACCATGAATGAATGTCCATAATTGAGTCAATTATGGACATTGTTAAAAATTGGAAGTAATTAATAATTCTAGTAGGGAATTATTAAAATTGGGGGAAAGTGGATTATTATTAATAATCAATGCTTAGGACACGAGGTTGGACCCGTTTGTGATGTAAACCTGCCCGGACCCGCCCGGCAAATCCAGTAGTCACAAATGTCGGCCCAATGTGAGAGGTCCTAGGCCCAAACTAAAGCATAACAGTTGTAAAGACACGAGGTTAGACTCTTTTATGGTGTAAGACTGCCCGGACCCGCCCGGCAAATCCAGCTGCCATAAATGCCAGTCTAATGTGAGAGGTCTTTATGAGGTTATGGCCTTAATGAACTAAGAAATACTTAACCAGATAATCATGTAAGGTGGGACATGGGGTTAAGTAGGTGCCTTGGGTGGCATGAGGAATCTGGTGGTTGCCTTTAGAGGCATTTGAAATACGATTAGACTTAACCAAACACACATGTAAATGAACATGACTAAGTGGGTTAAGTGGGATGGACTAATGGGGACAAGCTTAGGTGGAATGCTTGTGGTAAATAGTGGGGGCCCATTTCAACCAGTATCCCAAAACGTATCTTTGTGGGATCGATCCAAGTCGAGGACGGGACACGCATACTGGGTTTGACTATAAGAGGCCAAAACAGGGAGCGGTGGCAACGCAAGTCCAACGGGTTTCATATGTGTGTGTGGACCCGGGCTGGTAGGTAAGACGTTGTTGCATCGTGTAGGTATAAGCCGTGCATGTCCGTTGTATCAGGTTGCCACTTTAGGGGAGTGATACACCCCACTGTGGGGCCAGCACGGGTATCTACGAGTTAGGGAGCCGATCGAATAATGGGAAGTAGGGTACACCTAGTGGAGATAGGGGCAGGCGGCACCTATGTAGTCAGCTAGGGGTACGTAAAGCCATTGGGAAAGTTTCTAAGTGAAGCTAAGTGGGATGAATCTTTAGGGTGACTGGTGTGGTGTAGTATAGTGTTTATCCTTTAGTATTTAGGAGCGCCTATAACGTTGCCTTTAGCGATTGTCTATGTCTTTAATCTGCTCTTCATAGACATTTTCTTGTTTTCCAGCTTATGCCTTAGTCCAGTTATTTTGGTAATAGTATTGTAGAATTATCATATTCACCAGACTTTATGTCTGACCCCCTCTTTTCCATCCTTTTTCTCCCTTCAGGTCCGCAGGTTGGGCCAAGTTCTAGTGGAGTCTAGTTGGATCGCTTATCTTCTGGAAAGCTTGGACTGCTGAAGTAAAGTCCAACTTGTTATCTTTCTTTTTAATGGCTATTCATGTAATGGGATTATGTACTTGTTTTATCAAGATAGATATTGTACTTGACATTGAATATGGTGTTATGATGTAATCAAACATGTTTTGACTTCTGCTACAATGAAATAAAGTTTTTGAATTTCCAAGTACTATTTTATATCTGTCTTGTTGAAATTTTACTGTTCTATATTCACTTAAAACCTCCATGGAAGTTAATGCATTCCCTTTGTGAGTGACATTAATGGACGTGGGGTGTTACAATTTCAATCACATAACTTTGATATATAGTCTAAAAATCAGATTTTTGATGCCAAATCACAACAGTAGGTCCTATCTAATTCTGGTTCTCACACTAGTCAATTGGAAATATATAGAAATCTCACTTTCGAAACTCGAACAAAAACACTGATGACGAGATCTCAATCATCAGTATCTTCCTCGGGCAACTAGAGTGTGATACTATATCTATCCAGTATATTAAGACTTCAAATACACGCGTATCAAACGTATACGCAAAATCTTTATATACTGGATTGTCCAAATTCAATATAAATTAATTAATCAAATACGAATAATTGTTTAAATTTTCAAAACAAAAATTGTTTTCATTTTAAAAATATACTCTTCACACTCGTTCTAGGATACTACTGATCCCATCTCTAACGAGTCATTCCCATTGGATATTACTAATCCAATTTCTGATGAATTCTTTCATTTAGTTCCAACGTATCTTGTTCTCCGAGCTCTGTAAACCAAAGCTCTAATACCAAAATGAAGCGACACGAACTTCCCCGGTCTCCGAAGAGAAGAGAAAGAGCGAATTATTTTGAGGACAAGACACAAAAGAATGCAGACGAAAGAACATTTCATTTCTTATTACAAAAATTCTATTGGAATACAAGAATATACAGAGTATGTATAAATATTACACAGAAAAATATCAGAGATTTAAATTACATTTAAATACATCGCAGCGGAAAATAATACAAAACACAACTGAAGGAGATATATTGATACAGAGCTTTCCGGATATCATTCCAGCTGTAAACCAGGTTCCTGTGAATATAAATCTGCAAAACCAAAACTACTAGCTGCCCGTGTCAAAATAAGGGCACCCAGAGTTTAGGTTAAAACAATAAACTCCAGGTCAGTCATGGGACTGGTGTGAGAACTAAAACAGTTATTAATCTTTATTTTTAAACTTAGGTAAATCAAGGGACCACGTCGTATAACACGGAACGGGTTTCCACCCAAGAGTACCAGTGCATAAAACAATACCGCAATGCTAAATAAAGAAAAATGAAGCTATTATAAGACCCAGGTCCCATCACACAATGCAACACAAGCTGGAGGATAGGGTTTTACCTTATAATAGCCAAAGAATTCTTGGTACGTTTAAAAATAGATTATTTTGATATTACTAGAAGTATATAGTGTCAAAACATTTTCAATCATAAATATCAATCATAGACGACATGTGTACCATATATCATGTCGCCATACTAGGCTCTACAATCAAAATCGCAAAGTCACGTATTTGGAAATTGGATTTCCATTTATGAACCGAGGCAAAAGATTGTCCTCTACCGATTCGAGACGCTCTAGCCCGCCCCTCAGGTCAGAGCTCGAGTGACCTTTGGATCGTCAGGGCCGGTCCACCGATGTGAATTAAAATGCCTGAGCACTGTGTTTCCCCACCCTTTGGGGGTGTCAATGAATCCAATGACTTCATCGGTCCCGGATCGACCAATATATCTGAGGCGACTCGCAACAGCAACAACCACATAAGTCAAACTCATCAGAGCGTGTAAAACCACTGACGCCACTTCTAGCTAGAAGGAAACGCATGCCCTCTCTGAAGTCCTTCTCCCATTTCTGGTTCACAACTGGGGTGTGAGGCTCGCGAATCAACGTTACACAAAGCTGTGCCACACAGGCGATGCTTTGACCATCAACCGCAAGACTTTGCTTTTCAACAGAAGCCTTGATCATTTGCCACTTAGGTATGCCACACAGGAAATTCACTCCATGCGTTTGATATCCATCAATATATAACCCCTGAGCTCGTGCATCTCAGAGAAGGGCATTAAGCAAGAGAATAAATTCTCTGCTGCCAAACAGATATATATTTAATAGAAATCAATCACACAGAATAAAATCCAATGTCAGACACATAGTCCATTTACAAGTCCGTTCTGGGTCTGAACGAAACCGGAGGCACCTTGTACCTCGCATATCCATGATCTCCAAGTACGTCTGGACGATCACCAACTGGTTCCCTCCACTTGGGTGTACGGACCAATCAAGACCATCAGTAATCACTCAAACAACGTGAAGACCTCCGGTCTTCAACCACCGTCTTCATCTTTGACTAATCGTCGAATCAGTTATTCAGAATGGGATAAACCCGGTCTTTCTGAATAACTCGCGTATATAATAAACAAGTGTTACACAAACACAATATACGCCTCATTCCAATTCAGAATATGCTTTTCTTCAAATATTCTTACACTTTGGGAAAGGTTCCCATTAATTTTATCAAAGATAAATTCTTTAAAAATTTTCTTTAATCTTCTTTGAATATCAATTCAAACTTGTCGGGATTAGCGAACCACACCGAAGTAATCATTTATTTAAATTTCCCAATCCCAGCCTATTCATCCCATGAAGTAAAACCGGTAATACTTCATATCTAACACCATGGTGTTATCGGTAAATTCAATTACCATTTCACGTTCAAATCTAATTGAATATTTAACTATCGCCTGGAGCAAAACTAGTGATACCCCATTATCGATCATTTCAATCTAATTAAAGATTCATTAAAACTCCACTTGGTTTTAATCTTCCCAAAAATCAATATTAATGATTGTTTAACTTGGGAAAATCACATCCTGTCTTTAACTAGGTTAAAGAGCCAATGTCATTTAAAACATGGTTCACTATAAACCCAAAATCACATTCTATTAATTATCGGGTTAAAGAACAAGTGTTATTTAAAACACCGTTCACGATAAACCCAAAAATCAATTCAAATTCAATTCCAATTAAATACCATTTAATTGGTACACTTCATTAAATCTAAATAAAAAGATTTAATCTTTTTCTCCATGGGATTTAAGAACAGTGTTAATGAATACACCATTCACGACAAACCCAAATCACATTTGATACTAAATACAAGGATCTGAATAGAAAATATATCGGCTTATATCCATTATCAAATTCTACGACCAACAAATATCGTATTGGAAATAACGATACAAATATATCTTTCAAATTTCCATAACAATATCTGTATAATCCCGAAATCCAACACTGAAATATTCCAAAGATAATTTCGATTCAAATCCATTCCAATTCAATTATTGGAAATTCTGGTTATTTTCAAAACCATTTCAAATCCACTTTATTTATTTTAAAAATAAATAGAATTATAATTCTAGTTCAAAACTAGTTCATTTCGATAAAAATCAATTTTTATCTTTTCAAATATGGAGTTTTTCATCCCAATTCTTCCTAAACCATTTCTTATGATTTTACACAAATTATTTCAATTTTTAATAATTTTATCAAGGCCCGTACAGTCGATTTTCATCAACGGCCATCGAACAGCACTTACAGCGACCTTTTCCAAATTTGATTTGGACATAATTCCTAATCCAACCATTAGATTTCAAATCTCTAATATTCTTAGAAAGCTATTTTCGATACGAACCCAACGGTTCCAGTTTTAGGAGAATCCGACGGTCGGATCTCCCGTAATACCCATTCGAAGTCAATGGTCGAAATTCGCGAACTGCCGTAGCGCGGCGCGTTCTATTCAGGCTATTATATTATATATATAATATATACTTCATCGATTTCCTTTTAAAACGTATTTTATAAATCGTTTTAAATTCGTTTTCAAAACGATTTCAACTTCATATTCAATTTCGAATCAAAATTGAATATTTCAAAACGTTAAATTTTGAAATCACTTCTTTTTCTATATTCGTTTTAAAAATGAATATAATCGATATAAATATCGTCCGCGTCAAAATGGCGTCAATCTAACCAACATGGCTTTATATATTTCAATAACTTCATTATTCTATTCAACAAATGAATATTTTCTTCAAAACATGAATATTTTGTTTTTCTATTCAACACATGAATTTTCTTTCTATTCAACACATGAATTTTCTTTCTATTCAACATATGAATTTTCTTTCTATTCAACACATGAATTTATATTTTCTAAATTGGAATGAAGCCCAATCAATTACCATATAATGTTAATCATATGGATTTTCTATAACACATGTATATAATAGCAACGATAAATAATCAACCATCATCCAGAGTGCACCACAGAACTGCATAAGCATTAAATATAAATAATTAACGCTTACACAGTCTGTCAACCCATCGATTGACATACAACTAAACAATCGGGATTAGTGTACGTCAAATATCATCCCAATACCCGTGTGGGGTTTCAAATCAACAAACAAAGATTTTATTTGTGTAGTTGGGCGATGTGTAAAACTTATCGTCCTAATCAATATCAGTCAAATCAATGTATATAAACAAATCGTCGATTCGTTTATAAATATTTATTTTATATACACGTTAAAAATTATATTTTTAACTATAAAATATTTTCCCCTATAAAATATTTCATTTCATTTCACACCACACAATCAAATTCCACAGCACAGCAATCAAACAAACAAGTCATCCATGGTTTGTGGACGACGGGATTCGGGTGCTGCTAAGCACCGTCTACATCCTAGTATATATTTCAAACTAGAAATAAAAATAAAAGTGAGGAGTTCTCACCGAAAGCTAAACCAAACGCCACGACTCTTAGTATGTAGGAAATCTTTGATGTTCTCACCTTTTGTCACTTTCGTTGCCCGTATTCACTATATACATAAAAATCACATTTTTATATGGTTGTTATGTATATAAAAATCGCATTTTTATAACTACGCTACATGGATAAAAATTCTATTTTTATATCGCTACTATATAGATAAAAATTCTATTTTTGTACCGCTACTATATAGATAAAAATTCTATTTTTATAACAGTGTTCATATAATAAAGATTATATTTTTATATCGCCACTCATATAAAAATCACATCTTTGCTCTTCTACATAATAAAAATCGAATTTTTAATACTTC
Source organism: Allium sativum (assembly GCA_030737875.1). NCBI lineage: Eukaryota > Viridiplantae > Streptophyta > Magnoliopsida > Asparagales > Amaryllidaceae > Allium > Allium sativum. The sequence goes on from CM060912.1 coordinate 898,997,687, forward strand.
TATAATTTAAAAATCATATAAAAATTATATTTTTTACAACTCCAATTTTGATATAAAGATCGGATTTTTATTTCGCCACTTCATATATAAAAATCCGATTTTTACTAACTTTTCACATGTATAAAAATTCGATTTTTACTAACTTTTCACATGTATAAAAATTCATCCTTTCCTATTATAAAGATTCAATCTTTTCAAAAATAAAGATCAAATCTTTTACATCATAAAAATATTAACTTTAACTAAGTAAAGCCAAAAAAAATTGTTATATTTTTTTATGTATATGTATATAAAATCTAATTTCAGAAAATAAACAAAATTAAATAAACTTAAATGAAAAAGAAAACTCACTCTTCGGAGGCTGAGGGACGCCGTTCGTCGGAGGAGGCTGTCGCTTGGGGGGAGGAGGCGGAGGTGGTAGTAAGAGGAGGCGCAGGCGAGGTGGGGTCCGGAAAGGGGGGTTTCGCGGTTCTCATTGGCGATTAGAATCTCGATCTGGAAAGGGGAAGCGGTGGAAGACAGCCGGTGGTGCGATGAGGAGTGGGGGGACCAGAGATCGGAGGTGGCGCACACCTGGGGCAGCGCGATGGTGTCGGGAGGGGGACGATTTTCTGATCGACGCGAGTTTTATTCTTTTTTTCTTTTCTTTTCAGTTTTGAAAATAAACAGGGGGGCTAGAGGGTAAAGGGGATGAAAAGGGGCGATTTTTATTTTATTATTTATTTAATTATTTAATTTCAAAAAGCAACTTTTGATTTCGACCTCGAAATCGAACCCGCCGACTGTCGTCCATAGCTAATTACCCCCATTCCGAACACAATGGGATATGTATCATAAGCTGATTCGATTGTTTCGATCAGTTTTCGTCAAAATCGAAATATAAATCCATATATTGAACATGAACGCACATTTTAATTTACCGGGCCCACATACAGACTCTAAAAATTCCAGAAAAAATATTTCTAGCTTCATATTGACAATACGGTCCAAACAAAACTGATTTCGTCAAATTCTGAGACCGTTTGAAAAATGGCCAATTTCCAGTCGATTAAAATCAACTAAAACTGGTCAAATGTGTTTTCCTTCACCACGCTCACATATTGATTCGAAAAATTACGAATTTTGGAATCTATAAATAACTTGACATCATGGATCCAACAAAAGTGGTTTTGTCGAAAACCGAGGTCGTTTGAAAATTTTCCATTTTTAAGGGCCTGAATTCCATAGCGACTATTCTGAATTTTCAGCTGGACATATCTTTTGATTCCCACTATGAAATTTCGATTCTTCGGATTCGTTGTAAAAATATTCTCAATTAGATTCAATTATTTTTGGTCACTAAAATCCGGTTTATTTTGCACCCGGTACATTCATTTGAAATTTGAAATCGAATTTTCGAACTACCGCGCCATTTTCATTTCCTTTTATATATATAAATAAATATTTATATTCTAACGACGGCGTATATAAATATATACATTCTAATTCTATTCAAAATAAATTTCTCATCGTTATTATTTAAAATAAATCATTTTAAATTTCAAAATTCACTAAAATTGCCAAAATAAAAAATTTAAATTGGCTCAGATTTTCCGGGTTGTTACATATATTATGTTGTATACTTTGGCGATGACATAAATTGGCGATGACATATTATAATTTGGCGATGGCATATCATGTTGTGTAATTTAGTGATGACATACCATATTGTATAATTTGGTGATGGATATCATATTGTGTAATTTGGCAATGACATTCCGTATTGTATAATTTGGCGATGGATATCATTTTGTGTAAATTGGCGATGACATACTATGTTGTATAATTTAGCGATGACATTTCATGTCGCATGATTTCTAATGACACCTATATGTTGTATGTCAATTTGGGAATTTTATGCAAGTTCAACCATGTTCACATGTATGACCAAAACTACATGCTAATATGATTAGGTTCATGTTAGATTTGATCCAACCAATTTGCAAAGTTCAAAATTACATGCCTAATTTTAAGTTTATGTAGTTCTATGTAAAACCCCTATTTCATGATTCATGTTAAGTAGATCTAAATTTGCAAGTTCATAATTAAATGTATATTGTTCTATGCCATATTCATATGACACATGTGTAGTTAGATCCATATTTTTATGATGCTGGAATTACTACATGTTCCTCTTTTTCCCCTTTTTTGTATAAGTTAGGCTATGTATCGAGCATTTTTACGTGATTTATGCAAACGTTTAACGGGGGTAACATTGGGGAAAAATATGAAATTACATATAATTGGCATATTTGGCTCATGAACATGTAAATGTTTTATGGCATAAAGTGGTATAAATTTTTATACCTAAAATTATGAACTTGATTTAAAGGGAAAGTGGGGCTTGACTTGAATGACATTAATTTACATATAAATATAAAGAGTTATATATGTAAATTTAGAAAAGATGAATATGCCTAACCCGAGGTTAGATTGAGTTACGGTGTAAGACTATCCGGAACCGCCCGACACATCCAGCAATCATAACAATATATATCTAATGTGGGAGGTTAGTGCATCGAGCCCAAAGGAACCCGAGGCTAGACTGAGTTGCGGTGTAAAACTGCCCGGACCCGATCAGCACATCCAGTAACCGCAACAATACCTATCTAATGTGAGTGGTTGGTGCTTTAATTAAAGCTAAGTCAGGAATGGTAGGGTTAAGTCAATTAAGGCAAAACTTAACCAATGCAACATGTTAACTAAATGGATGGGTGGGGTTAGGTTAACTGGGACACTTAATCAATTAACATGTTGATTAGAAAACATTAGTAACGGGGACCCATTTCAGCAGTAACCACATAGATGTATCATGGTACCCTGAACAATGAAGGGTGGGGCACGATTACTGGGCTGATTATAAGCGGTCAAAACAACGGCGGTTGGTGTGTCAGTGTAGGTTCCGATAGAGTACGGGCGTGCACGTACTCCAGAATGGAAAAAGAAGGCATTGGGCATCAGTAGTTATACATTGTGCATCTTGAATCGTGTCGGATTGCCACCATAGGATTTGATACACCCTATGGTGGGACCAGCATAGGTATCTACAATCGAGCAGGGTCATAGGTCACAAGTAGTAAATGCATGCGAGTAGGAGTCGATCAATGAAAAGGGATTACTGGGTTTGAACGCATGATCATGGTTGAAATATCTTGTAGGTGTAGAGAATATGGACATGAGTGCGATAGTATGATTAGTTTATCTTGTCTTGTTTATCTTGCCCTGTTTATCTTACCTTATCCTATGTTACCTTATTTCCTTGTTATTGTCCTATGTCCAGCTTATTCAAGTCATGGTTCTCTTATCAGTTTACATGCTGAATAATCACTGGACTTACCAGGCTTGTGTCTGACCCATTTTCTTTCGCTCTTTTTTTTCCTTTCCCCTCCCCTCCTCAGGTACCCAGGGAGGGAATAGCTCAGGTTAATTTGGACCATTCATCTTTCCAAGCTTGAAGACTCTGTGATGTATAGCTTGGAACTTGTTATCTTTGGCTATGTCTTTGGACACTACTACTTGGGGATTTATGCAGTTTTATTGTGTTTCATGCTTCTTTATGTAATAATCAAGACAGAGATTTTGATGTAGTGACTTGGAAGTTGATTTGAAAAAGTTTGCTGCAATGTTTTGTTATGAACCACGTTTGAAATAAAGTTAGTTTTTCTGTTGCTTATACATGTCTATCTTGTAAATTATCTGTTTTTTTTCCTATAATTATCCACCAAAGTTAAGGCATTCCCTTTGTGAGTGACCTTAACGGAGGTGGGGTATTTCACTTGGTATCATAGCAAAGGTTTACCAGATCAGATAAAAAAAATTGAAAACTGTTTTTTAAAAAGAATTTTAAAGAAGCAATTTTCAAGAAAAAGTGTTTTATTTTAAAAAGGCATAATCCCCTAAACCAATATGCACTATCTTTTTTATCCTTTGTTTAGAATCTTTCCTTTTTCATTTCAGCATGTCTGGGGATCTTAACCTTCCAATGGGCGTGTCGGTGCCTGGCTGGTTCAGAAGGTACCTAGAGGCTAGGGCTAATGCCGCAGGCCCAGCAGACATTCCTCCTCCCCCAGCTGTTGCAGTTCCTCGTCCTCCTCGTGCAAATGCTTTCTCAAAAATATGTAGGGACTTTCGAGCCATGGGTGGAAGAAAATTCAATGGAAATGAATCCTTCATGGAAGTAAGAAACTGGCTCAAAGAAACTAAGGATTTGTTCGATATCTTCGAAGTGGATGATAGGCAGTATGGTTGCTCAAAGACTAAGCTTCCTATTAGTGGGAAGTCACTAACGTTGAAAGACCAATTGAAACTTGGATGGATTTCAGAATAAGGTTTGAAATGAAATTCCTCTCACAAGCTGAACAAAGCCTACAAACGGAGAAGTTCTTAGCTCTCAAACAGGGAAGTATGTCGGTTAAGGAATACGTTAACCAATTCAACCAATTGGCTAGTTTCGGATTAGAGTTAGTAAACACTCCACATTAGAAGGCTTTCCGTTTTGTGAAAGGATTGAATGAGCCACTGCGCATCATAGCTATGTCCGATATACCTATGGGTGCAACTTATGAGAGATTGGTGGACATGGCACTGTTACAAGAAGAAGATGAGGTTGGCAAGAAAGAGAAAAAGGCGGAAGTACCTCAAGATAAGAAAGGGGAAGGATCACAGAGCAAGAAGACAGACTCCAAGAAGGACAGGAAGAACAACAAACCCCATGACAAGAGGAAGTGTAATTTTTGTGGCATTCCTGAACATCTGGTTAAGGACTACAGAAAGAAGAAGAGGAAGATGGGTGACTGTTTCCATTGCGGCGAGACAGGACACATGGCTAGGGACTGCCCAAGAAAGGAAGGGCAAGGGAAGAGAGTGGGATCTACTTCTAGAGGGCAGGTTCACGCTCTCATGGCACCTCCACAAGAACGAGGTAGAAATGTTTCTGTTTAGAGTTCAGTTTATCTTTTTGATCATCTGGTTCGTACACTCTTTGACTCTGGCGCATCGCACTCTTTTATATCTACTGCTTTAGTTGAATCTTTGCACCTAGACACCAGTTTAGTAGTGGATCCCTTGGTTGTTTCAAATCCAATTGGGGGCTCAACTTATTTGTCAATGATTTGTTTGGATTTGGAAATTTCTATACTAAGTGTGGGGTTTAGATGCAATGCCTATGTTTTGGGCTTCACGGGCTATGGGTTGATTCTAGACATGGATTGGCTATCCAGTAATGGTGTCATCCTCGATTGTGAAAAGAGAGTGGTTAGACTCATGACTCGCCTCGGTTACACTCTTGAAATTTCTTGTAATCCCATGAACTCTGTTACGCTTAGCTATCTAGAATCTCTTGATGCGTCTATTGAGAATTTGCAGTCTGTTAGAGTAGTCCGTGAATACTCGGATGTCTTTGAAGAGGTGAAGGGGTTACCTCCAAAGCAGGAGATAGACATCCGCATATACCTCGATGATAATGCAAAACCCGTTGCTTTACCCGATAGGAACATGGCTCCAAGGGAGAGGAAAGAACTCAGCAAGCAAGTTAAAGAGTTGCCTGAGAAGGGGTTTATAAGGTGGAGTATTTCTGAATGGGGTGCTCTAGTAGTGTTTGCAACTAAAGCGTATGGTTCGATTTGCCTATGGTTGACTATCAGGAGCTAAACTAGCTGACCAAGAAGAATAGGCACCCACTTCCAAGAATAAATGACTTGTTCGGTCAGCTTGTAGGTGCATCGGTTTTCTCCCAGCTAGATTTGGCTACCGGGTTTCATCAGCTAAGAGTGGCTGAAGACAGCATTGATAAGACAGCGTTCAGAACTCTGGATGGTTTCTTCGAGTGGCTTGTCATGCCTTTCAGCCTGACAAATGCACCCGCTTATTTCATTGATTTGATGAGCAGGGTGTTCAGGGAGTTCCTCAATAAGTTTGTAGTGGTCTTCGTAGATGACATTTTGATTTTCTCAAAGAGTGAGGAAGAGCATGCTCAACATTTGAAAGAAGTTATGGATATTCTTCGAGCACATCAGTTGAAAGCCAAATTCTCCAAATGCCACTTCTGGAGAGAGGAAGTAAGATTTCTTGGACATGTGGTATCCAAGGAAGGGTTAGTTGTGGACCCCGCAAAAGTAGTTGCGGTGCAAGATTGGAAGGTTCCACGAAATGCGACTGAAGTCCGAAGCTTCCTCAGGCTAGCAGGTTTTTACCGAAACTTCATCAAAGACTTTGTAAAAATCCCAGATCCGCTTACAAAGTTGACGAAGAAGAACCTAACTTTCAATTGGAATTTGGATTGCGATATTGCTTTCCAACGATTAAAGAGAGCTCTAACAACAGCCCCCAGTTCTGGCATTGCTGGATGGAAGCAAGATGTTTACCGTATACACGGATGCATGTGGTACGAGACTAGGTGTTGTCTTGATGCAAGAAGGGAAGGTAGTAGCTTATGGAGGCTGACAGTTGAAAGTACATGAGAAAAATTACCCAACCCACGATCTAGAGTTGGCTGCCATCGTCTTTGCACTTAAGTCTTGGCGCCATTATCTCCTAGGTGAGAAGTTTGAATTGTATACTGACCATAAATCGTTGAAGTACCTTTTCTCGCAGAAAGAGCTTAACTTGAGGCAACAAAGGTGGATGGAATTCTTGACATCCTATGATTTCGAGATTTCTTATAACCTTGGTAAGGGCAATGTAGTAGCAGACGCCTTAAGTAGAAAGAAGCTGACCTTAAGTCCTCTCTTTGTTGAAAGGCGGAGCTTGGAGTGCATATCCAATTTTGACTTTAAACCCTCCATCGATCATGTGACTGGTTTGTTAGCATCACTAGAAGTGCGGCCTACTCTTTTGGACTCAATAGGAACCGCGCAACATGAAGACCCTCAGCTAGTTGATGTGATGGATAAGCTAATTAGGAGTGAGACTTCCAGTCACCTCAATAGATACTCCATCGATGATAAGGGTTAGTTGAGGCGAGATGGAAGGCTATGCGTCCCATAAGCAAGGGATTTAGTGAAGAAGGTCCTCTAAGTAGCACACCATTCCAAGTTGACCATACACCCAGGTGGAGACAAGATGTATAAAGATGTAAAAAGGGTTTACTTTTTGGGTGGCATGAAGATGGATGTAGTTGAATTCATCTCGAAGTGCTTAGTATGCCACAAGTCAAGGCAGAACAAAAGAAGCCTGGTGGTTTGCTTCATTCTCTAGAGGTCCCGCAGTGGAAATGGGATAGCATTTCAATGACTTTATTGATGGGTTGTCTAGGTCAAGAAGGGGCAATACCAATATTTGGGTAATAGTGGACAAGCTCACAAAAAGTGCTCACTTTATACCCATTAAGAATAGAAGGACTGCCTCATATTTAGCATCCATTTACCTTAAGGAGATAGTTCGACTCCATGGGATACCCTCTAGCATTGGGAGCGACCGAGATCCTATCTTTACGAGCGAGTTTTGGAAGAGCTTGCAAGAGGCTATAGGCACACAGCTATGCTTAAGCATAGCCTATCACCCCCAAATCGATGGTCAGACGGAAAGGGTGAATAGAGTATTAGAAGATCTCTTGAGATTATGCATTCTTGACTTTGGAGGAACATGGGAAGATCATCTTCCTTTGGTGGAGTTTGCCTACAACAATAGCTACCAAGCCACTATAGACATGGCACCCTTCGAAGCATAATATGGAAGACTATGTCGATCACCAACTTGTTGGTGGGAGTCTACAGACAAGCTCATACTTGGACTAGATATGATTAGAGAAATTTTAGAGAAAGTGGACTTGATACGAAGAAGAATGAAGACTGCCGTAGATAGACAGAAGTCCTACATAGATAAAAGAAGGACCGACCTTGAGTTTGAGGTTGGAGATAGGGTTTTCCTTAAAGTATCTCCTTTAAGGAACGTCGTTCGCTTCGGATCTGCAGGAAAGTTGGCATTAAGATTTTGTAGGGTTGTTTCCTATCATTGAAAAGATTGGGAAGATGGCTTACAGAGTGGAGCTACCTGAAAGATTGGCTAGAGTTCATAATGTCTTTCACGTTTCTCACTTACGGAAGTGCTTACATGAGTTTGCGGAAGTGGTAGAACCAAGCATATTAGAGGAAGTAGAAGTAGAACGAGAGGCGACTGTGAGAAGAGTTCTAGCTCGTATCTTGGGTACAGTGGTCAAAAAGCTACATAACCGTGAAGTCAAACTTGTTAAAGCTCAATGGAGTAATGCTGAAGAAGATGCAACTTGGGAGACTGAGGCCAAGATACGCGCATCCTACCCTTTTCTTTTTGAGGGTACATCTTTGATCTCTTTTTCCTTAAGTTTGTTCATCTATCTTTTTCCTCAGTACTGTTCTTGATCCTTAGGTAGAAACCAATGGATGTAAACATGTATTTGAAACTTGTTATGATTTATGGTTGCAAGTGGTTGCAAGTGATTGCTAGTGGTTGCTCGTGGATGCATACACACACACATTAGGTGTTAGATCGGCTCAGTCACTTTCATATTGCATATGCATATATGTACTTGTATATGATTGAAACTTGATGTGTTATCATGTGGATGTTGCATTTGTATGAATGATTATGCACTCATGTAGAAAGTATGATTAGGGATGATTGCATACATAGTGGACTCATGGCACTGACACGACTTGCATTAACGAGGTCAACCGAATCAATGGACCGCCTAATTTTGCATTAGATAAGGACATGTACACACACTGTGCATATGATCATGAAGCATTAGAAGTTTTTTTAAGGATAATGGACTCCTGTTTTTGATGGATGAGTAGATGGACGATTGGATGGTAGGATATACGATCTCCTTGACTTGAAGATTTCGGGGACGAAATCCTTTAAGGAGGGAAGAATGTAACACCCTGTATTTTCTGTAAACATTAAAGTAACGAATTAAAGAATAAATAATTACAAATGCGAGAATTAAGGGAAACGGGTTACATAATTGCGTTCATCTCGGAATTCTGCTTGAGATAGAGTCCGAGTTTGCGTAAAATGGAATTCGTATGAAGGAGTTATGACCTTCAGAAGATTCAAGAATTTAAATAAACAGCCCAGAATAAAGTTCAGAAAATTCAAAATTCAAAATCAGAAGCAGAAGCGGGTTAGGCGGGAAATTTCCAGCCCAAGGCCAGGTCGACCAGGAGGTCGACCTTCCCCCCATACAGGTCGACCTCACCCTCGGGTCAGATCTGAAATCTGACATGTTTTCTCCTGTGACGAATTACTGTGTCATTAGGGCTTGTGTGGCACGTTCTGGTTGGTTCTCTTACGTTTGAATGGCTTTGATTTGCTCTAGGTTAATCTGATGGCTCCTATTAAATCAAACTTCTATATAAGAAACTCAAATCTAAACCCTAAAGCCACACAAAAATACTCCTAAGACTGTCATGATGTCGGTACTTAGCCTAGAATAGTCGCCATTCTCCTTCAACTAGAAAGCAAGTTAGGAATTACAAATCAAGTATGATTCAACTAAGAGAATTCAATGTCTACAACAAAGGAGAGCTATTCAATTTCAGAATACAGATCCCATAACTCAAAACTAGCCTCCTTTTTTAAGTCCAGTTATCATTTAGACCTAAACGATATTAGAATTGTGAATACATAGCTGGATGTAGAATATCGCCTAATGTAAATATATGCCTATCCTTTTTGTTAAAACTGAATTGATTAAGACCATGACTCTTATCATGTTTGTGATCATGTTGTATGTAATATAATGATAAATGTTAAATGCTTTGCAATAAATCCATATGTTGTATAATTCGTCAATGACATATTATGTTGTATACTTTGGCTATGACATAAATTGGCGATGACATATTATAATTTGGCGATGGCATATCATATTGTGTACTTTAGTGATGACATACCATATTGTATAATTTGGCGATGGATATCATATTGTGTAATTTGGCGACAACGTTCCATATTGTATAATTTGGTAATGGGTATCATATTGTGTAACTTGGCGATGACATAATATGTTGTATAATTTGGCAATGACATTTCATGCCGCATGATTTGTAATGACACCTATATGTTGTATGTCAATTTGGGAATTTTATGCAAGTTCAACCATGTTCACATGTATGACCAAAACTACATGCTAATATGATTAGATTCATGTCAGATTTTATCCAACTAATTTGCAAAGTTCACAATTACATGCCTAATTTAACTTTATGTAGTTCTATGTAAAACCCATGTTTCATGATTCATGTTAAGTAGATCTAAATTTGCAAGTTCATAATTAAATGTTTATTTATCTATGCCATATTCATATGACACATGTGTAGTTAGATCCATATTTTTAAGATGTTGGAATTATTACATGTTCCTCTTTTTCCCCTTTTGTGTATAAGTTAGGCAATGTATCCAGCCTAACATTTTACGTGATTTATGCAAACGTTTAACGGGGGTAACGTTGGGGGAAAATATGAAATTACATATAATTGGAATATTTGGCTCATGAACATGTAAATGTTTTATGGCATAAAGTGGTATAAATTTTTATACCTAAAATTATGAACTTGATTTAAAGGGAAAGTGGGGCTTGACTTGAATGACAATAATTTACATATAAATATAAAGAGGTAAATACGTAAATTTAGAAAAGACGAATATGCCTAGCCCGAGGTTAGATTGAGTTACGGTGTAGGACTATCCGGAACCGCCCGGCACATCCAGCAACCGTAACAATATATATCTAATGTGGGAGGTTAGTGCATCGAGCCCAAAGGAACCCGAGGTTAGACTGAGTTGCGATGCAAAACTGCTTGGACCCGATCGGCACATCCAGTAACCGCAACAATACCTGTCTAATGTGAGTGGTTGGTGCTTTAATTAAAGCTATGTCAGAAATGGTAGGGTTAAGTCAATTAAGGAAACACTTAACCAATGCAACATGTTAACTAAAAGGATGGGTGGGGTTAGGTTAACTTGGACACTTAACCAATTTAACATGTTGATTAGAAAACCTTAGTAACGGGGACCCATTTCAGCAGTAACCCACATAGATGTATCATGGTACCCTGAACTAGGAAGGGTGGGGCACGATTACTGGGCTGATTATAAGCGGTCAAAACAATGGCGGTTGGTGCATCAGTGTGGTTTCCGACGGAGTACGGGAGTGCACGTACTTCGGAATGGAAAAAGCAGGCACTGGGCATCAGTAATTATACACTGTGCATCTTGAATCGTGTCGAGTTGCCACCATAGGATTTGATACACCATATGGTGGGATCAGCACAGGTATCTACAATCGAGCGGGGTCATTGGTCACAAGTAGTAAATGCGTGCGAGTAGGAGCCAATCAATGAAAAGGGATTACTGGGTTTGAACTCATGATAATGGTTGAAATATCTAGTAGGTGCAGAGAATATGGACATAACTGCAATAGTATGATTAGTTTATCTTGCCTTGTTTATCTTACTTTATCCTATGTTACCTTATTTCCTTGTTGTTGTCCTGTGCCCAGCTTATTCAAGTCATGGTTCTCTTATCAGTTTACATGCTGAATAATCACTAGACTTACCAGACTTATGTCTGACCCATTTTCTTTTGCTCTCTTTTCTTCCGTTCCCCCCCCCTCAGGTGCCCAGGGAGGGAATAGCTCAGCTTAATTTGGACCGTTCATCTTTCCAAGCTTGAAGACTCTGTGATGTATAGCGTGGAACTTCTTATCTTTGGCTATGGCTTTGGACACACTACTTTGGTATTTATGCAATTTTATTGTGTTTTATGCTTCTTTATGTAATAATCAAGACAGAGATTTTGATGCAATGACTTGCAAGTTGATTTGAAATAGTTTGCTGTAATGTTTTGTTATGAACCATGTTTGAAATAAAGTTAGTTTTTCCGTTGCTTATATATGTCTGTCTTGTAAATTATCTGTGTCTTTTACCTGTAATGGTCCACCAAAGTTAAGGCATTCCCTTTGTGAGTGACCTTAACGGAGGTGGGTTGTTTCACACTCGGTAAAGTAATGCACAACCACAATTGCATACTTGCTCTGCCTTTAGCGATTAGAGGGATTCCAATGATGCCAATCCCTCATACGATAAACGACCACAGGCTCACCATCGAAGTGCGCTGGTTGGGTAGAGCTCTTGGAATCCTCGCAAATTCTTGGCACTTATCGCAGCATCATGAATAATTTGCTACGTCTTTATTCAGGATAGGCTAGAAGTAGTCGTATAGTAGTATCTTCTTTGCTAGTGTTTATACTCCAGTGTGATCACCACAATCGCTTTCATGCACTTCCCTCATTACACGCTTGACACCATCATGAGCTATGCACCAGAGAAAAGGTACCGAGAACCACCTTCTATAAAGCACTTTGCATTGCATAATGTACCTTAATGCTTTGCGATCAAGAGCATGTCTTTTTGTTCTTCCTCTCTGGAAGGATTTTGTGTTGTAAGAAATTCTTTATGGGGGTCATCCAGGATTCTCTTTCAGGTTCAGCCTCCGAGGCTTGTTGAACTTCCGTTTGATCAAAACTTGAGGTTTCGAGTGTTTCGATTCAAACCATTTCTGTGTCTTCTGGATTGTCGGTGCTTGCTAACATGGCCTGTTTGTCCACCTCCTGATTTTCAATTCGCGGAATATGGGAAATGCTATAATTCTAAAATCCATCTAACGATTCTTCAACCCATTCAAGGTAGGATGCAACTCGTGGCCACTTCATTCGAAACTCCTTTCGAACCTGAAACACAACAATCTGAGAGTCATAGTAAATATCCAATGCTCTTCCAATTCCCTTGCGAGTTTTAGTCCAGTAATCAGGTCTTCGTGCTCGAAGTCATTGTTGGTAGCGGGAAAATTCAGTCTTAAGGCATAATAGACTGACCGTCCCTCAGGAATTACCAGTATGACTCCGGCGCCGTACAGTCAATCGTTGCGAGCACCGTCGGTGTACAACTTCCAAGTGTTCTCTAATTTTAATTCTGAAGGGCCAGCTTCCTCATCCAACACATCTCCCTCAAGGATGGTGAATTTGATTATGGAATCGGCCAATGCTTGCCCTCGGATAGATTTCCTTAGGGGGATAGTGAGGTCGAATTGGCTTAACTCAATGTTCCACTTGAGCAGTCTTCCAGATGATTTAGGCCATTGAATTACCTGTCGTAGCGGCTGGTCGGTGTATATCATGATCAGATGAGTCTGGAAGTAATTGTGTAGCCTCCTCAAAGAGATCAATAGGCTGTAAGCAAGCTTTTCAATCTTTGGGTAATTGCATTATGCTGCGGCCAACTTCTTACTCACATAATACACGGTCTTTGGATCTTATCCTCCTTACGAACAAGTGATAAATTGATTGCATGCAGTGATACTGCCAAGTTTACGAATAGGTCTTCATGATCTATCGATTTGGAAAGTATTAGTGGTATCCCCAAATGACTGAACAACTTATGGAAGGCTTCAATGCAATCCATGGTTCAATTGAAGTTACGCTTTCCTCTCTTTATTAAGTCGAAGAAGGGTATGCACTTGTCAATGGCTCTGGATATGAATCTGCTCAATGCTGCAACCTTTCCTACTAAGCTTTGCACATCCTTGATATTTTGTGGTTCATGATCACTGCAATCTGGTCTGGACTGATCTCGATTCAACGAAAGATGAAGATGAAACTCAAAATTTTCCCTGATGTAATGCCAAATGACCATTTCAAACGGTTGAGTTTCATTCCTTAATACCAGAGGATATTAAACATTTCTACCAAGTATGAAACATGGTCAGCCGACTGCTTGGAATTTAAAAGCATGTCATCCACATATACCTCCATAGATTTCCCAATCTAATTATGAAACATGTGATTCACTAAACGTTGGTATGTCACTCCAGCATTCTTCAATCCAAAAGGCATCACTACATAACAGTATAACCCAAGGCATGTGATGAAACTGGTATGTTCCTGGTCTGGCACATGCATTGGATTCTGGTTGCATCCCAAATATGAATCCATGTAGAAAAGAAGCTCTTGTCAAGCAGTTGAGTCTACTAGCTGATCGATCCTTGGGAGCAGGAAGCTGTCTTTTGAACAAGGTTTGTTTAAGTCAGAAAAGTTGATGCACATTCGCCGGTTTCTATTAGCCTTCTTTATAAGAATGGGACTCAATATCCAGTCAGGATACGTTGAATCTCGTATAAAGCCATTGTTTTCTAGCTTTTCAACTTCTTCCTTTAAAGTTGCTGAACTTTCTGGGCCTAGTATACGCCTTTTTTGTTTGACTGGGGCACTCTACGGGTTGATGCTTAGGGAGTGGCTCATAATAGATGGAGAAATCTCACACATGTCAGCATCGGTCCTTGCAAATACATCCACATTGGATCGTAGGAATTTTGTCAATTCCCTCGTCCGGAGGGGGTCTAAATGAGATCCGATTTTCAAGACCATGGTTGGGTCATCATTATCAATCAAAATATCCACAACTGTTTCATTTAGTATCACCCTTCTACGTCCCCAGTTCTTCGTCCTCTTAAGGATTAATATACTTAGACAGAAAATCGGGCGACTATAGCCGGGATGCTTCCTTGATTTTCTATGCTGACGCCTCCCTAGTTGGGAGAGGAGATATTGTTGGGCTCTACATCCTCCCCATTGCGGATCATCCTCCACTCTTCTAAATAGCAAGTTCTCCCCATCACGTGGTCCCTGCGGACCATTCCTATCCTAGGTTTAGTTGGGAACTTTAACAATAGGCACCAAGGTGCAATGTAGGTTCTAAACTCTGCCAGAGCTTGTCGTCCCAAAAATGCAAGGGGAGTCTATGTTCGTCACAAGAAACGGGGAAATATGCACCCTCCTATAGTCTCCTTTGCCAAGTTCCGCTGGTAATTCAACTACTCCTATCAATAAGTCATCGAACTGTTAAAGCTGCGTATCCACCCCGTGCATGGTTTTAGATCTCTACCATCTAACTTCATTTGGTAAAATATTTTCTTGAATAGGGTATTGATGGAACTCACGCGGTTAACCGGGATCTTCTGTACCATTGATGGGACAATTACAGCTGATGTTACCAAAGGATCTATGCTCGGAGTTTCCACTCCCACTCTTTCTCAATCGCAGAATACAATGTCGTCCATCATTGTTATCTGATGTTTAATTAGTTTAGCATCCTCGGGAACACTGCACTCCCATATATCAAGTTGCTTTGCAGCGTTGACATATTGTTCCATAGTTTTGGTACTAAAATCTTATAGGCGAGGCGCTCCGGCGACGGTGTTGATGATTATTTTTCCCCTTCTTCTGGGCGGTGGCTGTAACGACCCAGAAAATCTGAACCAATTTAAAATTTTTAAATTGGCTAAAATAATGGATTTTAAATATTTAAAAATAAATATTTCAAATAATGGAGATGAAAACTGAGTTTGAATCGACAATTGAAAACGAATATAATTGATTATAATTATATATAGAATTGAAAATGGCGCGGTAGTTCGATAATTCGATTTCAAACTTCAATTGAATATACCGGGTGCAAAACAATCCGGATTTTAGTGAAACCAAAAACATTAGGATCTTATTGGTAATATCTTTCTAACGAATCTAACCAATCGAAATTTGATAGCGGGAATCAAAAGATATGTCCAGTTGAAAATTCTGAATAGTCGCTATGGAATTCAGGCCCTTAAAAATGGATATTTTGCAGATGACCTCGGATTTCGACGAAACCACTTTTGTTAGATCCGCAGTGTCAAGTTATTGTTAGGTTTCAAATTTCATAATTTTTCGAATCAATATGTGAGCGTGGCAAAGGAAAACGCGTTTGACCAGTTTCTGTTGAATTTAATCGAATGGAAATTGGCCATTTTTCAAACGGTCTCAGAATTCGACGAAACTAGTTTTGTTAGAACCGTATCGTCGATACGAAGCTAGAAAATATTTTTCTGGAATTTTTCTAGTTAGTATGTGATCCCGGTAATTTGAAACGTGCGTTTAAAATTCAATATAGTGATTTAAATGAAAATTCAAAAGGAAACTGATTGTAACGATCAAATCAGCTTGCGATACATATCCCATTGTGTTCGGAACGGGGGTGAAACGCTATGGACGACAGGCGGTGGGCCTCGTTTCGAGGTCGAGTGTAAAAGTCAACCCTTTTGCAAATTTAAATAATAATAAAAAAAAAATAATTCCTCCCTCCCCTTTATCTTCTTCCTGCCCCCCCTCCCCCCGATTTCATTCTTCAGTTAAACAAAATTAAAAAAAAAAAGAAGAGGAAAACCCTAGGACGATCGACAGACCCCCCCCCCCCCTCAGGCGAACGCCGACTGGAGCAGAGCAGCCCCCCTTCCCCGACCGCACGAGCGCGACGAAGACCCCCCCCCTCAAGCGAGCGACGCAGCCGCTCCCCCCCCTCCGACGATCGAAGACGACGAAGTACCCCCCCCCCCCTGAAGTGCCGACGCCTTCTTCGATTTCCCCCCTTTTTCGCAGCTACCTCGGTGAGCATCCCCTATTTTTTTTATTTATTTAATTTATTTTCTTTTTTATTTTATTCTGTTAAAACTGTTTTAGGTTTTAAAGTTAAAAAACTGTTTATGTTTAAAATAAAAACTGTTTTATGTTTTTAAAGTTAAAAACTGTTTATGTTTAAAATAAAAACTGTTTTATGTTTTTAAAGTTAAAAACTGTTTTTTTTTTCTAGGAAGAAATTAAAACTGCAATTTATAAAAATAAAAACTGCATTTTCTATGAAGATAAAAACTGCATTTTTATAAAAGAGAAAAACTGATTTTATATAAGAAATAAAACTGATTTGTTTTTTTAAAGAAATAAAACTGTTTTTGAAATAAAGAATAAAAACTGAATTTTATAAAAAAATAAAAACTGATTTAGTTTTAAAGGTAAAAGCTTTAAAATGGGAAGAAAGGTTTGAACTTTCAAGAGAAGTAAAAATCATATTTTTATATGTTGAAAGCAAAAGTAAAAATCATATTTTTATATGTTGAAAGCAAAAGTAAAAATCATATTTTTATGTGTTGAAAGCAAAAGTAAAAATCATATTTTATATATATTGAATAGCGAAGTCAAAAATTCGATTTTTATATATTGAATAGCATAGTAAAAATTCTATTTTTACATATGCAGAGAATATGGGTGAAAGCGAAAAATAGGCGAAGATTTCTATTAAGAAGAGTCTTGAAGTTGGATAGCTATTAGTGAGATTTCTGATTTAAAATAAATTATATAGGTGTGAAATGAAAGTGAATAGCTATATATAAATTGCTATATATAAATATATATATATATATATACGCCCCTCGTCCACAAACCATGGACGATATTTATTGATTGAAATGGTTGTGATAATTGGTTGATAACGAATGGTTGTTTGGGATTGTTTGTGATTGATATTGGTTGTTTGAGGTTGAAAAATACCCGTTTGTGGTTGTGAAATATTTGGTTGAAACCACTTAGGATTAGTTTGTGGAAATGAAATAAATATATACATGCCGCCTGCGTGCGAACTAGATGCATGATCCCCATTGTCAAAAACCGCGAGGTTTTAAGGTAGAGCGAGGAGCCGTACTAGGGACGGTGCCGGTGTAACTACCCTGCCGTTATGCTGCCGAAATTTTGAATAATATTTGTGTGTTTGAATTATTTTCATATGCTTAAACTATATTTATTCATTGAATAGAAAACATTCATGTGTTGAATTGATATTCATTCGTTGTTTAGAAATTCATGTGTTGAATGGTATTCATATTTTGAAATAAATTGTTCGATAACAAAAATCACATTTTTATCTATATATAAAAACTATTGAAAACATTCATGTGTTGAATTGATATTCATTCGTTGTTTAGCAATTCATGTGTTGAATGGTATTCATATTTTGAAATAAATTGTTCGATAATAAAAATCACATTTTTATCTATATATAAAAACTATTGAAAACATTCATGTGTTGAATTGATATTCATTCGTTGTTTAGAAATTCATGTGTTGAATGGTATTCATATTTTGAAATAAATTGTTCGATAATAAAAATCACATTTTTATCTATATATAAAAACTATTGAAAACATTCATGTGTTGAATTGATATTCATTCGTTGTTTAGAAATTCATGTGTTGAATGGTATTCATATTTTGAAATAAATTGTTTGATAATAAAAATCACCTTTTATCGACTATATGAACTATATAGAAAAAAATAGTGTTTTGAAATGAATTGTTTTACAATAAAAATCACATTTTTATTGTATGCATAAATCGTTGAAATGTGAAGGGTTAAAAATAGCCACTTGTTCAAAATAAACATATATGAGTTGAAATATTCATTAATTAGCTAATGAAATGATTTGCACCTATTTATGTAACATTAGAATGAATGGAGTTTTTAAACCAAATAGAAATCGAATCTGAAGTCGAATAGAAAATGAAAAATGATATGGACTGTATATATATGTACATGCATATTCATTGAACAGGTTATAGCAAAGGGGCTAGAGAAGAGGAATAAAATTTGTGCCCGACAAATAGGTACACATTTACTGATTTGTTTGGGTGATGATTTTGAGCCTGTTGGCTAGCCGCTTGGCTTTTTCTTTTTCTTTTTGAGATTAGAAGGACCTGGACGCTATTTGCGATTTCCCGACGCTCCCGGTGCAGGGGAGGTTATGGCGAAATTTTTCCAAAATTTAAGGTGTTAGAAAATTTTTTGAAGTGAAAACGATATTGAAATTGTTGAATGAACTATATTTATATAAATATATAAATGTAAATAAAATTAAAACGAAACGAAGCCGTGCAGTTCGTATTTTGAAACCGTGATTTCAAACGACTAGTACGGGGAATCCGACCATTGGATTTTCCCGAAATCTCAACCGTCGGGTTCGCCTTGGAATAATCTTTCCAACAGCACCAACCTTGTAGAAATCCAACGGTTGGATTGTCTGGAATGTTTAATTCAAATCTGAAGAAAAACAGCGCCAGAAACGATTATATTTATTTATATATATATAAATATAATTATATTTAATCGAATAACGACGCTGCAGTTCGTATTTTGAAATCGAAATTTCAAACGATTGTACCGGGAGATCCGACCGTCGGATTTTCCTGAAACTGGAACCGTTGGATTCGTTTTGAAAAGACCTTTCTAATGATGTAAATTTTGTGAAGATCCAACGGTTAGATTTTCAGATATGTGTAAATCAAATCTGAAGAAAAACAGCGCCACGGCCGCCTTATGGCCCGAAGCGTCGTTTTGAATAAAATGGCTATTTTATAATAAATAAAAATAGCGATAAATAGTTATAAAATATCGTAAGCGATATGGAATGGAAATAAACTGAATTTGCTTGATTTATGTGATGTTTGATGGTTGAATGCGTTTGGTGTGAAAACTATATTAAAGAACACAATTGGTGTTGTCGAATAATTTAACCATTGAAATAAATCGATTTGAAATTCTAAATATACGTGAATTATTTGAAAAGGCCGAGTTAATTCTCATTTCGAATAATCGACCGACGATTGAAATTCGACGATGAAGACGATGGTCGAAGACCGGAGATCTTCACCTCGTTTGGATGGTAACCGAGGTCCTGATTGGGAGGCATCCCGAAATATGGATAATGAGTGGTGATCGTTCAGACGTACGTGTTGATCGAAGGGTTTGCGAGGTATTTAGTGCCTCCGGTTTCGTTCAGACCCAGAACGGACTTGTAAATGGACTGTGTGTCCGACATTGGAATTTGTTCTGTGTGATTGATAGCCATCAGTTGCACGTTATGAATTGCCGGTGTGGCATGCTAAGATGCAGTGATCAGGGCTTCTGTTGAAAAGCAAAGTCTTGTGGTGATGATCAAAGCACCGCCTGTGTGACGTAGCTTTGTGTATAACGTGAATTCGCGAGCCTCACACCCCGGTAGGAACCAGAAACGGGAGTAGGACCTTAGGGGGGACGTGCGTTTTCTTTCTAGCTAGGGTGGTGTCAGTGACCTACCAGCCCTGACATTTATATACTTTTCACCTATGTGGTTGTTGCTGTTGCGAGGCGCCTCGGTTTGATCGGACGATCCGGGTCCGATGGAGTCATTCGTTGGCTCATTTACACCCCAAAGGGTGGAGAAACGCATTGTTCAGGCATTATAATCCACTTCGTGTGGACCGGCCCTGACGATCCAGGGTATGGTCGCGGCTGTACCTGAGACACGGGCTAGAGCGTCTCGAATTCGGTAAGGACTATCTTTTGCCTTGGTTCATGACGGAAATCCAATTTCCAAATACGACATCGTGCGGTTTTGATTGTATACCTATATATGGCGACATAGTGGTATGGGGCATTAATGCCGTCTAGGATTGATAGTTATGATTTGAAATTGTTTTCAAAACATATAAACACCAGCAATAATATCAAATGCCTTTGTTTTATTCGTATCAAGCATATCTTGGCCGTTATAAGGTAAAAACTCTATCCTCCGGTTTGCGTTGCATTGTATGATGGGAACTGAGTCTTATAACGGCTTCATTTTTATAAAAAGCATAGCGATGTTTAAAAGAAAGATTTGTTTTAAAGCACTGGCAATCCAATGGAGTAAACCCGTTCCACGAAAGTGGCGTGGTCCTGTGATTAGCCAATTATATATGTGTTGAGTGGATTTCTCATACCAGTCCCATGACTGACTCGTAGTTTGTTTCACTCTCAAACTCGGGTGCCCCTTTTCCTACACGGGCAGCCTTGTATTCAGGTTTAGCTGGTTCTTTCTGGATAGCTGGAGCTGAAGATGGATTCTATCATTTATTTCTTTTTATTCTGTTCAGCTCCTATTGTACATATTTTGTTTATTTCCGCCGTAGACATTTATGTATAGCTGAACTGTATTTGTACTAAGTAAGATCCTGTATACTGTGTAACTCTGATGATTACTTTTATCCAGTATATTTTGTTGTTCATTCTGGTGTATTTATTTAATTCTGTTCTGCTATTATCTGTTTCTGTGTTATATTCCAAAAGATAACCTTGTTTCCGTGAGAACGGGAAATCGGGTCGTCTCATCGTGGTATCAGAGCTTTGGTTAAGCTTAGTTCTGGAATATAACATTTGAACGAACTCGTCAGAAATAGAACCAGTAGTGTTCTAGGACGGGCAACTCTATACAGATAGGATCAGTAATATCCTAGTATGAGTAAAGCAGAATGAAATTACACCTTGATAGACACATTTACATTTGAAGTATGTGTTTCTATATTTTAAAAAAAAATACCTTTTCTGTGACCTGACACTTGGTCTGCAATTTGCAGAAGTTCTAGAAAATGAGTGTCAGAAACAGAAGGAATGCAGAGCCGGATATTGAGGCCCTATTAATCAAATATCGAAATATGGGTGGAATACCGTTCTCTGGTGAAGAATCTATTATGAAGACACAAGCTTGGATTCGTTCGGCTGAGAAAATCTTCGAAGCATTAAAGCTGAGGGATAACCAGAAAAGATTACTGGCGTCTTGGGCACTCAAAGAAGAAGCTTTGTTTTGGTGGGATTCAATTATTAAAAATAATCCAGAAGGTGATATCACCTGGGACAGATTCAAAGTGATTTTCCTAGAAAGATTTACTCCTCCCGAAGCGACCGAGAGATTATGTGACGAATTTTCTTATCTAATACAAGGAGACATGACCATTCCGGAATATCATAAGAAATTCAATGAACTTTCTCACTTTGCTCCTCATCTAATTCAAAATCCGAAGGGTAAAAATATGAGATTTATTCATGGCCTTCAAAGGAAGTACCAGAATAAAGTATTGGGGCATGTGAAGCTTCCTTTCTCAGAAATGATATACATGGCTTATCAGTACGAAGATCTCGACAGGAAAGGCATGTTGCGAAATGAAGAAGAAGTCAGTTCTAGTGACAATGAAAAGTCGGAAACTGATATTCCTGAAGCCAGTAGGAAGCCCAGTGCCAAGAGGAAAAGGGCTAGATCTGAAAAGAAGCCTGCCACGACCACCGTATGCAGTAACTGCCATCAAAAGGGGCATTTGTCAATAAACTGCGGACCCTTGAAGAAGCGATTAAAAGGTGGGCTTCAATCCAAGAGAAATTTTCAAGGGAAGAAAAGGTGTAATCAATGTCATCGGTTTGGTCATGTAAAACAAGAATGCCGGCTGTTAAAAACAACCAAAGAAGCTCAGGTAAATGAAGTAGTAGAAACTTCTAGGCCCTCAGCTAGTCAAGAAAGGCCAGATGTTTTAGAAGGCACGTTAACTGTCAAAGATATTCCAGTCAAAGTACTGTTTGACACTGGCGCGTCACGAAGCTTTGTTGCAAAGAATGCAACTAGGAAACTGGATTTGAATTTGAAGAAACTCAAGGAACCAATGACTGTCCAGAACCCGGTTGGGGGTTCCATTGACCTTAGTTGGGTTTGTGGAGTGCCAGTTTCTTTCTCTCGTTATCGGTTTCCTACCATCGCAGTCGTCATGAATTTTGATGAATTCGATCTTATTTTGGGATTGGATTGGTTAACCAAATATGAAGCAGAGGTTAGATGCGCCGAGAGAGTTGTTAGAGCTAAGATTAAATCCGGGAGTTATATAACCATTCCCTGTGAAGGTCAGAATGCTAATAGAAAAGACTTCTGGGCAGCTTTGAATGTTCCTCCAGCCCAAATTGAAAATGTTCCTGAAGTCGCAGAGAATATTCCTGACCTCATTAAAGATATTCCTGTCGTCAAGAATTATGCGGATGTGTTTGAGGAAGTCGTTCGCTTACCTCCGCAGAGAGAAATAGATTTCAAGATTACTTTGATTCCCAATGCAAGGCCGGTAGTTCACGCTATTCGAAGAATGTCCTTGAAAGAGAAGGAGGAATTAGACAATCAAACACGACAGCTAGTATGGAAAGGTCTGATAAGGCCTAGTTTCTCAGATTGGGGTGCAGCAGTGGTATTTGTCCCAAAATCTGACGGTACTCTACGGCTATGTGTGGATTATCGTGATTTAAACAAGCAGACTATAAAGAACAAATATCCATTGCCGCGGATTGATGATTTGTTGGATCGATTAAATGGAGCACAAGTATTTTCACGAATGGACCTAGCTACAGGTTTCCATCAACTTCGAATTGCCGAAGAGTGTGTTCCAATGACAACGTTCAGAGGCCCCGACTTATTCTACGAGTGGTTAGTAATGCCGTTCGGCTTATGTAACGCTCCAGCTTACTTCGTCGATCTGATGAACAGAGTATTCAGAGGTGTTTTGAATAAATTTGTTCTGGTTTTTATTGACGATATTCTAATCTTCTCTAAATCAAAGGCCGAACATGAAAAACATTTGGAACAGGTTCTAGAGATTCTGAGACGGAATGTATTAAAAGCCAAATTTTCCAAATGTATATTCTGGCAAGATGAAGTGAAATTTCTGGGCCATGTTGTATCAAAAGAAGGAATTGCTGTGGATCCAAGTAAAATCACGGCTATTCAAAATTGGAAACAGCCCAGTACTCCCACTGAAGTCCGCAGCTTTCTCGGATTGGCTAGCTATTATCGGAAGTTCGTTAAAGACTTTTCTAAGATATCTGGCCACTTAACGAAGCTTACAAAGAAACATTCTAAGTTCAAATGGACTCAAGAAAATGAGGAGGCTTTTGAAGAGCTAAAGTTGAGATTAACGACTGCTCCAGTGTTAACCATCATCGATGGCAACCAAGATTTAAAAGTATGGACTGATGCTTCTAGAGAAGGCCTTGGCGCAGTGTTAATGCAAAGAGGCCAGGTAATTGCTTATGCTAGCCGTCAACTGAAGCCGCACGAGAAAAACTATGTAACTCATGATCTTGAGTTATTGGCTATCATATTCTCTTTGAAAATCTGGAGACACTATCTTCTGGGCGAGAGGTTTGAACTGTTTACAGATCACCAGTCGTTAAAGTATCTGTTCACTCAGAAAGACCTGAACTTGAGGCAGAAACGTTGGCTGGAGTTTCTTGCAGCATATGACTTTGAAATTATATACACTCCAGGAAAAGCCAATGTCGTGGCCGATGCGCTGAGTCGAAAGAATGTAATGGTCGCCAGCTTTATTATCACGACTTCCTTGATTGACAAAATATCTATTCTTCAGAAGGAGGATAACTTTATTAAGGATATGATTAAAAGGATTCGGAAAGGTGAACCCTCGTGTTTTCAAATAGATAACGACGAGACCCTGAGATTGAAAGGAAGGATTTGTGTTCCTGACATTCCTGAGCTAAAAAGGGAAGTGTTAGACGAATGTCACAAGTCCAAGTTGAGTATCCATCCTGGTGTGGCCAAAATGTACAACGATCTCAAAAGAACATTCTGGTGGAAGGCTATGAAAAGAGACGTTTCAATATATGTTAGTCGATGCCCTACTTGCCAGTTAGTCAAAAGTGATCAACAGAAATTGGCTGGATTATTACAACCACTAGAAGTTCCTGGCTGGAAGTGGGAACATATTTCTATGGATTTCATTGATGGTTTGCCCAGAACCAGTAAGGGAAATGACAGTATTTGGGTGATCGTAGATCGCTTCACAAAGACCGCCCATTTTATACCTGTCAAATCAAATAGAACCGCTCAGAGTCTGGCGCAGATATACTCCAGGGAAATAGTTAGACTACATGGAGTGCCACTCAGTATAGTCAGTGATAGGGATACAATATTCACTAGCAAATTCTGGGAAGCATTTCAAGTCGAGCTGGGAACGAAGTTAAACCTAAGCACCGCTTATCATCCTCAGACAGACGATCAGACTGAGAGGGTGAATCGCATTCTAGAAGATCTATTGCGGGCTTGTATTCTAGATTTCGGTGGATCATGGGAGGACCATCTGCATTTGGCTGAATTCTCTTATAACAACAGCTACCAGGCGAGTCTGACAATGTCGCCATTCGAAGCATTGTATGGTAGACCGTGCCGATCTCCTGCTTGTTGGGTCGAGCCTGGAAATAGACTTGTGTTGGGCCCTGATATGATTCGAGAAGCTGCCGACAAAGTCGATTTTATTAAGAAGAGATTACTCGCCGCTCAAAGCCGACAAAAGAGCTATGCCGATAGAAGAAGAAGAGATATATCCTTTGAAGTTGGCGACTATGTATATTTGAAAGTATCGCCGATGAGAGGAGTTATCCGGTTCGGTAAAACAGGAAAGTTAGCGCCCAAATTTATTGGTCCGTTTCCTATTCTGGAACGGATTGGGACTCTCGCATATAAAGTTAATCTGCCTGACTGGTTGCCTGGAGTGCATGATGTATTTCATATATCTCAACTTCGAAAGCACGTTCATGATCCAGATTTGATCGTGGAAGAGGCAGCTCAGTAGGACATTGAAATTACTCCAGAATTAGCTGTGAGGCGAGAGCCGCTAAAGATTATCGGCAAAGAAACCAAAGAGCTGAGGAACAAGAAGGTTCACTTAGTCAAGGTGCAATGGAGTGGAGATCCGCGAGATTGTACTTGGGAAACAGAGGAGAGCATTCAGAAAGCTTATCCTAGATGCCGAGTAGATATCTCTGATTCACTCTGGTGCAAGGTACATTTAACCTACTTTGCATTACCTTTTAATTCTCTATTCTGTTGCTATTTTCTTCCCATGGATGTGCATTGTTTATTCTATACACAGAATATTAAAAACAAATTGGTTGTTGTATTGTGAGATCGTAGATTTATCAAACCACTTTCGACTTTATTCCTTTTCGATGACGAAAAGTTTTAAGTGGGGGAGATTGTAACGACCCAGAAAATCTGAACCAATTTAAAATTTTTAAATTGGCTAAAATAATGGATTTTAAATATTTAAAAATAAATATTTTAAATAATGGAGATGAAAACTGAGTTTGAATCGACAATTGAAAACGAATATAATTGATTATAATTATATATAGAATTGAAAATGGCGCGGTAGTTCGATAATTCGATTTCAAACTTCAATTGAATATACCGGGTGCAAAACAATCCGGATTTTAGTGAAACCAAAAACATTAGGATCTTATTGGTAATATCTTTCTAACGAATCTAACCAATCGAAATTTGATAGCGGGAATCAAAAGATATGTCCAGTTGAAAATTCTGAATAGTCGCTATGGAATTCAGGCCCTTAAAAATGGATATTTTGCAGATGACCTCGGATTTCGACGAAACCACTTTTGTTAGATCCGCAGTGTCAAGTTATTGTTAGGTTTCAAATTTCATAATTTTTCGAATCAATATGTGAGCGTGGCAAAGGAAAACGCGTTTGACCAGTTTCTGTTGAATTTAATCGAATGGAAATTGGCCATTTTTCAAACGGTCTCAGAATTCGACGAAACTAGTTTGGTTAAAACCGTATCGTCGATATGAAGCTAGAAAATATTTTTCTGGAATTTTTCTAGTTAGTATGTGATCCCGGTAATTTGAAACGTGCGTTTAAAATTCAATATAGTGATTTAAATGAAAATTCAAAAGGAAACTGATTGTAACGATCAAATCAGCTTGCGATACATATCCCATTATGTTCGGAACGGGGGTGAAACGCTATGGACGACAGGCGGTGGGCCTCGTTTCGAGGTCGAGTGTAAAAGTCAACCCTTTTGCAAATTTAAATAATAAAATAATAATAAAAAAAAATTTAATTCCTCCCTCCCCTTTATCTTCTTCCTGCCCCCCCCCCCCCCCCCCGATTTCATTCTTCAGTTAAACAAAATAAAAAAAAAGAAGAGGAAAACCCTAGGACGATCGACAGACCCCCCCCCCCTCAGGCGAACGCCGACTGGAGCAGAGCAGCCCCCCCTTCCTCGACCGCACGAGCGCGACGAAGAGCCCCCCCCCTCAAGCGAGCGACGCAGCCGCTCCCCCCCCCCTCCGACGATCGAAGACGACGAAGTACCCCCCCCTCCCCCTGAAGTGCCGACGCCTTCTTCGATTTCCCCCCTTTTTCGTAGCTACCTCGGTGAGCATCCCCTATTTTTTTTATTTATTTAATTTATTTTCTTTTTTATTTTATTCTGTTAAAACTGTTTTAGGTTTTAAAGTTAAAAAACTGTTTATGTTTAAAATAAAAACTGTTTTATGTTTTTAAAGTTAAAAACTGTTTATGTTTAAAATAAAAACTGTTTTATGTTTTTAAAGTTAAAAACTGTTTTTTTTTTCTAGGAAGAAATAAAAACTGCAATTTATAAAAATAAAAACTGCATTTTCTATGAAGATAAAAACTGCATTTTTATAAAAGAGAAAAACTGATTTTATATAAGAAATAAAACTGATTTGTTTTTTTAAAGAAATAAAACTGTTTTTGAAATAAAGAATAAAAACTGAATTTTATAAAAAAATAAAAACTGATTTAGTTTTAAAGGTAAAAGCTTTAAAATGGGAAGAAAGGTTTGAACTTTCAAGAGAAGTAAAAATCATATTTTTATATGTTGAAAGCAAAAGTAAAAATCATATTTTTATATGTTGAAAGCAAAAGTAAAAATCATATTTTTATATGTTGAAAGCAAAAGTAAAAATCATATTTTATATATATTGAATAGCGAAGTCAAAAATTCGATTTTTATATATTGAATAGCATAGTAAAAATTCTATTTTTACATATGCAGAGAATACGGGTGAAAGCGAAAAATAGGCGAAGATTTCTATTAAGAAGAGTCTTGAAGTTGGATAGCTATTGGTGAGATTTCTGATTTAAAATAAATTATATTGGTGTGAAATGAAAGTGAATAGCTATATATAAATTGCTATATATAAATATATATATATATACGCCCCTCGTCCACAAACCACGGACGATATTTATTGATTGAAATGGTTGTGATAATTGGTTGATAACGAATGGTTGTTTGGGATTGTTTGTGATTGATATTGGTTGTTTGAGGTTGAAAAATACCCGTTTGTGGTTGTGAAATATTTGGTTGAAACCACTTAGGATTAGTTTGTGGAAATGAAATAAATATATACATGCCGCCTGCGTGCGAACTAGATGCATGATCCCCATTGTCAAAAACCGCGAGGTTTTAAGGTAGAGCGAGGAGCCGTACTAGGGACGATGCCGGTGTAACTACCCTGCCGTTATGCTGCCGAAATTTTGAATAATATTTGTGTGTTTGAATTATTTTCATATGCTTAAACTATATTTATTCATTGAATAGAAAACATTCATGTGTTGAATTGATATTCATTCGTTGTTTAGAAATTCATGTGTTGAATGGTATTCATATTTTGAAATAAATTGTTCGATAACAAAAATCACATTTTTATCTATATATAAAAACTATTGAAAACATTCATGTGTTGAATTGATATTCATTCGTTGTTTAGCAATTCATGTGTTGAATGGTATTCATATTTTGAAATAAATTGTTCGATAATAAAAATCACATTTTTATCTATATATAAAAACTATTGAAAACATTCATGTGTTGAATTGATATTCATTCGTTGTTTAGAAATTCATGTGTTGAATGGTATTCATATTTTGAAATAAATTGTTCGATAATAAAAATCACATTTTTATCTATATATAAAAACTATTGAAAACATTCATGTGTTGAATTGATATTCATTCGTTGTTTAGAAATTCATGTGTTGAATGGTATTCATATTTTGAATAAATTGTTTGATAATAAAAATCACCTTTTATCGACTATATGAACTATATAGAAAAAAAAATAGTGTTTTGAAATGAATTGTTTTACAATAAAAATCACATTTTTATTGTATGCATAAATCGTTGAAATGTGAAGGGTTAAAAATAGCCACTTGTTCAAAATAAACATATATGAGTTGAAATATTCATTAATTAGCTAATGAAATGATTTGCACCTATTTATGTAACATTAGAATGAATGGAGTTTTTAAACCAAATAGAAATCGAATATGAAGTCGAATAGAAAATGAAAAATGATATGGACTGTATATATATGTACATGCATATTCATTGAACAGGTTATAGCAAAGGGGCTAGAGAAGAGGAATAAAATTTGTGCCCGACAAATAGGTACACATTTACTGATTTGTTTGGGTGATGATTTTGAGCCTGTTGGCTAGCCGCTTGGCTTTTTCTTTTTCTTTTTGAGATTAGAAGGACCGGGACGCTATTTGCGATTTCCCGACGCTCCCGGTGCAGGGGAGGTTATGGCGAAATTTTTCCAAAATTTAAGGTGTTAGAAAAATTTTTGAAGTGAAAACGATATTGAAATTGTTGAATGAACTATATTTATATAAATATATAAATATAAATAAAATTAAAACGAAACGAAGCCGTGCAGTTCGTATTTTGAAACCGTGATTTCAAACGACTAGTACGGGGAATCCGACCATTGGATTTTCCCGAAATCTCAACCGTCGGGTTCGCCTTGGAATAATCTTTCCAACAGCACCAACCTTGTAGAAATCTAACGGTTGGATTGTCTGGAATGTTTAATTCAAATCTGAAGAAAAACAGCGCCAGAAACGATTATATTTATTTATTTATATAAATATAATTATATTTAATCGAATAACGACGCTGCAGTTCGTATTTTGAAATCGAAATTTCAAACGATTGTACCGGGAGATCCGACCGTCGGATTTTCCCGAAACTGGAACCGTTGGATTCGTTTTGAAAAGACCTTTCTAATGATGTAAATTTTGTGAAGATCCAACGGTTAGATTTTCAGATATGTGTAAATCAAATCTGAAGAAAAACAGCGCCACGGCCGCCTTATGGCCCGAAGCGTCGTTTTGAATAAAATGGCTATTTTAAAATAAATAAAAATAGCGATAAATAGTTATAAAATATCGTAAGCGATATGGAATGGAAATAAACTGAATTTGCTTGATTTATGTGATGTTTGATGGTTGAATGCGTTTGGTGTGAAAACTATATTAAAGAACACAATTGGTGTTGTCGAATAATTTAACCATTGAAATAAATCGATTTGAAATTCTAAATATACGTGAATTATTTGAAAAAGCCGAGTTAATTCTCATTTCGAATAATCGACCGACGATTGAAATTCGAAGATGAAGACGATGGTCGAAGACCGGAGATCTTCACCTCGTTTGGATGGTAACCGAGGTCCTGATTGGGAGGCATCCCGAAATATGGATAATGAGTGGTGATCGTTCAGACGTACGTGTTGATCGAAGGGTTTGCGAGGTATTTAGTGCCTCCGGTTTCGTTCAGACCCAGAACGGACTTGTAAATGGACTGTGTGTCCGACATTGGAATTTGTTCTGTGTGATTGATAGCCATCAGTTGCACGTTATGAATTGCCGGTGTGGCATGCTAAGATGCAGTGATCAGGGCTTCTGTTGAAAAGCAAAGTCTTGTGGTGATGATCAAAGCACCGCCTGTGTGGCGTAGCTTTGTGTATAACGTGAATTCGCGAGCCTCACACCCCGGTAGGAACCAGAAACGGGAGCAGGACCTCAGGGGGGACGTGCGTTTTCTTTCTAGCTAGGGTGGTGTCAGTGACCTACCAGCCCTGACATTTATATACTTTTCACCTATGTGGTTGTTGCTGTTGCGAGGCGCCTCGGTTTGATCGGACGATCCGGGTCCGATGGAGTCATTCGTTGGCTCATTTACACCCCAAAGGGTGGAGAAACGCATTGTTCAGGCATTATAATCCACTTCGTGTGGACCGGCCCTGACGATCCAGGGTATGGTCGCGGCTGTACCTGAGACACGGGCTAGAGCGTCTCGAATTCGGTAAGGACTATCTTTTGCCTTGGTTCATGACGGAAATCCAATTTCCAAATACGACATCGTGCGGTTTTGATTGTATACCTATATATGGCGACATAGTGGTATGGGGCATTAATGCCGTCTAGGATTGATAGTTATGATTTGAAATTGTTTTCAAAACATATAAACACTAGCAATAATATCAAATGCCTTTTTTTTATTCGTATCAAGCATATCTTGGCCGTTATAAGGTAAAAACTCTATCCTCCGGTTTGCGTTGCATTGTATGATGGGAACTGAGTCTTATAACGGCTTCATTTTTATAAAAAGCATAGCGATGTTTAAAAGAAAGATTTGTTTTAAAGCACTGGCAATCCAATGGAGTAAACCCGTTCCACGAAAGTGGTGTGGTCCTGTGATTAGCCAATTATATATGTGTTGAGTGGATTTCTCATACCAGTCCCATGACTGACTCGTAGTTTGTTTCACTCTCAAACTCGGGTGCCCCTTTTCCTACACGGGCAGCCTTGTATTCAGGTTTAGCTGGTTCTTTTTGGATAGCTGGAGCTGAAGATGGATTCTATCATTTATTTCTTTTTATGCTGTTCAGCTCCTATTGTACATATTTTGTTTATTTCCGCTGTAGACATTTATGTATAGCTGAACTGTATTTGTACTAAGTAAGATCCTGTATACTGTGTAACTCTGATGATTACTTTTATCCAGTATATTTTGTTGTTCATTCTGGTGTATTTATTTAATTCTGTTCTGCTATTATCTGTTTCTGTGTTATATTCCAAAAGATAACCTTGTTTCCGTGAGAACGGGAAATCGGGTCGTCTCAGTGGCTCTGGGAGCCGCTTGACCATAGTTCGGGGTAGAAACTCCTTGCCCCTTGTCCCTTGGGGCAACTTTGAACTCATCAAGATTCCCCTCTTGCAGTAGCCATCTATCACATCTCTCAAGTGTCGGCATTAATTCATTGAATGGCCATAGGTTTCATGAAAAAGAAAAACTTTTTAGTTTCTCGTTCTTTCTCTGTCAAGTCTCTAGGCGAAGGTTTATTGAATTGCATCACATTACAAGTATCCATAAATGTTTTCCAGGGTATCGTTCAACGACATGTAACCTTCGAAGGACTAGAACCGGGGTCGTTTCTTAGAATCAACCTTCTGATTCATGTTCCTTTTGTTGCCATTCTTACCCTGGTGAGCATGTCCTTCATTCTAATTGCCAACATTGACTTCGACTTTCCCAGAACTATCGTCGGACTGCTTAATAGCGACATTACTTTGGATCTCTTCCCTCACAACTTCGTTAGACCTTCTCTTTTGGTTTAAGTATACCTCCTCTTATCGTAGACGTATATTTTCTTTCTCATGAAACAGCTTGATGGTTGTTGGGGTTTTTTTGACCAGTTATCTCCTGGATTCTGTATCTTTATCTACCACTTCTATCATTGCCATCAGAATAGTTTCGGGATGGGGTTGCTTACTTCAGTAACCACTATATGGAAACGGTCCAAATACCTCCTTAAGGTTTCTCCAGGAGCTTATTTAATCACTGATATCCCTAAGACATTCTTGGAATTATGGGCATGTAGTCAAAATGATTCAGGAACTTCTCACTCAAATCCTTGAAGTTAGGAACTAGTCAAGGAGGAAGTTTGGTAAACCACATCATAGCAACATCCTCAATATATATTGGGAAAGTTTTACACATATGGCATCGAGAGATGATGCGACATTCAGGAACAATAGGTAACATAGCAAGTGCTATCGAGAATTAGTTCTATCTGAATAGCGGTTCATTATGGGCAAATTAATCCGCCTTGGGAGTTGCGCTTCCAGGATATCATCTGTAGAAGGAGTATGGCTACAGTATATGCCCAAGTCTTTATTCGTACATCCTTGACTATCGTTCAGTATTTGACGCACCATCGCAGCCACTTCCGCACTAGTTAAGGTAGCTTCTGGTTCAATGCTTTCAGCCCTTTGAGATCCTTATGCTCCCGTCTCAGGCAGCATCACCTGATTTGCTGCTCGGGCCGAGTTTCCTTGCCCTCGCGATCCTGGTAAGTAACAGGACGAGTGGGTTGAAGAAAGTGAGACTGAGTGTTTTGGGTAGTGCCTTGGTCCCTAGGAAGAACGAGAGGTCCACGCATAGGCAATAACATAGATTTTGTGAGACTGGGAACATTAGGACCAAGACGAACTGCAGCATCTTCTCGCGAACCTAGTGAACCAAATCTGAGTTGTTGGAGGTTCTTGGGCCTTTCATAAGGTCTCCTCTAACGTAGATGTCGTTTATTCTCCTCGGAGGATGATGAACCTTCTGCAACTTGACAATGGGGAAGAGATTGTGTTCTTTGTCTTTGAAGTTCATCCATCTGTCTAGCCATTGCATTCATATCATTCCAAATTGCCATGTTACCCCATCACTGAGCTTATAAGGCTGCATTTGTCTCTTCCAACCTAGAGAATGAATGTGTGGAGTTGTCTAAAGAAATAGGTGTTGAGGCAGGAGCTTGATTGGTGGTAGTTGTTGCAGTTGCCTCTGAAGGTCCAGGTCGGGTCAAATTTGACCCAGGTAGATTCTCCCGAGGTCATTCGACCCGGAAGCATTTGTTGTTGTTGGCTCGATGTGTAGGCTATTTTTTTGATCTTCATTGGCTTCTATGAAAACTGCTAGTTCATATCTTTTCTTAGAGCCATACTGACCAAAACTTGTTGAAATCGTCGAAAACTTCGATAATGACTAAAATGTGGACTATTTCTTTGGACTTGGTGATCCGAACAGGAGATTAATAATCGTAAAAGCCAAGAATTCAATTTTCTCAATGAAAGCACCAAGATGTTAGACCAAAATATGGGACTAACACCCAATAAACTAGATTTTGAAGAGAATAATAAAGAAATATAGACTAAAATTGAGAAAAAGCAAGCAAACACACGAGATTTATAGTGGTTCAATGTTAATGGACATATGTCCGCTTTATATCCCTTATATTCAGCAAGGAATTACAAATCCAATGCTTAGAAACTCTCAACACTCGAATTACAATCAATTTACTCACTCAAGTATTGAAATTCACTTAATAAAGGATGAATAACATGTGGGTCGAATAGTAATGGAGGTAGCACAATGATCCTTTGAATATTAGAGTGCTAAAAAGTCCCTTTTGCTCTGATCGGTTCGGGTATTTATAGGGATCGATTGGAAATTTAAGTGGGAACGTTACTGAATACATGGCAGTGGTCTTACGTGACTTCTATGGCATCTGCCACATATATTTATTTGTGTGTATGATTGTTTGCGCAGACATATCGTGAAGAATTTATACTGCCAAATATAGAAGATGGTTATTCTTGAAAACTTATGTGATTTTCATTTACTTCATCTTTATGTTCTGACCTCCTCCTCTTTACATATAAACAAGATAATATGTGGGAACGCTTAGACCAGTGAAACTGTAACAATACCCGCAGAATGGGCCTAGATTTCAACCTAGAAAAGGTCCATCGAAACTTAGAGCCATTCTAAACGGGTCATTGGTTTCTGTTAGGATTACATTTGCACAGATAATAACCATACTTCGAATGGAAATATCACATAGCGGAAAGAGAAAATATAATATTCAAATAAGATGTACCATTATTTCAAAATCTCAGAAATACAAAGTCATAGTTACATTAATTCAAGAGGTACATAAAATAGTTTAATATCATAAGATTCCAAAAGAAGCAAAGCAATAACTGCTAATAATATTATAATAGCTTCATTTTCTCGGTCGGCTTCATTCATGACTTCATCCATGGCTTTACCCTGCCTACCGACCTGTTGGATGTTAAGGAGAGGGGTCAGAACATAAAGTTTCGTGTGACTGAAATATAGTGTTACTTAATGTTCATACCCTATATTTTTAGCAGGTTACATATGTCAAGGTATGTCTACGCAGTACACAACAAACATCAAGTTTCTAACCAATGAGGGTGGATATCCAAGTCAACCGCTCATTAGTGTTTTTTGGGTAAAGACCCAACAAGGTGGCATTCTCGATCACTTATGGCCCTATTAAGGGTGGATTCTTACTATCTCTTATAACCCTGGGGTGGACCCTAGCCCTTTCAGACCCCATCCTAGTATGTCCACGTTATTAAGTCTATTCTTTCATTTGTAATATGAGAAGTAGTATTACGAATGTTATTACTTATTTAATATTAGCTGGTAGGACACCTATGTCCCTTAAGACTTCC
Source organism: Allium sativum (assembly GCA_030737875.1). Lineage (NCBI taxonomy): Eukaryota > Viridiplantae > Streptophyta > Magnoliopsida > Asparagales > Amaryllidaceae > Allium > Allium sativum. The sequence continues at coordinate 899,032,609 of CM060912.1, forward strand.
CTTAGACGAGTTGGTGAGCATGCAATGGCCATATATCCTTTCAATTACCAACTTATCCCTAGTTAAACCCTTACAAGCTTCTAGAGGAAGTAGACATACCCATGAACTACCCTACTCTGTTACCGTTTTATGCTTAACCACTTTTAAAGGAGGAGGACCCAAAAACCTACCTTAATACTAATAAGGGTGGATCCCATGACTTCGGTTCCTCTCCAAGGAATAAACCTTCGGAGGGATCTTAGTCCTACCACTTAAGACCTAAAATAGATAAAAAGGTGAGTCAGCCACTTAAGACCTTCCTAAAGCGCAGTAAACCAATTTGTTTTCACTCATCAGACTTAAATATATAGTTATATATACACACACTATACCTCTCACATCAAACCATATACCTATAGATGCTGGATATGCCAATCGGTTCCGGGCAGGCTTCTACAATAAGTCGGTTTAACCTCGTGTCTAGTGTACTAATTTTTGAATGGCCCATGGCACCTAGACATCTCACATTAGTCGGGCCCACTTGTGGTTGCTGGATTTGCCGGTCGGTTCCGGGCAGACTTCCACAATAAATGACAAATAACCTCATGTTTATGTGTCACTTTTATATATATATATATATATATAAGCATTATATATATATATATGCAAATACATGCAACCAAATATATATGTATATTTTTTAAGGGGACATTTCAAATTCTAATTCTAGCATAATAGCATTCATTATGTTATTACAGCATTATTTACGTTGATTATGTTTATATAAGTAAACTAATAATAGTGCCTAATTAACGTAAACATTCGTATAAACGAGAAATGTCCTAACGAGGTGGCAATTGTCATCTTTTCCAAATTTAGGCATGCAAATTGGGTTTTCCATACTTTTACCCCTACAACATAGGCATAATAACAATATGATAACATAACAAGTAGCAGTGGATGGAAAAACATATATTAAAATTTTAAACTTGCATTCTAGGCATATGGAAATAATTTCAATATTAAATTAAAAGTAGAGTATTTCATTCATTCACACATGCATGCTTGCAATCCATATTTCACCCAATTCACCCTTTTTGTGGTGTTATACACCCAAAAATGTTTACATTTTACTTATTCCAATCTACGAATGCATTTACACCCAAATTAGGATCCAAACCCAATTCAACTATGAAACAATTCAAATCCAAATCTTTTTAGGCTAAATCAAATGACAATAATGGCGAATTGTATAAAATATAAATAATAGTAGTTTTCCATATAATTCGCCATTATTATTTATATGGAAAACTACTAAAAACTACTAAAAACATGAATAATAGTACTATGGAAAACTACTAAAAACATGAATATGCCTTTGAGGGAAACTAGATTCCACTCACTAGTTATACAAAGATGCGGTAGAATCTCAAGATCTGCAATGGTTATTAACGTTCAAGTGAGCTCTAATTGTTCAACTAACAATACACATATAAGAAACATACAATTTGGGTCTTATACATATATGTTATGCTAAATTCCAAAATCCTAAACTTAGATAAATTGAAATAGAGAGATTTAGAATTAAGTTAGAGAAGTAAAAGAAACCTTCAGATTATTCTCTTTGTTTTTCTATGGAATTTAGCAGCATGGAGGCAGAGAATGTAGAAGATTTGGGTTTCTAATGTGGGGATTGAGGGTTATTTATACTTACTCGTGTGAGAATGAGCCGTTGGATTAATAATACTTAATCTGATCCTTACATATAAATATAACCTCTTAGAAAACCCTTATCCACCTAGGTAGAATTGGGCTCCCCAGCCGCCAAGCGGTCGACTGGCGGTCGACCACCTTAAGGGGCAGCGATTGACCCCTTCGGGCTGAATGCCCTATTTTGCTGCATTGCTAAGCTATTTATTTTATTAAATACGTTCCTAATTTGCTTCATTATTTTCCATATATCCAATATACGTTGTCCCCTAGATCTTATCTCAAAGTGGAAAATGGACTGTAGGACAAACATTTAAATTTTTTTAGCCCAAAAAACGCGGGTTTAAGAATATTGTCTGAAGGACATTCGCCGCTTTATTTTTCGGCTTAAGTAACAAATGCGTCATTTTTTCTATTTCCTTCATTTATTTTTCTCCTTCAATCTTCATCTTGATTCTTCTGTTAAAAAAAAACCCATCGATCTCAAATCGCGTGCTCTTTGTACAGCCCACGCATTCAAAATGAATTTGATCTCAAGCGTGCATTTTGAAGATTGATAATCGCAAATTTGATCGATAAATTTGTCTTCTGTCAATTCACTCGACGACAATGATGGCTTCACTCGGCGGCGGCGGCTTCACTCGACGGCGGCGGCTTCACTCGACGGTGGTGGCTTCACTCAGAGACGACGGCGGCTTCACTCAATGGCGGCGGCTTCCAATGATGGCGATGGCTTCAAATTTCTGATTTTGGGAATAACAAGTTTCACGCTATTGTTGAATTTTCTTAAGTGTAATGCTAAATGTACGTAGCATTTCTTTTTAATAATTAATTATTTGTATCATTTGTACATCATGGATAGTATGAAATTTTGTCTATTACAGTGCAATTTACCTTCTTATTGCTGTATTTTATGCTGAGAATAATAGACATTGTATTTTATGCTAATTAGATTTTAAGTTGCATTACATGTGCAATTTAGTTTATTGAAACTATCGTTTATGTTAATCGATCTCAAATGTTGCATTTTTTGTCAAATAAATTGATTTTTCTGTTTTGCTTGTGGTACGCGGCTTTGATAATAAGAGATGTGGCTATTGTATTTTGTTTCGATTGTGTTTTGATTTCAGCTTAGAATAATAACATATGAAACTATCATTTCTGTGCATGCTATGAGATTCACTCTATTATATATGCAATTTAAATTTTTTTTTTTGAAAAGCAAGTAAACTATTATTAACACTATAAAACTATTACAATGTGCATCATTTACATCATTTTTATTAATACTAGAAAAACTCAAAACTGTCTTATTAACCAATAATTGGAATAGCCAAATTATTAATGATAACTACTGGACGTGACAAAGTGTTCCCTCACTCAAACCACTTGACTTAAAACAAAATTCATCTATCTACAATATAACTTTACTAGTTTCCAACTGCCAAAAAATATTTTTGACATACTATTCCAATTGTCAGACTGTGAGCAACACAAAGAATTATATTGGATTGCTTCTTGTATGTCTAGTTGAAGATTTCTTCTGTAATTTGGATGGTAAAAAATCGTCAAGCCCATTCTCAAGTCCATCATCTGCATCATTATTACTTTCCGAAGCCTTTTTCCTTCTAGCCCTTCTCTTAGCATTTTTCAAGGCAGTTTTAGAAGGGGTTACATCTGAAGGAGACTAATCATTCTCAGTCCCCTCATCCCAAAACTTACTCTTAAGCCTCAAAGAATTAGAAGTAGTCAAATCACTTTGAAAAGCCGCACCAGCACATGTAGGTAACGTTTTGAAGCGTCAGCTGAGTTGAAGACCAAATAGAAGAAGATGGCGTCAAGTTAGCATGAGGTGAAGAATTTGAAAGCGAAGTGACTGATGGGGTAGATGACTTGCTCAAAGAGGTACTAGCAGATGAAGGAGGAGTGAAACTGAATGTTAATGAGCATGACATAGTATGTGAAGAGGAACCAGAGGACATAACACTATTAACAAAAGAGTTCACGCCAGTAGAAACAGTAGAAGTGATATTTGATTTGCAAGGCATATCAATATTATTAACAATTTAATAAAGAGTTTACCTGCAAAAGTGTCAACATCCTCGTTTAGAACCTCATTATCAACCACTGTGTTATGTCCTATGCCTCATTAACCTTATTCAAATCTGTAGCATTACCAGAACCATCACTATTTTTAATAATATGCTCTAAAGAATTTAAATTGGTCTCTACATTCATCTCATTAGCGGTACAGTTTCCATCTTGATCATTTTCTAAAACATCAAATGAATTAACATGAACATTTGGCACAACAGAGTTAACCACCTTATCTGCCTTATTAGAGTTCTCTCCCTTCCTCATCCAAATATTATTGGTTTTTGGATTGACAGAAGTCCAATTACCGTGATAAGCATTAAAGAAAGGTTTCTGTGACGGCTGAAAAATGAGAAAAAGGTATTCTCCAAACCCTAACAGCCCTTTTTGACTCCTAATCCCGAAATTCCCCTTTGGGCCTAGCTGTTAATCACCCGGTTAAGCCCAATTAAGCTGTTTTTCACCATCTGAAAATTGTTTCAGCCATATCTCCCAAACGGTGAGTCCGTTTGGCTAATATGACCACTCTACGGAATTGTAAACCATCATCCGGATCCAATGGAAGTGGTTTTAGGTCAAAATTCCTTTCCAGTCAAAAGTTATGGTCAAAACAAGTTCAACTAGGGGCAAAATGGTCATTTAAAAATCGACAAAAATCATGAACATGGGAAATGACCCTACTAGTCGTTTCCCAAAAGTACACGACCATACGACTTACTAAGAAAAAGAAATAAATATTCTACGATCTTCCGATGCGTAGAATGCAGGTCGTTACATTCTCCCCCCCTTAAGAAATTTCGCCCTCGAAATTCCTTAACAAAGAAACAAAAAATGAATCTCGCATGCCTAACAATCATTCACAGCAATCAAACATGCAAAACAAGCAAAACAAACATAACCTAGCATGCGGAAAACTAAATCGCTAATAAAATCTTACCAGACAAAGAGTTCTGGATACTTCTTCCTTATGTCCTCCTCTGTTTCCCAAGTACAGTCTTTCTCATCCTCACCCCACTGGACTTTGACTAGTTTCACTGCCTTCCTTCGAAGTTGCTTCGTATCGTTCCCAACGATACGCATAGGCCTACGGTTCCCAACCGCCTCAGGTTCAACCTCGATATCGTCCAACTGATCAGGTGAAATAGCCACATTAGGGTCGTGCACAAACTTCCTTAACTGGGAAACATGAAATACGTTGTGAACTCCCGCCATCTTGTCTGGTAAGTCAATTCTATATGCCAAATTCCCGACTAGTTCGAGAACAGGGAATGGGCCAACGAATCTTGGTGCCAACTTGCCTCTCCTGCCAAATCGTATTACGCTCTTCAACGGAGAAATCTTGACAAAAACCAAGTCACCAACGGAGAATTTTAAGTCTCTTCTCCTCTTATCGGCATAACTCTTCTGCCTATCTTGGGCGGCCTTCATTCATTGTTGAATGGTCTTGATTTTATCTGAAGTTTCCCCTCACCACATCTGGTCCAAGCATAAACTTCTCGCCAGTCTCTATCCAACATGATGGTGAGTTGCATGGTCTTCCGTACAAAGCTTCAAACGGAGTCATACCGATACTGGATTGGTAGCTATTATTATATGCAAACTCTACTAGATGCAAATGGTCATCCCATGATCCACCAAAATCCAATATACATGCTCTCAAGAGATCTTCCAAAATACGATTCACCCTCTCCGTCTGACCGTCGGTCTGAGGATGATATGCGGTACTGAGATGTAACTCTGACCCTAGAGCTTCTTGTAAGCTCTTCCAAAACCCACTTGTGAACAACGGGTCTCGGTCACTCACAATGCTTTTAGGTACTCCATGGAATCTCACTACCCACTTCATATATAGTTCTGCTAACATAGCTGCCGTTCTGGTCGATCTGACTGGTATAAATCTTGCACTTTTGGTCAATCGGTCCACAATCACCTAAATGCTATCATGTCCCGATCTAGTCCTTAGTAAACCATCGATGAAATCCATCGAGACTTGCTCCCATTTCCATTCGGGAATTTCTAATGGCTGTAACAACCCACTAGGCTTCTTTTGCTCGGCTTTAACTAGCTGGCAATTCATGCAATAGGATATAAACTCCCCAACGTCTCTTTTCATCCCTTCCCAGTAGTAAGTCTGTCTCATGTCTCGATACATCTTATTACCACCGGGGTGTATAGTCAGTTTTGAGTGATGACATTCTCTAAGCACTTCATCTCTCAATCCATTGACATTGGGTACAACGAGCTTTCCATTCTTTCTAAGCCATCCATCTTGATCAAGCCCATACTTGTTCATCTCCTCATCGATACTCATCTCTAACTTGGAGATGATTTCCAATAGGTTAGGATCGTTCCTCTGACTAGAGCCGATCTGCTCAATCAAAGTGGGTTTGATCGTAAAACTTGCTAACATTTCTGGATCCAATTCGCACTTTGGTCTGAAATCAAACCTCGCGATATACTCCAGTTGCTTCCATTCTAGAAACATAGCCCCTAGGCTGGCATGTCTCCTACTCAATGCATCAGCCACTGCATTGCCTTTTCCCGGTGTATATGCGATATCAAAGTCATAGGAAGCTAAGAATTCTAACCACCTATGTTGTCGGAGATTTAGATCTTTCTGGGAGAAGAGGTACTTCAACGACTTATGATCTGTAAACAGCTCAAATCTTTCACCCAAGAGATAGTGTCTCCACATCTTCAACGCGAACACGATTGCTGCCAATTCTAAATCATGGGTAGGGTATCTTCTCTCGTGCGGTTTCAATTGTCGACTTGCATAAGCTACAACCCTACCGCCTTGCATCAATACAGCACCCAGTCCGGTACCACATGCATCCGTGTATACCGTCATCTCTTCATTCCCCTTAGGAATGACTAACATTGGTGTGCTTGTCAACTTGTCCTTTAGACTCTTGAATGCATTCTCGCACCTTCCATCCCAGACAAAAGCTTGATTCTTCTTAGTCAACTGGGTCAATGGTGCTGCTATCTTGGAGAAACCTTAGATAAACTTACGATAATATCCAGCTAACCCCAAGAAACTTCTTACATCTGTTGCATTCTTGGGCGTGGGCCAATCCTGTACCGTGGCCACCTTTGCCGGGTCCACCGCAATACCATTCTCTGACACAACATGGCCCAAGAACCTCACTTCCCTCTTCCAGAAGTGACACTTAGAAAACTTTGCTTTCAATTGGTGTTTTCTCAACACCTCCATCACTATCCTTAAATGTTCCTTGTGTTCTTCCTCTGTCTTCGAATAGACCAAAATATCATCAACGAACACAAGGACAAACTCATTCAACTGATCCCTGAATACCCTATTCATAAGATCCATAAAATATGCTGGGGCATTGGTCAGTCCGAATGGCATGACCAACCACTCATAAAATCCAGACGGCGTCCGAAATGCCGTTTTAGGTATACTCTCAGCTTCCACTCTAAGCTGATGAAAACCTGTCGCGAGATCCAACTAAGAAAATACTCTCGCACCACTCAACTGATCGAACAAATCATCTATCCGCGGTAGAGGATACTTGTTCTTCCTCGTCACTTTATTCAACTCGCGGTAGTCTACACACAAACGAAGGGAACCATCCGCCTTGGTAGCAAACACAACTGGTGCTCCCCATTCAGAAACACTCCTTCTGATAAATCCCTTCCTCAAAAGATCGCTGACTTGCACCTCGAGCTCTCGCTGCTCCCTTGGTGCCATACGACGAAGTGGCATCACCATAGGTCTGGCATCTTTTACCAAATCAATACGGAACTCAATCTCTCGGTGTGGTGGAAGTCCGGTCACTTCTTCGAAAACATCCGGATACTGGCCAACCACGGGCAAACCTGACAACTCACTATGCGGAATGTCAAGGGAGTTTAGAAAACTAGCCAATACCCCCTCACTGGGTAGACCACCAAACACAATCCTCCGTCCATCATCCGCTCTAGCTGTCACCAAAAAGCCCTCACAGTCTACCACCACCCCGTATCTTCGGAGCCAATCTACTCCCAAAATAATGCCAAACCCAGCAAAACCCAAAACAAAGCAATCACATACAAACATGCATCCATGACTCGATAAGACCACATTACGACAGATCATGCTAAGGCTAGTCGAACCACCAATCGGGTTCGTCACTACTAAAGGTCTATCAACAATCTCGGGCTCCAATCCCAACCTATCTACCAGGTCACTAGATATGAAAGAACTGGAAGCTCCGGTATCAAACAAAACTCTAACAGGAACATCGTAAACAGAAAGCATACCTTGAATGATGACATTCTTCCCTTTCTCCGCCGCAGTCGGGGCATTCGACGAAGAAGGAATATCATTAAGGGCGTATGCTTTCACCATTTGCTTTTCTTTAGGGGGTTGCGGACACTTGTCCTTGTGATGTCCCATTTGGCCACAATTGAAGCACTTCCTATCCGCTGGCTTGGCCCGACAATTACTAGCATAATGGCCCTTCTTACCACAGCTGAAGCACTCAACATCTTGCTTATTCTTTTTCTTCTGGCCATCCTTAGTCTGATTCTGCTTTCTCTTATTCTGGGAACCACCTTTGACTCCACCACTTGCTTGTGGCTTTGGCTCATCTGCGGATGCAACCTCAGTCTTTGACTTAGGGTAGAGACTTTCTGATCGTAATGCTTTCCCCACAATCGACTCAAACGTCTCATCGATGTGGTTAATAAGCTTTTCCCCCAAGTACTGATCCAAACCAGTATGAATTTCTCATTCTTCTTCTCGGCAGTATCAATAAGAGATAACCCATATTTTGACAAAGTGTCGAATTCAGCAATATACTCCGAGACAGCTCTGCCATTCTGCTTGAGCTCCAAGAATTTCTTAAACAGCACTGACTTCTGAGCAGCTGGAATGAACTTCTCGCCAAAGCGAGCCTTAAACTGCTCCCAAGTAATCTGATCTTCGGGAGTAGTTGCTTTTATAGCATTCCACCAATTCATTGCCCGCCCTTGCAGCTGATGGGATGCTAGCTTTCTCTTCATCGCATCCTCGATACCCAAATCCTCGAAGATACGTTCGCAACTATCCAACCAATCTTGAACATATGTGGCCGACTCCGTTCCGTGGAACGGCTTCCCACCAAGGCTAGTATAATCCTTATTCAGCTTGGCGAAGTCGACTCTCCGCGCCTGCACTATTGGACCACCACCATTTCCATCATTGGGAGCTGTCCTCCGTACATCTCCAAGCATTTCTCTCATGAGGTCAGTAAACATCGTCCTCATGTCAGCAGCATTCCCATTATTGGCCCCTCTACCGGTACCTCTAACATATCGGCTCATCCTCAATTTGAAAAAGGAAATGATTAACGATCCCATAGTGGTGCTAGTGCAGCCCGACTTCATTCTTATACTACTAATAGTATATATATAGCTTTTAAAAACCAAAATAATCAAAAATACGCTCTCTCGTATACGTATACTATCTCTCCCTGATAACTTCCCTAGGTTAACTACGCAACCTAGAGCTCTGATACCAACTGTGACGGCTGAAAAATGAGAAAAAGGTATTCTCCAAACCCTAACAGCCCTTTTTGACTCCTAATCCCGAAATTCCCCTTTGGGCCTAGCTGTTAATCACCCGGGTAAGCCCAATTAAGCTGTTTTTCACCATCTGAAACTTGTTTCAGCCATATCTCCCAAACGGTGAGTCCGTTTGGCTAATATGACCACTCTACGGAATTGTAAACCATCATCCGGATCCAATGGAAGTGGTTTCAGGTCAAAATTCCTTTCCAGTAAAAAGTTATGGTCAAAAAAAGTTCAACTCGTGGCAAAACGGTCATTTAAAAATCGACAAAAATCATGAACATGGGAAATGACCCTACTAGTCGTTTCCCAAAAGTACACGACCATACGACTTACTAAGAGAAAGAAATAAATATTCTACGATCTTCCGATGCGTAGAATGCAGGTCGTTACAGTTTCCTATTATAATTTCCACCTTGATCATAAGATCTGACATGAATGTTGTTATCAGAATCTTTAACTTTATCATCAACGACCGTATTCTCCTTAACATTGAATTCACAGTCGCAAGTCTCATGGCCAAAAACTATACAAATAGTACATGTTTTGGGCCTCTAATCGTATGTTAATCAAACTGCCGGGCAAACCTTACCTAAACCATCTACCACAATCTTATCATGAAGTTCAAAGTTAGAAGAGATCTCTATTAAGGCCTTCGCATATCTAAATCTTTGCAACTGTTCTGTACTACTATTAAAACATATCAATCTTCCTACGTGGCAAGCAAGCCAATTAATACCCAAAAGTGTCCACAAAATTATAGGAATTCTGTAAAAATGCACCCAAATAGGAACTTTTTTAATCTGAATTTGTGCATCACCAACAGAAGGATCCCACCTAGTAATGAGGAATATTCGCCCTCTAATAAAAATAGGATCAGATTTTAGAATTTTTTCCCGTCCGAATCATTTGAAAACTTGAAATAAAAACGAACTCCATCGAACTTATTACTAACTTCACCATTTAATTTCCAAAATCGATTAAAGAAATTTACCATAAATTTATAGGAAGTCGTGCCATCAAGAAAAAAACCTACCAGGAAATTACTCCAGTACTTCATGCCCTTTGCCTTAACTGATTTAGTAATCTTCTTAGGCACGCCATCTGTGGTAATTTCAAAATGCTAAGGCCGAAAGACACCTACATTCTGTGGTCGTGAACTAAAGAGAGAAGCATAGTCCTTTTCAATAAATGAAGGAAAAGGGGCGATTGACGTGTTATGACAAGTAGAGAAAGAAAAGGTTGCCGAATAGAATGAAGAAAAATTAGCATCGGGACCAAAGATGTTGGAATTGATGGTTCTGGTATCAAAATTTCTTGGATCTGAGGAATTCACACCAAGATTCCCATCAGATGTTTTTGTAGAAGAATAATTGACAACAGCAGGAACTGGATCACGGGGAGGGGAATTACATGTGGGAAGAGGAGGGAAAGCGGTGTTAAAGGCGAAGGAGGTAGAAGAGGAAGAGGGAGAAGTTTGCGAGGATGCCATTAACGAGGAATTTAGATAACTATTTGAATGCAATTTAATTTGTTGTTCTTGTATTTTGTGTTAGTCTATTTTTTGCATGTTTCGCTCTTATTGAATTTTTTTTAGGTGTAACGCTAAATGTATATAGCATTTCATTTTAATTGTTAATTATTTGAATCATTTGTAAATTTGTGGTTAGTATGAAATTTTGTCTATTATAGTGCAATTTACCTTGTAGTTATTGTTGTATTTATGGTGAGAATAAGAGATGTTGTTGTAATTTATGTTAATTATATTTTAAGTTGTATTTTATGTGCTATTTAGTTTGTTGAAAGTATCGTTTTTGTTGACCGATCTCAAATTGTGCATTTTATGTCAAATAAATCAAATTTTCTATTATGCTTGTGCTTTGTGGCTTTGATAATAAGAGATGTGGCTATTGTGTTTTGTTTCAGTTTGGTCTTAGTTTCATCTCAGAATACTGATATATGAAACTATCATTTATGTTTATGCTACAAAATTCACTTTATTACTGTGCAATTTAGTTTGTTGCTCTTGTATTTTGTGTTATTATATTTTTGCAAATTTGCGCCCGGATGTCTTTTATGTGTCACCGGTACCTGCTCGGTTAATCAATCCCTACTGAGTGCAGATTCATTGCTGAAGTACCCGATTAGGCCTTGCGTTTGGATGTAGGTACCCGATTAGGCCTTGCGTATGGATATCTTTTATGTGTCATCGGTACCAACTCGGTTAATTGATCCCTATTAGGTGCAAATTTGTTGTTGAAGTACCCGATTAGGCCTTGTGTCCAGGCGTCTTTTACATTTCATACGTACCCGATTAGGCCTTGCGTCCGGACGTCTATTACATTTCATACGAACCCGATTAGGCCTTGTGTTCGGACGTCTTTTACGTGTCACTGGTACCCGCTCAGTTAATTAAAACCTACTAGGTGCAGATTCATTGCTGAAATACGCGACTAGACCTTGCTTCCGGACGTATTTTACATGTCATAGGTACCTGATTAGGCGTTGCGTCGAGATGCCTTTTATACTGGGTGCAGATTCATTGCTGAAATACCCGATTAGGCCTTGCTTCCGGATGTATTTTATGTGTCATAGGTACCTAATTAGGCCTTGCGTCGGGATGCCTTTTACGTGTCACTATTACCCACTCGGTTAATTAATCCCTACTGGGTGTAGATTCCTTGATGAATTACCCAATTAGGCCTTCCTTCCGGACATCTTTTATGTATCATAGGTACCCGATTAGGCCTTGCGCCCGAGTGTCTTTTACATGTCATCGGTACCTGCTCGGTTAATCAATCCCTACTAGATGCAGATTCATTGCTGGAGTACCCGATTAAGCCTTGCGTTTGGATGTCTTTTATGTATCATAAGTACCCGATTTGGCCTTGCATCTGGATGTCTTTTACATGTCAGTGGTACCCGCTCGGTTAATTAATCCCTACTGGGTGTAGATTCATTGCTGAAGTACATGATTAGGCCTTGCATTTGGACACCTTTTACGTGTCATATGTACCCAATTAGGCCTTGTGTCCGGATGTCTTTTACATGTCAACGGTACGGGCTCAGTTAATTAATCCCTATTGGGTGCATATTCATTGCTGGAGTACCCAACAAGGCCTTATGTCCAAACGTCTTTTACGTGTCATAGTTACCCAATTAGGCCTTGCGTCGGGAACTCTTTTACGTGTCATAAGTACCCGATTAGGCCTTGCATCCGGATGTCTTTTACGTGTCATCGGTACCCGCTCGGTTAATTGATCCCTATTGGGTGTAGATTCTTTACTGAAGTACCCAATTAGGCCTTGTGTCCGGACGTCTTTTACTTTTCATATGTACCCGATTACTCCTTCCGGATGTCTTTTACGTGTCACCGGAACCCGCTTGGTTAATTAAACCCCACTGAGTGCAGATTCGTTGCTGAAGTACCCGACTAGGCCTTACTTCCGGATGTATTTTACATGTCATAGGTACCCGATTAGGCCTTGCGTCGGGATGTCTTTTACATATCACCGGTACCCGCTCGGTTAATTAATCCCTACTGGGTGCAGATTCCTTGATGAAGTACCCAATTAGGCCTTCCTTTCGGACATCTTTTACGTTTCATAGGTGTTCCTGAAGTACCCGATTAGGCCTTGCATTCGGACGTCCTTTACGTTTCATACGTACTCGATTAAGCCTTACGTCTGGATGTCTTTTACGTGTCAACGGTGCCAGCTCGGTTAATTAAACCCTACTAGGTCAGATTCGTTGTTGAAGTACCTGATTAGGGCTTGCGTTTGGATGTCTTTTATGTGCCATAGGTACCCGATTAGGCCTTGCATCCGTACGTCTTTTATGTGTCATAGGTACCCGACTGGGCCTTGCGTCAGGACGCCTTTTACGTGTCACCGGTACCCGCTCGGTTAATTAATCCATACTGCATGCAGATTCCTTGATGAAGTACCCAATTGGGCCTTCCTTCCGGACATCTTTTACGTGTCATAGGTGTTGCTGAAGTACCCGATTAGGCCTTGTGTCCGGAATATTTTACGTTTCATACGTACCCGATTAGGCTTTGCATCCGGATGTCTTTTACGTATCACTGGTACCCGCTCGGTTAATTAAACCCTACTGGGTGCAGATTCGTTGCTGAAGTACCCGACTATTATTCATCTTTCTTTTGTTATATTTTGTCAATCTTATTTCCTTATGAATTTACAGGTTATTTGCATCAATATATCTGATTTGGTTTCAATTAGTAGAGAAGAACAAGGTATGTCTTTGGATACGTTGTTATGATTTTTTTTAGATTTTAATGCTATGTGCATTTAGCTTTTTTTGCTGTTTAATATTTACTCATACAAATAGCTATTATTTTTTCTGCAATATAATGCTAGATTAATCTAGCATTTTCATACATTTGTCAAGGGCTTGGTCATTCGCTATAATGCTAGGCTAACCTGGCATTTTCATACAATCGTCAAGGGCTCGGTCCTGCCCTGTAATGCCAGGTTAACCTAGCATTTTCCATAAATTGTTGAAGGGTTAGGTCATGCGCTATAATGCTAGGTTAAACTAGCATTTTCGTACACTGTTCAAGGGCTCGATCATTCGGTATAATGCTAAGTTAACCAGGCACTTTCATATACTGGTTAAGGGCTCAGTCATGCCCTACAATGCAAGGTTAATCTAGCATTTTCATAAAAATTGCAAGGGCTCGATCATTCACTATAGTGTTAGGTTAACCTGACATTTTCATATACTGGTTGAGGGCTCAGTCATACCTTATAATGCTAGGTTAACCTAGCATTTTCATACAACTTTCAAGGGCTCAGTTATTAGCATTTTCATACAACTTTCAAGGGTTCGGTCATGCCCTATAATGTGAGGTTAACCTAGCATTTTCATACAACTTTCAACGGCTCAGTCATGCCCTATAATGCAAGGTTAACTTGGCATTTCCAGACACTGTTCTAGGGTTCATTCATGCGCTATAATGATAGGTTAACCTAGCATTTTCATATACTATTCCAAGGGTTCGGTCATTCGCTATAATGCTCGGTTAACCTAGCATTTTCATACACTGAATACAGATGGATGCTAAATTAATGCTATAAATATAAATCAATCCATTAAATACAAATCAATTCTATAATGATAACTTTATCTAGAATATTCTGCACTTAATTCACCTAGCATATTCTGCACTAAATACGGATGGATGCTAAATTAATGTTCTATCATTACTCAAATGCTATATTAAAGTGACTAACATTATAAAATATGATAAATGATAGATAATATATCGTTATTTTTTCAAAGTGAACTAGCATGTATATAAAATGATGAATTGTATTTGAATATCGCATTATATTTTTAAGGTGGTAAATGATAGTTGAATTTAGCATTGTATTTTTTAAAGTGAAATAAAATATGTATAATTTGTTAAATGATAGACGAATATTGCATTGTATTTTTAAAGTGAGCTACCATGTATAAAATATAGTAAATGATAGTTGAATTTGTCATTTGTATTTTTGAAGTGAGCTAGTATATGTAGAGTTTGCAAAATAATGTTTGAGTATAGTATTTATTAGTAAAATGAGCTAGCATGTATAGAATATAATAAATGATAGTTGAATTTAGCATTGTATCTTTTAAAAGAAAGTAGAATGTTTAAATATGCTAAATGATAGTTGAATATAGCATTGTATTTTAATGTAAACTAGAATGTACAAAACATAATAAATGATAGTTGATTTCAACATCGTATTTTTAAAGTGAACTAGCATGTATAGAATATGTTAAATGATAGCTGAAAATAGCATTATATTTTTAAAGCGAACTAGCATATATAGCAATGTGTTTCATAAAGAGAAATAACATGTGTGTGTGTGTGTGTGTATATATATATATATATGACAAATGATAGTTGAATTTAGCATTGTATTTTTGAAAGTGACCTAGCATGTGTATAACATTCTAAATGATAGTTAAATATATCATTGTATTTTTAAGCTTCTATAAGATATATTGCATACACGAAATGATAGCTGAATTTAGCATTTTTGATAAATATTAAAGGCAGAGTGCCACTGTGATCCTAGGATGAGAGACTTTTGCTGATTTACTAATCACATGTACCGCCGAACATCATGGATCAGTTAGTCAAGAAGTCAATTTTCCTTCAATTAATCATATGCTTCATTCTGACTCAATAGAAGAAAAATGAAATTCAAAAGAAGACGTGCTCAAGACAACGAAATAAAGCATATGTTGAAATGATTAGTATCACCATTCCAGTATGTATATACCGCATATGAGAGAAAAAGAATTGGGATTTTCAGTAGAAAAGATGAGTAGATGAAGAATTGCTTTAAATTGACAAATTTCAAACAACTGTAGCTGCTTCTGGCATCGGCAACGACAACAGCTTCAGGCGACGGCAGCGCCATCTTCAGGCGTTGGCGGCAGCAGCTTCAAGCGATGGCAGAAGCTTCAGTTTTAGAGGAATTCTAAAGATTGTTGGTGGAAGAAGGTGAAATCGCAGTGAGAAGAAGGCAAAGGTGGCGACGAATTGGATGGCGACAGCTAGTCTTGGGTGGGCGTTGACTTGGATGGTGATAATCGAGGGCGGCAGCGCCTATTAATAATTGAGGATGGAGGAAATAAAAGAAGAAAATGACGACTATCCTTCGCCCTAATTTCATAAGTTGTGTCCGAATTTTTTAAGTTATACGTTTGTCCTTTAAACCAATTATCTTTATCTCAAAATTCAAATTTGGAATTTCCCTCTTTTATTTTAAATTATTATTTGGAAAATATATATAATATTCACATAATTATATATATATATTTCTTTATGCATTGTCCAAATTCATTTGTTCATAACTTCTTCATACATTAACCGTTTTCAGTATATTATATATGAAAACGATTCAGAATTACGCCATGAATCCAAATAAAAGAATTTTATAGCCAAAATTTTAAAGCTGCAAAATCTCATGTTCCATCCATATCATTTGATTACTTGTTTTTATTTATTTATTTATTAATATTTATGAATTTTACGGGGTGTTACATTCTTTCCCCCTTAAAATAGATTTCGTCCCAAAATCTGTTTAAGGGGAAAAATACAACTCGCACGAAACATCCATGTTGTACACCCATGTTATTAGTAATTGACCCATAAGCATCCATGACTCGCAATGATTATGAACTGAAAACTCACTAAAGTGAGCTCTACCCTAGCATGTAAGTGTAATATGTAATGCAATATATATGCAAACAACCTAAATATGCATATATATATATATATATATATATATATATATATATACATATATACACATGAGTGCTCGGTGCAGTTGTGTTGCATCCATTTCCTAATATCCAATCTAGCAATCACGATGCATCCATAAACGATATTTTTAGGAAAAAATTTCCCGAGAAAAGCTCCGGGTGAGTCTATCTCATCTTATCCTCGATCTCCCATGTGCTTTCCGCAGGTTTATTTCCCCATTGTACTCGGACGAGGCGAACGATTTTGTTGTGGAGTCTCTTGATTCCATGCTATACGATACTTGAAGTGGCATGGGGTTCCCCTGGACTCCAACTCGAGTTTCTCTATGTGCCCAATTTCATCAAGCTCGAGTCTGATAGCAGAATCATGAAGGCATTTCCTTAGATGAGATATATGAAAAACATTATGGATTCCCGATAGATGCTCTGGGCGATCCACTAGATAGAACAAAGATCCTATCTTCTCAATGATACTAAAAGGTCCAATAAACCTAGGAGCCAATCTGAAACACCCCACCTCCGTTAGGGTCACTCTCAAAGGGAATGCCCTAATTTTGGTGGAGGTTTATAAGTATAAGTCACAGATATACAAGACAGATATAAGAACACATATTCGTAAACAGCGGAAAAACAACAACTTTTATTTCATAAAAGCAAATACGTGCTACAACAACATCACCATAATTGTCTTACATCTTTTCCAAAACATAACATAACACTTTCATAATCTGTCTTGATTACATTATTTAAAGAAGCATAAATAAAACATAGATAAACTGCAAAAGCCCCATAGTGGTTGTCCAAAGCCATAGTTCAAAACGAAAAGGACCAAGCAATACATTTCTCCTCTTCAAGCTGGATGTTAAGGCCGGTCAAGCTGCTGTGTTTCCTCCCTGTGGACCTGGGGGGGGGAAACGGAAGAAAAGAAGACGAAAGAAAAGTAGAGTCAGACATAAAGCCTGAGTAAGTCTAGTACTATTCTGTCTATGAATAAAGAACTGGGTATGATAAGTATAAACAAGAAGTGGGAAAGCACTATAAACTTGGTTAAGTTGTCTAGGGTCGAATATACTATCGTACCCCATGTTATTCTCTGAACCCATATAAACTAGTTCCCAACTGGCACCCCATAATCAGGGTGATGTGATCCATTTTATAATGATCGGCTCCTACTCGCATAGTTACATGTGTCTTACGGCCCCTGATGTTGTAGTTACCTATGCTGGTCCCACCATGGGGTGTATCAAGTCCCATGGTGGCGGCCCGACACAATCCTAGAGTGCACAGGTATGCTACTGGTGTCCAGTGCCTTATTTTTCTGCGCCGGAGTGTGTGCACGCCCGCACCCCATTTGAACCTACACTGCTACACCACCGCCGTCGATTTGACCTCTTACAATCAGCCCAGTAATCGTGCCCCACCCTGCCTAGTTTCAGGGTATCCTGATACACCTTCTGGGGTTACTGCTGAAAAGGGTCCCCCGTTACTAGGTTTTCTATCTCTAGCCAACATGCTAAGTTGATTAAGTGTTTTCTAACCTAACCCCCACCAGTCCGTTTAGTTTAGCATGTTCCATTTTGATTAAGTCTTTAGTTCACTTAATCCTAACAATCCTGACTCAGCCTTAATTGTCTTATTAAAGCCTTGACCTCTCACATTAGACAGGTATTGTTGTGGCTGCCTGTTGTCGGTTGGTTCCGGGCAGTCTTACGCCATAACTCAGTCTAACCTCGGGTCCTTATTGGGCTCCATGTTTAACCTCCCACATTGGATAGGTATTGTTGTGACTACTGGACAGCCGGGCGGTTCCGGGCAGGTTTACATCACAACTCAATCCAACCTCGGGTTAAACACATCGTATGTTCTACATTTACATATTTTGTCTTTCTTCTTTATTTTCTTATATGTAAATATTTGCGGCCCATTATTAAGTTAATGGTGTAAAGGTTACACCAATCATGGGCCCAACCCATACTTGAATTAGGGCCCTTCTACTTTATATTTTCATTTATTAATAAATTAAACCCAACGTTATTTTCCCCCGTTTAACACGTTCTCTTATTATATATATGTTGGGCTTAGCCTTTTTAAGCCCAACCTAGCCATGCGAAAAGGGGAGGCTTAAAGCATGATTACATACACAAGGAGGGGAATGTGAACGCATGAACTTGCAACATAACGTTGGAACTACAAAATAGAAACTGGTGTACTTGCATAGTAGTAATGTATACTTTGGTCATAAAGCATAAGTGACATAAATCAAAGCATGTAAACTTGTAGTTGAGATAAGAATATCACTATTGACACATAGGCTTAACTACAACATAAACCTATATTTTTATTCAGGCATAATGTCAAACATAAGCAAATCATGTTCATAGGATTACTACATGTTTACAAAGGTGCTTACTTTTGTTACTAACACAAAAGTATAGTTCAACTTAATCATGATTTTAAATCTATTCACATAACCATGGCATAAATATTTCTAACATGAAATCATGATTCTTACTTTAGTCATGCAAACTTGCAAAAGGGATTTTTGAATCTAACCTAGCCATGTACCACATATGTCATCATATAATTCTTGTTAACAACATGGATTTCAATTATGCAAAATATCAACCATAGCCTAGTCATATTCATAAGTTTGCAAATAGGTTTTCTAGTACAAAAGCATGGCTTAATACATAGATCATGGTGCCAAAATTTCAACATAGTTTCATATGAACTATAATAACCCAAATTTGTTCCAATTACGTACAAAATGATTTATGTACAAAAATACACATTATGATGGCATAGTAGCAAAACCCCAAACTTGCATGAGTTTCAATTAAACAACTACATACATGTAGCTTCAACATGGATTACATAATTTGCGAATATTCCAAACGTATACTTGCATAAAACTACCGCAAATATGTAGTTTTTATAATAAATAACATGCTTTGCGAATATCCAAACGTATACAATATTCCAAATCGATAAGAATCATAGTAACGCGCAAATATGAATTACTTTATCGCCACAATCAAGTATACAAACCAACACAATTATTTGTTCATACCAAAATAATACTCTACTTACAATTGTGTGGCGAATTCTCCAATTTAGGGATTTGGAGATGCGATTCCCTATTGATTTGATTTGATTAGGTTGCTTTATGCTTTAGAATTTTCCTCCTAATCCTATCTCCAATCGGTGGCTACTCCTAGTCGTTCCTCAGCAACATGACGGCTTTGTTCTTATTTTTGAATGAATAGATTAGGTTGAGTCTAGGGTCATATTTATAGGGTTTATGAACTGATTAGGGCCATTGATGTTGCTTGGATTGATCGTAGCCATTCATTCGAAAGAGAGACCAATTAGAGCCTGCCACCTAGCCCTAATGACAAAGCAGACTACAGAAAATCGACCAACATAGAATAGGCCAGCTAGGTTGGGCTGGGTTCGACCTGGCTCTGGACCAGGTCGACAGCCTGTCGACAGCCATGTCGACCTGGCTAGACCAGGTCGACAGCCCAGTCGACCTGGGTGTCCTAGGCGGGAATTTTCCCGCCTTGGCCAATTGGGCCCGATTATTAATTTTTTTCTGAGTTGTTTTATTCTGTTCGAATTTTAAACTTAATTTAGAAACTTCCGAAGGCCATATCTTCTTCATACGGACTCCGTTTTTCGAAAACTCGGACTCTATTTCGCGTATTTTTCCGAGACGAACGCAATGGCGTATCCCGTTTCCCTTAGTTCTTTGATTTGAAATTAATTATACTTTAATTTGTGAATTTCACAGTTATAGAATTCGCGGGGTGTTACATTCTTCCCCACTTAAAAGGATTTCGTCCCCGAAATCTTCAAGTTAGGAGGAATGTATATCCTAACATCCAATCATCCATCTACTCATCCATCAAACACGAGCATCCATTGTCCTTAAAAGACTTCTAATGCTTCATGATCATATGCGAAGTGTGTGTGTACATGTACTTATCAAATGCAAAATCAGGCGGTCTACTGATTCAGTTGACCTCCTTAATGCGAATTATGTAAGTGCCATGAATCCATTATGTATGCAAATTTTCCTATTCATGATTCTACATGAGTGCACAATCATTCAATACAAATGCAACATCCACACGACAACATATTAGAGTTCAACCATATTCGAATGCAAACATATATATATATATATATATATATGCATATGCAATATGAAGTGACTGAGCCGATCTAAAACCTAGATTGTGTGTGTATATGTAACCACGAGCAACCACTAGCAATCACTTGCAACCACTTGTAACCATCATCCATAACATGTTTCAATTACATGTTTCCATCCAAAGGGTTTCTACCTAAAAGATAAGGTCGAGGAAATATACCTAAAAAGATAGATAAAAGCGCAACTTAAGGAAAAGGAAAGATCAAGGATGTACCCTCGAACAGAAAAGGGTAGGCAGTGCGTATTCTAGCTTCAGTTTCCCAAGTCGCGTCTCCCTCGTCGTCGCTCCACTGAACTTTGACGAGCTTGACTTCGCGGTTGCGTAGTTTCTTCACTTCCGTTCCTAATATGCGGGTTGGAACTTTTCTTATGGTTGCTTCGCGTTCCACTTCGGCCTCTTCGAGGATATTTGGCTCTACCACCTCGGCTGACTCATGTAGACATTTTCGGAGATGTGAAACGTGAAAAACGTTGTGGACTCCGGCCAACTTCTCGGGTAGCTCTAATCTATAGGCCATTTTCCCAATTTTCTCGATGATAGGGAATGGCCCTACGAACCTTGGTGCCAGTTTTCCTGTGGTCCCAAAACGAACAACGTTTCTTAGCGGTGATACCTTGAGAAAAACTCTGTCTCCAACCACAAATTCAAGGTCGGTCCTTCTCTTGTCGGCATAGGACTTTTGTCTGTCTTGGGCCGTCTTCATCCTTCTTCGTATTAAGTCTACTTTCTCTGAAGTCTCTCGGATCATATCTGGTCCAAGTGTGAGCTTATCAGTAGACTCCCACCAACAAGTGGGCGATCGGCACGGTCTTCCATATAAAGCTTCGAAGGGCGCCATTTCGATGGTTGCTTGATAGCTGTTGTTGTAGGCAAATTCCACCAAAGGAAGGTGGTCTTCCCATGTCCCTCCGAAGTCAAGGACGCATAGCCTTAAAAGGTCTTCCAAAACTCTGTTCACTCTCTCTGTTTGGCCGTCGGTTTGGGGATGATAGGCTGTGCTCAAGCATAACTGCGTTCCTACTGCTTCTTGCAGACTCCGCCAAAATTCACTGGTGAAGATGGGGTCTCGGTCACTAACAATGCTAGATGGTATTCCATGTAGTCGAACGATTTCCTTGAGGTAAAGTGATGCTAGGGATGAGGCAGTTCTTTTACTTTTGACAGGTAAAAAGTGGGCGCTTTTAGTAAGCCTATCCACTATTACCCAAATGCTAGTGTTGCCTCTCCTAGACCTAGGCAGCCCATCGATGAAGTCCATTGAGATGCTATCCCACTTCCACAGCGGGACCTCCAGAGGATGTAGCAGTCCGCCAGGCTTTTTCTGTTCCGCCTTAACCTGTTGGCACACCATACACTTAGAAACGAACTCTGCCACGTCCTTTTTCATGCCGTTCCAGAAGAAAGTCCTTTTTATGTCTTTGTACATTTTATCTCCGCCTGGGTGTATCGTCATCTTGGAGTGATGTGCTTCCTCGAGAACCTTCTTTACTAAATCTTTTGTCTGTGGGACGCATAGTCTTCCGTCTCGCCTTAGCAACCCCTTATCGTCGATGGAGTATCTATTGAGGTGACTTGAAGTCTCACCCCTAATTAGCCTATCAATTGTTTCCACAAGCTGAGGGTCTTCGCGTTGTGCGGTCCCTACTGAATCCACTAAAGTTGGGCACACTTCGTGAGATGCTAGCAAGCCTGGTACGAAATCGGAGGAAGGCCTAAAGTCGAAGCTGGCTATAAACTCTAGGCTTTGTCTTTCAACAAACAACGGGCTTAGGGTCAATTTCTTTCGGCTCAACGCGTCTGCCACTACGTTGCCTTTTCCCGGAGTATAGGAGATTTCGAAATCGTACGAGGCAAGAAACTCCATCCATCTTTGTTGCCTCAAGTTAAGATCCTTCTGCGAGAAAAGATATTTCAACGATTTATGGTCAGTGTAAAGTTCGAACTTCTCACCTAGGAGATAGTGTCGCCAAGACTTGAGTGCAAAGACGATGGCGGCTAACTCAAGATCGTGGGTTGGGTAGTTCTTTTCGTGCACTTTCAACTGCCTCCCGCCATAAGCTAATACCCTTCCTTCTTGCATTAGGACGGCGCCTAGCCCTGTCCCACATGCATCCGTATAAACAGTGAACATCTTGCTCCCATCTGGCAGCGTCAAAACTGGGGCTGTTGTGAGAGCCCTTTTCAGTCGTTGGAAAGCAAACTCGCAATCCAAGTCCCAATTGAACACTAGATTCTTCTTGGTCAATTTCGTGAGCGGAGCTGAG
This sequence comes from Allium sativum, assembly GCA_030737875.1. Lineage (NCBI taxonomy): Eukaryota > Viridiplantae > Streptophyta > Magnoliopsida > Asparagales > Amaryllidaceae > Allium > Allium sativum. The sequence goes on from CM060912.1 coordinate 899,055,713, forward strand.
ATTTTCGCAAAATCCCTTATAAACTTTCGGTAGAAACCTGCTAGTCCTAGAAAGCTTCAGACCTCAGTTGCATTCCTTGGTGTCTTCCAATCCTGTACCGCCACTACCTTAGCTGGGTCCACTGCTAACCCTTGTTTGGATACTATGTGCCCAAGGAACCTCACCTCTTCTCTCCAAAAGTGGCATTTGGAGAATTTGGCTTTTAGTTGATGGACTCGCAAAGTTTCCATGATTGCCCTTAAGTGTTGAGCATGTTCCTCTTCACTCTTTGAGAAGATAAGGATATCATCTACGAATTTGTTGAGGAATTCTCTAAATACCCTACTCATCAGGTCCACGAAGTAAGCAGGTGCATTTGTCAAGCCGAAAGGCATGACAAGCCATTCAAAGAAGCCGTCTGGGGTTCTGAATGCCGTTTTATCGATGCTATCTTCAGCCACCCTTAGCTGATGAAAACCGGTTGCTAAATCGAGTTGGGAGAAAACAGACGCTCCTACAAGCTGGTCAAATAAATCGTCAATTCTAGGGAGAGGGTGCCTATTCTTTTTCGTTAGCTTGTTGAGCTCCCTATAGTCAACACATAGACGGAGTGAACCATCCGCCTTTGTAGCGAACACCACTGGAGCGCCCCATTCTGAAATGCTCCTCCTAATGAACCCCTTTTCTAGAAGCTCTTTAATCTGTTTACTGAGCTCTTTCCTTTCTCGTGGAGCCATGTGTCTAACGGGTAACGCAACGGGCTTTGCATTATCTACAAGATATATGCGGAAGTCTATTTCCCGCTTCGGAGGCAAGCCCTTCACCTCTTCGAAGACATCCGGATATTCCCGGACCACTCTAACTGTTTGCAAATTTTCAACAGAGGCATCTAGCGATTCAAGATAACTAAGCATAACCGCATACGAGGGATTGCAAGAAATTTCCAAAGTATTACCGAGCTGGGTTAGGAGCCTAACAACCCTTTTCTCACAATCAAGGATGGCCCCATTACTGGATAGCCAATCCATACCCAAAATCAAACCATAACCCGAAAAGCCCAAAACAAAGGCACTACATTGAAATTCTACACTTAGAATAGAAATTTTCAATCCCACACAGATCATAGACAAATGAGCTGGGCCCCCAATTGGGTTTGAAACAATTAAGGGGTCCTCTACCATACTAGTTTTTAGGTGCAGAGATTCTACTAAAGCAGACGAGATAAAGGAGTGTGATGCGCCAGAATCAAATAAAGTACGAACGGGGTGATCATAAAGATAAACTACACTTTCTACAGAAGTATTTATACCTCGCTATTGCAGAGGTGGTGCTTCCAGCACGTGAACCTGTGCCCCTGGGGTGGATCCAGCCCTCTGCCCCTGTCCTCGTTTCTTTGGGCAGTCCTTAGCCCTGTGGCATGTCTCACCACAAGAAAAGCACCCACCATTCTCCTTGGTCTTCTTTTTCCGGCAGTCCTTTACTAAGTGCCCCACTTTGCCACAGAAATTGCACTTCCTCTTCTCTTTGTTGCCTTTCCCGCCTTTCTTAAAGTCTGTCTTCTTAGGCTGCAAACCCTCTTTCTTCCCTTGAGAGCTTTCTTCCTTTGTCTCCTTCTTGCCCTTATCCTCTTCATTCAGCAATGACATTTGCACCAATCTTTCATACGTGGCTCCCATGGGTATATGGGTCATGGCCAAACTGTGTAATGGCTGATTCAACTCTTTGACGAAACGGAGAGCCTTCTTGTGCGGGGTATTGACTAGGTCAAGCCCAAACCTAGCCAGCTCATCGAACTGATTCACATACTCTCTGACTGTCTTGTCCCCTTGCTTAAGAAATAAGAATTTTTCCAACTGCAAACTTCTTTCTGCATCTGAGAGAAATTTAGTCTCAAACCTTGCCCTAAAGTCCTCCCATGTCTCCACTGGTCTTTCAGCATTAGTGACTTCCCACCAGTAGGAAGCCTCGCCCTTCAATAGCCACACTGCCAATTGTACTTTTTGTCTATCCTCTACCTCAAAGATGATGAATAGGTCCTCAGTTTCTTTCAGCCAATTCCTAGCTGCCACGAAGGACTCAGTTCCATGGAAATCCTTTCCTCCCATAGCTTTAAAATCTTTACATATCTTAGCAAACGTGTTTCCCCGAGGAGGAGGTGGAGGAAAAGGTGCTGCTGCAGCTGGATGATTTCCTGCAGCTGGGGGAGGAGGAACGGTAGGACCTGGCTGAGTGGCTCTTGCTTATAAGAACCGTCTAAACCAACCAGGTATTGGCACCCCTTCTGGTAAGTTAAGATCTTCGGACATGCTGAAACAAAAAGGATAGATTCAAAACGAAGGATAAGAGATAGTACCTATGGCTTTGGGGAGTGGACTTTGCCTTTTAAAATAAAATAATATTTTTCTTTTAAAAATGCTTCTTTAACTTTTCTTTTTTGAAAATAAATTTTTAGAACTTTTTATCTTATCTGATAAACCTATGCTCTGATACCAAGTGAAACACCCCACCTCCGTTAGGGTCACTCTCAAAGGGAATGCCCTAATTTTGGTGGAGGTTTATAAGTATAAGTCACAGATATACAAGACAGATATAAGAACACATATTCGTAAACAGCGGAAAAACAACAACTTTTATTTCATAAAAGCAAATACGTGCTACAACAACATCATCATAATTGTCTTACATCTTTTCCAAAACATAACATAACACTTTCATAATCTGTCTTGATTACATTATTTAAAGAAGCATAAATAAAACATGGATAAACTGCAAAAGCCCCATAGTGGTTGTCCAAAGCCATAGTTCAAAACGACAAGGACCAAGCAATACATTACTCCTCTTCAAGCTGGATGTTAAGGCCGGTCAAGCTGCTGTGTTCCCTCCCTGTGGACCTGGGGGGGGGGGGGAAACGGAAGAAAAGAAGACGAAAGAAAAGTAGAGTCAGACATAAATCCTGAGTAAGTCTAGTACTATTCTGTCTATGAATAAAGAACTGGGTATGATAAGTATAAACAAGAAGTGGGAAAGCACTATAAACTTGGTTAAGTTGTCTAGGGTCGAATATACTATCGTACCCCATGTTAATCTCTGAACCCATATAAACTAGTTCCCAACTGGCACCCCATAATCAGGGTGATGTGATCCATTTTATAATGATCGGCTCCTACTCGCATAGTTACATGTGTCTTACGGCCCCCGATGTTGTAGTTACCTATGCTGGTCCCACCATGGGGTGTATCAAGTCCCATGGTGGCGGCCCGACACAATCCTAGAGTGCACAGGTATGCTACTGGTGTCCAGTGCCTTATTTTTCTGCGCCGGAGTGTGTGCACGCCCGCACCCCGTTAGAACCTACACTGCTACACCACCGCCATCGATTTGACCTCTTACAATCAGCCCAGTAATCGTGCCCCACCCTGCCTAGTTTCAGGGTATCCTGATACACCTTCTAGGGTTACTGCTGAAAAGGGTCCCTCGTTACTAGGTTTTCTATCTCTAGCCAACATGCTAAGTTGGTTAAGTGTTTTCTAACCTAACCCCCACCAGTTCGTTTAGTTTAGCATGTTCCATTTTGATTAAGTCTTTAGTTCACTTAATCCTAACAATCCTGACTCAGCCTTATTTGTCTTATTAAAGCCTTGACCTCTCACATTAGACAGGTATTGTTGTGGCTGCCTGTTGCCGGTTGGTTCCGGGCAGTCTTACGCCACAACTCAGTCTAACCTCGGGTCCTTATTGGGCTCCATGTTTAACCTCCCACATTGGATAGGTATTGTTGTGACTACTGGACAGCCGGGCGGTTCCGGGCAGGTTTACATCACAACTCAATCCAACCTCGGGTTAAACACATCGTATGTTCTACATTTACATATTTTGTCTTTCTTCTTTATTTTCTTATATGTAAATATTTGCGGCCCATTATTAAGTTAATGGTGTAAAGGTTACACCAATCATGGGTCCAACCCATACTTGAATTTGGGCCCTTCTACTTTATATTTTCATTTATTAATAAATTTAACCCAACTTTATTTTCCCCCGTTTAACACGTTCGCTTATTATATATATGTTGGGCTTAGCCTTTTTAAGCCCAACCTAGCCATGCGAAAAGGGGAGGCTTAAAGCATGATTACATACACAAGGAGGGGAATGTGAACGCATGAACTTGCAACATAACGTTGGAACTACAAAATAGAAACTGGTGTACTTGCATAGTAGTAATGTATACTTTGGTCATAAAGCATAAGTGACATAAATCAAAGCATGTAAACTTGTAGTTGAGATAAGAATATCACTATTGACACATAGGCTTAACTACAACATAAACCTATATTTTTATTCAGGCATAATGTCAAACATAAGCAAATCATGTTCATAGGATTACTACATGTTTACAAAGGTGCTTACTTTTGTTACTAACACAAAAGTATAGTTCAACTTAATCATGATTTTAAATCTATTCACATAACCATGGCATAAATATTTCTAACATGAAATCATGATTCTTACTTTAGTCATGCAAACTTGCAAAAGGGATTTTTGAATCTAACCTAGCCATGTACCACATATGTCATCATATAATTCTTGTTAACAACATGGATTTCAATTATGCAAAATATCAACCATAGCCTAGTCATATTCATAAGTTTGCAAATAGGTTTTCTAGTACAAAAGCATGGCTTAATACATAGATCATGGTGCCAAAATTTCAATATAGTTTCATATGAACTATAATAACCCAAATTTGTTCCAATTACGTACAAAATGATTTATGTACAAAAATACACATTATGATGGCATAGTAGCAAAACCCCAAACTTGCATGAGTTTCAATTAAACAACTACATACATGTAGCTTCAAAATGGATTACATAATTTGCGAATATTCCAAACGTATACTTGCATAAAACTACTGCAAATATGTAGTTTTTATAATAAATAACATGCTTTGCGAATATCCAAACGTATACAATATTCCAAATCGATAAGAATCATAGTAACGCGCAAATATGAATTACTTTATCGCCACAATCAAGTATACAAACCAACACAATTATTTGTTCATACCAAAATAATACTCTACTTACAATTGTGTGGTGAATTCTCCAATTTAGGGATTTGGAGATGCGATTCCCTATTGATTTGATTTGATTAGGTTGCTTTATGCTTTAGAATTTTCCTCCTAATCCTCTCTCCAATCGGTGGCTACTCCTAGTCGTTCCTCAGCAACATGACGGCTTTGTTCTTATTTTTGAATGAATAGATTAGGTTGAGTCTAGGGTCATATTTATAGGGTTTATGAACTGATTAGGGCCATTGATGTTGCTTGGATTGATCGTAGCCATTCATTCGAAAGAGAGACCAATTAGAGCCTGCCACCTAGCCCTAATGACAAAGCAGACTACAGAAAATCGACCAACATAGAATAGGCTAGCCAGGTTGGGCTGGGTTCGACCTGGCTCTGGACCAGGTCGACAGCCCTGTCGACAGCCCTGTCGACCTGGCTAGACCAGGTCGACAGCCCAGTCGACCTGGGTGTCCTAGGCGGGAATTTTCCCGCCTTGGCCAATTGGGCCGGATTATTAATTTTTTTCTGAGCTGTTTTATTCTGTTCGAATTTTAAACTTAATTTAGAAACTTCCGAAGGCCATATCTTCTTCATACGGACTCCGTTTTTCGAAAACTCGGACTCTATTTCGCGTATTTTTCCGAGACGAACGCAATGGCGTATCCCATTTCCCTTAGTTCTTTGATTTGAAATTAATTATACTTTAATTTGTGAATTTCACAGTTATAGAATTCGCGGGGTGTTACACAATCTCAGTCTTTCCGAACCGAATTGTTTTCTTAAGAGGGATACTTTCACGAACACCAAGTCTCCAACATTAAATTTTCGTTCCCTTCTACGCTTATCATCATACAATTTCTGATGGTCTTGGGCTGCTTTCATTCTCTGTCTAATCAAAGTTATCTTCTATGTGGATTCACGGACGATGTCTGGTCTGAGTATAACATTTTCACTAGTTTCCTACCAACAAGTTAGCGATTTGCATGGCCTCCCGTATAGTGCTTTGAAAGGGGCTATACCCATTATCGCTTGAAAACTATTATTATACGTGAACTCTACAAGAGGTAGGTGATGCTCCCAAACTCCTCCAAAGTTAATGATACAAGTTCTGAGCAAGTATTCTAAGATTCTATTCACTCTCTCCATTTGTCCGTCAGTATACGGATGATAAGTTGTGCTTAAGTTAAGGGTCGTCACCAAAGCAGCTTGTAGGCTTCTTCAAGATTCACTTGTGAATATGGGATCTCAATCACTCACGATACTTGATGGAATACCATGAATTCTGACCATCTCTTTAACATATAATTGGGCTAATAGGGCTATAGTCCTTGTCTTCTTGACTGGTATAAAATGGGCACTTTTGGTTAAACGATCTACCACAACCCAAATGGCCTCATTCCCTTTTTGGCTTCTAGGAAGTCCATCTATAAAGTCTATGGAAATATGTTCCCACTTCCACGTGGGGATTTCTAAAGGTAACAACAGTCCTCCGGGCTTCCCTTGCCCTGCCTTGACTTTTTGGCATGTTAAACATTTGGCCACGAACTCGGCTACATCCCTCTTCATTCCTTCCCAATGGAGATTACTCTTCATATCCTTGTACATTTTATCCCCACTGGGGTGTCTGGTCAGTTTTGACCTATGGCACTCTTCTAAAGTTTCTCTTCTTAACCCTTCATCCTTAGGGATGTGAAGTCACCTATCCCAAAGTAATCTCCCATCATCGCCAATTGAATACCTAAACAAATAAGGAAAGGACTCTCTCTTTACCACTTTCTCCTTTATTCCTCTTAGCTTCTCGTCAATGTCTTATGCGCTTTGGAATCTTTCACTTAGGGTAGGTCTAATTGTCATAACCCCAAGAAAACCATTGGAAGTGGTTGGTGAGGGTTGCAAATTAAAATTAGCAAGGAACTATAATTGTTTCCACTCTGTTATCGCATTTAAAGTCGCATGTTTCCTACTTAAAGCATGCGCCATAACATTCCCCTTGCCTAGGTTATACTGAATCGTAAAATCAAATGAGGCAATATATTCCATCCATCTTTGTTGTCTCTAGTTTAAGTCACATTGAGAAAAGAAATACTTAAGCATTTATGGTCAGTAAGCAGTTTAAACTTCTTCCCTAAGAGATAATGCCTACACATCTTAAGGGCGAACACTACATCGGCTAACTGAAGGTCATGCACTGGATATCTTTCTCTGGATCCTTGAGTTGTCTACTAGCATAGGCAACTACTCTTCCTGCTTGCATAGGGACTGCTCCTAAACCGGTCCAACGTGCGTCAGTGTAAACGGTAAATGATTTTGTGCCATCGGGTATAGTTAGGACCGGTGCGCTAGTTAATGCTTCCTTTAATTTTTTAAAGGTTGTATCACTTTTATTACTCCAAGTGAATACCGTATTTTTCTTTGTCAATTGGGTTGATAGGGTAGCAATCTTTGCAAAGTCTTTAATGAATTTCCTATAATATTCGGCCAATCTAAGGAAACTTCTTACCTCTGTAGCATTTCGAGTTATCCTTCATTCCTTGATTGCCTCAATCTTTGCGGGGTCTATGGTCAAGCCTTTACTCGACACAATATGTCCTAAAAATCTTACTTCTTTCCTCCAAAAATGGCACTTTGAAAATTTTGCTTTCGGTTGGTTCTTTCTTAATACCCCTAACACTTGTCTCAAGTGTTCCTCATGCTCTTTATGATCTTTTGAAAATATAAGGATATCATATATGAAGACGACTACTATTTTATTTAGGATGCCCCCAAAGGCTCTACTCATGAGGTCTGCAAATAATGCAGATGCATTCATTAATCCGAAGGGCATAACTTCCCATTAGAACAATCCGTCTGGCATCATAAATGTAGTTTTGTCCTTGTTGTCCTCCGAAATTCTTAACTGGTGAAATCCAGTAGCAAGGTCTAGTTGGGAAAATACTCGGGCTCCTCCCAAGTGGTCAAAAAGGTCATCGATTCTTGGTAAAGGGTACTGTTTCTTTTTGGGCAATTTATTAAGTTCTCTATAGTCCACACAAAGTCTCAAAGATCCATCTGGTTTGGTGGAAAATACAATAGGGACACCCATTCTTAGGTACTTAGACAAATAAAACCTTTTTGTATTAACTCGGAAATCTGTTTATCTAACTCCCTTCTTTCCTTGGGCGCCATATGCCTCAATGGAAGTGCTACAGGTCTAGCATCCTTCTCTAAGTCAATACGAAAGGAGATTTCCCTGTGGGGTGGAAATCCCGTAACTTCCTCGAAGGCATCCAAAAACTCACATACTATAGGGACCAAAGATGGTCCTTCCGAACTAGGAGACAAGGAATATAATAAGCCTTTGTCCTTGTTTCTAACATTACAAGGAATATTTAGGTTGTGTCCTCCTTGGCTCCTAAGATGAACGAGTCTCTTATCACAATCTAGGATGACCCCCATAAAATGATAGCCAGTCCATACCTAAGATGAGGTCATACCCCATAAAGTCCAATGCATATTCTTCGCAATGGAACTCGACATTGTCAACCTCCAATACTAGGTCTTTACACAATATCTCAAGATACTTAGATCCTCCGATAGGGTTGGCCCCCTCTATCGGACTATCCAAGATAGATACAGAAAGGTTCAACAGATTTACTAATTGCTTGGAGATAAAAGAATTGGTTTCTCTAGAATCTAATAATATGTATGCTAAATTTCCTAAATTTGAGATTATACCTTCTAGTGTGGGATGCTCTTGGTCTTTTGGTGGTCGGCTTTGAATTGGGGATGCTTCAATCACATAGTTTTGGCCACTCTTGGCAACTTTGGGCTTTAGGCAGTCATTGGAAATGTGTCATTCCTCATGGAAGTTGTAAAATTTTCCCTTGAACTCCTTTTCACTAACGAGGTCCTACAATCCTTGGCCTCATGGCCCTTGCGGTTGCACCTCGTACAGTCTTTGCGTGCTTTTTGAATTTGTTATTTTTCTTGTTCTTCCACCACTCCTTCTTCTTGTTTTTACTGGTGCCTTCTCCTTTCTCTCCGTCTTTATCTTCTTTGGAGGTTTCGGTCGCACATAGGGTAGCTATCTCAACTAGAGTCTCTAAGGTTGCCCCAAACGTTACTTAGGCTAATAAGGTCTCCTTTACCGGGGAGTTCAGCCCATTAAAAAACCTAAGGGCTTTGTGTATAGGATTGTCTGTCAACCCTCTCCCATACTTACATAACTTAATGAATTTGGATATGTATTCTTGCAGGCTCAAGCTATCTTGCTTGAGGAGTATGAACTTATCTAGCTGAATAGTCATTTCGTCCCGGGGTAAAAACTTAGCTTCGAACCGGGTCTTGAACTCGGGCCACGTAAAGATTCGGCCAGCATTCTCCATTGATATTAAGTTCTTGACTCTTGGGCTTCATCCTTCAAATGCCAGACCATTATCCTTCTTTTTACTTCGTCGGGCCAGGATGTAACCTGAAATATTCTTTCACAATCCATAATCCAAGTTTGGGTCCTAGCAAAGCCTTCCTTTCCAGAAAATGATTTGATTCGTAAAGGTCTTACAAAAGCAAGAAAAATAGAAGGCTACTTCAGCGGCGGGAGCTGCAGGAACCGCTGGGGCAGGATTTGCGACAGGGAACTATTCCATATATAGAGGTGCTGTTGGAACCATTCAAGAAAGTATCTAGTCTTGCCTGGTTACCCTGCTTATTCTGATTTTTAGCCATCCTACTATCTAAAAAAAGGAAGAGTCCCGTAGTGGATACCTTTGAGATAATATTTAATGTTGAAAACAATAAAGATGCCTAGTACATATGTGTATGCTTATTTGGGGTAAACATATATATATATATATATATATATATATATAGTTTGAAAAATCCTTTTCAAATCACAAGTATTCCTCCCATACGTATATTTCCCTTATAATCGGGTAACCTATGTTCTGATACCAAACGTAACAACCCGCCTAGAATGGGCCTAAATTTCGACCCAGAAAAGGCCCATCAAAACTTAGAACCATTCTGAATGGATCATTAGTTACTGTAAGGATTACGTTTTCACAGATAATAACGTATACTTTGAATGGAAATCTCACACAGTGGAAAGAGATAATATAATATTTAAATAAGATGTACCATTATTTCAAAATCTCAGAAATACAAAGTCACAGTTACATTTATTCAAGAGGTACATCAAATAGTTAAATCTTATAAGATTCCAAAAGAAGCAAAGCAATAACTGCTAATAATATTATAATAGCTTTGTCTTATTCATTGTCTTCAGTCATGACTTCATCCATGGCTTTACCCCATCTACTGACCTATTGGATGTTAAGGAGAGGGGGTCAGAACATAAAAGTTCTATGTGACTGAAATATAGTGTTACTTAATATCCATACCCTATATTTTTAGCAAGTAACATATGTCAAGGTGTGTCTACGTAGCACATAACAAACATCAAGTTTCTAACCAATGGGGTGGATATCCAAGTCAATCGCCCATTAGTATTTTTAGGGTAAAGACCTAACGAGGCGGCATTCTCGGTCACTTATGGCCCTATTAAGGGTGGATTCTTATTATCTCTTATAACACTGAGGTGGACCCTACCCCTTTCAGACCCCATCCTAGTACATCCACGTTCTTAAGTCTATTCACTCATTTGTAATATGAGAAGTAGTATTGCGAACGCTAATACTTAACTGATATTACCTAGTAGGACACCTATGTCGCTTAAGACTTCCCTTAGACGGGTAGGTAAGCATGCAATAGCCACATATCCTATTAATTACTAACCTTTCCCTAGTTAAATCCTTACAAGCTCCTAGAGGAAGTAGACATCCCCGTGAACTAACCTACTCCGTTACCATTTTATGCCTAACCTCTTTTAAAGAAGGAGGATCCAAAACCCTACCATAATACTAATAAAGGTGGGTCCCATGACATTGGTTCCTCTCTAAGGAATAAACCTTCAGAGAGATCCTATTCCTAACCACTTAAGACCCAAATTAGATAAAAAGGTGAGTCAGCCACTTAAGACCTTCTTATGGCGTAGTAAACATATTTTTTTCACACATCAGATTTATATATATATATATGTTTATATATATAGTTATATATATACACACTAGACCTCTCACATTAAATCACATACCTGTAGATGCTGGAAATGCAGGTCGGTTCCAGGTAGGCTTGTACTACAAGTCGGTTTAACCACGTGTCTACTGTACTAAGTTTGTAAATGGCCAATGGCACCTAGATAGCTCACATTAGTTGGGCCCACTTGTGGTTGCTGGATTTGCCGGTCGGTTCTGGGCAGGCTTCTGCCACAAATGGAAACTAACCTCGTGTCTATGTGTCACTTATATATATATATATATATATATATATATATATATATATATATATATATGTATGTATGTATGTATGCATGTATGTATATATTTAAGCCATTCTATATATATACGCACACATAAGTAAAAAAAAATATGTATATTTGTTAGGCGGGCATTTCAATTTCAAATTCTACCCTAATCGCATTCATTACGTTATTTACGTTGTCATCGTTTATATAAGTAAACTGATAATAGCGCCTAATTAAGTTAGACATTTGTATAAATAGGAAATGTTCTAACAAGGCGGCAATTGTCATCTTTTCCAAATTAAGGCATGCAAATTGGGTTTTCCATACTTTTACCGCTACAACATAGGCATAATAACAATATGATAACATAACAAGTAGCAGTGGATGGAAAAACATATATACATAAAAATTTAAACTTGCATCCTAGGCATATGGAAATGGTTTCAATAGTAAATTAAAGGTAGAGTATTTCATACATTCACATATGTATGTTTACAATCCATATTTCACCCAGTTCGCTCTTTTTGTGGTGTTATACACACAAAAATGTTTACATTTGACTTATTCCAATCTATGAATACGTTTACACCCATATTAAGATCCAAACCCAATTTAGCTATGAAACAATTCAAATCCAAATCTTTTTAGGCTAAATCAAACGACAACAACCGTGAATTGTAGAAAATACAAATAATATTACAACACTTATATATACCTTTAATCCAATATGAAAACCACAATTCCACAAACCCAATTCATTATGACAATTTCATGCATAATTAAAAAATAGATTTTGGGATTTTCATGTTCATATTATCTAATAACCAAATCTTCATAGGCATATCAATTCATATGGCAAACTATTAAAAACATGAATATGCCTTTAAGAAAAAATAGATTCAACTCACTAAATAGACGGAGATGTGGTAGAATCTCAAGATATACAATGGTTCTTAACGTTCAAGCGAGCTCTGATTGTTCTCCTAACAATATACATATAAGACACATACAATTAGAGTCTTATACATATATGTTATGCCAAATTCCAAAATCCTAAATTTAGACAAATTGAGATAGAGAGATTTAGAAATAAGTTAGAGAGGTAGAAGAAACGTTCACCCTATTCTCTTTGTTTTTTCTATGGAATTTAGCAGCATGGATGCAGAGAATGTAGAAGATTAGGTGTGATAACCCCAAACCTCCACTAGGTGAAAGTAAGGAATAATCATATGGAATACAACATAAATATAACAATACACATCACTGATACAACATAGCAGAGGAAAAACCATAAAATAATAACATTATAGCAGCGGAAATATAATGTCATAAACCACAGAATCCCAACAGTCACAGAATTCCAAATTATTACATCAAGTTTGCAGAAATGGAAATAAGTTCCAACTCTCAAAATAAGCAATACGAAAGAAACAAGTCTAATGACTGAACTTAAAGATAGAAAAATGCAATAGAAGTAAATGATACCTGTCCTCAAAGCTCCAAGTCATCACCTCTCCGCAAAAGCAAATCCAAGCAAAGATAATGAGCAACTCCAAGAAGACTCCAAGCAAAGAATGAACCTGTTTACTTGGCTGCCCGTGTAGAAAAGAGGGCACCCGAGTTTGCAAAAAGGTGAAACAAACTACGGGTCAGTCGTGGGACTGGTATGAGAATTCACAACTAGTTTAGTAATAATAATATGACAAATCTAAAGACCACGCCGCTAATGCGGAAAGGGTTTACTCAATGGATTGTTGTGCATAATTTAAAGTGTCAGAACGTACAACATCGCAATGATTTTTAGAAAAATGGAATCACCATAAGACTCAAGTCCCATCACACAATGCAACGCACACCAGAGGATAGAGTTTTCCCTTATGGTGATTAAACATGCTAAATACGGCAAATACGAGTTTAATATTATTATTAGTGTATAATAAAAACATTTCAAAGTAAATGTATCAATCCTAGGAAACATAGTACCCCATCCTACTATATCTCCATACTAGTAATACAATCAAAACCGCAGGGTCGTATTTGGAATTTGGATTTCCATCTGAGTCAAGGCTAGGGAGGAGATCCTTACCGATTCGAGACACTCTAGCAATACCCCAGGATTGGTACTCTGTCCAACCCTTGGATAGCTGCAGGGCCGGTCCACACTTACTTTTGTGGATTAGTTATGCCTGAACACACGCTTCCCGGTCCTTTTGGACCTATAATACGGCCAGTGGCGACCGCATAAATCGAGGCCTCGAACAATCCAACAACCATAATAAATAAATGCCAGCGCTGGTAGGTCCCTGGCACCACTCTAGCTAGAAAGAAACGTGTGCACTCCCTGCATTCCCTTCTCCCGTTTTAGACTCCGCCGGTGTGTGAGGCTCGTGAAGTCACGTCATACACAAAGCTATGCCTAAACAGGCTATGCTTTGATCATCCTACAAGGCCTGCTTTTCAACAAGAAACCTTGATCATTGCATCTTAATATGCCACACTGTCACTCCATACCATACGATTGCTTCTCCATCAATACATAAATGGGTGTTAAGTAGAGAATAAATTCTCCACCACCAATATTTATATATTAACAGAAAATCAACAATATGATATATAACGAAGTACGATGTCAGACACACCATCCATTAAAACTTATGCTCTGGGTCTGAACGAAAGTCAAATCCGTGAAACCAACACGTACGTCTGGGCAATGACCTTGACCCATGAATTGGTAGCAAGTCAATTCAGGGTCTCGATCGCTGTCCATTCGAGGGAAGATTTACGGTCTTCATGCGTCGTCTTCTTACTTCGATCTTCATCGTCGTTTTGATTATTTGGAATGAGATTAACTCGGCCTTTCCAAATAATCTTCGTATATATATATATATATATATTGAAAACTTTTCATTATCGTTATTTCTAATTTATAACGATTATTTCCTATTTTATTTAATTAAAAATAATTAAATCTTTAATCAACTACGATTCAGATCAATGGCGATTTTGGCGCTGTTTTCAACCAATTTCGATTTTCACATATCTCAAAATCTAACCGTTGGATCATAGCATATCTTATATCGTTAGAAAGAATTTTCCGAGATAGTCCTAACGTTTTCAGTTTGGGAAAATCTGACGGTCGGATCTTCCGGTATATTCGTTTAAAGATATGATTTCAAAACGCGAACTACCGCGCTTGATTCGATTAATTTTAATTATATTTATATATAAATATATAAATATATCATTTGTTCTCATTCTTATGTACATTTTCATTCTCTTATCTTTTCATTTCTCCATTTACATGAAAATGTAATTTATAATTAGACGATGAATCATTCCTTTTAATTTATTTCATATCTCTGTAATTTACCTTAAAATGTAAATTATAATTCATCGTACTATTTATTCCCTTTCATCTTTCAATTATATTATGATTCTATTTACATATAAAATATTCATTCTCTTTTGAGTGCATTCATAATTTCAATTACATCTAAAATGTAATTTTATTTTACGATGTAGTTTTCCTTCCTAATTACATATAAAAACGAAATCTTTATTTACATGATACATCCTTATTTATTTTATAAAATAAAAATGTAAACTATCATTTTTGCCACCTTCTTATTTTACTTACATTAAATAAAAGGTAAATTTCACCAATGGTGTAAATTCTTATATACATTACAAAAAAAAATGCAATCTTTTCCCTATGGTGTGTTTCCTCTTTTTACATACATTAAAAATAATGTATATTTATCCTACGGTGTAAATTACCCTTTTTTTTATTAAAATGATGTTCATTTTCTATGGTATAAATCCTTTTTATAATTACATTATAAAATAATGCAAATTAACATAAAGTGAAATCCCATTATACTACGTTATAAAATAATGTAATTTTAACCTACCGCGTAATTCTCTTAATATTAACATTAAAGATAATGTTAATTTAATCCTACCGTGAAATCCTTTTATTTTAACATTGAAAATAATGTTAAATCATCCTATGGTGTAAATCCTTTATATTAACATTAAAATAAATGTAAATTATCATACGGTGTAGTTCTTTTTATTACATCATAAAATAATGTAAATTATCATACAGTTGAATTTCTTTTTTATTAACATTATAAAATAATGTAACTTATTCTACGGTCAAATCCTTTAAATATTAACATTATAAAATAATGTAACTTATTCTATGGTCAAATTCTTTAAATATTAACATTATAAAATAATGTAACTTATTCTACGGTCAAATTCTTTAAATATTAACATTATAAAATAATGTAACTTATTCTACGGTCAAATTCTTTTATTAACATTAGGAATAAATGTTACTCATCCTACGATGTAATTTCTTTTTATTTATAACATTAACATTGAAAAGGTTAATGACATCCTACGGTGTATTTTCATAATATTAACATTGAAAAATGTTAATTACACATACGATGAAATAACTATTTAATTAACATTGAAAATGTTAATTTTTCATGCATTGTAAAGTACTTATTATTAACACCAAGAATAATGTTAATTTCTCATACCATGTAAATTCTTATTTTTAACATTAACAAAAATGTTAAATTTGACATACGATGTAAATTCTTATTTTTAACATTAACAAAAATGTTAAATTTGACATACGATGTAAATTCTTATTTTTAACATTAACAAAAATGTTAAATTTGACATACGATGTAAATTCTTATTTTTAACATTAACAAAAATGTTAAATTTGACATACGATGTAAATTCTTATTTTTAACATTAACAAAAATGTTAAATTTGACATACGATGTAAATTCTTATTTTTAACATTAAAAAAAATGTTAAATTTGAAATACGATGTAAATTCTTATTTTTAACATTAAAAAAAATGTTAAATTTGAAATACGATGTAAATTCTTATTTTTAACATTAACAAAAATGTTAAATTTGACATACGATGTAAATTCTTATTTTTAACATTAACAAAAATGTTAAATTTGACATACGATGTAAATTCTTATTTTTAACATTAACAAAAATGTTATATTTGACATACGATGTAAATTCTTATTTTTAACATTAACAAAAATGTTAAATTTGACATACGATGTAAATTCTTATTTTTAACATTAACAAAAATGTTAAATTTGACATACGATGTAAATTCTTATCTAAATAACATATAAAAATGTAATTTTACTTTACATCGCAAAATTCATTCTTTTACTTACAATGCAAAAATATTCACTTTTACGTTTACAATGTAAAGATATCAACTTTTCATTTTGATAATGTAAAAATATCAACTTCTCTACTTTACAACGTAAAGATATTAATCTTTCTATTTTACAATGTAAAAATATTATCTCTTCTATTATACAATGCAAAAAGATTGCCTTTTTATTTACATCGTCGGATTTTCATCTTTTTGTTTTCAATATAAAAAGATTTGTCTTTTTATTTTAAGTATAAAAAGATCGTCTTTTTTTATTTATTTACATAGTCAAATTTTCATCTTATTTTAATTTCACATAATAATATGTAAATTCCACCACAAGTCGCATTCCTATTTTATTTGCATCCCATAAAAAGTAAATTTTCATCACATCACATAACAGCAACATCCAACCATGACAACAAATCCAATTCCAATAATTAACATCAATGTAATTATAAGGTGATGTTTTAACTTGGCATATGTAAAATCAACGTAGCGTGATTAAACAAATACCCATAATTAATTATAATTAATTATTAATTTAGGTTTCTTCCCTAAATTTTCAGATCTAATATCATGCAATTCAGATCTAACAACATACGGGGTGAACAATTCGGATCTATGTTCTAAATATCATAACATATTTAATCTACGGTTAACAATCATGCAAATAATAATTTATTAAATTAAATTAAATTAAATTAAATAAAATTTAAAAATAAAATTCTCATCGTGTTTGGTCAGAGAAGAAGATTCAGGTTCGATCAGATTTGATGTTCGAGTTCAAAACAATTGCGGATCTGGGACAATTCTAATGCAAATTCATAGGAAAAATCAAAATCAGCTTTTTACAACTGGCTGTGTAACGCTTAAAAGCGTGGGGAAATCTGAAATAGAATTTATCTTAGAACGTTCAAAACTTCAAATTTAATTTTCTGGAGTTGTAGTTGACGAAACGACGAGCCGTTTGTTGGAGAAGGACCGGCTAGGAGAGAGCTATCTTCACCAGGAATTGGAGGAGATGCGGCTCAACATGGGTGGCGCAGTGGGGGCGCAAAGGCCGCGGCTTTGGAGGGGTATGGTGGCTTCGACAGGGCACGGTTTGAGGTGATTCTTGTCGGAGAAGAAAGAGCTCGGGAAGAGCTTCGAAACGAGTACTCACACGCTAAATTCCGTTAAGAAACGAAGGAGAAAACTGAGAATAAAGTTTTGAAGAGTGGTGGGTTCAAGTGGCGGCTGAAATGAGAAGAGGAAGGACGATGAACAGTAAATTTCGGGTTTTATAATATTATTTAGGTTTTCCTAATCATTATTTAATAATTTAATTAGCCCGTTAAAGCCCGTTTTGGTCCGATCTCCGATTTAGGCCTGCTTACTGTCGTTCTTAAGGTTTTGAGGCCTTCTAAACGCAATGGAACATGTTACAGGACCCAATTCCAAAATTTATTATGAGTTTTGGAATAATTAGATTATTTTATTAATATTTTAATGTATACCGTACATGAAAATTCACCGAGGTCACAAATTAACTTCAAAAATTCTCGAAAAATATATTTAGCTATGTTTTAATGCTGTGGACCTATGAAAATTAATTTCGTTCAATTCTGAGCCTGTATGAATTTTTAATGAAATTTTAAAGTCAAAAATTTGCCCGTTTACACTGAAAAATCAATTATAATTATATTTTAATTCAAAAAATTACCAAAAAATCATTTTTAGCTTTGTTTTGATGATACGAATCCAATAAAATTTATTTCGTTGAATTCTGAGACATTTTGAAAAATGGCTATTTTTAAGGCCAGTATATTTAATATTAAAAATACATTTTTAAACAAATAATTTTCGAAACTCGAAATATATAAGTGTTCACTATTTTTCAATGCAGAAACATCATTTCGAACTCAATTGAATTGGCCATAACTTTTGATTTCCGCTATGAAATTTCGATTTTTCGGATTCGTTGGAAAGATATTTTTAAATAGATTCTAATATTTTTGGTTTCACTAAAATCCGTTAAATTTTGCTTCCTGTACGGTCAGTCAAAGTTCAAGTTTGACTTTTCAAATTACCGCGCTATTTCTAACTCTTTTTATAATTAAAATTAATTTATTCATTCTAACTTCGATTTGAACCAAATTTGTGATCATTATTATTTAAAATAGATTATTCTAAATATCAAAACTCATTTAAAATTACTTAAAATAAATTTTAAATTGGCCCCAAAAATTCAGGGTTGTTACATTAGGGTTTCTAGTGTAGGGTTTGAGGGGCTATGTAACAACCCGAAAATCTGGGCCAGTTTAAAATTTTTATTTTGGCAATTTTAGCGAATTTTGAATATTTAAAATGAATTATTTTAAATAATATCAACGAGAAATTTATTTTGAATATATTTAGAACATATATATTATATACGCCGTCGTTAGAATATAAATATTTATATATAATTATAAATGGAATTGAAAATGGCGCGGTAGTTCGATAATTCGATTTCAAAATTCAATTGAATGTACCGGGTGCAAAACAATCCGGATTTTAGTGAAACCAAAAATGATGGGATCTAATTGGTAATATCTTTCCAACGAATCCGAAAAATCAAAATTTCATAGCGGGAATCAAAAGATATGTCCAGTTGAAAATTCTGAATTGTCGCTATGGAATTCAGGCCCTTAAAAATAGCCATTTTGCAAATGACCTCGGATTTCGACGAAACCAGTTTTGTTGGGTCCGTGATGTCAAGTTATTGCTAGGTTTCAAATTTCATAATTTTTCAAATCAATATGTGAGCGTGGCAAAAGAAAACGCGTTTGACCGGTATCAGTTGATTTTAATCGACTGGAAAATGGCCATTTTTCCAACGGTCTCAGAATTCGACGAAACTAGTTTTGGTAGGACCGTATCGTCAATACGAAGCTAGAAAATATTTTTCGGGAATTTTTCTAGTTAGTATGTGACCCCGGTAAATTGAAATGCGCGTTCAAAATTCAATATATAGAGTTATATGTAGATTTTGACGGAAACTGATTCAAAAGATCGAATCAGCTTGCGATACATATCCCATTGTGTTCGGAATGGGGGTGATACGCTAGGGACGACAGGCGGTGGGCCTCGTTTAGAGGTCGTATGTAAAAGTCAACTTTTTAGGAATTAAAATAAATAAAAAAAAAACTTTCTCTTCCTATATCCCCTTTGCCCCCCCCCCCCCCCCCCGTTAATTTCAATTCATAGAAAAAAATAAAGATAAAAAAAAACCTAACTCTAGAATCGCGCCTCCACCCTCTGCCTTCTCCATCGTCAACGCGCCTCCACCCTTCACCTCCTCCACTCGCTCCCCTCCCTCGAGCGATCCTCCCACTTCCCCCTCCTCGCGAGCGACGATCGAACCTCCCCTCTAGCCCAACCCACTACCCGCGAGATCCCCGACCACCAAAACCCTAGGTCGCGCTCAACTCCGGCGTCTGATGGGGCTCCGGTCATCAATTTATGGGGGGGCGACGACCAATTTGGTTTCGTGAGCAAGTGGGTTCCTGATGTCGGCTTATACAGTAAAGGGGAAGAAAGGTTTTGTTCTTTTTATTTATTTATTTTATATCTTAGTTTAATTAATTTATTTATATAACATTATAAAAAAATTCAGTCTTTGTTATATATATCATTGAAGTTAAAATCTAATTTTTTTTATATATGGAAAAATAAAAATATAAAGTTTAGATTTCTTATTTATAAAAGTTCAGATTTTTAGAAATAAAAAGAAATGATTTTTGTTTATGAAATATAAAGGAATGATTTTTGTTTATGAAGTATAAAGTAGTGATTTTTAGCAACAAAAAAAAAATTTGATTTTGGATAACGTAAAAATTCGATTTTTATCACACAAAGATATGAATTTTTGTAAATGAAAAGGTCACGTTTTTGTAAATGAAAAGGTAAGATTTTTAAAATAGAAAAGATTAGATTTTTAAAGTGTAAAAAGGCGAGATCTTTATATGTAAAAAGGCGAAATCTTTATATGAAAAATAGCGTGATAAAAATATAATCTTTACTATATAGAAGTGGTAAAAATATGATTTTTGTTCATATAGAGAATTAAAAATATCACCTTTATATATGTAGCAAAATAAAAATGTGATTTTTATATATTGAACATCGAAGTAAAAATGTGATTTTTATATATTGAACATCGAAGTAAAAATTCGATTTTTATATATTGAATAGCATAATAAAAATTCGATTTTTATATATTGAATAGTGAAGTAAAAATTCGATTTTTACATATGTAGTGAATACGGGCAACGAAAGCGACAAAAGGCGAGTTGGCGAAGATTTCTATAAAAGAAGAGTCAAGATGATTGGATAGCTTTTGGTGAGAACTTCTCACCTTTCAATTTAAATTTTCTAGTTATATATATATATACTAGGATGCAGACGGTGCTTAGTAGCACCTGACACAATCGTCCACAGACCATGGACTTGTTTATTTGGTTGCATAAATTAATTTGATGATTTGATTTGAATTTGGTTGTTTGGTGAATTTGATTGATGTGTGAATGGCGTGGGCCTTCACTAGACCGGGGATAAGGCTAGGCCTTGTCCCGTTTCTAGTATCGTGCCGTTATGCCGCCGAAATTTTCTAAAATAAATTAGAAAAATAAAAATATCATTTTATTTAAAGAATGAACTGAATAGAAATTCATATGTTGGAATAAAATGTTTTGTCGTTAAAAATATATTTTTTAACGTGAATGTGAATAAATAAATATTCATTTACAAACCAGACGGTTTGTTTATGTATACCTATTTGAAGGACATTGATTGGGTCGATAAATTTTACACATCGCCCAACTGCACAAATAAAATATGCGTTTGATTGTTTGAAACCCCACACGGGTGTTAGGATGAAATTTGAAGTTCACTCGTCCTGATTGATTAAATATGTCGATCGATCGATTGACAGGCTGTTATAAGCGTTAGATATCTATATTTGATGCTTATACAGTGTAGTGCACTTTGGTTGATGGTTGATTATTTTTCAATGCTATTATATGTGTGTAATGTATGGAAATCCATATAATTAACTTTATATGGTAATTGATTGGGCCTCATTCCAATTTGAAAAATAAAGAATATTATAAAATAAAAGTTCATGTGTTAACAGTACTATCCATTGAGATTGGTCATGTGCTGAACGAAATATTTTAGTAATAAAATTTACATCTTTATCAATATAAAATAAAGGTTCATGTGTTGATAGTACTCATCTATTGAGATTGGTCATGTGTTGAACGAAATATTTTGATAATAACAACTATTTTGAAAAAGAAATTTTTGAAATAGAATATTTGAAAATAGAAATTTATGAAGCCGTGTTGATTAGATTGACGCCATTTTGACGTAAACGATATTTATATCGATTTTATTCATTTCGAAATGAATTGAATTGAAAACGATTTCGAAATGAATTGAATTGAAAACGATTTCGAAATGAATTGAATTGAAAACGATTTCGAAATGAATTGAATTGAAAACGATTTCGAAATGAATTGAATTGAAAACGATTTCGAAATGAATTGAATTGGTAACGATTTCGAAATGAATTGAATTGATAACGATTTCGAAATGAATTGAATTGAAAACGATTTCGAAATGAATTGAATTGAAAATGATTTCGAAATGAATTGAATAGAAAACGAATGTGATTTCAATTGAATATATAACGAATTTGATTCGAATAGAAAACCAATTTGAATTGAATCGAATAGAAAACCAATTTGAATTGAATCGAATAGAAAACGACTTTGGAATTGAATTAAATTGAAAACGAATTCAAATTGAATTGAAAGCGAATTGAAATGAATTCAAATTGAATTGAAATTTGAATTCAATAGAAATGAATTTTAAAACGAATTTATAAAGAAGAATTCAATTTTGATTTGAATTGAAAAGAAAGTTGAAATTGCTTTTGAAACGATTTTAAAACTATTTATATAATTCGTTTTAAATAGAAATCGACGAAGTATATATTATATACATTATATATATAATATAATGGCCTGAATAGAACGCGCCGCGCCGCGGCAGTTCGTGAATTTCGACCATTTATTTCAAACGGACATTACGGGAGATCCGACCGTCGGATTCTCCTAAAACCGGAACCGTTGGGTTCGTATCGAAAAGAGCTTTCTAACAAATATTAGAAATTAGAAATCTAACGGTTGGATTTGGAATTATGTCCAAATCAAATTTGAAAAAGGTCGTTGTAAGTGCAGTTCGATGGCCGTTGATGGAAATCGACTGTACGGGCCTTGATAAAATTATTAAAAATAGTAATAATTTGTGTAAAATCATAAGAAATGATTTAGAAAGAATTGGGATGAAAAACTCCATATTTGAAAAGATAAAAATAGATTTTTATCGAAATGAACTAGTTTTGAACTAGAATTATAATTCTATTTATTTTTAAATAAATAAATTGAATTTGAAATGGTTTTGAAAATAACCAAAATTTCCAATGATTGCATTGGAATGGATTTGAATCGAAATTGTCTTCGGAATATTTCGATGTTGGATTTCGTGATTATACAAATGTTGTTATGGAAATTTGAAAGATATATATATATATATATATATATATATATCGTTATTTCCAATGCGATATTTGTTAGTCGTAGAATTTGATATTGAATATAAGCCGGTATATTTTCTATTCAGAGCCTTGTATTGAATATCAAATGTGATTTGGGTTTGTCGTGAATGGTGTCTTCACTAACACTGTTCTTGAACCCAGTTGAGAAAAGATTAAATCTTTTTGTTTAGATTTAACGAAGTGTACCAATTAAATAATATTTAATTGGAATTGAATCGATATTGATTTTTGGGTTTATCGTGAACAGTGTTTTAAATAACACTCGTTCTTTAACCCAATAATTAATGAATGTGATTTTGGGTTTATCGTGAACCGTGTTTTAAATGACACTAATTCTTTAACCCAGTCGAAGATTAAAACTAAGTGGAGTTTTAATGAATCTTTAATTAGATTGAAATGATCGAAAATGGAGTATCACCAGTTTTGCTTCAGGCGATAGTTAAATCTTTAATTAGATTTGAACGTGAAATGGTAATTGAATTTACCGATAACACTGTGGTGTTAGATATGAAGTATTACCAGTTTTACTTCATGGGATGAATAGGTTGGGATGGGGAAATTAAAATAAATAATTACTTCGGTAAGGTTCGCTAATCCCGACTAGTTTGAATTAAGATTCAAAAATAGAATAAAGAATAAATTCAAGGAATTTATCTTGGATAAAATTAATGGGAACCTTTCCCTATGAATGTAAAATTTAGAAACTAACTGTCGGTTAGCCAAGCAGAATGGTTTTCTGAATATTGATCTGATGTTGGTTTCGGCCTTCGGGGTTAATATTTGGGGAATTATTCTCTTGATTAATTTACGTTTAGTGACTAATGAATTGGAATGAGGCGTATGTTGTGTTTGTGTAACACTTATTTAAAATATACGCGAGTTATTCGGAAGGACCGGGTTTATCCCATTCTGAATAACTGATACGACGATATGTCGAAGATGAAGACGGTGGTAGAAGATCGGAAGTCTTCACATCGTTTGGATAATTACCGACGATCCTGATTGGGCTGTACACCCGAGAGGATGGAAATAGTTGGTGGTCGTCCAAACGTACTTGGAGATGGATGGATATGCGAGGAAAGTGCCTCCGGTTTCGTTCAGACCCAGAACGGACTTGTAAATGGACGGTGTGTCTGACATTGGATTTTAGTCCGTGTGATTGATCTCTATTAAACATATATCTGTTTGGCGGCGGAGAATTTATTCTCTTGCTTAACGCCCTTCTCTGAGACGTACGAGCTCAGGGGTTATATATTGATGGATATCAATCGCATGGAGTGAATTGCCTGTGTGGCATGCTAAGATGCAAATGATCAAGGCTTCTGTTGAAAAGCAAAGTCTTGTGGTTGATGATCGAAGCACGGCCTTTGTGGCGTAGCTTTGTGTAACGTTGATTCGCGAGTATCACACCCGGTATGAATCAAAAACGGGAGACGGACATCAGGGAGGACATGCGTTTCTTTCTAGTTAGGAGTGGCGTCAGTGCTTGAACTGGCTGACGAGTTTGACTCATGTGGATGTTGCTCATTATTACTTGCTGAAAAGCGAGGCGCCTCGTGATATCGGTTTCGGCCGATGCTTCTGGTCGGCTGACGGGCCAGATTTACGCCCCAAAGGGCGGGGAAACGTAGTGTTCATGCATAATAATCCACATCGGTGGACCGGCCCTGACGATCCATGGGGCAGTTGCGGCTGTTCCTGAGACACGGGCTAGAGCGTCTCGAATCGGTAGAGGATCTTTCCCCTAGCCTCGGTTCATACCATAAATGATAACCCAACTTCCAATACGACGTCTTGCGGTTTTGATTGTAAACATTATATATGGCGACATAGTGTTATGGGGCATTCATGCTGCCTATGATTGATACTTATGATTTGAAGTTGTTTTATACACTATGCACTTATAATAGTATCAAACGATTTGTTTTAACCGTATCAAGCATTCTTTGGCTGTTATAAGGGAAAACCCTATCCTCGGCTGCGTTGCATTGTGTGATGGGACCTGGGTCTTATAACAGCTTCATTTTTCTTTATTTAGCATTGCGCTGTTTGTTTTATGCACTGGTATTCTTGGGAGGAAACCCGTTCCGTGTTATACGGCGTGGTCCCTTGATTTACCTAATGATTTAAAATAAAGATTAATAACTGTTTTAGTTCTCACACCAGTCACATGACTGACCTGGAGTTTATTGTTTTAACCTAAACTCTGGGTGCCCCTATTTTCGACACGGGCAGCTAGTAGTTTTGGTTTTGCAGATTTATATTCACAAGATCCTGGTTTACAGCTGGAATGATATCCGGAAAGCTTTGTATCCGTATATCTCTTCTAGTTGTGTATTGTATTATTTTCCGCTGCTATGTATTTAAATGTAATTTAAATCTCTGATATTTCTGTGTAATATTTATTTGTTTATACTCTGTATATTCTTGTAATCTGATGCATTGTTGTAATATACAGTGAAACGTTCTTTTGTATGTATTCTGTTGTGGCTTGTTCTCGAACTATCCGACACTTTCCTTTACGGGGAAGTTACGGGTTTTCACAGTTGGTATCGGAGCTTTGGTTTGCAAGGCTCAGAGAACAAGGCACATTAGAACCATACGAAAGAATTCATCAGATATTGGATTAGTAATATCCAATGGGAATGACTCGTTAGAGATGGGATCAGTAGTATCCTAGAACGAGTGTGAAGAGTAAATTTTTAAAGTGAAAACAAGTTTGGTTTTGAAAATTTAAATCAACTATTCGTATTTGATTATTTATTTGTATTGATTTGGACAGTCCAGTATATAAAGAATTTGCATATACGCCTTGCAAACGTATATTCAGAGTTTTAATATATTGGTTAGATATAGCATCACACTCTAGTCGCCCGAAGATGATATTGATGATGGTGCATCATCATCAGCATTTATATTCGAGTGTCGAAGGTGTGATATCTATATATTTCCTATTGACTGGTGTGAGAACCAAAATTAGATAGGGCCTATTGTTGTGATTTGGCATCAAAAATCTGATTTTTGACTAAGTATCAAAGTTATCAATTTGAAAAGTTAAATTCACTAATTGATTGATTTTTGTGTTGTTTGTTTATTTGTTAGCTAATTATGAACCATTTAGCCTAATTGAATCAAATATTGAATAGTATTGAAAATTGGTCGCATTTGCTTGCATATGCATATACTTATATTGAACAGGTCATAGCAAGGAGGCTAGAGCAGAGAATAAAATTTGTTTGCCCGACAAATAGGTACATGTTTACTACATAATATACTGTTTTGTTTGGGTGATGATGATTTTATGAGCCTATTGGCTAGCCGCTTGGCGTTTTCTTTTTCTTTTTGAGATATGAAGGACCGGGGAAGCTATTTGAAATTCCCCGATGCTCCCGGTGCAGGGGAGGTTATGGCGAAATTTTTCGAAAATTTAGGGTGTTAGCCAAATTTTTGAAATTTTTGAAAATTCTCAGAAACTGAAAAGTTGGAGAATGGAAGCCAGATCGAACATAGAATTGATAATCAAACCACTTTCGACTTTTGTTCCTTTTCGGGGACGAAAAGTTTTAAGTGGGGGAGATTGTAACAACCCGAAAATCTGGGCCAGTTTAAATTTTTTATTTTGGCAATTTTATCGAATTTTGAATATTTAAAATGAATTATTTTAAATAATATCGACGAGAAATTTATTTTGAATATATTTAGAACGTATATATTATATACGCCGTCGTTAGAATATAAATATTTATATATAATTATAAATGGAATTGAAAATGGCGCGGTAGTTCGATAATTCGATTTCAAACTTCAATTGAATGTACCGGGTGCAAAACAATCCAGATTTTAGTGAAACCAAAAATGATGGGATCTAATTGGTAATATCTTTCCAACGAATCCGAAAAATCAAAATTTCATAGCGGGAATCAAAAGATATGTCCAGTTGAAAATTCTGAATAGTCGCTATGGAATTCAGGCCCTTAAAAATAGCCATTTTGCAAATGACCTCGGATTTCGACGAAACCAATTTTGTTGGGTCCGTGATGTCAAGTTATTACTAGGTTTCAAATTTCATAATTTTTCAAATCAATATGTGAGCGTGGCAAAAGAAAACGCGTTTGACCGGTTTCAGTTGATTTTAATCAACTAGAAAATGGCCATTTTTCCAACGGTCTCAGAATTCGACGAAACTAGTTTTGGTAGGACCGTATCGTCAATAAGAAGCTAGAAAATATTTTTCGGGAATTTTTCTAGTTAGTATGTGACCCCGGTAAATTGAAATGCGCGTTCAAAATTCAATATATAGAGTTATATGTAGATTTTGACGGAAACTGATTCAAAAGATCGAATCAGCTTGCGATACATATCCCATTGTGTTCGGAATGAGGGTAATACGCTAGGGACGACAGGCGGTGGGCCTCGTTTAGAGGTCGTATGTAAAAGTCAACTTTTTAGGAATTAAAAAAAAAAAAACTTTCTCTTCCTATATCCCCTTTGCCCCCCCCCCCCCCCGATATTTTCAATTCAGAGAAAAAAATAAAGATAAAAAAAAACCTAACTCTAAAATCGCGCCTCCACCCTCTGCCTTCTCCATCGTCAACGCGCCTCCACCCTTCGCCTCCTCCACTCGCTCCCCTCCCTCGAGCGATCCTCCCACTTCCCCCTCCTCGCGAGCGACGATCGAACCTCCCCTCTAGCCCAACCCACTACCCGCGAGATCCCCGACCACCAAAACCCTAGGCCGCGCTCAACTCCGGCGTCTGATGGGGCTCCGGTCATCAATTTAGGGGGGGGGGGCGACGGCCAATTTGGTTTCGTGAGCAAGTGGGTTCCTGATGTCGGGTTATACAGTAAAGGGGAAGAAAGGTTTTGTTCTTTTTATTTATTTATTTTATATCTTAGTTTAATTAATTTATTTATATAACATTATAAAAAAATTCAGTCTTTATTATATATATCATTGAAGTTAAAATCTATTTTTTTTTATATATGGAAAAATAAAAATATAAAGTTTAGATTTCTTATTTATAAAAGTTCAGATTTTTAGAAATAAAAAGAAATGATTTTTGTTTATGAAATATAAAGGAATGATTTTTGTTTATGAAGTATAAAGTAGTGATTTTTAGCAACAAAAAAAAAATTGATTTTGGATAACGTAAAAATTCGATTTTTATCACACAAAGATATGAATTTTTGTAAATGAAAAGGTCACGTTTTTGTAAATGAAAAGGTAAGATTTTTAAAATAGAAAAGATTAGATTTTTAAAGTGTAAAAAGGCGAGATCTTTATATGTAAAAAGGCGAAATCTTTACATGAAAAATAGCGTGATAAAAATATAATCTTTACTATATAGAAGTGGTAAAAATATGATTTTTGTTCATATAGAGAATTAAAAATATCACCTTTATATATGTAGCAAAATAAAAATGTGATTTTAATATATTGAACATCGAAGTAAAAATGTGATTTTTATATATTGAACATCGAAGTAAAAATTCGATTTTTATATATTGAATAACATAATAAAAATTCGATTTTTATATATTGAATAGCGAAGTAAAAATTCGATTTTTACATATGTAGTGAATACGGGCAACGAAAGCGACAAAAGGCGAGTTGGCGAAGATTTCTATAAAAGAAGAGTCAAGATGATTGGATAGCTTTTGGTGAGAACTTCTCACCTTTCAATTTAAATTTTCTAGTTATATATATATATACTAGGATGCAAACGGTGCTTAGTAGCACCCGACACAGTCGTCCACAGACCATGGACTTGTTTGTTTGGTTGCATAAATTAATTTGATGATTTGATTTGAATTTGGTTGTTTGGTGAATTTGATTGATGTGTGAATGGCGTGGGCCTTCACTAGACCGGGGATAAGGCTAGGCCTTGTCCCGTTTCTAGTATCGTGCCGTTATGCCGCTGAAATTTTCTAAAATAAATTAGAAAAATAAAAATATCATTTTATTTAAAGAATGAACTGAATAGAAATTCATATGTTGGAATAAAATGTTTTGTCGTTAAAAATATAATTTTTAACGTGAATGTGAATAAATAAATATTCATTTACAAACCAGACGGTTTGTTTATGTATACCTATTTGAAGGACATTGATTGGGTCGATAAATTTTACACATCGCCCAACTGCACAAATAAAATATGCGTTTGATTGTTTGAAACCCCACACGGGTGTTAGGATGAAATTTGAAGTTCACTCATCCTGATTGATTAAATATGTCGATCGATCGATTGACAGGCTGTTATAAGCGTTAGATATCTATATTTGATGCTTATACAGTGTAGTGCACTTTGGTTGATGGTTGATTATTTTTCAATGCTATTATATGTGTGTAATGTATGGAAATCCATATAATTAACTTTATATGGTAATTGATTGGGCCTCATTCCAATTTGAAAAATAAAGAATATTATAAAATAAAAGTTCATGTGTTGACAGTACTCATCCATTGAGATTGGTCATGTGTTGAACGAAATATTTTAGTAATAAAATTTACATCTTTATCAATATAAAATAAAGGTTCATGTGTTGACAGTACTCATCTATTGAGATTGGTCATGTGTTGAACGAAATATTTTGACAATAACAACTATTTTGAAAAAGAAATATTTGAAATAGAATATTTGAAAATAGAAATTTATGAAGCTGTGTTGATTAGATTGACGCCATTTTGACGTAAACGATATTTATATCGATTTTATTCATTTCGAAATGAATTGAATTGAAAACGATTTCGAAATGAATTGAATTGAAAATGATTTCGAAATGAATTGAATTGAAAACGATTTCGAAATGAATTGAATTGAAAACGATTTCGAAATGAATTGAATTGAAAACGATTTCGAAATGAATTGAATTAAAAACGATTTTGAAATGAATTGAATTGATAGCGATTTCGAAATGAATTGAATTGATAACGATTTCGAAATGAATTGAATTGAAAACGATTTCGAAATGAATTGAATTGAAAACGATTTCGAAATGAATTGAATAGAAAACGAATGTGATTTCAATTGAATATATAACGAATTTGATTCGAATAGAAAACCAATTTGAATTGAATCGAATAGAAAACCAATTTGAATTGAATCGAATAGAAAACGACTTTGGAATTGAATTAAATTGAAAACGAATTCAAATTGAATTGAAAGCGAATTGAAATGAATTCAAATTGAATTGAAATGAATTCAAATTGAATTGAAATTTGAATTGAATAGAAATGAATTTTAAAACGAATTTATAAAGAAGAATTCAATTTTGATTTGAATTGAAAAGAAAGTTGAAATTGCTTTTGAAACGATTTTAAAACTATTTACATAATTCGTTTTAAATAGAAATCGACGAAGTATATATTATATATATAATATAATGGCCTGAAAAGAACGCACCGTGCCGCGGCAGTTCGTGAATTTCGACCATTTATTTCAAACGGACATTATGGGAGATCCGACCGTCGGATTCTCCTAAAACCGGAACCGTTGGGTTCGTATCGAAAAGAGCTTTCTAACGAATATTAGAAATTAGAAATCTAACGGTTGGATTTGGAATTATGTCCAAATCAAATTTGAAAAAGGTCGCTGTAAGTGCAGTTCGATGGCCGTTGATGGAAATCGACTGTACGGGCCTTGATAAAATTATTAAAAATAGTAATAATTTGTGTAAAATCATAAGAAATGATTTAGAAAGAATTGGGATGAAAAACTCCATATTTGAAAAGATAAAAATAGATTTTTATCGAAATGAACTAGTTTTGAACTAGAATTATAATTCTATTTATTTTTAAATAAATAAATTGAATTTGAAATGGTTTTGAAAATAACCAAAATTTCCAATGATTGCATTGGAATGGATTTGAATCGAAATTGTCTTCGGAATATTTCGATGTTGGATTTCGTGATTATACAAATGTTGTTATGGAAATTTGAAAGATATATATATATATATATATATATATCGTTATTTCCAATGCGATATTTGTTAGTCGTAGAATTTGATATTGAATATAAGCCGGTATATTTTCTATTCAGAGCCTTGTATTGAATATCAAATGTGATTTGGGTTTGTCGTGAATGGTGTCTTCACTAACACTGTTCTTGAACCCAGTTGAGAAAAGATTAAATCTTTTTGTTTAGATTTAACGAAGTGTACCAATTAAATAATATTTAATTGGAATTGAATCGATATTGATTTTTGGGTTTATCGTGAACAGTGTTTTAAATAACACTCGTTCTTTAACCCGATAATTAATGAATGTGATTTTGGGTTTATCGTGAACCGTGTTTTAAATGACACTGTTTCTTTAACCCAGTCGAAGATTAAAACTAAGTGGAGTTTTAATGAATCTTTAATTAGATTGAAATGATCGAAAATGGAGTATCACCAGTTTTGCTCCAGGCGATAGTTAAATCTTTAATTAGATTTGAACGTGAAATGGTAATTGAATTTACCGATAACACTGTGGTGTTAGATATGAAGTATTACCAGTTTTACTTCATGGGATGAATAGGTTGGGATGGGGAAATTAAAATAAATAATTACTTCGGTAAGGTTCGCTAATCCCGACTAGTTTGAATTGAGATTCAAAAATAGAATAAAGAATAAATTCAAGGAATTTATCTTGGATAAAATTAATGGGAACCTTTCCCTATGAATGTAAAATTTAGAATCTAACTGTCGGTTAGCCAAGCAGAATGGTTTTCTGAATATTGATCTGATGTTGGTTTCGGCCTTCGGGGTTAATATTTGGGGAATTATTCTCTTGATTAATTTACGGTTAGTGACTAATGAATTGGAATGAGGCGTATGTTGTGTTTGTGTAACACTTATTTAAAATATACGCGAGTTATTCGGAAGGACCGGGTTTATCCCATTCTGAATAACTGATACGACGATATGTCAAAGATGAAGACGGTGGTAGAAGACCGGAAGTCTTCACATCGTTTGGATAATTACCGACGATCCTGATTGGGCTGTACACCCGAGAGGATGGAAATAGTTGGTGGTCGTCCAGACGTACTTGGAGATGGATGGATATGCGAGGAAAGTGCCTCCGGTTTCGTTCAGACCCAGAACGGACTTGTAAATGGACGGTGTGTCTGACATTGGATTTTAGTCCGTGTGATTGATCTCTATTAAACATATATCTGTTTGGCGGCGGAGAATTTATTCTCTTGCTTAACGCCCTTCTCTGAGACGTACGAGCTCAGGGGTTATATATTGATGGATATCAATCGCATGGAGTGAATTGCCTGTGTGGCATGCTAAGATGCAAATGATCAAGGCTTCTGTTGAAAAGCAAAGTCTTGTGGTTGATGATCGAAGCACGGCCTTTGTGGCGTAGCTTTGTGTAACGTTGATTCGCGAGTATCACACCCGGTATGAATCAAAAACGGGAGACGGACATCAGGGAGGACATGCGTTTCTTTCTAGTTAGGAGTGGCGTCAGTGCTTGAACTGGCTGACGAGTTTGACTCATGTGGATGTTGCTCATTATTACTTGCTGAAAAGCGAGGCGCCTCGTGATATCGGTTTCGGCCGATGCTTCTGGTCGGCTGACGGGCCAGATTTACGCCCCAAAGGGCGGGGAAACGTAGTGTTCAGGCATAATAATCCACATCGATGGACCGGCCCTGACGATCCATGGGGCAGTTGCGGCTGTTCCTGAGACACGGGCTAGAGCGTCTCGAATCGGTAGAGGATCTTGCCCCTAGCCTCGGTTCATACCATAAATGATAACCCAACTTCCAATACGACGTCTTGCGGTTTTGATTGTAAACATTATATATGGCGACATAGTGTTATGGGGCATTCATGCCGCCTATGATTGATACTTATGATTTGAAGTTGTTTTATACACTATGCACTTATAATAGTATCAAACGATTTTTTTAACTGTATCAAGCATTCTTTGGCTGTTATAAGGGAAAACCCTATCCTCGGCTGCGTTGCATTGTGTGATGGGACCTGGGTCTTATAACAGCTTCATTTTTCTTTATTTAGCATTGCGCTGTTTGTTTTATGCACTGGTATTCTTGGGAGGAAACCCGTTCCGTGTTATACGGCGTGGTCCCTTGATTTACCTAATGATTTAAAATAAAGATTAATAACTGTTTTAGTTCTCACACCAGTCACATGACTGACCTGGAGTTTATTGTTTTAACCTAAACTCTAGGTGCCCCTATTTTCGACACGGGCAGCTAGTAGTTTTGGTTTTGCAGATTTATATTCATAGGATCCTGGTTTACAGCTGGAATGATATCCGGAAAGCTTTGTATCCGTATATCTCTTCTAGTTGTGTATTGTATTATTTTCCGCTGCTATGTATTTAAATGTAATTTAAATCTCTGATATTTCTGTGTAATATTTATTTGTTTATACTCTGTATATTCTTGTAATCTGATGCATTGTTGTAATATACAGTGAAACGTTCTTTTGTATGTATTCTGTTGTGGCTTGTTCTCGAACTATCCGACACTTTCCTTTACGGGGAAGTTACGGGTTTTCACAGGCTATTTATACTTGCTCATGTGAGCATGAGTTGTCGGATTAATAAAATTTAATCTGAGCCTTACATATAAATATAACCTCTTAAAAAACCCTTATCCATGTAGGTAGAATTGGGCTCCCTAACCGCCTAGTGGTCGACCCCCCCTTAAGGTGAAGCGGTCGACCCTTCGGCTTGGAACGCTCAATTTGCTGTGTTGCAGAGCTGTTTTTTTTGTTAATTACGATCTTAATTTGCTTTATTCCTTTCCATATATCCAATATACGTTGTCCCCTAGATCTTATCTCAAAATTCAAATTATGAATTTCTGTAACGACCCGCCTTTTTGCCCGATTCTCGCCGGTAATTAAACCGACTCAAATCGTTCATAAAGACGAATTGTTATGGGTACTTACATACATTGAACAAAAATAACAGAACCTTTCATTGAATAATTCAATATTACATCAGAGTTACATGAATATCAGAGTTACACATAAATATACACAGCGGAAGAAATAAAACTCTCAGCGGAAGAACATTATCTGATACAGCGGAAGCTCCAACTCTAGCGTGAACTCTAACTCCAGAAGCACTCTGAATCTTCTCCACAATCCATAACTGCAAACTAAACACTAGCTGCCCAAGTGGAAATTAGTGGGCACCCAGAGTTTAGGAAGGAACAATAAACTCCAGGTCAGTCGTGGGACTGGTGTGAGAACTCAAAACAGTTATCATTTAGGTTTCATTTTAAAGTTGGGTAATTCGACGGACCATGCCGCTAATGCGGAACGGGTTTTACTCCATATGAATTCCCGTGCATAGAAATACGCAATGACTTTTGAAAAATGAAGCTATCATAAGCTCGTCCCACATCACATAATGCAAGCGCACACCAGATGGGCGAGTTTTGTCTTATGATAACCAAACATGATTTCATACGTGAAAATCCTCTTTTAATATTATCATATAGTGTGGAAAAACAAGTTCACAAATAAATGTATTAATCCTAGATGGCATGAGTGTCCCATACCACTATGTCGCCCTATATAAATAAAATCAAAATCGCATGGCTCGTATTGGGATTTGGATTTCCAACTTGATGATTCCTGGCACGAAAGATCAATCAGGGATACAAAACGAAGTGCCTCAACGGCTTTTTCGACCATACGCGGACACCAAATACACATCGTCAGGGCAGATCAACGGTTTTCGACCAGACGCGGCCCCCCGAACATACCCCATCCCCAGTTCACAAGTGGTTTCCCACTGCTGCAGCACTCATCATCAAATCATATATATATACAGACCAAACCGCCAGTTTCTCATCATCCGGTGTGTGAGGTTTGTCGATGTCACGTCATGCACAAAGCTACGCTTCGATAAGCCATGCTTTGATCATCATTAGCTCATATCATACTTGGGTATGCCACATTGTCAATATCTCCACATATCACTGATTCGAATTAATACATATTCTCTAAGAACGTAACTTAGAGACGGAGATATTCAATTGCCACAAATCTGATATATATTCACACGAATCAGTGCTACGTGGTCAATTACAATGTCAGACACACCATCCATACAAGTTCGTTCTGGGTCTGAACGAAACACAATCCGAAAATTTCCAAATATACTCAAATCTCCTGCCACCCTCGTATCAGGTGTACGGCCCGATCCGAGATGTCAGCAATCGATCCAAATAATCTGGATATTTCCGGTCTTCATTTATCGATTCCAAATCTTGAATTGCTTCATAACGTCGTAATATTACTTGGAATGGTTTTCGGACCTATATCCGATACCGGACTTTCCAAGTAACAACGTACCTTAAAATAATAGTTACAAATCACACGGGTTTTCTCAATTCAAATCTCCTTCCAAAGTATTATTGTTTACTTTGAATTACGGTTGGATTCAATTCCCAAAAATTCGTTAAAATTCAACATTCATTTCCCAACCTTATAGTTCAAAGCAACTTCATTGTTTCATCGTTATCTCGAGACGACCAAATTTTATTTGGATTTAAATTTTCATTAATAAATTTCAATTCCATATCCTATGTTTAAAAATCAACCCATTCCATAATGATTCATGTTCTGAAATCTTCAAATTTAACCAATTCAAATAACGTTAAAGCGCTACTGAAGCGTTTGTGAAAAATAAATCCAAATCCTCCCAAATTAAAAATTTAGATCATAAACTACTTTTAAACCATAACATATGATTTATCATATTTCTATTGACGGGACAATTTCTTGTAGCTCTCTTTTTCAATGATATCACCACACTTCCATTACATACTCTGATTTGGCGTATCCCAATTCCAACTAATATTGTTCCAATATTAACAAACCGAATGTATTTCAAATTCTTTGAAACCAAATTTTCAAGCATATAAATTCCATTTTTCAAATCTTCTTGCATACGATGGATTCAACATTTTATTTACTATGTTAATTTACTTCCAATGTGACATAGTATTATGGAACAAACAACTCAAGAATTTATTTGTAAAATATTTCACTTTTAATTCAAAAATCATTTCACATTATAAATCTTCATTTCACATGAAAAATGCGGATCTCTATGGGTTTCAATTCTTTACAAAATCAATTGGAATTGTCTCCTTTGATTAAGTTTAAAACTTATTTTAAATTTAAAACAATTCATGAAAACAGAAGTTATTTCAAAGAAATACTTTTATTTGAAAAATTAACAATTGACATTCAATCATGTATACTACTTATTGCTTATAAATTTAAAATACCAGTTTACAATAGTTTTAGATATTAAAATATTTATACGCCGGTATCCGTTAAAGTATAAATTTGTTCAATCCCTTTCAAATTTCAAAACTAAATTTTTATACCTTATATTCGAACAAATATTTTTCCTTCCAAACCATGTTCTATTATTTTTAGTATTATCGATAATAAATTCAACGTTCAAAATTTCAGACCAGATCGAAGTTTGAAATTTGCCAAAACCCCTTTTATCCAAATTTATTCATCTAGGCTTTCAAACGGTTTTCCAATTGAATTCAACAAATTTCAAATCATTAAATAAAATATTAATTAGAATGAAAGGAGTATTTAAATCGGTCACCCGTGAAAATCCGTAATCTATAGTGTGTGTGACTTCATTCAACCAGAACAATATCCTAACGTAACCCAACAACAGACGTCATTCATCCATGATAACCACAAAATAAACCAACTGTGTCTGGAGCGTTAATGTCAGTAACGCTCGGTGTTTTTCGGTGTTTATAACAGCATATGTATCCAACGATCAATTAGTGACAAACAACCATAACACTTCAAGCATTCACAACCACTGATTTTCCATCAATTATTATAATTATAAATAAATTATAACAAATTATTTCTACCCAAAATGAAATAATTAAAGTGGAGTTCTCACCTACGCTGCGCTACGAACTCACCGACGAACCTGGGATCAATCGCGTGCCAGTTTACAACCATTATAAGCGTGCACCGTCTTCTCTGCCAATAAAGCTCCGAATGGTCTCATGTTTCCTAGCTCCAACCACTATGCATGTAATCCAACAACCCGCATATACACATAATCCATAACTAAGCACACACTTTCAACGCTCCACTGCCCCAAACCACATACACATGTCGTACGGACCCCTATCTCCTATTATCTGCTCACAATTTCCACCACACCCCTTCCTTTCCTTTCGGATGCAGACTATTTTTTTTATATATATTTCTTTTTTCTTTCTTTAAAAAAAAGAAAACGGACGTTCGGCGGAGGGAAACATTGGCGAAGAGAGCTACAAAAATGGAAAGCGGACTGTTATATTTTTTTCAAAACTTGTGTTCGCATGCTACAAAGAATAAGGCAAAGCTAAGGAAGCGAATGATCGCAAGAGGGTAAAATGCGGTTGCATGCGGATCTGATGGGAAAGAGAGAGGTGGTGCGAGCGGACCATGCAGTTGGTGGCGAGCTGAAACGTGAGGAGCGGACTGATTTGGCGGTGCATGCATAAAAATGGAAGGCGAGATGCTGGGCGCTGGGTATTAAGGGCTGAGGTGCGGACGAACTGATGTAAGGTGAGGGGCGTAAGTTGCTAACGTTGGAAGGTAGGGAGAGAGAGGAACATACATGCGTGCGTTTCAAGAAAAGCGAGTGTTTCGGCTGTTGAGATGCAAGGTGCGGACTCATGAAGGGAAAGAGAGGAGGGAAGAAGAGAGAGAGAGTGCGTAGGACATGAGTGGATGGGGAAAGCTTGGTGCGGACGCATGCAGGGGAGGAAGAAGATGCTAATTTGTGGTGTGTGCATGCGTTTTTATCATAATGTGAATAAAAGGGTAGTTTAGGAACCAAAGGACACACGTCCACTTTTAAAAACAAAACACATGCATAAATCCAAGTGTGGTACACGTGCCACTTACTCTACAACTTATTCATGCAAAGTGCCACTTCACAACTTGCCGAAAATCCATGTGCCGTGAGAACCATTATGCGTTACACCTTATCGTTTAACGTATCCACCATATGCAAGTTCAATGTAGTGTATTCATTTTGTTCACTTCCAATTTTTAATTTTTAAAGTTATTTACCGCTAGTTGCACTGAAATAAAACCATCATTGTAGACAACAACACGCTCTGATTTCAAAACAGCAATAAAACCGGTCTGATTGATCAATTTTGTAAAGCGTCTAAAGGACCACATTTATACTCAAAATACGTTGAAAAATTATCTGCTTATTTTTCAAAATAAAAATTACAGAAAAATTCTAAAAATTATTTTAAAAATACGCGTATAGAAATCAGATGAATATTTTAAACCGATATTTATTTATAATTTATTTTCAAGTCAAACAATTATTAAAAATTAAAAAATCCATATATAATTGTTTAAATCTTTATATATTAAATATTTCCTTAAAATAAATCTTCAAATTATAAAATTCATATTATAAAGCATTTATATATATATAAATACAAAATATTACTATCTATAAATATAAAAACCATTATGTAAAATTACAAAAATCATTCTTATACAAAATCTTTAAAATAAGTCTTATACAAAATAAAATTATTTATTTAAACTAAATAAAAAAAATTCAAATAATTTAAAACTTATCAAATTCAAAAAATATATTCAGACAATCTCAAAATGTGTTATAAAATTCAAATTCAAATCTAGAAAATTCTGGTTCGTTACATTCTCCCCCCCTTAAGAGTTTTCGTCCTCGAAAAGGAAGCTAGCAAAATTTTAAACCTCTATATAAACTATAAATCAATTTTTCTATATGGTTTGGAATAGGTTTCAAAACAAACAGATTTAATTTAAAAAGTGGGACACGCATATCATAGTCAATCCAAAATATCATGTCATACAGATCTTTCAAGTCAGCATACAAAACACATCTAACCCTACCTGAGTACATACTACGCACTTGGGCAGTCAAACATACAGTCATCAAGGGTGCACCTAGCTATATGTTACTAGTCCTCAAAACCATACTAGCCTAAAACAACTTAATGCATCTGGTACTTAAGATAACATATAAACACTATATATACAAGGTCCAGACTCATCGCAACTAATCGTCTGTCGACCCATCATCTGGTGGATCGGTCAAGCCAATCTCCTCGGGTTCTTCATCAGCTAATGGCTCTTCATCGTCTGCCATGAAGCCATCATTATCTACTCCCACGATAAATTTATCGTGCTCATTACCCATAAATCCATCTTCATCAGCCTTGTCTAAGGGCTGGTATATATTCTCTATTTTTTCACCAATCTCATCATCTCCTATCTCTGGAAGTGGGTCATCCTTGAATGTAGGTCATTCAAAATCACCCTCATCTGCTACAACATCATTATCGTATACTACGACATCATCACTATGCTGGGGTTTCTCCACCTTCTCTATAACACCGTCAAATCCACCATTTCCCGTCTCTGGGAGCGGGTCGTCCTTAGCTATAACTGCTGGTTATCCCATTTCATGCATCAACCTTTCTAACTGCTCAACGAATACAGGATCTATAGGCCAATTAATGTCTTCTGGTGCAGCCTGTGCTAATGCGGCGTTTCCTAACAACTCCTGAATTCTCTGGTCTAGGATCTACTACCCAAAACTCTAATGCATCATTATAAATCTATGGGGGACATTAAATCCAAAGTAGGCTGCTGCCTTATCCCATACCCTCTAGTCAAAATCACAGGTCCTAGAACATACTCATACATTATTACAGGGTCGTCCTACTGCAGGGTTGGGCCTTATTCCTAACATGACAGGATAATGATCAGGTCTACGGTTCATATTACTGCTGGGGAACTTGGTCCGATCCTAAATCAGGTTGGAATTTGATGAAATCTCAATTATTATATTGTTACCCCAGTTACTAAAAATGATCGAATCCTCGATTACCGCTACT
This sequence comes from Allium sativum, assembly GCA_030737875.1. NCBI lineage: Eukaryota > Viridiplantae > Streptophyta > Magnoliopsida > Asparagales > Amaryllidaceae > Allium > Allium sativum. The sequence goes on from CM060912.1 coordinate 899,095,883, forward strand.
CTTAGGCCGGAATTAAGCAAGATTTACTACCTAAAAATCAAAAATTTTAAAGCTTATGGGTCACCCAAAATCTACTCATCACTAATTTAACAAAAATGATTCACATTAAGTGCTTGTACCCCAAAATTTCTCCTTTCAAGGTTCTCAAAATTTGCAAAGGGGTTTACCAAAATCAACAATTGGTCAAGGGTCCAAATCGGGTCATCTTAATTCCTACCAAACCAACAGAAATCATTTTTACACAAGGAGTTAGTGAAATTTACTTAAGTCTCAGTGTATTCCCACATTTTCTTAACTATTATTGTAAGAATTTTATACTCAAGTTATTCATCCAATTTTCTAGATTCATAAATATTCCCTACTCGTCCTGGTTTATTTGCGAATTACATTTATATTCTTCATTTAAGAAAATATAACCTATATTTCATTCCTATTTCAAGTTACTATATCGGCTTTCACTTTAATTCATCAACAATTTTCAAACACTTATGAAAATGGTTTCAAGTATTCTCGATGTTTAAGTCAGAATCATACGGTCATCCGATTTTTTAAACTCGAGGATAATCTCTGACGATGTCCGGATCATCAACTGAATTATCCTCCAGCGACTAGAATGGAATCCTATATCTATCTAGTACATATAAGATTTCGTATACATGTTGATCAGACGTATATTAAAAATCCTTACAAACTCGATAGTCCAATCATGACGTCGAATAAAACACCCGAAATCCTTATTTCAAATTATATTTCAAATAATCATCGTTTCAAAATGATTTACTTGTTCAAAAATACCATATATAGGTTTCAAAAATATACGCTCTCTCGTCATAATATTCCGAGATCTCATTCTAGGGTATTTCTAACCCTATCTCTAATGAGATAATATAACTCTGAGGAGTCCTATTCTTTTGTCCAAATATGTACGTACCCAATAGCTTTGTATAACCAAAGCTCTGATACCAACTATAACGACCCGCCTTTTTGCCCGATTCTCGCCGGTAATTAAACCGACTCAAATCGTTCATAAAGACGAATTGTTATGGGTACTTACATACATTGAACAAAAATAACAGAACTTTTCATTGAATAATTCAATATTACATCAGAGTTACATGAATATCAGAGTTACACATAAATATACACAGCGGAAGAAATAAAACTCTCAGCGGAAGAACATTATCTGATACAGCGGAAGCTCCAACTCTAGCGTGAACTCTAACTCCGGAAGCACTCTGAATCTTCTCCACAATCCATAACTGCAAACTAAACACTAGCTGCCCGAGTGGAAATTAGTGGGCACCCAGAGTTTAGGAAGGAACAATAAACTCCAGGTCAGTCGTGGGACTGGTGTGAGAACTCAAAACAGTTATCATTTAGGTTTCATTTTAAAGTTGGGTAATTCGACGGACCATGCCGCTAATGCGGAACGGGTTTTACTCCATATGAATTCCCGTGCATAGAAATACGCAATAACTTTTGAAAAATGAAACTATCATAAGCTCGTCCCACATCACACAATGCAAGCGCACACCAGATGGGTGAGTTTTGTCTTATGATAACCAAACATGATTTCATACGTGAAAATCCTCTTTTAATATTATCATATAGTGTGGAAAAACAAGTTCACAAATAAATGTATTAATCCTAGTCGGCATGAGTGTCCCATACCACTATGTCGCCCTATATAAATAAAATCAAAATCGCATGGCTCGTATTGGGATTTGGATTTCCAACTTGATGATTCCTGGCACGAAAGATCAATCAGGGATACAAAACGAAGTGCCTTAACGGCTTTTTCGACCATACGCGGACACCGAATACACATCGTCAGGGCAGATCAACGGTTTTCGACCAAACGCGGCCCCCCGAACATACCCCATCCCCAGTTCACAAGTGGTTTCCCACTGCTGCAGCACTCATCATCAAATCATATATATATACAGACCAAACCGCCAGTTTCTCATCATCCGGTGTGTGAGGTTTGTCGATGTCACGTCATGCACAAAGCTACGCTTCGATAAGACATGCTTTGATCATCATTAGCTCATATCATACTTGGGTATGCCACATTGTCAATATCTCCACATATCACTGATTCGAATTAATACATATTCTCTAAGAACGTAACTTAGAGACGGAGATATTCAATTGCCACAAATCTGATATATATTCACACGAATCAGTGCTACGTGGTCAATTACAATGTCAGACACACCATCCATACAAGTTCGTTCTGGGTCTGAACGAAACACAATCCGAAAATTTCCAAATATACTCAAATCTCCTGCCACCCTCGTATCGAGTGTACGGCCCGATCCGAGATGTCAGCAATCGATCCAAATAATCTGGATATTTCTGGTCTTCATTTATCGATTCCAAATCTTGAATTGCTTCATAACGTCGTAATATTACTTGGAATGGTTTTCGGACCTATATCCGATCCCGGACTTTCCAAGTAACAACATACCTTAAAATAATAGTTACAAATCACACGGGTTTTCTCAATTCAAATCTCCTTCCAAAGTATTATTGTTTACTTTGAATTACGGTTGGATTCAATTCCCGGAAATTCGTTAAAATTCAACATTCATTTCCCAACCTTATAGTTCAAAGCAACTTCATTGTTTCGTCGTTATCTCGAGACGACCAAATTTTATTTGGATTTAAATTTTCATTAATAAATTTCAATTCCATATCCTATGTTTAAAAATCAACCCATTCCATAATGATTCATGTTCTGAAATCTTCAAATTTAACCAATTCAAATAACGTTAAAGCGTTACTAAAGCGTTTGTGAAAAATAAATCCAAATCCTCCCAAATTAAAAATTTAGATCATAAACTACTTTTAAACCATAACCTATGATTTATCATATTTCTATTGACGGGACAATTTCTTGTAACTCTCTTTTTCAATAATATCACCACACTTCCATTACATACTCTGATTTGGCGTATCCCAATTCCAACTAATATTGTTCCAATATTAACAAACCGAATGTATTTCAAATTCTTTGAAACCAAATTTTCAAGCATATAAATTCCATTTTCCAAATCTTCTTGCATACGATGGATTCAACATTTTATTTACTATGTTAATTTACTTCCAATGTGACATAGTATTATGGAACAAACAACTCAAGAATTTATTTGTAAAATATTTCACTTTTAATTCAAAAATCATTTCACATTATAAATCTTCATTTCACATGAAAAATGCGGATCTCTATGGGTTTCAATTCTTTACAAAATCAATTGGAATTGTCTCCTTTGATTAAGTTTAAAACTTATTTTAAATTTAAAACAATTTATGAAAACAGAAGTTATTTCAAAGAAATACTTTTATTTGAAAAATTAACAATTGACATTCAATCATGTATACTACTTATTGCTTATAAATTTAAAATACCAGTTTACAATAGTTTCAGATATTCAAAATATTTATACGCCGGTATCGGTTAAAGTATAAATTTGTTCAATCCCTTTCAAATTTCAAAATTAAATTTTTATACCTTATATTCGAACAAATATTTTTCCTTCCAAACCATGTTCTATTATTTTTAGTATTATCGATAATAAATTCAACGTTCAAAATTTCAGACCAGATCGAAGTTTGAAATTTGCCAAAACCCCTTTTATCCAAATTTATTCATCTAGGCTTTCAAACGGTTTTCCAATTGAATTCAACAAATTTCAAATCATTAAATAAAATATTAATTAGAATGAAAGGAGTATTTAAATCGGCCACCCGTGAAAATCCGTAATCTATAGTGTGTGTGACTTCATTCAACCAGAACAATATCCTAAAGTAACCCAACAACAGACGTCATTCATCCATGATAACCACAAAATAAACCAACTGTGTCTGGAGCGTTAATGTCAGTAACGCTCGGTGTTTTTCGGTGTTTATAACAGCATATGTATCCAGCGATCAATTAGTGACAAACAACCATAACACTTCAAGCATTCACAACCACTGATTTTCCATCAATTATTATAATTATAAATAAATTATAACAAATTATTTCTACCCAAAATGAAATAATTAAAGTGGATTTCTCACCTGCGCTGCGCTACGAACTCACCGACGAACCTGGGATCAATCGCGTGCCAGTTTACAACCATTATAAGCGCGCACCGTCTTCTCCGCCAATAAAGCTCTGAATGGTCTCATGTTTCCTAGCTCCAACCACTATGCATGTAATCCAACAACCCGCATATACACATAATCCATAACTAAGCACACACTTTCAACGCTCCACTGCCCCAAACCACATACACATGTCGTACGGACCCCTATCTCCTATTATCTGCTCACAATTTCCACCACACCCCTTCCTTTCCTTTCGGATGCAGACTATTTTTTTTTATATATATATATTTCTTTTTTCTTTCTTTAAAAAAATGAAAGCGGACGTTCGGCGGAGGGAAACATTGGCGAAGAGAGCTACAAAAATGGAAAGCGGACTGTTATATTTTTTTTCAAAACTTGCGTTCGCATGCTACAAAGAATAAGGCAAAGCTAAGGAAGCGAATGATCGCAAGAGGGTAAAATGCGGTTGCATGCGGATCTGATGGAAAGAGAGAGGTGGTGCGAGCGGACCATGCAGTTGGTGGCGAGCTGAAACGTGAGGAGCGGACTGATTTGGCGGTGCATGCATAAAAATGGAAGGCGAGATGCTGGGCGCTGGGTATTAAGGGCTGAGGTGCGGACGAACTGATGTAAGGTGAGGGGCGTAAGTTGCTAACGTTGGAAGGTAGGGAGAGAGAGGAACATACATGCGTGCGTTTCAAGAAAAGTGAGTGTTTCGGCTGTTGAGATGCAAGGTGCGGACTCATGAAGGGAAAGAGAGGAGGGAAGAAGAGAGAGAGAGAGAGTGCGCAGGACATGAGTGGATGGGGAAAGCTTGGTGCGGATGCATGCAGGGGAGGAAGAAGATGCTAATTTGTGGTGGGTGCATGCGTTTTTATCATAATGTGAATAAAAGGGTAGTTTAGGAACCAAAGGACACACGTCCACTTTTAAAAACAAAACACATGCATAAATCCAAGTGTGGTACACGTGCCACTTACTTTACAACTTATTCATGCAAAGTGCCACTTCACAACTTGCCGAAAATCCATGTGCCGTGAGAACCATTATGCGTTACACCTTATCGTTTAACGTATCCACCATATGCAAGTTCAATGTAGTGTATTCATTTTGTTCACTTCCAATTTTTAATTTTTAAAGTTATTTACCACTAGTTGCACTGAAATAAAACCATCATTGTAGACAACAACACGCTCTGATTTCAAAACAGCAATAAAACTGGTCTGATTGATCAATTTTGTAAAGCGTCTAAAGGACCACATTTATACTCAAAATACGTTGAAAAATTATCTGCTTATTTTTCAAAATAAAAATTACAGAAAAATTCTAAAAATTATTTTAAAAATACGCGTATAGAAATCAGATGAATATTTTAAACCGATATTTATTTATAATTTATTTTCAAGTCAAACAATTATTAAAAATTAACAAATCCATATAAAATCCATATATAATTGTTTAAATCTTTATATATTAAATATTTCCTTAAAATAAATCTTCAAATTATAAAATTCATATTATAAAGCATTTATATATATATAAATACAAAATATTACTATCTATAAATATAAAAACCATTATGTAAAATTACAAAAATCATTCTTATACAAAATCTTTAAAATAAGTCTTATACAAAATAAAATTATTTATTTAAACTAAATAAAAAAATTCAAATAATTTAAACCTTATCAAATTCAAAAAATATATTCAGACAATCTCAAAATGTGTTATAAAATTCAAATTCAAATCTAGAAAATTCTGGTTCGTTACAATTTCCCTCTTTTATTTTAAATTATTATTTGGACAATATACATGATATTCACATAATTATATATATATTCTACGTGCACTGTCCAAATTCATTTGTTCATTACTTCTTCATACATTAATCATTTTCAGCATATTATATATGAAAATGATTCAGAATTTAGCCACGAATCCAAATAAAAGAGTTTCGTAGCAAAACTCCTAAAGCTGCAAAATGTCATTTTCCAACCATATCATTTAATTACTTGTTTTTATTTATTTATTTATTTATTAATACTTATGAATTTTACAGGTGTTACAGATACCTTGGAGATGGGGCCTGATGATGGAGGATCCATAGCTATTAGGCATTATTTACGGCAATATTATTATATTGGGATTATTAATGTTGATGTACCTATTATTTTATGAGACTTTTTGTAACCCACATATATGATGGTTTTAATTAAAGGTTGATGTTGATGTACCCATTATTAATGTATGTTAATGTACCTATTATTTTAATTGACCTGTTTTTCTGCAGTATATAACATATTTTCAGCCAACTTCTCCCCCACTTCTTACTTTGCCAAAATAAAACCTAAATGACAAGGAAATTCCACCCTTTAATTTTTAATTTTCCATTGAGATCTTCACAAACTTGTTCAACAAGTTGCAGCAAAAACAAAGTACAATAAATTAACTCTAATTTCTATCATTAATTTTTAAGTACTTTTCGGTTTAAAGTTAATTGCGAATGGTTTAATTGGTGGTACCAGTGTGTTTAGCTATGTCTTAGTTCATAGTTAAAGAAGTTTATATTTATTTCAAAATGGCCAAAAATATATTTTCTACATTTTGCATCATGATGGAAAATTGATTGTTGACGATCAAAAAATGTTAAATATACTGGTGCACGTGCAAACATGAAAGAATGCAGAAACGTTACAAATTAATAGAATTAAATGAATTTGCTTACAAAACAACAAAAATCAAACTAAAAGAATTTTAAATTGAATTAGTGGTTAACTGGCTAATAGACTTGGGTCCTAAAACAATAGCATTAGCAGATGATGAAGGTATTGAAGTAATGTTTTCTATTCTTACAAAATCGATCGAGTTGTATGTAGGGAAAGTTCAAAGACAATAAGCTGACCAAGAGTTGACACCTTTCATAGTAGGTGTAACAACCCAGAAAATTAGAACCAATTTAAAATTTTTATTTTGGCTATTCAATGAATTTTGAATAGTTAAAATAATTTATTTTAAATAATAATGATTTAAAATTTATGTAAGGCGAAGTTATAACGAATATATTTATTTTAATTTTAAAGGGAACTAGAAATAATGCGATAGTTTTAAATTTTGAATCTGAACTTTGACTGAATGTACAAGATTCAAAATTAAACGGATTTTAGTGAAACCAAAAATATCTAAATCAGTTTACAAATATCTTTCCAATGAATCTGAAAAATCGAAATTTCATAGCAGGAATAAAAAGTTATGGCCAGTTGAATATTCAGAATAGTCGCTATAGAATATTGTATAATTTATAGCTCGTATAAATAGCAATTTTACAAACGACCTCCATTTTCGACGAAACCACCTTTGTTGGAACCAGAATGTCAAATTATTGCTAAATTTAATTTTCCATAATTTTTGGAATTAATTTGTGGGCGTGATAAATTAAACTGCGTTGGATGATTTCTATTGAATTTAATCAACCGTTAAAAATGCCATTTTTCAAATGGTCTCTAAATTCGATGAAATTAATTTTGTTAGGACCGTATCATCAAAACATAGCTATATGTATTTTTCGGGAATTTTTCGGAGTCCGTATGTGGCCCCGGTGAATTTAAATGTACGATCAAATTAATAAAATAAATGATTTAAATTTTAAATTAAAGAAATCAGGCTGAAAACAATCGTTTTGGGCTGACAGGACCTAGCCCATTATGTCCAAAACAGGGGCATTTGGCTAGGGACAACTCTCGTTGGGTTTGAACTGGAGTTCGTATGGCCTAAATGATATTTTTGGATTTATGGAGAAATTAAATAAATAATATAAGAACAGCAATACACATATAAATACGTATACCGTACACCCTGATTCCCATCGTTACAGGCGCCATCCTTTATCGAATTCATGGCCTAAAATCTCCAACCTTTCTTCCAAAAAATCCCACGATCCACTCACCAAAACCCATCCATTCTTTTGACGATATCGTAGAGATTCTCCTCCTCTACAATTCCATATGGAGTTGATCGGAAATCGTAGAGTAACTGCGTCATTCCAGCACACCAAACCCATCAGGTTTCCACCGCCGCCACGTCACCCAGGCGCCACCGAGTTGGGCCCCGCCGCCGCCGTTCGTGTGCGCCTCCAAGCTCTCCACTGTGGTGAAATCCGATCGCCCTCCCCTGTCTTGTGCTGATCGGAAAATCCTTGCCCTAGAATTGAACCCCCAGGAATCAACGTCGGCCCTTGTTTTGTAGAAGAAGAAGAGGTGAAATTTAACTATATTATTTATTTAAATTAATTTTTTTTTTGATGCAAAAAGGTAGTGAATCGCTAGATTCACGCCTTCATTCATTCATTAAACATAAAACAAGTACAACATGATCAGCATGCATAGGGCTAGCTACTAGTTACAAATATTTACATAAATATGTACAATCAAAATACATGCACGCAGGCATGTTTACATACAGCCCAAAAAATATTTGAAACGACTACAAAACAGCATGCAGACCCAGTAAAATGAAGCATGGCATCATCAAGCTCTGCTACCACGAGCCCTGTCCATCACTCGAGCTCCAATTGTATCAACAAACTTGATTTCTTCCTTGCCTGACCAAAGAGAAACAAAATTAAGGATGCGAACAATAACTGAGTTGGGCCGTTTCATTTTGCATTTAAACTTTCGTGAGTTGCGTTCATGCCAGAGGGTCCAAACATAAGCAAAGTTCAAAAGGGCAAACATATGGCGCATGTTAGTGTCAGGTAATGTAATAATAGTGCTATTCCAGAAAAGAAATTGGTCAGTGATGAAGTGAGACCAGTCTAAGCAGATATTAAGGCTAATTAAACACTTCGTCCACACGTAAAAGGCGAAATCGCAATCAACAAAAAGATGCTGATAATCCTCGTCGTCGTCAGTGCAAAAAACACATCCCCCAGTAACATGAACACCTTTTTGCCGTAATCTTTTCACTGTATTGAGCTTGTTGTGCATGATCATCCACATATGTATCTTGACCTTAGCAGGTACAGCCTTAAAACTCCACATTCTCATGAATCCATCATACTTCCTTCCTGCGAAGTTCATCAACTTATAAAGTGCACTCACGCAAAAATTACCACCAATCTTCCACACAAATTCATCCTCCTCATTGCTATGAAGGTGTACATCTTTTAACAAACGAATCAGGCCACATAGCTGAAGCAAAGCATTACCAGCCACAATGCGACAGAAGGACAGGTTCCATTTAAAATTGGCAGAATTCGCATTAAACATTGCACAGACTGAAGCACTTTTGTTGCATGCAATAGCAAACAGATCGGCAAATTCATCGCGCAAAGGGATAGGGAGCAACCAACAGTCATACCAGAAAGAGACGCTGCGGCCGTTTTTAACTACAATCTCAGTCCCAATCTTCATCCAGTGAACATTTGCCATAACACCACGCCAGAATATTGAGCAATGAGAAACGTCCGCATTCCAGTCGAATCTACCATCGTAGCAAGTGTTTAAGATCCACTCCTTCCAGAGAACTTTCTTTTCGCTAAGCATAATCCACAGCCATTTACAAAGTAATGCAGAGTTCATATTTTTCAAGTTGATGACTCCCAAACCTCCTTGTTCTTTGGACTTGCACACCTGGTCCCATGACACTAGACAGCAGGCTTTACGCGTGTCCTTCGTACCGGTCCAGAAAAAATTTCGACGAACAGCATCAATTTTCTGAACAACCCAACTCAGACACGAATAAAAAGAGAGCCAGTACAAAGGGATAGCCGCCAGAACAGAGTTCACCAGCACCAGACGTCCAGCTCTTGATAGACAATTTCCTTTCCACCTTGCTAATCGCCTGTCAACTTTATCAATCACATATTGCCAATCACTCTTCATCAATCTTTTCGGACGGATGTAAGCTCCAAGGTATTTGAGGGGGAAAGAATCGGCCATGCAGTTGAGCATTTCAGCACATTTCCTGTTCACATCAACACTACAGCCCAAAGTGTAAACACTGCTCTTATGAAAATTAATCTTTAAGCTAGATAAACTTTCAAAAGCATAAAGCAAAAATTTTAAAGAGGCAATATTCTTGCAATCAGGGTTGCAAAAAATAATAGTATCATCAGCATATTGTAGTGAATTAATACCCCCAATGATGTGATCACGCCCAAAGCTTTGAATAATCTCATTAGCACTTGCCACCTGAAGGATCCGACAAAAGACATTGGCAGCCAAGTCAAAGAGGAGTGGGGAAAGTGGGTCACCCTGGCGTAGCCCTCGCTTGGATACAATAGTTTTGCCAGCCACTCCATTCACACAAATATTGGATCTGCTTGATGTTAAAATGCAATGAATCCAGTTTATCCATTTACACGGAAAGCCTCTCGCGCTAAGAAGATCCATGATAAACCTCCAATCAACTGTGTCAAAGGCCTTAGCGAAGTCCAGCTTCAGGATTGCGCAAGGCACATTATGTCTATCACTATGGGAGATAACTTCCTGGACAAGTACCGCTCCGTCAAGAATGAATCTTCCCCTAATAAATGTTGTCTGCGAAACATCAATCAGGTCATCCATCTTCGCTTTCAGTATGTTTGCGAGAACCTTAGTGATCAATTTGAAGCTACTATTCAAAAGACTAATAGGTCGAAAATCCGCAGCCGAGACATTTCCTCCTTTCTTAGGGATCAAGACTACATTAGCGTACCCCAACATGTCCAGTCTCAAGGAACTAGAATGAAATTCTTTGAATATGTTAATAACATCATGTTTAATCACATCCCAATATTTCTTATAAAAAAAATTCGGAAAACCATCAGGGCCAGGGGCTTTATCACCAGGCATTTCTTTTAAAGCCGCTACAATTTCCTCTTCCGAGAACTCAGTATCAATGCCACTAAGATCAACAGACGAAGGATACAGCATCTTCCAATCAACATTCACACGATTCTCAATGCGTTCACCAAAGATTCCCTTGTAAAATTCAGTAAAAACCTCTTCTTTCCTTTGATGATCACAAATTTCAACTCCGTCTTTCCAAATGCTACATATTGTGTTAGTACGCCGTCTACCGTTTGCAACTTTGTGGAAGTAACTTGTGTTACTATCACCAAGCTTAAGCCACTGAGTTCTCGACCTCTGTTTCCAAAAAATCTCTTCTTGATCAATCACTGTTAGAAGCTCCTTTTCTTTAGTTTTTAACAAGGCTCGCTCAGCCTCGCTAAGATTACGCCCTTCCTCAAGCACATTAAGCTCCATAATCTCAGATTCAAGTCTCTGCTTCTTAACTCTGATGTTTCCAAAGACTTCTCGATTCCATTTGGCTAAAAATTTACGCAATAGTCTCATTTTCCTACAAAAATTGCTAGCTGCATCCCCAAAGCTACGAAATTCTACCCACTTCTGGCGCAACATCACATCAAAATTTGGCTCAATGCACCACATATTTTCGAACTTAAAAAAAGATTTCCTTCTATGATCGACGTTAGTGGTTAGAACAATAGGGCAGTGATCAGAAATAAGGGAAGTAAGACCTCTTTGAAGAGTCAGGGGGTGCAAGTCATCAAAAGCAGAATTAATGAAGAAACGATCGAGGCCAACTAAAGTAGGAGGGGTCCTACCGTCAGTCCACGTATATTTTCTATTAGTCATGGGCAGGTCAATAAGGCCACAGTTACCAACAAAGTCACTAAAATCGTTCACGTCGCCCAAGCCAGCGTTTTTCACTACATTACGTTCAGACATAAATCTTGTAACATTAAAGTCGCCGCCAATTACCCAGGGACCATACATGAGTTTATAAAAGTCCAAACCCTCGGCCCATAAAGTCATTCTTTCTCGTCTTGTATTGGGTCCATAAACATTAGAAAAGAAGTAAAGTACATTTGTAGATTTACATTCCAGGGCCAAATGCAGACAGTAAGTTTGTTTGATTTCTTGCTTAATCAACCAAGAATTACTATTCCAGCCAGTAAAAATGCCACCCGAGGTTCCTACAGCAGGTATAAAGGCCCATTCATCAATAACACCCCACCTCATACATTTAAAAATAAATGGTTCAGGGTTCTCGAGCTTAGTCTCTTGAAGCATAATGATGTCAGGTTTTATAGACTTGAGGTAGTTTTTAACCCTAAGACACTTATCAAAAGTTCCTAGGCCTCTAACATTCCAAGTGACAATTATCATGATGAACCATTAGCCCTCTCATTTTCTTTGTTCTTAATATCACTTATCACATCATCATTCAACACAAAACCAGATTTAGTTGCAATATCATGAAGTTGATCACTAGACAAAGTATTAAGTATAACAGGAACAAAAATGCTACCTGCCAATGGATGACCCATCCCTCTTGCGCTGTGACGTAGCATGACCACACCATGATCCATTGCACGCTTGCCTTTACCGCTTGTAGCCGAGCATTCCCCTGAGCTGGTTGGGGCCAGCGCCAAATCCCCAGCCAAATTTAAATCTTGTGATTCGTTGTCCATGACTTGTTCTTCCACCGCCTCCCTGGCACCTTGCATGTTGCCTCCCACCCCAAGATCTTGCAAGCCTACTCCATCATTTTCATTGACGGCGATAATCTCTCTGGAGTTTGCACCCACTCCCACAATGTTACCAACCTCATCCACCTCTACTGCCACCCCATCATCAAATCGAACCACATAATTATCATTATTCCTCCTTGCGGAAACATCCCCTTCTCCTTCAATAGCCGAATCTGCCACCGAGGCAATAACTTCCTCCACATGCATTTTGACACCCCCATCCTTGATACTCAAAACTTTGAGCTTCCCCTCGTCATCGGTTGCAAACACCCTCTGCCTGAAAAGAGGGACATTGATTTTCGGCGGCGAGTCTTCCTCGCATCTTTCAATCTGCACCACATGGGAAAACCCCTCGATTGGAATTGCCACTGAATCCGGCAATGGGGTGCCCACCTCCTTCGTAAATTTGGCATGCAAACAGGTATAATCCACGTCATGAATCGCACCGTATTGGACCCTCTCCACGTCTCCATAATATTCCAGAGCTGCTTGAAGAACGTCAAGTTTACGACATACTAGCGGGGCATTTTTCAAGAGGATCCAAAAGGTTTCCTTCTCCCTCGAGACACTGCCGAAACGCGGACTCCACCTCCTCAGGTTAATTCTCCCCATGGTAAAATTGAAGTTATATTGGAAGTTTACTGTCAGCAGATGCTGTGGGAACCGAACAACATAGACATCGCCCATTCGCTTGACGTTCCAGTCCTAGGATGGGGCACGACGGCCATATCTGGCTTTCAAAATCTCCTCAATCTGCCGTATCGAGAAAGATCCACTCACAATGGAGACGATTACCATCGATCGAGCCCAATCAAAATTATTTTGGTATCGATTAGCGGAAATTTGTTTTCTGGATCTCTCAGCCATTTTTGGGGGTGGAGAACGAAAAGATTTGCAATTGAAACCCTTATGCCCTGTTTTATGACATTTAAAACAAATAACTGGATTTCGACACGATCTCGCCCAGTGATCTGTCGATCCACATCTGAAGCAGCCATTTTTTGATTTGATGTTATCGAGATTTTCATTATAGCTGTGGAGAATGCGAGGAGACGGTTTTGACAAGGGCCTTTTATTGTTTAAAAAAATCGGATCTGGATTTCGCTTTACAGCTGGCCTGAGCATAATATCCTTAAAAGATGGATTAGCAGAAACGTTTTTAACGTTATCATCTTGGTCAACGTATAAAGAAGAGATTTGTGAGGAGAAAGACGATTTGAGAGAAGAAAAGGCGTGTTTTGAATTTTCGAAAAGAGATCGCCACGAAGTCGGCATTACATGCTTTAAAAAGAATTTTCGAAAAAAGAAAAAGAAAGATGATTTGTATTTATTTAAATTAATTTAAAATGTTATCAATCTAAATTAAATCGTATCTGACTCATACGAATTCGAAATCGATTAATTTCAGATCCGTTACGATCCTGAGTCCGAGATCTACACCACTGGACTGATTAGGACTGATTCAGAGCAGATCAAAATTTAGACAAAAATTCAATTCTGAATAATTAAGAATTAAACCCGACTGTGAGAATTCTATTTTTTTAAATAATAAGAATTAATCATGAATGTATTATCATCGATCCACTGTAATTTTTTATATGCTATGCTACGTGATTTGATATGTATTTGATGTGTTATGTAAATCTATTATTTTGGTGATATTACGTTATAATTAAATTTGCAATAAAAATGAGTCAAACATTTTTGTTATTTTTGTTGAATCAAAATATTCAACAAAAATGAAGTATCACCTTTATTACTTTTTGTTGAAATTAAATTTGCAATAAAAATGAATCAAACATTTTTGTTATTTTTGTTGAATCAAAATATTCAATAAAAATGAAGTATCACCTTTATTACATTTTGTTGGAATTAAATTTGCAATAAAAATGAATCATACAGTTTGTCACTTTGATTGAATTAGACTTTTCAATCAAAATGAAATATCACATTTTATACATTTTTTTGAATCAAAATTTTCAACAAAAATGAATCATATATTTTTGTCACTTTGATTAAATTAGAATTTTCAATCAAAATGAAATATTTCCTTTTATACATTTTTTCAATCAAAATTTTCAACAAAAATGAATCATACATTTTTTTCATTTTGATTGAATTAGAATTTTCTGTCAAAATGAAATATCACTTTTGTTATTTTATTGAGTTAGAACTTTCAATCAAAATGAAATATACACTTTTGTTATTTGAATTAATTAGAATTTTCAATCAAAATGAAATGTACACTTTTGTTATTTGATTCAATTAAAATTTTCAATCAAAATGAAATGTACACTTTTGTTATTTGATTAAGTTAGAATTTTCAATCAAAATGAAATATACACTTTTGTTATTTGTTTTAATTAGAATTATCATTCAAAATGAAATATACAATTTTGTTATATGATTGAGTTGGAATTTTCAATCAAAATGAAATATCAAATTTTGTCATTTTGTTGAATTAGAATTTTCAACAAAAATGAAATATAATTTCTATCATTTTATGGAATTATTATAAAAATAGAAATGTTCATGTTTTTTGAAAAAACAAGAACATTACATCAAAAAGTTCACATTTTTAATGTAATGTTAGAATATAGAAAATGTACATGTTTTGAATAAAAACATGATTTCATTAAAAAATTACATATTTAATGTCAAGGATAGAAAAATAGAAAATGTACATGTTTTGAATAAAAACATGATTTCATTAAAAATTTACATTTTTAATGTCAAGAATAGAAAAAATAGAAAATGTACGTGTTTTGAATAAAAACATGATTTCATTAAAAATTTACATTTTTAATGTCAAGAATAGAAAAATAGAAAATGTACGTGTTTTGAATAAAAAAATGATTTCATTAAAAATTCACATTTTTAATGTCAAGAATAGAAATTAAGAAAATGTTCATGTTTTAACTAAAAACATGATTTCATTAAAAATTTACATTTTTAATGTTAAAAAATAGAAATGTAGAAAATGTTCATGTTTTAACTAAAAACATGATAACATTAAAAATTTACATTTTTAATGTCAAGAAAAGAAATTAAGAAAATGTTCATGCTTTAACTAAAAACATGTTTTGATTAAATAATTACATTTATAATGTCAAGAATAGAAATTAAGAAAATGTTCATATTTTATCTAAAAACATGATAACATTAAAAATTTACATTTTTAATGACAAGAATAGAAATATAGAAAAGTGTTCATGTTTTAGGATAAAAACATGATTACCTTGAAATTAACATTTTTAATGCAATGTTATAAAAATAAGAAAAGATTCATGTTTTAAAATCAAAACATGATTACATTAAAAATATACATTTTAATGTAATGTTAGAAATTAGTGAAAAGATTCAAGTTTTAAAATCAAAACATGATTACATTAAAAATATACATTTTAATGTAATGTTAGAAATTAGTGAAAAGATTCATGTTTTAAAATCAAAACATGATTACATTAAAAATATACATTTTAATGTAATGTTAGAAATTAGTGAAAAGATTCATGTTTTAAAATCAAAACATGATTACATAAAAAAAAAATACATTTTAATGTAATGTTAGAAATTAGTTAAAAGATTCATGTTTTAAAATAAAAACAGGATTACATTAAAAATATACATTTTAAAGTAATGTATGGAAAAAAGGTAATGTACATGTTTTGAAATAAAAACATGTTTGCATAACAAAATCACTTTTTAATGTAAGGTTAGAAAACTAGAAAAGGCTCATTTTAACATAAAAGCATTTTAACATAAAAGAATTATTCATATGAAAATTGCTCATATTAGAATAAAAGTGTTGAAACATTAAAAATCATATTTTTTTAAATGTAAAGTTTGATTTAATAGAAATATTGACTGTTTGAATAAATATGTTGAAACAATAAACTTTCATTTTTTAAATGTAAAAGTGTTTGAATAACAAACATAGGTTAGAAGATATAAAAATGTTAAAAACATATTTTTAACATGTTAGATAGAATATGTTAGGAAATATAAAAGTGTTGAAAACATTATTTTAACTTGCTAGAAAATACATGTTAGAAAGTATTTGTATGTTAAAAACATTATTTTTACACATGCTAGAAAAAGTAGAATAAAAACATCACTTTTATACATTTTGTCAGCATAAAATTGTTAACAAAATGAAACCATCAAAATATACATTAGAATTTGTATACAAATCTAGTGACATTTTTATCGCCAAAACGTACACTAGGAAAATGTAGAAAATTTCATATAAATGAATTATAATTTATTTGGCATGTTAAGCACATTTGTGGAATTATCGAGTGATTTATATTATATATATAAATTTAAATTTAAATTAAACGAATCGCGCCTGGTAATATGCGTTTAGAAATCGTAACTTCAAACGATTATACCGAAAGATCCGACCGTCGGATTTTCCCAAAATTGGAACAGTTAGGACCGCTTTGGGAAGATCTTCCCAATGATATAAATTTTGTTAAAATTCAACAGTTAGATTTTGAGATATGTGTAAATCAATTTTTTATAAAAACAGCGCTAGGACCACATAGTGACCTAAAGCGTCATTAAATTAATTTGAGCTATTTTTAAATAAATAAAATTAGCGATAATTCATTATAAATAAATATTAACAATATGTAATGGTTTAAATTATAATTATTCGAGAATTGTTTGAAAAGACTGGGTCAAACTCATTTCAAATAATTATACGATGATTTAAATCGAGGATATTAAAGACGGTGATTGAAGACCGGCGATCTTCACATCGAATAGACGGCTACTAATGCCTTTGATAGGAGTTGCTGCCTTGAAAGGGTTAAAGTGATAGATGTCCGGACGCACTTGTCGATTGTCCGGATAAGCGAGCACCTCTCTTCTGCATTGAACATACGGGACGAGGAATAAGGTGTCTCCAGTTTCGTTCAGACCTAGAACTGACTTGTAAATAGATGTGTGCCTGAATTGGATTTCATTCCATGTAAATTAAATTGATTTCTCTTTAATATATATCCGTGGTGGCGGGGAATTTATTTTCTTGCTCAACACCCTTCTCTGAGACGTACGAGCCGGAGGTTATATATTGGTAGTTATCGATCGCATGGCGTGGATTGTCAATGTGGCAAGCCAAGATGAAAATGATCAAGGCTTTTGTTGAAAACAGAGCCTTGTGGTTGATGATCAATGCCTAGCCTATTTTGGCATAGCTTTGTGTACAGCGTGACTTTGCGAACCTCACACCCGGTATGAGTCAAAAACGGGATAACGATTGCAGGGAGTGCATGCGTTCCTTTCTAGCTAGAAGTGGTGTCAGCGTTTACAAGCCCTGACATTTTTTTTACTTATGTGGATGATGGATTATGAGGTACCTCGGATTTATTGATCGATAGTGACCAAATTATAGGTTCAATATGACCGGGAAACGTGTGTTTAGGCATAATTAATCCACTAACGTTATTTGTGGACTGGCCCTGAAGATCCAAGGGTTGCCCGTAGATGTGATCCTAATGCATTTACTATAGTGTCTCGAATCAGTGAGGATGATCCCTAGCCTTGACTCATGATGGAAACCCAATTTCCAATACGACATTACGGTTTTGATTGTAAACCTATATATGGCGACACAGTATATGGTAGCTATGCCGTCTAGGATTGATACATTTACTTTGAAGTATCTTAATACTGATTAGACACTAATAATAATATTAAAATATTATTTTTTGTGTATCAAGCATGTTTGATCATTGTAAGGTAAAAATCTATCCTCCGTTTTGCGTTGCATTGTGTGATGGGACTTGAGTCTTATAATAATTCCATTTTTTCCAAAAAGCGTTGGGTTGTTTTTGTAACGACCCGGGAAAAAGCGACCTTGGTTATCCGATATATAACACCTATCGAACAATCAAAAGTCGAAATTACCGGATAGTCCAAGAAAGAAATTAGAGGGTGAGGATAGATAAGATAGAAAATTAGAACAGAAGAATAAGAAGAACACAACAACATCAGAGTAACACGAATCTCACAGCGGAACGAATAAAATATAATAGACAACATATCTTGAAATCAAAGTAGTATATGTATATCATACCATTATCAGAGTACAACACTTTCATCACAGCGGAATAATCAATAGCTAGAAAAATCTTGAAGCCTCCTGCTCCAAGCTCTTCAAGCATACCTGTAAATCCTGACTACTTGACTGCCCGTACAAATTTGGGCACCCAAGAGTTTAGGGAAAACAAAACAAAATAAAACTCTGGGTCAGTCATGGGACTGGTGTGAGTAAACTCCAATCATTTGGTTTAACTTTTCAAAATTCTTTTCAAAAGAAAAGATAATCGTAAGACCAATCCACTCATAAATACGGATGGCTTTTACCTTACGATAACCCAAAACACTTTGGAAATCATATATTATCTGATATTATAATAATGTCTAATCACAAGTAATTAAAATCTAGTAGAACTTGCATCTCACGCTCCACATATATAATATACAATCAAACTCGCAGGCACTTATTGGATATTGGATTCCAACTTGACAAGGTATGGGACCACCTTCCGAACGTGTATCACTAGAGGCAAATACACTGGGTTCAACAAGAACATCTTGCAACCCGGCCCACACATGACCGACCACTCATTTCGCTTGAGTGTATCGAATGTATATCACCAACGGTTGGGATCAGCAACCGTCTCCCGATAAGGGACAACATCGATAGATTTAAGAAGCAAATTGGAATTTCTCTAGATAGGTGATTATACATCCTAATGGGTGCGACCCACATGGCCATGCTGCCTGCCCGATTTTTGTCCTTACCTGGTTGATGAGGCTTGAGGTCATAACGTATCTTTTGAAAGATCCCACCTCCATTACTTTGAATGCCACATCGTCATACCCGCCAAATCACAAATTGATTTCACTAAAAATACCATGGGTATACAGCTAAGAGAAACGAATTCCTCCGCCACCAAACGTAAGTATGTTTGAAGAGATCAACTTACGCGATCCTTTGAATATACTCTGTCAGACATTCGTCCATTTACGTTTGTCCTGGGACTGGACAAACCGAAGGCACTATTCTGTAAATAGGATAGCCCTTGCATAATTCCGTCTTCAATATATTCAGCATACTTGATTCGCAACGCTTATGCTAATACGGAGTGGTTCTCTGGATAATAATCCGACCGGTCTCTCCATATTAACAACGTTAAAATGGTCAAAACTTTGATAGTCGGTGATTTAACTATCAAATGAAAACATGTCGGTGTGCAAACAATTATATTATTTCCGGAAGGAAATTCTATCGACCAAACATCATTCAACGTTTATCCCTTTTAGTTCATTCATTTATTCATTTCCCTTTTCACTTTCATTTAACATTCCTTATTTAATATATTTAGAAAATATACGCTATTAACATTGGAAAACATTTCCATTATCTGTCCTCTATATTCAGAAAACATTTCTGACTCTCATTTGGAAAACGTTTCCAAATCTCCTTCATTTTTGTTTTAAACAGATGTTTGAATAAACATCGCTATGCCAACTCACCATTTCACTCATTTACTAAATCCACTTAATCACTTCCACTCTCGAACCTTATCCACTTCTTAGTTAAAACTGAAGTCAATCAACTTGGGGTATAATTACCTCTCAGACCTTAACTGAACGACATTTCTAACTTCGATATAGACAAAGTTCAAACTTTCAAATCTTTTAACACACTACCTTACGTTGCCCTCGGATTCGATTTACGAATCCCCTTCTTTTACCAAAAATCACTTAATTATAACAATGGAGTTATACTTCCATGCATCCGAAATATAATAAGCTTAATATGACTTTTATTTTTCTAACTCGAATAAATAAACGAACAACTAATTTATTTACTCCTATTCGGTTAACTCTAATATATAACCCTTATTCTATTAACTCTTACTGTCTTAACTCTTATTCGGATAACTCGATTTGCTTAACTCATCTCGATTAACTAATTTGGTCAACTTATCTTATTTAACTTAATTTGACTAACTCCTATCGAATAACTAATATTCGATTCAATTATACTCGACTAACTATGTCTTTTTTTTAACGTTATTTCGAATAGCTACTATTCGATCTAACTCCATTCGCTCGACTCTAGATCGCAGCGATCATAATGGTTACGCCTGACTCCCTCAGGAAACATCCGACCGCCGTAGGCTATCTACAGCCCTGCGAATTACGCTAGTAGTCGTGCTAAATGGAAATTCATCCTTAAATAACTTTGTCTATTTTTAACTCTATCTCGAATAATTAGATTCGATCAATTCTAATTAAATAACTAATATTCAATTAACCCTTATTCGATTACTATATTTGAATAACTCTAGTTCGATTTGACTCAAAACGATTAACTCTAACTGATTAACTCTAACTGGTTAATTCTAACTGAATAACTCTAACTGGATAACTCTAACTAAATAACTCTAACTGGTTAACTCTAACTAACTAACTCTAACTGTTTAACTTTACGGTTTAACTCTGACAGTTTAACTTCAACGGTTTAACTCTAACAGTTTAACTCCAACTGTTTAACTCTAACAGTTTAACTCCAACGGTTTAACTCTAGTTGATTAACTCTTTTGAATTAATCCCTTTGACTTTTCTCTTTTGAATAATTCCTTTGGAATAATTCCTTTGAATTACCTCCCTTGAATAGATTCTTTTTCTATTCGTTTACTCAACAAATAACTATTCACTTTTCGCTTCTATTTATTTAACAAATAAATATTCCCTTTAACTTTTCTATTTATTCAACAAATAAATATTTCTTTTAACTTTTCTATTTATTTAACAAATAAGTACTTCTGTCAACTTTTCTTTATTCCCTACATGAATATTCCCTTTTCAATTCCATTTGTAAATACTTTTACGAATGTTTCCCTTTTTATTTCTATTTGTGATCGTTCCACAAATATTTCCCTTCTATTTGATTTCACCAATATTTTCCCTTCTATTTGATTTCACCAATATTTTCCCTTCTATTTGATTTCACCAAAATATTTGTTTTTTAACAATAAAATCTATTGATTTTATATAAATAATTTATTTTCAAAATAAACTTTGAAAATCCCTTTTCACTTTCTAGTATCACTTATGGTATAAAAATACCAAATCAAAAGGTTCAATCATCATCCAAACACACAGGTTCAACAACAGATGATATAACACCTCATATATCAGAATATATGAAAAACGGTAAAATAAATGTTGAGGAATCCAGTTGGATTCCTCCGACCTGTTTCCTTGCATCCACAGATGTTACACAATATAATTCACATCAATTTCATTTCAATATGAAATATTCTGATAAACAAAATCAATATTTGGTTAACGATATATATAGAATTATATCGATAATTTCAACTAACTGACTAGCAGTTCAACCAAACAGCCAACACACAGCAATCCAACCAATATTTATCAATTTTAAAAATACTTTATAAAAATATAAAGTGTTCAGAGTTAGTGAGAATTACTCACATTGGACGGTTTATCGTTGAATAACGATAATCGGTCATTGATTTGGTTCAGACATTAAATTTCACCATAAATCCAAACGAGCTCCAATCCACTTGCGGTCAGTTCCATTGCATAGTGCTCGTCCATACGATCCCAACAGATCATGTTTCGTTAAATTTCGTAAATGTATGCAAAAGTTATGCTATTTACAATATTTACCTAATTTAAATGAATATATATTTAATTAAATTAATTAAATTATTTTTATCTTAATTAATTTCTAATTGCGTTATTAGCCAAATTACCTTCCCTGCCCTTCTAAAAAATCCTACTTTCCCATCTCTAGCCATATCCAATTTTTTTTAAAATTGAAAAACCATTTTAATATTAATTAAATTTAATTTTCAAATAAAATATTTAAAAATATTCATTTAATTATAACTTAAAATTTTTAACCCGGATCAAAAATCTGCTTCCACTCATTTTAAAGTATTTTTCGATAAGAATCCAACGGTCCTTGTTTCGTGGAAATCCGATTTGTTTTGAAAAAGTTATAAGCTTTTAAAGTTTAAAGTTAAAAATTACGAAAATGCCCCTCGTCTGTTTTAAATTCAAATTAAATTCAAATTAAATTTTAAAATTAAACTTAAATTAATCATCCCATCCGTCGGATCAGTTAGGGATAGCCAGGGAGAGCAGGAAACAACATTTTCCAAACTCAAGCCTTAAACACTATCCTCTCTGTCACCCTTAGAATGTTCTGATATTTATTTTTACAAATTCTATTTTAATTATAATATATATATATATATATATATATATATTACACAAATAAATAAACAAATAAATAAATATTATTTAAAAACTTACCCCGCAAAGCCCAAGCCTCTGCTTAAGAGTCCCTAGCTCCCCGTCTTGCCCTCCTTTCTCCATTCCTTCCCTTTTCCTTATTTCCTAATATTTTATTATTATTTCTGCCATTGCCAAAGCTTGAAAGAGGAGGAGGAGGAGTGAGTTTAAAAATGAAGGGGGGGGGGCTATTTATAGCCGAAGGAGTCACATGGATTGCTGAGGTGGCGCGAATCCAACGGTCGAAAATGGATGGCTAGGATTAATCCTTAAATTAATTAAATTATAAATAAATTTAATAATTTATGAATAGTAAAGTGTGTTTTCTCCACCCTATTCGGACGTTAATTTGACTTACTTATTGGTACCTTATCCAAAATCTTTTTCAAGCATGTTGTTCAATTTTTCTTGCTCTTCAATAATATATAAAAATATATCAATTTTGAATTTGTTTGAACTTTCAAATAATTTAAATTCAAATTCAAAATAGTGTTTTGTGTTAGTTTCAACACCTTCCGGTCTCATGTTGGAGTATCAAACGATAACGGTTTTCAGAAATTCTTCCACCATCTGGTCCGGTTTTTAACGTACTTCAATCCTATGTATTCAAATCAAAAATCGGAGTTTGTTTAGATTTTCAAATAATTTATTTAAATTTTGTTTCCTTAATAACTTTCTATATCCGTTATAGGATTTTCCCAGATTTCATATATAGCTAATATCCTATGTTTAGAATTTTCCTGGATAGGTCTCAGGTTCCAGTTTTGCCGTTAGCATTAGCAAATTCCAATTACCGTCAAAATTTAGTTCAAATTTTGGCCTTTTATTTTTTTCTTTTCCACATACGGATGCCATTTTTGACGTAACTTGGTTGGTTACCTAATTTCATCATTTCAGATTTAATGAAACTGATTTCATCGAAATCCGAGTTCGTTAGCTACTACATCCTTTGTAAACGTACTATTTTAAATTAAAAATTTATCCTTTTATACTGCCAGTTCACATTATATTGCAGATCCACTAAATTTCTACCATTTCGGAATAAAATAAAATATTCAAAATTATTGAAATTAAACCATTTAAAATTCCAAAACAATAAAAACATTTTTAAATATTAAACTAAATGATCAAAAAATCTGGGCCGTTACAATCTTTCCCCCTTAAAATAATTTCGTTCTCGAAATTGCTAAGGTAGAAAAATAAACTTTATAACTAGGTTAAAATTATTTGGTTACTCTGTTTCACTAAACCAATTTATTCTAATTTATTTATTAATTAATTTCTATAAACGAAAATTTTCAAAAATTCTGAAAATTTTCTAACACTCGAAATTTCTGAAAAAATTTGCCAGCACCTCCTTTGTACTGGTCAATAGCTCAAACTCCAACTCGCCTCCCTAGGCCTTCTTCAACCCAAAAGAAAATCAAACAGCCAAGTGGCTTGCCCAACGGGTTCATAAATCTCATCCAACTCATATGAATATATACGTGTACCTTTTTGTCCACATTCAATTCTGCTATCAATTTAGCATATACCACTATCATCCCAATCAAACTCCCAATCACTTTTATCTTCAACACGACCATCCGCTTATAACCAAGTCAAATTTCAATCAAACTGCAATTCCAATCTCAATTCAAATTTATTGTTCGACCATCCATTTCTATCCCAGATTATCTCTAATCTAGTCCAATTCTACTTGATACCATTCTATTTCAATTCAACTCAATTTCCACTGAACTGGCTTCAACTCAATTTCAAATTTGCTTTCACAAATTTCTATTTAATTTGTGTTTATTTCAATAATCTGTACCTGGGAGTTTCAAATAGCTTTGCCTTTTCCAAAAATCAAATATCCCTTTGGAATATCAAAACAACTCGGTTTCTCAAAACAATTCAAAAACAAAATCTTTGGTAGTAATCCGTCACTTACAAACTCGAAAATGAACACCGATGATGTCCGGATCAACATCGGAATTTATTTTCCAGCTATCGAAGTGAGTTCAATACTATGTCACTTTCAAAACCATTTCTGAACACTTTCATTTTGAAATTCATTTCAAAATATCCCTTTTTAATGCTTGTAACAAATTTAAAATCTCCCAGGATTTTAAAATTCACATATATTCAATTTAATACCATTTACAACGCGTACTCAAATTTTAGCAATTTTAATTCCAATTCTGAACTTAAATTCAGATCTAATTCATCTGTTTTCATATATTTCACTTATAAGAATTCTGATTTTTTATTTACATAACCATTCCACATTTTATAATCTTATTTGATTATAATCACAACCAACACATTCAATATACTATAATAATTTCAAATATCTATACTTTGCTTATATCAAAATATAATTTGGGTAAAATTATTTCATTCACCCTTTTTCAAAACATACTGTGTCAGTTCATCGTATTCAAGCGTTTAGAAACCCCTATCGATACAGTTGATCAAACTGATCGACCAGAATTCATAAACAACTCAACCAATAAATCTCCACAATATAAAATCATTTTATATCAAATAACAAATACGTTCACTCGTATATATACACTCAAACTCAGTCTAGGGTATTACTAACCCCATCTCTACTGAATCACGCCACAGAGCCAAGGTAATACTTAACCTTCAGCTCCGATACCAACTGTAACGACCCGGGAAAAAGCAACCTTGGTTATCCGATATATAACACCTATCGAACAATCAAAAGTCGAAATTACCGGATAGTCCAAGAAAGAAATTAGAGGGTGAGGATAGATAAGATAGAAAATTAGAACAGAAGAAGAAGAAGAACACAATAACATCAGAGTAACACGAATCTCACAGCGGAACGAATAAAATATAATAGACAACATATCTTGAAATCAAAGTAGTATATGTATATCATACCATTATCAGAGTACAACACTTTCATCACAGCGGAATAATCAATAGCTAGAAAAATCTTGAAGCCTCCAGCTCCAAGCTCTTCAAGCATACCTGTAAATCCTGACTACTTGACTGCCCGTACAAATTTGGGCACCCAAGAGTTTAGGGAAAACAAAACAAAATAAAACTCTGGGTCAGTCATGGGACTGGTGTGAGTAAACTCCAATCATTTGGTTTAACTTTTCAAAATCCTTTTCAAAAGAAAAGATAATCGTAAGACCAATCCACTCATAATTACGGATGGCTTTTACCTTACGATAACCCAAAACACTTTGGAAATCATATATTATCTGATATTATAATAATGTCTAATCACAAGTAATTAAAATTTAGTAGAACGCTTGCATCTCATGCTCCACATATATAATATACAATCGAACTCGCAGGAACTTATTGGAGATTGGATTCCAACTTGACAAGGTATGGGACCACCTTCCGAACGTGTATCTCTAGAGGCAAATACACTGGGTTCAACAAGAACATCTTGCAACCCGGCCCACACATGACCGACCACTCATTTCGCTTGAGTGTATCGAATGTATATCACCAACGGTTGGGATCAGCAACCGTCTCCCGATAAGGGACAGCATCGATAGATTTAAGAAGCAAATTGGAATTTCTCTAGATAGGTGATTATACATCCTAATGGGTGCGACCCACATAGCCATGCTGCCTGCCCGATTTTTGTCCTTTCCTGGTTGATGAGGCTTGAGGTCATAACGTATCTTTTGACAGATCCCACCTCCATTACTTTGAATGTCACATCGTCATACCCGCCAAATCACAAATTGATTTCACCAAAAATACCACGGGTATACAGCTAAGAGAAACGAATTCCTCCGCCACCAAACGTAAGTATGTTTGAAGAGATCAACTTACGCGATCCTTTGAATATACTCTGTCAGACATTCGTCCATTCACATTTGTCCTGGGACTGGACAAACAGAAGGCACTATTCTGTAAATAGGATGGCCCTTGCATAACTCCGTCTTCAATATATTCAGCATACTTGATTCGCAACGCTTATGCCAATACGGAGTGGTTCTCTGGATAATAATCCGACCGGTCTCTCCATATTAACAACGTTAAAATGGTCAAAACTTTGATAGTCGGTGATTTAACTATCAAATGAAAACATGTCGGTGTGCAAACAATGATATTATTTCCAGAAGGAAATTCTATCGACCAAACATCATTCAACGTTTATCCCTTTTAGTTCATTCATTTATTCAATTCCCTTTTCACTTTCATTTAACATTCCTTATTTAATATATTTAGAAAATATACGCTATTAACATTGGAAAACATTTCCATTATCTGTCCTCTATATTCTGAAAAATTTCTGACTCTCATTTGGAAAACGTTTCCAAATCTCCTTCATTTTTGTTTTAAACAGATGTTTGAATAAACATCGCTATGCCAACTCACCATTTCACTCATTTACTAAATCCACTTAATCACTTCCACTCTCGAACCTTATCCACTTCTTAGTTAAAACTGAAGTCAATCAACTTGGGGTATAATTACCTCTCAGACCTTAACTGAACGACATTTCTAACTTCGATATAGACAAAGTTCAAACTTTCAAATCTTTTAACACACTACCTTACGTTGCCCTCGGATTCGATTTACGAATCCCCTTCTTTTACCAAAAATCACTTAATTATAACAATGGAGTTATACTTCCCTGCATCCGAAATATAATAAGCTTAATATGACTTTTATTTTTCTAACTCGAATAAATAAACGAACAACTAATTTATTTACTCCTATTCAGTTAACTCTAATATATAACCCTTATTCTATTAACTCTTACTGTCTTAACTCTTATTCGGATAACTCGATTTGCTTAACTCATCTCGATTAACTAATTTGGTCAACTCATCTTATTTAACTTAATTTGACTAACTCCTATCGAATAACTAATATTCGATTCAATTATACTCGACTAACTATGTCTTTTTTTTAATGTTATTTCGAATAGCTACTATTCGATCTAACTCCATTCGCTCGACTCTAGATCGCAGCGATCATAATGGTTACGCCTGACTCCCTCAGGAAACATCCGACCGCCGTAGGCTATCTGCAGCCCTGCGAATTACGCTAGCAGTCGTGCTAAATGGAAATTCATCCTTAAATAACTTTGTCTATTTTTAACTCTATCTCGAATAATTAGATTCGATCAATTCTAATTGAATAACTAATATTCAATTAACCCTTATTCGATTACTATATTTGAATAACTCTACTTCGATTTGACTCAAAACGATTAACTCTAACTGATTAACTCTAACTGGTTAATTCTAACTGAATAACTCTAACTGGATAACTCTAACTGAATAACTCTAACTGGTTAACTCTAACTAACTAACTCTAACTGTTTAACTTTACGGTTTAACTCTAACAGTTTAACTTCGACGGTTTAACTCTAACAGTTTAACTCCAACTGTTTAACTCTAACAGTTTAACTCCAACTGTTTAACTCTAACAGTTTAACTCCAACGGTTTAACTCTAGTTGATTAACTCTTTTGAATTAATCCCTTTGACTTTTCTCTTTTGAATAATTCCTTTGGAATAATTCATTTGCATTACCTCCCTTGAATAGATTTTTTTCTATTCGTTTACTCAACAAATGACTGTTCTCTTTTCGCTTCTATTTATTTAACAAATAAATATTCCCTTTAACTTTTCTATTTATTCAACAAATAAATATTTCTTTTAACTTTTCTATTTATTTAACAAATAAGTACTTCTGTCAACTTTTCTTTATTCCCTACATGAATATTCCCTTTTCAATTCCATTTGTAAATACTTTTACGAATGTTTCCCTTTTTATTTCTATTTGTAATCGTTCCACAAATATTTCCCTTCTATTTGATTTCACCAATATTTTCCCTTCTATTTGATTTCACCAATATTTTCCCTTCTATTTGATTTCACCAAAATATTTGTTTTTTAACAAATGCTTTGATTCTATAATCATTTTCTCTCATGAAATTCTCTTTATATATAAAATCTATTGATTTTATATAAATAATTTATTTTCAAAATAAACTTTGAAAATCCCTTTTCACTTTCTAGTATCACTTATGGTATAAAAATACCAAATCAAAAGGTTCAATCATCATCCAAACACACAGGTTCAACAACAGATGATATAACACCTCATATATCAGAATATATGAAAAACGGTAAAATAAATGTTGAGGAATCCAGTTGGATTCCTCCGACCTGTTTCCTTGCATCCACAGATGTTACACAATATAATTCACATCAATTTCATTTCAATATGAAATATTCTGATAAACAGAATCAATATTTGGTTAACGATATATATAGAATTATATCGATAATTTCAACTAACTGACTAGCAGTTCAACCAAACAGCCAACACACAGCAATCCAACCAATATTTATCAATTCTAAAAATACTTTATAAAAATATAAAGTGTTCAGAGTTAGTGAGAATTACTCACATTGGATGGTTTATCGTTGAATAACGATAATCGATCATTGATTTGGTTCAGACATTAAATTTCACCATAAATCCAAACGAGCTCCAATCCGCTTGCGGTCAGTTCCATTGCGTAGTGCTCTTCCATACGATCCCAACGGATCCTGTTTCGTTAAATTTCGTTAATGTATGCAAAAGTTATGCTATTTACAATATTTACCTAATTTAAATGAATATATATTTAATTAAATTAATTAAATTAATTAAATAATTTTTATCTTAATTAATTTCTAATTGCGTTATTAGCCAAATTACCTTCCCTGCCCTTCTAAAAAATCCTACTTTCCCATCTCTAGCCATATCCAATTTTTTTTAAAATTGAAAAACCATTTTAATATTAATTAAATTTAATTTTCAAATAAAATATTTAAAAATATTCATTTAATTATAACTTAAAATTTTTAACCCGGATCAAAAATCTGCTTCCACTCATTTTAAAGTATTTTTCGATAAGAATCCAACGGTCCTTGTTTCGTGGAAATCCGCTTTGTTTTGAAAAAGTTATAAGCTTTTAAAGTTTAAAGTTAAAAATTACGAAAATGCCCCTGGTCTGTTTTAAATTCAAATTAAATTCAAATTAAATTTTAAATTTAAATTTAAATTAATCATCCCATCCGTCGGATCAGTTAGGGATAGCCAGGGAGAGCAGGAAACTATATTTTCCAAACTCAAGCCTTAGACACTATCCTCTCTGTCACCCTTAGAATGTTCTGATATTTATTTTTACAAATTCTGTTTTAATTATAATATATATATATTACACAAATAAATAAATAAATAAATATTATTTAAAAACTTACCCCGCGAAGCCCAAGCCTCTGCTTAAGAGTCCCTAGCTCCCCGTCTTGCCCTCCTTTCTCCCTTCCTTCCCTTTTCCCTATTTCCTAATATTTTATTATTATTTCTGCCATTGCCAAAGCTTGAAAGAGGAGGAGGAGGAGTGAGTTTAAAAATGAAGGGGGGGCTATTTATAGCCGAAAGAGTCACATGGATTGCTGAGGTGGCGCGAATCCAACGGTCGAAAATGGATGGCTAGGATTAATCCTTAAATTTATTAAATTATAAATAAATTTAATAATTTATGAATAGTAAAGTGTGTTTTCTCAACCCTATTCGGACATTAATTTGACTTACTTATTGATACCTTATCCAAAATCTTTTTCAACCATGTTGTTCAATTTTTCTTGCTCTTCAATAATATATAAAAATATATCAATTTTGAATTTGTTTGAACTTTCAAATAATTTAAATTCAAATTCAAAATAGTGTTTTGTGTTAGTTTCAACACCTTCCAGTCTCATGTTGGAGTATCAAACGATAACGGTTTTCCGAAATTCTTCCACCATCTGGTCCGGTTTTTAACGTACTTCAATCCTATGTATTCAAATCAAAAATCGGAATTTGTTTAGATTTTCAAATAATTTATTTAAATTTTGTTTCCTTAATAACTTTCTATATCCGTTATAGGATTTTCCCAGATTTCATATATAGCTAATATCCTATGTTTAGAATTTTCCTGGATAGGTCTCAGGTTCCAATTTTGCCGTTAGCATTAGCAAATTCCAATTACCGTCAAAATTTAGTTCAAATTTTGGCCTTTTATTTTTTTGTTTTCCACATACGGATGCCATTTTTGACGTAACTTGGTTGGTTACCTAATTTCATCATTTCAGATTTAATGAAACTGATTTCATCGAAATCCGAGTTCGCTAGCTACTACATCCTTTGTAAATGTACTATTTTAAATTAAAAATTTATCCTTTTATACTGCCAGTTCACATTATATTGCAGATCCACTAAATTTCTACCATTTCGGAATAAAATAAAATATTCAAAATTATTGAAATTAAACCATTTAAAATTCCAAAACAATAAAAACATTTTTAAATATTAAACTAAATGGTCAAAAAATCTGGGCCGTTACAGTTTTTGAATTAAAATTTATAAAACTTATGCACTGGCAATCCAATGGAGTAAACCAGTTCTGCGTTAGCGGCGTGGTCCTGTGATTAGCCATATCGTTAGTTAAGAATGATTTCTCATACCACTTCCATGAATGAATCGTAGTTTGCTTCACTTTGCAAACTCGGGTGCCCTCTTTTCACATGGGCAGCCAAGTGACAGCTTTAGGTGTGGATACATTCTGGATTTGAGCTTGCTTAAGGAAGAAGATGAAGAACCTTTTTATTTTATCTTTTTATTGCCTTTAAGACATTTAGACATTATTGATCTATGATGTGTTTGAGGGAGATTGAGACTTAATTCTTTTTTTGTTGAGACTTCTATTTGCTAAGTGTATCCTGTAACTGCGTACTCTGATGTCTTTGATGTTATGATGTTGATGACATTCTCATTTCGACTGCAATGATTTATGTGTTATGATGTTATCTGATATCTGCTATTGTTTTTATTATGTTATATTCCAATGATTATCATTGCTTTCGTCCTACGGAAGTTTGGGGTCATCACAGTTAGTATCAGAGCTACAGGTTAACCTTAGCTTCAGAGTATAACACTTTTAAAACAATTCGTCTAGATAGAATCAGTAGTATTCTAAGACGAGTAGCTCATCAGAGATAGGATTAGTAATGTCCTAGAATGAGCACAACAGAATACACATATTAATCAGTCATTACATCATTATCATCTTGTCATATGTCTCTACTTTTAACCTTTCCTTTGAATTATCATTTCTATTAGTCTGACTCTTTTCTTGGTGCTACAAAACTAACTAGAAAATGGGAACTAAAGCGAGAGCTAGAGCCCAAGGCATAGGTGGTGCTAGAGGACCAACTAGAGATGAGACTCCCACTGCTCAGGGGCAGCCCACTCCCGAGGCTGTAACACCACCTCCAACCCCGCCGCCGTTTGATTTGGATAGAATGTCCAAGAAGTTCAGAAATCTAGGGGGCGTATCCTTTACTAGGCGAGAGATAGTGATTGCGGCACAGGCATGGCTAAAGAACTGCGAGAAAATATTTTGAGGCCTGGAATTGGAAGATCATCACAAGCGCTTTTTGGAAACATGGCTATTGAAAGACGAAGCTGAAAATTGGTAGGATACAGTCAAAATTGGCAATAATGTGGCTGACATGTCTTGGGCTAGATTCAAAGAACTCTTCAACGATAACTCTCCTCAGGAAGTAGAGCGGCTCCACGACCAATTTGCCAATCTGCAGCAGGGAGATATGACTATTTCGGAATATGTGCGGAAGTTTGAGGAACTCTCACGCTATGCTCCAGAGTTAGTTCAGGAACCAGTGCAGAAAAACAAAAGATTCATCAATGGCCTCTCCAAGAAATATCTGAACAGAGTCACAGCTCACATCAAGCTTCCCTTTAATGAAGTAATCGAGATGGCTTGCCGTTATGAGGATAATTACAGAAATGCACAGCAGGAGCGTGAAAAGAATCAAAATAATAACAAAAGAAAGCAAGCTGACAAGAAACCAGAGGCGAGCAGCTCTTCAGCCGCCAATCCGCAAGGGAAAAAGAAAAGAGACAAATCCAAGATGGAATGCTTTAATTGTCAGAAGATGGGGCACTTTGACTATGAATGCCGAGCCCTGAAGAAACCAATAAGGGATGAGTCTAGACCGAGTCAGAACCGCGGTCAGAATTCTCAGAACACTCAGGAGTGCTTTAACTGCCATAAGATGGGGCACTTTATCAGAAATTGTCCTCTATTGAAGAAATCTGAGGTAGCAATGTCTATGATGGAGCGGCTGCACTGGCTTCTTCCGAACGAGTAGGTAAACCCGATGTTTTAGGAGGTACTATTAATATTAAGAACATTGCTATTAAATTTTTGTTTGACACTGGTGCATCACGAAGTTTCATTTCTAGTGACACAATTAAAAAGTTAAAACTGAAACCAAGAAAACTTAAAGAATTGATTAGAGCACATAGTCCGATAGGAGTTTCTCTTATTCTCGATAAATACTGTAGAGTGCTGATCCCCTGCTCTTGTTACCAGTTCCCTATAAATTTGATTATAATGAATTTTTCTGGGTATGATGTTATTCTTGAGATGGATTGGTTATCAAGGCATAAGGCCAAAGTCAAATGTGCCGAAAGAATTGTCAAAGTTAAAACGAAGCTTGGAAATATTATTATACCATGCCACGACTCAGCATTAGATAGAAAAGAATTATGTTCTTCTCTAGAAGTCACTCCTACTTGTATTGAGGATATTCCTGTCATCAAAGATTATGCGGATGTGTTCGAAGAAGTTGATAGCTTACCTCCGCGCAGAGAAATCGACTTCGGGATTGACTTAGCTCTGAATGCAAGGCCAGTTGTGCATCCTATTCGGAGAATGACGCCGAAAGAAAAAGAGGAGCTGAGCAATCAAACTAAACAGCTTTTGTGGAAGGGTCTGATAAGGCTTAGATTCTCAAGTTGGGGTGCAGTAGTGGTGTTTGTGCCAAAGTCAGACGGTACCCCCAGACTATGTATGGACTATCGTGACCTCAATAAACAAACGTTGAAAAATAAATATCCACTGCCATGCATTGATGATCTGTTGGACCGCTTGAATGGAGCGCAAGTATTCTCTAAGATGGACCTATACGCATTGCTGAAGAATGTGTTCTTTTGACAGCTTTCAGAGGGCCAGACTTATTCTATGAATGGTTAGTAATGCCCTTCGGTTTATGTAACGCTCCAGCATACTTTGTCGATCTAATGAACAGAGTATTCCGAGATATTTTAAATAAATTCGTGCTGGTGTTCATCAATGACATCCTGATCTTTTCTAAATCCACTGCTGAGCACGAAAAGCATCAAAAAGAAGTCTTGAGATTTTGCATAGGAATGTGTTGAAAGCCAAATTCTCTAAATGTATATTCTGTCAAGAAGAGGTAAAATTCCTCGGCCATGTTGTATCAAAGGAAGACATTTCAGTAGACCCAGGAAAGATCTCAGCCATCCAAGATTGGAAGCAGCCTAACACTCCTATAGCAGTCAGAAGTTTCTTAGGATTGGCTGTCTATTATCGGAAATTCGTTAAGGATTTTTCGAAATTATCTTGTCCATTAACGAAGCTGACTAAGAAGCATACAAAGTTCGTTTGGACACCTGAATGTGAGGCAGCTTTCCAAGTGCTGGAACGGAGGTTGACCACTGCTCCTGTATTGACCATTATTGATGGCAATCAGGATTTGAAAATCTGGACAGATGCTTCCATTGAAGGTTATTCCTTTTTTCTAAACAAACATGTCAGAGATGACATTTGTAATGACAAATCTCAGTTTAACATGTTATCCTTTTTATCTATCTAAGGTATTGGTGCGGTGCTAATACAAAGGGACAAAGTAGTCGCATATGCTAGCCGCCAGTTAAAACCACATAAGAAGAAATACCTCACTCATGATCTTGAGTTGATGGCCATCGTGTTTGCTCTAAAGATATGGAGGCACTATCTCTTGGGTGAGAAGCTCGAACTGTATATTGATCACAAATCCTTGAAGTATCTGTTTACCCAAAGGTATTTAAATTTGAGGCAGCAACGTTGGGTTGAATTTCTTGTGGCCTATGACTTGGATATCCTATATACTCTAGGGAAAGCTAATGTTGTAGCCGATGCACTCAGCAGGAAGAATACGACCAGCACCAATCTTATCCTCGCTAATCTCATTATTATACCTTCCTTGATTGATAAGATCTATAATCTTCAGAAGAATGATGAATTTATTCAGAGAATTAGCAAAAGAGTTAGGGAAGGCGAACCCACGAGTTCCCGGATTGACGACAAAGGGGTTCTGAGGCTATTAGGCTGAATTTGTGTTTCGAACCATCCCGAGCTTAGAAAGGAAGTAATGGATGAATGGCACAAATAAAAACTCAGCATACATCCACGGGTGAGCAAGATATATCATGAACTCGAGCGCACATTTTGGTGGAAATCTATGAAGAGAGACATTTCTATATATGTTGCCAGATGTCCCACCTGCCAGCAAGTCAAAAACGATCAGCAGAAGCTAGCAGGATTGTTGCAACCGGTAGAGGTTCCAGGTTGGAAGTGGGACCAAATTTCTATGTACTTTATTGATGGCTTGCCCCGAACTAGAAAAGGGAATGACAGTATATGGGTGATTGTAGATCGCTTCACAAAGACTGCCCATTTTATCCCTGTCAAATCTAATAGAACAGCCTGACGTCTGGCGCGGCTTTATTTCAGAGAGATTGTCAGATTACATGGAGTTCCCAGTAGCATCATTAGAGATCGCGATCTGATATTTGCTAGAAAATTCTGGGAAGCATTCCAAGAAGAGCTTGGGACCAAGTTGAATATGAGCACTGCTTATCATCCTCAGACAGATGGCCAGACTGAGAGGATGAGCCGCATATTGGAAGACTTGTTACGAGCATGCATTCTTGATTTTGGTGGATCATGGGAAGATCACTTGCACTTGGTTGAGTTCTCTTATAATAACAGTTACCAAGCAAGCTTGCAGATGTCGCCATTTGAAGCATTATATGGCGGGCCATGCAGATCTCCCATATGTTGGGTGGTACCAGGAAATCGATTAGTATTAGGTCATGACATGATTCGTGAAGCATTAGATAAAGTTGATTTTATTAAGAAGCGACTACTAGCTGCTCAGAACTGACAGAAGAGCTATGCAGGCTCATGAAAAAGAGATTGAGAATTCTCTATTGGTGATCTTGTGTACTTGAGGGTTTCCCCACTGAGAGGTGTAACTCGATTTGGGAAGACTGGGAAATTGGCGCCGAGATTCATTGGTCCATTCCCTATTCTCGAAAGGATTGGAACTCGCGCCTATAGAGTGCAGTTGCCTGACTGGTTACCAGGGATGCATGATGTATTCCATGTGTCTCAACTCTGGAAGCATGTACATAATCCAGACTTAGTTGTGGAGGAAGTAGCACAACAAGACTTGGAGATTACCCCGAGCTTAGCAGTGAGAAGGGAGCCGGTGAAAATTGTTGGCAAGGAGACCCGAGTTCTGAGGAACAAGAGGATCCACTTAGTCAAAGTGCAGTGGAGCGGGGACCCTAGAGACTGTACATGGGAGACTGAGGATAGCATCAAACAGGCCTATCCCAAGTGCAGAGTGAACATCTCTGAGTAACTTTTGTGTTAAGGCACATCTACAATACCTTGCATTTTTCATTTTGTTTCCTACTTTACTATTGTTTCCTTTTTGGGACGAAAATCTTCTAAGTAGGGGAGATTGTAACAACCTGGAGAATTAGAACCAATTTAAAAATTTTATTTTGGCTATTTCAATGAATTTTGAATAGTTAAAATAATTTATTTTAAATAATCATGATTTAAAATTTATGTAAATCAAAGTTAGAACGAATATATTTATTTTAATTTTAAAGGGAATTAGAAATAGTACGGTAGTTTGAAATTTTGAATCTGAACCGTGATTCAATGTACAGGACTCAAAATTAAACGGATTTTAGTGAAACCAAAAATATCTAAATCTATTTAAATATATCTTTACAAGAATTCGAAAAATCGAAATTTCATAGCGGGAATAAAAAGTTATGGCCAGTTGAATATTCAGAATAGTCGCTATAGAATATAGTATAATTTATAGCCCATATAAATAGCCATTTTACAAACGACCTCCGTTTTCAACAAAACCACTTTTATTGGAACCGGAATTTCAAATTATTGCTAAGTGTAATTTTCCATAATTTTTGGAATTAATTTGTGAGCGTGGTAAATTAAACTACGTTCGATGATTTCTGTTGAATTTAATCGACCAATAAAAAGGCCATTTTTCAAATGGTCTCTAAATTCGATGAAATTAATTTTGTTAGGACCGTATCGTCAAAACATAGCTATATTTATTTTCCGGGAATTTTCGGAGTCCGTATGTGGCCCCGGTGAATTTAAATGTACGATCAAATTAATTAGATAAATGACTTAATTTTAAATTAAAGAAATCAGGATGAAAACAATCGTTCGGGCTGACGGGACCTAGCCCATTGTGCCCGGAACTGGGGCATTTGGCTAGGGACAACTCTCATTGGGTTTGAACTGGAGTTTGTATGGGCTAAAGGGTATTTTTGGATTTAAGGAGAAATTAAATAAATAAAATAAAAACAAAAATACATGTATAAATACGTATACCGTATACCCTAATTCCCATCGTTATAGCTGCCATCCTCCATCGAATTCATGGCCTAAAAGCTCCAACCTTTCTTCCACAAAATCCCCCGATCCACTCACCAAAACCCATCAGTTCTTTTGACAATACCGTAGAGATTCTCCTCCTCTACAATTGTATACGGAGTTAATCAGAAACCATAGAGTAATTGCGTTGTTCCAGCACCCCAAACCCGTTAGGTTTCCATCGTTGCCATGTCAACAAGGCCCCACCGAGTTGGGCCCCGCCGCTGCCGTTCGTGCGCACCTCCAAGCTCTCCACCGTAGTGAAATCCGATCGCCCTCCCCCATCTTGTGCTGATCTGAAAATCCTTACCCTAGAATTAAACCCGTAGGAATCAATGTCGGCCCTTGTTTTGTAGAAGAAGAAGAGGTGAAATTTAACTATATTATTTATTTAAATTAATTTAAAATTTTATCAATTAAATTAAATAGTATCACACGAACTCGGAATCGAATAATTTCAAATCCGTTACGATCGTGAGTCCGAGATCTACATTGTTGGACTGATTAGGATTGATTCAGAGCAGATCAAAATTTGGACAAAAATTCAATTTTGAATAATTTAGAATTAAACCGGACTGTGAGAATTCTATTTTATTTTTTTAAAATAATTAGAATTAATCATGATTGTATGTATTATCATCGATCCGCTGTAAATTTCTATATGCTATGCTACGTGATTTGATTTGTATTTGATGTGTTATGTAGATATGTTATTTGGCGATATTGTGTTATAATTAAATTTGCAATAAAAATGAATCAAACATTTTTGTTATTTTATTTGAATCAAAATATTCAACAAAAATGAAGTATCACCTTTATTACATTTTGTTGGAATTAAGTTTGCAAAAAAATGAATCAAACATTTTTGTTATATTTGTTGAATCAAAATATTCAACAAAAATGAAATATCACTGTTGGCTAGCTTTT
This sequence comes from Allium sativum, assembly GCA_030737875.1. Lineage (NCBI taxonomy): Eukaryota > Viridiplantae > Streptophyta > Magnoliopsida > Asparagales > Amaryllidaceae > Allium > Allium sativum. The sequence continues at coordinate 899,134,398 of CM060912.1, forward strand.
TGACCAAGCCACCATGGTTCACACACGAGAAGGAAATATGAAGCTTCCCTCTTCTCAATCCCCTGAAGTTCGATCATGGTCACTCACTCTTCCACGGATCGCAATGCCATATCGGATCGCGACCCCCTATGCGACCCGATCCACTCTTGTTAGCTCGATCCGACCTGAGCTATAGGAACCAGAAAATGAAGGCTATGACTAATTCAACCAAGATCCGAGAATGCAGGATCTCGCGACACCTGTCCACAACTGTCATATTGACCAACTCTCCATCAAGCTACGAACCAGTCCGAGATTCTCGAGATTTGTGCCACGTATGACCGCGATCCGCCTAAAGAAATCAGCTATAAATAGCCCATAACTTGGCATTTTTGGGGATCTTTTAGCAATTGAGAAACCTGATTCCACCATTATCATATCTCCATTGTTTCTATTTAAAGTTATCTCGAAATTATTGAGAGAATCACAGTTGTAAGGGTGAGATTGAGTGAAATCATTTATTGTACCTGCATTCAGCATATAATCAACAGCATATAAAGTGGACGTAGGCTCGTTAACGCCGAACCATTATAAATGTCGTGTCTTTTCTGCTTTTTCTTTATATTTCAGCTATAATTCTTCATGGATTGGAACAACTTGGGTGTTAGACCCAATTTTGGATCTAACATTTTGGTGCTTTCACTGAGAACGAATTTTTAGTACATTGGATTGTTGTTCCGTTGTTTGGATACTCAAGTCCGAAGAAGACAGTCCAAAACTCCATTGTTTCAGTTTTTGAAGGTTCCAGCGAAATTCAGATATCATGGCTGGAAAGAAGTCTAAGGAAGTACGAGCTTCGCAGGTGAACGAAGCTGAAAATGAAGCAATTGAAGAAAGTGTGCACGAGCAGCCCAAGGAGGAGGTCACCACTACAACAAAAATACCTTACTACAACTGTAATTTTACAACTATCACAAAAGATCAGTTGCGATAGAGATTTTTTACAACTGTTTTACTCAGACGGTTGTAATAGATTAGTTTTCAACAACTCTTTCATTTTGCACGTTGTAATAGAGGCCTATTACAACTGTTCTTTTTGACTAGTTGTAATAGATACTTATTTTTAACAACTCTTCTTTTAGTCTGTTGTAATAGACATCTATTACAACTACTTTTGTCAATTGTAAAAGATGTTTGTTTTTAACAACTCTTTTTTTGCTACTTGTAATAAATGTCTATTGCCACTCTTTATGTTAGTTGTAAAAAAATACTAAATAATTATTAACTAAATAATCGGTAAAAAATACAATTAATAATTAATATTATTACCAATAAATATAAAATAATAGTTAAATTGTAATTATTATTAATAAATATGAATTTACTTTTAGAATTATTACTAGTAATTAAGAATAAGATTTGATATTTATTTTTTGACAATCCATTATTAATATTTAAGAATCAATAATCAAAAAGATTTTTAATTAATACTAATAATAATAAATAGTATATACTTATATTTAATAAATAATTATTAATAATATTAGCGTTTAACAATAATTAATATTTAAATGTAATCTTACAAATCAATAATTATTATTGATTAATATATTATTGATAAGTAATAGTTAATAATTAATAAATAGTAATTAGCTTCTAATTATTGCTATTAAATATTTAACAATTGATAGTTGGTAATATATAAATAATAATTAACTTTCAGTTACAAATATTAAATTATAATTAGGTTGTAATAAGTAATAAATAAAATTAAAAAGAAATAATTAATTGTAAATAAGTAATAACTAGTAATTACTTTTGCTTGTTAATTCAAATTTCTTATTTATTATTCAAATTTCAAAAAAACTCATAAATGTTAAAAAATCGAGAAATATAAAAGTTATTTGTTATTTATTACTACTATATGCATCTCGAGGTTTTCTTTAGCAATGATTTTTACTTAGTAGATATAAGTATTCCTTTCGTTTTAAGTAGCAGAAATTTTATCTCCAACTTATCATTTTCCCTCTAAATTGTTTTTTCTAACATTGGGCTCCATTTCAAAATTTCCCTCCATCCCGAAAATTATGCCGCTTGTTTTCTACCGCCACCCACTATTATTTTTTACTACACTTTATCATCTGATCATTCCGTTTCCCTAGGCTCCTTGATTATCGGGTCTGGAATAGTATACTGCCTCCTCAAAATAAAAATCAAAACGTAGATCTAAAATGGCTTCCATACCTTCCTCTCAAATCAAACCCTTACATCCAAATCTCTTCTTCCCGCAGATCTCCGCGTTTTTATTCTGCTCAAATCAAACCCTTACATCCATATCTCTTCTCCCGTACATCATATATTTCCTTCTTTCCCTTTTTTGGTTTTTTCACATGGTTTTTCCTTCTCAGATCTACAGTTTTTCTTCATCTTCTACCGCCATGGCATACGCCACTTTTTCTCCCCCTAATACAGCCCTATCACCTTGTTTAGGGTTCCAATCCTTTCACTGGCCTTAATCTAAACTCGTTGAGTTCTCCTCGTTCCTCACCATTATCATCCTCTAGTATCCTGCTGGCGACTCCTGCTATTTCTCTTCTACGATGTCCCCCTCCTGTCGCTTTCATTTTGTTCCCGCAAGATCTCCGTTTTCCCCTGGACTTCTCGCTTAAAAATAGGGATTCCCTCCTCCTTTTCCCTAATAACAGTATTACCAATTTATCTTTTGAGATTTGGTGAGCCTCGGTTTGAGCATGGCTCGAAAAGCTTTGAGTTTTTTAGGGTTTACGTAGTTGTTGGGTTTCATGTTGGCTACTATCTTGGGTTATTGTTGCTATTAGTCTTGGCATGTTCTTAGTAGATTTACGTGTAATTTTCTATATGTATTTGCTGATTTGATTTGGTGTTGCTTATGAGGGTGTTTCATCTTAAGTTTGTCGTGCTAATTTGTTGTTTTAGGTTGAATGTCTAGGCAGTTTTAGCTGGGGTTACGATGCAGGTATCTTTGTTTTGTCTTTTGCTTTGGATTTTGTTATCGTGGTTACAAATATGCAGTCACCTTTCTTGTTTGCAGCTTTCAGATCAAAAAATATAGTGCCTCCCAATCAAAACTTGCATTTTTCTGCAAAATGGTGCAATTTTCTCTTTGACCTTTTATTGCGTGTTTTTTTTCATATTCATTTGAAATGCACGTAAAGAGGAAAAACAACGAACTGAGGAAAATAATGATACTGCAAGTTGTTTTTCTACGAGTATTGTATTATGTACAGAGATTCCCCTACCCTACTTTTGAAATGCTTTCCATTTTGCTTTTCCTACAGGAAAACATCTCTGTGCCTGCCGCCCCCGAACAATTAGCCATTCCTGAAGGCACCCAACTTCCTAGTTTCTATTATGAGATGACAGGCGCGAGTGCCATGTTAATGATGATGCACTTCCTACTGCTAACTAATTGGTGATGGACAAAAGGAAAGTGATCCGTAGATGTCGACCATAACTTGACTGAAAGTAGCTTAGCAGAGCATAGTTTTCACAGTTAAACTTTTGTAGTTTTGAGTTGTTTTATAGTAGGGAATGTTATTTAAATTGATTTTTTGTAGTTTAGACAAGTAATGTATAGAGTGGAATTGTTTGTTATAAAAATTTCTTAGTGTAATTCTTGATTCGTTTATACTGCATTGCTAATCTTGTTACATTGTTCATGTTTATCTATTTTGCAGAATGTGTTTAGAATTTTTTTTTTTTTTTTTTTTTTTTTGCATTTTTCGAACCATGGCCAAAAATAGCTGTAGAATTTGCATAGAAAGTAGAATAATTATAAAGAATTTTTTATAACTGCCAAAATCAGTTGTAAAAAAAGAATTTTACAAGAGTCGGAAGCAGTTGTAAACAAAACTTTTACAACAATAAAAAAACAGTTGTAAAAGTTTTTAATGCAATTACAACTATGGATATAAGGACTGGCGGGTGCCTGTTGTAATAGATCTATTACAACTGTTTTTGACAGTTGTGAAATGGTGTTTTTGTTGTAGTGCACGGATCGCCGAGAGGAGGGGGAGAACCGATCCGTTGAGGGGATCGCGATCCAACCAGCTGAAGGAGTTGCCACACGCTCCCATGACCTCATCGCGAACCGTCCCCATAACACTTCCGCGATCCGATCCGAGTGGGGTGCTCCGAGCCATCGAGGTAAGGATCCTGCGATCCAAAAAGACAAGCAGACTATGACCCGACCCGGAAAGGAGGTTATGGCTCGATCCTCCCGTGCTGGTACATCTGCTCGACCTGGCTCAAGCTCTTTACGTATAAGAGATAATGTTGGCGACCAATTTGACCCTTCTGCCTCGGCTACTGAAGGGGATCACTCTCATATTATTGACATGTGGGAAAGATTATTTGATGAGTTAGCTGCTTAGCGGCAAGAGAGTTCAGTATTGCGACAGAATCTGACTGTTATGGACAGGCAAATTGACGAACTCATAAGGCAGAGGGTTTCCTCACCAACCCGTCTTCCTTCCCCGGAACACACATCCTCGTCTGAGGAGCCCCGAAGAAACCGACTTTGGCCCCCGCTAGAAAGAGATGAGAACATAGAGCAACTTCGATCTCGGGAAGAGGAAGTGCTTAACCAGGGAACTAGCAATCGTAACTTGAATGAACCTGCTTTATCGCTGAGGAATGGAAATGTGGTTGACCCTGCTCAGAATCGACCCAATCTCCCCGCTCGTCGCTTAGTTGACCTTGGCAACAGGGGGCAAGGAAGCTTCGCCCGAATCCCAGACTTTGTAGCTGCACGTCAAAGAAATGCTGAAGAAGCCCATCGGGCAAGAAGTGTTGATCCTGAGTCCACCTTGACCCGGGCAAATGTCGAAGCAATGATCAGGGAAAACATGATAGCTAGCCGAGGGTATATGGATGAAGATTGGGGTATAGATCGCAGTCATACGCCTTTTACCGACGACATATTGGAGGTCACATTCCCGAGACGTTTAAATATGCCGACAATGAATCGCTATGCGGGCAAATCTGACCCAATCCAGCATCTGATGCGATATTCCTGGTCCATGAATGCCGCGGCAGCTACAGACGAGATAAAGTGTAAGGCATTCCTTATATTTCTGGAAGATATGGCATTAGTGTGGTTTACTTGCTTGCCAGCTCGGTCTATATCCAGTTTTAGGGAATTGAGTGAGAAGTTCGTGAACCAATTCCGCCTTCACGCTCAGAGATCTAAGAATGTGATTAAGCTGTCTCTTATTAAGCAGCGACCAGACGAAAGCTTATGGTCATACTTGGATCGTTTTAATTTAGCAGTCACAGAAGTTAAAGATCCGCATGAGCAAACTGTGTTGATGGCCTTAATTGACGGTGTCGATAAGGATATCGAGTTTGGAAGATATCTGGCCGGCAAACCACCTCCGAGCAGAGAAATATTTTATGAAAAAGCTAACTTCCGTTTACGACAGGAAGAGATATATGCTAATCGAAAAAGGAAGGCTACTGATAAGGAAGATATCCAGAGCAATGTGGCCATCAAGCAGACAGGAGATAGCTCAGGAAAGGTTGAAGTCAATGTTGGGAATAAAAATCAAGGAAATGGTCGCCAATCGGGAAACAATAATAGCAATAATCGGAAGAGAAACGGAGGAAATGATTCTCAGAGAAGATCTCAACCCAGTCCATTTGAGAGTTTCACACCGTTAAATGATACATTGGAGAATATCTTCATGGATACCTATAATGTCCTTCCATACAAAAGGCCTCCCCCGAGAGAGTCGACAGACAAAGAGCGCGAAACCGGAAAGTTCTGTCTATTTCACCAAATCCATTGTCATTCCACAAATGAATGCCATCACCTGAGAGACTTGGTCGAGAGGCTACTCCGAGAAGGAAAACTCGATGAGTACAGGTTCACTCCCAGAGACAGAGAGCAAGCCGCATCGATCCCAAACCAAAATCAAAACCAGAATCGGAATCATAGCCAGCCTACTCCCCGGCTGACTCCTTAGCGAAAAGGGAAGAACATCGTCATTAACACCATAGTTGGAGGGCTTCATCCGGCCGGGCATAGCTTTAGGGCAATGGACCAGTATGTCAATGCAGCTAAACAACCCCTCATGGAAGGAGAGGGCGGTAACCCTGAGGACATTGCTCCAGTCAAACAACAGAAGACAATGACTGATGACATCATCTATCACGATAGAGATAGCATTGGCGTTCACTCCCCAACTGAGGATCCCTTGGTAATCACAGCCACAATTGGTCCAGCCATAGTACATAAAGTTATGGTAGATAACGGAAGCTCGGTCAACATTTTGTTCAAGAAAACGTTCGACCAAATGAAGCTTGAGCCGAAGGATTTAAAACCATGTGAAGGGTGGATACGTGGATTCAATGGAGCCTCAACTGCTCCAATGGGATATGTAGAGTTTTCGGTAATCCTTGGGGAAGGGGAGCACCAGAGAGTAAGAATCCTTCCTTTTGTGGTTCTGCACGTCGAATCCCCATACAACGCATTTTTAGGCCGACCGGCCCTAGCAAAGTTCAGAGCTTGTATAGCCCCTTGGTGTTTATTAATGAAGTTCTCGACTGAAGTTGGTATAGGTATAATAAAAGGAGATCAAGTCGTGGCCCGAGCATGCTACATTGTAGAGTTGAAGATGCTCCGCAAAGGAAAAGATGCAGAGACCGAAGGCGCTTCCTCCGCGGCAAGGGAGGAAACGTTATAGAAACTAAAGAAAATAACTATGTGAGAGTCGCCCAGAGAACTGCCCGACGACATAGATCCTAGAGAGGACGAAAAGCCTGGAGGCAGAATGGTGACTCCCAATGAAACAACCGTGGATATTCCAATCGATGATGGAGACCCAGAGAAGGTCCTGAAGATTGGATCCCAGTTAGACCCTATTCGAGCCAAAGAGTTGACGGATATCTTGAAAGCCAATTTAGATGTATTCGCTTGGACCCACTCGGATATGTGTGGGATACCTCCTTCGATCATGAGTCATTCGCTAAGCATCAACCCGAAGCATCCTCCTGTCAAACAGAAAAGGTGAATGCTTGGCCCAGAGAGGTCAGCTGCTTTGAAAGAGGAAGTTGAGAAATTGAGAAGTAATGGGTTCATCAGAGACTCAACATATCCAGATTGGATTTCCAACCCGGTCTTGGTAAAAAAGGCCAATGGAAAGTGGCGCACCTGTATTGACTTCTCGGACTTGAATAAAGCCTGCCCAAAGGACAGTTTTCCATTGCCAAGAATTGACCAGCTGGTGGATTCGACAGTTAGCCACGAACTCCTCTCTTTCATGGATGCTTATTTGGGGTACAATCAGATACCTATGCACGTCCCAGACCAAGAACACACAAGCTTCATTACAAATTTGGGATTGTATTGCTATGTAGTGATGCCTTTTGGCTTGAAGAACGCCGGTGCTACATATCAGCGATTGGTCAATAGGATGTTTTACAACCGGATTGGGAAGACGATGGAGGTGTATGTCGATGACATGTTAGTGAAGTCCAAACAATCATCCGACCATACTGCCGATTTAGCAGAAATGTTTGAAATTCTCCGGAAGTATGGAATGAAATTAAACCCTTTGAAATGTTCATTTGGGGTAGCATTGGGAAAATTTTTAGGATTTATCGTCAATTCGCGTGGGATTGAGATTAATCCAGATCAGATCGTAGCAATCTGGAATATTCAGAAACCTAGACAGATTAAAGATGTGCAAAGCCTCGCAGGGAAAGTAGCAGCATTGAGTAGATTTACTCCAAAGCTACAAATAAATGTGTCCCGTTCTTCGAATTAATAAAGCGAGGAAAGCGCAACTTCGAATGGACCCCTGATTGTATTGAAGCATTCCATAATCTCTTGAATCATTTAGAAAAAAACCCGATTTTGTCTAAACCCATAGATCATGAAGAATTATTCGTATATTTAGCGGTGTCATCCAATGCGATTAGTTCGGCTTTGGTTGGAGAAGAAGATAAAGTGCAAAGACCAGTATATTATGTGAGTAAGAAGTTGGCGGCAGCTGAACGAAATTATCCAAGGATAGAAAAGCTTGCGTACAGTTTGTTGATTGCATCAAGTAAGCTTCGCCACTATTTTCAAGCTCACCTGATTACTATATACACTGATCACCCATTAAAACAAGTTCTTCAAAGACCAGAGGCTTCGGGAAGATTTCTTAAGTGGAACATTGAACTAAGTCAGTTCGATTTGAATTTTAAACCCCGGCGATCAATAAGGGGGCAAGTGCTGGCAGACTTCATAGTAGAGTTTACCATCCCAGAAGATGACACAATAAGCGAAGAAGTCGATCCGCCAAGGCTACCCCTCGATCCCAATGCCTGGAAGTTGTTCACTGACGGAGCAAAGAAAGATAGACGATCTGGTGCTGGAGTGGTGCTCAAAACTCCATAAAAACGACCGATATACTATGCTCTCAAATTGGAGTTCCGTGCCACTAACAATGACGCAGAATACGAAGCCCTAATTGCTGGTTGAAACTCGCAAAGGAGCTGAAGATTGCGAAGTTAGACATCTTTTGCGACTCCAAAATAGTTGTGAACCAGGTCATAGGAAAATTCCAGGCCAAAAGTCCTAGGCTGATATCATATTTAGAAAAAGTGAAAAAGTTGCTGGATGGTTTTGACCATCACACCATATCCCACATTCCTCGAGCAAAGAACCAAAAAGCAGATAAATTGGCGAAAATGGCCAGTTCTGACAGTCCTGAAAATACAAAACTGGTCCCGATGGAAGTCTTACAGACACCTAATATAGATCAGATGGAAGTTGATCCGGTACTAGATGTTGAACCTGAAAAAGAGTCATGGATGACTCCTTTGAAGAATTTCCAAATGTATGGAACGCTTTCTACAAATAAAAGTGAGAGGCGTGCAATAATTCGGAAGGCCTCTCGGTATGTGTTGCAAGAGGGAGTCCTGTATAGACAAGGATTTTCAATGCCCCTCCTCCGGTGCATTGCCCACAGCGATATTCAGCGTGTATTGCAAGAAGTACATAAAGGCGAATGTAGAGATCACATGGGAGGCCAAACGTTGGCGAAGAAAATAATACGATATGGTTATTTCTGGCCAACCGTAAATAAGGATGCGACCAAATACGCGCGACGTTGTGACGCTTGCCAGAGATTTTCTAAGATCCATAGGGCCCCATCAAGCCAGATGAAGATGGTGACGAGTCTGTGTCCCATCGCTATGTGGGGATTTGATATCATTGGAAGCCTCCCCATAGCAAAGGGCGGAGAAAAATTCGCTATCGTAGCCGTGGATTATTTTACCAAATGGGTAGAAGCAGAGCCATTAACCATAATAACAACCAAGCGAGTAATCAGCTTCGTTGTTAGAAACATCATATGCCGATTTGGGATCCCAAGAATCCTTATAACGGATAATGGAACTCAGTTTGACAGCACCGGGTTTAGAGATTTTTGCCGGAAATACCACATCGAGAAAAGGTACACCTCTGTGGCACATCTGCAAGCGAACGGCCAAGTGGAGGCAGCAAATAAAGCGATTAAATCCATCCTGAAGAAGAGATTGAAGCGAGCCAAGGCCATGTGGGTCGATGAATTTCCCTTGGCACTATGGGCCTACAGAATGACCTATAAATCGGTAACGGTCCATACACCATTTTCACTCGCTTTTGGAACTGAAGCAGTCATCCCGGTCGAGTTAGAAGTACCTTCTCACCGAGTCACCTATTACGACCCAATGACCAACAATGTGTTGCTCCTTGAATCCTTGGACACGATCGAAGAGAAGAGGGATGAAGCCGATTTACGTGCCTTAAGACATAAGCAGCAGATAGCTCGATATTACAACAAGAAAGTCTGAGCACGAACCTTTGAACCCAGAGACTTGGTTCTAAAACGTGTCTTCCCATACTCAGTGCATATGGGTCCGAAATGGGAAGGACCATATTCCATCCTGCGAAGACTTGATAATGGAACCTTCAAGCTAGCAACCATAGATGGAGACGAAATCCCCAGAGTGTGGAACACCCAGCATTTGTGGCCTTACCTAACGTGAAATCGTTAGTTTCATTCTTTTGTTTTTAGGACCATGTAAAAAGGCACGACTTGCCTAGAATAGTCTGGTTACTTGAACAAAAGATTATAAAGTGGACGTAGGTCATGATTCGACCGAACCACTATAAAAATATCGTGTGTCATTTACCTTTATTGCACCATTACCTATTTGCTTTATCTCGATTAATATAAATTATTGTTGTTTTTTGAATTTGTCACAGATTATGCAGCAATATTGGAACATCCAATGCATTGTGCCACAAGGTGAAAGAGGAACCATAATCGAGGACCACAAGGTGCGGCAAAGTAAATCACCCCACGAAAAAACTCTAACTCCCCAGAATCAGGAGAGAGTATAAAGGACGCGAAGATGACGTCTGCAAGGCGTGAAGGTGCACCATGATAAAACCGCCTTGCCACCACTCTAACCCGCTGAAGGATCGGGAGAGTATAAAGGCGCCAGAGATTTAGCACCCCCAGAATTTCTGCCCCGCTGAAGGATCGCAGTGCAGACCTGAAACGAGCTCGAACTCTAACCCACTGAAGGATCGGGAGAGTATAAAATTGTTAGAAATTTAGTGCTAAAAGAATCCTTTCCCCCACCTTTCATAATAGGGGGCAACACACATGACTCTAATCAATCATTAATAAGCCCTGGCCAGGCATCATATTAAATGATTGATTGGGGGCATATACACACACATCACATCTCTGCACAGAAATTTTAAAATTTTCCTAATGCGATACATGATTTAATTTTCGATTAATTATGGTTTAAATATTTGTGGCTAATGCGATAAATTAAAATTGCAGGTTCGCAGGTTTAGTTCCCCATTTTATGTGACTGATTTGTCTTGAAGGGAAACTCCTGTTGATATCACGACAAGGATGAAAGTCAAGGTCGACCAAGACGAATCATCCCCTCATGCCGTTATGTTGGCTACTCAGGAGGTTGCACAGAGATGCAAGGAAATTGGAATCACTGCATTGCATATTAATTTAAAGGCAACAAAAATCAATTTTCATTTACTAAGATGCCGGGATACAAGATAAGATCGCTAAACAAAAGTGAGGGCCATTCCCACAATTACATTTTCTGGCCAGTGGAAAGTCTAAAAATCCTAAGAACAAAATATGAACTAACATCTGCATCCTACTCATGCTTGGGGGAGCTATTTTGGCTTCTTGCTCTTCTTCTGCTTCCCCGACTCCTCCTTGTCAACATCCGAACGATCACCTTTTTTCCACTTCCTCTTATCAACAAGAGGCTCTGGCGAAGAACTAGAAGATTGAGAGGCGAGTTGTGAAGTTATTGATCGGTAGGAGAATCTTATGACCAACCCAGTTTTGGGATCGATTTCAGAGATAGGGGGCACGTATACTGGGTCCTGTTCCCCTTTCGTAAGAAGCAACTGCTTCTCTTCCTTAGCTTGTTTATCAGCCAAGGTTTTATCACCATCGCTCTTGACTTCATCCGTAATGACAATGTCATCCTCCTCATCACCGTGACCACCATCCGTGTCCTTCAAAGCAGCAATAACCTCGGCATCCGCAGGAACATCAGTACTGGATACCACAGGTGTCATGGTGACCTTGTTACCACCCTCAGCTCGCGTTGGAATCTCAGAAATTTCAGCAGCTGTGCCTAAAGGGACATCAACTTTCTCCGCCTCTGCCTTCTCTTCTGCATCTTTCTCAATCAGCTTGTCACCTGTATTATGAGAAGCACAAGTTATTAACTTGGACGAAAATGTGGTCTCCTCAATGGACTGTTCCGTAAGGCGATGACAAGTTATAACTACTTTGAAAAATTGCGGGGAAAATATGGAAATACCTTCAGCTGACTTTTCATCCAAGTTTACAGTAGGAGCTCCGATAGCCGGAGGAGTCGGGAGCAAAGGAATCAACGGATCGTCGGGACTATACTCCTCTACTTCGGAGGCTTTGGGTTCCGCCACTGAGCTCGAGCCTTCGTCAAGTTTGTTTTTGCCTTTGGCCTTAGTATTCTCCCTTTCCACCTCTTCTTGGATTAGGCGTCTCCCCTCCTCCAAATCCTCGGGCTCTTTTCCTTTGAGGAGTCTCTGCATTAGCTGGCCTTCATCAATCTCATTGACCTTCAATCACTGCTTCTCATCCTCGACAATTGCATCCCATATGTTGGCAAGAGTAACATGATAATCTGGGATCCAAGAAATGTCCCGAGTTTTGATGACTTGGCCTAAGAAGTCGAATACCAACTCACAAAAACCTTCTATCTCCTTTTCAGCTTCGGCAAGATTGTCAGCAGTGGTGGAAGCCGATTCAAGAATGCTGTTAGCATTACTCTTAGCAAGAACCGCTCGCCCCTCAGCCTGAACAAGTCGGTCACTCAAGGCTTCCTTTTCTTTTTCGGCAGCTGCGAGACTGTTTTTCAAGTCCGCTTTCTCCTTCTCCCAAGCAACCTTTTCAGCATCAAAACAGCTTTGTGTTGTCTTCAAATCAGTATTGGCCATTTTAATATCCTCCATTTCCTTTTTCAAAGACAGTCGTTCTTGGCTATTAGAGTCTAGCTCGATATGAAAACGCTTCCTAGCTTCCTCCAATTCTGTCTTATAGTTCTCTGTGTCTCGCTGAGCTAAAGCCAGACGGGCATGTGCATCTTCCAAGTCTTTCTCCATTTTGCTCCTGGCCCTGTCATTATTCTTGATTCTCACCTTGGATCTGGCCGCATCCGTTTCTAGGCGACGGATGGCATTTGAAAGGTTAACGACGTGCTTTTTCATTACCTCATACTGTTTGGCTACGTGGCACACATATCCTATCACCTCAGTATCCCAGTCCCTGAGAACCGGCTCAAGATCCGGTACAAACATCATCCTCTCAAAGAAAATATCGGGGAATTCCTTGTGCAAGCGCGCCAATTTAGCCAGATTTTCGGGGCCATGGATATCATCTCGTGCAACGAGATTGTCGAAGTTGTGATCGTCAGGGCATACCAGAGCTTCTTTTCCTTTCTTCACGATCTTGCCCTCATCTTTATTTTTTTCCTCTGACTCATGTTGTTTCTTGGAAGATTGGACGTGAGAAGGCATACTTTTTGGAGGGGTTAAGTCCCTAGAAAGCTGCTTACCCTCAGCCGGTGGCAGTGGATGACTGTGAGGTTTCCCGGAACCATGCCTGGAAGGAGATCGGGATCGTGTAGAATAGGTTTGAGGAGGGTCGCGAGGCCGATAACTATCCCTTCCCCGACTATCACTGCGAGCAGGATTTGGATTTGAATGAAGACTAGGTGTGCCTTCACGAAGGTAGCGATAAGAATAAGATCGTTTGCGAGTCATCTTTCCTGCAAGAGAAACAAGTACAAATTAAAACCTTGAATACTAACGGTATAAAAGTGTGATGTCAAGCGGTGCATGTGATTTGTGCATCCCATATAATTCCCCCTAACAGACCAAGGTCCGAAGTTAGGCTCGTCTGGGTGGATTCTCGTTCCACAACAGGAGCGTTCGTTTCCTCAGAGATAGGAAAAAATGGTTCCCCTCCGAAATCTTCTTGTGTATATACATCATCGGGTATAGGGATCTTGTTCAATTCTTTGAATAACTGCTCCTCTGTTAAATCATCGGGAGCGGCAGGCTCAACCGGTAGAGAGGTCCTTGAGGGGGAATCCCTCGAAGAGGCTGGGATTTCCTTAAGCTCGTCAGCACGAGCTTCATCTCCTCTATATACATTTAAATCTTCATCGTCTTGGTTAATCATCGGTGAAGGACTCTTATGAAGTTTAGTTGTCTCTGCTACCTGTGACGTTCCTTCTCCTTCGGCCGGAGGCACATATTTGTAAGGTTTGCCACCCGCGCCAAGTCCAAATCTTATATCCAGAAGGCGATGCCTGTGAAGATTCTCGTCAGTAATACATTTCCTGATCCTTAAGAAGTCCGACACGCTTTTAAGAAGAAGGGATAGTCGATTGCTGTACACTGAGCCCTCTGTATTCGGAAAAGTATGATTTGTATAGAAAAAAGAAGCATGTTAGTGCTCCGATTTCTTAAATAGGTTATTCATTCAAAGGCTGGAAATTTACTTGATTTAAGCCTTCTTCTCGCACACCCAGCCTGTCGCTTTATATAAAACCAATCGGCCTTGGGATCCCCTATGTTGTTGTAACCATCAGACAAGACCTTCATGTTGGCTACCGACTCGAAGAAAGAAAAATTTGGGGATGCTGTAGAACGATGCTTGAAAAGGTAGTAGAACTTCAAGTCTTTAAACGTGAGCTCAGTTTACAGGATTTCTGCATACGCAATGTATAAAGTGTATAAAGCTGCGTACGCATTGGGATGAAGCTGCATCGGAGCAATACCCAATTGTTTTAAGGTTTCAATGACGATTGGAGGAAACGGAGGAATAGCGCCTACTCCGCACATGAGTTGGCTGACTGTCATATACCCTTCCGGAGCCAGATGAGATCTATCTTCGCTTCCAGGTGTTCTCACATCATCCCAGGGGATCCCGTGTTTCAAGCAGATTTTCTTAAGTTTTATGTCGCCTAGTTTGGAAGCTAAAGAGTCATTGAATTTCTCAGTTTCTAGTGCACCAGAAATCTCATTGGGAGCTCGGTCATCCACTTCGGACTCCTCATCAAGCGAGGTACTCTCAGATGAATTTGATTCTGTTTCTTCCTCATATTCGGATTTAGAATCCTCACCCTCTGGATTAATTGGAAGAACCTTGGGGCTATGGCGCTCAGACATCTCGGGGCCCATCTCTGTTTCAGATCTTGAAGGAGAACGATTACCCGACATTACTGTTTAGGCGAGTAAACATGAGAAATTAGAATATAATTACCCATCCCCCGTGTGTGCTAGTGCAAGTGTGCGCCTGTGCATGCATTAAAGAAAATCATAAAAATTAGCAAGATCATCGAAGTATTAGTCGTTATATGCAGTCAAGTTATGCTGTTGTCCAGTTTAGAAAGTCTCAAGGGCTCTAGCCTAGCTGTCCATTGATATACCAGAATCAAGTTGCATTATTTATTTGGTAAGTTCATCGGATCGTTCGTCAACTGGATCGCAAAATAAGTCCCGGATCGTGATATGTCTCGGGATCGTGATACGTCTTTGGACCGCGAAGCGGATGGGGTCGTGAATCGAACCAGGCCGTGAAGCAAGGATCGGATCGTGGTATGCTTCTCACGATCCAGGTCTTCCTGCCCTCTCGTGAACCAGTAACCAATTCATCACCGCGACCTGATCCGCCCATTAAATCCCACTCCACTCATCTGCCACCATGATCCATTGCCATGTCCGCGCCATGACCCAGCCTGACATGCTCCTTCTTCTCCTTCCTTATCCCTCCTCTCCTCCTCCGAACTCGAACAACAAGATCCATGGCGCCTCATCGGTTTCCAGAACCTCAAACGCCACACAACTCCTCCGCTCTCCCCTCTCAAACATGAAAACCCAAGGAAAGTGAGAGAGAAATCATACGAAAGCATTCTCAAATATAATTACCTTTCTTAAATCAGGAAACAAGTGGATTTTCGAAGAGTTAAAAGCTAGGGTTTTTACTC
This sequence comes from Allium sativum, assembly GCA_030737875.1. Lineage (NCBI taxonomy): Eukaryota > Viridiplantae > Streptophyta > Magnoliopsida > Asparagales > Amaryllidaceae > Allium > Allium sativum. The sequence goes on from CM060912.1 coordinate 899,149,983, forward strand.
AGGGGAGCTGGCGGCGCAACAATAAACGGAGAAAGAAAGGAAGAGGAGGGGAGGGACCGGTCTATATAGCCAAAGAAAGAAACCGTTGGTCTCCCCTTTTTTGTCATATATGGCTCGTGGAGCCTGACGGGCCACAACACGTTGAAAAGCCCACCATGGTCCATGACGCGAAGTGATCCCCTCCAGATGTGTTGCACAGTTTATCACGATCCGTGGTGAGAAATGACGATTTGAGCCCCAACATGATTGATGGATCGGAAAGATAATGTTCCAAGTTCACAGGAATACAACAAGCTATAAATTACTATTTTCTACAATTAGTTCTAAGACTTACCCAGCAATTCAGTAGCGATATTTCCAAAAAACTCCAGAGATGAGAATTGTCCAATGAACACAAAAATAATTAAATATCTAGCTGGATATTTATACCGGTCAAAGAAAGCAACTTTATGAAGTAACATGACATTTCAGACAGACACGGCCACTGATTTGCATCTCCCTGTGAAAAGACGTCTATGCGATTTCGAAGCATGTTCCATCCTCGATAAAACGTACTTCGAGGGGGAAAAATGTTGGCTAGCTTTTTGACCAAGCCACCAAGGATCACACACAAGAAGGAAATATGAAGCTTCACACTTCTCAATCCCCTGAAGTTCGATCGCGGTCACTCACTCTTCCACGGATCACGATGCCATATCGGGTCGCGACCCCCTATGCGACCCGATCCACTCTTGTTAGCTCGATCCGACCTGAGCTATAGGAACCAGAAAACGAAGGCTATGACTAATTCAACCACGATCCGAGAATGCAGGATCTCGCGACACCTGTCCACAACTGTCATATTGACCAATTCTCCATCAAGCTACGAACCAGTTCGAGATTCTCGAGATTTGTGCCACGTATGACTGCGATCTTCCTGAAGAAATCAGCTATAAATAGCACAGAACTTGGCATTTTTTGGGCTCTTTTGGCAATTGAGAAACCTGATTCCACCATTATCATATCTCCATTGTTTCTATTTAAAGTTATCTCGAAATTATTGAGAGAATCACAGTTGTAAGGGTGAGATTGAGTGAAATCATTGATTGTACCTGCATTCAGCATATAATCAACAGCATATAAAGTGGACGTAGGCTCGTTAACGCCGAACCACTATAAATCTCGTGTCTTTTCTGCTTTTTCTTTATATTTCAGCTATAATTCTTCATAGATTGGAACAACTTGGGTGATAAACCCAATTTTGGATCTAACAATCACCTTTATTACATTTTATTGGAATTAAATTTTCAATCAAAATGAAATATCACTTTTATACATTTTTTTGAATCAAAATTTTCAACAAAAATGAATCATATAATTTTGTCACTTTGATTGAATTAGAATTTTCAATCAAAATGAAATATTCCCTTTTATAAATTTTGTTGAATCAAAATTTTCAACAAAAGTGAATCATACATTTTTGACATTTTGATTGAACTAGAATTTTCTATCAAAATGAAATATCAATTTTTTATTTGATTGAGTTAGAATTTTCAATCAAAATTAAATATACACTTTTGTTATTTGCTTGAATTAGAATTTTCAATCAAAATGAAATATACACTTTTGTTATTTGCTTGAATTAGAATTTTCAATCAAAATGAAATATACACTTCTGTTATTAGACTGAATTAGTATTTTCAATCAAAATGAAATGTACACTTCTGTTATTTGTTTGAGTTAGAATTTTCAATCAAAATGAAATATACATTTTTGTTATTTGATTGAGTTAGAATTTTCAATCAAAATAAAATATAAACTTTTGTTTTTTGATAGAATTAGAATTATCAATCAAAATGAAATATACACTTTTGTTATTTGATTGTGTTAGAATTTTCAATCAAAATGGAATATCAAATTTTGTCATTTTGTTGAATTTGAATTTTCAACAAAAATGAAATATAAATTTCTATCATTTTATGGAATTATTACAAAAATAGAAATGTTCATGTTTTTTTAAAAAAAAAAGAATATTACATTAAAAAGTTCACATTTTTAATGTAATGTTAGAATATAGAAAATGTACATGTTTTAAATAAAAACACGATTTCATTAAAAATTTACATTTTTAATGTCAAGGATTAGAAAAATATAAAATATATATGTTTTGAATAAAAACATGATTTCATTAAAAAATTACAATTTTAATGTCAAGAGTAGAAAAATAGAAAATGTACATGTTTGAATAAAAACATGATTTCATTAAAAAATTACATTTTTAATGTTAAGAATAGAAAAATAGAAAATGTACATGTTTTGAATAAAAACATGATTTCATTAAAAATTTACATTTTTAATGTCAAGAATAGAAATTAAGAAAATGTTCATGTTTTAACTAAAAACATGATTTCAATAAAAATTTATATTTTTAATGTTAAAGAATAGAAATATAGAAAATGTTCATATTTTAACTAAAAACATGATAACATTAAAAATTTACATTTTTAATGTCGAGAAAAGAAATTAAGAAAATATTCATGTTTTAACTAAAAACATGATTTCATTAAAAATTTACATTTTTAATATCAAGAATAGAAATTAAGAAAATGTTCATGTTTAAACTAAAAACATGATAACATTAAAATTTTACATTTTTAATGACAAGAATAGAAATATAGAAAAGTGTTCATGTTTTAGGATAAAAACATGATTACCTTGAAATTAACATTTTTAATGTAATGTTATAAAAATAAGAAAATACTCATGTTTAAAAATCAAAACATGATTACATTGAAAATATACATTTTAATGTAATGTTAAAAATTAGTGAAAAGATTCAAGTTTTAAAATCAAAACATGATTACATTAAAAATATACATTTTAATGTAATGTTAGAAATTAGTGAAAAGATTCATGTTTTAAAATCAAAACATGATTATATTAAAAAAAAAATAACATTTTAATGTAATGTTAGAAATTTGTGAAAAGATTCATGTTAAAAAATACATTTTAATGTAATGTTAGAAATTAGTGAAAAGATTCATGTTTTAAAATAAAAATAGGATTACATTAAGAATATACATTTTAATGTAATGTTAGAAATTAGTGAAAAGATTCATGTTTTAAAATAAAAACAGGATTACATTAAGAATATACATTTTACTGTAATGTATGGAAAAAAGGAATGTCCATGTTTTGAAATAAAAACATGTTTACATAAAAAAAAATCACTTTTTAATGTAAGGTAAGAAAACTAGAAAAGGCTCATTTTAACATAAAGCATATTAGCACTAAAATTCCCTTTTTTATAAAAGAATGATTCATGTGAAAATTGTTCATATTAGAATAAAAGTGTTGAAAACATTATTTTAACATTGCTAGAAAATACATGTTATAAAGTATCTGTATGTTAAAAACATTATTTTTAAACATGCTAGAAAAGAGGAGAATAAAAACATCGCTTTTATACATTTTGTCAACATAGAATTGTTCACAAAATGAAACCATCAAAATATACATTAGAATTTGTATATAAATTTAGTGACATTTTTATCGCCGAAACGTACACTAGGAAAATGTAGAAAATGTCATATAAATGAACTCTAATTTATTTGGCATGTTAAGCACGTTTATGGAATTATTGAATGATTTATATTATATATATATTTATATATATATATATATACAATATATACATATACATTAAAATTAAATGAATCGCGCGCGGTAGTTCACGCTTCGGAATCATAACTTTAAACGATTATACCGAAAGATCCGACCATCGGATTTTCCCAAAACTGGAACCTTTAGGACCACTTTGGGAAGATTTTTCCAACGATATAAATTTTGTTAAAATCCAATGGTAAGATTTCGAGATATGTGTAAATCAAATTTTGATAAAAACAGCGCCAGGACCACATAGCGACCTGAAGCATCATTAACTTAATTTGAGCTATTTTTATATAAATAAAAATGGCAATAAATCATTATAAATAAATATTAATGATATGAAATGGTTTAAATAATAATTATTTGAAAAGACCGAGTCAAACTCATTTCAAATAATTATACGATGATTTAAATCGAAGATATTAAAGACGGTGATTGAAGACCGACGATCTTCACTTCGAATGGACGGCCACTGATGCCTTTGATAGGAGTTGCTACCTTAAAAGGGTTACAATGGAAGTTGTTCGGACGTACTTGTCGATTGTTTGGATAAACAAGCACCTCTCTTCCGCATTGAACATACGGGACAAGGAATAAGGTGTTTTCGGTTTCGTTCAGACCTAGAACAGACTTGTAAATGGATGTGTGTCTGACATTGGATTTCATTCCATGTAAATTAAACTGATTTCTATTTAATATATATCTGTGGTGGCGGAGAATTTATTCTCTTGCTCAACACCCATCTCTGAAACGTACGAGCTCGGAGGTTATATATTGGTAATTATCGATCGCATGGCGTGGATTGTCAATGTGGCACGCCAAGATGCAAGTGATCAAGGCTTTTGTTGAAAAGCAGAGCCTTATGGTTGATGATCAAAGCCTAGCCTATTTTGGCATAGCTTTGTGTATAGCGTGACTTCACAAACCTCACACCCCGGTATGAGTCAAAAACAGGATAGTGACTACAGGGAGTGCACACGTTTCTTTCTAGCTAGAAGTGGTGTCAGCGTTTACAAACCCTGAATTTTTTTTTACTTATGCGGATGATGGATTATGAGGTAGCTTGGATTTTTCGGTCGATAGTGACCAAAGTTTAGGTTCAATAGGACCGGGAAATGTGTGTTCAGGCGTAATTAATCCACTAACATTATTTGTGGACCGGCCCTGAAGATCCAAGGGTTGCCCGTAGGTGTGATCCTAAGGCATTTCCTAAAGTGTCTCGAATCGGTGAGGACGATCCCTAGCCTCGACTAGTGATGGAAACCCAATTTCCAATATGACATTATGGTTTTGATTGTAAACCTATGTATGGCGACATAGTATATGGTAGCTATGCCGTCTAGGATTGATACATTTACTTTGAAGTATCTTAATACTGATTAGACACTAATAATAATATTAAAATGTTATTTTCTACGTATCAAGCATGTTTGATCATTATAAGGTAAAACTTTATCCTCTAGTTTGCGTTGCATTGAGTGATGGGACTTGAGTCTTATAATGATTCCATTTTTTCCAAAAAGCATTGCATTGTTTTTGAATTAAAATTTATAAAACTTATGCACTGGCAATCCAATGGAGTAAACTCGTTCCGCGTTAGCGCCGTGGTCCTGTGATTAGCCATATTGCTAGTTAAGAAAGATTTCTCATACCACTCCCATGACTGGCTCGTAGTTTATTTCACTTTGCAAACTCGGGTGCCCTCTTTCACACGGGCAGCCAGGTGATAGGTTTAGGTATGGATACATTCTGGATTGGAGCTTGCTTAAGGAAGAAGATAAAGAACCTTTTTCTTTTATCTTTTTATTGCCTTGCGACATTTAGACATTATTGATCTATGATGTGTTTGATGGAGATTGAGACTTATTTCTTTCTTTGTTGAGACTTCTATATGCTAAGTGTATCCTGTAACTGCATACTCTGAGGTCTTTGATGTTATGATGTTGATGACATTCTCATTTCCGCTGCAATGATTTATGTGTTATGATGTTATCTGATATCTGCTATTGTTTTAATTATGTTATATTCCAATGATTATCCTTGCTTTCGTCCTATGGAAGCTTGGGGTCATCACAGTAGGTAATGGAATTGGGTATTATACGTAGATGTTGGATTCGGCCAATCGTTCTACTGACTATGCTTTTCCTTGCTTGAGTAATCTCTATGTTAATCCTGTAAGCTATTGTCGTGCTTCTATGCAATATTGTTTTATGCCAAACACATACTCAAAAATAATTGCATAGAATAGCTCATTTTAACACTTCATCTGTGAATCCATACAGTATTGCAAGATAACTGAAGGAAACTTAGGATCGAATTAGAAGCGGATTTTAACAAATTTTATTAACCCTAGTAGGCAGTAGAATCCAATATTGAATTAAAACATGTACCTTTCTTCAATTTGTCGAATCAAGCAAAGAATCGGACTTGAAATCGTGAAACCGTCGAATTCCTGTTTTAGGTTAAATTGAATCGAACGCTTCTGATGAAGACGTCTCTATCGGAATCCACAAGCGTAGCCTTCGACGACGACGATCGAGGTCGAAGAATAGTGATTTGGTACTAGCCGAGAAAAAGAATTATGGATCTAGGGTTTTTGGTGTAATCAGATTACCAAATAAAAGGAAGTGGTTCTCCTTTTATATTGAACTATCTGATATTTCATTAGTCCCTTGTTACCGGTCTTTTCTTTTAAATGAAAGAATTTGTCAAACTTATTTGATCTCTTTTATTCAAACATCATCACTATTTACAATGCTTATAAGTGTGACCCTATAGGCTATCACAGCGTTGGCAACAATTTAAATGACATTTAAACTGTAAACAATGAGTGACGTCTAGTAACACATCATTTCTACCCAAGCTATAATAATAATGATTCAATACAACCTTTCCGTGATCAGTGTTTCAATGTAATATAATCCTTTTAACCAGTATATCCAGAATTAAACTCAAGGCACGAAACGTATCACCCTCTTTATAATTTAATCCGTTTATCTTGGTCGATGAGTAGACTGTTTAAACAAATCAATATTTGAGCACGGCCATGCATTTCACAGTCTCACTCAATCAAGAGGCCCATGGATATCAGTACGAATATATCGTAGGGTTAAATTACATCTAGATCATTCATAATTTTCATTTGATTCGAGATGTATCCAATAATCACCGTTATCGTTACTCTGTTACGAAATAACTTTAGATGATATCAAAACACAAATATCCTCGAATAAAATTATAATGATTTAAGGTATGAGGATCATTACATCACTGTCACTATGAGAATAACTTATGATACTGTTAATTATATTCCATGGAGTTATCTCACGGTGGGTCAGCCCAATACGATATTCTCCAATACGTATTTATGTTTTGACATTAATATCACGTATATTAATGATCAATGAGATGTGATCATCAGTCAAACACCATACTAGTCTTAACGCTTTATTATTATCCTATATTAACAATAAAACTCGACCAGGGGCATCTAAGGATTATAATACTTATCACATTATATAATCTCAAGTTTAGTCTTACTCAAACTATATAATTCCGTATTATTATTCTAAGGACTTCTATTATATTATTATTTATATTACGCAGCAAATACAATATAATAGAATAATATTTTATTCCAAATCAAATAATAACATTATTAATCACATCAAATGGATTGCCTCTAGGGCATAAACTCTAACAATCTCCCACTTGCACTAGAGTTAATCATTCATGTATCATATACTCATGAAACTAGTGTGACTATTAAACTTCTGCTGCGTCATTGTTTAATTTTGTAGTTCTGCAACATTACAGCTTTTGCAACTTTGCAGATATGTTCATATCCTCTGTGAACAATTTCACATAAGAGTTATATTTCTTAAATATATGTTTGGATCGATTATGAGTTTAACGTTTTAGGCCTGAGCAATAGCCACTTTGTTATCGCAATGTAAATCATTGGATCAACAATGAATTTAGTTCAATTATGAACTTCTTAATCCAAAAAATTTCTTTCTTAGAATCAGTATCTATTTCTTGCTTTAAAACTAACATTATTCACAATAATTAATGTGTTATCAATATATATAACATTGTAATTATTGTGTCACTCCCACTCAATTTCTTGTCTATACAAGATTCAATAGTATTTTGTGGTCTCCGAGACATTTCAGATTCTATTTTATTCTCATCGGTATGTTAGAGACTAACTCTCTTTTATAAAGATACCAATTCGAGTAATAAACATTTTATTCTCAGAGGATTATAGAATTAATATCCATTTTCTTCTTTTGGATATTCCACAAAATATTTATTTGATTTGGGTCCGATCTTATCAGAGGAATGACGTTTAACAAGCACCATACATCCCAAATCTGCGCACTTAGACATACTAAGACATTTCCTAATCCATATCTTATATGGCGTCCTAAGACTTGTTTTAGTAGGATTAATTTAATTGTTTTCAATTTAATTTATTGGAAGATCTATATGAGTTATCTTGGTCGTACCATATCTTATATGGTATGATTACTCCTTTCAAGCACACCATTTCAACATGGTGTTCTAGGTGGTGTGAGTCGTGAAACAATTTCAAACTAATCTGGATAGTCATTAAATTTATTGGCTTAAATATTCTCTTTTGAACTGTTCGAAAAGTATTTATATTCTATCAAATTTGGTTTCTAACTTCAATTTGAATTCTTTGAACTTTTTCAAAGGATTCTGATATGTATACATATCTATATCTACTGATATCATCAGTGAAGTAATAAAACCTACATCTAGCATATGTATTCATTGCTCCATATACATCATTATGTATGAAACCCAATACATAATAGTCCATTCACTGTGTCAAGTGAAAGGTGATTCAGTTATTTGCCCTATAAACAAGATTTGCATTCTTCATATGATTCGAAATCAAATGACCTCAAAATTCCATCATTATGGAGTTTTGATATGCATTTCTTGTTTATATTGGCTAACTGGCAATGCTAAAGGTGTGTTGGATTTAAATTATTAAATTTAATCCACTCAGTGTTTATGTCAAGTACATTATAATTAACAATTTATAAAGATCATTAACTATTTGTGAAATTCCATTAGATATTTCATTTAAATAAAATGTTTAAAAATTATTCTTTTATTACAAATGAAATTTAAACTTGTCTGAACAAGATTTATAATAATATTTATTTTAAATGGAATTTCATAATAACAATTATTTTATTAATTTTATTAAGCCCGTATACACAACAAGAATTAACTTTCTATGGATAATCCAGCAACTTTTGTTTCATTTCCATTCGTAAGTCCACTTGTCATTTTATCAGATCTCTACTTATTTTGCAATTTCAGTAAATTATCATACATTTATGTGATTTATATCTAGTATCTAATACTAGAAATGTATAAGTAGATTGTTATAACATTTATATATTATTCGGTTGAAGTCACACCTCAACCTTTCATTTTAGATCCTCTATGTTAATATAACAATTACGTTTGATTTGTTTGAGGACAATCCTCAAATTTCAATGTTAGTCAAGAAATTTTAATTTAATTCAATTTATATCCTTCTTAAGGACTAATTAAATTATCGAGTTATTTATTATTTAATATCTATATTAGATAAAATAATAACTGATTCTGAAATATTTATTTAATCACAAAATTTTGACAATCAAAATTTATATTAACATAAATATGTAATTTAAACTAAAATATGCTCCCAGTCAAATCAACATCCCTTTGTTTATATATACATATCGGTATATATATATATAACGGTGTTCCAAGATCCATATCTAATCATGCCTTGACCTAGCTTTGGCTAAACTCAAAACACAACCTTTTAGGTAGACATCTTATGTCAATTATATCGTCTATATAACTCTTGGATCGCATGTTGAACAGTTTGTTCAGTATTATTCATTTGCTCAAAATATATAGAATAATTCATGCTTTTGTATCTAAGGCTATAATCTTATTATGCAGCCTAGTTAAGTCAGACCCAATAATAGGTTGGAGCACCACAACTTACTCCATCGCATATAACCAAAATAAAAGGTGCACAACGCTTTGGCGTTAGTTACAACCAGTGATCTTGGACAGTGATGAGTATATTATTGGAAGACGTCACCATGACTTAATATAACAAAATTTGCTTTAAAGGGAATTTATAATTCGTAGTGCAAAACAATATTAGAGTTATTTACATATATCAAATATATGTTATTTCACATATATGTACATTACATATATTTAATATATATATTATATCACAAGAAAATTTATTTTGAGCATTTCAACATTGTGGTTATAAAATTTCTTTATATCCTATATGTTGCATTTTAAATCTGATTTACGTTTGGCATATAAACCCAAGCCAAATTCATTTCAGAATTTCATACATAAGTTTAGACTCAAATTTCTATAAAGTCCAATTATAAATATTGAGCCCATATCATTACATTATCATGCAAACACTAACACTACAAGTGTATAGCACAGCGGCATCATGCTTGTAAAATTAAGAGGCTATGGCTCAGATAATCTATAACATGTATGATACAAGCACAATAATATCATCAAAATATATCAAGCTTATATATATATATCTATATATATTACCCAAAATTACATAAACTTAGGTTAGAAACTTTATAACAGAAATCAATGCTATAACAAAACGAAATCTGAACAATAAACAAGTTTCATACAAAGACTAATCAGTTTAATATTACAAATAAAACAAAACTGATTGAATAAGGAATGTCATGGCCAGAATCATATCTAGGACCATATACTTTCAAATCTTTTGACATTTCTTTCAGTGAATTACAATCAGCATATGTAAACAAACATATTTGCTCACATTCTAACTATTACATCTTTTATGCATTAATGGTTAGACATACTTAAAACATGCTTGTGTTTCAGCAAGATTCAAAATCATAGCTGCAACAACTCCTTGCTGTTTCACCAACATGCTGATCCACTTCAATGAATTAGCTCAGTCAAACTGATTGATGGTACAATGATAAATCTGCAAGTGTTTATACATATAAATAAATGCAGATTAGTTAATCTTAAAAAGTAAACAAAGCATCATGTTTTAAGTATTAATATATAAATATATATATTGGTTGTTTATAAAATGCAGAACATCAAACTATAGTATGTTTGTTATTGTCTAATTTATCTAAATAGAATTAAGAATTATCAACATATCAATATATATAGATGTGCTTAACATACAACATTTTCTGCTTATCGTATTTCACTGTTTGATCTTTAACTAGATCCATGTGTTGTACCCAGGTTTAATGCAACTAGAAATACCCAGATTTTATTATTTTCATATAAACTGTAATAGCAATGTACACATAATTCAGAATGTCTATTTCCAATATAGAGCATGTATATGTATACATATAATATTATTAAATGTGCTGTAATTACTTTCAAAAGTATATTAACCTAATATCCAGTTACATCTATGTGTAATGTAGCAGTAAGCAATACAGATACATGTGTGATAAACTATTTCATCGACACAAAATTATGGCCGGTTTGTAAACTATATGATGACACATCAACTTGAATTTATAAATCGAATCAAACCGTCGCTGTCTTAATAGATGAGATGATTTATTAAAACATAGATTCACAGTTGTGTAAACAGACCTCAATATACATATAAAATATCAGTTTTTGATAGTGATATATATATATATCACAAACACAAGAGGTTTACGATCATATCCGTCCTATGTACAAGAGTCAATACTATTCATTGTAGAAAACAACCTCATCCTGGATTTATTATTATAGAAAATATCTGATCTAAAACATATAAATATATGTTTAAAATTATCTGTTGTAATCAATGTTAGTGAGGTTGAAATCAACATTTAAAAACAAGTCACATTCGTTAAAACACAAATCTTATTTGTATCATGGTTCCAAACATATTTGTACACCATTTAAACATGAAAGGTCATTCGAAATTGGGTTTTTTGATCCCATAATAAAACTGTAACATAATTATAATATTTTACATAACAATCTGATATTGGCATATATGTACATATGCAGTTTAGCAAACCATATTTCAAACTGTTTGGATGTCATGGAAATTTAAACTATACTCACTTGATTTAAATTGAAATAGAAAATAAGGAAGCATACCCATTTATTATTTGAAATGATTTAAATTCTATCCTGTCTAATAGCAGAAAAGTAGATTAATACAAACATGTGTATCTAATCTAAAACTATTTTATAGATTTAGGTGTATATATCATGCATATATACAAGCTGATCAATGATAAACATATATGTATACATCTGTATATATTATATATATTATTATTAGAACAGCAAGCATAATGCAGTATATAAAATAATTTCAAATAAACTTAGTATTTTATACTATTATCTGTATAAACAATATAAAATGAAAACTGAAACTCATATTTCAAAATAAATGAAATACCTACATTATATAAATAATATAGATATGATTATCACTATTAATATAAGATTGTATCACTAATCTCCATTAGCATCTCTATATAACATATCTAATATATATTTATGTCTACACATACACACAAAATTATATCATATACAAATTTTATATGATGTTCAAAACACAACATATATATTGTATGGATTTCTAACCTTTGTCTTATTATAAAACAAACTGTTCAGCAAATCAAACTTAATACAAATGTTCTGTTTTATATTTAAAATAATGATTAAAAAAATATCTGGACTAAGTCAAACAAGTTTGACTTTATCCATAGATTTAAGATCAATTCAAAAAAATGAGTTAACAAATTTCAAAATAATTGATTTTAGAAATCCATATAAACAGATCAATACTGTTTACTTTTCAATCAAACAAATTTGATGAACAAATCTTAAATTCATCTACACAGATTTTCATATGCACAATTTCATTAAATAATAACCATCTTATTGATTCTTTTAATTAATACACATTTAAATCATGATAACCAAGTGTGTGATAGATTCAGTTCGTACATACTTATTGATCAAACAATTTTGATAACAAGTTTTTCCCTGTTTATTTACAAAACAGATCAATTTGCTACTATGGGTCAAATCCATAATTTAAGATTTAGCAGTATAACTCAGTAAAATTCAAATACAATTAATATCAGATGTTAATATGTATTGAAATTTTTGTTTCAGAAATAAAATCCTAAAAGGGAAACTCTTAAATTTGTCCTAATATATTTGCATATATGTATGATTTCAACAAATCAAAATTATACGAAAAATATCTTACTGATTTACCAATCAGTAATACAAATTTTAATCAGTATAAGAAAAGCATTATAAAGTCTGATTTCAAGTACTTATCCATCAAACACCTTGATAATAAGTTTGGTGATTTTTAAATCATATAAATAGATTAAATTTCTGTATGCTTCCATATCCAAAATGCTCATGGTCCAGTTTCAAAAGATTTAGCAAACAAAATTAATATCTGAAATGGATTCGTGTTTTATTTATAACAATTTTATTTGAGTAATTAATTGTTATAACAGTCCCAATTATCAAAACAGTGTCAAAATATAAGTTAAACCATACTACATACATAAGAACTGGAGATTCAGACATTCATAACTGAATTAATATCGTATACTAATTCGGATTCAACCAGATGAACAAAACATAATTTTGTTTATCACAAAACAATTTCAGTTCTTAAATGAATGTTCCTAAAATTCCAGATCTTACCTTTTCGATGTTCACAACATCGATTTGTATGTTCAGTAGTAGTTTCAAGGCCTAACCAATATTTGAATCAACCTAAACCTCACTCTGATACCATTGAAGGAAACTTAGGATCGAATTAGCAGCGGATTTTAACAAATTTTATTAACCCTAGTAGGCAGTCGAATCCAATATTGAATTAAAACATGTACCTTTCTTCAATTTGCCGAATCAAGCAAAAGAATCGGGCTTGAAATCGTGAAACCGTCGAATTCCTGTTTTAGGTTAAATTGAATCGAACGCTTCTGATGAAGACGTCTCTATCGGAATCCACAAGCGTAGCCTTCGACGACGACGATCGAGGTCGAAGAATAGTGATTTGGTACTAGCTGAGAAAAAGAATTATGCATCTAGGGTTTTTGGTGTAATCAGATTACCCAAATAAAAGGAAGTGGTTCTCCTTTTATAATGAACTATCTGATATTTCATTAGTCCCTTGTTACCCATTCTTTTCTTTTAAATGAAAGAATTTGTCAAACTTATTTGATCTCTCTTATTCAAACATCATCACTATTTACAATGATTATAAGTGTGACTCTATAGGCTATCACAGCATTGGCAACAATTTAAATAACATTCAAACTGTAAACAATGAGCGGCGTCTAGTAACACATCATTGCTACCCAAGCTATAATAATAATGATTCAATACAACCTTTCGGTGATTAGTGTTTCAATGTAATATAATCCTTGTAACCAGTATATCCAGAATTAACGCTCTTTATAATTTAATCCGTTTATCTTGATCGATGAGTAGACTGTTTAAACAAATCAATATTTGAGCACGGCCATGCATTTCACAGTCTCACTCAATCAAGAGGCCCATAGATATCACTACAAATATATCGTAGGGTTAAATTACATCTTGATCATTCATAATTTTCATTCGATTCGAGATGTATCCAATAATCACCGTTATCGTTACTCTGTTACGAAATAACTTTAGATGATATCAAAACCCAAATATCCTCAAATAAAATATAATAATTTCAGGTCTGAGGATCATTACATCACTGTCACTATGAGAATAACTTATGATACTGTTAATTATATTCCATGGAGTTATCTCACGGCGGGTCAGCCCAATACGATATTCTCCAATACGTATTTATGTTTTGACATTAATATCACGTATATTAATGATCAATGAGATGTGATCATCAGTCAAACACCATACTAGTCTTAACGCTTTATTATTGTCCTATATTAACAATAAAACTCGACTAGGGGCATTTAAGGATTATAATACTTATCACATTATATAATCTCAAGTTCAGTCTTACTCGAACTATATAATTCCGTATTATTATTCTAAGGACTTCTATTATATTATTATTTATATTACGCAGTAAATACAATACAATAGAATAATATTTTATTCCAAATAAAATAATAACGTTATTAATCACATCAAATGGATTGCCTTTAGGGCATAAACTCTAACAATAACGCCGTTATGATTACTTAGTGATTTATTAATTTGTACTTAACTTTTCTTACTCTGTTTCCTTGCATTCAGCTTCAAGCAGCAATACAATAAACAAAACAAAAGTGATGCACCTTTTAATCAAAAGTATATGATATGTTTTAGATGTATGTTTTTAGATAAATGGTTGTTTTGTTATTTTATGTTATTATATGTCATTTTGAAATTGTACATTTCTATTAAGCACACGTCAGTCGAAGCTATTTCACATTGGCATGTTGGACCATTGCACCTCTCTTCAGATGTAAATATTGACAATGATGCATGTGTTGGTGTCGTTGAACCAGATGTTGAACAATGTTAAGTTGATAGCATGGTTGTTGCATTTATGGATGCGAATGAAGATTTTTGGATTGAAAGAATGGAAGTGAATATCGAATCATTGAACTACTACTTTCCAATAGCCGAGGACAATGATGATGATAGTGATGAGCTGAAGATGGAAGTACCTTTAGATGATGATCGTTGTATTGCTTAAATATTGGCTAGATATATTATAACTGACCTCCAATTTGGTGGTGAGTGATTTTCAACCGCTTGCTTTTAAAGTGGTCTTGGTGTTAGAATGGTTTTTCAAACGAAAGAAAAGTTTTCTTCATAACTTAATGGAATGGTCCATTCTTCATGCAATTTCGTACAAACCAATCAGTTCAAAGAAAACAAAATACATAGCCATATGTACTATTGACATGTAATAACCCGCAAAATCTGGGCCAGTTTAAAATTTTTATTTTGGCAATTTTAACGAATTTTGATTATTTGAAATAAATTATTTTAAATAATATCGACGAGAAAATTATTTTGAATATAATTAGAACGTATATATTATACGCGTCGTCGTTAGAATATAAATATTTATATATAATTATAAATAGAATTGAAAATGGCGCGGTAGTTCGATAATTCGATTTCAAACTTCAATTGAATGTACCGGGTGCAAAACAATCCGGATTTTAGTGAAACCAAAAACATTAGGATCTAATTGACAATATCTTTCCAATGAATCCGAAAAATCAAGATTTCATAGCGGGAATCAAAATATATATCCAGTTGAAAATTCTGAATAGTCGTTATGGAATTCAGGCCCTTAAAAATGGACATTTTGCAAATGACCTCGGATTTCGACGAAACCAGTTTTGTTGGGTCCGTGGTGTCAAATTATTGCTAGATTCCAAATTTCATAATTTTTTGAATCAGTATGTGAGCATGGCAAAGGAAAACGCGTTTGACCAGTTTCAGTTGATTTTAATCGACTGGAAAATGGCCATTTTTCTAACGGTCTCAGAATTCAACGAAACTAGTGTAATAACCCGAAAATCTGGGCCAGTTTAAAATTTTTATTTTGGCAATTTTAGCGAATTTCGAATATTTAAAATGAATTATTTTAAATAAAAACGACGAGAAAATTTATTTTGAATAGAATTCGACGTATATATTATATACGCGTCGTCGTTAGAATATAAATATTTATATATAATTATAAATAGAATTGAAAATGGCGCGGTAGTTCGATAATTCGATTTCGAAATGAATTGAATTGAAAACGATTTCGAAATGAATTGAATTGAAAACGATTTCGAAATGAATTGAAAACGAATTCGAATTGAATTGAAAGCGAATTGAAATGAATTCAAATTGAATTGAAATTTGAATTGAATAGAAATGAATTTTAAAATGAATTTATAAAGAAGAATTCAATTTTGATTTGAATTGAAATGGAAGTTGAAATTGCTTTGAAACGATTTTAAAACTATTTATATAATTCGTTTTAAATAGAAATCGACGAAGTATATATTATATATATTATATATATAATATAATGGCCTGAATAGAACGCGCCGCGCCGCGGCAGTTCGTGAATTTCGACCATTTATTTCAAACGGACATTACGGGAGATCCGACCGTCGGATTCTCCTAAAACCGGAACCGTTGGGTTCGTATCGAAAAGAGCTTTCTAACGAATGCTAGAAATTAGAAATCTAACGGTTGGATTTGGAATTATGTCCAGATCAAATTCGAAAAAGGTCGCTGTAAGTGCAGTTCGATGGCCATTGTTGGAAATCGACTGTATGGGCCTTGATAAAATTATTAAAAATAGTAATAATTTGTGTAAAATCATAAGAAATGATTTAGAAAGGATTGGGATGAAAAACTCCATATTTGAAAAGATAAAAATAGATCTTTATCGAAATGAACTAGTTTTGAACTAGAAATATAATAAATAAATAAATTGAATTTGAAATGGTTTTGAAAATAACCAGAATATCCAATGATTGCATTGGAGTGGATTTGAATCGAAATTGTCTTCAGAATATTTCGATGTTGGAATTCGTGATTATACAGATGTTGTTATGGAAATTTGAAAGATATATATTTATATCGTTATTTCCAATACGACATTTGTTAGTCGTAGAATTTGATATTGAATATAAGCCAATATATTTTCTATTCAGAGCCTTGTATTGAATATCGAATGTGATTTGGGTTTGTCGTGAATGGTGTCTTCACTAACACTGTTCTTAAACCCAGTTGAGAAAAGATTAAATCTTTTTATTTAGATTTAATGAAGTGTACCAATTAAATAATATTTAATTGGAATTGAATTGGTATTGATTTTTGGGTTTATCGTGAACAGTGTTTTAAATAACACTTGTTCTTTAACCCGATAATTAATGGAATGTGATTTTGGGTTTATCGTGAACCGTGTTTTAAATGACACTGATTCTTTAACCCAGTTAAAGATTAAAACTAAGTGGAGTTTTAATGAATCTTTAATTAGATTAAAATGATCGAGAATGGAGTATTACCAGTTTTGCTTCAGGCGATAGTTAAATCTTTAATTAGATTTGAACGTGAAATGGTAATTGAATTACCGATAACACTGTGGTGTTAGATATGAAGTATTACCAGTTTTACTTCATGGGATTAATAGGTTGGGATTGGGAAAATTAAAACAAATGATTACTTCGGTAAGTTTCGTTAATCCCGACTAGTTGAATCGAAATTCAAAAGTAGATTAAAGAATAAATTCAAGGAATTTATCTTTGATAAAATTAATGGGAACCTTTCCCTATGAACGTGAAATTTAGAAACTAACTGTCGGTTAGCCAAGCAGAATGGTTTTCTGGATATTGATCTGATGTTGGTTTCGGCCTTCGGGGTTAATATTTGGGGAATTATTCTCTTGATTAATTTACGGTTAGTGACTAATGAATTGGAATGAGGCGTATGTTGTGTTTGTGTAACAATTATTTAAATATACGCGAGTTATTCGGAAAGACCGGGTTTATCCCATTCTGAATAACTGATACGACGATAAGTCGAAGATGAAGACGATGGTCGAAGACCGGAAGTCTTCACGTCGTTTGGGTGGTTACTGATGATCTTGATTGTGCTGTACACCCAAGAAGATGGAAACAGTTGGTGATCGTCCAGACGTACTTGGAGATCGATGGATATGCAGGGTACTAGGTGCCTCCGGTTTCGTTCAGACCCAGAACGGACTTGTAAATGGACTGTGTGTCTGACATTGGATTTTAGTCCGTGTGATTGATCTCTATTAAATATATATCTGTTTGGCGGCGGAGAATTTATTCTCTTGCTTAACGCCCTTCTCTGAGACGTACGAGCTCAGGGGTTATATATTGATGGATATCAAACGCATGGACTGAATTGCCTGTGTGGCATGCCTAAGTGGCAATTGATCGAGGCTTCTGTTGAAAAGCAAAGTCTTGTGGTGATGATCAAAGCAAGGCCTTTGTGGCGTAGCTTTGTGTAACGTTTACTTCGCGTGTTTCACACCCGGTATGAACCAAAAACGGGAGGGGACCTCAGGGAGGGCATGCGTTTCTTTCTAGTTAGAAGGGGCGTCAGTGGTTTTACACGCCCTGACGAGTTTGACTTATGTGGTTGTTGCTGTTGCGAGGCACCTCGGATTGATCGGTCGTTCTCGAACCGATGGAGTCATTTAGTTGGCTCATTTACGCCCCATAGGGCGGGGAAACGCATGTTCAGGGTTTAAGTTTAATCCACATCGGTGGACCGGCCCTGACGATCCAAGGGTCACTCGAGCTCTGATCCTGAGGGGCGGGCTAGAGCGTCTCGAATCGGTTGAGGACTATCTTTTGCCTCGGTTCATAGATGGAAATCCAATTTCCAAATACGTGACATTTGCGGTTTTATTTGTAAACCTATATATGGCGACATGATATATGGTACCCATGCCGCCTATGATTGATACTTATGATTTGAAGTTGTTTTATACACTATGCACTTATAATAGTATCAAATGATTTGTTTTAAACGTATCAAGCATTCTTTGGCTGTTATAAGGGAAAACCCTATCCCCTGGCTTGCGTTGCATTGTGTGATAGGACCTGGGTCTTATAACAGCTTCATTTTTCTTTATTTAGCATTGCGTTGTTTGTTTTATGCATTGGTATTCTTGGGAGGAAACCCGTTCCGTGTTATACGGCGTGGTCCCTTGATTTACCTAACTTTAAAATAAAGATTAATAACTGTTTTAGTTCTCACACCAGTCACATGACTGACCTGGAGTTTATTGTTTTAACCTAAACTCTGGGTGCCCCTATCTTGACACGGGCAGCTAGTAGTTCTGGTTTTGCAGATTTATATTCACAGGATCCTGGTTTACAGCTGGAAAGATATCCGGAAAGCTTTGTATCCGTATATCTCCTTCTAGTTGTGTATTGTATTATTTTCCGCTGCTATGTATTTAAATGTAATTTAAATCGCTGATATTTCTGTGTAATATTTATTTGTTTATACTCTGTATATTCTTGTAATCTGATGCATTGTTGTAATATACAGTGAAATGTTCTTCCGTATGCGTTTTTTTTGTCGTGTTCTCAAACGATAGGGCGTTTCGAGCGGCCTGGATCGGTTTAGCGACTGGTTCGGACCGAGCGAAATTCCTTCACGTCACAACTAGTTTTGTTAGGACCGTATCGTCAATACGAAGCTAGAAAATATTTTTATGGGATTTGTAGAGTTGTTATGTGACCCCAGTAATTTGAAATGTACGTTTAAAATTCAATATAGTGATTTAGTTGATTTTAACGGAAACTGATCGTAACAGTCGAATCGGCTTGCAGTACATATCCCATTGTGTTCGGAATGGGGGTAAAACGCTATGGACGACAGGCGGTGGGTCTCGTTTAGAGGTCGAAAATAAAAGTTGCTTTTTGCGGTGAAATAAAATAATTAAATTAAATAAATAAATATATAAAACCCGTTTACCCTCTCTTCCCCATTCCACATCAGATCTGAATTCGATAAAAAAAAAGAGAGAGAGAGAGAGCGCCCTCCTGGATCGACGTCGGCCATCGCCGCCGTCAGGGGCGACGCGCCCTCCTCCAGGCGCAACAAGGCCGCGCCCCTCCCTGAGCTTCCCCCCCCTTTCTTCGTGAGCAACGCGAACCAGACCCGAACCCGTAATCGAAGCCGCCCTCCTCCCACAGCTCCCCACCGCATGGCGACAGCCCCCCCAAACTGCATCCTCCTGCCGCCGAGCCTGGCCATCGCCCCCTTCGCTGGTATTTTTATTTTATTCTTATTTTCTTATTTTATTTTATTTTCGTTTTCATTAAAATACAGAAAAAAAAAAGAGAAAACAATTAGGGTTTGGAAATAGAGAAAAATTAGATTTTTCATGTTGTAAAAATTATATTTTTAGTAGTGTAAAAATACGATTTTTAATGTATGGATGGCATATGAAAAAAATGTAATTATTTTTATTTACCCTTATAGCTTTGAAATAAAAATATGGTTTTTTATTTTCAAGAGGATTAAAAATATAATTTTTACATGATAGGAATATTAAAAATGTCATCTTTATATAGGTAACGAAGTAAAAATATGATTTTTATATATTGAACTTCGAAATAAAAATATGATTTTTATATATTGAACTTCAAAGTAAAAATATGATTTTTATATATTGAACTTCGAAGTAAAAATATGATTTTTATATATTGAACTTCGAAGTAAAAATATGATTTTTATATATTGAACTAGTAAAAATATGATTTTTATATATTGAACTTCGAAGTAAAAATATGATTTTTATATATTGAACTTCGAAGTAAAAATATGATTTTTATATATTGAACTTCGAAATAAAAATATGATTTTTATATATTGAACTTCGAAATAAAAATATGATTTTTATATATTGAACTTCGGAAAAAAATTCGATTTTTATATATTGAATAACAAAGTAAAAATTCGATTTTTACATATGTAGTGGCTACGGGCAACGAAGATGAAGAAGATGCGATAGCGATGAAGATTTCTATCAATGAAGTGCCGTGGAGTTTGGATAGCTTTCTATGAGAATTTCTCACCTTTCAATTTCTTTTTCTAGTTATATATATATACTTGGATGCAGACGGTGCTTAGTAGCACCCGACACAATCGTCCACAGACCATGGACTTGTTTGTTTGGTTGCATAGATTAGTCAGATTATTTGATTTGAATTTGGTTGTTTGGTGAATTTGATTGATGTGTGAATGACGTGGGCCTTCACTAGACCGGGGACAAGGCTAGGCCTCGTCCCGTTTCTAGTATCGTGCCGTTATGCCGCCGAAATTTTCTAAAATAAGTTAGATAAATAAAAATATCATTTTATTTAAAGAATGAACTGAATAGAAATTCATATGTTGGAATAAAATGTTTTATCGTTAAAAATATAATTTTTAACGTGAATGTGAATAAATAAATATTCATTTACAAACCAGACGGTTTGTTTATGTACACCTATTTGAAGGACATTGATTAGGTCGATAAATTTTACACATCGCCCAACTGCACAAATAAAATCTGTGTTTGATTGTTTGAAACCCCACACGGGTGTTGGGATGAAATTTGAAGTTCACTCATCCTGATTGATTAAATATGTCGATAGATTGATTGACAGGCTGTTATAAGCGTTAGATATCTATATTTGATGCTTATACAGTGTAGTGCACTTTGGTTGATGGTTGATTATTTTTCAATGCTATTATATACATGTGATGTATGAAAATCCATATAATTAACATTATATGGTGATTGATTGGGCCTCATTCCAATTTGAAAAATAAAGAATAATATAAAATAAAGGTTCATGTGTTGACAGTACTCATCCATTGAGATTGGTCATGTGTTGAACGAAATATTTTAGTAATAAAATTTACATCTTTATCAATATAAAATAAAGGTTCATGTGTTGACAGTACTCATCCATTGAGATTGGTCATGTGTTGAACGAAATATTTTAGTAATAAAATCTACATCTTTATCAATATAAAATAAAGGTTCATGTGTTGACAGTACTCATCCATTGAGATTGGTCATGTGTTGAACGAAATATTTTAGTAATAAAATCTACATCTTTATCAATATAAAATAAAGGTTCATGTGTTGACAGTACTCATCCATTGAGATTGGTCATGTGTTGAACGAAATATTTTGATAATAACAACTATTTTGAAAAAGAAATATTTGAAATAGAATATTTGAAAATGGAAATTTATGAAGCCGTGTTGATTAGATTGACGCCATTTTGACGTGAACGATATTTATATCGATTTTATTCATTTCGAAATGAATTGAATTGAAAACGATTTCGAAATGAATTGAATTGAAAACGATTTCGAAATGAATTGAATTAAAAACGATTTCGAAATGAATTGAATTGAAAACGATTTCGAAATGAATTGAATTGAAAACGATTTTGAAATGAATTGAATTAAAAACGATTTCGAAATGAATTGAATTAAAAACGATTTCGAAATGAATTGAATTAAAAATGATTTCGAAATGAATTGAATTAAAAACGATTTCGAAATGAATTGAATTAAAAACGATTTCGAAATGAATTGAATTGAAAACGATTTCGAAATGAATTGTATTGAAAACGATTTCGAAATGAATTGAATTGAAAACGATTTCGAAGTGAATTGAATTGAAAACGATTTCGAAATGAATTGAATTAAAAACGATTTCGAAATGAATTGAATTAAAAACGATTTCGAAATGAATTGAATTGAAAACGATTTCGAAATGAATTGAATTAAAAACGATTTCGAAATGAATTGAATTAAAAACGATTTCGAAATGTATTGAATTGAAAACGATTTCGAAATGAATTGAATTGAAAACGATTTCGAAATGAATTGAATTAAAAACGATTTCGAAATGAATTGAATTGAAAACGATTTCGAAATGAATTGAATTGAAAACGATTTCGAAATGAATTGAATTGAAAACGATTTCGAAATGAATTGAATTGAAAACGATTTCGAAATGAATTGAATTGAAAACGATTTCGAAATGAATTGAATTGAAAACGATTTCGAAATGAATTGAATTGAAAACGATTTCGAAATGAATTGAATTGAAAACGATTTCGAAATGAATTGAATTAAAAACGATTTCAAAATGAATTGAATTGAAAACGATTTCGAAGTGAATTGAATTAAAAACGATTTCGAAATGAATTGGATTGAAAACGATTTTGAAATGAATTGAATTGAAAACGATTTCGAAATGAATTGAAAGCGAATTGAAATGAATTCAAATTGAAATGAAATTTGAGTTGAATAGAAATGAATTTTAAAACGAATTTATAAAGAAGAATTCAATTTTGATTTGAATTGAAAAGGAAGTTGAAATTGCTTTTAAAACGAATTTAAAACTATTCATATAATTCGTTTTAAATAGAAATCGACGAAATATATATTATATATATAATATAATGGCCTGAATAGAACGCGCCGCGCCGCGGCAGTTCGCTAATTTCGACCATTTATTTCAAATGGACATTACGGGAGATCCGACCGTCGGATTCTCCTAAAACCGGAACCGTTGAGTTTGTATCGAAAAGAGCTTTCTAACGAATATTAGAAATTCAAAATCTAACGGTTGGATTTGGAGATACGTCCAAATCAAATTCGAAAAAGGTCGCTGTAAGTGCAGTTAGATGGCCATTGTTGGAAATCGACTGTACGGGCCTTGATAAAATTATTAAAAATAGTAATAATTTGTGTAAAATCATAAGAAATGATTTAGAAAGAATTGGGAAGAAAAACTCCATATTTGAAAAGATAAAAATAGATTTTTATCGAAATGAACTAGTTTTGAACTAGAATTACAATTCTATTTATTTTTAAATAAATAAATTGAATTTGAAATGGTTTTGAAAATAACCAAAATTTCCAATGATTGCATTGGAATGGATTTGAATCGAAATTGCCTTCGGAATATTTCGATGTTGGATTTCGTGATGATACAGATATTGTTATGGGAATTTGAAAGATATATATATATCGTTATTTCCAATGCGATATTTGTTAGTCGTAGAATTTGATATTGAATATAAGCCGATATATTTTCTATTCAGAGCCTTGTATTGAATATCAAATGTGATTTGGGTTTGTCGTGAATGGTGTCTTCACTAACACTGTTCTTGAACCCAGTTGAGAAAAGATTAAATCTTTTTATTTAGATTTAATGAAGTGTACCAATTAAATAATATTTAATTGGAATTGAATGGATATTGATTTTTGGGTTTATCGTGGACAGTGTTTTAAATAACACTCGTTCTTTAACCCGATAATTAATGGAATGTGACTTTGGGTTTATCGTGAACCGTGTTTTAAATGACACGGATTCTTTAACCCAGTTAACGATTAAAACTAAGTGGAGTTTTAATGAATCTTTAATTAGATTGAAATAGTCGAAATGGAGTATCACCAGTTTTGCTCCAGGCGTTAGTTAAATCTTTAATTAGATTTGAACGTGAAATGGTAATTGAATTTACCGATAACACCGTGGTGTTAGATATGAAGTATCACCAGTTTTACTTCATGGGATGAATAGGTTGGGATTGAGGAATTAAAATAAATGATATCGGTAAGGTTCGCTAATCCCGACTAGTTTGAATTGAGATTCAAAAATAGAATAAAGAATAAATTCAAGGGATTTATCTTGGATAAAATTAATGGGAATCTTTCCCTATAAATGTGAAATTTAGAAACTAACTGTCGGTTAGCCAAGCAGAATGGTTTTCTGGATATTGATCTGATGTTGGTTTCGGCCTTCGGGGTTAATATTTGGGGAATTGTTCTCTGGATTAATTTACGGTTAGTGACTAATGAATTGGAATGAGGCGTATGTTGTGTTTGTGTAACACTTATTTAAAATATACGCGAGTTATTCGGAAGGACCGGGTTTATCCCATTCTGAATAACTGATACGACGATAAGTCGAAGATGAAGACGATGATCGAAGACCGGAGGTCTTCACGTCGTTTGGATAATTACTGATGATCTTGATTGGGCTGTACACCCAAGAAGATGGAAACAGTTAGTGATCGTCCAGACGTACTTGGAGATCGATGGATATGCGGGGTACTAGGTGCCTCCGGTTTCGTTCAGACCCAGAACGGACTTGTAAATGGACTGTTTGTGTCTGACATTGGATTTTAGTCTGTGCGATTGATCTCTATTAAATATATATCTGTTTGGCGGCGGAGAATTTATTCTCTTGCTTAACGCCCTTCTCTGAGACGTACGAGCTCAGGGGTTATATATTGATGGATATCAATCGCATGGAGTGAATTGCCATATGTGGCATGCCTAAGTGGCAAATGATCAAGGCTTCTGTTGAAAAGCAAAGTCTTGTGGTTGATGATCGAAGCACGGCCTTTGTGGCGTAGCTTTGTGTAACGTTGATTCGCGAGTATCACACCCGGTATGAATCAAAAATGGGAGACGGACCTCAGGGAGGACATGCGTTTCTTTCTAGTTAGGAGTGGCGTCAGTGCTTGAACTGGCTGACGAGTTTGACTCCTGTGGATGTTACTTATTATTACTTGCTGAAAAGCGAGGCGCCTCGTGATATCGGTTTCGGCCGATGCTTCTGGTCGGTTGACGGGCCAGATTTACGCCCCAAAGGGCGGGGAAACGTAGTGTTCAGGCATAATAATCCACATCGGTGGACCGGCCCTGACGATCTAAAGGGTCGATGCGCTCTGACCCTGTGGCTCCGGCTAGAGAGTCACAAATCGTTAGAGGATCTTGCCCCTAGCCTCGGTTCATACCATAAATGATAACCCAACTTCCAATACGACGTCTTGCGGTTTTGATTGTAAACTTATATATGGCGACATAGTGTTATGGGGCATTCATGCCGCCTATGATTGATACTTATGATTTGAAGTTGTTTTATACACTATGCACTTATTATAGTATCAAATAATCTGTTTTAAACGTATCAAGCATTCTTTGGCTGTTATAAGGGAAAACCCTATCCTCGGCTGCTTTGCATTGTGCGATGGGACCTGGGTCTTATAACAGCTTCATTTTTCTTTATTTAGCATTGCGCTGTTTGTTTTATGCACTGGTATTCTTGGGAGGAAACCCGTTCCGTGTTATACGGCGTGGTCCCTTGATTTACCTAACTTTAAAATAAAGATTAACTGTTTTAGTTCTCACACCAGTCACATGACTGACCTGGAGTTTATTGTTTTAACCTAAACTCTCGGTGCCCTTATTTTGACACGGGCAGCTAGTAGTTTTGGTTTTGCAGATTTATATTCACAGGATCCTGGTTTACAGCTAGAACGATATCCGGAAAGCTTTCTATCCGTATATCTCATTCTAGTTGTGTATTGTATTATTTTTCCGCTGCTATGTATTTAAATGTAATTTAAATCTCTGATATTTCTGTGTAATATTCATTTATACTCTGTATATTCTTGTAATCTGATGCATTGTTGTAATATACAATGAAATGTTCTTCTGTATGAGTTCTGTTGTGGCTTGTTCTCGAACTATCCGCGGCTTTCCTTTACGGGGGAGTTACGGGTCTTCACAGTTGGTATCAGAGCTTTGGTTTACAAAGCAGAGAACAAGGCACATTAGAACTATACGAAAGAATTCATCAGATATTGGATTAGTAATATCCAATTAGAATGACTCGTTAGAGATGGGATCAGTAGTATCCTAGAACGAGTGTGAAGAGTATATTTTTAAAGTGAAAACAAATTTTGTTATGAAAATTTAAATCAACTATTCGTATTTGAATAATTTATTTATATTGATTGTGGACAATTCAGTATATAAAGAATTTGCATATACGCCTTGCAAACGTATGTTCAAAGTTTTAATATATTGGATAGATATAGCATCGCACTCTAGTCGCCCGAAGATGATATTGATGATAGCGATCGCATCATCAACATTTATGTTCGAGTTTCGAAGGTGTGATTTTCTATATATTTCCATTAGACTGGTGTGAGAACCAAAACTAATATAGCTAGAATACATTGTTGTGATTTGGCATCAAAACATGATTTTTTGTATATGTATCAAAATTATGAATTTGAAACTCTAATTCACTAATTGATTGAGGTTTGTGTTGTTTGTTTATTTGTTTGCTAATTTTTAGCCATTTAGCCTAATTGAATCAAATATTGAATTGTATTGAAAATTGGTCGCATTTGCTTGCATATACATATACTTACCTTGAACAGGTCATAGCAAGGAGGCTAGAGCAGAGAATAAAATTTGTTTGCCCGACAAATAGGTACATGTTTACTACATAATTTACTGTTTTGTTTGGGTGATGATGATTTTGTGAGCCTATTGGCTAGCCGCTTGGCTTTTTCTTTTTCTTTTTGAGATCAGAAGGACCGGGTGTAACGACCCAGAAAATCTGAACCAATTTAAAATTTTTAAATTGGCTAAAATAATGGATTTTAAATATTTAAAATAAATATTTTAAATAATGGCGATGAAAACTGAGTTTGAATCGACAATTGAAAACGAATATAATTAATTATAATTATAAACAAGGCCTGAAATGGCGTGGCAGTTTCAAAAATTGAATTCAAACTTTGTCGGACTGTACCGGGTGCAAAACAATCCGGATTTTAGTGAAACCAAAAATATTTAAATCTGTTAGTGAATATCTTTCTAACGAATCCGACCAATCGAAATTTGATAGCGGGAATCAAAAGATATGTCCAGTTGAAAATTCTGAATAGTCGCTATGGAATTCAGGCCCTTAAAAATGGACATTTTGCAGATGACCTCGGATTTCGACGAAACCACTTTGGTTGGATCCGCAGTGTCAAGTTATTGCTAGGTTTCAAATTTCATAATTTTTCGAATCAATATGTGAGCGTGGCAAAAGAAAACGCGTTTGACCAGTTTTAGTTGATTTTGATCGACTGGAAATTGACCATTTTTCAAACGGTCTCCGAATTCGACGAAACTAGTTTTGTTAGGACCGTATCGTCAATACGAAGCTAGAAAATATTTTTCTGGAATTTTTCTAGTTAGTATGTGACCCCGGTAATTTGAAATGTACGTTTAGAATTCAATATAGTGATTTAAATGAAAATTCAAAAGGAAACTGATTGTAACGATCAAATCAGCTTGCGATACATATCCCATTGTGTTCAGAATGGGGGTTAAACGCTATAGACGACAGGCGGTGGGCCTCGTTTCGAGGTCGTGGGTAAAAGTCAACTTTATGCAATTAATTTAATTAATAAAAAAATAAAAAATAAAAATATAAA
Source organism: Allium sativum (assembly GCA_030737875.1). Classification (NCBI taxonomy): domain Eukaryota; kingdom Viridiplantae; phylum Streptophyta; class Magnoliopsida; order Asparagales; family Amaryllidaceae; genus Allium; species Allium sativum. The sequence goes on from CM060912.1 coordinate 899,178,521, forward strand.
ATAATGTCTCCCTCCCTTTTCTTCTTCCTGCCCCCCCCCCCTCGATTTCATTAAACAGAAACAAAAAAAAATCCCTAACTAATCGCACCCTCCCTCCTCCGTCGATCTGACGCAATCGAACCACCTCCAGTCCATTGGAGGACCAACGCCGGCCACCACACCTAGGATCGATCATCCCCTAGCCCTCGAACGCTCCCTCGTTCCCATCCTCCTCTGAATCGAGCATCCCCAGTCCATCGGAGGACCAGCGCCGACCTCACCCCACCTCCAGGCAGCGAGCTCCCCCACGCAGCGCCTCCGACCGCCACGTCGACACTGTAGCGAGCACCTCCACTGCTATAACGAACGTGAGTTTTTTTTTTCTAGGTTTTAATTTCTGTTTTGTTATAAGTACGTAGTTAATTAAAAACTGAATTTTAATTAGGTTAAAAACTGAATTTTAATTAGGTTGAAAACTGAATTTTAATTAGGTTGAAAACTGAATTTTAATTAGGTTGAAAACTGATTTTAAAAAGTTATAAAAACAGATTTTAAAAAGTTATAAAAACTGATTTTAAAAAAGTTTAAAACTGAATTTTAAAAAGGTTTAAAACTAAATTTTAAAGGGGGTTTGAAAAACAGATTTATTTTGAGATTTAAAAAGGAAAAGATTTAAACTTTAAAAAGTAAAAATCAGATTTTTATATATTGAAAGTCAAAGTAAAAATCAGATTTTTATATATTGAAAGTCGAAGTAAAAATCATATCATTATATATTGAATAGCGAAGTCAAAATGCAATTTTTTATATATTAAATAACATCGTAAAAATTCGATTTTTACATATGTAGAGAATACGGGCGAAAGCGACATAAAGGCGAGATTGGCGAAGATTTCTCTAAGTGAAGTGTCGTGAAGTTGGATAGCTATTGGTGAGATTTCTGATTTAAAAATATTATATATGTGTGAAATGAAAGTGAATTGCTATATATAAATATATATCTATATATATATACGCCCCTCGTCCACAAACCATGGACGATATTTATTGATTGAAATGGTTGTGAAAATTGATTGATAGTGAATGATTGTTTGGGATTGTTTGTGATTGATATTGGTTGATTATGGTTGAAAAATACCCATTTGTGGTTGAGAAATATTTAGTTGAAACCACATAGGATTAGTTTGTGGAAATGAAATAAATATATACATGCCGCCTGCGTGCGAACTAGATGCATGATCCCCATTGTCAAAAACCGCGAGGTTTTAAGGTAGAGCGAGGAGCTGTACTAGGGACGGTCCCGGTTTAACTACCCTACCGTTATGCTGCCGAAATTTTGAATAATATTCGTGTGTTTGAATTATTTTCATATGCTTAAACTATATTTATTCATTGAATAGAAAACATTCATGTGTTGAATTGATATTCATTCGTTGATTAGAAATTCATGTGTTGAATGGTATTCATATTTTGAAATAAATTGTTTGATAATAAAAATCACATTTTTTTTCATCAACTTTATCTATATAGAAAAATTGTGTTTTGAAATGAATTGTTTTACAATAAAAATCACATTTTTATTGTATGCATTAATCGTTGAAATGTGAAGTGTTAAAAATAGCCACTTGTTCAAAATAAACATATATGAGTTGAAATATTCATTAATTAGCTAATGAAATGATTTGCACCTATTTATGTAACATTAGAATGAATGGTGTTTTTAAACCAAACAGAAATCAAATATGAAGTTGAATAGAAAATGATAAATGATAAGAACTGTATATATATGTACATGCATATTTATTGAACAGGTTATAACAAAGGGGCTAGAGAAGAATAAAATTTTGTGCCCGACAAATAGGTACACATTTACTGTTTTGTTTGGGTGATGATTTTATGAGCCTGTTGGCTAGCCGCTTGGCTTTTTCTTTTTCTTTTTGAGATTAGAAGGACCGGGAACGCTATTTGCGATTTCCCGATGCTCCCGGTGCAGGGGAGGTTATGGCGAAATTTTCCAAAATTTTAAGGTGTTAGAAAAATATTTGAAGTGAAAACGATATGGAAATCATTGAATGAACTATATTTATATAAATATATAAATATAAATAAAATTAAAACGAAACGAAGCCGTGCAGTTCGTATTTTGAAACCGTGATTTCAAACAACTAATGCGGGAAATCCGACCATTGGATTTTCCCGAAACCTCAACCGTCGGGTTCGCCTTGGAATAATCTTTCCAACGGCACCAACCTGGTAAAAATCCAATGGTTGGATTGTCTGGAATGTTTAATTCAAATCTAAAGAAAAGCAGCGCCAGAAGCGATTATATTTATATATATATATAAATATAATTATATATATTTAATCGAATAACGACGCTGCAGTTCGTAATTTGAAATCGAAAATTCAAACGATTGTACCGGGAGATCCGACCGTCGGATTTTCTCGAAACTAGAACCGTTGGATTCGTTTTGAAAAGACCTTTCTAATGATGTAAATTTTGTGAAGATCCAACGGTTAGATTTTCAGATATGTGCAAATCAAATCTGAAGAAAAACAGCGCCACGGCCGCCTTATGGCCCGAAGCGTCGTTTTGAATAAAATGGCTATTTTAAAATAAATAAAAATAGCGATAAATAGTTATAAAATATCATAAGCGATATGGAATGGGAATAAACTGAATTTGCTTGATTTATGTGGCTTTTGATGGTTGAATGTGTTTGGTGTGAAAATTACATTGAAGAACAATATTGGTGTTATCGAATAATTTAACCATTGAAATAAATTGAATTGAAATTCTAAATAGACGTGAATTATTTGAGAAGGCCGAGTTAATTCTCATTTCGAATAATTGACCGACGATTGAAATTCGAAGATGAAGACGACGGTCGAAGACCGGAGATCTTCACCTCGTTTGGATGGTAACCGAGGTCCTGATTGGGAGGCATCCCGAAATATGGATAATGAGTGGTGATCGTCCAGACGTACATGGTGATCGATGGGTTTGCGAGGTATTTAGTGCCTCCGGTTTCGTTCAGACCCAGAACGGACTTGTAAATGGACTGTGTGTCTGACATTGGGGTTTATTCTGTGTTGATTGATTTCTGTTAAATATACATCTGTTTGGCGGCAGAGAATTTATTCTTTTGCTTAACGCCCTTCTCTGAGACGCACGAGCTCAGGGGTTGTATATCGATGGACATCAGTCGCATGGCATGAATTGCCTGTGTGGCATGCTAAGATGCAGTGATCAAGGCTTCTGTTGAAAAGCAAAGTCTTGTGGTGATGATCAAAGCACCGCCTGTGTGGCGTGGCTTTGTGTATAACGTGAATTCGCGAGCCTCACACCCCGGTATGAACCTAAAACGGGAGAGGACATCAGGGAGGGCCTGCGTTTCTTTCTAGCTAGGGTGGTGTCAGTGACCTACCAGCCCTGACATTTATATACTTTTCACCTATGTGGTTGTTGCTGTTGCGAGGCGCCTCGGTTTGATCGGACGATCCGGGTCCGATGGAGTCATTCGTTGGCTCGTTTACGCCCCAAAGGGCAGGGAGACGTAGTGTTCAGGCATAATAATCCACATCGGTGGACCGGCCCTGACGATCCAAGGGGCAGTTGCGGCTGTTCCTGAGGGGCGGGCTAGAGCGTCTCGAATTCGGTAAGGACTATCTTTTGCCTTGGTTCATGACGGAAACCCAATTTCCAAATACGACACCGTGCAGTTTTATTGTATATATATATGGCGACATGATATATGGTACCCATGCCGTCTATGATTGATAGTTATGATTTGAAATTGTTTTCAAAACATATTGACACTAGCAATAATATCAAATGCCTTTGTTTTATTCGTATCAAGCATATTTTGGCCGTTATAAGGTAAAACTCTATCCTCCGGTTTGCGTTGCATTGTGTGATGGGAACTGAGTCTTATAATGGCTTCATTTTTATAAAAAGCATAGCGATGTTTAAAAGAAAGATTTGTTTTAAAAGCACTGGCAATCCAGTGGAGTAAACCCGTTCCACGAAAGTGGCGTGGTCCTGTGATTAGCCAAATTATATATATGTGTTGAGTAGATTTCTCATACCAGTCCCATGACTGACTCGTAGTTTGTTCACTCTCAAACTCGGGTGCCCCTTTTTCTACACGGGCAGCCTTGTATTCAGGTTTAGCTGGTTCTTTCTGGATAGCTGGAGCTGAAGATGGATTCTATCGTTTATTTCTTTTTATGCTGTTCAGCTCCTATTGTACATATTTTGTTTATTTCCGCTGTAGACATTTATGTATAGCTGAACTGTATTTGTACTAAGTAAGATCCTATATACTGTGTAACTCTGATGATTACTTCTATCCAGTATATTCTATTGTTCATTATCTGGTGTATTTATTTAATTCTGTTCTGCTATTATATGTTTCTGTGTTATATTCCAAAGATAACCCTGTTTCCGTGAGAACGGGAATTCGGGTCGTCTCGTCGTGGTATCAGAGCTTTGGTTAAGCTTAGTTCTGGAATATAACATTTGAACGAACTCGTCAGAAATAGAACCAGTAGTGTTCTAGGACGGGTAACTCTATACAGATAGGATCAGTAATATCCTAGTATGAGTAAAGCAGAATGAAATTACACCTTGATAGACACATTTACATTAAAGTATGTGTTTCTATGTTTTAAAATACCTTTTCTGTGACCTGACACTTGATCTGCTAATTGCAGAAGTACTAGAAAAATGAGTGCCAGAAACAGAAGGAATGCAGAACCCGATCTAGAGGCTCTATTCAAGAGATATCGAAATCTGGGTGGAGCACAATTCTCGGGCAATGAATCTATTATTCAAACTCAAGCTTGGATGAGTTCTGTCGAAAGAATCTTTGAGCATATCCAGCTAAGAGATGACCAGAAACGGTTGGTAGCATCTTGGGCGCTTAAAGAAGAAGCTTTAATTTGGTGGGAATCAATCATCAGAAATAATCCAGAAGGTGATATCACCTGGGACAGATTCAAAGTGATTTTCCTAGAAAGATTTACTCCTCCCGAAGTAACCGAGAGATTATGTGATGAATTTTCTTATCTAATACAAGGTGATATGACCATACCCGAATATCATAAGAAATTCAATGAACTTGCTCACTTTGCTCCTCATCTAATTCAAAATCCGAAGAGGAAAAATCTGAGATTTATTCATGGGCTTCAAAGGAAATACCAGAATAAAGTATTGGGGCATGTGAAGCTTCCTTTCACAGAAATGATTTACATGGCTTATCAGTATGAAGATCTTCATAAGAAAGGAATGTTACACGACGAAGAAGAAGTCTGTTCTAGTGACAAAGAAAAGTCGGAAACTGATATTCCTGAAGCCAGTAAGAAGCCCAGTGCCAAGAGAAAAAGGGCTGAATCTGGGAACAAACGAATAACGACCGCCACGTGCTCAAGCTGCAATAGAAAAGGACATTTGGCGATAAGTTGCAAATCTTGGAACGAACAAAGAAAGAGTGGATCTAAACCCAAGAAGGATTTTCAAGGGAATCAAAGGTGCAATCAATGCCATCAGTTTGGTCATGTAAAGCAAGATTGCTGGAAGAGGAAGAAGACTGAAATAGTTCAAGTGAATGAAGTAGCAGAAACTTCGGATCCCTCAGCAAGTCAAGAAAGGGCGGATGTTTTGGAAGGCACGCAAACTGTCAAAAACATTCCAGTTAAAGTACTGTTTGACACAGGTGCGTCGCGAAGCTTTATTTCAAAGAGTGCCGCTAGGAAACTTGATTTGAACTTGAGGAAGCTTAAGGAACCAATGACTCTCCAGAATCCGGTCGGGGGTTTTATCAATCTCAGTTGGGTTTGTGCAGTACCCGTCTCTTTTTCTTGCTATAAATTCCCTATTATCTCTGTCGTCATGAATTTTGATGAATTCGATCTTATTTTGGGATTGGATTGGTTAACCAAATATGAAGCAGAGGTTAGATGCGCCGAGAGAGTTGTTAGAGCTAAGATTAAATCCGGGAGTTATATAACCATTCCCTATGAAGGTCAGAATGCTAATAGAAAGGACTTCTGGGCAGCTTTGAATGTTTCTCCGGACCAAATAGAAAATGTTCCTGAAGTCACAGAGAATATTCCCGACCTCATCAAAGATATTCCTGTCGTCAAGAACTATGCGGACGTGTTCGAAGAAGTTGTTCGCTTACCTCCGCAGAGAGAAATAGATTTCAAGATTGCTTTGATTCCCAATGCAAGGCCGGTAGTTCACGCTATCCGAAGAATGTCCTTGAAAGAGAAGGAGGAATTAGACAATCAAACACGACAGCTAGTATGGAAGGGTCTGATCAGGCCTAGTTTCTCTGATTGGGGTGCAGCAGTGGTGTTTGTCCCAAAATCTGACGGTACTCTGCGGCTATGTGTAGATTATCGTGATTTAAACAAACAGACAATAAAGAACAAATATCCATTGCCGCGAATAGATGATTTGTTGGATCGATTAAATGGAGCACAAGTATTCTCAAGAATGGACCTAGCTACAGGCTTCCATCAACTTCGAATCGCCGAAGAGTGTGTTCCAATGACAGTGTTCAGAGCTCCCGATCTATTCTACGAGTGGTTAGTAATGCCATTCGGCTTATGTAACGCTCCCGCTTATTTCGTCGATCTGATGAACAGAGTGTTCAGAGGAGTATTGAATAAATTTGTTCTGGTTTTTATCGATGATATTCTAATCTTCTCTAAATCAAAAGCCGAACATGAAAAGCATCTGGAACAGGTTTTGGAAATTCTCAGACGGAATGTATTAAAAGCCAAATTTTCCAAATGTATCTTCTGGCAAGATGAAGTAAAATTTCTGGGCCACGTTGTATCGAAAGAAGGAATTGCTGTGGATCCAAGTAAAATCACAACTATTCAGAATTGGAAACAGCCTAGTACTCCCACTGAAGTCCGCAGTTTTCTCGGATTGGCTAGCTATTACCGAAAGTTCGTTAAAGACTTTTCGAAGATATCTGGTCACTTAACGAAGCTTACAAAGAAGCATTCTAAATTCAAATGGACTCAAGAGAGTGAGGAGGCTTTTGAAGAGCTAAAGTTGAGATTAACTACAGCTCCAGTGTTAACCATCATCGATGGCAACCAAGATCTAAAAGTCTGGACTGATGCTTCTAGAGAAGGCCTTGGCGTAGTGTTAATGCAGAGGGGCCAAGTGATTGCTTATGCTAGCCGTCAACTGAAGCCACACGAGAAAAACTATGTAACTCATGATCTTGAGTTATTGGCTATCATATTCTCTTTGAAAATCTGGAGACACTATCTTCTGGGCGAGAGATTTGAACTGTTTACAGATCACCAGTCGTTGAAATATCTGTTCACTCAGAAGGACTTAAATCTGAGACAGCAGCGTTGGCTGGAGTTTCTTGCAGCATATGACTTTGAAATTATATATACTCCAGGAAAAGCCAATGTCGTGGCCGATGCATTAAGCCGAAAGAATGTAATGATCGCTAGTTTTATCATCACGACTTCATTGCTAGATAAGATATCTGCTCTTCAGGAGGATGATCACTTCATTCAGAAGATCAGAGGGATAATTCAACAAGGCGAACCTTCGAGTTTTCAAGTAGACAATGATGGGATTTTAAGGCTCAAAGGTCGAATCTGTGTCCCTAACATTCCGGAGCTTTGAAAGGAAGTACTGGATGAATGCCACAAGTCAAAACTCAGTATCCATCCGGGAGTAAGCAAAATGTATAAAGACATCAAACGCACTTTCTGGTGGAAGTCGATGAAGAGAGACATTTCTTTATATGTTAGCCGATGTCCTACTTGCCAGCTAGTCAAGAGCGACCAACAGAAATTGGCTGGATTATTACAACCACTAGAAGTTCCTGGTTGGAAGTGGGAACATATTTCTATGGATTTCATTGATGGTTTGCCCAGAACAAGAAAAGGAAATGACAGTATTTGGGTGATCGTAGATCGCTTCACGAAGACCGCCCATTTCATACCGGTCAGATCAAATAGAACCGCTCAGAGTCTGGCGCAGATATACGTCAGGGAAATAGTTAGACTGCATGGAGTGCCGCTCAGTATAGTAAGTGATAGAGATACAATATTCACTAGCAAATTCTGGGAAGCATTTCAAGTCGAGCTGGGAACGAAGTTAAACTTGAGCACCGCTTATCATCCTCAGACAGACGGTCAGACTGAGAGGGTGAATCGCATTTTAGAAGATCTATTGCGGGCTTGTGTTCTAGATTTCGGTGGATCATGGGAAGACCATCTGCATTTGGCTGAATTCTCTTATAACAACAGCTACCAGGCGAGTCTGACAATGTCGCCATTCGAAGCATTGTATGGTAGACCGTGCCGATCTCCTGCTTGTTGGGTCGAGCCTGGGAATAGACTTGTGTTGGGTCCTGATATGATTCGAGAAGCAGCCGACAAAGTCGATTTTATTAAGAAGCGATTACTCGCCGCTCAAAGCCGACAAAAGAGCTATGCCGATAGAATAAGAAGAGATATATCCTTTGAAGTTGGCGACTATGTATATTTGAAAGTATCGCCGATGAGAGGAGTTATCCGGTTCGGTAAAACTGGAAAGTTAGCGCCTAAATTTATTGGTCCGTTTCCTATTCTGGAACGGATTGGAACTCTCGCTTATAGAGTCAAACTGCCTGACTGGTTGCCTGGAGTGCATGATGTATTTCATATATCTCAACTTCGAAAGCACGTTCATGATCCAGACTTGATCGTGGAAGAAGCAGCTCAACAGGACATTGAAATTACTCCAGAATTAGCCGTGAGGCGCGAGCCGCTAAAGATTATCGGCAAAGAAACCAAAGAGCTGAGGAACAAGAAGGTTCGCTTAGTCAAAGTGCAATGGAGTGGAGATCCGCGAGATTGTACTTGGGAAACTGAGGAGAGCATTCAGAAAGCTTACCCCAGATGCCGAGTAGATATCTCTGATTGACTCCGGTGCAAGGTACATTTACCCTACTTTGCAATACCATTCGATTCTCTACTCTATTGTTATTTTCTTTTCATAGATGTGCACTTTTAATTATATAGTCTGAATGATTTTTAAAAGAATATAGAAGTTGATCAGAATATTTTTGAAGGTTAAAACAATTGAATTAGTTGTTGTATTGTGGGATTGTAGATTTATCAAACCACTTTCGACTTTGTTCCTTTTCGGGGACGAAAAGTTTTAAGTGGGGGAGATTGTAACGACCCAGAAAATCTGAACCAATTTAAAATTTTTAAATTGGCTAAAATAATGGATTTTAAATATTTAAAATAAATATTTTAAATAATGGCGATGAAAACTGAGTTTGAATCGACAATTTAAAACGAATATAATTAATTATAATTATAAAGAAGGCCTGAAATGGCATGGCAGTTTCAAAAATTGAATTCAAACTTTGTCGGACTGTACCGGGTGCAAAACAATCCGGATTTTAGTGAAACCAAAAATATTTAAATCTGTTAGTGAATATCTTTCTAATGAATCCGACCAATCGAAATTTGATAGCGGGAATCAAAAGATATGTCCAGTTGAAAATTCTGAATAGTCGCTATGGAATTCAGGCCCTTAAAATGGACATTTTGCAGATGACCTCGGATTTCGACGAAACCACTTTTGTTGGATCCACAGTGTCAAGTTATTGCTAGGTTTCAAATTTCATAATTTTTCGAATCAATATGTGAGCGTGGCAAAAGAAAACGCGTTTGACCAGTTTCAATTGATTTTAATCGACTGGAAATTGACCATTTTTCAAATGGTCTCAGAATTCGACGAAACTAGTTTTGTTAGGACCGTATCGTCAATACGAAGCTAGAAAATATTTTTCTGGAATTTTTCTAGTTAGTATGTGACCCCGATAATTTGAAATGTACGTTTAGAATTCAATATAGTGATTTAAATGAAAATTCAAAAGGAAACTGATTGTAACGATCAAATCAGCTTGCGATACATATCCCATTGTGTTCAGAATGGGGGTTAAACGCTATGGACGACAGGCGGTGGGCCTCGTTTCGAGGTCGTGGGTAAAAGTCAACTTTATGCAATTAATTTAATTAATAAAAAAATAAAAAATAAAAATATAAAATAATGTCTCCCTCCCTTTTCTTCTTCCTGCCCCCCCCCCCCCCTCGATTTCATTAAACAGAAACAAAAAAAATCCCTAACTAATCGCACCCTCCCTCCTCCGTCGATCTGACGCAATCGAACCCCCTCCAGTCCATCGGAGGACCAGCGCCGACCACCCCACCAAGGATCGATCATCCCCTAGCCCTCGAACGCTCCCTCGTTCCCATCCTCCTCTGAATCGAGCATCCCCAGTCCATCGGAGGACCAGCGCCGACCTCACCCCACCTCCAGGCAGCGAGCTCCCCCACGCAGCGCCTCCGACCGCCACGTCGACACTGTAGCGAGCCCCTCCACTGCTATAACGAACGTGAGTTTTTTTTTCTAGGTTTTAATTTCTGTTTTGTTATAAGTACGTAGTTAATTAAAAACTGAATTTTAATTAGGTTAAAAACTGAATTTTAATTAGGTTGAAAACTGAATTTTAATTAGGTTGAAAACTGAATTTTAATTAGGTTGAAAACTGATTTTAAAAAGTTATAAAAACTGATTTTAAAAAAGTTTAAAACTGAATTTTAAAAAGGTTTAAAACTAAATTTTAAAGGGGGTTTGAAAAACAGATTTATTTTGAGATTTAAAAAGGAAAAGATTTAAACTTTAAAAAGTAAAAATCAGATTTTTATATATTGAAAGTCAAAGTAAAAATCAGATTTTTATATATTGAAAGTCGAAGTAAAAATCATATCATTATATATTGAATAGCGAAGTCAAAATGCAATTTTTTATATATTAAATAACATCGTAAAAATTCGATTTTTACATATGTAGAGAATACAGGCGAAAGCGACAAAAAGGCGAGATTGGCGAAGATTTCTCTAAGTGAAGTGTCGTGAAGTTGGATAGCTATTGGTGAGATTTCTGATTTAAAAATATTATATATGTGTGAAATGAAAGTGAATTGCTATATATAAATATATATCTATATATATATACGCCCCTCGTCCACAAACCTTGGACGATATTTATTGATTGAAATGGTTGTGAAAATTGATTGATAGTGAATGATTGTTTGGGATTGTTTGTGATTGATATTGGTTGATTGTGGTTGAAAAATACCCATTTGTGGTTGAGAAATATTTAGTTGAAACCACATAGGATTAGTTTGTGGAAATGAAATAAATATATACATGCCGCCGGCGTGCGAACTAGATGCATGATCCCCATTGTCAAAAACCGCGAGGTTTTAAGGTAGAGCGAGGAGCCGTACTAGGGACGGTCCCGGTTTAACTACCCTGCCGTTATGCTGCCGAAATTTTGAATAATATTCGTGTGTTTGAATTATTTTCATATGCTTAAACTATATTTATTCATTGAATAGAAAACATTCATGTGTTGAATTGATATTCATTCGTTGATTAGAAATTCATGTGTTGAATGGTATTCATATTTTGAAATAAATTGTTTGATAATAAAAATCACATTTTTTATCACCAACTTGAACTATATAGAAAAATAGTGTTTTGAAATGAAATGTTTTACAATAAAAATCACATTTTTATTGTATGCATTAATCGTTGAAATGTGAAGTGTTAAAAATAGCCACTTGTTCAAAATAAACATATATGAGTTGAAATATTCATTAATTAGCTAATGAAATGATTTGCACCTATTTATGTAACATTAGAATGAATGGTGTTTTTAAACCAAACAGAAATCAAATATGAAGTTGAATAGAAAATGATAAATGATAAGAACTGTATATATATGTACATGCATATTTATTGAACAGGTTATAGCAAAGGGGCTAGAGAAGAGGAATAAAATTTTGTGCCCGACAAATAGGTACACATTTACTGTTTTGTTTGGGTGATGATTTTATGAGCCTGTTGGCTAGCCGCTTGGCTTTTTCTTTTTCTTTTTGAAATTAGAAGGACCGGGAACGCTATTTGCGATTTTTCGATGCTCCCGGTGCAGGGGAGGTTATGGCGAAATTTTCCAAAATTTTAAGGTGTTAGAAAAATATTTGAAGTGAAAACGATATGGAAATCATTGAATGAACTATATTTATATAAATATATAAATATAAATAAAATTAAAACGAAACGAAGCCGTGCAGTTCGTATTTTGAAACCGTGATTTCAAACAACTAATGCGGGAAATCCAACCATTGGATTTTCCCGAAACCTCAACCGTCGGGTTCGCCTTGGAATAATCTTTCCAATGGCACCAACCTGGTAAAAATCCAACGGTTGGATTGTCTGGAATGTTTAATTCAAATCTAAGGAAAAACAGCGCCAGAAGCGATTATATTTATATATATATAAATATAATTATATATATTTAATCGAATAACGACGCTGCAGTTCGTAATTTGAAATCGAAAATTCAAACGATTGTACCGGGAGATCCGACCATCGGATTTTCTCAAAACTGGAACCGTTGGATTCGTTTTGAAAAGACCTTTCTAATGATGTAAATTTTTTGAAGATCCAACGGTTAGATTTTCAGATATGTGTAAATCAAATCTGAAGAAAAACAGCGCCACGGCCGCCTTATGGCCCGAAGCGTCGTTTTGAATAAAATGGCTATTTTAAAATAAATAAAAATAGCGATAAATAGTTATAAAATATCATAAGCGATATGGAATGGGAATAAACTGAATTTGCTTGATTTATGTGGCTTTTGATGGTTGAATGTGTTTGGTGTGAAAATTACATTGAAGAACATTATTGTTGTTATCGAATAATTTAACCATTGAAATAAATTGAATTGAAATTCTAAATAGACGTGAATTATTTGAGAAGGCCGAGTTAATTCTCATTTCGAATAATTGACCGACGATTGAAATTCGAAGATGAAGACGACGGTCGAAGACCGGAGATCTTCACCTCGTTTGGATGGTAACCGAGGTCCTGATTGGGAGGCATCCCGAAATATGGATAATGAGTGGTGATCGTCCAGACGTACATGGTGATCGATGGGTTTGCGAGGTATTTAGTGCCACCGGTTTCGTTCAGACCCAGAACGGACTTGTAAATGGACTGTGTGTCTGACATTGGGGTTTATTCTGTGTTGATTGATTTCTGTTAAATATACATCTGTTTGGCGGCGGAGAATTTATTCTTTTGCTTAACGCCCTTCTCTGAGACGCACGAGCTCAGGGGTTGTATATCGATGGACATCAGTCGCATGGCATGAATTGCCTGTGTGGCATGCTAAGATGCAGTGATCAGGGCTTCTGTTGAAAAGCAAAGTCTTGTGGTGATGATCAAAGCACTGCCTGTGTGGCGTGGCTTTGTGTATAACGTGAATTCGCGAGCCTCACACCCCGGTATGAACCTAAAACAGGAGAGGACATCATGGAGGGCCTGCGTTTCTTTCTAGCTAGGGTGGTGTCAGTGACCTACCAGCCCTGACATTTATATACTTTTCACCTATGTGGTTGTTGCTGTTGCGAGGCGCCTCGGTTTGATCGGACGATCCGGGTCCGATGGAGTCATTCGTTGGCTCGTTTACGCCCCAAAGGGCGGGGAGACGTAGTGTTCAGGCATAATAATCCACATCGGTGGACCGACCCTGACGATCCAAGGGGCAGTTGTGGCTGTTCCTGAGGGGCGGGCTAGAGCGTCTCGAATTCGGTAAGGACTATCTTTTGCCTTGGTTCATGACGGAAACCCAATTTCCAAATACGACACCGTGCGGTTTTGATTGTATATATATATATGGCGACATGATATATGGTACCCATGCCGTCTATGATTGATAGTTATGATTTGAAATTGTTTTCAAAACATATTGACACTAGCAATAATATCAAATGCCTTTGTTTTATTCGTATCAAGCATATTTTGGCCGTTATAAGGTAAAACTCTATCCTCCGGTTTGCGTTGCATTGTGTGATGGGAACTGAGTCTTATAATGGCTTCATTTTTATAAAAAGCATAGCGATGTTTAAAAGAAAGATTTGTTTTAAAAGCACTGGCAATCCAATGGAGTAAACCCGTTCCACGAAAGTGGCGTGGTCCTGTGATTAGCCAAATTATATATATGTGTTGAGTAGATTTCTCATACCAGTCCCATGACTGACTCGTAGTTTGTTCACTCTCAAACTCGGGTGCCCCTTTTTCTACACGGGCAGCCTTGTATTCAGGTTTAGCTGGTTCTTTCTGGATAGCTGGAGCTGAAGATGGATTCTATCGTTTATTTCTTTTTATGTTGTTCAGCTCCTATTGTACATATTTTGTTTATTTCCGCTGTAGACATTTATGTATAGCTGAACTGTATTTGTACTAAGTAAGATCATGTATACTGTGTAACTCTGATGATTACTTCTATCCAGTATATTCTATTGTTCATTGTCTGGTGTATTTATTTAATTATGTTCTGCTATTATATGTTTCTGTGTTATATTCCAAAGATAACCCTGTTTCCGTGAGAATGGGAATTCGGGTCGTCTCATCGGGGAAGCTATTTGAAATTCCCCGATGCTCCCGGTGCAGGGGAGGTTATGGCGAAATTTTTCGAAAATTTAGGGTGTTAGCCAAATTTTTGAAAATTTGAAATTTCTCAGAAACTAAAAAGTTGGAGAATGGAAGCCCGATCGAACGTAGAGCTGATTAATCAAACCACTTTCGACTTTGTTCCTTTTCGGGGACGAAAAGTTTTAAGTGGGGGAGATTGTAATAACCCGCAAAATCTGGGCCGGTTTAAAAATTTTATTTTGGCAATTTTAACGAATTTTGATTATTTGAAATGAATTATTTTAAATAATATCGACGAGAAAATTATTTTGAATATAATTAGAACGTATATATTATACGCGTCGTCGTTAGAATATAAATATTTATATATAATTATAAATAGAATTGAAAATGGCGCGGTAGTTCGATAATTCGATTTCAAACTTCAATTGAATGTACCGGGTGCAAAACAATCCGGATTTTAGTGAAACCAAAAACATTAGGATCTAATTGATAATATCTTTCCAATGAATCCGAAAAATCAAAATTTCATAGCGGGAATCAAAAGATATGTCCAGTTGAAAATTCTGAATAGTCGCTATGGAATTCAGGCCCTTAAAAATAGACATTTTGCAAATGACCTCGGATTTCGACCAAACCAGTTTTGTTGGGTCCGTGGTGTCAAATTATTGCTAGATTCCAAATTTCATAATTTTTCGAATCAGTATGTGAGCGTGGCAAAGGAAAACGCGTTTGACCAGTTTCAGTTGATTTTAATCGACTGGAAAATGGCCATTTTTCTAACGGTCTCAGAATTCAACGAAACTAGTTTTGTTAGGACCGTATCGTCAATACGAAGCTAGAAAATATTTTTATGGGATTTGTAGAGTTGTTATGTGACCCCAGTAATTTGAAATGTACGTTTTAAATTCAATATAGTGATTTAGTTGATTTTAACGGAAACTGATCGTAACAGTCGAATCGGCTTGCAGTACATATCCCATTGTGTTCGGAATGGGGGTAAAACGCTATGGACGACAGGCGGTGGGTCTCGTTTAGAGGTCGAAAATAAAAGTTGCTTTTTGCGGTGAAATAAAATAATTAAATTAAATAAATAAATATATAAAACCCCTTTACCCTCTCTTCCCCATTCCACATCAGATCTGAATTCGATAAAAAAAAAAAGAGAGCGCCCTCCTGGATCGCCGCCGTCAGGGGCGACGCGCCCTCCTCCAGGCGCAACAAGGCCGCGCCCCTCCCTGAGCTTCCCCCCCTTTTCTTCGCGAGCAACGCGAACCAGACCTGAACCCGCAATCGAAGCCACCCTCCTCCCACAGCTCCCCGCCGCATGGCGACAGCCCCCCCCCAAACCGCATCCTCCTACCGCCGAGCCTGGCCATCGCCCCCTTCGCTGGTATTTTTATTTTATTCTTATTTTCTTATTTTATTTTATTTTATTTTATTTTCGTTTTCATTAAAATACAGAAAAAAAAAAGAGAAAACAATTAGGGTTTGGAAATAGAGAAAAATTAGATTTTTCATGTTGTAAAAATTATATTTTTAGTAGTGTAAAAATACGATTTTTAATGTATGGATGGCATATGAAAAAATGTAATTATTTTTATTTACACTTATAGCTTTGAAATAAAAATATGGTTTTTTTATTTTCAAGAGGATTAAAAATATAATTTTTACATGATAGGAATATTAAAAATGTCATCTTTATATAGGTAGCGAAGTAAAAATATGATTTTTATATATTGAACTTCGAAATAAAAATATGATTTTTATATATTGAGCTTCGAAGTAAAAATATGATTTTTATATATTGAACTTCGAAGTAAAAATATGATTTTTATATATTGAACTTCGAAGTAAAAATATGATTTTTATATATTGAACTTCGAAGTAAAAATATGATTTTTATATATTGAACTTCGAAGTAAAAATATGATTTTTATATATTGAACTTCGAAATAAAAATATAATTTTTTATATATTGAACTTCGAAATAAAAATATGATTTTTATATATTGAACTTCGGAAAAAAAATCCGATTTTTATATATTGAATAACAAAGTAAAAATTCGATTTTTACATATGTAGTGGCTACGGGCAACGAAGATGAAGAAGATGCGATAGCGATGAAGATTTCTATCAATGAAGTGCCGTGGAGTTTGGATAGCTTTCTGTGAGAATTTCTCACCTTTCAATTTCTTTTTCTAGTTATATATATACTAGGATGCAGACGGTGCTTAGTAGCACCCGACACAATCGTCCACAGACCATGGACTTGTTTGTTTGGTTGCATAGATTAGTCAGATTATTTGATTTGAATTTGGTTGTTTTGTGAATTTGATTGATGTGTGAATGGCGTGGGCCTTCACTAGACCGGGGACAAGGCTAGGCCTCGTCCCGTTTCTAGTATCGTGCCGTTATGCCGCCGAAATTTTCTAAAATAAGTTAGATAAATAAAAATATCATTTTATTTAAAGAATGAACTGAATAGAAATTCATATGTTGGAATAAAATGTTTTATCGTTAAAAATATAATTTTTAACGTGAATGTGAATAAATAAATATTCATTTACAAACCAGACGGTTTGTTTATGTACACCTATTTGAAGGACATTGATTGGGTCGATAAATTTTACACATCGCCCAACTGCACAAATAAAATCTGTGTTTGATTGTTTGAAACCCCACACGGGTGTTGGGATGAAATTTGAAGTTCACTCATCCTGATTGATTAAATATGTCGATCGATTGATTGACAGGCTGTTATAAGCGTTAGATATCTATATTTGATGCTTATACAGTGTAGTGCACTTTGGTTGATGGTTGATTATTTTTCAATGCTATTATATACATGTGATGTATGAAAATCCATATAATTAACATTATATGGTGATTGATTGGGCCTCATTCCAATTTGAAAAATAAAGAATAATATAAAATAAAGGTTCATGTGTTGACAGTACTCATCCATTGAGATTGGTCATGTGTTGAACGAAATATTTTAGTAATAAAATTTACATCTTTATCAATATAAAATAAAGGTTCATGTGTTGACAGTACTCATCCATTGAGATTGGTCATGTGTTGAACGAAATATTTTAGTAATAAAATCTACATCTTTATCAATATAAAATAAAGGTTCATGTGTTGACAGTACTCATCCATTGAGATTGGTCATGTGTTGAACGAAATATTTTAGTAATAAAATCTACATCTTTATCAATATAAAATAAAGGTTCATGTGTTGACAGTACTCATCCATTGAGATTGGTCATGTGTTGAACGAAATATTTTGATAATAACAACTATTTTGAAAAAGAAATATTTGAAATAGAATATTTGAAAATGGAAATTTATGAAGCCGTGTTGATTAGATTGACGCCATTTTGACGTGAACGATATTTATATCGATTTTATTCATTTCGAAATGAATTGAATTGAAAACGATTTCGAAATGAATTGAATTGAAAATGATTTCGAAATGAATTGAATTAAAAACGATTTCGAAATGAATTGAAAACGATTTCGAAATGAATTGAATTAAAAACGATTTCGAAATGAATTGAATTAAAAACGATTTCGAAATGAATTGAATTAAAAACGATTTCGAAATGAATTGAATTAAAAACGATTTCGAAATGAATTGAATCAAAAACGATTTCGAAATGAATTGAATCAAAAACGATTTCGAAATGAATTGAATCAAAAACGATTTCGAAGTGAATTGAATTGAAAACGATTTCGAAGTGAATTGAATTGAAAACGATTTCGAAGTGAATTGAATTGAAAACGATTTCGAAGTGAATTGAATTGAAAACGATTTCGAAGTGAATTGAATTGAAAACGATTTCGAAATGAATTGAATTGAAAACGATTTCGAAATGAATTGAATTGAAAACGATTTCGAAATGAATTGAATTGAAAACGATTTCGAAATGAATTGAATTGAAAACGATTTCGAAATGAATTGAATTGAAAACGATTTCGAAATGAATTGAATTGAAAACGATTTCGAAATGAATTGAATTGAAAACGATTTCGAAATGAATTGAATTGAAAACGATTTCGAAATGAATTGAATTGAAAACGATTTCGAAATGAATTGAATTGAAAACGATTTCGAAATGAATTGAATTGAAAACGATTTCGAAATGAATTGAATTGAAAACGATTTCGAAATGAATTGAATTGAAAACGATTTCGAAATGAATTGAATTGAAAACGATTTCGAAATGAATTGAATTGAAAACGATTTCGAAGTGAATTGAATTGAAAACGATTTCGAAGTGAATTGAATTAAAAACGATTTCGAAGTGAATTGGATTGAAAACGATTTCGAAATGAATTGAATTGAAAACGATTTCGAAATGAATTGAATTGAAAACGAATTCAAATTGAATTGAAAGCGAATTGAAATGAATTCAAATTGAATTGAAATTTGAATTGAATAGAAATGAATTTTAAAACGAATTTATAAAGAAGAATTCAATTTTGATTTGAATTGAAAAGGAAGTTGAAATTGCTTTTGAAACGAATTTAAAACTATTCATATAATTCGTTTTAAATAGAAATCGACGAAATATATATTATATATATTATATATATAATATAATGGCCTGAATAGAACGCGCCGCGCCGCGGCAGTTCGTGAATTTCGACCATTTATTTCAAACGGACATTACGGGAGATCCGACCGTCGGATTCTCCTAAAACCAGAACCATTGGGTTCGTATCGAAAAGATCTTTCTAACGAATATTAGAAATTCAAAATCTAACGGTTGGATTTGGAGATACGTCCAAATCAAATTCGAAAAAGGTCGCTGTAATTGCAGTTAGATGGCCATTGTTGGAAATCGACTGTACGGGCCTTGATAAAATTATTAAAAATAGTAATAATTTGTGTAAAATCATAAGAAATGATTTAGAAAGAATTGGGATGAAAAACTCCATATTTGAAAAGATAAAAATAGATTTTTTATCGAAATGAACTAGTTTTGAACTAGAATTACAATTCTATTTATTTTTAAATAAATAAATTGAATTTGAAATGGTTTTGAAAATAACCAGAATTTCCAATGATTGCATTGGAATGGATTTGAATCGAAATTGCCTTCGGAATATTTCGATGTTGGATTTCGTGATGATACAGATATTGTTATGGGAATTTGAAAGATATATACATATATCGTTATTTCCAATGCGATATTTGTTAGTCGTAGAATTTGATATTGAATATAAGCCGATATATTTTCTATTCAGAGCCTTGTATTGAATATCAAATGTGATTTGGGTTTGTCGTGAATGGTGTCTTCACTAACACTGTTCTTGAACCCAGTTGAGAAAAGATTAAATCTTTTTATTTAGATTTAATGAAGTGTACCAATTAAATAATATTTAATTGGAATTGAATGGATATTGATTTTTGGGTTTATCATGGACAGTGTTTTAAATAACACTCGTTCTTTAACCCGATAATTAATGGAATGTGACTTTGGGTTTATCGTGAACCGTGTTTTAAATGACACGGATTCTTTAACCCAGTTAACGATTAAAACTAAGTGGAGTTTTAATGAATCTTTAATTAGATTGAAATAATCGAAATGGAGTATCACCAGTTTTGCTCCAGGCGTTAGTTAAATCTTTAATTAGATTTGAACGTGAAATGGTAATTGAATTTACCGATAACACCGTGGTGTTAGATATGAAGTATCACCAGTTTTACTTCATGGGATGAATAGGTTGGGATTGAGGAATTAAAATAAATGATTACTTCGGTAAGGTTCGCTAATCCTGACTAGTTTGAATTGAGATTCAAAAATAGAATAAAGAATAAATTCAAGGAATTTATCTTGGATAAAATTAATGGGAACCTTTCCCTATAAATGTGAAATTTAGAAACTAACTGTCGGTTAGCCAAGCAGAATGGTTTTCTGGATATTGATCTGATGTTGGTTTCGGCCTTCGGGGTTAATATTTGGGGAATTGTTCTCTGGATTAATTTACGGTTAGTAACTAATGAATTGGAATGAGGCGTATGTTGTGTTTGTGTAACACTTATTTAAAATATACGCGAGTTATTCGGAAGGACCGGGTTTATCCCATTCTGAATAACTGATACGACGATAAGTCGAAGATGAAGACAATGGTCGAAGACCGGAGGTCTTCACGTCGTTTGGGTAATTACTGATGATCTTGATTGGGCTGTACACCCAAGAAGATGGAAACAGTTAGTGATCGTCCAGACGTACTTGGAGATCGATGGATATGCGGGGTACTAGGTGCCTCCGGTTTCGTTCAGACCCAGAACGGACTTGTAAATGGACTGTGTGTGTCTGACATTGGATTTTAGTCCGTGCGATTGATCTCTATTAAATATATATCTGTTTGGCGGCGGAGAATTTATTCTCTTGCTTAACGCCCTTCTCTGAGACGTACGAGCTCAGGGGTTATATATTGATGGATATCAATCGCATGGAGTGAATTGCCTGTGTGGCATGCCTAAGTGGTAAATGATCAAGGCTTCTATTGAAAAGCAAAGTCTTGTGGTTGATGATCGAAGCACAGCCTTTGTGGCGTAGCTTTGTGTAACGTTGATTCGCAAGTATCACACCCGGTATGAATCAAAAATGGGAGACAGACCTCAGGGAGGACATGCGTTTCTTTCTAGTTAGGAGTGGCGTCAGTGCTTGAACTGGCTGACGAGTTTGACTCGTGTGGATGTTACTTATTATTACTTGCTGAAAAGCGAGGCGCCTCGTGATATCGGTTTCGGCCGATGCTTCTGGTCGGCTGACGGGCCAGATTTACGCCCCAAAGGGCGGGGAAACGTAGTGTTCAGGCATAATAATCCACATCGGTGGACCGGCCCTGACGATCTAAAGGGTCGATGCGCTCTGACCCTGTGGCTCGGGCTAGAGAGTCACAAATCGGTAGAGTATCTTGCCCCTAGCCTCGGTTCATACCATAAATGATAACCCAACTTCCAATACGACGTCTTGCGGTTTTGATTGTAAACTTATATATGGCGACATAGTGTTATGGGGCATTCATGCCGCCTATGATTGATACTTATGATTTGAAGTTGTTTTATACACTATGCACTTATTATAGTATCCAATAATCTGTTTTAAACGTATCAAGCATTCTTTGGTTGTTATAAGGGAAAACCCTATCCTCGGCTGCGCTGCATTGTGTGATGGGACCTGGGTCTTATAACAGCTTCATTTTTCTTTATTTAGCATTGCGCTGTTTGTTTTATGCACTGGTATTCTTGGGAGGAAACCCGTTCCGTGTTATACGGCGTGGTCCCTTGATTTACCTAACTTTAAAATAAAGATTAACTGTTTTAGTTCTCACACCAGTCACATGACTGACCTGGAGTTTATTGTTTTAACCTAAACTCTGGGTGCCCTTATTTTGACACGGGCAGCTAGTAGTTTTGGTTTTGCAGATTTATATTCACAGGATCCTGGTTTACAGCTGGAACGATATCCGGAAAGCTTTCTATCCGTATATCTCATTCTAGTTGTGTATTGTATTATTTTTCCGTTGCTATGTATTTAAATGTAATTTAAATCTCTGATATTTCTGTGTAATATTCATTTATACTCTGTATATTCTTGTAATCTGATGCATTGTTGTAATATACAATGAAATGTTCTTCTGTATGAGTTCTGTTATGGCTTGTTCTCGAACTATCCGCGGCTTTCCTTTACGGGGGAGTTACGGGTCTTCACATGACACCAATTGTCCTTGGAGGATACATGTGATAATATTGAGAAAATCCCAGTCTGGTTGGAGCAAAAGTGTCCAAATGAACATAAATGTGTTGACCTAATAGTTAATTCCAATCATAAGCAAGTCAATTTGAAATTTCTTATGAAAAAAGTAGTGTCGTTTATCAAAGTTGATTTGGATATTTATGCCGGCATAGTGCAAGTGTTGGTACACGATCAGTTGTTCATCAACATAAGTTACATGAAAGCGCGACGTGCATTAAGCAATGCAATAGAGAGAATATATGGTGATTAGGTTGAATCATATGCGCAATTACCATGATATTTTAAGGAGATAAAGAGAACAAATCCAAGGACAATAGGTCATGTGACGCATGATGAAGTTAGAGTATTTGATCGTGCATTGTGATCATTTGGGCCTTGCATTTTAGGTTTTCTTCATTTTCGACCACTGTTATGTACTGACGAAACTCACTAGTATAGTAAATACAAAGGTACACTACTTGTTGCTACTACTGTTTATGTAGACGATTGTCTTTTTCCTTTGGCCCATACAGTCATAGAATCCGAGTCATGTGACACTTAAGGATGATTTTTTTTCATGCATGCGCGATTTCATACATTCTGTTAGCGGCCGACTTATTACTTTCGTATCAGATAGAATGAAAGGTAGTTCGAATGCTTTGTAGGAAAAATGGCGAGAGTCACACAAACATTGATATTGTGCAAGGCAAATTAAATCCAAAGAAGCTAATTACTTGCAAATTTGGAAAAAGATCAAAGCAACAAATAAAGGGGCTTATGATTGGATTGAATGAAGTTTGATTTTTTTTTAAGGGTAATTGGGTGTTATGCAAAGATGATGGATGTCATTTTCATGTTATGACCACTAATGCTTCTGAAAGTTTTAATGGTGTGCTAAAATATGCTAGATATTTACCTGTAAAGGCCTTGGTTGCACGAACATTCTGTCACTCAATTGATTATTTTGTTAACCGATGACAATGTGCAGACGAACTAGCAACATGCTTGACTTCGAAATGGGAAGCTAAAATGGCAGAAAGTGCTAGTGAAGCTCTTCGATGTAGGTGTAACACCCCGAATTTTAATAAATAATAACTAAATAAAGAAGAGTAACAAAACATGTATTACTTAAAATAATATTCAGAACTGGGCAAAGAGGATTTCATAATTGTGCCCGTTACGAAATTTTGGGTTGGATAGACTTTTACTTTGCATAAGAAGGACGAAAATGAATAAGATATGATCATTTGAAGTTTGAAATTTAAACCAAAAATTAAATAAACAATCAAGCCGAAATTAACGGATTGGCGACCCAGCCCATAACTGGGTCGACCCTATGGTTCTACTGTCGAAGCTGCTGTAGTGTTCTGGATAGTTTCACTGACATGTTTCAAGAGCTGAGATTGAAAACCTAATAATCCTAAGGCTTAGATTATCTTTAAATTGACTGGTACTCCTCACTTTCCCCCCACACTTCTCCTTGTTTATTTTCTCAACCTCCACTCTACTATGTTCTAAAATAAAATAAAATGGGGAATAGATCGGAGTACTGTCCAACTGTAGATTTGAAGGATACTTCTTCTACCAATGCCTTTTCTGTATTTGCAATATTTTCTGTGTGAGTTTTATGTGATTTTTAGACTAGCTATTTACATAAGAAAGTCTGGACAGTAAAATATTTTAGTTCTACAAGCTTTAAATTTATAGTATTTATAATTTTGTTTTCTACAATTCATTACAATCTATTTTGTTGTCTATGTTTATTCATTTTTCAGTTGTTTATTTATTTGTAAGTAATTCTTCTTCTTTATCCCATTCTCTGCTATGATTTTATTTACAATCTGCAATGCCCTATTTTATTTATTTTGTTTGTCCCTAGGTCTAGGCCTTACGAGTAGCCTAGACCATATTTACCTTTTTTATTTATTTTTGCGCTGAGCCTAGGCCAAGGAGAGCCCATGCCTTTATCGATTAATTTGCATAAAAATTGGGATAATATCGGAAGTATGTTAAAAAAAGGGGTTTTGGGCATGTTGAAAATTAATGAATATTATATTCAAATAATGGACTGTAAATTAGGATAAACCTTAATCGAAGAATATTCAAACTTATGAATTGCAAATAAATTTCACTTAATTTGATATTAAGTAACGCATAATTGTAAAACATGTAAATTAGAACAAATTACATATAATTGGACATTAAGTAACAAAGGGAAGCATTGTATAAAAATATTACATTAATTAGAAATGTTTTTTTCTTGAATTTGTTCAGGAGGGAAATCGACTAGAGTCGTAAAACCCTCCCTAGTGCACTTTGCCTGGTCCGCGAGCACCACATAAGTGGTTGATCTTAGCATATGCACATGGTAAGCTCTTAGCATGCCATTCTGGGTTTATAACCGGTGCCACTATTACCATGACACAAAGTCCTTAACCGCTGGGCTACTGCTGCGGACAATTAGAAATGTTAATTACAACCTAGGAATATAATATATGGTTATATTGGGCTTAAACTTAAACGTGCTAAGTTAAATCTATGAAATTAATAAGCCAAAATAGATTAGGCCTGTATCGGTAGCACGGGGCTGATTGGGGAAGATAAGAGGCCTAATAGTATAATGAAATCCTAGTTATAAATTGGGGGCCAAGTTTAGGGGTGACTTGTGTCAGCTGCATTTTTGGTTGGGAACCCGTAACAGTCAATATCACTTTGTTATCACGGAGTCTCGCATTAGGTAAAGGCTAGGACACTTTTTACAGAACTGGATAGTAAGTAGTTTAAACGAGGTGGGTACGGACGCATTTCGACGGAACGATGAGCGTGCATGTTTCCAATTGGGGAAGATATGACATTGTAATGCATGTGATTAACAAACGCGTCCTTTTAGTTGATGTGTCTAATCGATAACCTTTTCAGTGAACTCTAATTTCAAATATTGCATTTGACAAGCCTACTTCTTCTCTTCGTTTAATCTAACAAACTTGTATATGCACCACTTCTCAGCCTTTATGCTTACATACTCCTGATTTAGTTATTTTCTCATACATCGTCCATAATTTACCGTCGCTTTCAACAATGCCATCTTGGCCTTCTTCTACAAATGTCGATGATTTTAATTATTTACCGATGGAAAGCACAAACCAATGAAGACCGGCTTATCAATTACTAAGAGTAACACTGCGAGAACATCCGTCGGGAGTTCCCAGATCTAAACCAACTAAGGCTACAGGATGATGTACAAACACCATATAGATACCAGGTTCCAGTAATTCTAACAGTGGTAATAGTTCTTTATTCGAGGTGGTAACAGTTCCGTATGAACATAAGGTTATTCAACCTTCTGTGAAATAAGTTAGTGAATCTTCCATAGCGGTTGAACCTTCAACTAACTAAGTAGTAGACTCATATCCATCTTGATGTAATTGTGGGTATGTTGTTAAATTTGTGCTACGAGCATGGCGAGAACATAAATCGCTGTTGATCCCAAAATTGGAATCAACACTAAAGGTACTAAAAGTACTTCATAAAGTGCTTAAAAATAAGAAACGTGGAGCCACAAAATTATAGAAATGCAAGTAAAGTAGGACACAATGTTTTATAGTGGTTCGATAAAGCTTGATTTACATCCACTTTAGAGAAAGATTCCATTATTGCATTTAGAGTTACAAGGCAAGTAAATTCTCTCATTACATTCATCATTAACCTCCCTACCCTCCTCTTTAGATTTATTAGAAATTGTTTGGATAAATCAATGAGATCCTTTAAATGTAGCAAATGGTAGGACAAATCTAGACTTTCTTGTAAGCTTTAGTGAATTTCCATGACTTCATGATGGATACGAAGTTAAGATCTTTAATTACAGATGGTTGGAGATGATTAAATCACTTAGAAAAGGTTGAGAATTAAGTTGGGCAGCCCTTCGGGGTCATGAAAATCCTCCCTCATTAAAGTGGAGTTTATCCCCTACTTATAGGATGAGGAATGGCTGAAATATAGCCTTCAAGTTTTGGGTCGGCCTACTGGGAATTTACGAAATTGCCACTCCCAATTGTTGCCAGCAACTGCCAGTTATTTTCCAGCTTTCTTGTACTTGACCGACCCAGAGTAGTCCCGGCCGATCCAGTTCATACCCGACCGAACCAAATGAAGTGGGATACTACTTGTTCCTATCCTGGACGACCCACCTCATTGCAAAATGTATCGACCGGATGCCATTGGACTAGGCCGACCCGCTGTCCTTAGACTAGACCGACCCGATGTCTAGGACGACCCATACACTTCTTGTTGCTTGCCCTTGAACTTGACCGACCCCATACCGAACTGGACATGGATGACCCAGTGCTCAGTAGACATGACCGACCCGCTTCTTGATGAATCGACCGACCAACCCATTGTTTACCAGACCAACCCGATGCTTTATGAAATCAGACTGTCCTATATTCGATCCATCAAAACGTGTATAACTTTTATGGATAACATTTTACCTCTTGGAATTTATGATTTTCGTTTACAGAAAATTATTGACTCCGAAACACTTTAATCCTATTACAATCTGATGGACTATCCACATTACACCATAAGTCTTGATTTTGGGTCGGCTATAATGCTTATATGGACCGGATTGATTAGTTTCCACTGATCTAATCGGCTTGCTCGTATTGGAATGGAGCGGCTCATTACTCGATCGGCCCATTACACGTGGCCTTATAAAATCTTCCTTCGCCTCTTGCTTTTCTCACTTCTATCACTTCTTGCTCACAAACCTCTTAATGGCGGCGAAATCTTCCTGAAGTAAATTTTCTTATCTAGTGTTTCTGATTCAACTCCTTACTTCGAACCATACTCAAGCCGCTTTTCTCTCCTAATCAACTTGAGCTAATGATTCAATCCCTCAGACTCGTGCTTCTCCAAACTCCCTGAACCCGAACCCGTGCTTCAAATCCATCCAATTGTAGGTACTTTTGCATTTTGTTTGACAATTCTCGATTTTGAATTCAGATTGGAGTGAATTGAGGCTGAGATGATTACTTGAGTTAGTTTTTCGAGTATAGGGTTTTGGATTGATTCGGTTGGGGATTGGAATGTAAATTAGGGCTTTAAAGCCACAAGTTTCTGATATCAAAATGTTGAAAATGGATTTGGATTTGATTGTAACAGATTTGTGTATGTATGGTATGCTCAAATTGCTCGAGAACTTGTTGAATCCCAATTAAGCATTGAAAAGAACACTTCTACCGCTCATCAGCAATAGAACACTATCCTTCGTGAGAGGATTTCTTCTCTAAGCAAGACACTTTCCGTAATTCAGCAAGCCCTAGAGGAAGAAAAACTTAAAGTTGTCGCTGATCTTGAAAAGGCTCACTTGGAGGCCGAGACTTCCTTTTTTAACTTCTACGTCTACAATGTTATAAACAAAGGGAGTTTGTGCCATTTGGATGTCAAATTCGAGATCACTTTGGCTCTTGTTTGGGAGCAAATTTTAGAGATTAACGAAGGTGATCGTAGTGAAGACGATGTCATCGAGGATCTCCTAGACCCAGAGTCTCGTGATGCTTTAATTGTAGGGAAGGCTAAGTTGGCAGCGACAAGAGACTTTCTTGATAGCAAGGCTGGATCTTCGGGAGATCTTGCTCAAGATACAAATGTTGAAGCCTATGCAACTGCTGCTGATGTTGAGGCCTCTGGTTCACAAACTCCAACTGGTCCTTCAGCTTCTCTAAAAGACAAAGACGAAGATGACAATGACAATGATGCCTTTGACGTAGGCAGGTTCAAGATCTAAGAGCATAGAAATATTGAAGTGAGTCTTACGGCAGCAGGTAAAATTGAAGTTGTTCAAATTATACCAAACTTAAACTATTTCTGCTCTTCTTCTGGTACAACCACTTACTATGCTTATTGTTAGCCTACTTTGTGAACTAGGCAACACAAAGTCAAGAAACCAACCGTTGAAGAGTATTTCAAGTTACAAGACTCCGGTTCGGATCGGAAGGAAACACCACAATTCAGATTGATAGCAGCATATCGGTTCGGATCGGATGGAATTCTTTGTTCGGATCGGATGTCTCTTACTAGATAAATTGGCAAAGCATATCTGATCGGATCGGAAGATCAATAAATCTCAAGTGGACCGGAAAGCCATCTGCTTGCCACGACGCTGGAGCGGAGCGGAGTATGATTAGAGAAGGAGAGACGTCCAAGCTACTCCGGTTCGGATCGGGTATTCCGATCCGAGCCCCCAACCTGCACGTCTCCGACCCGCACCCATGATCCAGGAAAATATCCTATGAAATCGCCTGGAGAACCGGACCGGATATGACTAATTCCTACCCCTAACGTTCGTCTCTTTGATGTGTTGTCAGCTTGATAGTCCATCCGAACCCGAAGAGAGTGCGATGGATGACACGTGTTCCGACCCGGATTGAATCTCAGGCAAATTCACACCTATAAATACCCCATCTGGAGACAAAGAGAAGGATCTTTTTCAGCACTTTTGAGAATACAAGTACCTCCATCATCCGAATTCCTTTACTCCCGGAGAATCCAAACCATCTTTCATTTCTTGTTTTAATCATTTGAGTGAACAAAAGTGAGTTGTGAGTGAATCTTACATTGCATTTGTAACTGAATTACTGAAAATAGTGATAACTAAGTGGACGTAGGCATTTCTTCGCCGAACCACTATAAATCTTGTGTGCTCATTTTTATTTCTGTTTTATTTTATCTTGTTTCTAATCAATTTGGGTGTTAGAACCACATTTGGATCTAACATTTTGGTGCTTTCACTGAGAACAACCTCATCTAAATTCTTTATTTTCCGGGATCTCTTTCTACTTTTTGGACCGTTGAGTTCAAAGAAGTGAATCCTTAAGTTTCTCCACTTTTTTACATTCGTTGAAGCAATTGTCAAAGACTAATGGCCAAAGGAAAAGGCAAGGAAGTTCAGTCTGTTCAAGGAAATGGAGCTGGCGAAGATCAGCAACATGCTGTTGTAACAAGGTCTCGGGGGCAGAGTTCAGCAGCAGGAAGAATCAATGCAGGAAATCCGAACCGGCAGCAAGGGGAGAGCTCCGATCCGATCCGGGTAGGAGACTCCGAAGCAGTGCACTCCCCCAGTCTGAACCGACCCGAGTTGCTCGCTGCACACCGATCCGACCAGGCACCCCAGCTCCGATCCGACCCGACTTCCTACCTCCGATCCGACCCGATGCTTGGTGAAGCTGGAACATCTACTCGAGTCCCCGCGAATGCTCCAATTCCAGCTGCCAGGGTTGGAGACCAGGTCAATCCATCTGCTCCTATCACTCAAGGGGATTTCACGCGCTTGCTTGATATGCTTGAGAGCACGAGGGAAGCTATGAGAGTTCATGAGCGCACCAATCTCATGATGCAGGAAAATATGAGGCTCATGAGTCGGGAGATCAATGAGCTCCGCCGGCAGAGAACTCCATCACCGGTTCGTCACACACCCGTAGATCAATCTTCATCTTCTGAGGAAGAGAGGCCCCGTGAACGAAGGCCACTCGAACGACCTCAGAACGTGGAGCAGCTAACCTTTGGATCTTTGGGATCTCGCGAGGATATCGCACGAGCATTAGGAAATGATAGCCCCACTCGGGGGCAAAGACTCCAGTCCCCTCTTCCCGAGATCGACCGGGAACACAGGGAAAGGAATCGAGCAGAGGCAGCTCGAAGAAGAAGGGCATCTCCCAAGCATGAGCCCAGAAGGAGCTCGGACACTAGGGCCAGGGAACCTGAGCAGCCCCTAACTAGTGCCGATGTGCAGGCAATGGTCCGCCGAATTATGTCCGAGAGCCGGAATTATACGAATGAAGACTATGGCATTGAGCGAAGCCATACACCGTTCACTGACGATATCCTAGATTTCCAGTTTCCCCGACGCTTTAACTTGCCGCAGATGGACAAATACAACGGAAGGACTGATCCGGGACAGCATTTGATGCGGTATTCGTGGCTCATGAACGCCGCTGCTGCCCCTGATGAAGTAAAGTGCAAAGCATTCCCAATCTACCTGGAAGATGTGGCATTGTTCTGGTTTACCCGGCTTCCTCCTCGTTCAATTTCTAATTACAAAGAACTAAGCGAGCGTTTCATGAACCAGTTTCGACTACATGCCCGCAAGTCCAAGAGTGTTATTGAATTGTCGAGGATCAAACAGGCACCAGGAGAATCTTTAAGGGCATATCTAGATCGTTTTAACCAAGCTGTAACTGAGGTCAGTGACCCGCATGAGCCCACTATTCTAATGGCATTGAAGGAAGGAGTCGATCCTGAATCTGAGTTTGGAGACTACCTTTCTGGGAAGACACCCCCCACAAGGGCGATATTCTACGAAAAAGCCGACATTTATCTAAGACGAGAAGAGGCCCGGGCAAACCGGAAGAGAAAGTCTGAGATAGCTTCAAAGGAGAATGTGCAGAGTAATATTGCCGTAAAGCAATCTGGGGAAAGTTCTGGCAAGGTCGAAGTAAATGTAGGAAACAAGGGTGGAAACAGCAATACTGGAAACGGGGGAAACAACAACAACCGTAATTCGAACGGCAACAGGAGAAACAGAAATAGGGGAAGCGACCCTAACAAAAGGCCCCGATTCCAGAACTACGAGAACTATACACCATTGAATGACACCCTGGAAAATATTTACCTGGATACGTACAACGTGTTGCAGTACAAAAGACCGCCACCTCGTGATTCGACCGAGAAAGAAATGGCAACAGGGAAATTTTGCTTGTTTCACGGAACACATGGACATTCGACCAATGAATGTCGGCATTTGAGGGATGTAATTGAAAAGCTGCTGCGTGAAGGAAAGTTGGATGAGTACAAGGTTGCCCCGAGGGACAGGGGGCAAGGAGAGCAGGCCCCAAAACAAATCCTACCTGCTCCTAAGCCTACCACGCAGCAGAAAGGTAAAGGGATCGTCATCAACTCCATAGTAGGCGGGCCTCACCCGGTAATCCGAAGTTTTAGGTCGATGGACCAATATGTGAATGCTGCCAAGCATCTAGATGTGAATGAAGGTGACGATTTGGAAGATGTCACTCCTATAAAACAACAAAAAACCATGTTCGATGACGTGGTATTCCGCAGCCGAGACAACACGGGAATACAATCTCCCACCAATGATCCGTTGGTTATTACTACCACTATTGGGCCGGCCTTGGTCCATAAGGTATTAGTAGACAACGGAAGTTCTGTCAATATTTTGTTCAAGAAGTCATTTGATCAGATGAAGCTTGAGCCCGAAGATCTGAAACCTTGTGAAGGGTGGATTAGAGGCTTCAACGGAGCGACGACAGCTCCCATGGGATATATAGAGTTGCCCGTGACCTTAGGGCAAGGAGAACGTAGAAGAGTGCGAATGCTTCAGTTTGTGGTACTGGACGTAGATTCGCCATATAACGCATTTTTAGGGAGACCTGCCCTCGCTGAATTTAGAATTTGTATCGCCCCTTGGTGCTTGTTACTAAAGTTCCCAACCGAAGCCGGAACTGGAGTAATAAGAGGGGATCAGGTTTCTGGACGGGCCTGCTATGTGGTCGAACTGAAGATGTTGATGAAAGGAGTTAATGCGGAGAGTAAGGATGCCTCATCTCCCTCAAAGGGGGACTCGGCATAGCAATTAGAGAGATTGAACCCAAAGGAGTTGCCCAAAGGAACGCCTGAAGACCTGGATCCTAGAAAAGACGAGGAACCAGAGGCTAGGAATGCAACTCCTAATGAAGCGACAATGGAAATTCCTGTTGATAAAGCTGATCCGACGAAAGTTTTGAAGATTGGTTCCCAATTGGATCCACGTCGTGCTGAAGAACTGACGGACTTCTTGAAGGCAAACTTAGATGTGTTCGCCTGGACCCATGCTGACATGTGTGGGATATCGCCTTCCATTATCAGTCACAAACTGAATGTAAATCCGAAGCATCCGCCTGTGAAGCAAAAGAGACGCATGCTGGGCCCAGAGAGGTCGGCTGCGCTCAAAGAGGAAGTAGAGAAATTGAAGCAAAATGGATTTATTCGAGATTCGACTTATCCCGACTGGATATCGAATCCTGTCTTGGTAAAGAAGCCAAACGGAAAGTGGCGAACTTGTATTGACTTTTCAGATTTAAATAAGGCTTGCCCAAAAGATAGTTTCCCACTTCCCAGGATTGACCAGCTTGTAGACTCGACAGCAGGTCATGAACTTCTCTCTTTCATGGATGCATACTCTGAATACAATCAAATTCCTATGCATGTACCAGACCAAGAGCATACAAGTTTCATTACGAATTTGGGATTATATTGTTATGTTGTAATGCCGTTCGGATTAAAAAACGCTGGAGCTACTTATCAGCGGTTGGTAAATAGAATGTTTTATGATCAGATAGGAAAAACTATGGAAGTTTATGTGGATGATATGCTTGTTAAATCAAAGCAGTCCTCCAGTCATACGCAAGACTTAGCGGAAATGTTTGGTATCTTGCGAAAATACCGTATGAAATTGAATCCTTTAAAATGTTCATTTGGAGTGGCGTCGGGAAAGTTCCTTGGCTTCATTGTGAGTTCCCGAGGAATTGAGATCAACCCTAGCCAGATAGCGGCGATTAGAAATATCAAAGAACCAAGGAAAATTAAAGACGTCCAAAGTCTGGCAGGGAAGGTAGCGGCGCTAAGTAGATTCATCTCCAAAGCCACCAATAAATGTGTTCCATTTTTTGATTTGATAAAAAGGGGAAAGAAGAACTTCCAGTGGACTCCCGATTGTGTCGAGGCTTTTCAAAATCTGTTAGAGCTGTTAGAGAAACCGCCAATCTTATCAAAGCCCGTAGATCACGAAGAACTATTTGTTTATCTAGCAGTCTCGGCTCACGCTGTCAACACAGTTCTGGTTCGAGAAGAAGACAAAGTACAAAGGCCAGTATACTATGTGAGTAAGAAATTAGCAGCGGCAGAGCGCAACTACCCAAAGATCGAGAAGCTCGCTTACAGCCTCCTGATCGCATCCCGAAAACTTCGTCACTACTTCCAAGCCCATCCAATAACCATATACACCGATCAGCCGTTAAGACAGGTGTTGCAGAGACCCGAAGCGTCGGGAAGGTTGATTAAATGGAACATAGAACTAAGCCAGTTTGATTTGAATTTTCAACCACGAAAGTCAATCAGGGGGCAAGCTCTAGCAGACTTTATTGCGGAGTTCACCATTCCAGAGGAAGAAATAATCAATGACCGAGTGGTTAAATCCGAGGATAAGCTAGAGATGAATCCATGGAAATTATATACAGATGGAGCTAAAAATGACCGAAGATCCGGAGCTGGATTGTCTTAGTCACTCCGGAGGGACGGTCATTATATTACGCCCTGCGATTAGAATTTTCGGCAACAAACAATGACTCTGAGTATGAAGCCCTGATTGCCGGGCTGAAACTTGCTAAAGACCTCGGAGTAAAAATGATGGACATATTTTGTGACTCTAAGATTGTTGTTTGTCAAGTGCGAGAGGAATTCGCAGCTCGAGGACCTCGACTTGTCGCTTACCTCAAGAAAGTGAAAGAGCTATTAAGTAGCTTAGAGCGGTACAACATAACACATATTCCCAGAGTAGAAAACCAGAAAGCGGATAGACTAGCAAAGTTGGCTAGTTCCGACAATCCAGAAGAGACTGAGGTAATTCCAATTGAAACGTTGGAATCGCCAAGCTTTGAGTCAATGGAAATTGAATTCGTTCATGAAGCGAAACCAGAGAAGGAGTCATGGATGACTCCAATCAAGAGTTTTCTTAAGAATGGGACTCTCCCATCAAAGAAAAGTGAGAAAAGAGCTGTAGTTCGCAAAGCTGCCAGATATGTTATGCAAGACGATACCCTCTATAGACAGGGATTTTCTATGCCCCTGTTACGATGTATCGCACACGACGACATCAAGCGTGTACTGAGAGAAGTGCACGAAGGTGAGTGTGGAGATCATACAGGAGGTCAAACTTTAGCAAAGAAAATATTGCGGTACGGATACTTCTGGCCTACGATTAACAAAGATGCAGCTGATTATTCACGACGCTGCGATAAGTGCCAGAGATTCGCCAAAATCCCCAGGGCACCGTCAACTCAGCTTAAATCGATGGTGAGTCCTTGGCCATTTGCCACATGGGGAATCGATATCATTGGAGTTTTACCGATTGCTAAAGGGGGAGCTAAGTATGCCATAGTGGCTGTGGATTATTTCACAAAGTGGGTGGAAGCTGAACCCTTGACTAAGATCACCACAAGAAAGGTGATAAGTTTTGTGGTCCGAAATATTATATGCCGATTCGGGATTCCAAGGACGATTATTACCGACAACGGGACCCAATTTGATAGCACTGAATTCAGAAACTTTTGCCAGAAATATAAGATAGACAAACGATATACTGCAGTTGCCTATCCACAATCTAATGGGCAAGTAGAGGCAATAAACAAGGTAATAAAATCCATCCTCAAGAAGCGATTAGAGCGTGCAAAGGCAAAATGGGTTGATGAATTGCCCCTAGCTTTGTGGGCATATCGAACAACGTTTAAAACGGCTACCGGTCATACCCCTTTCTCTCTCTCCTTTGGCTCAGAAGCAGTAATTCCAGTTGAACTGGAAGTTCCTTCCCACAGGGTTACGTATTATGACCCGATGACGAATCGGGCACTTTTACTTGAGTCTCTTGATGAAGTCGAAGAGAAGAGGGATGAAGCAGACTTGCGTGCAGCAAGACATCGGCGTCAGATGGCACGCTATTATGACAAAAAAGTTCGCCTCAGAACTTTTGAACCAGGAGATTTGGTGCTAAAGAGAGTTTTTCCATCTCTTCCTCACCTCGGCCCAAAATGGGAAGGACCCTTTGTCATCCAACGGAAACTTGATAAAGGAACATTCAAGTTAACGACCGTAGATGGCGAAGAAGTCCCTCGAGCATGGAATGCCCAACACTTAATGCGATATTTGGATTAGAAATGCTATACTTTTTGCTGTTCTTCCTGTAAACTCTATAATAAGGCACGACTTGCCTTGGGAAAATATGACGATATGAATAAAGGGCTATAAAGTGGATGTAGGCTACGACTTAGCTGAACCACTATAAAAATATTGTGTGTTATTTACTTTTATGCATTTACATTCATCAGTTGTTCTGTTGTAATTATAAAATACAGGATAACTTAGAACCTAAAAAGGTTGAAACAGTTAGGACATAAAAAGAAGCATAGTGATTATTTGTGCAATAAGACATAAAAGAATGAGAAAACGACATTCTGGACTCTAACTCTCCAGAGAAAGAGAGAGAGTATAAAAGCGTCTCAGACTGAGCGCTGAAAAAGAAATTCTACTCTGAACTCTAGCTCTCCAGAGAAAGAGAGAGAGTATAAAAGCGTCTCCGACTGAGCGCTGAGAAAGAGGTTCAACTCCGAACTCTAACTTTCCAGAGAGAAAGAGAGTATAAAGGCGTCTCCGATCGAGCGCCAAGAAAGAAATCTTTTCCCGTTGAACGACCGGGGAATAAACAAATAACTGAACTCGAACTCTAACTCTCAAGAGAATGAGAGAGAGTATAAAAGAAATGCCAGGAAAAACAACAGGTGTTGATGATACAGGAAATGCTATCCCGTTAGAGAATCGGGAGCATTCAGATTGCATGGTTAAGCACTGAATAACTTATGGAGATTGACTGGGGACACATACACATACACATATCTCCCCTCTCCACAACTTTGTCTCATAACTATAGATATGCATTTTAACATAAGTGCATAACTGCTAACAAATAAACATTGCAGAAAGTGAATTATTTTTATTTACAAATGAATGAATTTGTACAGGGAAATAACTGAAAAAGAAAGTGCGGAAGCTGCTGGTGTAGCAGCACTTATTGGTTTACAAAGATGCTGAAAAGATACAGGAGAACCCGCTATTTGGGTTTGGGATGAGCCTTCGATTTCTTGGCAGCTTTTTCCGCATCTTTTGCTTCCCTCTCGGCTTCGGTCAAGATTCGCTTTGATTTCTTTTTCCCTGAAGGTATAGTACTGGAGCCGGCAGACTTCTTCCCGGAGGGCTGGGCACTGGAATCAAGAGAAGATTTTTTAGCAAGTTCTTCGGTAATAGATCTAGTTGAGAGCTTAACAACTAACCTTGAACCTGCATCCACAACTGCGAGGGGTTTGAGGACCTCAGGATCTAATTCTTCAGTCTTTAATTGCAAGCGCTTGTCTTGATCGGCCTTCATGGCCGCCAAGGTAATGTCATCGGCGCTTTTTGACTCCCCGGTTATTGTAACCTCCGGTTCCTCATCATGCCCCTCGTCTCCTCCGTCGTCTTTTAAAGCTGCAATCATTTCTTCATCATGGGGAGTAGTGACCTTAGTTGGCTCACTTCTTTCCCCCAGGTCTGTTGAAGCAGCCTTGTCTTCCCCTTCTTTGACCCTATCAGCGGGTTGTGTCCCAGCGGTAGCTCCTTGAGCTACATCTGTCTTCGTGGATGATTCAACGCCTACAAAATGAGAAACATTGGTTATCGACTCAGGCGAGAGCAAAGGATTTCTCATCGAACGTTCGGTTATGTAGCCAAAGGTAGTAGTAGCCTTGACAAATTGAGGAGAAAAGATAGGGATACCTTCTGAAGACTTTTCAGCGGGGGTGACTACTACCTCTGGAGTTATTTCAGGAATGGGAGATAGAAAAGTTGTTCGGGGAATTCCCGGGTTTTCGGGATCATACCCTTCTACTTCGGGAGTTACAGGAGCAGAAGAAGAGGAACCAGCTTCAGGAATGGTTTTCTGTTTAGACTTCCGCCTCTCTTCTTCCATGGCCTCAGCAATTAGACGGCGCCCTTCAGCTAGGCGCTCCGGTTCGTCGTCTCTTAAATATTTCTCCATCAGCTTATCTTCATCGAGGGAATCGACCTTAAGCTCTTCTTTTTCCCACTCGACGATTTGATTCCACACATGAACCAAAGTGGATGGATAGTCCTCGATCCAGGAAATGTTTCGACGACGAATAATGTGCGCGAAGAATTCGATCATTAGCTCGCCGAAGCCTTGAATATCGGCCTCCGCCTCTGATAGTTGTTTGCGGGTTTCCTCCGCAGATTTAATAGCGCATTCCACATTGCCCTCAGCCAGAGCAGCCCTGTTTTCCGCCTCTAACAATTTTGAAGCCAAGTCAGCGTTTTTCTTTTCTAACTCAGCACTCCTTTTCGCTAACTCAGCGTTTTTCTGCTCAAGCTCAGTATAAGCAAGACGTGTCTTAGCAGCCTCTGTTTTGGCTTCGTCAGCTTGCTTCTTCAATTCAGAACGCTCCTGAGTGTGGGATTCTAGTAAATCATGATAGCGCTTTTGCATGTCCTCAAACTGTTGTTTGAAGTTAGAAGCGCTCTTCTGAGCGATAGCTAGTTGAGCTTGAGTATCTTCTAAATTTTTTCCTAAGGTTTTTAGGGCCTTAGCATCTTCCTCCGCAGTTTTGTGCATTGAGTCAGCATTTGTCATTAGCGTGCGAATGATTCTAGAAAGAGTGCGGGAATACTTGAACATTTCGGTATATTGTTTTTCCACCAAATCAATCTTTGCTCTGGCCTCCTCTGCCCAATTAGAAGAAATAGGTTCAAGGGAAGGTAGAAAGGTCAGAGTCTCGAAGTAGTGCTCGGGAAATTGCTCCTTTAAATACGCCAGCCTTACTGCGGTTCCCGCATCTGGTGGAGGAGGGGCGAGGATTGTTAGTTCAGTGTCCCTTCCTGAAGAAGATTCTGTAGAACCCTTGTCTGTCCGAGGTCGCTTAGTAGCAGGGACTTTTTGCTTACTTCTAGACCCAGTTTCCTTTGGAGGTGTTTTCTCTCTACTTCGCTTTTCATGGGAGGAAGTGGAATCCCTAGATTGTGGTCTATCCTCCTCCCTACGACCTTGATAGCTTTTGTATTTTTCTTGTTCCGGTCGAACTGGTGAGCGGGAGCGGGAGGATCGAGATCGATAAGGATCATAGGGTCTTCTTTCCTCCCTACCGCGGTCATCCCGGCGGTTATACTCGGCATCCTGGGGAGGATTGGACATGCTGCGGCGAAGCTTTCTTATATCATAAGAGGATCGAGACATTGTACCTGCACAATAAGTTAAACGAAGTTTAGAATCGACGAATCCATGGAGAAAGAAGTGCAATGAATGCTAGTGCTACGGTGTAAAGTGCATCCTAAGTGGTGTGTGTGTCCCCCCAACCAACCCGAGTCTGAAGCTAGACTGGTGCGGGCAGGCTCTTTGGCCTTAGCAGGAGTAGTTTCTTCAGAAGAAGTAAAGACTAAAGGGTCCTTTCTGAAATCTTCTGAAGTATATATAGTCTCGGGTAAGGGGAGATCCCCCAAACCCTGAAATATGTGCTCGTCGGTGCAAGGAACATCCCCTTCGGAAGCGTGAAGTGGTGACCCTTGGGGAGATTTTGATTTGTCTAGCGAGGTAGTTTCCTCGGGGGCAATATACCCTTCACGATGTCTTTTGGCCAGATTAGCCAGTTCATCATCTTGAGTGGAAGAGGGAGAGGGTGAAGTTTGAAGAGGAGCTGCAGGAATTCCCGAGCCTTCTCCCATTTCTGGAACTGTTTCCACTGGAGGAATATATGCATAAGGGACCGTCCCATGACCGATGCTACGGAAAACGGATAGCAGCCCGTGAAAATGAAGGTACTCATCTTTAAGAACCTCGTCAATAGTAAGGAATTTTTTGTCGCCATTGAGGAGACGGTGCATTCGATCAAAGAACGCTTGGTCTGATACCTGTTTGGGATTGTCGACTGCAAATAAAAAGGAAAACAGGTCAGGGTGATGATTCAAGTGTATAGAGTCCAGGATCAGAAGATCAGTGCTTTACTTGATTTTGTCCATCTCCTGGCGCATCCAGACTGTTGCTTTATATAGAACCACTCTAGTCTGGAATCTCCAGCTTTACTGCTAAACGGCGTAGAGATTATCTTCCTCTTGGGGACTGATTCAAAGTAACAGAAAGAAGGGGTTTCTCTAGTCCGATGTTTGAAATTGTAGAAGAAATGAACATCGTCGAACGTGAGCTCCACGCCTAGAATTTCACGATATGCTATGAATAAAGTATGCAGATAGGCATATGAGTTGGGATGCAGCTGCATGGGGGCAATCCGCATTTGTCTTAAGAAGTCGACGATGAAAGGCGAGAATGGAGGAATGGCGCCAACCATGCACATCAGTCGAGTAACCGTCATATATCCTTCTGGAGGGTTATGGGGACGGTCAGAACGTGAGGGCACTAAGGTGTCTCTCTTCATTATTCCATACTTCAAGCAAATCCGAACAAGTCGGTCATTGTCAATTGTCGATTCTACAGAATCTGGAGGTGACTCCAATATGATGGCTGAGTCAAATTCATCGGGTGCCCGATTGTCACCGATCCCTCCTTCCTCCTCAAAGCCTAGGGAAACTTCGCTCTCTGAAGACATTTCGTCTCTTCCCCGATGACCAACTCCGTAATCCGGACCCTCGCTGTCCCATTCTGGGTCAGATGAAGAAGATATATCCTCGAGAGTGGTTTTGTTGGAAGTTTCTGGAGCTTCTTTCCTCTCAGCTAAACGAGAAGAGCGTCTGGGCCTCATTGTCATGGAGCTATTGAAGAAGCAATAGCACGGATTAGAGTGAATTATCCTGTGTCCCCCTTTTTGTGTATGTGTGTGAACTAAAGTGTGTGCAGCAAATGTGGGAAATACAAAATAAAAGTACAGCAACGTAAGACGAAGCTTTAAAGAGAAAGCGATAGTCAGAGTTGTTCTTAATTCTCGTTTATGTTCACAAGGCACTATCCTAACTGTCCGCGAAGCATATTCGTCTAGAGTAAGTGTTAATTGAATTAGTTGGATAGTCTTTATGTGCCAAATTTGATGCGTTCGGTTCGGTTCGGATATGCATGTGATGTTTGGCTCAATACAGAAGACATTCGGTTCGGGTGCTTCAGTAAGGCAAGGTTAGTTCAAGACAATAGGAACAGTGGGCTCGGAAGCAGAACTGATCTGATCGGATCGGGTAGCCCGATCCGAACCGAACCAGCACCACTTAACCGGTCCGTTTACTTCAACCTCTTCTCCCATCCACTTTTCCGACCCGAACCGACTTTTTCTTTCCTTTCCATTTTTCTAAGACGTGCAATCCGAGCCGATCCCCTTTCCTTCTCCTTCCTTTTTTGGTCCTCCGTCTTCTACCCGAACCGACTCCAGATGGTCACCACGCTCTTCATCTTCTTCCTCTTTCCCCCCTTTCTCACAAACGAGTCTATTTTATCACCAAGGCCACCGTTGAGGATAAAATATTTTTCCCTCTCCAGCCTCGCAACGCCTCGAAGCGATGGCGCATCTACCAGCAGCGGCGGGGGGTTCAAGCGAAGTTTATGGCCAAGCCATCCCAATCCAACACGAATCGAAATCGAAAACGGTTACAACGAAGTTATTCGAGATTAAAAAGCTACCTATGTGCTTGATTTGAGAAATCTACAAGGAATGATTTCGGAGTTTTAGAGTTTTTAAAGTTTTCAATGCTTAGGTCCGAGCGGCAATAGAAACGAAGAAGGAAGAAATGAAGACGGTGATGGGTTTATATAAAGAATGGAGTTGACTCCTCGTCTCCCTATTTTGTCTCGCCCGATCGGACCGGAGTGGAAGCCCAGTAGCACAACTCTCTCTGAAGGCCCAATGTTTAAGAAATAAATCCACGAATACGCTTCGGATCGGAATCCGAACCGAGTGGAAACTTCACACGTTGATTTAGCATCCGACTCGAATTGAAGAGAAGGAGAGTAAAGTAGGAGCATACCTGCAAGAAGCATTACATGGCGAGATAAGTTCCCAAATCTGCTCAGAAATGAAGAAAATGTGTTCGGGTCGGACGCCGAACCGAACAGAAGTCCGTGCATTACTCTTGACAATTCTGGTTAAACGACATCAAAGCACGCTTTGTACAACGAAAGCATCCTTTGAGGGGGCAAAATGTTAGCCTACTTTGTGAACTAGGCAACACAAAGTCAAGAAACCAACCGTTGAAGAGTATTTCAAGTTATAAGACTCCGGTTCCGATCGGAAGGAAACACCACAATTCAGATTGATAGCAGCATATCGGTTCGGATCGGATGGAATTCTCTGTTCGGATCGGATGTCTCTTACTGGATAAATTGGCAAAGCATATCTGATCGGATCGGAAGATCAATAAATCTCAAGTGGACCGGAAAGCCATCTGCTTGCCACGACGCTGGAGCGGAGCGGAGTATGATTAGAGAAGGAGAGACGTCCAAGCTACTCCGGTTCGGATCGGGTATTCCGATCCGAGCCCCCAACCTGCACGTCTCCGACCCGCACCCATGATCCAGGAAAATCTCCTATGAAATCGCCTGGAGAACCGGACCGGATATGACTAATTCCTACCCCTAACGTTCGTCTCTTTGATGTGTTGTCAGCTTGATAGTCCATCCGAACCCGAAGAGAGTGCGATGGATGACACGTGTTCCGACCCGGATTGAATCTCAGGCAAATTCACACCTATAAATACCCCATCTGGAGACAAAGAGAAGGATCTTTTTCAGCACTTTTGAGAATACAAGTACCTCCATCATCCGAATTCCTTTACTCCCGGAGAATCCAAACCATCTTTCATTTCTTGTTTTAATCATTTGAGTGAACAAAAGTGAGTTGTGAGTGAATCTTACATTGCATTTGTAACTGAATTACTGAAAATAGTGATAACTAAGTGGACGTAGGCATTTCTTCGCCGAACCACTATAAATCTTGTGTGCTCATTTTTATTTCTGTTTTATTTTATCTTGTTTCTAATCAATTTGGGTGTTAGAACCACATTTGGATCTAACACTTATTATTCATATGTCTTAGGTCTGATTTCACAAAAGCTTCCTTCTAGTGGATTTACCACTATGATTACCGAAGCCATAATTACCGACTTGGCCCTGATATCGACACCTTCTGCCCCAACCTATTCTCCCCGTCCGGGCGATGAACCCTTGCTTGACGCTAAGACCCTAGGGTCACAGGATACTAAGATTGGTATAATTGCTGACCTGAATAACGACGACGATTATCTTCCAAGTGAGGAAGATTCTGAGCAAAGCGGAGAAACTCCGTTACAAGACATTGAGATTCAAGAAAGGCGGAGAACATCATCAGGCCGCAAAGGCAAGAAGGTGGCTACCAAGAAGAAGAAGAAAGGTGTCATCGCTATATCCTCTCAAGAGGTCCCAGTGGACCAATGACGAAAGGTGAAGGCCAATCAGCTAATCCATCTCCTTTTCCCATGGCCGACATGCAGGGTTTGAGGTCCAGGATCGGAAGAATGGAAAGAAAAAATAACGCTTACGACCAGTTTTCCTTATTTCTTGTCATTTCCTTTTTATGTACTGTGTTCAGTCCGGTTGTGTATGCAGGTGCCGACCCTCGCTCACCACTCTTGTGCTTGTTACCTTGCATAATTTTATGTCTGATGCTTTATACTTGACTTGTAATTTTGTGATATAATTCTGTGTTGTTGAAATGAAACACTGTCCTACTTGGGCTTTGTCGTACTTTGTTGCTTTGTAATCTACACTTGTTTTCTTTTCATGCTTACAACACAAAATCTTACACTGCAAGTCATTTGTTACTGCAATACTTTGAATTAAAATGATTTCGGTGAGTTGGTTTTTCAATTGTAGCCATGAATCATTATTGGTTGGGCCTAACTTGACCAATTTTGCTAGACCTCTTTGATTTTGACTAGGGCAATTTTTGATATTTTTATGAATAACTACCTTTATGCTGATCGCAGTATCAAGGTTACCAATTTTGCCTTTGTCATTTCAAAGTTTTGCTTTGCTGGTCAAATTGGTCCTTGAAGATGCTGAACCTTTAATTTCAAAATTGTGATGAGTTTGTGGTATGTCTTAAGAAGTGAGCATCGTTGAATCTCTTTAATGTAGTGGTAATGCCCCCACACCAAAATTTGTCACACACTTTGAAGGTTGAGTGTGACATTAAGTGACCGACATTATTTGGAATCTTTTGATCATGTGTTTATGCCATTGCTAAATTTCCTGACATGATTATGATCAAAGGTTTCAAATTTAATCGCTCCTACTCATGCCTTTTTGTGGATATGAACTTCTGTTTTTGTGCCCCTGCTCGAGAGGTTTTATATTTTATATATTCAATCATATTTCTCGCTAGCTTGGTAACCCGGGCCCTTTGGAGATTAGATTTGAACACATGCCCCCGGATAAGTCTTATTTTCTGTTCCTCTGAAGAGGTATTTATAAGCCTGTTATTTGTCGTGATTGATTGACTCAATCACCTATAGTATCTGTAGGGTGCCTTCGAGAAGGTCTTTGGGTCCGTCACTAACCGAATTTGGAAGACCCGGCATACGATCGGATGCCCCAGTAAGGGTTTTAAAGTACGTCGGTAACTAGATTAGGAAGACCCGGAATCAATTGCTGAATTTGGAAGATTCAACATCTGATCAGACGCCCCCGAAGGGGTCTTTCATAACCAGTGTTTATATCGCTATCTAGCCATGTATGAATGGCATTGACGATGAACCGGGTGCCCCTCTGGGAGGTCTTTGGTTTTGAAGCCCAGTGTTTGTCACAATCCAGCAATGTATCGGTGGCATCGGCAATCGATTGGGTGCCCTTCGGGGAGGTCTTTGGTTTTAAAAGACCCGGGTTAGTCACACCCGAACCATATATCAATGGTACTGGCGACCAACTGGGTGCCCCTCGAGGAGGTCTTTTGTTTTATAATTGCATCGTTTCATGGGGCGGACGCCAGTTCAT
This sequence comes from Allium sativum, assembly GCA_030737875.1. NCBI lineage: Eukaryota > Viridiplantae > Streptophyta > Magnoliopsida > Asparagales > Amaryllidaceae > Allium > Allium sativum. The sequence continues at coordinate 899,222,633 of CM060912.1, forward strand.
TTATCGGGATTTACCATAATTTGTCAGAACATAGGCCTGAAACCTTGCAATTAAGAAGGTGCCCCTTTGGTGAAACCTGCATCTTCATTTGTAGCTCGAACGGTGCTTCATTTGATCGCTTAATCCCTGGTATCCCTTCTTTACGATGTTGTGCTTCACACCTTTCGTATTTGTTGCGAATGATGTTTTAAGCATTAAGGAATGTGTATTTGAGCTATCCCAATCGAGATGTGCTGCAGCGGTCACCAGGTTATATTGGGTCATAGATGCGTCAGTGTTCTTTTAAGGGACATTAATATGTACAAAGTTTGTAATAACGTTGCATAGTATTTACAATGCATGATATTTACAACTTATCAGAACATATGAAAGGAACATTAAGTGAAGTAGTGACGGAGGTGTATAGCATTCATGCTCTCAGAAGTTGGATTCCATCCATTGTTTTCAGCTCGAATGTACCATTTCAAAATTTTGGCTAATCATATATGGCCCCTCCCAGTTGGGTCCGAGTACCCCAGTTCCTGTCATGATTCTTTTCAGAACAAGGTCCCTACCTTGGAAGGTTCTACGTTTTACTTTAGCACTTCTCTAATGTGTCATGATTCTGAGTTCCGCTTCTCTTCTTTTTTCTTCAAGCAAATCGAGTGCTTCGAGCTGCAGTCTCTCATTCTTTTCTCAGTTGAGGTGGATTCTTCTATGAGTTGGAACCTCCAGTTCTACTGGGATCATAGCCTCGGATCCAAACGCAAGTGAGAATGGAGTGTGCCATGTCACAGTTTTGTAGGTGGTACGATATGCCCATAGTGCAAGCGAAAGCTCAACTACCCAACCACCTTGGGCTTTTTCAAGACATTTCTTGATGGTTGATTTCAGAATTTTGTTGATTGCTTCTACTAGCCTGTTGGCCTGCAGATGAGCAACGGCTGAAAATTTTTCCTTAATCATGTTCTTGGCGTAGAAGTCTAAGAATTTAGTACTCTCAAATTAAGTTCCATTATCGGTGATTATTTTCTATGGCACCCCAAACCTGCAGATGATGTTCTTTAGGACTAAATTGATCACCTTCTTTGAAGTAATAGTAGTTAGTGGTTCGGCTTCATCCCATTTAGTGAAATAGTCAGCTGCCACTATCGCATACTTCATATTTGATTTAGATTTGGGCAATGCTCCGATCAAGTCTATTCCCCAGACGGCAAATGGCTAGGGGCTAACCATTTGAGTCAATTCGGTGGGAGGCGCTCTGGGATTTTTGTGAATCTTTGGCATCTGTCACACTTCTTAACATAAGTCATTGCATCCAGGTCCACATCGGGCCAAAAGTAGCTGTATCGCAGAATTTTCTTGGCCAACGTTTGACCGCCTATGTGACCTCCGCAATCTCCTTTATGTAATTTTTCCAAAATCGCTTTTGATTCCTCCTTGGTCACACGTCGCAGCAATGGCATGGAGAATCCTCGTCTGTACAACCTTCTATCCTGGATAAGGTACAAAGGAGCTTTACATTATATCTTCCTCTATTTCTTCGGCTCATCTAGGAGTGTTCCGTTGAGGATGTAGTCCCCGATTGGAGTCATCCAGGACATGGGTTCTTCAAATGTCTCCATGACCCAGCCAACATCTGCTTTTACAATAGCGAGAGTTGAAAGGACTTCTACGGGAATTAAGCCTAGTAGTTGTGCACCTGAAGAACTGGCATATTTGGCGAGAGAATCTTCCTTTGAATTTTCTTCCCTTGGAATGTGTGATATTGTGTAGCGGTCGAGGTCATTGAGAAGTTCCATGGCTTTGACAAGATAAGAAGGAAGATTTCCAAGTTTAGTCTGGAATTATTTCAGAACTTGACACATCACTAGTTGAGAGTCACTGAAAATTTGCAAAGTTTTTAGATTCAATTCTTTTGCCAACTTTAGACCTGTGATTAATGCTTCATACTCGGCCTTATTATTGGTTGATGCAAATTCCAATCTTAATGCATAGCATAAGGAATGGCCTTCACGAGTTTCTAAAACAATTCCTGCCCCTGAGCAGTAGTCATTTCTGGATCCATCAAAGTATAGTTTCCAACTAGGCACTGTCTCTGTTGGTTCTTCCATTTTGTCTCCCCTATCCATGAATTCGGCAATGAAATCCGCTAATGCTTGCCCATTAATTGCTCTTCGAGGGTGATAAGTGATGTCATACTGGCTAAGCTCAATATTCCACTTCAATAACCTTCCCAAAGTTTCTGGGCGGAAAAGAACTTGTCTTAGCGGTTAATCAGTGAGAACTTTTACAGGATGGGATTGGAAATATGGTCTTAGCTTCTTTGAGGCAATGAGTAGATAGTATGCAGGTTTTTCCAACTTTGGGTAGTTTAACTCTGCCTCGGCGAGCCACTTGCTAATGTAATAAACTGGCCTTTGGACCTTAGCATCCTCTCGGATAAGTGCAGCGCTTAAGGCATGTGATGAGACAACTAAATATAGGAATAGCTCCTTTCCATCTCTGGGTTGGTAACTCCATATGTTTAATCAACTCTTAGAATGCCATTTGACATTCAAGAGTCGACTGAAACTGTTTCTTTCCCTTCTTCAAAGCATCGAAAAGCGGGGTGCACCGATCCGTTGCTTTTGAGATGAATTGGTTAAGGGCAGCAACTTTCCTATTCAAGCTTTGAATCTCTTTCTTTGTCCTTGGAGCTTGCATCTCCCGTAAGGCCGTGACTTTGGAAGGATTCGCCTCAATGCCCCTGGCGTTGACCATGAACCCAAGAAATTTCCCCGACGAAACTCCAAATGAGCATTTAAGAGGATTTAGCTTCATGCAATACTTTCTAAGGATATGAAACATTTCAGCTAGATTCTCCAGGTGATCATTGGCTTTCTTTGACTTTACCAGCATATCATCTACATAAACCTCCATAGTGTTCCCAATTTGGGATTTGAACATGGAATTCATAAGGCGCTGGTAGGTTGCTCCTGCATTCTTTAGTCCAAATGGCATAACTTTGTAGCAATATAGACCTCTATCGGTTATGAAACTTGTGTTCTCCTCATCTGGCTTATGCATCATGATTTGGTTATACCCGGAATATGCATCCATAAAAGATAACAGTTTGTGCCCCGTAGTTGCATCAATAAGTTGATCAATTCGAGGTAGTGGAAAACTATCTTTGGGACATGCCTTGTTAAGATCTGAATAATCTATGCATACTCTCCATTTGCCGTTGGACTTCTTAACAAGGGCCAGATTTGAAACCCAATCGGGATATGTAGATTCTCATATAAAGTTATTTTTGAATAATCGGTCTACTTCTTTTAATGCCACAGATCTTTCAAGTCTTTGGATTCGTCTTTTTTGTTTTACAGGAGTCAAACTGGGAATAGTATTCAACTTATGAAAAATTAAATCAGGTGATATTTCACACATGTTGAAACGCATCCAAGCAAAAACATCTAAATTTGCTTTTAAAAACAATATCAAATCATTCTACAACTTTAGGCACAACTGGGAACCTATCTTTAAGACTTGGTCAAGATCTTTATTGTGTACTGAAATAGAGATGGTGTCCTCGGCTGGTGCCGCTCTGTCTACCCTCATACTGGTTTTTCTTAGATCGATTCCTTCTATGCTCCGCTATGTTTTCCAGTATGAGGGCCCCTCCCTAATTGCTATAAGGGGAGGTCATGAATGCAGAGCGGAGGCTCCACATCCTTCTTCCTTAGCTCAGCAAGTTCAACCAGATAGCCCTTCCTAGCCGCCTATTTGTCGCCTTTAACTACCCCAATCCCATTTTCAGTAGGAATAAGGCACCACGGGGCCATTGTTATTCTAAACGTTGTGAGAGTTGGCCTACCAAGGAAAGCATTATAAGCAACAAGCTCATCGATTATGACAAAATCTTGTTTTAATGCAGCCTTCTGTTCTCATTCACCAAGTTCTACAAGCAGATTGATGATACCAATTGGTTGAACGGCTTGACCCATGAATCCGTGGATTTTATTCTTGCAAGCTTTCACATCATTCATGGAGAGTTTCATCCAATGTAATGCATTGATGAAAAGGACATTGACGGATGCCCTACTATCAACTAAAACTCTTCTAACAGTGGTTGGACCCAACCCAATGGTTATCATCCTTGGATCCACGGTTGGATCTATCATTCCATCTAAATCCTTATCTTTGAACACAATATCATCCCATAGGATCCTTTGCATCTTTGCTGACAAGGCTTCATTCATAATCATGAGCTCTCCTTCTTTTGGCAGGTTCTTCATTTCATTAGTGTATTTCACAATGTCCCTCCAGCTTCCTCCGGTTGGGTATTGCCCACCTGAAATAGTATTGATGGTCAACCTTGGAATTACAGTGATCGCAGCATTCTCATTTTTCTTAGGTTGTCCCGTAGATGTTCCCTGGCCTTGAGCATTCTAGGCATTTTGCAGGTTCTTTGCATACTGCTGAAGTCTGTTTTCCCTTATCAGTTCTTCAATTATGCTCTTCAGGTGTCTGCATTCATTTGTATTCTGACCTGGCTAGTTATGAAACCGGTAGAACCTCCCAGATTTGATCGCAGCATCACTAACCTTCACTTGCTTCAGCACTGGGTAATCTTCAGTGTCTTTGGTGGCTATGAAGATGTTCTCCACAGTGTCGTTCAAAGGAGTCAATTCTGAATTCTTAAAGAAGCAAAGCTTTTTGTTAGGTCGGTTGTCTCTTCCATCATTCCCTCTTTTCTAACTACCAGTATTCTTCTGGCCACCTTTTGCATTATTATTTTTCTTCTCAAGATGTATACTGCTTCCAGGAACATCTATAGTATAGGCCGAATCCTCATCCACACCTATATACTCCTCAGCTTTGTCGAACAGTTCCTCAAGAGTCCTCGGTTTTTTTTCTTAATCCAACGTCCAAGCTTGGTCTTCTTTCTTATGGCTCCCTTCAAAGCCATTAAAACTAAACGAGGCTCATAGTTTCCAACCTCGACTGCGGTGGTGTTGAAGCGGGTGAGAAAAGCCCTTATGGATTCCCCTGACCTTTGTTCAATCTCATTCAACTCCATGACATCCCGTACTTTCATCGCTTGGAACCTAAATTGTTCTTAGAATAGTTTGGCCAAGGTAGCAAAGTCATCTAAAGATCTGGGTGGCAGCTTTGTGAACCAAAGTGATGCTACTCCCTAGAGATAAGTTGGAAAGTACAAGCACTTCAACTCGTCTGTGGCATATGCTTCGTCCATATATTGATCATATTTGAACAAGAACGCGTTGGGATCACTTGTCCCATTATAAGCTTGGAATGTTGGAGGTTTGAATTTATTTGGATATCGACCCATCTCAATTCTCTCCGTAATCGGGGTTTTGGTAGGAGTGAACCCCCAATCTTTCTCATCATCTTGCTTCTTCAGGCTTTTCTCCATTATTTTGCACACCATTTCCGATATGCGCTCTTCTTCATTGAGCTGGACCATGGGGCGGGCGCCGTCATCTTTAACGGATGTTTGCCTAAGCAAACAGTCACGATTCAGATTCTGAGGCCCTAAACCTCCCACTTGGGGAGGTACCCCTTTGGTGATTCCAAGCACCTGTCAAGAAGTTGCTTTATCGGTATGATTGCGCATAGGTCGCTTAGCTTCCTTATGTCGAGGATCATTAGGATTTGTAACCACTTGGATAGAATCTCCTCGGTTTGGACTTGAAGAAGAGGAGCTTGCATTTTCCGTATGATTGGTTTGAACGGATTTAGTATGAGCAACATTCATGGTAACTTTCGCCGTAGCAGCTTGCATGGCCAACGCGGACTCAAGTTTCTTCATCATGGCCTTATTTGCAATGTCCATTTGGCTTGTAAAACCCGCAACAACTTCATCTAACACCCTTCTCATAACGACGACTCCGACCTTAGAACTTTCACCAACTTCAAATTGGTTGGTGAAAGGGGTATTCTCGTTGTTAGTGGCATCATCAGCATCTTTGACATTTTTACTAGCTTTTTTCTTTGATGGTCTACCCATGATTTCGGATAAGGACTTGAATTTGACAGAAAACTCATCGGATGGAGTAAATCATAGTCATGTTGGATCTATGGTAGAAATAGACTTAGATTCTCAATGCAAGGCCTTGAACCTTGTGAGAGAGTGTGAGAGAATGAATGATTGAATGTGGCCCTACGGTGGGCGCCAAATGTTTATCCCAAAATTGGAATCAGCACCAAAGGTACTTAAAGTACTTCACAAAGTGCTTAAAAATAAGAGAAGTAGAGCCACAAAATCATAGAAATGCAAGTAAAGTAGGACACAATGTTTTATAGTGGTTCGATAAAGCTTGATCTACATCCATTTTAGAGAATGATTCCATTATTGCATTTAGAGTTGCCTTGATTCCATTATTGCATTTAGAGTTACAAGGCAAGTAAATTCTCTCATTACATTCATCACTAACCTCTCTACCCTCCACTTTAGATTTATTAGAAACTGTTTGGCGAAATCGATGAGATCCTTCAAATGTAGCAAATGGTAGAAAAAAATCTAGACTTTATCCTAAGCATTAGTGAATTTCCATGACTTCATGATAGATTCAAAGTTAGATCTTTAATTAGAGATGGTTGGAGATGATCAAATCACTTAGAAAAGGTTGAGAATTAAATTGAGTAGCCCTTCGGGGTCATGATAATCCTCCTCCATTAAAGTGGAGTTGATCCCCTATTTATAGGAATGAGGAATGGCTGAAATATAGCCATCGGGTTTTGGGTCGGCCTGTTGGGTATTTACGAAATTGCCACTGCCAATTGTCGCTAGCTGTTGCCAGTTATTTACCAGCTTTCTTGTACTTGACCGACCCTGAATAGTCTCGGTCGACCCAGTTCCTACCCGACCGACCCAAATGAAGTGGGATGCTACTTGTTCTCATCCTGGCCAACCCACCTCATTGCAGAATGTACCGACCCGATGCCATTGGACTAGGCCGACCCGCCGTCTTCAAACTAGACCGACCCGATGTCTAGGCCGACCTACACACTGCTTTGTTGCTTGCCCTTGAACTTGACTGACCCGATACCGAAGTGGACGTGGCTGACCCAGTGCTCAGTAGACATGGCTGATCGGCTCCTTGATGGATGGACCGACCGACCCATTGTTGACCAGACCGACCCGATGCTTTATGAAATCAGACTGTCCCATATTCGATCCATCAAAACGTGTCTAACTTTTATGGATAACAATCGCAAATCTAATTATGACCTTTTCGACCGGAAAGTAACAACTACACTGAGTGGATAAATGAATGCTTACACCCGAGGGGATTATCATATGCTCACGAGTTGGAGCAAGAAATTAGACCTTTGCGGGGCACCTTAGAATCGTTTTAGTTCGACTGTATCTGGTAGTTTTCTTACATTTCCAGTGTGTTGTGATTATATTTTATCTTATTCAACCTTGTATTTTATATTATTCTACATCATATTTTATCTTATTCAACCTTGCATTCAACATAATTTAATTGTATTATCTACTTATTAGACTTATCATTCATCTTTTTTAACATAAAGTAATAGATTTAGTTCCAGCTTAGTATTATTCAAGCTTAATTCAAATGTAACCAGCTATGGTTATTGACGTTAAGTAGTAAGAGTTTTCACTGTAAAAGTTTAGAGCAAAACATGATCCGATTCGAAGTTCGACAACAAGTTTCCATAAGCTAAAGGTCAGAATGTTCTACTAATTGACATGCCCAAAGACCAACAACAGTGTCATCAACCAAAAAATTGGCAGGATTTCAAAGAAAATTGAGCAGAATACAACAGCTCAAAGTTAGATCGAGAGCTATTTTTGACCTAAAAATTGAGGCTTTTGTTTATGTATTTCAATAAATTCATTAAAATCAGTTCAGATTTCAACATTTTCACTGAAAAACTAGAATGTGTGAGTTTCAGAAATGGCGAAAATTCTCAAAAATTGTCAGTAAGCGATTTTCGAAAAGTTGCTAACAAGCGATTTTTCAAAAATGGCCAATAGGGAACTTTTCAAAAGCCACACATTCTGCTCAGCAACAATGAACATGACACACAACCGATTGTAATGTAAGACCAATAGAATGTAGCGGCTCTAGCATTTTTCCATTAAAGCAAACTTGTTCGGACTTAGGTTCGCTATAACTGCGTGTAAGCTAGTATTCAAGGACGACGTTTCCGAGTGCACCTTCTAAGGGATTGAATCAAAGTGACTTTCCGGAGAAAACTCAATATCAAAGTCGTTGTTCTGCACTATAGCCCTTTGCGATTCATATTCTTCATAACAATTGGTCATTACTCATCGTCAAGCTCTCGATTATCCATGTCCGATGCAACAAAACTAAATCAATAATTTACACATTATAAACCGAAACATTAATAATTGCAGTAACATTGTAAAAATATCAATTATTCAAATTATCTTATGATAAAAGATTGACTAGCAGAGTTAATTATTTGAAGGGGAAATAGAGAAAATGCAAAATTTAGTGTAAATTTTGATAAAGTGGAAAATGAAAGGTGAGGGTAGAAGATGAATCAGTTTTATGGTGCAGATTGATCTGTACGACTCTTGAAAAAAAGCCCAAACCAGACTGATAAAAAATAGTTTCATATTTGTAATCAAACCGACCGTTAGGGAGGTTTCCCTATTGTAAGAGACAAATTCAATTTGTTTGTGCCAACGAATTTCAGCACCATTTTCACGCGTCAATATTTCCTCCGCGTTTTCTCAGCAATGTCGTCTACTTCTTTCCAAAAATCTAGTTTTTATCACTTATTTTTTCTCTCCCAATCTTGCCAATTCTTCGGTCCCTACTTCTACAAGTGTAGTTAATCTACACCAACTGAACTTGAGAGGTTTTCCATTTTTCCTGGCATGGCTTGCGGTGAAAGTTGGATTATTCATGGTGGTTGTGCATCTTGTCCACACATGAAAGTTAGACATTTTTTATTTCTTTGCATTGGATTTTACGTTAAGTGCTTGAAATGCCCACTCATGAAAAACACAGTTTTTTCCCTCTTCTAAATTTAGATTATTGCACTGCTCTATGAAGTGGATTTCACTAATGCTCCTTCATAAGAAAAGGCTTTTTTATTCTCATAAAATTAGGCAATTGCACAGAGGTTGCTTTGGGTACTTGTTGCCATTTTTTAAGAAAATTTACACGTACAAATCATGAATTATGTCTGATGCTCTACTTGCCCAATTCCTTCCTTTGTTCAATGATCAAATGGGATCAGGTAGTGCTTCAAATTAGCAAAATGTTCAGCATTGCTAAATTGCATTAGTGCTTCATATATGGAGACTACAATTTAAAGAGCTAGAAAACACACTAAACTGATGCCACTGCAGCCAAAATAATTTCTCAGTTGATGTCAGATTAAAGCAGCTCAAATTTTTGTTTGTGTACAAAGGAATTACAATTTGCTAAGCTGGCTGCTAATTAAGTTAGAACCATCATATATTGATAAAAAAAATACAAATCTATGCATGAATATATCTTTGTGAATTCTTTATGAGCATCTTATGTCACTTGGACTATATAGGATTTCATTAGACAACAATGAAGTTTTAGTGGTTTTAACCTTTTGATTAAAGCAGCTTAAGTATTAGTCAAGAACTTGTAGATGTTTATAACAGATGCAGTTTATATAGTTCTTATATTTTTATATTATTGGGAACTTTATATCAATATGTTGTTTGATTTTTCCTAATTTTTCTCATATGTTTTTGGTTTTGGAGTTGGAGTGTTTAGGTGGGTATAATTAGGAATGGTCTTATTTTATATGTAATATCATTTCTTAATCAATAGAATATTTATATTTATGTTATTCATCTTTTTTTGTTTTTTTTTGCATTAATTACTGGTTGAGATGGTGTGAAATAATTATATTTGAGGTGGTTGTTTAAAGCAAGTTTATGATTTAATTTTACAAAATGTTCAAGTGGCATTAGTGAGCATTCAGATGGGTGTAAATAGGGACGTCCTTATAATATATTTTAATGATTTTATTCAATTAAAGGCACTAATTTTGAATATATCACATCCAAATGGGTGTAAATAGTATTGTTTACTGCAGTAAAGAGGAAAATTCATGTTTGTCTCACCTCATTTCCTCCGGTTCAATTCAAAGTGAACAAATTTCAAATACAAATTTGAGGGATCTTTTTATGACAAGGCTTTATTTTATCTACTAAAGAATTGATTCATTGCATTCCCATTTGGCTGTAACTAATTACTTTTCTTTAAGCTAAATATAGATAATTAAAATGTAGTATATCACAAGTTTTGATACTGAATAGTTTGTAAAGTTTTTATATTTATTTTATGAGGTAGAAATAATATTATATACTTATGTGCTTGAGAAGGGTAATGTAATAACCCGGAAATCTGAGCCAATTTAAAAAATTTATTTTGGCAATTTTAGTGAATTTTGAATATTTAAAATGAATTATTTTAAATAATAACGATGATAAATTTATTTTGAATTGAATTCGAACGTATATATTCGTTTGAATCGACGATAGAATATATATATATAAGGAATTGAAAATGGCGCGGTAGTTCGATTTCAAATTTCAAATGAATGTACCGGGTGCAAACTAAACCGGATTTTAGTGAAACCAAAAATAATAGAATCTATTTGAGAATATCTTCCCAATGAATCCGAAAAATTGAAATTTCATAGCGGGAATCAAAAGTTATGTCCAGTTGAAATTTCAAAATAGTCGCTATTAAATTCTGGCCCTTAAAAATAGCCATTTTACAAACGACCTCGGATTTCGACGAAACCACTTTTGTTGGATCCGTGATGTCAAGTTATTGCTAGATTCCAATTTTCATAATTTTTCGAATCAATATGTGAGCATGGCAAACGAAAACGCGTTTGACCAGTTTCAGTTGATTTTAATCGACTGGAAAATGGCCATTTTTCAAACGGTCTCAGAATTCGATGAAACTAGTTTTGTTAGGACCGTATCGTCAATGCGAAGCTAGAAAATATTTTTTGGAAATTTTCAAGTTAGTATGTGACCCCAGTAAATTGAATTGCGCATTCAAATTCAATATATAGAGTTATATGTTGAGTTTGACGAAAACTGATCAAAACTATCGAATCAGCTTACAATACATATCCCATTGTGTTCGAAATAGGGGTAATTAGCTATGGACGACAGGCGGTGGGTTCGAATTCGAGTTAGAAATAAAAAGTTACTTTATGGGATTAATAAAATAGAATAATATAAATATATATTTCTAAACCTAACTTCCTCACTCACAAAGCCAACCCCACCATTCGGACAAAGAAACTGCGCCCCTCCCAAAATCAAAACCGCTCTCGCGATTCCTCCTCCACCGCCGTTCAGGCGAGCGCGCCGCCCACCCCACCGTCGGTCCGCCTTCCTCTGCCGCACGCTCCCCCTTATTTGCTCCAGCCTCCCTTCGTTAATACTCCAGCCCCAATTCGAAGTTCCCAACCCTAGACCCCCTCAAATCGAACCGCACCGCCCACCCTGACCGCGACCGCCACCACCTGTCCAAGCTCCGACACCTGTGACCCCAAGCGCCGCCTCCCCCTTTTATTTACACGCTGTAAGTTTTGTTTTCACTTTTATTTATTTATTTTAATTTACTTTTTAGTAATCGGTTTTTAAATCAATTTATTTAAATATATATATATAACAATTATAAAATCAGTAATATATATATTAGTATTAAACATATAATTTTTATATTAGTAGAAGGTTAAAAATATAATTTTTGTATTAGTGGAAGGTTAAAAATATAATTTTTATACAGTAGAAATAAAAAAATGTGATCTTTAAAGAAGTGGCCATGTAAAAATATGATATTTATATTATATAGATAATAAAAATTCGATCTTTATTATGTAGGAGAAATAAAAATATGATTTTCATTCATGTAGGGTAATAAAAATATAATTTTTATTATATTGCTAGCAAGATAAAAATATATTTTTTATCATGGAAGCAGCGTAGTAAAGGAGTGATTTTTACATATGTAGCAGAGATATAAAAATACAATCTTTATATATCAAAATGTGATTTTTATATACATAGCTACAATATAAAAATGTGATTTTTATATATGTAGTGGCTACGAACAATTTAATTGATAAAAGGCGAGCACGACAAAGATTTCTACATATGAAGAGTCGTGGCGTTTGGTTTAGCTTTGGGTGAGAACTCTTCACTTTTATTTTTATTTCTAGTTTGAAATATATACTAGGATGCAGACGGTGTTTAGTAGCACCCGACACCCGTCGTCCACAGACCATGGACGACTTGATTGCTTGTTTGTTTATTTCTGATGTGTAGTTGATTGTGTGATGTGATGTGAAATGAAATAAAATATTTTATAGGGGAAAATATTTTATAGTTAAAATTATAATTTTTAACGTGTATATGAAATAAATATTTATAAACAAATCGGACGATTTGTTTATATACACACATTTGACTGATATGGATTGAGACGATAAATTTTACACATCGCCCAACTGCACAAATAAAATATGTGTTTGATCGTTTGAAACCCCACACGGGTATTGGGATGATATATGACATACACTAATCCCAATAATTAGTTATATGTCGATCGATTGATTGACAGACTGTTATAAGCGTTGAATATTTATATCTGATGCCTATACAGTGTAGAATGCACTTTGGATGATGGTTGATTATTTGTCATTGTTGAAATGTACATGCGTTGTATGGAAATCCGTAGAAATAAAATCTATGGTAATTGATTGGGCCTCATTCCAGTTTTGAAATAGAGTATTTGAAGAGAAATATTTGAATAAAATATTTGAGAGGAAATATTTGAAAATAAATATTTGAAATAGAATATTTGTGTAACAACCCGCTATTTTTAACGAATTAAATTTCGATTTAAATCGTATTTTTATTTATAAAAAAAAACAAATAATATATTTTATGGTTTTTCATAATGGGAATTCAATATTTGAAATACGTATAGTGAAATGTAGCAGCTGTGAAAATTTCATCGGAAAATTTGAATGTAATCGGTTGCGCTACTTTCAGTGCGCGCTACGCATAACAGTTCAAATTTTAGCGATTTTAAAATCTTTTCGAAACCAGTTCGGACAAACACGAAAAATATTCTATTCGTTATCAGTAATCTATCGGCGAAATTCGTTTCGCGAAAATCAGATGTTTTGATCTCCGTTTCTCATCCGTATTTCTACGTTAAAGGGGTCCGTAACGCGTTTTTGAACGGAGCATGCAGACACTGCAAATTATATACCGTTGTGTCCGTCTCATCGCGCTGATTACTGAAATATATTCATTTGTCAGTTTCGGTGTTCGGTTTGCGCTGAAATTGTGAAAAAGCTTGCACAGTTCATTTTTAAAATAAAGTCATTTGAGTTCGATGTGTCCCTTTTACGATCTTACATATCTTTCTATATATTTTGGGTCTGCAAAGAATGTATTTTTATTTTACTAAACTACCTAAATAATTTTTTGTTTTCAAAAATGGGCACTTTTTCCAATTTGCTTTCCTTGCATGCACGCATGGACAATTTTGCATTCAATCATGCTATGCACGTCCATCTTTCTAACCATGCTTTCTTCGTGACAAACCTCACTTCACATTAAATGATTTGCAAAGAACATGTAATGTACATGCACCCTATAGCCTACATATTTTTTTTTGAAAAGCAAAAAATGTGTGGTCTTCCGAGGGGAAGAGAGCACACATATATATAATAAGATATAAAGTGATACAGTATCCAAATACATACACCAAAACACAGACCCGAAAAAAAAAACAAGAGTCTCAAAAAAGAATGTAAGAGAAAGTAGATAGACGAGTTCCGGCAAAGCCACCACCAATCATACTTCGTTATCGAATTCCGGCATGGCCACCACCCGATAAGAAGTATATCTACTCCCTTACATATAATAAACGAAGAAAAACAAATGGTGTAATAGATCACCAATATATACAGACACTCCTACTCCTCATACACCAATATAATCTAAGCAAGCCAAAAATGATCAAATCAAATCAGCATAACCCAAAAGCTCCACAACTTCGTCAGAAAGCTATCCATATAGTTCTCCAATATGATCTTCGACCTAAAGACCTGAACAATGACTTGAACACCCATCATTAGCAACCATCACATATATGTATGGAAATATATATCTATATATATATAGATATAATTATATATATGTATTCCTACATATATATATACTTATATATACACCATTATATATCCATACATATATGCAACATAAGAAGGAAAAAGGTACTGAATGAAAATACACCATCATCATCAAAGCTAGGGAAATATTGACAAATACAACAATTATTGGTTTTGGATATATATATATATAGAAATATATATATATATATATATATATACTATTATATGGCCACACATATATGTTATAAAAAGAAATAAGCTCACGTTATCAAAGCTACAATTACTATGCACAAATACGAGAACTATTGTTTCTAAAGTATCTATTGATACTCATAAATAACCCCAAATTAGACCTAACTTTATGCAAAAAGTTACCACATCTCAAGTCTCTAAAGTACTTATTGCAAGAAGTGGTCATCCAGTCCAAACAGAAATACACTATCTTTATGATTAATTTATCAGAAGACTCTACACTAAAATTAAAAAATCTCTGGTTCCTTTCTAACCAAATGTACCAACTAATTATGATAATTAAGGAATCCATAACATACCTATGATTTGAATTATAATTATGTCTATAATGATTCCAATATTCCTCACAGTTATTGAATGTATTCACGCTAGACAAAACAAAAATCTTTAGTACCATGGTTAAAATATAATTGGGAAAATTACAAGAAAAGAATAAATGATCCACATCCTCCTCTGAGTTATTACAAAAACAGCATTTAGCATCAATCAAAATATTCTTCTTCTTTAAGAGTTCCACTGTGTTAAGCTTCTTATGGATAATCAACCACATAAGAAACTTAGCTTTAGGAGGAGAGTTTGAAATCCATATGAACTTAAAAGGAAGTAATGACATACCAGGAAAATTAATAAGTTTGTACATTGAATTTACTGAGTAAACTAAACTCTTATCCAGTCCCCAACTAATGGTATCCCTATTCTCATCCAGATGGTGTAAGGTTAATTTTTCTTTCAATAGGGCTAATTGTCTTAACAATCTCCCCTCCAAAATATTAACGAATGAAAACTCCCATGGGGATTCTACATTACTTCTATAAACATCCGCTATAAATGAATTCTTGAAATCACAAGCATTAAAAAGTTCCTAAAATTCTATTTTTAGAGGTATACTGGAAATCCAAGCATCATGCCAAAAAAAAGTAGAGTTACCAGAATGAACTGTCATCGTACAACCTAACTTGAAAAAGTCAAAACAGTTTAATACTTCTTTCCAAAAGTGGGATAATCTATTAGACCTATTAACACTAGAACCCACAAGAAACTCTCCCCTAGAGTAATAAGATTTTAAAACTAAATTTTTCCAAGTAGCCACTGTATCGGAACTTCTAAATTTCCATAACCATTTAGTTAGTAAAGATGAATTAAAATTGACAAGGTTAATAATCCCTAACCCTCCGTCTCTCTTGGCCTTGCAACACAAATCCCAATTAACTAAACATTTGTGACTACTACAATTGATGTCACCGTTCCAAAGAAAATTCCTTCTAATTCTGTCAATTTTCTTAATAACCCACTTAGGAAAACGATGAACCGTCATCCAATAAGTGGGAATGGCAGATAAAACCGAATTAACTAAAACTAATCTACCCGCTCTAGAAAGAAATCTATTATTCCAACTCGATAATCTATTACTGATTTTATCAATAATACTTATCCAGTCAATCTTTTTAAGCTTGAGGGTCTAATTTTGAAGCCTAAGTAGTCAAACGGGAATTTCATGATAGGACAGTTTAGAGTGTTGGCTACTAAGGGCGTCACATTACATCTATCGTTAAGGACCATGACTGCACTCTTGTCGAAATTAATTCGAAGACCAGACAACATCTCAAAGCTATATAAAATAAACTTAAGAGTAATAACATGTTTAGGTAAATGAGATGAAAATAATAGTGTATCATCTGCGAATTGAAGAATTGATAATTCATTATGGAACTCGTCATTTCCCACTTTACCTAAGACACCTGAATTTCCTGCCCTCTTGATAATTCTAGAGAAAACATCAACCGCTAGATTGAATAAAAAAGGCGAGAGAGGATCACCTTGTCTGAGACCTCTCTTAGACTGAATCTTTTTACCAACTACTCCATTAACCACAATACTGGAACAACCCGACTTAAGTAGTAACATAATCCAGTTGGTCCACCTAACACTAAAACCCCTAGCAAGACAAAGCTCGCATATAAAGTCCCAATCAACCGAGTCGAAAGCCTTCTCAAAGTCTAGCTTCAAAATGGCACATGAAAAATTATTTTTAACACAGACATTTATGTTCTCCTGTACTGCCGCTACCCCATCCACTATATTTCTACCTTTAATGAACGTTGTTTGTGAAACGTCTATTAGATCATTCATCTTAGTGCTTAGTCTGTTGGCAAGAACTTTAGAGATAATCTTTACCGATACATTAATTAAAGAGATAGGTCTGAAATCCTTAAGTGAATTTGCTCCAACTCTCTTATGTATTAGAATGACATTAGCAAAATTAAAATTCCCTAACCTTAAGTTACCATTATAAAAATCATTAAAAAGATTAATAATATCAGCCTTTAATATCTCCTAAAATTGTTTATAAAAAAGAACTGAAAACCCATCAGGTCCTGGAGCTTTGTCGCTAGGCATATCACATATTGCCTTCCATATCTCTCCCTCAGTAAAAGGACTATCTAAGCCCGTTAAATCAATACTAGTGGCAGACGGATATATATCATTCCATCCAACATTTATCCTTTTATTTAACCTAGTTCCTAGGATCTGCTTATAATACCTAGTAAATGCATCATTTAAATCCTTTTGGACAGACACCTCAATATCATTAATAACAATGGAATGAATCATATTTTCCCGCCTCCTTTTATTGGCTATACTATGAAAAAATTTCGTGTTATTATCACCTTCTCTTATCCATTGAATTCTGGATCTTTGCCTCCACATGACCTCTTCTTTCTCAATAGTCAACTTAAGATCATTTCTTAAAGTACTAAGTCTATCCCTCTCATTCATATAAAGTGCTCTAATTTAACTAACTTTATCTATGTCTAACATTTCACATAAAATTTTATCTTTTTTAATTCTGACATTACCAAATACGAACTTGTTCCACCGTTTAAGAAAAAATCTTAGTTTTCCTAGTTTTGCAACAAAAATCTTAGCTGAGTTATCTTTATACAAATTATTATAATAAAATAAAGAATTCCATTTAATAGCAATCAAATTACTGAAACTACTATCTAGTAACCACATCCTCTCAAATTTAAAATTCCTACTTATTATTAAATTCGAATCACAAGATAAAATGATTGGGCAATGATCAGACAATAAAAATGGTAAACCTTTTACTCTACATATCGAAAATCTATCTTCCATCTCGGTATTAATAAAAAATCTGTCTAACAGGGCAAAGGATGGACTATCTCTAACATTGGACCAGGTAAACATTCTATTATAAAGCGGAATCTCAATCAGGTTATTACCTAAGATAAAATCGTTAAATTCCTCCATATCGGAGAAATCTCCTTCTCTAGGTGCTCTCTCTCCTAAAAATCTGGTGACATTAAAGTCTCCCCCAACTACCCATTGATTGAAAGATAGTTTCCTAAAGCCATCACATTCTGTCCACAACCGTCTTCTCTCTATTTTAGTATGTGGACCGTACACATTTGAAATGCCCAAAAGGGAATTATCTACTGTCGATGCTAATATAACATGCAATGAATGCATCATAGGTAACTCCTGTACGAGTCTAAATTGATTGTCTTTCCAACCAATCATAAGTCCACCGGCTGTACCTATTGCCGGTAGACAAGACCAGTTACGAAAGTAGGACCCTCCTAACCTTCTAAAAAAACTAGGATTAGGGTCATCAATCTTAGTTTCTTGAAGTATAACTATATCAAGGTGAAAATCCTTAAAAAAAATCCTAACTTTATCACATTTTTTTGGTTCATTTAATCCTTTAATGTTCCAACTAACAATCCTCATCGACCTATAGATGAAGCTCTCTCTAGTTCTCTACTCCTAATGAAATCAGCATCTAAATCTAAGTCAGTAAAAACGAAAGCAATGTCACTAGCAAGCTGAAACAACTGATCAGTGGAAAGACTACCTAAAGCATACGGAGAATAATCACTACCGTAATCAGAAACAATACCTGAGCCCGAGTTCGCATTGCCTCTACTAGCAACCGAACTCTGGGACCTACCGTGAGATGAAGCAGATCTATGTCTCAACCTTGCACTGCGTCTGACCACTCCAAATCTGCACTCTGCTCTCCTTCTTCTCCCCCTCCTAGCCGAATGAGAAAAGCTACCGACCAAAGTTGACTCGCCACTGCTTTCAGTTTCACCAACCACACTCATGTCCCCCATCTGAATGACAGCCTCAAGCCCTAAACTGGATAATGCACATCTTGTCTGAAGTTCACAAAAATTCGGCCACAATATCAATGAAAACGCTCTTTCAAAGGACTCCTCCAACCATATCATAACTCCTGACATACCCAGACCCAACACCCCACCATTCAATCTTGAACCGCCCAACAAATTTACCCTCCTCCAGTCCTTCCAAAACTCAATGTTCCTCTCAAAGTAAACATTACAGTCAACATCTTTTGACTGGCTATTCATGCAAACCACCATAGAACTTCTATCACTACTAATATTCCCATGTTCACCTTTCCCATAACCTGCCTCATCCATCCACACACTATCTGAGACAATACCAACGCTATCAGCCAATGTCTTCTGTTTTCTACCAATTTTAACTCGACCCACTTTGAATCCTCTTTTAAACTTTGATGAGGTAGGAACCATCACCTTATCCAGACCCGCTGGGTCATTCGTATCATCCACATAATCCGACAACACCTCAAAAACGTTTGATAAAACCATATCCTCATTCACACACCAGTCATATGCCACCTTCGTCCCATAACACTGATTTTGTGCCGCCATGTCTATCGAATCAATGCCCGTCATCACCTCTTTCCCTTTACCAAACCTCCCAGCCTTGTCATTACTAAATCCATGGCCAAGACAATATAGCACTGACGGATCTAAGCTCATCGGGTCAGGCTTGCAGTAAACAGTCTCCTCCTTATTATGACCATCCCTGACTGGTATGAATAGATCGCAATTCCCTGAAACGGAATACAAGCTATAATCCTCAACAACCTCCTTAGCGTGATCATCCCCAGCCATAGCATCAGACCTACCCCTTCTTTCTAGAAAATCAGATCCACCTTGCCTCGATTCCTTCATAAGGACCGCATCCGCAACTTTATGCGATGACTTAAAGTCTACCACGCAATGTTCACAATTTACAGCTGTGTTGATTGCATCAAAATGTGCCAATATTCCATCCATCAGCATCAAAGCTTTTGCCTTATGCCTTACCAACGAATCAGTATATACTCTCCTTAATTTCAACAAGTTTAAACTGAACCGGAAAGCATGCTCCTGTCTATTCAATGCTCTCGGCAAAGGTGGATACACCATTTCCTCCGAAGAACTACTGCACCACAATATACCCTCTACTAGCCCTTCTAAGTGCCAACCCAACATCAACAACCAATACGCCCCATCATTATCAAGTTCCGAGAAATCCATGGTATAAACTTCTATGAGCTCCGATATTTTCAGACATAATCTCGAGCAGTTGAAATGCATTAGTTCATACACTGTTTTCCCCTGAAATAAAACTGGACATCTATTTGATCGGTGACCTATTCCTTTACAGTTAAAAAATGGAGTACCATTTCTACATGCCTTTGCCAAATGATCGGAATCGCCACATTTCAAACAAAATATACCCTTCCCAGTTTTATCCAACTGAGGCCGTGAATCAATATTCCAAATGTTGCGTGCACTAGAACACTTAGTGACGTTAGCATATGATCTCGGATTTGAGAATGAATCTGATAAAAAATGAGTACCTATGATAGGATTTTCCTCTCGTGAACTCTGCACAAAATTATGCCTGAACGTAAGGTTCAATCTTCCTGATTTTAGATAAGGCTTGATCCATCTAGGAGCAGTTTCACAGAAGATACCAGAGATTCCGTGGAATATTTGTCTTGATTTACCACCGAATATTAATACATCGCCTGATTCTAACAGCACCTTCTTCACAATTCCATTGTCGCCTATGTCTTTATAGACGAATTCAGCCGAATCCCCGATTGAGAATGACACCACTGGAAGACCCTCCATTAAACTTTCTTTACTTTCGTCAATGTCCTGATGCAGCCCCAATCTACCCCCATTGTTATAGTAATTAACGATGCAGATATCTGGATTCATATAAGGGATGCCCTCATCTCGCCCCACGAATTCCTTCATGGCTACGTCAATAGAATTCCCCACTAGATCTTTAAAATACTGAGGAATTACAGGAGGGGCAATACCATCCCTTTCACGTCTATCATCATACCACCTTAGTCATTGGATTCCAGAACTTTCCGAGGCATAACATGAAAAGATTTAGTTTTGCCCCGTTATCATACTCTGGTCTATGAAATCCCCCATTACAACTCTCAAGATCTTGAATTTTCGTCACGATGTTAATCTGATCTTGAGTGCTAAGAAAATTCTTTAATAACATCATACCCGGTCTCAAGATTTGATGATGAATCACAGCGTTCTTATCAAAAACAGAACCTGAACTCGACGAGTCCACACAGTTATAGCTTCTATGCCCATCTTTACCGCATCTGAAGCACTTGATTAGATTAAAACAACTACCCACCAAATGACTTTGATCGCATCTTTTACTTCGATTCTGAGATTCAAAAGTACGCGACCCTGAGTAGATCCCCTTTTTCCTCTGATCTACCACTCGAATGGATCCAGAAAGAGACTGTTGAAACGGTGGATTTGATCTAGATGGAAGAGGAAAAGAGTCGTCCGCCATTATTATTTTCGTTCGTCCGAACCCTATAGCCTACATATTAAATGCACGTACCATCACACTTTTAATAGCTTTACTCCTTTTATCTATATTCTACACACATGGGATAGAAATAGGGGCACATACATTGTTTTATTCTTCCGAGGCAACGCCTTCCCTCATTTTTATTTTTTTAGTTCTCTGAAAATTCAAAAACAACATTCGCTTATATTTCTTTCTTCTTCTCCATGTTTCATTTCATTTCCTTTTGCACACTCCCTCCATCGTTCATAAATAAATACATGAGCATGCATGTTCATTTTATACATTAAAGATGGGTTGAAGCTCGTATGTGTTACATACACATTCATGGCGGTGTAGACATACATGTATTATCGTATATACAATTGCGTGTATGCACCGAGTATAAGTGGCGGTCTGAAAGTCCTCGTGGTGGCGTTTGGCAGCATGAGATTGCGGTGGTGGAGGCATTGTCCATCTCATTATGTGCATTTGCATGCACGTTGGGGTTCCATCTTCTTTTCTTGGTTCTTTGGCAACAGCACAACAAACCCTTTTCCTCATCCTTTCTTTTGTTTTCTCCTATGTCAAAAAAAAACTTCAAAATGCAATCTAACATTAAAAACATTTTCTCTTCCCTTGCTTGACATTTCTTCCCGGCTGTAAATGAGTTGCTCACGCAACTCATAAAAAAAAGGAAGAAAAAGAAGGGGACTCAAGCAGGAAAGAGGAGGAGCAAATTGGTTGTGCTCGGCAGTGACTTGGCAACGGTTGAAGGTGGTGGACGTACTGGACTGCGTGCATGCGTGTTTAGCCTTTAGGCGATGGGGTGAGATTTGGTTTCCATTAAGTTTAAATTGTTAACCAAGTAAAAATGGTATGTATATATTAGCTTATTAATTAATTAAGTAATATTAAGTACACGTTGGTTTAATAAGTATGCAATTATTTGTTGGACATGCGCAGGAAGATGTATGCATGGGTTCTTTTAAATGTTCTTACTGCATATTTAAAAGGGGACACTTTCATGCTCCTCTTCTTCCAAAATTTTATTCTTTTCTTTGGTCTTTGAAAAATGTGTTTTTTTTTATATATATAAAAAAAAAAGTTTAAAGTATTATGTAATTAATTTTTATTTAGCTTTCTGTTTGCATCAATAAGAACTGTTACTTCCCTGGAAGAAGTTTTATGTTCAAGGTAGCATGTTTTTCTTCCCATGTTTTCCCCTGTAACATGTTGCATATATAGTAGCATGCCTTTTAGCATGCATTTTCCAGTAACCATGTAGCTTGATGCGTTTTAGCTTGCATCTTTCCAGTAGCATGGGTTGCATGCATTTAAGCCTCTTTTTAAAAAAATAAAAATAAATAAAGAAATAAATAAAAAGAATTAATTTTTATTTTGGAAAATAAAACTTCGCTCGGTTTATACGTGTCTTAACCGAAATTTCTTTGTTCAGTTCGCTGAAGTTTCGGTGTTGTTTTGGTTTCGCGCCTATCTGTTATCGTCTCTACTTCTGTGCCACGAAAGGTGAGTTTTCTCACATCTACAAAAATATTCACATTTCTGTGAAATTGAAATCTGTGATTGATTGATTGATTATTTGGTTGTTGGTTGCTATTTTAAAGTGGACATCTAATTGAAACTGTTAGACATTAACTTGACAATTAGTTTATTTTTGAATTAAATTGCTAGTTAAACCCCGACATGTATAATCAGTTAATTATTGCAACTTGAACTATTTTGGTTGATGATTGTGATGGGTGTTTATTTATGGTTATATTGAACTGTATGGATGTTGTCTATATTTTATACCAGTGTTATCACCTTGGATGTTACGGGCATCATCATAAACTGTCATTTCGAATAAATTAAGAAATAGGTTGAAATGATATATACATATGACATTTGACCTTTGGATTGAAATGATATATATCCATTCCTTAAAATTAAAATATAAACTTTGCAATAACTGATCACTTGGCCATAGGATAGAGAATTATTATATGGACACCGAATTGGTTAATTATATAAATTTTAGAATTTGTGAAACTGTGATTCTGTGAAAAGAAAATAAGTTGAAAT
This sequence comes from Allium sativum, assembly GCA_030737875.1. Lineage (NCBI taxonomy): Eukaryota > Viridiplantae > Streptophyta > Magnoliopsida > Asparagales > Amaryllidaceae > Allium > Allium sativum. Next base: position 899,245,838 of record CM060912.1, read on the forward strand.
TATACAAATTGAATTATATTGAAATATTGAAATTTAATTATTTCAAAGGTTTGAATCTTTATTTAAACTTTGGAATTAAATTCAGATTGAAATGATCAAATTTGTTAAATTGAAATTTGAACTAAAATTTGTTATGACTTGAAATCATTCCAAATTGTATTATATTGAAATGCTGAAATTGAATTATTTCAAAGGTTTAAATCCTTATTTAAACTTTGAAATTAAATTTGAATTAAATGGGTTAAATAAATATTATGAACTTGAACTCAGATTTGATTTGAATCGAATAGATTCAAATAATATTTTGAAATTGGAAGTTATCCTTTAAAATGGATTATTCTCAAATAAATTGATTTTGGGAATCGATTTGGACTGGATATTGGAAATCGATTTGGTTTGTTTTGAGTTTTGAACTTAGGTTCAGATTTATTGGAAATAAAAAGAAAAGTTGATTTGAAATTATTTCTATATAAGCAAATTTATATATAACTATTTTATGAAATTTATCCCTTTGATATATGGAGTGCTTTATATAAATTGTTTTTCAAAACCTATTCTTTATATATATATAGTTTATTTTATAAAATATTTTAATATACAAAAATCCATTTCCAAACACTCAAGCTGTTTTGATTTCCAAGCTATTCCAAATCTCCCAAAATTATATATAAAAAAAAGTTATTTAAACCCCAAAACTATTTCAAACTTACAAACTCTTTTAGAAGTGAAAAGTGTTTACATTTAAATCTGTGATTTAAAAGTAAATATGATCATTTTGATGTTAAAATCAGAAATGAATTCAAAACTATTTTTGAAGTAAATTAAATAATTCGAATGAAATGTGGTTAACTGAAGTTTTAACCAATTATTGAAACTGAAATTTATCTCAAAGTGAATATGAATTCTGAAAGTAAATATTATTGTGATTAAAATAATATGATATTTTAGAGTGAAATCAGTATAGTTAAATATGATATTTTGATATCATAACGATTCACTTTTGAAATATAAAAGTACCAATCGGTGTGTAACATGACGTTTTGTTGTTAAAGAGACCGAGGCCTCTTATTGACATATTCTCTGTCAATGTTGGAACCACTTTAACAACTGTGTACGCGGTGGAGTTCCAGAAATGAAGTAGGATGTTTTTGGAGGCGATTACTGGATTGAAGAAAATGAACGATAATGGATGACCTCGACACTTGTGTCGATTTGAAATGACTAAAACAGGAGCCGTGCCAGACCAAATGAGGCTTGACTACCTCTTAGTGGACATCTGCACTTCGATTTTCCTGGGCCTCGGGTCCATACTATTACTATTTTGTTGTTGTTTTGTTGGTGCGCACCCTTGATGGAATGTATTTTCCTTTGATTCGATATGGGGTGGATGTCTACGGTGGGCCGTTAGGGGTAACCACCAGTCTGGATCAGGAAAACTAGTAGCATACTACTTTGGGTATTGTTTCATGTGCCTTGTCATACATTTATCCTTATGCGAGACAACTACGATTTTGATTTTTGGCATAGGTCTATAGGGGACTCACTAGCTACCGACGTTTTACTGGTTGTGTTACAGGACCTGCATAGACCATGTGCTTATAAACTGTGTAAGGGTAATCAATGTAACCCCGCTTACGCTATTTTTCTGACAAGTATTTGTGAATAGACACTAGTATAATAGCGAAATTATATTATATAGTATCTAATTTGGCGGATCCTTAGGAGATGGAAATTTCCCATAACATCTCTTGAGTTATGTGTGTGCATATTCATATGATATCGATTTGACTTAGATGAGGATATTTTTGCCTGATCCGAGCTTGTTTTATTTTCATGCTATTACGCTCGGGTCAGACTTGAGCATTCCAGTTTCAAAGGTTATCTTCTGAAGGATGAAGACGAAGATCGTATACTATTATTACTATTGTATTCCACTACTATTTTGTTGCATTACTCTGTATTATCACTTACGTATATAAATGTATAACTCTGATAAATGTTGTAAAATGATCAAATGTTTATTTTAAACAGCTTCATGAACTGTTATTTGATTATTATATTTTGTTCATTCCGTTGCGAGATTCTATGCTTGTTTTCTTCTTTCTTTCTAATTCTAAATCAATTCTCTTGATTATCTATATTTTTGACCATAATGGTTAAAGATGTGGATCATCATTTAACTATCTGTAAATACGTACAGTTTTGAGTTGGACATGTGTGGATTATTGTCGATTCAAAAGGTACGGATTTCCGGGTCGTTACAGTTGGTATCAGAGCTTCTGGTTTAATGGTAAACCTTGGCTCTATTGGGATTTACTCATTAGAGATAGGGTTAGTAACACCCTAGAATGAGTTCTGAGTGTATATATATACGAGTGAGCGTACTTGTACTTTTGATATTAAAAAAAAATGGTTTTATATTGTGTTGTTTGGCTTATTAAGTTGAGTTCGAAGTTCTAGTCGATGCATGTTGCAAGCGTTACCGAATGGGATTTCAAAACACTTGAACAAGGCATTCTAACACAATATCGTTTTCATATATATGTTATATATGTACAATAAATGATTTTGAAATTTGATGGTAAATTAGTTAATACTCTTAACCTATTGACTATAACAATAAATCGATCTTTTATATATTATTGATAATTAACTATAAACCAAATAAATTTAAATGGAGAATTTGAGATATTCAAATCCACTTGGTTTTAAATGATTTTTGAGACTTTGAAAAAATATAGTGGTACTATTTAAAAGTATTTTCCATAGATTCCATTTTAAAAGTAATTCTAAAGTGAAATTGGTTCAGTACTCCACTTCGGTCGCTGGAAGATAAATTTTGATGATTGTGGCCACATCACCGACTTTCATGTTCGAGTCTCTAAGTGGGGGAGAACCCTTTGTAGCTTTGCTACATATTGTTTGAAAATAATTCTAAATTAAAATCTTAAGTATGTTTTGTTATACAAAATATATATGGCATATAGCATTTCAAAATGATTTGAAAGAAACTTGGTATTCAAGATTCTGAAGTCTTTGTATAAACTTGGATAGCTTAACTTTTAAATATGTGAAATGATAAACTAAATCAAATGTTTAAAAGAAACATGAATCCAAATAGTAACTCTAAAAAAAAAAAGATATTATGAATTAAAACAAAATTGAACTTGTGATTGTTCTTATTTGATTAAATTAAATCGGATTAAAGTATAAAATACTTAGTGGCATCCGATAATTTACCTTAAAGTGAACTTATTTAAATTTTGGAACATTCTTACTGTTAATAGTGATAAAAGAATCTTTGTAATACTAAATTGCATTGATAACATATATATAAGTTTAAATGTATATGAATATGCGATGAAAATACAAATGTGACTTAAGTAATGAAAACGCTTCAAAGTGAAATTTGAATCACATGGAAATGTTAAAAATAGAAGTCAAGTTGTTATAATATAACACAAATTTGTTAATATTCTAAAAGCGATTAATAAAAAAAACAGAGGGAATATTAACAAAAGGACAATAGTATTTAAGCATATGGAATAACAACTTACGACAAAGATATTTTTTTTTAGATCGAACCATATCTTTGTATATTATTGTAAAATATAACGAAATTTGCAAAGGATTGGTAATAACTAAAATTGTAACCTTCTGAAACAATTGTAAACTTGAATAAAATTGAATCAAAAAGGAAACGAGTCTTAAGTAATGTATAACATTAAGAAATTATGTAACAAGTCATTTCATAGTAATAAATTTATAAAGTAACATAAATAACAGAGGAACTAAAGTCTATAAGTTGTGAAATAATGTGAATTAACAATAAATTACAAATTTGGTTAGTTATGAACAAAGGAAAATAAACTTAAGCAATAAATTTTGAGATGGTTATAAAAGATATTTGCATATACAGGTAACAATAAAAAAAATATAACTGAGTTAACTAATCATGCAAGGAATTTAAATGAGGGTAGAGGAAAATGAAACATTAACAAATAAATATGGAATTAGATAATTGCGAATAATTGAGTTCTAACAAATGGAATCTATAGAATGTGAATTTATTAAACATGAATAAGCGCATGCAACCAATTGAATATAACAATTGAAATGAAATCAATTCGAAGTCAATGAAATAAATGTAGATAAACTTAAAGTGAAAATTGCATACAAGTAAATTAGATGTAAATAAATTTTGTAAATTAAACGGTCACTAGTACGTCAATGAAACGAATGGAAATTCAATGTACCATGAACTTTACAAAAGTGGTTATATATATTAGATCGAACAAATTTGGGTGGGTTAGAACTTGAAAGGATAAAACCAACGTAATTGAAAAATTAGAAACGTTCAAAAATAGCTGGATTTTTTTTTTTTTGGATTTTACTGCTATCCCAATTTGATATTTTGATTTTGAATTTAAATTTAGTGTTATATGTCATGTATACTATGTATGTTACTCTATCGTTATATATATACTATCTCATCCAGTTTTGAGAATTCAGTAGGTGTGGAGATCATTGCTTAATATATTGTTTTTGCTTGCGCACATAAGCGAACTCGCTTATATATAAATAAATAAAATGGTATGCCTACGAAAAAAAATAAAAAATAAGATGCGTATATAATTGATATATTGTGTTTTCTGGTCACGTGAGCCGATGCATATGTTTTCATCTCAACTGGCATATTGCCAAATTCCCTCCGTACAAAGGAGGTGCTGCCAAAAAAATCTGTGACTTCGGGCGTTTGAATTTTTTTTTTTTTGGAGACTTTAAAATTCGAAACGTACAAGTTTTGTTTTTTTTGTAAATTACTTTGCGGTAAGTATATATATGTACTTACTACCGTGCTTTGTTCCTTTTCGGGGACGAAAAGTTTAAGTGTGGGAGATTGTAACAACCCGCTATTTTTAACGAATTAAATTTCGATTTAAATCATATTTTTATTTATAAAAAAACAAATAATATATTTTATGGTTTTTCATAATGGGAATTCGATATTTGAAATACGTATAGTGAAATGTAGTAGCTGTGAAAATTTCATCGGAAAATTTGAATGTAGTCGGTTGGGCTATTTTCAGTGCGCGCTGCGCATAACAGTTCAAATTTTAGCGATTTTAAAATCTTTTCAAAACCAGTTCGGACAAACACGAAAAATATTATATTCGTTATCAGTAATCTATCGGCAAAATTCGTTTCGCGAAAATCAGATGTTTTGATCTCCGTTTCTCATCCGCATTTCTACGTTAAAGGGGTCCGTAACGCGTTTTTGAACGGAGCATGCAGACACTGCAAATTATACACCGTTGTGTCCGTCTCGTCGCGCTGATTACTGAAATATATTCATTTGTCAGTTTCGGTGTTCGGTTTGCGCTGAAATTGTGAAAAAGCTTGCACAGTTCATTTTTAAAATAAAGTCATTTGAGTTCGATGTGTCCCTTTTACGATCTTACATATCATTCTATATATTTTGGGTCTGCAAAGAATGTATTTTTATTTTACTAAACTACCTAAATAATTTTTTGTTTTCAAAAATGGGCACTTTATCCAATTAACTTTCCTTGCATGCACGCATGGACCATTTTGCATTCAATCATGCTATGCACGTCCATCTTTCTAACCATGCTTTCTTCGTGACAAACCTCACTTCACATTAAATGATTTGCAAAGAACACGTAATGTACATGCACTCTATAGCCTACATATTAAATGCACGTACCATCACGCTTTTAATAGCTATACTCCTTTTATCTATATTCTACACGCATGGGATAGAAAGAGGGGCACATACATTGTTTTATTCTTCCCACGCAACGCCTTCCCTCATTTTTATTTTTTTAGTTCTCTGAAAATTCAAAAACAACATTCGCTTATATTTCTTTCTTCTTCTCCATGTTTCATTTCATTTCCTTTTGCACACTCCCTCCATCGTTCATAAATAAATACAAGAGCATGCATGTTCATTTTATACATTAAAGATGGGTTGAAGCTCGTATGTGTTACATACACATTCATGGCGGTGTAGACATACATGTATTATCGTATATACAATTGCGTGTATGCACCGAGTATAAGTGGCGGTCCGAAAGTCCTCGTGGTGGCGTTTGGCAGCATGAGATTGCGGTGGTGGAGGCATTGTCCATCTCATTATGTGCATTTGCATGCACGTTGGGGTTCCATCTTCTTTTCTTGGTTCTTTGGCAACAGCACAACAAACCCTTTTCCTCATCCTTTCTTTTGTTTTCTTTTATGTCAAAAAAAAAAAAAAAAAAAAAACTTCACAATGCAATCTAACAATAAAAACATTTTCTCTTCCCTTGCTTGACATTTCTTCCCGGCTGTAAATGAGTTGCTCACGCAACTCATAAAAAAAAGGAAGAAAAAGAAGGGGACTCAAGCAGGAAAGAGGAGGAGCAAATTGGTTGTGCTCGGCAGTGTCTTGGCAACGGATGAAGGTGGTGGACGTACTGGACTGCGTGCATGCGTGTTTAGCCTTTAGGCGATGGGGTGAGATTTGGTTTCCTTTAAGTTTGAATTGTTAACTAAGTAAAAATGTTATGTATATATTAGCTTATTAATTAATTAATTAATTAATATTAAGTACACGTTGGTTTAATAAGTATGCAACTATTTGTTGGACATGCGCAGGAAGATGTATGCATGGGTTCTTTTAAATGTGCTTGCTGCATATTTAAAAGGGGACACTTTCATGCTCCTCTTCTTCCAAAATTTTATTCTTTTCTTTGGTCTTTGAAAAATGTGTTTTTTTTATATAAAAAAAAAAGTTTAAAGTATTATGTAATTAATTTTTGTTCAGCTTTCTGTTTGCATCAATAAGAACTGTTACTTCCCTGGAAGAAGTTGTATGTTCAAGGTAGCATGTTTTTCTTCCCATGTTTTTCCCCTGTAACATGTTGCATATATAGTATCATGCCTTTTAGCATGCATTTTCCAGTAACCATGTAGCTTGATGCGTTTTAGCTTGCATCTTTCCAGTAGCATAGGTTGCATGCGTTTAAGCATCTTTTAAAAAAATAAATAAATAAATAAAGAAATAAATAAAAAGAATTAATTTTTATTTTGGAAAATAAAACTTCGCTCGGTTTATACGTGTCTTAACCGAAATTTCTTTGTTCAGTTCGCTGAAGTTTCGGTGTTGTTTTGGTTTCGCGCCTATCTGTTATCGTCTCTACTTCTGTGCCACGAAAGGTGAGTTTTCTCACATCTGCAAAAATATTCACATTTCTGTGAAATTGAAATCTGTGATTGATTGATTGATTATTTGGTTGTTGGTTGCTATTTTGAAGTGGACATCTAATTGAAACTGTTAGACATTAACTTGACAATTAGTTTATTTTTGAATTAAGTTTCTAGTTAAACCCCGACGTGTATAATCAGTTAATTATTGCAACTTGAACTGTATTGGATAATGATTGTGATGGGTGTTTATTTATGGTTATATTGAACTGTATGGATGTTGTCTATATTTTATACCAGTGTCATCACCTTGGATGTTACGGGCATCATCATAAACTGTCATTTCGAATAAATTAAGAAATAGGTTGAAATGATATATACCTATGACATTTGACCTTTGGATTGAAATGATATATATCCATTCCTTAAAATTAAAATATAAACTTTGCAATAACTGATCACTTGGCCATAGGATAGAGAATTTTTATACGGACACCGAATTGGTTAATTATATAAATTTTAGAATTTGTGAAACCGTGATTCTGTGAAAAGAAAATAAGTTGAAATTATACAAATTGAATTATATTGAAATATTGAAATTTAATTATTTCAAAGGTTTGAATCTTTATTTAAACTTTGGAATTAAATTCAGATTGAAATGATCAAATTTGTTAAATTGAAATTTGAACTAAAATTTGCTATGAATTGAAATCATTCCAAATTATATTATATTGAAATGCTAAAATTGAATTATTTCAAAGGTTTAAATCCTTATTTGAACTTTGAAATTAAATTTGAATTAAATGGGTTAAATAAATATTATGAACTTGAACTCGGATTTGATTTGAATCAAATAGATTCAAATAATATTTTGAAATTGGAAGTTATCCTTTAAAATGGATTATTCTCAAATAAATTGATTTTGGGAATCGATTTGGACTGGATATTGGAAATCGATTTGGTTTGTTTTGAGTTTTGAACTTAGGTTCAGATTTATTGGAAATAAAAAGAAAAGTTGATTTGAAATTATTTCTATATAAGCAAATTTATATATAAACTATTTTATGAAATTTATCCCTTTGATATATGGAGTGCTTTATATAAATTGTTTTTCAAAACCTATTCTTTATATATATATATATAGTTTATTTTATAAAATATTTTAATATACAAAAATCCATTTCCAAACACTCAAGCTGTTTTGATTTCCAAGCTATTCCAAATCTCCCAAAATTATATATAAAAAAAAAGTTATTTAAACCCCAAAACTATTTCAAACTTACAAACTCTTTTAGAAGTGAAAAGTGTTTACATTTAAATCTGTGATTTAAAAGTAAATATGATCATTTTGATGTTAAAATCAGAAATGAATTCAAAACTATTTTTGAAGTAAATTAAATAATTCGAATGAAATGTGGTTAACTGAAGTTATAACCAATTATTGAAACTGAAATTTATCTCAAAGTGAATATGAATTCTGAAAGTAAATATTATTGTGATTAAAATAATATGATATTTTAGAGTGAAATCGGTATAGTTAAATATGATATTTTGATATCATAACGATTCACTTTTGAAATATAAAAGTACCAATCGGTGTGTAACATGACGTTTTGTTGTTAAAGAGACCGGGGCCTCTTATTGACATATTCTCTGTCAATGTTGGAACCACTTTAACAACTGTGTACGCGGTGGAGTTCCAAAAATGAAGTAGGATGTTTTTGGAGGAGATTACTGGATTGAAGAAAGTGAACGATAATGGATGACCTCGACACTTGTGTCGATTTGAAATGACTAAAACAGGAGCCGTGCCAGACCAAATGAGGCTTGACTACCTCTTAGTGGACATCTGCACTTCGATTTCCTGGGCCTCGGGTCCATACTATTACTATTTTGTTGGTGCGCACCCTTGATGGAATGTATTTTCCTTTGATTCGATATGGAATGGATGTCTACGGTGGGCCGTTAGGGGTAACCACCAGTCTGGATCAGGCAAACTAGTAGCATACTACTTTGGGTATTGCCTCATGTGCCTTGTCATACGTTTATCCTTATGCGAGACAACTACGATTTTGATTTTTGGCATAGGTCTATAGGGGACTCACTGGCTACCGACGTTTTACTAGTTGTGTTACAGGACCTGCATAGACCATGTGCTTATAAACTGTGTAAGGGTAATCAATGTAACCCCGCTTACGCTATTTTTCTGACAAGTATTTGTGAATAGACACTAGTATAATAGCGAAATTTTATTATATAGTATCTAGTTTGACGGATCCTTAGGAGATGGAAATTTCCCGTAACATCTCTTGAGTTATGTGTGTGCATGTTCATATGATATCGATTTGAATTAGATGAGGATATTTTTGCCTGATCCGAGCTTGTTTTATTTTCATGCTATTACGCTCGGGTCAGACTTGAGCATTCCAGTTTCAAAGGTTATCTTCTGAAGGATGAAGACGAAGATCGTATACTATTATTACTATTGTATTCCACTACTATTTTGTTGCATTACTCTGTATTATCACTTACGTATATAAATGTATAACTCTGATAAATGTTGTAAAATGATCAAATGTTTATTTTAAACAGCTTCATGAACTGTTATTTGATTATTATATTTTGTTCATTCCGTTGCGAGATTCTATGCTTGTTTTCTTCTTTCTAATTCTAAATCAATTCTCTTGATTATCTATATTTTTGACTATAATGGTTAAAGATGTGGATCATCATTTAACTATCTGTAAATACGTACAGTTTTGAGTTAGACATGTGTGGATTATTGTCGATTCAAAAGGTACGGATTTCCGGGTCGTTACAATTTGAAAATAGAAACATATAAAGCCGTGGTGATTAGATATGCGCTATTTTGACGCGAACGATATTTATATTGATTATATTCGTTTTTGTAATGAATATTGAAAAGTGATTTCAAAATCGAATATTTTGAAATGATATTCGAATTAAATTGAATTGAAACGAATTAGAATTCGAATTGAATTAAAACGAATTAGAATTCTAATTGAATTGAAAATAAAATGAATTAGAATCGAATTGAAATTGAATAGAAATGAATTCGAATTGAAATTGAATTGAAAACGAATTGAATTGAATTAAAAATCGATTTGAATTGAAATCAATTTAAAATGAATTTATAAGGAAAAATTCAATTTTGATTTGAATTTGAAATGAAGTTGAAATCGTTTTGAAAACGAATGCAAAACGATTAATAAAATACGTTTTAAAAGGAAATCGACGAAGTATATATTATATATATTATATATAATATAATTGCCTGAATAGAATGCGCCGCGCTGCGGTAGTTCGTGAATTTCGACCATTGACATCGAATGGACATTGCGGGAGATCCGACTGTCGGATTCTCCTAAAACCAGAACCGTTGGGTTCGTATCGAAAAGAGCTTTCTAACGAATATTGGAGATTTGAAATCTAACGGTTGGATTTGGAATTATGTACAAATCAAATTTGGAAAAGGTCGTTATAAGTGCAGTTCGATGGCCGTTGATGGAAATCGACTGTACGGGCCTTGATAAAATTATTAAAAATAATAATAATTTGCGTAACATCATAAGAAATGATTTGTGAAGAATTGGAATGAAAAACTCCATATTTGAAAGGATAGAAATAGATTTTTATCGAAATGAACTAACTTTGAATAAGAATAATAATTTATTTATTTATTTTTAAATAAATAAATTGGATTTGAAATGGTTTTAATAATAACCAGAATTTCCAATAATTGTATCGGAATGGATTTGAATCGAAATTATCTTTGGAATATTTCAATGTTGGATTTCGTGATTATACAGATATTGTTATGGAAATTTGAAAGATATATTTATATCGTTATTTCCAATACGATATTTGTTGGTCGAAGAATTTGGTATTGAATATAAGCCGATATATTTTCTATTCAGAGCCTTGTATTTAATATCAAATGTGATTTGGGTTTGTCGTGAATGGTGTGACGATCCCAAATTCCGTGTGACGGTATTAAGGATAATCATTGGAATATAACACATCAATCATCATAGCAAAGTACAGATAATAGCAAAAACAATAAATAGAATAATTTTACATAGATATGACAACGGATTCATAACATGTAACAACATCAGAATAGCACAACGTAGGATATAACTTAGTAAATAAAAAGGGAAATGATCAGTCACCATCGCCATAGGCGCAATATATACATACAGTGAGACATAATAAGGGTATTAGTCTACATCGCCGAAGGCGGTACATACACATACGATAATAAGTACTGGAAGTAAAGTCGTCTGCATCGCATGTGGCGGAATCATAATATAAATACAATAATGGCAGAAAATGTCAAAGTCATCTCGGTGAAGTCAGCCTCGCCATGAGCCAAAAGTGCACTTCATACTACAGTGCTGAGCCAAAACAACCTGTCACCTATGTACTAGGTTGCCCGTGAGAAAATAAGGGCACCCGCGTTTGCAAAGTGAAACAAACAACGAGTCAGACATGGGGACTGGTGTGAGAAATCTACTTAACAGTTTAAATAACAGTAATAAGCAAATCATAGGACCACACCACTTTCGTGGAACGGGTTTACTCCAGTGATTGCTGGTGCATTTAAAACAAAGTAAATTCTTTAAAACAACGCAATGTTTTTAAAAAGAATGTAGCCATTATAAGACTCAAGTCCCATCATACAATGCAACGCAAGCCGGAGGATAGAGTTCTACCTTATAATGGCCAAATATGCTTAATACGTGTAAAGCAAAATCATTTGATATTATTACTAGTGTATATATGTTTCAAAAACGAATAGCATCATAAATATCAATCATAGGCGGCATAGCTACCATCTACTATGTCGCCATACTAGTTCTACAATCGAATCCGTTATTTCGTATTGGAAATTGGATTTCCATCATGAGTCGAGGCAAGGTGCAAGCTCCTCTCCACTTCGAGACATTCTAGCAAATGCCTCAGGACTACACACTCTGGGTAACCCCTGGATCGGCTGGGCCGGTCCTCTCTTACGTTTGAGGATTAGTTATTCCTGAACACACGTTTCCCAGTCCTTACAGACCTAAAATCGAGGCGCCTCGCATTCCAACAACCACAAAGGTGAAAAGTAGATATAAATGTCAGGGCTGGTAGGTCACTGACACCACCATAGCTAGAAAGAAACGTCGTGCTCTCCCAGCGGTCCGTATCCCGTTTTTAACTCATATCGAGGTGTGAGGCTCGCGAATCCACGCTATACACAAAGTCAGGCCACGTAGGCCATGCTTTGATCATCAAACACAAGACTTTGCTTTGCAACAGAAGCCTTGATCACAGCATCTTGGCATGCCACATAGGCAATCCACTCCATACGACTGATTTCTATCGATATATAACCTCTGAGCTCGTACGTCTCAGAGAGGGGCGTTAAGCAAAAGAATAAATTCTCCACCGCCAAACAGATATATATCTAACAGAGATCAATCAGTATAGAACAAAATCCAATGTCAGACACACAGTCCATTTACAAGTCCGTTCTGGGTCTGAACGAAACTGGAGGCGTCAAATTCCTCGTATATCCGTACAATCAACACATACGTTCAGACGGTTACTACTTCCGTTCCTTCACGGTAGCTACTCCAATCAGGAACCTCAGCAGCGCCCATCCAACCGATACGAAGATCGTCGGTCTTGAATCGTCTTTGTATTTTCCAATTTGAATTGTTCGATCAATTATTTGAAATGAGGGTTAGCTCGGCCTTTTCAAATAATTCACGTAATTAGAATTCAAATCAATTCTTTCCATGGTTATATTATTCGACATTCATATTTCAGTTCTTTAGTATTATTTTCATGTCAAACACATACAACCATCAAATATCAAGTAGATCAAGCCAAACCGGTTTATTTCCAATCCATGTTGCTTATAATATTTTATAACGATTTTTTGCCATTTTAATTTATTTAAACATGGCCATATTTAATTAAACGACGTTTCAGGTCGTGTCGTGGCACTGACGTTGTTTTTTGCCTAATTTGTTTTACACATATCGGAAAATCTAACCATTGGATTTCTACAAAGTATATACCACTAGGAAGATATTCCCAAAGCGAACCCAACGGTTCCAGTTTCGTGAAAATCCGACGGTCGGATCTTCCACACTAGTCGTTTGAAGTTACGGTTTCAAAATTCGAACTGCAGCGTCGTTATTCAATTTAATTTAATTATATTTATATTTATATATAAATATAAACAATTCTGGCGCTGTTTTTCTTCAAATTTGAATTAAACATTCCAGACAATCCAACTGTTGGATTTTTACAAAGTTGGTGCTGTTGGAAATATATTTCCAAGGCGAGCCCAGTAGTAGCGGTTTCGGGGAAATCCGATGGTCGGATCTCTCGTACTAATCGATTCAAATTATGATTTCAAAACACGAACTGCATGGCTTTGATTCCTTTCAATTTTATTTATATATATATATATATATACATAGTTCATTCTTTAATTTCAACATCGTTTTCACTTCAAATATTTCACTAACGCCTTAATATTTCAAAAAAATTCGCCATAACCTCCTTTGTACGGGAAGGGGTTTGGAAATTTATTGGGCCGTGTTAGGTACCCAATAAATCCTATAAAGCATCCACATATTTATAGAGATATATTCAGGTGTTTACAGGGGAGCGTGTATAGATAATAACTCCAGAGAATAAATTCTCGTCACCCTGTCAAGCCTGAGGGAGCGTGTATTTTTAATTACTCCAGAGGATAAATCCTCGTCACCTCGTCCCGTGTGGGAATAAATAGTCCATGTGCCGTATCTAATGACTAGACAGACGTGATTATTGTCAACTCCAGACCCGTGTGGAAATTTTATTAATCTGGCAATTTATCGTTATATTTTATATAGTCCATATCAGTCATCAGTTCAACCTGTAGTATATAATCATCGCCATACAAGCCTCTCGCTCGTATGGTAAATCTTCAACCTCGTCACACAAGCTCCAAATGCTTATGAGGAATATGATGAAGTATGCCTATCGTCAAGGAGTATGCCATGTAGTGTAGTTCAAAATTAATTGTTACTATCCTATGGCGATGTTTATTATTTCACACGAAATAACCAGCACTCCGCATCCAATGGCATTCACAGGAGTTGATATAAAAATAAAATTGCGCAGCCAACTCATCAAGGCTTACCTATTTGTCGAGCACGCAAATAATTTCTTTACTCTACAGCTAATCCATTTCCCTGTTCGACACATGTATATATATGCAGAACAAAGCTAATAATAATATTCCTAGCGAATTAATATTTATTTCAACATGTGTGTATTTTTATCAAAGCATATACAAGGTAAAAGAAATATTTTTATCATCAAAAATATTTATTCAACACGTGAATGTTTTTAACACTTCATATTCAAAATAAAAATGTAATTTTTATTGTCTATTCAATTTATTTTAAAATACGATAACATTCAACACATGAATTTCAATTCAACACATGAATATTCTCTATAGCTTGTATATATATAAAAATGTGATTTTTATCGTTAAATCTATTTGTTTAAAATTCGAAAAACATTCAACACATGAATTTTCAATCCAACAAATGAATTTCAATTCAACACATGAATATTCTCTATATTTTGTATATATATAAAAATGTGATTTTTATCGTTAAATCTATTTGTTTAAAATTCGAATAACATTCAACACATGAATTTTCAATCCAACGAATGAATTTCAATTCAACTCATGAATATTCTCTATAGTTTGTATATATATATAAATGTGATTTTTATCGTTAAATCTATTTGTTTAAAATTCGAATAACATTCAACACATGAATTTTCAATCCAACGAATGAATTTCAATTCAACACATGAATATTCTCTATAGTTTGTATATATATAAAAATGTGATTTTTATCGTTAAATCTATTTGTTTAAAATTCGAATAACATTCAACACATGAATTTTCAATCCAACGAATGAATTTCAATTCAACATATGAATATTGGTTTCAACATATGTAATTAATTTCAACAAATGAAAATTATTCTAACCCATGAATATTTCAGAAAATTTCTGCAGCATAACGGCAGGGTAGTTAAAACTGGGATCGTCCCTAGTACGGCTCCTCGCTCTACCTTATAACCTCGCGGTTTTTGACAATGGGGATCATGCATCTAGTTTGCACGCAGGCGGCATGTTTTATTTTCATTTCCACAATCCTATTCTAATTTGTTTCAACCACAAGGGTATTTCTCAACCACAAAGGTATTTTTCAACCACAATATCAACCACAAACAATTATTTCCAATCATTCGTCATACTATATAATTTCACGCCAATCACAAGCAATAAATATCGTCCATGGTCTGTGGACGAGGGGAGTATATATATTATTCCTATATTTCACTTGCATTTCATCACAATTCAAAGCATATATGTTTCATACAATGCTTGTATAATTTATACATCGCTAATATAACTTATACAACACATGTATATGAGATATACAATGCGTATATAATTTACACTTCGCTTATATAATTTATACAACACGATTCCATTCACACAATTTAATTTAGATTCCTCACATTGGTTTTTGAAGTGCTAAAAATCGTATGAAGATCACAAAAATCCGCGGCTTCTGCTAGATGGTAGAGAGCCTCCCTGCGGTCCCGATGTTTCCTGTTTCATCGAATTTCGTTAACACACTAAAAAGATATGATTTTTCAAAGTTTTGCAACACTTAAAAGTGTTATTTTCAATTCATAAATTTTCAAGGCAGATAACTTTTCAAACCTTCAAAACTAGGTTTTTAATTCACGATCGATCCGTGCAGTTTCGTCACGATCGGATGCTGCAACGTCGAAGAGCTTCGAACAGGCTTTCCAGCGCCTGTGGTGGCAGCGAACTCGACGGCTCCTCTGATGATCGGCGGTGCTCCAAAGGTGGAGATTCCTGGATGAAATTCGACGCGAATACTGGTTGGTTTCAAACGAGGCCTGGGTTGATTGAAAGAGGGGAGAAAGGCGATCGGAAAAGCCAACTAGATGGGGTGGAGAAAACGCCTGTGGCGGCGGTGATCGGGCTTGGAAGATTTGAAAGGGTTTCGCCGTTCGTTCAGAGAGGGTTCGACTGATTTTTTTGATGAGAGAGAAAGTGAAGATATTTTCTATTATATTTAATTTTAAATTCCCAAAATATCCCTTTTTAACCAACGTACACCGATTTCAACCCAACGACTGTCGCCCTAAGCTAAATACCCCTATTCCGGACACAATGGGATATGTTTCGTTGGCTGATTCGATTGTTATAGTCAGTTATTTTTCAAATTAAAGTATAAAACATTTAATATTCAATTTGAACGTACATTTTAATTTTCCAGGGCCACAAACTGAATCAAAAAATTCCAGAAAAATAAATCTAGCTTTGTTTTGACGATACGGTCTCAACAAAACCAGTTTCCGCAAATTCTGAGATCGTATGCAAAATGTCCATTTTCAGGTCGACCCATTTTAACAGAAATTGACCAATCACATTTTCTTTTACCCCACTCACATACTAGCTTCAAAATTATGAAATTTGAAACCTAGCAATAGTTTGACATCCCGGATCCAACAAAAGTGGTTTCATCGAATTCTGAGGTCGTATGCAAAATATCTATTTTCAAGGGCTATATATTCTATATAGCGACCTTTCTGAAAATTCATTTGGCCATAACTTTTGATTCCTGTTATGAAACTTCGATTTTTCAGATTCGTTAGAAAAGTATTCATAAACAGATTTAAATATTTTTGGTTTCGCTAAAATTTGTTATATTTTCCACCCGCTACAGTCAGACAAAGTTTGTATTCAAATTCTCAAACTGCCTCACTATTCCCAATTCATTATTTTATTGAAATATGCTATTTCAATTGTTTAAATTCTTTGACAATAACCAATTTTAAAAATTTTAAATTGGTTCACATTTTCCGGGTTATTACAATCTCCCCCACTTAAAACTTTTCGTCCTCGAAAAGGAATAACAGTAAAGTAGGAAACAGAATGTAAATGCAAAGTATTGTAAATGTACCTTGCACCGGAGTTAGTCAGAGATGTCCACTCTGCATTTGGGGTAGGCTTGCTTAATGCTTTCCTCAGTCTCCCAAGTACAGTCTCTACGATCACTACTCCACTGCACTTTAACTAAATGAATCTTTTTCCTCCTTAGCTCCCTAGTTTCTTTGCCAACGATCTTTAATGGCTCTCTTCTGACTGCTAATTCTGGAGTTATTTCCAAGTCCTGTTGTGCTGCTTCTTCTACAACAAGATCCGGATCATGCACATGTTTCCTGAGTTGAGACACGTGGAACACATCATGCACTCCAGGCAACCAATCAGGTAATGAAACCCTATATGTAAGAGTTCCAATCCGTTCAAGTATAGGAAAGGGACCAATAAATCTCGGTGCCAACTTCCCAGTTTTCCCAAATCTAATTACTCCCCGCATCGGAGAAACTCTTAAATAAACATAATCGCCAACGGCAAATGATAAGTCTCTTCTTCTCGCATCGGCATAACATTTGTGTCGGCTTTGTGTGGTTTTCAATCGCTTCTTGATGAAATCGATTTTATCAGATGCTTCTCGAATCATATCAGGCCCTAACACAATTCTGTTGCCAGGTTCTACCCAACATGTGGGAGATCTGCACGGTCTACCGTATAATGCTTCAAATGGCGACATTCCCAAACTTGCTTGATAGCTATTGTTATAAGAGAATTCTGCCAAATGTAAGTGATCTTCCCATGAGCCGCCAAAATCAATAATGCAAGCCCGTAGTAAATCTTCTAGAATTCTATTCACTCGTTCAGTTTGGCCGTCTGTCTGAGGGTGATAAGCGGTGCTTAGATTCAATTTGGTTCACAATTCTGTCTAGAATGCTTCCCAGAATTTGCTAGTAAATAGGGAATCTCTATCACTGACTATATTGAGCGGCACTCCATGCAGTTTAACTATTTCTTTGAAGTAAATCTGTGCTAAACTTTGAGCCGTTCTGTTGGATCGGACAGGTATAAAATGGGAAGTCTTCGTGAAGCGATCTACGATCACCCATATACTGTCGTTTCCTTTCTTAGTTCGAGGCAAACCATCAATGAAGTCCATCGAAATCTGCTCCCACTTCCATCCTGGAATTTCTAATGGTTGTAATAGCCCAGCCAATTTCTGCTGATCGCTCTTAACTAGCTGACAAGTGGAGCATCTGCTAACATATAATGAAATATCTCTTTTCAAAGCCCTCCACCAGAATGTGCGCTTGATATCGTTATACATTTTGCTCACACCGGGATGGATGCTTAGTTTGGTGTGACATTCATCAAGTATTTCTCTTCGAAGCTCTGGAAGATTTGGGATGCAAATTCTGCCCTTTAATCTAAGAACTCCATTGTCATCGAGCCGGAAACTTGTGGATTCACCTCCCTTGACTCTCTGACTGATTCACTGAATAAATTCATCGTCTTTTTGAAGGTCCGAAATCTTGTCAATCAATGAAGACGTGATGATAAAACTGGCGATGATTTCATTCTTTCTACTAAGCGCATCTGCGACAACATTGGCTTTCCCCAGAGTGTATAGAATCTCAAAATCGTATGCTGCAAGGAATTCTAACCAACGCTGTTGTCTCAAGTTTAGATCTTTCTGAGTGAATAGATATTTTAATGATTGATGATCGGTAAATAGTTCGAACTTCTCGCCCAATAAATAATGCCTCCAGATTCTCAAAGCAAATACGATAGCTAATAACTCAATATCATGAGTTGCATAATTTCTTTCATGCGGCTTCAGCTGACGGCTGGCATAAGCGACCACTTGGCCCTTTTGCATTAATACTGCGCCAAGCCCTCAAATAGAAGCGTCTGTCCATACAGTCAAGTCTTGGTTGCCTTCTATAATTGTCAATACTGGAGCAGTTGTCAATTTCAGTTTCAGCTCCTGGAAAGCTTCTTCACATTCGGGAGTCCATTTGAATTTCTCATGCTTCTTTATAAGCTTTGTCAATACACCAGATATCTTTGAAAAATCCTGAACGAATTTCCGATAGTAACTAGCCAATCCAAGGAAACTTCGAACTTCTGTGGGGGTAGTAGGCTGTTTCTAGTTCTGAATCGCTGTAATTTTGCTTGGATCTACAGCAATCCCTTCCTTTGATACCACATGGCCAAGGAACTTAACTTCTTTCTGCCAGAAGACACACTTAGAAAATTTAGCTTTCAAGACATTTCTCCTCAGAATTATCAACACTTGTTCTAAATGTTTTGCATGCTCGCCTTCTGACTTGGAGTAGATTAAAATGTCATCGATGAACACTAGAACAAATTTATTCAATACACCACGGAACACTCTGTTCATAAGATCGACGAAGTATGCTGGAGCGTTACACAAGCCGAACGGCATTACTAACCATTCGTAAAATAAATCGGGACCCCTGAAGGCTGTCAAAGGAACACAGTCTTTGGCTATACGTAATTGGTGGAAATCTGTAGCTAGGTCCATTCTGGAGAATACTGTCGCCCCATTTAATTGATCTAACATATCATCTATACGTGGCAAGGGATATTTGTTCTTTGGTGACTGTTTATTTAGATCTCGGTAATCAACACAAAGTCTTAGAGTACCGTCTGATTTCGGGACAAACACTACTGCTGCTCCCCAAGCTGAAAAGCTCGGTCTGATCAGACCTTTCCAAAGCAATTCTCGAGTTTGACTACCTAACTCTTCTTTTTCTTTCAGGGCCATTCTTCTAATTGGATGTACTACTGGTTGGGCATTAGGAATTAGATCTATTCTGAATTCAATTTCTCTTTGCGGAGGTAAGTTTTCGACTTCTTCAAACACATCCGCATAGTTTTTAACGACCAGTATTTTTTCTAATGAAGTCGGGATAACTTCCAAAGAAGACCAAAATTCTTTTCTATTAGTTTCTGAGCTATGGCATGGTATATATATGTCCGAGCTTCGTTTCGACTTTAACGATTCTTTCGGCACATCTAACTTCCGCCTTATATTTTGTCAACCAATCCAGCCCCAATATAATATCAAATTCGGAAAGGTCCATGACAATCACTTTAAAAGGAAATCGGTATCGAGAAAAGGAAATAGGTACTTTACAATATGAACTGAGACTAACAGAACCTCCTATCGGGTTTTGAACTTTAATTGGTTCTTTAAGCTTTCTTTGTTTCAATTTTAACTTGTGAACAGTGTTACCAGAAATGAAGCTACGTGATGCACCAGTATCAAAAAGTACAGAAACTGGAATATTTTTAATCGTAAGGGTACCTCCCAAGACGTCGGGTTTACCTGATCCATCGGTGATAGCTGGCGGGGTCTCCCGGTCATACACATGAGCCACTTGTGCATTCTGCTTTAGAGGACAATTCCTACTATAGTGCCCTTTCTTATGGCAGTTGTAGCATTCGGCTGAGCTGCGGTCTGGATTTGCCTTTAGCTTCTTTGGGGCTTTGCACACATTAGAAAAATGTCCTGTCTTTCCGCAGTTGTAGCAGCTTCCTTTGGGTATCTTCCCAGATTGCTGAGTAGCTACCGCTGAAATGCTAGACTCTGGCTGATCTGTTGAAGCTTTGCGCTTGTTTCCAGCTTGGCTTTTGGCGCGGTCTTGGTTGGAGTGTCTTTCATCCATATCTTCATAATTGCAGGCCATTTCCACTAATTCTGAGAATGAGAGTTTGATGTTGCTCATGGCCCTGCCATGGTACTTGCGCCGTAGCCCAAATATAAACCTCTTGTTCTTAGCTTTGGTAGTCATAATAAGCTCTGGAGCATAGCGCGACAGCTGAGTGAATTTGTTGAGGTAATCTTGGATAGAGAGATCTCCCTGCTGAAGATTAGCAAGCTGCTCTCGCATCCGCTCTAAGGCCTGCTCAGGTACGAACTTCTCCTTGAACATGGTCTTGAATTGCTCCCAGGTCCTAACAGTACCCGCCGCATCTTCGGAGGTGATGGCATCCCACCACAACTCGGCTTCTTCCTGTAAGAGCCAAATACCTAGACGTGCCTTGTTGTGGGTCCCCAATCCCATGCCCTCAAAAATCTTTTCACAAGTCTTCAACCAAGCAATAGCCTCTGTCACTGTACCAAGGCCATAAAAGGGTTTCCCTCCTAGGTTCCTGTATCTCTTTGCTACTCTGTCTAGCTCAAAGTCCTGGGGTGCTGGTGGTTGTATAATAGGGCCCTCCTCAGCTACGGGGATATTCCCCCATCCTCCTTCTATGCCTACTCGGCCTCCACGGCCACCTCTGGCTGCTGCTGCTCGTGTAGCCATCAGATAGAGTACTGTATAAGCAAGAAAAGAGTCAATCTCACAGAAATGATAACTTTCATATATGATAAAGCAGGGGAACATAAGGAAAAGTAATGATGTACTGATCAAATTGTTTTGCCAATCTGCTTAGCTCATTCTAGGACATCACTAATCCTATCTCTAATGAGCTACTCGCCTTAGAACACTACTGATTCTATTCTGACGAGGTGTTTAATGGGTTAGACTCCGGAACTAAGGTTAACCAAATCTCTGATACCAACTGTGGCGATCCCAAAATCCGTGTGACGGTATTAAGGATAATCATTAGAATATAACTCATCAATCATCATAGCAGAGTACAGATAATAGCAAAAACAATAAATAGAATAATTTTACATAGATATGACAGTGGATTCATAACATGTAACAACATCAGAATAGCACAACATAGAATATAACTTAGTAAATAAAAAGGGAAATGGTCAGTCACCATCGCCATAGGCGGAATATATACATATAGTGAGACAAAATAAGGGTATTAGTCTACATCGCCGAAGGCGGTACATATACATACGATAATAAGTACTGGAAGTAAAGTAGTCTGCATCGCCTATGGCGGAATCATAATATAAATACAATAATGGCGGAAAATGTCAAAGTCATCTCGGTGAAGTCAGCCTCGCCATGAGCCAAAAGTGCACTCCATACTACAGTGCTGAGCCAAAACAACCTGTCACCTGTGTACTAGGCTGCCCGTGTGAAAATAAGGGCACCCGCGTTTGCAAAGTGAAACAAACAACGAGTCAGTCATGTGGACTGGTGTGAGAAATCTACTTAACAGTTTAAACAACAGTAATAAGCAAATCATAGGACCACGCCACTTTCGCAGAACGGGTTTACTCCAGTGATTGCTGGTGCATTTAAAACAAAGTAAATTCTTTAAAACAACGCAATGTTTTTAAAAAGAATGTAGCCATTATAAGACTCAAGTCCCATCATACAATGCAACGCAAGCTGGAGGATAGAGTTTTACCTTATAATGGCCAGATATGCTTAATACGTGTAAAGCAAAATAATTTGATATTATTACTAGTGCATATATATTTCAAAAATGAATAGCATCACAAATATCAATCATAGGCGGCATAGCTACCATCTACTATGTCGCCATACTAGTTCTACAATCGAATCCGTTATTTTGTATTGGAAATTGGATTTCCGTCATGAGTCGAGGCAAGGGGCAAGCTCCTCTCCGCTTCGAGACATTCTAGCAAATGCCTCAGGACTACACAATCTGGGTAACCCCTGGATCGGCTGGGCCGGTCCTCTCTTACGTTTGAGGATTAGTTATTCCTGAACACACGTTTCCCGGTCCTTACAGACCTAAAATCGAGGCGCCTCGCATTCCAACAACCACAAAGTTGAAAAGTAGATATAAATGTCAGGGCTGGTAGGTCACTGACACCACCATAGCTAGAAAGAAACGTCGTGCTCTCCCAGCGGTCCATATCCCGTTTTTAACTCATACCGAGGTGTGAGGCTCGCGAATCCATGCTATACACAAAGTCAGGCCATGTAGGTCGTGCTTTGATCATCAAACACAAGACTTTGCTTTGCAACAGAAGCCTTGATCATAGCATCTTGGCATGCCACATAGGCAATCCACTCCATACGACTGATTTCTATCGATATATAACCTCTGAGCTCGTACGTCTCAGAGAGGGGCGTTAAGCAAAAGAATAAATTCTCCACCGCCAAACAGATATATATTTAACAGAGATCTATAAGTATAGAACAAAATCCAATGTCAGACACACAGTCCATTTACAAGTCCATTCTGGGTCTGAACGAAACCGGAGGCGTCAAATTCCTCGTATATCCGTACAATCAACACATACGTTCAGACGGCTACTACTTCCATTCCTTCACGGTAGCTACTCCAATCAGGAACCTCAGCAGCGCCCATCCAACCGATATGAAGATCGTCGGTCTTGAATCATCTTTGTATTTTCCAGTTCGAATTATTCGATCAATTATTTGAAATGAGGGTTAGCTCGGCCTTTTCAAATAATTCACGTAATTAGAATTCAAATCAATTCTTTCCATGGTTATATTATTCGACATTTATATTTCAGTTCTTTAGTATTATTTTCGTGTCAAACACATACAACCATCAAATATCAAGCAGATCAAGCCAAACCGGTTTATTTCCAATCCATGTTGCTTATAATATTTTATAACGATTTTTCGCCATTTTTATTTATTTAAACATGGCCATATTTAATTAAACGACGTTTCAGGTCGTGCCGTGGCACTGGCGCTGTTTTTCCCCTAATTTTTTTTACACATATCGGAAAATCTAACCGTTGGATTTCTACAAAGTATATACCACTGGGAAGATATTCCCAAAGCGAACCCAACGGTTCCTGTTTCGTGAAAATCTGACGGTCGGATCTTCCAAACTAGTCGTTTGAAGTTACGGTTTCAAAATTCGAACTGCAGCGTCGTTATTCGATTTAATTTAATTATATTTATATTTATATATAAATATAAACGATTCTGGCGTTGTTTTTCTTCAGATTTGAATTAAACATTCCAAACAATCCAACCGTTGGATTTTTACAATGTTGGTGCCGTTGGAAAGATATTTCCAAGGCGAGCCCAGCGGTTGCGGTTGCGGTTTCGGGGAAATCCGATGGTCGGATCTCTCGTACTAATCGATTCAAATTACAATTTCAAAACACGAACTGCACGGCTTCGATTCCTTTCAATTCTATTTATATATATATATATATATATAAATATAAATATAGTTCATTCTTTAATTTCAACATCGTTTTCACTTCAAATATTTCACTAACGCCTTAATATTTCGAAAAATTTCGCCATAACCTCCTTTGTACGGGAAGGGGTTTGGAAATTTATTGGGCCGTGTTAGGTACCCAATAAATCCTATAAAGCATCCACATATTTATAGTGATATATTCTGGTGTTTACAGGGGAGCGTGTATAGATAATAACTCCAGAGAATAAATTCTCGTCACCCTGTCAAGCCTGAGGGAGCGTGTATTTTTAATTACTCCATAGGATAAATCCTCGTCACCTCGTCCCGTGTGGGAATAAATAGTCCATGTGTCGTATCTAATGACTAGAGAGACGTGATTATTGTCAACTCCAGACCCGTGTGGGGTTTTTATTAATCTGGCAATTTATCGTTATATTTTATATAGTCCATATCAGTCATCAGTTCAACCTGTAGTATATAATCATCGCCATACAAGCCTCTCGCTTGTATGGTAAATCTTCAACCTCGTCACACAAGTTCCAAATGCTTATTTGGAATATGATGAAGTATGTCTATCGTCAAGGAGTATGCCATGTAGTGTAGTTCAAAATTAATTGTTACTATCCTATGGCGATGTTTATTATTTCACACGGA
Source organism: Allium sativum (assembly GCA_030737875.1). Taxonomy (NCBI): domain Eukaryota; kingdom Viridiplantae; phylum Streptophyta; class Magnoliopsida; order Asparagales; family Amaryllidaceae; genus Allium; species Allium sativum. The sequence goes on from CM060912.1 coordinate 899,270,807, forward strand.
ATAACCAGCACTCCGCATCCAACGGCATTCACAGGAGTTGATATAAAAATAAAATTGCACAGCCAACTCATCAAGGCTTACCTATTTGTCGAGCACGCAAATAATTTCTTTACTCTACAGCTAATCCATTTTCCCTGTTCGACACATGTATATATATGCAGAACAAAGCTAATAATAATATTCCTAGCGAACTAATATTTATTTCAACACGTGTGTATTTTTATCAAAGTGTATACATGGTAAAAGAAATATTTATATCATCAAAAATATTTATTCAACACGTGAATGTTTTTAACACTTCATATTCAAAATAAAAATGAAATTTTTATTGTCTACTCAATTTATTTTAAAATACGATAACATTCAACACATGAATTTCAATTCAATGAACGAATTTCAATTCAACACATGAATATTCTCTATAGCTTGTATATATATAAAAATATGATTTTTATCGTTAAATCTATATTTGTTTAAAATTCGAATAACATTCAACACATGAATTTTCAATCCAACGAATGAATTTCAATTCAACACATGAATATTCTCTATAGTTTGTATATATATATAAAAATGTGATTTTTATCGTTAAATCTATTTGTTTAAAATTCGAATAACATTCAACACATGAATTTTCAATCCAACGAATGAATTTCAATTCAACACATGAATATTCTCTATAGTTTGTATATATATATATAAAAATGTGATTTTTATCGTTAAATCTATTTGTTTAAAATTCGAATAACATTCAACACATGAATTTTCAATCCAACGAATGAATTTCAATTCAACACATGAATATTCTCTATAGTTTGTATATATATAAAAATGTGATTTTTATCATTAAATCTAATTGTTTAAAATTTGAATAACATTCAACACATGAATTTTCAATCCAACGAATGAATTTCAATTCAACACATGAATATTGGTTTCAACATATGTAATTAATTTCAACAAATGAAATTATTCTAACCCATGAATATTTCAGAAAATTTCAGCAGCATAACGGCAGGGTAGTTAAAACCGGGACCGTCCCTAGTACGGCTCCTCGCTCTACCTTAAAACCTCGCGGTTTTTGACAATAGGGATCATGCATCTAGTTCGCACGCAGGCGGCATGTTTTATTTTCATTTCCACAATCCTATTCTAATTTGTTTCAACCACAAGGGTATTTCTCAACCACAAAGGTATTTTTCAACCACAATATCAACCACAAACAATTATTTCCAACCATTCGTCATACTATATAATTTCACGCCAACCACAAGCAATAAATATCGTCCATGGTCTATGGACGAGGGGAGTATATATATATATATATATATATATTATTTCTACATTTCACTTGCATTTCATCACAATTCAAAGCATATATGTTTCATACAACACTTGTATAATTTATACATCGCTAATATAACTTATACAACACATGTACATGAGGTATACAATGCGTATATAATTTATACTTCGTTTATATAATTTATACAACATGATTCCATTTACACAATTTAATTTAGATTCCTCACATTGGTTTTTGAAGTGCTAAAAATCGTATGAAGATCAAAAAAATCCGCGGCTTCTGCTAGATGGTAGAGAGCCTCCCTGCGGTCCCGAAGTTTCCTGTTTCATCGAATTTCGTTAACACACTAAAAAGATATGATTTTTTAAAGTTTTGCAACACTTAAAAGTGTTATTTTCAATTCAGAAATTTCAAGGAAGATAACTTTTCAAACCTTCAAAACTAGGTTTTTAATTCACGATCGATCCATGCAGTTTCGTCACGATCGGATGCTGCAACGTCGAAGAGCTTCCAACAGGCTTTCCAACGCCTGTGGTGGCAGCGAACTCGATGGCTCCTCTGATGATCGGCGGCGCTCCAAAGGTGGAGACTTCCTGGCTGAAATTCGACGCGAATACTGGTTGGTTTCAGACGAGGCTTGGGTTGATTGAAAGAGGGGAGAAAGGCGATCGGAAAAGCCAACTGGAGGGGGTGGTGAAAACGCCTGTGGCGGCGGCGATCGGGCTTGGAAGATTTGAAAGGGTTTCGCCGTTCGTTCAGAGAGGGTTCGACTGATTTTTCTGATGAGAGAGAAAGTGAAGATATTTTCTATAATATTTAATTTTAAATTCCCAAAATATCCCTTTTTAACCAACTTACACCAATTTCAATCCAACGACTGTCGCCCCTAGCTAAATACCCATATTCCGGACACAATGGGATATGTTTCGTTGGCTAATTCGACTGTTACAGTCAGTTATTTTTCAAATTAAAGTATAAAACATTTAATATTCAATTTGAACATACATTTTAATTTGCCAGGGCCACAAACTGAATCGAAAAATTCCAGAAAAATAAATCTAGATTTGTTTTGACGATACGATCCCAACAAAGCCAGTTTCGTCGAATTCTGAGATCGTATGCAAAATGTCCATTTTCAGGTCGACCCATTTTAACAGAAATTGACCAATCACATTTTATTTTGCCCCACTCACATACTAGCTTCAAAAATTATGAAATTTGAAACCTAGCAATAGTTTGACATCCCGGATCCAACAAAAGTGGTTTCGTCAAATTCCGAGGTCGTATGCAAAATATCTCTTTTCAAGGGCTATATATTCTATATAGCGACCTTTCTGAAAATTCATTTGGCCATAACTTTTGATTCCTGTTATGAAACTTCAATTTTTCAGATTCGTTAGAAAGGTATTCATAAACAGATTTAAATATTTTTGGTTTCGCTAAAATCTATTATATTTTCCACCCGGTACAGTCAGACAAAGTTTGTATTCAAATTCTCAAACTGCCTCACTATTCCCAATTCATTACTTTATTGAAATATGCTATTTCAATTGTTTAAATTCTTTGACAATAACCAATTTTAAAATTTTAAAATTGGTTCACATTTTCTGGGTTATTACAAATGGTGCCTTCATTAACACTGTTCTTAAGCCCAGTTGAGAAAAAGATTAAATCTTTTTATTTAGAGTTAATAAAGTGTACCAATTAAATAATATTTAATTGGAATTGAATTGGTATCGATTTTTGGGTTTATCGTGAACAGTGTTTTAAATAACACTTGTTCTTTAACCCGATAATGAATGGAATGTGATTTTGGGTTTATCGTGAACCGTGTTTTAAATGATACCGATTCTTTAACCCAGTCAAAGAATAAAACTAAGTGGAGTTTTAATGAATAATTAGATTGAAAAGATCGAAAATGGAGTATCACCAGTTTTGCTCTAGGCAATAGTTAAATCTTTAATTAGATTTGAAATGGTGATTGAATTTACCGATAACATCGTGGTGTTAGATATGAAGTATTACTAGTTTTACTTCATGGGATGAATAGATTGGGATTGGGAAATTAAAATAAATGATTACTTCGGTGTGGTTCGCTAATCCCGACTAGTTTGAATTGATATTCAAAGAAGATTAAAGAATAAATTTAAAGAATTTATCTTTGATAAAATTAATGGGAACCTTTCCCAAACTGTAAGAATATTTGAATAAAAGAATATTCTGAATTGGAATGAGATTTATGTTTTGTTTGTGTAACACTTGTTTAATATATACGTGAGTTATTCAGAAAGACCAGGTTTATCCCATTCTGAATAACTGATTCGACGTGGTGTCGAAGATGAAGACGATGGTTGAAGACCGGAGGTCTTCACGTCGTTTGGATAATTACTGATGATCTTGATTGGGCCGTACACCCAAGAGGAGAGAATCAGTTGGTGATCGTCCAGACGTACTTGGAGCTCGATGGATATGCGGGGTATTAGGTGCCTCCGGTTTCGTTCAGACCCAGAATGAACTTGTGAATGGACTGTATGTCTGACATTGGATTTTATTCTGTGTGATTGATTTCTATTAAATATATATCTGTTTGGCGGCGGAGAATTTATTCTCTTGCTTAACGCCCTTCTTTGAGACATACGAGCTTAGAGGTTATATATTGATGGATATCAAACACATGGAGTGAATTGCCTGTGTGGCATGCCGAAGTGGCAATTGATTGAGGCTTCTGTTGAAAAGCAAAGTCTTGTGGTTGATGATCAAAGCACCGCCTGTGTGGCATAGCTTTGTGTAACGTGAATTCGCGAGCCTCACACCCCGGTTGTGAACCAGAAACGGGAGAGGACCTCAGGGAGGGCATGCATTTCCTTCTAGTTAGAAGCGGCGTTAGTGGTTTTAGACGCCTTGACGAGTTTGACTTATGTGGTTGTTGTTGTTGCGAGGTGCCTCGGTTATATCGGTTTTGGCCGATGCATTCTGGTCGGTAGACGGACCAGACTTACGCCCTAAAGGGCGGGGAAACGCAGTGTTCAGGATTTAAGTTTAATCCACATCGGTGGACCGGCCCTGTCGCTCCAAGGGTTGATGCGCTCTGACCCTGAGACACGGGCTAGATTGTCTCGAAGTCGGTGAGGACTATCTTTTGCCTCGGTTCACAAATGGAAATCCAATTTCTAATACGTTACTTTGCGGTTTTATTTGTAGAGCCTAGTATGGCGACATAGTGGGATGGGGCGCTTATGCTGTCTATGATTGATACTTATGATTTGAAGTTGTTTTATACACTATGCACTTATAATCGTATCAAATGATTTGTTTTAAACTTATCAAGCATTCTTGGCTATTATAAGGTAAAAACCCTATCCTCCGGCTTGCGTTGCATTGTGTGATGGGACCTGGGTCTTATAATAGCTTCATTTTTCTTTATTTAGCAGTGCGCTGTTGTTTTATGCACTGGTGTTCTTGGGAGGAAACCCGTTCCGTGTTATACGGCGTGGTCCCTTAATTTACCTAACTTTAAAATAAAGTTTAATAACTGTTTTAGTTCTCACACCAGTCCCATGACTGACCTGGAATTTATTGTTTTAACCTAAACTCTGGGTGCCCCTATTTTCCGCCCGGGTAGCTAATAGTTTTGGTTTTGCAGATTTATATTCACAGGACCCGGGTTTACAGCTGGAACGATACTCGGAAAGCTCTGTATCCGTGTATTACTTTCAGTTGTGTGTTGTATTATTTTTCCGCTGCAGTAATGTATTTAAATGTAATTTAAATCTCTGATATTGTCTGTGTAATATTCATTCATACTCCGTGTATTCTTGTATTTTGATGAATTGTTGTAACAGACAATGAAATGTTCTTCTGTCTGCGTTCTATTTTGTCGTGTTCGCAAAACAATCAGGCGTTTCGAACGGTCTTGGTCAGTTTAACGATCATTCGGATCGAGCGAAATTCCTTATCATTACAGTTGGTATCAGAGCTTTGGTTTACAAAGCTCAGAGAACAAGACACATTAGAACCATACGAAAGAATTCATCAGATATCGGATATCCAATGAGAATGACTCGTTAGAGATGGGATCAGTAGTATCCTAGAACGAGTGTGAAGAGTGTTGTTTTGAAAATTAAAATTGAAAATATGTTTTGTTTTGAAATTTAAATCACTTATTCGTATTTGTTTTTTTTTTATTTTATATTGAATTTGGACAATCCAATATATAAAGATTTTGCCTATACGCCTTGCAAACGTGTATTCGAAGTTTTAATATACTGGATAGATATAGAATCACACTGTAGTCACCCAGAGATGATTCTGATGATTGATCGATCATCATCAGAGTTTATGCTCGAGTGACGAAAGTGAGATTTCTATATACTTCCTATTGACTGGTGTGAGAACCAAAATTAGATAGGGCCTATTGTTGTGATTTGGCATCAAAAAACTGATTTTTGGCTATGTATCAAAATTATGAATTAAAAAGCCATTTAACTAATTTATTGATGGTTGTGTTGTTTGATTATTGTTCGATTAATTAAATGTTGAACCTTTAGCCAAATTGATCAAATAGTGAATTATATCGGAAAAATTTCGCATTTGCATAGTATACATGTACTTACATTGAATAGGTCATTGCAAAGAGGCTAGAGCAGAAGAATAAAATTGTTTGCCCGACAAATAGTACATGTTTACCATAATTTACTGTTTTGTTTGGGTGATGATGATTTTATGAGCCGATTGGATGGCCGCTTGGCTTTTTCTTTTTCTTTTTGATTGAAGAAGGCCATAGGAGGTTATATGAAATATCCCGAAGTCCCCGGTGCAGGGGAGGTTATGGCAAAAAAATTCGAAAATTTAGGGTGTTAGCCAAATTTTTGAAAAATTTGAAAAGTTATTAGAAACTGAAAAGTTAAAGAACTTAAGCCGTAATGAAAATAACGAAAGTTGAGTTGATTAGTTAAACAACTTTCGGCTTCGTTCCTTTTCGGGGACGAAAAGTTTTAAGTGGGGGAGATTGTAATAACCCGGAAATCTGAGCTAATTTAAAATTTTTATTTTGGCAATTTTAGTGAATTTTGAATATTTAAAATGAATTATTTTAAATAATAACGATGAGAAATTTATTTTGAATTGAATTCGAATGTATATATTCATTTGAATCGAAGATAGAATATAAATATTTATATATATATATAAAATGAATTGAAAATGGCGCGGTAGTTCGATAATTCGATTTCAAATTTCAAATGAATGTACCGGGTGCAAAATAAACCGGATTTTAGTGAAACCAAAAATAATAGAATCTATTTGAGAATATCTTCCCAACGAATCCGAAAATTTGAAATTTCATAGCGGGAATCAAAAGTTATGTCCAATTGAAATTTCAGAATAGCCGCTTTGAAATTCTGGCCCTTAAAAATAGCCATTTTGCAAACGACCTCGGATTTCGACGAAACCACTTTTGTTGGATCCGTGATGTCAAGTTATTACTAGATTCCAATTTTCGTAATTTTTTGAATCAATTTGTGAGCGTGGCAAAGGAAAACGCGATTGACCAATTTTAGTTGATTTTAATCGACTGGAAAATGGCCATTTTTCAAACGGTCTCAAAATTCGATGAAACTAGTTTTGTTAGGACTGTATCATCAATACGAAGCTAGAAAATATTTTTATGGAATTTTTCGAGTTAGTATGTGACCCCAGTAAATTGAATTGCGCGTTCAAATTCAATATATAGAGTTATATGTTGAGTTTGACGAAAACTGATCGAAACGATCGAATCAGGTTACGATACATATCCCATTGTGTTCGGAATGGGGGTAATTAGCTATGGGCGACAGGCGGTGGGTTCGAATTCGAGTTTGAAATAAAAAGTTACTTTATGGGATTAATAAAATAAAACAATATAAATATATATTTCTAAACCTAACTTCCTCACTCACAAAGCCAACCCCACCATTCAGACAAAGAAACCGCGCCCCTCCCAAAATCAAAACCGCTCGTTGCGATTCCTCCTCCACTGCCGTTCAGGTGAGCGCGCCGCCCACCCCACCGTCGGTCAGCCTTCCGCCGCCGCACGCTCCCCCTTATTTGCTCCAGCCTCCCTACATTAATACTCCAGCCCCAATTCGAAGTTCCCAACCCTAGACCCCCTCAAATCGAACCGCACTGCCCACCCTGACCGCGACCGCCACCACCAGTCCAAGCTCCGACACCCGTGACCCCAAGCGCCGCCTCCCTCTTTTATTTACACGTTATAAGTTTTGTTTTCACTTTTATTTATTTATTTTAATTTACTTTTTAGTAATCGGTTTTTATATCAATTTATTTAAATATATATAGCAATTATAAAATCAGAAATATATATTAGTATTAAAAATATAATTTTTATATTAGTAGAAGGTTAAAAATATAATTTTTATACTAGCGGAAGGTTAAAAATATAATTTTTATATAGTAGAAATAATAAAAATGTGATCTTTATAGAAGTAGCCATGTAAAAATATGATTTTTATATTATATAGATAAAAAAAATTCGATCTTTATTATGTTGGAGAAACAAAAATATGATTTTTATTCATGTAGGGTAATAAAAATATAATTTTTATTATATTGCTAGCAAGATAAAAATATAATTTTTATCATGGAAGTAGCGTAGTAAAGGAGTGATTTTTACATATGTAGTAGAGATATAAAAATACGATCTTTATATATCAAAATGTGATTTTTTATATACATAGCTACAATATAAAAATGTGATTTTTATATATGTAGTGGCTACGGACAATTTAATTGACAAAAGGCGAGCACGACGAAGATTTCTATATATGAAGAGTCGTGGCGTTTGGTTTAGCTTTGGGTGAGAAGTCCTCACTTTTATTTTTATTTCTAGTTCGAAATATATACTAGGATGCAGATGGTGTTTAGTAGCACCCGACACCCATCGTCCACAGACCATGGACGGCTTGTATGCTTGTCTGTTTGATTCTGATGTGTAGTTGATTGTGTGATGTGATGTGAAATGAAATAAAATATTTTATAGGGGAAAATATTTTATAGTTAAAAATATAATTTTTAACGTGTATATGAAATGAACATTTATAAACAAATCGGACGATTTGTTTATATACACACATTTGACTGATATGGATTGGGACGATAAATTTTACACATCGCCCAACTGCACAAATAAAATCTGTGTTTGAATGTTTGAAACCCCACACGGGTATTGGGATGATATATGACATACACTTATCCCAATAATTAGTTGTATGTCGATTGATTGATTGACAGACTGCTATAAGCGTTAAATATTTATATCTGATGCTTATACAGTGTAGAATGCACTTTGGATGATGGTTGATTATTTGTCATTGTTGATATGTATATGCGTTGTATGGAAATCCACAGAAATAAAATCCATGGTAATTGATTGGGCCTCATTCCAGTTTTGAAATAGAATATTTGAAGAGAAATATTTGAATAAAATATTTGAGAGGAAATATTTGAAAAGAAATATTTGAAATAGAATATTTGAAAATAGAAATATATAAAGCCATGGTGATTAGATATGCGCTATTTTGACGCGAACGATATTTATATCGATTATATTCATTTTTATAATGAATATTGAAAAGTGATTTCAAAATCGAATATTTTGAAATGAAATTTGAATTAAATTGAATTGAAACGAATTAGAATTCGAATTGAATTGAAACGAATTAGAATTCGAATTGAATTGAAAATAAAATGAATTCGAATTGAAATTAAATAGAAATGAATTCGAATTGAAATTGAATTGAAATTGAAATGAATTGAAAACGAATTGAATTGAATTGAATTAAAAATCGATTTGAATTGAAATCAATTTGAAATGAATTTAAAACGAATTTATAAGGAACAATTCAATTTTGATTTGAATTTGAAATGAAGTTGAAATCGTTTTGAAAACGAATTCAAAACGATTTATAAAATACGTTTTAAAAGGAAATCGATGAAGTATATATTATATATATAATATAATGGCGTGAATAGAACGCGCTGCTCAGCGGTAGTTCGTGAATTTCGACCATTGACTTCGAATGGACATTGCGGGAGATCTGACCGTCGGATTCTCCTAAAATCGGAACCGTTGGGTTTGTATCGAAAAGAGCTTTCTAACGAATATTGGAGATTTGAAATCTAACGGTTGGATTTGGAATTATGTCCAAATCAAATTTGGAAAAGGTTGCTATAAGTGCAGTTCGATGGCCGTTGATGGAAATCGACTGTACGGGCCTTGATAAAATTATTAAAAATAGTAATAATTTGTGTAACATCATAAGAAATGATTTGTGAAGAATTGGGATGAAAAACTCCATATTTGAAAAGATAGAAATAGATTTTTATCGAAATGAACTAACTTTGAATAAGAATAATAATTTGTTTATTTATTTTTAAATAAATAAATTGGATTTGAAATGGTTTTGATAATAACCAGAATTTCCAATAATTGAATTGGAATGGATTTGAATCGAAATTATCTTTGGAATATTTCGATGTTGGATTTCGTGATTATACAGATATTGTTATGGAAATTTGAAAGATATAATTATATCGTTATTTCCAATACGATATTTGTTGGTCGTAGAATTTGATATTGAATATAAGCCGATATATTTTCTATTCAGAGCCTTGTATTTAATATCAAATGTGATTTGGGTTTGTCGTGAATGGTGTCTTCATTAACACTGTTCTTAAGCCCAGTTGAGAAAAAGATTAAATCTTTTTATTTAGATTTAATAAAGTGTACCGATTAAATAATATTTAATTGGAATTGAATTGGTATTGATTTTTAGGTTTATCGTGAACAGTGTTTTAAATAACACTTGTCCTTTAACCCGATAATGAATGGAATGTGATTTTGGGTTTTCGTGAACCGTGTTTTAAATGACACTGATTCTTTAACCCAGTCAAAGATTAAAACTAAGTGGAGTTTTAATTAATCTTTAATTAGATTGAAAAGATCGAGAATGGAGTATCACCAGTTTTGCTCCAGGCGATAGTTAAATCTTTAATTAGATTTGAACGTGAAATGGTAATTGAATTTACCGATAACACCGTGGTGTTAGATATGAATTTTACTTCATGGAATGAATAGATTGGGATTGGGAAATTAAAATAAATGATTACTTCGGTGTGGTCCGCTAATCCCGACTAGTTTGAATTGATATTCAAAGAAGATTAAAGAAAAAATTTAAAGAATTTATCTTTGATAAAATTAATGGGAACCTTTCCCAAAGTGTAAGAATATTTGAATAAAAGAATATTCTGAATTGGAATGAGGTGTATGTTGTGTTTGTGTAACACTTGTTTAATATATACGTGAGTTATTCAGAAAGACCAGGTTTATCCCATTCTGAATAAATGATTCAACGTGGTGTTGATGATGAAGACGGTGGTTGAAGACCGGAGGTCTTCATGTCGTTTGGATAATTACTGATGATCTTGATTAGGTCGTACACCCAAGACGAGAGAATCAGTTGGTGATCGTCCAAACGTACTTGGAGATCGACGGATATGCGGGGTACTAGGTGCCTCCGGTTTCGTTCAGACCCAAAACGAACTTGTAAATGGACTGTGCGTCTGACATTGGATTTTATTCTGTGCGATTTATTTCTATTAAATATATATCTGTTTGGCGGTGGAGAATTTATTCTCTTGCTTAACGCCCTTCTCTGAGGCGTACGAGCTCAGAGGTTATATATTGATGGATATCAAACGCATGGAGTGAATTGCCTGTGTGGCATGCCTAAGTGGCTATTGATCGAGGCATCTGTTGAAAAGCAAAATCTTGTGGTTGATGATCAAAGCACCACCTGTGTGGCATAGCTTTGTGTAACGTGAATTCGCAAGCCTCACACCCCGTTGTGAACAGAAATGGGAGAGGACCTCAGGGAGGGTATGCGTTTCCTTCTAGTTAGAAGTGGCGTCAGTGGTTTTACACGCCCTGACGAGTTTGACTTATGTGGTTGTTGCTATTGCGAGGCGCCTCGGTTATATCGGTTTCGGCTGATGCATTCTGGTCGGCAAACGGACTAGACTTACGCCCCGAAGGGCGGGGAAACGCAGTGTTCAGGATTTAAGTTTATTCCACATCGGTGGACCGGCCCTGTCGCTCCAATGGTCGATGTGCTCTGACCCTGAGACATGGGCTAGATTGTCTCGAAGTCGGTGAGGACTATCTTTTGCCTCGGTTCACAGATGGAAATCCAATTTCCAATACGTGACTTTGCAGTTTTATTTGTAGAGCCTAGTTTGGCGACATAGTGGGATGGGTCGCTTATGCCGTCTATGATTGATACTTATGATTTGAAGTTGTTTTATATACTATGCACTTATAATAGTATCAAATGATTTGTTTTAAACGTATCAAGCATTCTTGGCTATTATAAGGTAAAAACCCTATCCTCTGGCTTGCGTTGCATTGTTTGATGGGACCTGGGTCTTATAATAACTTCATTTTTCTTTATTTAGCATTGCGCTGTTGTTTTATGCACTGGTGTTCTTGGGAGGAAACCCATTCCGTGTTATACGGCTTGGTCCCTTGATTTACCTAACTTTAAAATAAAGATTAATAACTGTTTTAGTTCTCACACCAGTCCCATGACTGACCTGGAGTTTATTGTTTTAACCTAAACTCTGGGTGCCCCTATTTTCCGCGCGGGCAGCTAGTAGTTTTGGTTTTGCAGATTTATATTCACAGGATCCTGGTTTACAGCTGGAACGATACTTGAAAAGCTCTGTATCCGTATATTACTTTCAGTTGTGTGTTGTATTATTTTTCCGCTGCAGTAATGTATTTAAATGTAATTTAAATCTCTGATATTGTCTGTTTAATATTCATTCATACTCCGTGTATTCTTATATTATGACGAATTGTTGTAACAGACAATGAAATGTTCTTCTGTCTGCATTCTATTTTGTCGTGTTCTCAAAACAATCAGGCGTTTCGAATGGTCTTGGTCAGTTTAATGATCGATTCGGATCGAGCGAAATTCCTTATCGTTACAGGTAAGTTTAGTATACCTTAAAATGATCTAGATGAAAAATGGTAGATAAATTAACATTATATGCTTATGTGCTTGAGAAGGGTAAGTGTCTTTTAACTTCTTTTCTTCATTTGGCTTAAATAAATCAATAAGTGCCCACTATTTGTAAATTAATTATTTTGTTCGATATTAGCGTTCTTATGATCAAATGGCATTTATGTTCAGGAAAAGACAGTTCACTTGAGTTCACTTGAATTCACTTGAGTTTTTTCAAATCAGGAACATAACATGCATACATGACGACCATGTAGATGGTAAGAATGCATGCCTTAAGAACCATTTCCAACAGTATAGCTATATTTGCGGACAAGTATAATGATGTATTGTTATTATTATTAATGCAACCATATTTGCTATCTGAAACACCGCCGCTTGGAAGAAGTTCCGCATTAATAAAGAACGGTCGGCTTTGCTTGAAGAGAAATTCAAGCAACATACCTCGGATCAAGCAATGATAGAAATCAGGTAGAAAATGACAATGATTGTGATGAAGATCAACAACTCATTCAGATGGTTGAGTGTAGGATTTGCAAAGAAGATCACATTAGAAACTTGGAGACTACTTGCACTTGCAGTGGAAGCTTAAAGGTGTAATGTTAGGCATAGCCTTTTCTTTTCTCAACTGGGACCAAGCATGGACATATAATGTGCTTCTGGTAGCAAATTCCTATGTCCATTCATATTCTACATTAGTACGAGTTGGTTGAGTTTTTCCTTTGTAAATGAATCTAAAAAATGAATAAGCAGCAGTCGTTTACTCCTTTTGTCATAACTATTAACAACGCTGCTATGTTTGGATTCCTTTCATTTAGCAAGGTTTGAAAATGGGATTTAAATTGTAGAAGATCAAATAATGGTAAATGGTTTGTCATTTCAAAATGATACCCAACTATAGATGTCCATTTTAATAATATTTTATGCATTCAATCTTATATTCATTTGAATTATTAATTATGTCAATTTTAATAGTATTTTATGCATTTAATCTTATATTTGTAGAGGTTTTAGTATTCCACTCACTGCTCATTTTAAGTAAACTAATTATTTGTGCTTGGTTTCCAGTACTTTCATGTTCTTATGTTTTTTGTTTTGTTATCACCAACTGCAACTATGATTTAGAATTTTATTATTACTGTATGATATTTTTCCCTAGCAGTAATTGATCACTATTGGGACAATGGGAGTAATATGGTCAGGCCAAAATAGTGTTATCATGCAAAAGTCAACAAGAAATGTGAGCCAAAATTTCTACTTTGGAACCAATCATGTTAATAAAAATAGTAACATGTATTTTCCATACTAAATCAGGAATAGGCTAAAGGGAGTAGATGACAAATGCAGTCTTCCTACTTTTATGGTTTGCTGATGCAGGAAGAATATAGATTTTTTTCTTGTTTTTTAAAACTCTTTTTCAGTTATAAGTATCACTTGTGAGATTAATAGGAGAAGATAGACCCGTGGTCTTTGACATGAATACATTTGATGTGTATGTGTACCTTGCATGTATACTATACGCATATAACTACGTCAGATTAACATGTGTGGTCGTATGGAGTTTCACTATGCTTTTGAGTAAATGTATGGTGATATTATGTTTTACTGCTTCTTGTCATTGACAATGTATAATATTTACCGCTAAAGGATAGCCTGATGGATAAGGCTTATATAGAGAAATCGCTTGACATAAGTTCATAACTTACCAAAGCAATTTATTTTAGTCAAATAGGTGTTGCGAGGTCAATATGCATACTACCTCAGGATAAATGTTGAACATTGGTTTGAATCACTGGCTATAGTCAAAATACAGATAAATGTTTGTAACTTTCCAATAATACAATTCATAGTGTAATTGGATCTACATATTCTAAACTTTTTAATTACTTTTTTTAATTACGCGGTAGTTGTTTCATTAAATTCCGAATTAAAATAAAATTTGATAAATAATATTCAAACAACTTTTCTTTGTAACGCATCTCTTACAGCTATTTGTCTGCATGGTTCAGTGGGACTGCAACTCAGTTACTCAGTAATGCAGTTATTATGAGGTAGATTCATAAACTATATATGAATAGATGCATTATAATATGTTTGATGCACAGATAAAACATTTCCCTCCATTAAATTCCTTGAAATTAGATAAGCTGGTGGTAGGCATGTTGTGGCATTGTGAGCCAATGTTTTGCAAATCATAGCTATGTATGGCCTCATAGATCATGTATAAAACTTGGAAAGAAAAACTAATTGACAAAAATAATCATGTATTACAAAATTTAGTGCACAAGTGGTTAACGTCAATGATGGAGGTAGAAATTTCATGTTTTATACGATAGCCGAAGTAGTGTTAGAAATTCTAGTTGTGCACATGTAGTTTAAAGGGTATGCACACATGCCCTAACTGATTGGTTGGAAAGACGTAAATAAGTTTGTGGGGAATTATTAGGTAAATCATTTGGGATGTTGAAGGGATTAGAAGTTTCCTTGGAAATATTTTATGCATTGCTTCTTGTAATTAATGGAGAGGAGGAGGTGTTTGTTAAAGGTTGATTGTTTTTAAAGTTGGTAGGTTTGACTGGGTTAAATGTAGATAATGATTGGGATGCGACAGCCTTTTGAGATGTAGGTGCTGTAATTCCAGTACATTAGGTTAAGGACGCAAGTCCACTTTGATTAGAAGAGTGAATCAACTTTATAGCATAAACTAAATTTGGTTTAGTTGACGTGAAGGCTTTTTTTGGTTGTTTCATAAATTTTGAATGTTTAAGCTTTTCTTGATTTCAGTACTTGCAATCTTAAATTTTTTTTTGGGCTAGTGGTTTATCTCAGTATAATGAGTTTCCAAATGCTTAATTTTATTATGAAATAAAATCATTAACTGTTAGACCAATATAGAGAATTCTCTAGTATGTCTAATGTGATGACAGCCAATAGGTGTATGAAATTGGAGAAGCTATAGCCTGTGATTTAGAGAAAATGGAGGAATTGGCAAGCATGATTTCTTTTGAATATTTGTTGATGATTGAATATTTATTTTGAATTGTAAAACATTGGTGTATATAATTACGTATATATTTTTGGAAAAGTCTAATTGAGCAGAAATATAATGGTTTTGAGCATGTTGTAATGTATTAGCTAGCTCGCTGAATACATTTGTAACGACCCAGAGAATTCGCGATCCTGAGTAACAGACATAAACTCAATGTCGACTATCGAAGCATCGGAAACACCAGATAGTCCATGAAAGAAGTTAGAGGGTGATAATAGATAAGATAGAAACTTAGAATAGAAGAAGAAGAAGAACATATAACATCAGAGTAAATACGAATCTCACAGCAGAACGAACAACATATAATAGATACATAACTTTGAAATAAAATCAGTATATGTATACAGTAACATTATCAGAGTATAACACTTACAACACAGCAGAAATAACAATAGCTATGTAATCATGAAGCCTCCTACTCCAAGCTCTCCAAATATATGTGTAAAATCCTGACTACTTGACTGCCCGTACAAAATTAGGCACCCAAGAGTTTTAGGGAAAACAAAACAAAACAAACTCTGGGTCAGTCATAGGACTGGTGTGAGTAAAACAATTTAAAACAGTTTGAGCAATTGAACGATATCTCATAAGACCACACTGTATAGTGGAATGGGTTTTTCCCTTATGAGAATCCAAAATAGTCTTTATATCAAAATTCTTTTGATATTATGATAGTGTCTATCAACCACAATATAATTATCATCTAGCAGAAACGCTTTTATCTCACGTTCTACATATATAGTATACGATCAAAACCGCGAGCACTTATTGGATGATGGACTACCAACTATGACAAGGTATGGAACCATCTTGCGATAGTGTACCTCTAGAGAGTAATACACTGGGTTCAACTAGAACATCTTGCAACCCGGCCACACATAACCGACCACTCATTTCGCTTGAGTGTGTTGAATGTATATCACCAACGGTTGGGATCAGTGACCGTTTCCCAAATGGGACAACATCGAATAGATTAAAGAATGAAATGAATATCTCTAGATAGGAGATAATACACCCTAATGGAAGCAACCCACATAGCCATGCAGCCTGCGCGATTTGTGTCATTTCCCAGTTGTGAGGCTAGAGGCCATGCTTTTCTCTGACAGGTCACACAATTATTCACTTTGAATGTCACATCGTCATACCCGCCAAATCACAAATTGATTTCCCCAAAAATACAACGGGTATACAGCTAAGAGAAATGAATTCCTCCGCCACCAAATGTACATATGTTTGAAGAGATCAACTTACGTGATCCATTAAATATACATTATCAAACATTCTTCCATACAGGTTGTCCTGGGACTGGACAAACCGAAGGCACTATTATGTAAATCCATCTTAGGCAATTTCTACCTAGGATTTGACAGAACGACCCTTGCACAAACTCTGTCTTCAATTATCTTCATCATATTTGATTGCAACGTTAATGCCCATACAGAGTGGTTTTCAGATAATGAATATGATCCCGATCTCTCCGTATTGACGACGGAAAAATGGTCAAAAACTTCGATAGTCGATGAGTTAACTATCAAAGAAAAACAACGTGTGCAAACAACGATATTATTTCCAGATGGAAATTATATCGATCAATCATCATTTAACATTTATCTCTTTAGTTCGTTAATTTATTCATTTTTCATTTCCTGTTTCCATATATTCAACATTTCTTATTTTCTAAATTTAGAAATTATACGTTGTTAACATCGGAAAAACATTTCCATTTCTTATTTTCTATATTAGAAAATATTTCTGATTCTTTTTGGAAAACATTTCCAAAAATCCTTTATTGGATTTAAACAGATGTTTAAATAAAACATCGCTATACCAACTCAATTTATTACTCTCATTAACTAAATTCACTTAACCAACCTTCACTATCAAACCTTAAGCATTCCTTAGTTAAAAATAGAGTCAATCAAGTTAGGGTATAATTACCTCTCAGACCTTAACTAAACACATTTGTAACCTCGAAATAGACAAGTTCACCTTTTAAACCATTAACAAACTTCCATCCACTTCTTTTACAGAAATCATTTGATTATAACAATAGTTTATAATCCCACGCATCCGAAATACAATTACTTAAATATAACTTTTATTTATTAATTAAGATAAATAAACAAACAACTAATTTATTAATAAATAAATAAATTTGGATTAAAAACGGAAAGTGAATAATACTTTCCTAAATTCGATATAATCGAATTTCAACATATAACTCTCTTTCGAAAAATCTCTATTCGATAACTCGTTTTCGAATAAACTATATTTGATAACTCTTTCCTTCGAATAAACTATATTCGATAATCTCTCTTTTCTTCGAATAAACTATATTCGATAACTCTTTCTTTCGAATAAACTATATTTGATAGCTCTTTCCTTTGAATAAACTGTATTCGATAATCTCTCTTTTCCGAATAAACTATATTTGATTATCTCTCTTCGAATAAACTATATTCGATCATCTCTCTTCGAAAAAACTATATTCGATCATCTCTCTTCGAATAACTAATATTCGATTAACTCTCTTCGAATAAACTATATTCGATTAACTCTCTTCGAATAACTAATATTCGATTGACCTAATTTGATTAACTCATATTCGATTAACTTTATTCGAATAACTAACATTCGATTAACTCTAATTCGATTGACTCTAATTCGATTAACTAATATTCAATCCTTTATAATTTACTTTATAGATGTTGCGTTTACATTCTATTTTCAAATATCGGTGTTAAAACCGATTTTCACTTCTCTATATAAATTTAGACTTATAATCTCAATTTATCTAATGATAAATATTTTACTTACTTTATAAAACATTATTTATAAATTAATCTTCTCCATTTTATCTGTTAAAACATATTTCTATTTAATATTTATTTTTCACATATTTCCTTTTTTATAAAATTCTATTCATTTTATAAAATACTTCCTTTTATAATATCCTATTTATTTCCCAATAATTCTATTTATTTCATAAATAAATATTTCTTTTTATAAACTCTTTTGATTTTATAAATATTTCTTTTTCAATATATCATTGAAAATTTCCTTTTCAACATTCCAGTATTCCTTATGGTATTTAACGTACCATATAAAAATGATCGGTATCATTCAAACTTAGAAAATCAATAACAAATTTCATATCACATCATATAACACAATATATGAAAAATAGTAAAATAAATGTTGAGGAATCCAATTGGATTCCTCCGACCCGTTCCCCTACATCCACAGATGTTAAACAATATAGTTAACATTGATTTCATTTCAATATGAAATATTCTGATAAACAGAATCAATGTTTGATTAACGATTTATATATATATATATATATATCGTTATCCATAATTTCAACCAATACATAAGCAATTCAACCAAACAATCATCACACAGCAGTCAATTATCTTTTATCATTACTAGATTATATTTATAACAATACAAACTGATAGAGTTGGTGAGTTTCATTAGACGATCATCGTTAAATAATGATAATTGTCGCTTGATTCCGACAGACAATTTATTTTGCTATAAATTGTAACGGGCTCCAATTCACTCCCAGTTAGTTCCATTGTGTAGCGCTCGTCCATATGATCCTAACGGATCTTGTTTTTCCCCAATTTGGATAAAGTATGCAGAAGTTATTGAGTTTACACGTTATATATACTATTATATAAAATAACTTAATTAAATTTCTAATTGGCTTTAACTTCATTTCCCGTCGGCCCAACCCCATTTGAAATCCACGAAGCCCAAAAAACCCAGGCCCTCACCGCTACCCTTCTCACCCAAATTCAGAAACCGGAGCTACTGCTCCTTCAAATTTCCATTATCAATTCTTCCTTCTTCATTGCTCGATTAAAACCCAAACGAATAAAACCGGAATTCCTCTCTTCGTTTCTTCTTCAACACCATATCAAAAACCTCAAACTCGAACTCATCTTCTTCACCCAAGTTTACAACTGCTCCTCGACTTTGAGGTCGCATGAATATACCCTTCCGTAATCCCTTTGTGATTCATATAATGCCTCAACTACTTCACCAATCTCTTCCTCTCTGCGAACTACATTCCATGGCCACCACCATTTAAGACCCATGCCACCACACCATAAAGTGACACCCGCTCTGCTCCAGGCATGCTACAGGAGCTCATGACATTTTTTCCATCAAAATCCCACGCAGACCCTACTCTGCAAGTTAAACTCAAGTATCATCTCCAAATCATCAATACATACACCAATTCCTCAAGATTGAAAACCCTAGATTGATTTACCTCTGTTGTTCTAAAATACAGCGTGCAAAAATCTCGCGAAACCAAATAATACTACATTGAGTTGAAGCGAATCTCAAGGAGGATTCAATCATATATGTTTTATGATTTCTAGAATTTTATTTTATTTTCTTTTGATTTTTCTCTGAGCATGGATTTTTATGTATGAAGAAATGAGGATGGCAGATTCTGGTTGACTATAGAAATATTAAATTAGGGTTAAAGGGTTAAGGATACTTATAGGGTAGTTTTAATGTTTTTAAATTTGAATTTTATATTAACATATATTGAACCGTTGTCTATATATGCTATTTAAAAATCCCTGGGGTCACACATTATATCCAAAAATCACGAAAATGGACATACAACTAGAATTTGACATTACGGACCCAACGAAACTGGTTTCGTTGAATTTCGACTTCGTTTTCTCACATAGCGTATTTTTAACCATCAAAATACTGACTGTTTTTCACATTAAAAATCTGTACGGCCACACACAGACTCCAAAAATCATGAAAATTGGAATCTAACAATAATTTAATATTACGGATCCAAAAAAATTAGTTTCATCGAAAATGGAGTTCGTTTGCAAAACTAGCTATTTTTAAAGCTCTAAATAACCTATTTAAATATATAAATATATTTAAAAATAATTAAATTAAATATTTAAAAATAAATATTATCATATATATTCACAATAGAATATCATACAGCTCCAAAATATTCCTATCTGACTTTGATAACTCGGCACTTCAAATCCAGATTAAATCTGTTTTCAATTTATATTAAAAATCCATTTATAATATAAATAAATCGATATAAATTATAAAGGAATTCCATAGCGACTATTTTAAAATTTGATTTGGACATAAATCAAAATCTACACAATGAAATCCTAATTTTTCTCTTCCATTAGAAAAATATACTTCACTAGCTCCGAACGTTTCTTGTTTCATAGAAATCCGGCTTAAAATAGATCTGTATATTTAATCGAAGTTCGAATCGCCAAATTGCAAACTACCGCGCCATTTCGAGCTCGATTATAATTAAATTGTAATTATACATTCAAACTTCATTTAAATAATATATTAGTTATTATAATTCTAAACTGAATTATATATTTTGAATTGCCCAATTCTCATAATATAGTCAATCCCCTATTTCCGACTATTTCAGAATTAAATATATTATTCTATTATTTATATTAATTAAATATTCAATATTATTTAGTTTAACAACCATATAAATCTCTAAATCACTATTTAAATAATTAAATTAATTAATTATTATACCGTAAAAATACAGGACATTACATTCTTTCCCCCTTAAAATAATTTCGTCCTCGAAATTGCTAAGGTAGAAAGAAAACTCTATTGATTGGTTAGAACTTATTTGTTCGCTTCTTAACTTCGGTTTCAACTGAACCAATTTAATTTCAATTAAATATTTATTCATTCCTACTAATGAAAATTTTCAAAAATCCTGAAAATTTTCTAACACCTTAAATTTTCGAAAATTTCGCCAGCACCTCCTTTGTACTGGTCAATAGCTCAAACTCCAACTCACCTCTCTAGGCCTTCTTCAACCCAAAAGAAAATCAAACAGCCAAGCGGCTTGCCCAAACGGCTCATAAATCACCAAACTCATGTGAATATAAACTTGTATCTTTTTGGTCGGGCATATAATTATATCCTTTACATTTGCTACCAATTCTGCATATACCAATGTCATCTCAACCAATTTCCGATCACTATCTGTTCAACACAGCTATTCGCTTACATCCAAACCAAATTCTGTTTATAACTCAGATTCCATTTTTGATTTCAACTCTTAACTTACCAGTACAATTCCATTTCGGATTATCTCTAATTCAATATTTTCTATCTCAATTCATTTTCCACTTATCTGGTTTCAATTCAATTTCTATCTCTATTTGCTTTTACAAATTCTAATTTAACTTGTTTAATTCAAACAATCTTCCCCAGGGATTTTCAAACAATTTAGATTTTCTAAAACCAGATATCCCCTTTTAGGATTCAAAACAACTTGCTTTTCATGGAACAATTCAAAAACAAAGTCCTTGGTAGTAATCCGTCACTTAGCAACTAGAAAATGAACACTGGTGATGCAGCGGTCATCATCAAAATTTATTTTCCAGCGATCGAAGTGAGTTCAATACTATATCACCTTTCAAAACCATTTCTAAACATTTCAACTTTGAAATATATTTCGAAATACCATTCATAATGATTGTAAAACAATTTAAAATCTCCCAGGATTTTAAAATTCTCATATATTAAATCCATATTCATTTACAACCACTTATTCAAATTTCAATAGTTTTTAATTCCAATTCTGGTTTTAATTCAGATATAATCCATTTTGTAACACTTATACGAATTTCTGATTGGTTATTTACATAACCATTCCAATTATAATCTTATCTGATTATAATCACAACCAACACATCTAATATACGATAATACTTCAAATATCGATACTTTGTTTATATCAGAATATAATTTGGATAAAATTTTTGCATTTACCCTCCTTCCAAACCATACCTGTGATGACAAGGAATTTCGCTCGATCCGAATCAGTCGTTAAACCGATCTAGACCGTTCGAAACCCCTGATCGTTTTGAGAACATGACAAATCAGAACACAAACAGAAGAACATTTCATTGCTATTACAACAATCCCATCAGATACAAGAATATACAGAGTATAAATGAATAAATTACATTCGATAAATATCAGAGGTTACAATAAATTACATAGCAGCAGAAAATAATACAAAGCACAACTGAAGGTGATATACGGATACAGAGCTTTCCGGATATCATTCCAGCTGTAAACCAGGATCCTGTGAATATAAATCTGCAAAACCAAAACTACTAGCTGCCCGTGCGGAAAATAGGGGCACCCAGAGTTTAGGTTAAAACAATAAACTCCAGGTCAGTCATGTGACTGGTGTGAGAACTAAAACAGTTATTTAAGACTTAATTTTAAAAGAGAGTAATACAAGGGACCACGCCGTATAACACGGAACGGGTTTCCTCCCAAGAATATCAGTGCATAGAATAAACAGCGCAATGTTTTTTTCCGAAAAATGAAGCTATTATAAGACCCAGGTCCCATCACACAATGCAACGCAAGCCGGAGGATAGGGTTTTCCCTTATAATAGCCAAACATGTTTGGTACGTTTAAAACAAATCATTTGATACTATAATAAGTGTATAGTGTCAAAACAATTTCAATCATAAATATAAATCATAGACGGCATGGGTACCATATATCATGTCACCATACTAGTTCTACAATTAAAACAGCGATACACGTATTGGAAATTGGATTTCCGTCATGAGTCGAGGCAAGGGGCAAGCTCCTCTCCGCTTTCGAGACACTCTAGCAAATGTCTCAGGACTATACACTCTGGGCAATCATGGATCTTCAGGGCCGATCCTCACTTACATTAGAGGATTAATTATGCCTGAACACACGTTTCCCGGTCCTTACAGACCTAAAATCGAGGCGCCTCATCCAACAACCACATAGGTGAAAAGTATATAAATGTCAGGGCTGGTAAGTCACTGACACCACCAAAGCTAGAAAGAAACGTCGTGCTCTCCCTGCAGTCCGTATCCCGTTTTTGACTCATACCGAGGTGTGAGGCTCGCGAATTCATGCTATACACAAAGCTACGCCACAGAGGCCGTGCTTTGATCATCAACCACAAGACTTTGCTTTTCAACAGAAGCCTTGATCCATGCAACTCAGCATGCCACACAGGCAATTCATGCCATGCGATTGATATCTATCGATATATAACCTCTAAGCTCGTATGTCTCAGAGAAGGGCGTTAAAGAGAATAAATTCTCCGCCGCCAAATAGATATATATTTAACAGAAATCAATCAACACAGAATAAAATCCAATGTCAGACACACAATCCATTTACAAGTTCGTTCTGGGTCTGAACGAAACTGGAGGCACTTTCCTCGCATATCCATCCATCTCCAAGTATGTCTGGACGACCACCAACTATTTCCATCCTCTTGGGTGTACAGCCCAATCAGGATCGTCAGTAATTACCCAAACGATGTGAAGACTTCCGGTCTTCAACCACCGTCTTCATCTTCGACATATCGTCGAATCGGTTATTCAGAATGGGTATAAACTCGGACTTTCCGAACAACCCACGTATATTAAAAACAAATGTTACACAAACACAACATACGCCTCATTCCAATTCAG
This sequence comes from Allium sativum, assembly GCA_030737875.1. Classification (NCBI taxonomy): domain Eukaryota; kingdom Viridiplantae; phylum Streptophyta; class Magnoliopsida; order Asparagales; family Amaryllidaceae; genus Allium; species Allium sativum. The sequence goes on from CM060912.1 coordinate 899,294,775, forward strand.
AATATTATTTTATTCACCAAATCACATTCTTAGGGAAAGGTTCCCATTAATTTTATCCAAGATAAATTCTTTCAAATTTATCCTTTAATCTTCCTTTGGATGTCATTTCAAACCTAATTATGGTTTTCTATACTAGTCGAGATTAGCGAACCACAACGAAGCAATTATTTATTTTATTTCCCAATCCCAACCTATTCATCCCATGAAGCAAAACTGGTAATACTCCATATCTAACACCACGGTGTTATCGGTAAAATTAATTACCATTTCATGTTCAAATCTAATTAAAGATTTAACTATCGCTTTGGAGCAAAACTGATGATACTCCATTCTCGCTCAATTTCTGAATTTGATAATTTAGATTATCTATTCACATTTCAATCTAATTGCAGATTCATTAAAACTCCTTTAACTGGGTTAAAGAACTAATGTCCTTTAAAACACAGTTCACGATAAACCCAAATTACATTCTATTTATTATCGGGTTAAAGAACTAGTGTTATTTAAAACACAGTTCACGATAAACCCATGAATCAATTCTATTTAAACCCATTTCAAATCCAATTTATTTATTTTAAAAATAAATGGGTTTAAATTTCAGTTCAAAACTAGTTCATTTCGATAAAAATCTATTTTTATCTTTTTAAATATAGAGTTTTTCATCCCAAATCATTTCTTATGATTTTACACAAATTATTACTATTTTTAATAATTTTATCAAGGCCCGTACAGTCGATTTCCATCAACGGCCATCGAACTGCACTTACAACGACCTTTTCCAAATTTGATTTGGACGTATCTCCAAATCCAACCGTTAGATTTCAAATTTCTAATATTCGTTAGAAAGCTCTTTTCGATACGAACCCAACGGTTCCGGTTTTAGGAGAATCCGATGGTCGGATCTCCCGTAATGTCCGTTTGAAATAAATGGTCGAAATTCACGAACTGCCGCGGCGCGGCGAGATCTATTCAGGCCATTATATTATATATATAATATATATTTCGTCGATTTCCTTTTAAAACGAATTTTATAAATAGTTTTAAATTTGTTTCAAAAACAATTTCAACTTCCATTTCAATTCAAATCAAAATTGAATTTTTTCCTTATAAATTCGTTTTAAAATTCATTTCTATTCAATTCAAATTTCAATTCAATTTGAATTCATTTCAAATTGATTTTACTTCTATTTCAATTCGTTTTCAATTCAATTCAATTCGAATTCGTTTTCTATTCAATTCAATTCAAATTGGTTTTCTATTTGATTCAATTCAAATTGGTTTTCTATTCAAATCAAATTCGTTTTCTATTCAATTCAATTCAAATTTCATTTCAAAATATTCTATTTCGAAATCACTTTTCAATATTCATTTTAAAATGAATAAAATCGATATAAATATCGTTCACGTCAAAATGACGTCAATCTAATCAACATGGCTTCATATATTTCTATTTTCAAATATTCTATCCAACAAATGAATATTTATTTTTGTCAACGCACGACTAATCTCAACGAATGAGTACTGTCCACGTGTGACTATTTTTTTTATTTAATATATTTTATAAAAATTAGGGTATCTATCGTTTGATATCAAATCAGACTCCAACCGTAAATTAGTAAGAGAACGATTCCCTAAATATTAACCCCGAAGGCCGAAACCAACATCAGATCAATATCCAGGAGACCACTCATCTTATCTATCTTCCAGTTAATTTCTGATTTCATATATGATAAAGATGTAAATTTTATTGTTAAAATATTTCGTTCAACACATGACTAATCTCAACGGATGAGTACGGTCAACACATGAACCTTTATTTTATATTATTCTTTATTTTCTAAACTGAAATGAGGCCCAATCAATCACCATACAAAGTTAATTATATGGATTCCATACACACATGTATAAAATAGCAACGATAAACAATCAACCATCATCCAAAGTGCACCACACAACTGCATAAGCATCAAATATAAATAATCGACGCATACACAGTCTGTCGACCAATCGATCGACATACAATTAAATAATTGGGATTAGTGTACCCAAATATCATCCCAACACCCGTGTGGGGTTTCAAATCAACAAACACAGATTTTTATTTGTGCACTTGGGCGATGTGTAAAATTTATCGACCCAATCAATATCAATCAAATCAGTGTATATAAACAAATCGGCCGATTTGTTTGTAAATATTTATTTACTCACATTCACATTAAAAATTATATTTTTAACGATAAAATATTTATTTCAACACATTAATTTCTATTTTCTTTCAACACATTAATTTCTATTTAGTTCATTTACACAATAAAATGATATTTTTATTTTTCTAACTTATTTTAGAAAATTTCGGCGGCATGACGGCACGATACTAGAAACGGGACAAGGCCTAGCCTTATCCCCGATCTAGTGAAGGCCCACGCCATTCACACATTAATCAAATCAATTCATTTCACCAAACAATTCAATTCAAACCAAATAAACTAACCAACTACACAACCAAACAATTAACAAACAAGCCATCCATGGTCCGTGGATGACGAGTGTCGGGTGCTACTAAACACCGTCTGCATCCTAGTATATATATAACTTGTAACGACTCGCCTTTTTGCCCGGTTCTTGCCGGTAATTAAACCGACTTAAACCATTCAGAAAGACGAATTGTTATGGGTACATACATACATTGAACAAAAATAACATAACTCTTCATTGAATAAACCAATATTACATCAGAGTTACATGAATATCAGAGTTACAACATAAACGTATACAGCGGAAGAATGAAAATAACTTTACTCTCAGCGGAAGATCAAAACACAGCGGAAGCTTCAACTCTATCGTGGACTCCAACTCTGAAAGCGCTCTGGATCCTGCTCCAACGATCTATAACTGCAAAACTAAACTACTGGCTGCCCGTGGAAATTAATGGGCACCCAGAGTTTAGGAAGGAACAATAAACTCCGGGTCAGTCATGGGACTGGTGTGAGAACATAAAACAGTTGTTTAAGGTTTATTTTAAAGTTGGGAATTCACCGGACCACGCCGCTAATGCGGAACGGGTTTACTCCATGTGAACACCCGTGCATATAAATACGCAATGTCTTTTAAAAGTGAAGCTATCATAAGCTCATCCCACATCACACAATGCAAGCGCACACCAGATGGGCGAGTTTTATCTTATGACAACCAAATATGCTTTCATACGTAAAATTCTCTTCAATACCATAATATATATATAGTGTGGAACACATTTCGCAAGTAAATGTATTAATCCTAGACAGCATATACCCCATAATATATGTTGCCATATATATATATATATATATATATATATATATATATATATTCACACACAATCAAAATCGTATGGCTCGCCTAAGAAATTCGGATTTCCAACTTGATGATTCCTGGCACGAAAGATCAATCAGGGATACAAAATGAAGTGCCTCAACGGCTTTTTCGACCATACGCGGACACCGACTACACATCGTCAGGGCAGATCAACGGTTTTCGACTAGACACGGCCCCCCGAACATACCCAACTTCCCCAGGTTCATAAGTGGTTTCCCACTGCTGCACAGCTTCATCATCAATTCATATATAAGTATTAAACCTAACCGCCAGTTTCTCATCAATCCGGGGTGTGAGGTTTGTTGATGTCACGTCACACGCAAAGCGATGCTTCGATAAGCCATTCTTTGATCATCACTAGCTTGTCTTACAACTTGGGTATGTCACATTGACCATTCACGACATATCACTGATTTAAATCAATGCATACCCTCTAAGTTCATATGACTTAGAGACAAGGATAATATATTGCCACAAATCCGAAATACATTAACGGAAATCAGTGCTATGCGGTCAATTTCAATGTCAGGCACACCGTCCATGCAAGTCCATTCTGGGTCTGAACGGAACAACAACCCGAAATACTTGAGTATGTTCAGGTCTCATGTAACTCATGCCTCGTATCGGGTGGCCTACCTAACCGAGACATTTATCAACAATCAATCTAAACAAACTTAAACATTCCCAGTCTTCATTCGTCGTTTACCGAGTCTTGAATTGCTTCATAACGTCGTATTATTACTTGGAATGGTTTTCAAACATATAGTCGATCCCGGTCTTTCCCAGTAACAAGTGTACTTTAAAACAGTAGCTATGATTTACATAGGCCTTTCAATTTAAATCTCCTTCTAATTAGTCATCAATTCATTTACAACTCAGGATTTGAATTATTATAGATTTCATACATCTCGTTATCATCTTATCTCTTCCTTGAGATCAATGATTTCCCTTCGCTTTAATTTCTTACCTTTAATTCCCTTGAATCAAAGATTTGATTAAATCCCAATAACGATATGAATTTCCACCATTCAATCTTATCGGGTTCCAAGAATGATATTATTGAAGATACGATTCACGACGAAACCCAAATCAATCGATATTGAATCATAAATTACACAGAAATTCTTATCCACTTATATTCGATATAAATTCTCATAGTCAACGAATACTATAAGTGAAATAACGATATAATAATATCTTCCAAATTCCCCAGATAATATTCATTTACACCATGAAATTTTATACCGAATATCGAAGATTATTTCTATCTAACTTATTCCAATCAGGTGGAGAACCCATATCTTAATTAAAAGATTTATTAAATTGTTCGACATCAGATCTGGATAGAAATACCGTCAACTTATCTTCAATATAAATTTCCGTATCCAACTCATATCATAAGCGGAATAACGGTGAATTACCTCTTAAATTCCTCAAATAATAAGAGTTTTCATCTACCGAATAAATATCGAACATCCGAAGATTTATCTCCAACCATATCCAAATTTTAAATTTGGAAAACCCATTTCCATACCATATAAATATGTCAATACCTTAAAAATCTTCGAACCATTTTATAATCATTATTATAGTCAATAATAGTTCACGCTTATGAATTTCAAACCAACACAATATTTGGAATGTTACCCATAAGTACTGTTATTGAAGTAGCCATTTAAATCAAATAGATTTTTAAATTGTTCAAAAATCCAAATATCCCAATGCTTTTCAAAACTGTCATCATTTACAATTCATCGTTCTTTATTTCAAGTCAAATTTATTCAAATAATCAATTCAAAACTTGAAATCAATATTTCCGCATTGTTGAATCATAGTGCGTTTTATTCAAAACAATATAATTATTTAAATATAAATTATTCAAATCCTTTTCAAATTTAATTTAAATTTCCAAATCATTTGAACAGTTTAAAAATATATATTTCAAATTAGATTTCGAATTTACCATCCCGTTGTCGGACTAGTTAGGGATAGCCAGGGAGAGCAGGAAACTGATTTCTAAACCCAAGCCTAGACACCATCCTCTCTGTCATCCTAGAACGTTCTGGTGTATATTATATTACTAATACAAAGACATCGTTGATATATAAAACCATATTCAAAATTTTTTTTATCTCATTACGAATTAAAACAAAAATCAATGCATAGTTCAAATCTTTTTCCAAATCCTAATTCAATATTTAAAAGTTGATATTTAGTTCAAAACTAACATTTTAAATAATATTTAATAATTAAATAAACTCGTATATAGGAAGGAGATTCTAAATCGATCACCCATATATTTCACAACCACGGTGTGTGTATATGATAACATACAATGCAATTATATCTATCCAACTGAATCATACGATCAGATGGATATGAATTCATTCATCACAACAAACATTCGACTGTGCACAAGCGTTACAGACAATAACGCTTATTAGTGTTCAGTGTATTATCTAATTCATGAACAACCATTCAAACATCAACATCCATCACACAATCATTATCACTAATTATAATTAATCTCAGCAAATTATAATTAACTAATTTAAATAAATATTTAAATTAGAAGTTCTCACCATACTAGCTCCAACATCTTCATTACCCAGACGGACAGACCAAAGGACACTGCCCGTTACTCGTACTGCTTCCAATCCGCTCTTATCAGCAGCTGGTAAAAAAATTTTCTGCTGATTTATTTTGAAATTTTATTAATAGTGATCTTCGTTGAATTATATATATAAACAACGACTTTTATTATAAATTTTTACTAAATTTTACTTAACTAAAATTATCAATATAATGTATCATTGTTCTACTTTCCGATACGGTTCTAACGGGCCCAATGGTAAGTAAATCCGATTAGAAACGAACGAGATATCGAATTATAAAGTCTAAACTATTTAAACTTAAAACTAGAATAAAACATACCCAAAGTACTTCGGCCCAAAGCCCATATGTTAAAGACCGGCCCGCGCTTACCCTCTTCTTCTTCCTCCTCCTTGCGTTTCTCTCTTCTTTCCTGGAACCCAATCCAACGTGCACGGTGTGCACGTACACACACTAATACTTCCATCGATCTTCAATCCGAGACCACCCGCGTATTTCTCTTCCTCCCCTCGTCTCTCCGCACCACTTCACGTCGACTTCGGCCTCCCATACCAAAAATGCGCACCATCCATGTCGACTACAGGAAAACCGCGTGAGCTCCTTCATAAGTATCGACACTTATTTCTCCCGATTTCCACCAAACTCTGCCAAATCGAAGCTCTCTCCTATCTCATCACAAATCCACACTCCATTCCGCCAATCTTCACCTCTACCATCGATGAACTCGAACCCTAATTTTGAACAATTTCAATCGTCGAAACGGAATCGCCTCAAATTAACATGAAAAATACTACATCTCCTGCTGATCGCAGAGATACTGACGGCGTCGAACGATTCACAGCGAATTGAGAGATACGATTTTTCGAAGTTTCCTTCATATATTTTCACTTTACTGTAAATCTGAAAATTCTCTTTCGATATGTGATGAAATTTGGATCTGTCAGTTTGTAAAAATCATAAATGATCATCCGAACATTGTCCGTACAAATCATACTTGCTGAAACTGAACGGATTGAGGGGTTTTGATTTTTTTTTGAATGAAGAGAAAAGCTATTGGTTATTTACTGTAATACAAAAGAGAAAGAAGAAGAAGGACTGGAGTAGTTGCCGTGCAAATGAAGAGTGCTGCCTTTTCTCTTTTATATTTAATGATTTTAGTTAGCTTATTCTTTAATTTAAAGACACTTGGCACAAAATTTACATGCATGAGAACACCTAATCCTCATTTTAAAACTTATCCAATGCATGTTAGCCAAAATTACTTTATTTATTTATTTGTTAAAATTTATATTTTTAGCTACACTTTAGTAATGCTTATAAATGTAATAGATTTCAAATGTTATAAGTGTAATCATAATTTTTCTTAAGATTTTAACAAAATACTTATTTACATAACTTATAAATATTTGAAATAATTATCTATATTACTTATCATTTAATTTATCAAAGTTTATACTAACTAATGGTTTAGAATAAATGTCTATCAATCCTTATAAAATTTTATAATTGCAATTATAATTTACAAAAAAGAAAAATATAATAATCATTCATGTAAAAATCATAAAATAAACTATCCTTTACAAAAAAAATCATTTACAAATCAATATTATCAAAACAGAAAATATCATTACTTACATAAATCTTATAAATAAAATTTTCAGAATAAGTTTTCTTATAAGAATCATATTTCATAAAACAAAATACTTATACCTAGTGAAATTTTAGATTAAACGTTATAAAAATCTTTTATATTAAGAAAATCCAGAATTACATAATAAAAATCCAAATCGATTTTAGTAAAAAAAATTCTGGGATGTTACATTCACCCCCCCTTAGAAACTTTTCATCCTCGAAAAGGAAGTCGAGTAATTTAAACTCTTTACTAAATTTTAAATTCCCATTTCTCTCTCAACATATCATAAATGTAATGGTCAGAATCACGGCTCATATCATTCTCAGGGTATTCTGTCTGATTCTCACTAAAGGTAGAGTCTAAGAAAACTTCTATGATCTAGTGATTACTAGGGTCGTCACCGGTATTGTTTTTAATCAAAATTTCTGAGTTAGACTCAGAGATGCTACTACTATCACTAAGGAGGAACTAGGACAAATACGGTCTAGTACTTAGAGATCTACGACTCAAAGAAATTTCTTTGAAGTTTGAAAAATTATCTTTCTAACTTACTTTTACGGAACCCATGGTTTTCTCATCGATTATAAGAATAAGAGCTTAACTTGGAAATTTAAATCCAAGTTCTCAATTAAAATTTTCCCAAATTTTCCATTATCTTGCAAAATAACATCTTGGTTAAATTCAGTATTAGAAATTCTATCGCACTCAATACAATTCAAGTTCAATTTAAGAGGTAACTCAAAATACTGGTTTCAAATCCAAATTAGTTCACTTGTTCATAGCTTTATCAGAGCAAGGCAAAAGGAAGAATCCAGAAATAAAGTTGGACAGTTAAATTTCAAACACGACAATTCAGGTGATATTCAAAAGATGACAATGGGTCGAGCAAAACCCAGCGACAAGGGAAGAGATGGAATTATATTTTCAAAATACTCATTCTATTTCAAAAATTCCAATTGTTTCTAATCTCATATTAACTCATTTATAAGTTAAATTTATACTCATCTGACATTCATGTTTTAGTTGTCATATTCACATAATCGAATAACATTTTTCTAAATCCACTTTAAATTCAAAATATATATAACTCTTTTTATTCCTGTTTAAATATCAAATCTTGTTTAGAAAGTTTTTCTTTCTTACTCAACTAGCCGGAAAATCTCTTAAACAGTTTTATTTAAAATACCATCACGCTTCCTCTGCGCACTCTGATTACGCGTACACAGGTTCAAGATAGGGTTGTTCAAATATTGATCTTATCATTTCCAGAACTCACATCTTTCAACTTAATACTTCAAAGATCCAAATTTGTCTACTTCGATGTTTGTTACGATGTAGAATAACTTTTTAAAACTCATTTCTAACTTAAGTCAAAAATCATCTCGTAAAACAAATTCTTACTTAAGTCCAAATCATCTACAGCTTTCTTAAGGGGTCCTGATAGCTAAGATATTCTTGGATATTCTCATTTACAATTCATGTCAAGGATTTATCCAAATCTGTTACTTACATTAACATATTAACATTCTTTGAGAAATATAATATCTTTTCTAATTACCACTTATTAGATCATATTCAAACATCTGTTGTGACTTGTTTAACTTGAAGTATGGCTGCTATTTTTGATATAATTTTCTTAATGAAATTTCACACTTACGCGTCCCTTCAAATTCTAAGTATAGTTTACTTCTACAATATCCCCTTTTGTTATTATCAAAATAATTGCTTTCGCATCTATAACATATTGGCTTATATTATATTGAAATGGTTCAAGTATTTCTCGACGTGTTAATTGAAACCATGCGGTCATCCCACTTTCGAAACTCGAAAATAATTACCAATGGTGCCATGGTCATCAGTAAAATCATCCTCGAGCGACTAGAGTGTGACCCTACATCTACCTAGTATATATTGGACTTCGTATACACGTTGATCAGACGTATATTCAAAATCCTTACATACTCGATAGTCCAATCATGACGTCGAATAAGACACTCGAAATCCTTATTTCAAATTATATTTCAAAATATATTTCAAATAATCATCGTTTCAAAATGATTTACTGGTTCAAAAATACCTTATATAGGTTTCAAAAATATACGCTCTCTCGTCATAATATTCCGAGATCTCATTCTAGGGTATTTCTAACCCTATCTCTAATGAGATAATATAACTCTGAGGAGTCCTATTCTTTTGTCCAGATATGTACGTACCCTATAGCTTTGTATAACCAAAGCTCTGATACCAACTGTAACGACCCGCCTTTTTGCCCGGATCTTGCCGGTAATTAAACCGACTTAAACCATTCAGAAAGACGAATTGTTATGGGTACATACATACATTGAACAAAAATAACATAACTCTTCATTGAATAAACCAATATTACATCAGAGTTACATGAATATCAGAGTTACAACATAAATGTATACAGCGGAAGAAGGAAAATAACTTTACTCTCAACGGAAGATCAAAACACAGCGGAAGCTTCAACTCTATCGTGGACTCCAACTCTGAAAGCGCTCTGGATCCTGCTCCAATGATCTATAACTGCAAAACTAAACTACTGGTTGCCCGTGGAAATTAATGGGCACCCAGAGTTTAGGAAGGAACAATAAACTCCGGGTCAGTCATGGGACTGGTGTGAGAACATAAAACAGTTGTTTAAGGTTTATTTTAAAGTTGGGAATTCACCGGACCACGCCGCTAATGCGGAACGGGTTTACTCCATGTGAACACCCATGCATATAAATACGCAATGTCTTTTGAAAGTGAAGCTATCATAAGCTCGTCCCACATCACACAATGCAAGCGCACACCAGATGGGCGAGTTTTATCTTATGACAACCAAATATGCTTTCATACGTAAAATTCTCTTCGATACCATAATATATATATAGTGTGGAACACATTTCGCAAGTAAATGTATTAATCCTAGACAACATATACCCCATAATATATGTTGCCATATATATATACAATCAAAATCGTATGGCTCGCATAAGAAATTTGGATTTCCAACTTGATGATTCCTGGCACGAAAGATCAATCAGGGATACAAAACGAAGTGCCTCAACGGCTTTTTCGACCATACGCGGACACCGACTACACATCGTCAGGGCAGATCAACGGTTTTCGACCAGACACGGCCCCCCGAACATACCCAACTTCCCCAGGTTCATAAGTGGTTTCCCACTGCTGCACAGCTTCATCATCAATTCATATATAAGTATAAAACCTAACCGCCAGTTTTTCATCAATCCGGGGTGTGAGGTTTGTTGATGTCATGTCACACGCAAAGCGATGCTTCGATAAGCCATTCTTTGATCATCACTAGCTTGTCTTATAACTTGGGTATGTCACATTGACCATTCACGACATATCACTGATTTAAATCAATGCATACCCTCTAAGTTCATATGAATTAGAGACAAGGATAATATATTGCCACAAATCCGATATACATTAACGGAAATCAGTGCTATGCGGTCAATTTCAATGTCAGGCACACCATCCATGCAAGTCCATTCTGGGTCTGAACGAAAAAACAACCCGAAATACTTGAGTATGATCAGGTCTCATGTAACTCATGCCTCGTATCGGGTGGCCTACCTAACCGAGACATTTATCAACAATCAATCTAAACAAACTTAAATATTCCCAGTCTTCATTCGTCGTTTACCGAGTCTTGAATTGCTTTATAACGTCGTATTATTACTTGGAATGGTTTTCGAACATATAGTCGATCCCCGTCTTTCCCAGTAACAAGCGTACTTTAAAACAGTAGCTATGATTTACACAGGCCTTTCAATTTAAATCTCCTTCCAATTAGTCATCAATTCATTTACAACTCAGGATTTGAATTATTATAGATTTCATACATCTCGTTATCATCTTATCTCTTCCTTGAGATCAAAGATTTCCCTTCGCTTTAATTTCTTACCTTTAATTCCCTTGAATCAAAGATTTGATTAAATCCCAATAACGATATGAATTTCCACCATTTAATCTTATCGGGTTCCAAGAATGATATTATTGAAGATACGATTCACGACGAAACCCAAATCAATCGATATTGAATCATAAATTACACAGAAATTCTTATCCACTTATATTCGATATAAATTCTCATAGTAAACGAATACTATAAGTGAAATAACGATATAATAATATCTTCCAAATTCCCCAGATAATATTCATTTACACCATGAAATTTTATACCGAATATCGAAGATTATTTCTATCTAACTTATTCCAATCAGGTGGAGAACCCATATCTTAATTAAAAGATTTATTAAATTGTTCGACATCAGATCTGGATAGAAATACCGTCAACTTATCTTCAATATAAATTTCCGTATCCAACTCATATCATAAGCGGAATAGCGGTGAATTACCTCTTAAATTCTTGAAATAATAAGAGTTTTCATCTACTGAATAAATATCGAACATCCGAAGATTTATCTCCAACCATATCCAAATTTTAAATTTGGAAAACCCATTTCCATACCATATAAATATTTCAATACCTTAAAAATCTTCGAACCATTTTATAATCATTATTATAGTCAATAATAGTTCACGCTTATGAATTTCAAACCAACACAATATTTGGAATGTTACCCATAAGTACTGTTATTGAAGTAGCCATTTAAATCAAATAGATTTTTAAATTATTCAAAAATCCAAATATCCTAATGCTTTTCAAAACTGTCATCATTTACAATTCATCGTTCTTTATTTCAAGTCAAATTTATTCAAATAATCAATTCAAAACTTGAAATCAATATTTCCGCATTGTTGAATCATAGTGCGTTTTATTCAAAACAATATAATGATTTAAATATAAATTATTCAAATCCTTTTCAAATTTAATTACATTTCCAAATCATTTGAACAGTTTAAAAAATATATTTCAAATTAGATTTCGAATTTACCATCCCGTTGTCGGACCAGTTAGGGATAGCCAGGGAGAGCAGGAAACTGATTTCCAAACCCAAGCCTAGACACCATCCTCTCTGTCATCCTAGAACGTTCTGGTGTATATTATATTACTAATACAAAGACATCGTTGATATATAAAACCATATTCAAATTTTTTTTTAATCTCATTTCGAATTAAAACAAAATCAATGCATAGTTCAAATCTTTTTCCAAATCCTAATTCAATATTTAAAAGTTGATATTTAATTCAAAACTAACATTTTAAATATTATTTAATAATTAAATAAACTCGTATATAGGAAGGAGATTCTAAATCGATCACCCATATATTTCACAACCACGGTGTGTGTGTGTGTGATAACATACAATGCAATTATATCTATCCAACTGAATCATACGATCAGATGGATATGAATTCATTCATCACAACAAACATTCGACTGTGCACAAGCGTTACAGACAATAACGCTTACTAGTGTTCAGTGTATTATCTAATTCATGAACAACCATTCAAACATCAACATCCATCACACAATCATCATCACTAATTATAATTAATCTCAGCAAATTACAATTAACTAATTTAAATAAATATTTAAATTAGAAGTTCTCACCATACTAGCTCCAACATCTTCATTACCCAGACGGACAGACCAACGGACACTGCCCGCTACTCGTACTGCTTCCAATCCACTCTTATCAGCAGCTGGTAAAATTTTTTTCTGCTGATTTATTTTGAAATTTTATTAATAGTGATCTTCGTTGAATTATATATATAAACAACGACTTTTATTTTAATTTTTTACTAAATTTTACTTAACTAAAATTATCAATATAATGTATCATTGTTCTACTTTCCGATACGGTTCTAACGGGCCCAACGGTAAGTAAATCCGATTAGAAACGAACGAGATATCGAATTATAAAGTCTAAACTATTTAAACTTAAAACTAGAATAAAACATACCCAAAGTACTTCGGCCCAAAGCCCATATGTTAAAGACCGGCCCGCGCTTACCCTCTTCTTCTTCCTCCTCCTTGCGTTTCTCTCTTCTTTCCTGGAACCCAATCCAACGTGCACGGTGTGCACGTACACACACTAATACTTCCATCGATCTTCAATCCGAGACCACCCGCGTATTTCTCTTCCTCCCCTCGTCTCTCCGCACCACTTCACGTCGACTTCGGCCTCCCATACCAAAAATGCGCACCATCCATGTCGACTACAGGAAAACCGCGTGAGCTCCTTCATAAGTATCGACACTTATTTCTCCCGATTTCCACCAAACTCTGCCAAATCGAAGCTCTCTCCTATCTCATCACAAATCCACACTCCATTCCGCCAATCTTCACCTCTACCATCGATGAACTCGAACCCTAATTTTGAACAATTTCAATCGTCGAAATGGAATCGCCTCAAATTAACATGAAAAATACTACATCTCCTGCTGATCGCAGAGATGCTGACGACGTCGAACGATTCACAGCGGATTGAGAGATACGATTTTTCGAAGTTTCCTTCATATATTTTCACTTTACTGTAAATCTGAAAATTCTCTTTCGATATGTGATGAAATTTGGATCTGTCAGTTTGTAAAAATCATAAATGATCATCCGAACATTGTCCATACAAATCATACTTGCTGAAACTGAACGGATTGAGGGGTTTTGATTTTTTTTTTGAATGAAGAGAAAAGCTATTGGTTATTTACTGTAATACAAAAGAGAAAGAAGAAGAAGGACTGGAGTAGTTGCCGTGCAAATGAAGAGTGCTGCCTTTTCTCTTTTATATTTAATGATTTTTAGTTAGCTTATTCTTTAATTTAAAGACACTTGGCACAAAATTTACATGCATGAGAACACCTAATCCTCATTTTAAAACTTATCCAATGCATGTTAGCCAAAATTACTTTATTTATTTATTTGTTAAAATTTATATTTTTAGCAATACTTTAGTAATGCTTATAAATGTAATAGATTTCAAATGTTATAAGTGTAATCAAAATTTTTCTTAAGATTTTAACAAAATACTTATTTACATAACTTATAAATATTTGAAATAATTATCTATATTACTTATCATTTAATTTACCAAAGTTTATACTAACAAATGGTTTAGAATAAATGTCTATCAATCCTTATAAAATTTTATAAATGCAATTATAATTTACAAAAAAGAAAAATATAATAATCATTCATGTAAAAATCATAAAATAAACTATCCTTTACAAAAAAAATCATTTACAAATCAATATTATCAAAACAGAAAATATCATTACTTACATAAATCTTATAAATAAAATTTTCAGAATAAGTTTTCTTATAAGAATCATATTTCATAAAACAAAATACTTATACCTAGTGAAATTTTATATTAAACCTTATAAAAATCTTTTATATTAAGAAAATCCAGAATTACATAATAAAAATCCAAATCGATTTTAGTAAAAAAATTCTGGGATGTTACATAACTAGAAAAAGAGATTTTGAGTGAGAAGTTCCTCACCGATAGCTATCCAACTTCACAGCACTTCCTTTAGAGAAATCATCGCCATTCTCACCTTTTGTCGCTTTCGTTGCCCGTAGCCACTACATATGTAAAAATCGAATTTTTACTTCGCTTTTCAATATATAAAAACCGAAGTTTTACTATGCTATTCAATATATAAAAATCGAATTTTTACTATGCTACTCAATATATAAAAATCGAATTTTTACTAAAAATCGAATTTTTACTATGCTATTCAATATATAAAAATCTCGCCTTTCTCCCTTTAAACGTATTGTTTTTCTATTTTAAAAATCTAATCTTTTCTATTTTAAAAATCTAATCTTTTCTATTTTAAAAATCTTTCCTTTAACCACTTAAAAATCTCGTCTTTAACCATTGAAAAATATAAGCTTTATATAAATCAAAATCAAAACTTTATAAATTAAAAATCAAAACTTCGTTTTATATTTGAAAAACAATGCATAGTCTTATTCATAAAAATCAAGTTTTTTTTTTTTTTGATTTACCTAACTAAACATTCAAAATAAACAAAAACCAAACAAAATAAAACTTACACTATTTTCAGCGAGAGCGAGGGGGGCCTGTTGTTCGAACGGAGGGAGAGGGGTTGCTGCGTCGGGTGTTGGAGCTGCAGGGGGCGCCGGAGTTGGTCAGGCGGAGGCGGCTGTCGGCGGTGGGGGGAGGTGGAAGCGGCGGATTCGATTTAGGGGTTAGGGTTTGGTGTTCTTCGGTGGAGGGAGGGTGCGTGGGGAGGTACGATTGTGGAAGGGGGTGCGGTGACCCACTTGGGCGGCGGCGAGGTGGGGTACGAGATCGTCGGTGGTGGCTGGGCGACGTGGAGCGCCCTCCGCTCCTCTCTTTTTTTTTCGATTTGAAATGAATTTGTAAAGGGGGGGCCTGGTTAAGAAGAAAAGGAAGGGGGGATTTTTTTTTTTATTTAATTATTTTATTTACAAAATGTTGACTTTTTATTTCGACCTCGAAACGAGGCCCACCGCCTGTCGTCCATAGCTAATTACCCCCATTCCGAACACAATGGGATATGTATCATAAGCTGATTCGATCGTTACTATCAGTTTCCGTTAAAATAAATATATAACTCTATATATTGAATTTGAACGCGCATTTCAATTTAACGGGGCCACATACTAACTCGAAAAATTCCAGAAAAATATTTTCTAGCTTCGTATTGACGATACGGTCCTAACAAAACTAGTTTCGTCGAATTCTGAGACCGCTGGAAAAATGGCCATTTTCCAGTCGATTAAAATCAACTAAAACGGGTCAAACGCGTTTTCCTTCGCCACGCTCACATATTGATTCGAAAAATTATGAAATTTGGAATCTAGCAATAAATTGACATCACGGATCCAACAAAAGTGGTTTCGTCGAAATCCGAGGTCATTTGCAAAATTCCCATTTTTAAGGGCCGGAATTCCATAGCGACTATTCAGAATTTTCAACTGGACATATCTTATGACTCCCGCTATGAAATTTCGATTTTTCGAATTCGTTGGAAAGATATCATCAATTAGATCCTATTATTTTTGGTTTCACTAAAATCCGGATTGTTTTGCACCCGGTACATTCAATTGAAGTTTGAAATCGAATTATCGAACTACCGCGCCATTTTCAATTCCTTTTATAATTATATATATATATATATATATATTCTAACGACGACGTATATAATATATACGTTCGAATTATATTCAAAATAAATTTCTCGTCGATATTATTTAAAATAATCTATTTTAAATATTCAAAATTCGCTAAAATTGCCAAAATAAAATTTTTAAACTGGCACAGAATTTCCAGGTTATTACAATACCGTGTCGGTCCATCGTATTCAAGTGTTTATAAACCCCTACCGATATAGTGGATCAAACTGATCGACCTGAACTCATAAACAACTTAACCAATAAATCTCCATAATATAAAATCATTTTTATATCAAATGACAAATACGTTCACTAGTATATATACAGTCAACTCAATCTAGGGTATTATTAACCCAATTTCTACTGAGTCACGCCACAAAGCCAAGGTAATTACTTATCCTTCAGCTCTGATGCCACTGAACGACCCGGGGAATTCGCGATCCTGAGTAACCGACATAAACTCAATGTCGACTATCCAAGCATCGGAAACACCGGATAATCCATAAAAGAAATTAGAGGGTGAGAATAGGTAAGATAGAAACTTAGATTAGAAGAAGAAGAAGAAGAACATACAACATCAGAGTAAATACGAATCTCACAGCGGAAAGAACAACATATAATAGATACATAACTTTGAAATAAAATCAGTATATGTATACAATAACATTATCAGAGTATAACACTTACAACACAGTGGAAATAACAATAGCTATATAATCATGAAGCCTCCTGCTCCAAGCTCTCCAAGTATATCTGTAAAATTCTGACTACTTGACTGCCCATATAAAATTGGGCACCCAAGAGTTTTAGGGAAAACAAAACAAAACAAACTCTGGGTCAGTCATGGGACTGGTGTGAGTAAAACAATTTAAAACAGCTTGAGCAATTAAACGATATCTCATTAGACCACATGGTATAACGGAACGGGTTTTTCCCTTATAAGAATCCAAAATAGTCTTTATATCAAAATTCTTTTGATATTATGATAGTGTCTATCAACCACAATATAACAATCATCTAGCAGAAACACTTTCATCTCATGTTCTACATATATAGTATACGATCAAAACCACAAGCACTTATTGGATAATGGATTACCAACTATAACAAGGTATGGAACCACCTTCCGATAATGTACCTTTAGAGAGAAATACACTAGGTTCAACAAGAACATCTTGCAACCCGACCACACATGACCGACCACTCACTTCGCTTGAGTGTATCGAATGTGTATCGCCAGCGGTTGGGATCAGCAACTGTTTCCCGAATGGGACAACATCGAATAGATTAAAGAATGAAATGAATATCTCTAGATAGGTGATAATACACCCTAATGGAAGCAACCCACATAGCCATGCAGCCTACTCGATGTTTGTTATTTCCCGGTTGTGAGGCTAGAAGCCACGCTTATCTCTGACAGATCACACAATTATTTACTTTGAATGTCACATCGTCATACCCACCAAATCACAAATTGATTTCCCCAATACAACGGGTATACAACTAAGAGAAACGAATTTCTCTGCCACCAAACGTACATACGTTTGGAGAGATCAACTTAAGTGATCCATTAAATATATTCTGTCGGACATTCTTCCATACAGGTTGTCCTGGGACTAGACAAACCGAAGGCACTATTCTGTAAATCCATCATAGGTAATTTCTACCTAGGATTTGACAGAACGACCCTTGCACAAACTCCGTCTTCAATTATCTTCATCATATCTGATCGCAACGCTAACGCCCATATAGATTGGTTTTCAGATAATGAATCTGATACCGGTCTCTCCGTATTAACGACGGAAAAATGGTCAAAAACTTCGATAGTCGGTGAGTTAACTATCAAAGAAAAAATGTGTGCAAACAACGATATTATTTCCAGATGGAAATTATATCGATCAATCATCATTTAACATTTATCTCTTTAGTTCATTGATTTATTTATTTTTCATTCCCTGCTTCCATATATTCAACATTTCTTATTTTCTAAATTTAGAAATTATACGTTATTAACATTGGAAAAACATTTCCATTTCTTATTTTCTATATTAGAAAAAATTTCTGATTCTTATTTGGAAAACATTTCCAAAACTCCTTTGCTGGATTTAAACAGATTTTTAAATAAAACATCGCTATGCCAACTCAAACTATTACACTCATTAACTAAATTCATTTAACCAACCTTCACTATCAAACCTTAACCATTACTTAGTTAAAAATGGAGTCTATCTAGTTGGGGTCTAATTACCTCTCAGACCTTAACTGAACACATTTGTAACCTCGAAATAGACAAGTTCACTTTTTAAACCTTTAACAAACTTCCTTCCGTAACTCTCAGATTCTATTTATGAATCCACTTCTTTTACAGAAATCATTCGATTATAACAATAGTTTATAATCCCATGCTTCTGAAATATAATAACTTAAATATAACTTTTATTTATTAATTTGGATAAATAAACATTCAACTAATTTATTAATAAATAAATAAATCTTGATTAAAAATGGAAAGTGAATAGTACTTTCTCGAATTCGATATAATCGAATTTCAACATATAACTCTCTTTCGAAAAATCTCTATTCGATAACTCCTTTTCGAATAAACTATATTTGATAACTCTTTTCTTCGAATAAACTATATTTGATAATCTCTCTTTTCTTCGAATAAACTATATTCGATAACTCTTTCTTTCGAATAAACTATATTCGATAACTCTTTCCTTCGAATAAACTATATTCGATAATCTCAAACTATATTCGATTATCTCTCTTCGAATAAACTATATTCGATTATCTCTCTTCGAATAACTAATATTCGATTAACTCTCTTCGAATAAACTATATTCGATTAACTCTCTTCGAATAACTAGTATTCAATTAACCTTATTTGATTAACTCATATTCGATTAACTTTATTCAAATAACTAACATTCGATTAGCTCTAATTCGATTTACTTTAATTCGATTAAATAATATTCCATCCTTTATAATTTCCTTTATAGATGTTGCGTTTACATTCTATTTTCAAATATCGGTGTTAAAACCGATTTTCGCTTCTCTATATAAATTTAGACTAATAATTTCAATTTATCTAATGATAAATATTTTACTTACTTTATAAAACATTATTTATAAATTAATCTTCTCCATTTTATCTGTTAAAACATATTTCTATTTAATATTTATTTTTCACATATTTCCTTTTTATAAAATTCTATTCATTTTATAAAATACTTCCTTTTATAATATCCTATTTATTTCCCAATAATTCTTTTTCTATAATTCTATTTATTTCATAAAAAATTCTTTTTTTAAACTCTTTTGATTTTATAAATATTTCTTTTTCAATATATCATTGAAAATTTCCTTTTTAACATTCCAGTATTCCTTATGGTATTTAACGTACCATATAAAAATGATCGGTATCATTCAAACATATAAAATCAACAACAGATTTCATATCACATCATATAACACAATATATGAAAAACGGTAAAATAAATGTTGAGGAATCCAGTAGGATTCCTCCAACTTGTTCCCCTGCATCCACAGATGTTAAACAATATAATTAACATTGATTTCATTTCGATATGAAATATTCTGATAAACAGAATCAATGTTTGATTAACGAATTATATATATTGTTATCTATAATTTCAACCAATACATAAGCAACTCAACCAAACAATCAACACACAGCAGTCAGTTATCATTTATCATTACTAGATTATATTTATAAAATTATAAATTGATAGAGTTGCCGAGTTTTACTCACATTGGACGATCATCGTTAAATAACGATAATTGTCGCTTGATTCCGACAGACAATTTATTTCACTATAAATTGTAACGGGCTCCAATCCCAGTTGGTTCCATTGTGTATCGCTCGTCCATATGATCCTAATGGATCCTGTTTTTCCCCAATTTGGATAAAGTATGCAGAAGTTATTGAGTTTACACGTTATATATACTATTATATAAAATAACTTAATTAAATTTCTAATTGGGCTTTAACCTTCATTTCCCGTCGGCCCAACCCCATTTGAAATCCATGAAGCCCAAAAGACTCAGGCCCTCACCGCTACCCTTCTCTCCCAAAGACAAAAACCGGAGCTACTGCTCCTTTAAATTTCCATTATTGATTCTTCCTTCTTCATTGCTCGATTAAAACCCAAACGAATAAAACCAGAATTCCTCTCTTCGTTTCTTCTTCAACACCATATAAAAAACCTCAAACTCGAACTCATCTTCTTCACCCAAGTTTATAGCTGCTCCTCGACTTCGAGTTCGCATGAATATCCCCTTTGGTAATCCCTCCATGATTCATAAAATGCCTCAACTACTTCACCAATCTCTTCCTCTCTACGAACTACATTCCATGGCCATCACCATTTAAGACCCGCGCCACCACCCCATAATGCGACACCCGCTCTGCTCCAGGCATGCTACAGGAGCTTACGACATTTTTTTCCATCAAAATCCATCCAAAATCCCACGCAGACCCTATTCCGCAAGTTAAACTCAAGTATCATCTCCAAATCATCAATACATACACCAATTCCTCAACATCCAAAACCCTAGATTGATTTACCTCCGCTGTTAAAAAATACAACGTGAAAAAATCTCGTGAAACCCAATAATACTCACATAGAGTTGAAGCGAATCTCAAGGGGGATTCAATCATATATGTTTTATGATTTCTAGAATTTTATTTTATTTTCTTTTGATTTTTCTCTGAGCATGGATTTTTCTGTATGAATAAATGAGGACGGTGGATTCTGATTGACTAAAGAAATATGAAATTAGGTTTAAAGGGTTAAGGATAGGGTAGTTTTTATGTTTTAAATTCGAATTTTATATTAACATATATTGAATCATTGTCTATATACGCTGTTTAAAAATCCCTGGGGTCACACATGATATCCAAAAATTACGAAAATGGACAAACAACTAGAGTTTGACATTACGGACCCATTGAAACTAGTTTCGTCGAATTCCGACTCCATTTTCTCACACAGCGTATTTTTAACCATCAAAATACTGACTGTTTTACACAATAAAAATCCGTATGGCCACACACTGACTCCAAAAATCACGAAAATTGGAATCTAACAATAATTTAATATTACGGATCCAACAAAATTTGTTTCATCGAAAACGGAGTTCGTTTGCAAAACTAGCTATTTTTAAAGCTCAAAATAACCCATTTAAATATATAAATATATTTAAAAATAATTAAATTAAATATTTAAAAATAAATATTATCGCATATATTCACAATAGAATATCATACAACTCCAAAATATTCCTATCTGACTTTGATAACTCGACAGTTCAAATCCAGATTAATTCTGTATTCAATTTATATTAAAAATCCATTTATAATATAAATAAATCGATATAAATTATAAAGGAATTCCATATCGACTATTTTAAAATTTGACTTGGACATAAAGCAAAATCTTCACAATGATATCCCATTTTTCTCTTCCATTAGAAAAATATACTTCACCAGCTCCGAACGTTTCTTGTTTCATAGAAATTTGGCTTAAAACGGATTCTGTATATTCAATTAAAGTTCGAATCGCCAAATTGCGAACTGCCACGCCGTTTCGAGCTTGATTATAATTATATTATAATTATACGTTCAAACTTCATTTAAATAATATATTCGTTATTATAATTCAATTCTAAACTGAATTATATATTTTGAATTGCCCAATTCACACAATATAGTCAATTCCCTATTTCCGACTATTTCAGAATTAAATATATTATTCTATTATTTATATTAATTAAATATTCAATATTATTTAATTTAACAACCATATAAATATCTAAATCACTATTTAAATAATTAAATAAATTAATTATTATACCGTAAAAACCCGGGACGTTATAACATTTTGGAAACTTCTTGTGAATTTTGAGAAAACTAGTTGTCAGCTACTAGGTTTGTATAGAATTCGGTAATAATTTTATTTCAGATGTTATTGTGCTACCACTGTCCAAATTAAGTCGTAGTAACTATAGAAAAATTCAGTTATGCATTTGTGAATTCAAATACTAACAAATGCATTAGTCGCCATGTATAAGAGTTCAACAAATTCTAAGCATATGGACCTTTATGAGGAGTTTTATTTTGTTGGAGGTAAGGGACTGATATTACATTATGCAATTGACAAACAATGTTATTTTTGTTTCTCCACTGTCCGCTGTAAATATTGCCATCATATTGAAGGCAAACTGTCTCCTTCAAGTTCATGTTGCATGCATTGTATACATGGTAACATATATAAACTGCTTTTACTATGATGATTGGTCATTCCTAAGCCAAATATTAAGACAAGACCCTCTTTGCTGCAAAAGAAGAAACCAAGTTGTTTACTTGCCTCAAAAACATCAGAATTCAAGCATTTTTCTAAATATATTACTAACTACTTGGTTTGAAATTTGTGATATTTATTTACTTGTACTTGTTGATATTTTTAGTTTCTTTTCGATACCAACACGTGATAATGATACATTCATTTGTTCTCGCTTCATACAAAAGTCAAAAGCTGATAATTTTCTATTTATTTTAGCAACGTTAGTTTAATCATCTCATTAATTTTAATTTTTCAAAATAACAATGCTACTTTTAGGTATTTATTTAAATAATGTAGTTCACTAACATACGAGTTATTTATTACACTTATTATTGCATTATTTATCTTCTTCAATTGAGTATCCATAAATATAATGATGTGTTTTAAGCTAACATTTATTTGATTTGTTAGTTTATTTTATAAATCCAGTGATGATTTAGAGATATAAAAACCTCACTGATATAGAAAACATTGATTAATTGAATTTACATCTTTGCACTCATTTTCATTTTTTTATTATAAATTACACGGTGAATCTTTTATTAATTTCTTGTTTAATAAGATAGTTAATATTTTTTTTTATGTTACACTACTTAACGGTTGGTTTTACTAGTTATTTTTCAAACTGGTCTAGAATTGTTATTAACTTGAACGATAGTGCTAAATTGGTTTATTTTCTTAAAGCTGCGGTGCTACTGGTCAACTATCCGATGCCTTCAGGATCAATTCTTCTGTACTCAACTCCGGTGTTCCCATATGCTCGACAAATCACCATCACACATCAACCACGTATATTATTAATAATCTAATGAACGGGTCCTACAATCCACTCAAAACCATTAGATTTTGTACAAATCAATGGATAAGATTGATTCGGCACATGGGAACACCGGAGTTGGGTACAGAAGAATTCATCCCGGTGCCTTCTGCACAGTTTCGTTTATTATCCGAGACCAATTCCGATTTCCTCTATCCCCATGCTCCTCGATCAAATTTCTCTATTTTTGCTTTTTTGCATTTAAGTACAAAAATAATTCAGGTGTTTAAGTGGAAAAGGTAACACGGGACGCATTGAATTTGGGTAAAGAAGAAATTGGTGCCTTATTATCCTACCCGTCTGTCACAGTCACACAACTTGCTCTTGCAATCCCATCCTTCCAGTATCGCAATTTGCGGAAACGATCTAAAATCCAACGGAGAATGTCGTGGTCGTAAAAAAAGAGAACTACCCCAGAATGGAATCCAATTTAACACATCTGATGCTGGTAGCCTCGAAAAAGAGAAAGGAGAGAGACGAAGTTAACGAGGGATTCAAGCCTCCACCGCAGAGGACGAAGGCGAAGCCTGATCCGATCTATCGGTTTGCAGATCCACCAGCGATTCCGTTTAAAAACCGGCTGCTGGCTGGCTATCTCGCGCATGAATTCCTGACGAGAGGGGCGATTTTATCCCTGCCGTTCGGTGCGGGACAAGCCGAATCGGACTGCCCGGTCGACGATGGCACGTTTGCTGATCTAGCGAGGCTGTTGCGGCACGATGGTACTCACATTAAGGGCCTGGTCAACCCGACCCAATTAAGTTCCTGGATAAAGGAAATGGGCGGTTTGAGATGCAGGGGAACGGTTACAGGTGGCGGAATATGATTTGCCTGACTTGAAATGCTAGGATGCATGAATCTTGATTAGAAGGTGGTGTTATAAACTTATAATGACCTTTCTTTCCACATTTAGTATATTTTTTGTTTTTTGTTTTAATCTGTGATGTAGCTGTACTAAGAATTATGTATTTTCTACTTGTTTGTTTTATGATTACCCACACATACATTAGGGGTGTTAATAGAGCATGAAAGTCCGTTGTACAACTTGGTCCAAGGCGATAAGATATCCAGTCTGTGTCCGTACAATTCTCATTTAGATCAAGAAAAAATATACGAAAAAATGTACGCTAAAAAATATTCGATGTTTTCTATTGTTCGAACCTTGTCCGGTCCTTGTCTGACTCATACGAACAATGCCCAAGCCAACTCCTCGTCTGGTCTCTATATGTTCGAAAGTCTTATAGGATATGACACGAACACCCCTCTGTCCAGTTCGGTCCGTCCAATTAACACTCTTAACATATATGCTCAATTTTATAATTGCATTTCTGCAATAAATATGAAGAGAGCTAAAAGAACCTTGAATCTTGGGAGGTAACGGCAAAGAGTAGTATATTTGTAAAGAATCTTGAATGCTTAGCTAAGTGAATCAGAATGATATGTTGGTATGGAGCTATAAGTTTTAAGTTTCGTCATATTTTTGTGATTTATATATATTTTATTTATTTTTGTGATCCATTTTAATGCACATGTATCAGTCCTCCAACTTGATTTGGTTTCCGAACCTGGTAGAACGTACATACAAATAAAATGCGGGGAAACATGCTTTTTGTGGAGTTCGATTTTGTCATTAGAGAACAAAATGTGAAATTATTTCTGCTGCTGTAATTATATACTGGTCAAATAAAAGTTTAAAACAATATATTTGGAAAACATAACAAGACAACAATACGGAAATACTTGACTCTCCATTCTTCTTAGTGTCATGCATGTATAATGAGAAGTTTAGGCATGTTTGGTTCTCTTTTAAGTTTTGGGTTTTTGTTCATACAAAAATGTAAACGATGCATGAATGTCGTAAAAAACGGCTGTTTTAGAAAATAAAGTTAACACAGAAAACAGAAAACAACTTTTATTTATTTTGTGTTTTGGGAAATAACGAGTGATAATTTATCTTTCCGTCATCCCTCCATTTCCTCGGTTGTCACCTCCGTCTTTCTTATATTCCATCTGTCATCCATCTACTTTTTTATTTTTTATAATTAATACTGACAACTCAAAATACAAAACATATAACATAAACTGAATGGCACCTTAGTTTTCAGAAGAAAAGGGTAAGTGGAAAAACGAATGAGAAAGAACATGGGTACTCATGCTTGCTGGTATATATCTAAGTAGCCGAGATTAATGTGTATGATCTATCAGTACTGAACTTGAGTGAAGACTCATCCATCATATCCACGGGATGAAATGAATTCAATGCAAGTTCCTTTGATGTAGCCTGGAAAGTGTTTACCATGAATGAACGTAAAACCAAGTATATAGAAAGAAATATTTGAAGACAGATTCTGAATTTGGTGTTCAAAACCTCAACTTGCAATTGACATGGTCCTTGATGGTAAGGTGGATTACAATGTCGATTCTTCTTCTTGCCAGTAAAACGAAAGCTTCTAGTCATTGCAAGTTTTATATAATGAGGTAAATGCATTGTGGCTGACATATTGATGTCATTGGATCATGAAACCACACGGTCTGGACAAGGAGATATGGCAGGATTAAAACGAACTCGATATAGATGCAGTAAGCTTTGAGCCTTGTTCGAGGTATGACTTTTTATTTTCATTTTTCTTATTTGAATTTTTTAGAAGGTTTAGCAGTACTTGAATCCTATGTTTTTGTTGTCTAAAAGTTTATTATTGTTATCAAAATGATCATCTTCCCCCATATGGAAATTGATTACCCCAATTTAATTCATAGATCTAAATAGTAAAGCCATCACCGTAATAATCTTATTATATAAACCATTAAACAAAATCAACAATAATTAGTTGTATGTTTAGTCTTTCACCATCAAATCAGGTAAATCTACTATCACCAATGCTAAATCTAGCGCACAAAGGAGGGAGGGAATTCAATTGCTATTCTGAGTTTGTCACTTCTCACTCAAGGAGTTCGGAGCATGAACACCTCTGGGTTGCCTAGACACATTTGCCCTACTGTTTATACAATAGAAGTGCAAACTGATGGACTTGTTGAGTGCTGGAAATGGTACCTGACTCTAAGGGGTAAGTCTCTATTAAATCAACATGTAACTCAGCGAGAACAAAAAACAGTGATCTTAAATAATAATAATTAAGATACGTTTGGTTTTGTTTTAAATTATGAGTTTTTGTGTTTTCAACTTGCACGGGAAATATAGAAAGTACGAGAATAATATTTACATTTCTTAGCCATTAGGACAATCAATGGACAACGGAGGAGTTGAACTGTTCTTTGTAGTTTTGTTATCTCTCAATATACGAAGAACGAAATAAACTTTTTTTCTATTTTATATATTAATTTAAATTTTCAAAATTGTTTGTTTTCAAGCAGTACATACGACAGTGGACGATCTTTTACGTAGATGAAAACACAAAACTAAAATTAACAAACAAAACTAAAACTAGTTCTGCAATGTTGTCCCGAAAACGGCCTTTTCGCGATTGATTGTACGAAAGCACCTACATTCAGTTTCATGACTGAGCATATGATCACCACTGCCTGTTGGTCAAGAAATGATATATCTGAAAAATATGTCAATTACGCTATATACTGTGGATTTGCCTTCTGAATTATCTTGTATCATAACGATGAAATGTGAAATGTCGGACGAGATCACGTAGACCGAATTTTCGGTGTTTCAATGGATCCAACCAATCACAGCCCCCTGATTTCCTCTATTTTGCAGTTAAACCATTAAAAGAATCTGGGTTTAATTGCAAAGTGGACAAATTAAAGGGCCGTGATTGGTTGGGTCCACGAGAACGTGGAGTATTTGGTCCAAAGGATTCGGTCACGTGAAATGTGAACACAGAATTGTTAGGACAAAAGATACGCAAATTCAACAGGAAATAATAATAAATAATTGAACATGGTACGCTAATTTTGAAAGAACTAAGAAGTCAAAGGTATAGAAGGATTAAGGAGTAAACAATTGAAACACGTTAACACTGATCTTGAAGAAATGAGTGCAAATTCAAAATGTTAAAAAGAGCAATGTCATACAGAGAAAGGATAAAAATCAATAGGAAAAATTGATATACTAATAAGTGTAATGTGGAATATTGTTCATGTTCTTCTCTCCCATCTTAATAGTGATGTGTCGTTGCATCTCTTGCCAAGTTGAACTTCGTTAGGCCAAACTGAAAGTGGAATCAGTAGTAAATTATCAGTAATATCTGATTGAAAAGTGCTGTATATCTGCAGGTTATTTTGTTATAAACTGAGATTGTTTCATTGTTGAACAATGCTTGCTGAGTAATTAGGTGAAGGTAGTATTAAGAGTTTTACCGTGTAATTTTGTTCGGAATATTGGTGATAAAGGTCTAATTCTTCTACTGTTAACGACAAATTAATGTGATCGGTAACTAATTTAGGTTAAGTGTTTTTATTTTACTAACTGGTTATATATTTGGAAGGTTTG
The DNA here is from genome assembly GCA_030737875.1 of Allium sativum. Lineage (NCBI taxonomy): Eukaryota > Viridiplantae > Streptophyta > Magnoliopsida > Asparagales > Amaryllidaceae > Allium > Allium sativum. The sequence goes on from CM060912.1 coordinate 899,323,135, forward strand.
GACCGCTTGATGGGGTTGCGTGTAGTGGGTCATCTGAAATGGTTTTGGTGCGGTTGCAATTGGAAACTCGTTTAGTTTGTAAATCTATAATTTTTGTTTCATGGAACCAATCGCATATTTTTATCTAATATTGTTTATTGAGTATGATGAAGATAATGATTATACAGTAATGCAAAGCGTACACCATAAAATAATAAAGGTTTTTTTTAATCAGTGATTTTACCTGAGACTAGGGGTGGAATCGATTCGATACCAGAACTTTGTATTCAAAAGCATTACCGTACCGACTTTATATAGTAATAGAAAAATCATACCATTACCAGCCAAAGAAATCGGTTACTAATAGTTCGGTTTATAGTTGGTAGAGGTTGGTGGTAAGTTTTTGCCGTTCACTAGGAAAAGAACTTTTTGTTTACAATATTCCACATTAAAATATTAAAATTGTTTTTTAATTATTATTTATCTATCATATTTTACATAGTCAAACATGAATGGAAACTTTATGGATGGATGAGTGTCATATAAATTATACCATTTCTAAGATATATGATAAAAATTGCATTCAATCTTGTATCGTAATAATATTTTCCTAGGTATTTTATTAAATCATTACTTGTTAGAAATTCTTTGTTATATAATAAACATATATAATGAAATATAAGAATATACATATGTGTTGTATAAGATATGTGGTAGGTATGGTTATTACCATTGTTAATACTCAATTACCATTACCGTATCATATATTTTCATATGGTTTAGTATACCGTAACAATCAAATTGGTTACTGATTGTTCGGTATCACTTTTATTGGTAGCGGTTGGTAATAGCCGATAAGTGGTAATATGATAAAAATGTCCAGTCCTACCTGAGACACACTTACAAAATAATAATAATAATTCAAGAAATAGGATTATCACTTTATTGCAATTTTGAAAGTACTCTCAGTTTTAGTTTTTTATGACCACTCATAGATCAACCATTGCCTCCTTCTCAATCTAGTTTTGCTATTGGCTGCATTCAACACCTCCAGGCTCCAACGATGGCGTTTGAAATAAAAGTTTGTGCTAACAAAGTTTCTAAACTGATAACGAACGCCTCTCCATTAAATTTTGTTAAATAAGAAATAATTACATTTAGCTATTAGATGTGCATATGTGCAATTCACTAGTTTGTGTAGACACACTTATATGTATGTATACGTGATAATTTTATATTGTTATTAGATCTGCATATGTGCAATTCACTAGTATGTGTATGCACACACATATATCAACAAGAACAATTTCTTTGATGTATATCTAAGCTAATAAAGGTGCAGTTCTATTTGCCTTGGTCGGAATGAAATGTGCACTTTACATCAATCGGTCCACCACTACACAAATCACTTCATTTTCTCTTTGACTTCTAGGAAGTCTTTCCACGAAATCTATCTAAACATGTTCTCATTTCCATGTGAGAAATTCTAGAGGTAATAACAACCCTTTGGATTTTCCTTGCTCCGCTTTAATCTGACATGTCAAACTAGCTACTAATTCTGCTACACTCTTTTTCATCCCCTCCAAAGAAAATTCTTTTTCATGTTCTTATACATTTTATTTCCTTCAGGATGAATGGTTTTCGCAGAGTGGTGGCACTCTTCAAGTACTTCAGTCTCCATTCTTTGATGCTAAAGACGCAGAGATGTCCATCTCGCCTTAAACTAACTTCATCATCTATCAAATGTCTATCAGCATGGAGAAAACGTTCTCCAAGCTTCATCTTTCCTATTATCTCTCTCAAATTTTCATCATTTCCTTATTCCAACTCAATCTGTTCCATTAAGGCAGGTCTTACTTTCAAAAACTACGAGAAATCCTTGAGAAGGTTTTGATGGTGATTGGCGGTTAAAGTTAGAAAGAAATTCAAACTACTTCCATTCGACTATAGCGCTCGAGGTAGCGTGTCTCCAACCTAGGGTGTCGGCCACTACTTTGCCTTTCCTTGGAGTGTACTGAATACCAAAGTCGAAAGAGGTTATATATTTTATCCACCTTTGTTGTCTAAGGTTTAAGATCTCTTTAGAAAAAATAGTTACTTAAGTGACTTATGGTCCGTATATAACTCAAATCTTTTCCCTGAGAGAAAGTTCCCCCACATCTTGAGTGTGAAGTCTATAGTTTGTAACCGCACATCTTGAGTGTGAAATCTATAATTTCTAACTCCAAGTCATGCACATGATACCTATTTTCATGATATTTAGCAATTTACTCGCATAGGCAACTACTCTTCCTTCTTGCATTAGTATCGCTCCCGGTCTTATACCGCAAACATCCATAAATACATTAAATGACTTAGCTCCGTTAGGAATGGTGAGTATCAGTGCGCTCATTACACTCCTTGAGTTTATCCAAAAAAAAACTATTGTAACTATCGCTGCACATAAATTTTTGGTTCTTCTTAGTCAATCGGGTTAGAGGGGCTATAATGCTTTCAAAGTCTTTGATAAATTTTCTATAATAGCCCGCTAACCCTAGAAAATTCTCATTCCAGTTGCATTTCTAGGAACTCTCCATTCTTGAACAACTTCCACTTTCATTGGATCAACAACTAATTCTTTTTCCAAAACTATATGTTTAGAAATCTGGTCTCGTTTTTGCAAAATTGGCACTTGGAACTTTTTTTCCTTAAGCCGACGTTTTCTTAAAGTTCCTAGGACTTCTCTTGGATGATCCTTGTGGTTTTTAGAGAAAACCAAAATATCATCAACAAATATGATGATATGTTATTAAGTAGCACCCTAAATACCCTACCCATTAGATCAACAAAGAAGGATATGGCATTGGTCAAACTGAAAGACATTACTTCTCATTCAAATCATCCATAAGGCATTCTAAATGGCCTCTTAGGCTTACTTTTTTTAGCAATCCTGTACTGGTGAAATCCTGTGGTTAAGTCAAACTGGGAAAAAAACTTTGGCACCTCCAAGATGATCGAGTAGGTCATTAGTCCTAGGCAAACGAAACTTATTCTTCCTTTTTTGCTTGTTTAACTTTCAATAGTCCACACAAAGTCTCAGTGATTCATCTGCCTCAGTAGCAAATACTACAGAAGCTCCTCATTCAAAAGTGCTTCTACGAACAAATTCTTATCCAAATAATTTAAATGACTGTAATAAGCCTAGTTCTTGTAGTTTTTTGACCTTGCATGGAATTTCAAGGTCATAGCCTCTACAACTCCTCAAACAAACAACTCTCCAATCACAGTTTAGGATGACTCCATAATAAGATAACCTATCCATACACAAGGTAAGTACAGACCACTTGAAGTTAAGAACATATGCCCCCACACAAGAAATCAACACTACAGACATTAGGTCTTTACAAATTAGCGAAAGTTGTATTGAATCCCCAATAGGATTAGAAACTACTATCGGATTACCACATTCCTCGCTACAAAGAAATGTGATGCTCCGAAATCTACAGGGCACGATAGTAACCCCTAAAATATGAATAGTGCCTTTTAAAGCAGCTTTTCCTTGGTCCCTGGGCAGTTGGCAGGAGAGGGGAGTAGCTTCCAAAGCATAATTCTGACCGCTGGTCCTCCGTTAGCAAGTTTTGGGCATTGATTTATGTGATGTCCTTCTTGACAATGAAAACATTTTCCTTTGAAACTTTACTTAATCAAACTCACTTTACAATCCTTAGCCTCATGGTCTTTCTTGTGGCAGTTGTGGTCAGTTTTATCTTCCTTTTAAAACTTTCCCATCATTTTTTTGTTATTTAGCCATAGGTTTCTTTTCTTGGTTTCTCCTTGTTTCGCACTATGCTCACTCACTCTCCTTCACATCTTTATTCTCAGCATCAGTAGTGTACAAAATTGTACTTTCAAGCAACACTTCAAATGTCACTCCGAAATGAACTTGCACAAATAACATGTTCCTCAATGGTAGTTCAATCCTTTAACAAACCTCAAAGCCTTATTTATGGGTGTGTCAATTAAGCATCTTCCAAACTTTGCTAATTCTATGAACTTAATGATGTACTACTCCAGAGTGGAATCTCCTTAGTTGACATTAATAAATTTCTCCTGACATTAATAAATTTCTCCATTTGCAAACTCACCCCGGCATCAGTTAGGAATTTGACTTCAACCCTAGTCTCAAACTCAACCCATGAAAATATCCCTCATGCATTCTTTTTTATCTTAACTTCCACCACTCCAACGCCTCTCCTTTCTAATTCCCCGCTGCTATCTTCTCTTAAGTTGATTTTCTCAGCTAGTCACTTCGAATATTCTATCGCACTTACTCAGCCAAGCTTTAGCTCCAAAGAATCCTTTTGTCCTAAAGAAAGCCTTTCCACCCAGATTTACAAAATCTTTATACAGTCGAGGGAAATCTTGAAGATGGTCTGCATTAGTAAGTGGGGCAACAGGCTCCACCGATGTAGCGGGGATGGACTTGTTCTGCAGTCCTGAGATATTGCCTGAACCATCCGGGCATGCCTTTAATGTTTGGTCTCTCTTGGTTAGGTTCCCTTAATCAAGCCGAGGTTGATTTTGAACCATGTCAACTTTCCGTAATTGGATAATTTTAGTGGAAATTTCCAAGATAGTATTTTTGGCATTTGCAAAAGAAACAAGTATTGCTAGTGCATATGCGTACGTCTTATGAGGGTGTATGTGCGTGTATATATTTGGAAACCTTTTCGAATGACAAATATGTCTCTTACGTAAGTTTCTCCCCGATGATCGGATGACCTAGGCTTTGATACCAAATGTAACAATCCACCTCAGAAGGGATCTAATTTTCAACCTAGAAAAGACCCATCAAAACTTAGAGCCACCCTAAATTAAGTCATCGATTTATACAGAAAGTAATATTATAGAGTCATACTAAACGATCAGAACTCACAGATGGATAAAATATAATAGCAAATAATGTACCTATTTCAATTCATAAAACCAGATAAAGGATGTCTGTATACAACAATTGGCATAGAAATATAAATACGTGATACACCATAAATATCCATAATAATCACGCATAGAATAATAAAAACTAGTGAATAACTGCCTCCAACATCATGCTTTCTGCCTTCTAGCTTTTCCTTCATGTTCATCCAATCTGACCTATGTTGTTTAAAGGAGGGGGTCAGAACAACAAGTTCTAAATACAGGATTCACCATAAATATCCATAATAGTCACACATAGAATAATAACAAACAGTGAATAACTACCTCCAACATCATGCTTTCTGCCTTCTAGCTTTTCCTTCATGTTCATCCAATCTAACCTATGTTGTTTAGAGAAGGGGGTCAGAACAACAAGTTCTAGTGAATAAAATCTTAAGTTTAACCTTTTTATCTATATTTGTGTAGTATGAATACTGTTAAGAGCACGTCTAAGGCATTAACACACAAATAGGAAGTTTGTCTACGACTCACTTATATGGAAAGAGGCGGACCCTATGATCACTTAATACCATGGTGGATCCCATGATCAGTTAATACCAAATGCCAGATCCAACCACTTAATAACTAATTTCGAGCAAATACTGCAATCCCAGTTCCATAAGATATCTAAATAATGTGAGAAATAGTGTGCAACTACTTACTACCTGAAAGGTCGACAAGAATCTCGCCATTTACCACCTTAACACAGGTGGATCCCTTGTAACTATCTACCTGGCATTATTGTAATCTCGTAGCCACTTAATACTTCCTATAAGGAGTTGGACCCCATTTGTGAGGGAAACTCACTAACTTAATCTCGAGGCAGACTCTAACTCAGTCACTTTACCAACCTATAGAGAAACATATATTTTTGGAGATTTCCCCACTAATCCATATACATGACCATTTAATACTTCAACACTGGGGAGAGGTGGACCCATCAATCTCTTAATATCTAATGAGGGCAGGTCCTATGCCTACAACTCGTACTACTTAGGATAAATCCACAAGGGAAGGGCGAGTCCTAACCATTTAATATACCCCAAAGGAAGATCAACCACTTAATACCAAACCCTTGAAATGGATCGTCACATCGCTAAATGATCCAGACACTAAACATCTCAGATTAATCCACATTTTTGTAGTTGTTGGTCGCAAGGTTGTCTAGACATGCTTCCACTGCATAGAGGGGTTAACCCCATCCTCGTGTCATTAAATATATAATAAAGGTCATTTACTCATACGTCGCATATAAATACAAAATTTCCAAATTGGGACTTTTAAAACTTGAAATTTAAAATCCTAATTAATACACATTTAATACATATATTCTACGTTGATTACGGTATATTTAATAAATAATAATTACAAATTTAATTACGCATGTGAAATAACATCCTAACGTGAGAAATTTCAATCCTCACTCAAATTATTGAATTACAAGTCTTCCTCGCTAGGGATTTTCTTGCAAATAATTTATATAGTTTTGTTTTTAGTCTTATTTCACTTTATATTACAATTTTGAAACTTATATAAAAATGAAGGATTTAAATCACATGTTTTTGTGGTTCTCAAATCCATAATACTTATAATGATATAGAATTTAAATAAAATGGAAGAAGAAAGTGAAATATACTAGATTGATATGAGGTTTTCAAGAAAAATATAGTATCCACTCGATTTACATCCATAATAATATCCATAAACACACAAGATTGACACTTTTGAATTTCATTGAGTTTTAAAGGGATTTTTGTATTCATATAACCGCAAAACCTTTTAGGCCTACATAAATCCAGTATCACACTAAACAACTATAAACAAAAGATAAACTCTAAATATCTCATTCACAACCTTGAAGGTTAGAATCTATATCCACTTCTATTTGGAATCCTTCTTTTATTTGGTTACCTTGATATTGTGTCTAAGATCCTTCACTTTGATATTTATATATGTATATTCAAAAGAGAATTGTATGCATATACAAATATCATATCCAAAATAAATAAATTAAATAAAAGATGGGAGAAAGAAGAAGAAAACTAACATTAATCTTAGATGGATCTGAGAAGTAAAGAGATAAAACTAGAGAGCGTTGTCATAGGAATTATGATTTGGAGTAAGGGGTCTATGGTCTTATTTATAAATGCTAAAACTAATGTGGGCCATCAAATTCTTAAAATCTGAACTGTAGATAACACCTGTATCCTATTTTTTTTCCTTAAGAAAATCCTAGCCGCCACAACCAAAATAGACATAAGCGGTTGACCTCCCCCTTGAGCCGATCGACCGTGTTGTCGAGCTTTATATATAAGGGAGGCCGACCGCCCTTCTTTCGTAGGCGTATTTTTGAACCATTGCATGCGTTTCATTTATCAAACGCATAATGCTTATTAAGTGAGAACTAATATCTTAACATTAATCCCCGCTTATATACATACATACATACATATATATATATATATATATATATTCAAGTTTGAATTTTGAATTAGAGAATATTATCTCTTTATTCTAATTTAAATTTAAACTATATTTATTTTAAATTCGAAATCTTCAATTACTTGTAATTTTTATATACAAACTCTGATTTCAGCATTCTTTTTATGAAGAAAGGTCAAAATCTTGCTATGAACATAAGGTATAAATTTCATGGCCTAATTCTAAAAATATTGAATTTTCATATTTTAACCTATTGTTAATATTTAATCCTTATGTTTTCTATGTCTACATAGGGTACATTTTACGGGGCATTAGAATAAATGTGACTGGTATAAGCTTGATATTCGAAAGGTGTCCACCGACGGACTTTTGAAGTTTGAGACTTGATAAAATGTGAACTCTTATGTACTATTGGGATGGACAATATGGTCGGCATCGACTATAATGGTGGCAGGTATTGGCATGATTTTTGGCTTTAAGAAGACTTGCTCTTCCCCCATTATCTTGGACTTGAATTCATACCTGGTCTTCTGCGATTTGGCGACCAATAAGCTATAAATAGATCATTAAAGCAACGAATGATTTTTATTTTTGGCCTCTTTCTCTTCACATCTTCTCTATCTTGTCTTTGTCACTAAGGGATGAACCCTTGTCATTCTAGGTTTAAAATTGTGAATCTAATAAAACTAAAGTTGACGTAGGTACAAATTTTGGCAAACCACTCTAAAACTCTACTTGTTATTACTTTTTTGTTCATATTATTCAGATCTACCTCTCTCTTGATTGATTGAGGGTGTTCTGCCACCTTATGATCCAAAACTTTGGCCTTTTTATCGAGAATCAAGCTTTTTAGGGATTGACCTAGCTTGGTAGTATGAGCTCCAAGAGCCTAAAAGTTAATCTAAGAGATAATTGCTCTAATTCTAAAGAAATGGCCCTTAGGGTACCTTCCATAAAATTTGGACCCACTGGTGAAGAAGATGAAGCTTTTCACCTAGCGACGGAATTGCTTAGCCATTGAAAACTTTGCTTGGATCGTCTTCCCCATAGGAGACAATTTCAAAAGTTGAACTTAATAGGATGATGGTCGAAGTGAACCAAAGGTTGCTTAATAGTCAAAAATTTCTCTTTGTGTAACACCTATTTTGAAACCCTTATCTGAAGTTGAGGATGATACATCCAAAACATGGTGCTATCGTAATAGTGTCACACATTAACAAGAGTATATCAAAATATAAAATCACTTAGAGTACATGACTTTAAGTGAAAGCGATATTATACATTCATATCTTCATACATCATAACAATATAAAATTCAAAAGTTTAACTTTTATATATTTACAAGTGCGAACCCGTGCTATGCACACGAGTTTCACAATATTGTTTTGACAACTCATTTTTTGAATTTTAAGTTATATGAATTTAGAAATACATGTTCATGGATTGTAATTCTTTTGATTAGCTTTTTCTTGAACAAAATCGACAAAAATCTTTTGATAAATTTGCTTGAATAATCTAAATTCATATGAATAGAAAATCAATGTTTTGATGTGAATAGTTTTATACAATGAACGATAACATCAAAAATTAGTTATTTCTAATTTGATAAATATTACGTTACCTAAGCAAACACACTTGTTGATTTTCAAATGTAAGCGATATGAGTCAATATAATTTATCTTATGTTTAATACATAAATGTAAACATGGATATAATTTAGTTTTAGAATATTATTATAAACCTACAATAGTGAAATAATATACAAATTGAAACATTGCTAAAATTATGTTCTAAGAAGTTGCATCCATCCTTTGCATTGTTACATTTTTTTTCGATATCATGCATGATAATCAATTTTGAGAAATTTTATATTATATTCTATGCAGTTAAAGCCTCGCTAAAGTCTTGCAAACCCCACTTATAGTGCATAATGCTCTTGGATCACTATGCTTTTTGAATTTAGCTCCAATGAATAGTAGATCCACTTTAAGCCTCCGCTATTTTCCATGATAAACAACAAATTCTATCGTACATATGAATTTATAAAATCATTTGACTTTTAGCAAGAAAAATATAGAGAACAATATCCACAGTACTAAAAACTTTAAATAAAGCCTCAAATTTGACATTAGAACCAAAAAGTATAATAAAAGCCACAAGTCTTGCATTATATTAACTAAAAAAGAATTAATAGAGTAGTCTAACCTTTTCATCAAGGTCGATCGAACCAGTAGTATAAGTTTTTTGGAGGTCTTCGGATTATTTTTCCATAAAAATTGTAACAGTGAAAGTTTGAAGTTGGAAAACAATAATTACTTAATATTAGAAAAGTCCTAAATAATTCCAATTGAGCACGAAGTGAAAAACTATTTATTAATTTAATCAAAATTTGATTATGTTGAAAATTTTGAAGCGGTAGAATAAAAATTATTTGGAAAGAAATTTCAATTTTATTTAGACCGGGAATAGAACTATTTTTGAATCATACCATACGCATGAAATAAAAAAAGGAAGGGGAGATATTATGAGAAAATGAGGTGGAAGTGAAAGAATTATTAGATGAAAAACACCTCTATATACGTAAACAATAATGAAATAATGAATGCATGATTGTGGTATATGGAAATAAAAATACAAAAGTTGTAACAACCCAAATTTTTAATAAACAGTAATTAATTAATTAATTGTTAATAAAAGAATAAGTTGAGAAATAATTAGGAATTGGGTAATGAGGGTTGTGCCATTAGGTCCGCCACGATTTTCTGGTATTGATAGACTATTGGTTTGCGTAAAACCGACTTTAAACGAACAAGTTATGACCGGTTGAAGTTTGAAATTTAAACTAGAAATTTAAAATAAATCTAAGTAATAAATATCTCTCAATCAACTTACCCCCGGGCGACCCAGTCCCCGATGGGTCGACCTTATGGTTGACCCATGACCCATGTTGGTCGACCCTTGTATCGACCCACTACGGGGATCGACCCAGTTAACGTTGCTAGGCATAATTTCGTGTGTGACACGAGACGATTTGACTGATATGTTCTGGAACCTTCTTGCCGACGTGGATTAAAGGGTTCTGATTGAAAACCTAATCATCCTAAGGCTAATATTTTCCTTCCACACCTATAAATTGACCTGTACTCCCCCTCTCCATAGACTTCTCATTCTTCATTTCCTTAGCCTCCACTGCACCTCTTCTTTAATATTAAAAATATTGTTGGGGCACAAAATTTGGAGTACTATCTATTTTTAGATTTGAAGGATTGTTCTACCAGGGCCTTTTTGAATTTTGCAATTTTTAGATGAGTTTTTAGTAATTTTTAGTTTTTTTTAAAGATTAGAATCAAATCTAAAAAATAGCAGTTGGTATTTTTTTTGGATCTGGATTATTCTCTATTCTTGATTCAGATTACTCAGTTGTTCTATTTCTATTCTGAATTCCTCTATCTACTTCTGCAAATTATATTTGTGATTCTTATGATTTGTTATTATGAATCTCTTTTCCTTTCTCCTTTTTTTAGATTTTTCCAGTTGCGCTAAACATATGACTAAAAAGAGCATACGAAAACGTTGAAAAACAGGCATGAACCTGTAAGATTTATATTTTGTGTTGGATTATTTTTCCTTTTCTTTGTTTTGCGTTTGGGCTGGGAAATGAAATATACAAAATTGAAATAATCAAAATTAAGGCTGAAATCTATATGTTTAACAAACTGCAAATTGAAAGGAATAATTGGAATAAAGGAAATTGAACTGAATAAATGCATATTTAATGGAATTGACAAAAACAGGCTGTAATCGGAAGAAATAACATAATAGTAAAAAAAAAAAAAAAACAGTGTAAACATGTTAACCCAGTACTCCTTGTTATTGGGTTTTAGCTCAGTACTCCTTACTGTTGGGCTTTGATATATACATGTTAATTTGTAGTATGAACCCAGTTCCTTGTTGTCGGGTTTAGCCTAACACTCCTTGTTGTTAGGCTTTGATATAGACTTATAAAATTAAATTATGCCCAATATTCTTTGTTCTTGGACTTAATAAAATAAATTGTTTTGTGGGCCAAATCAATGGTTGGGGGATTTGAGCCAAATTATTTGGGATCCATTCCATGTATCTTACCCTAGTTATCATTTCAGCCTCACTTAAGGTAAGTGGATGCACCATGTTACGTTGTGGATGTAAGTTGGTCCAATTGAGAGGGTGTGAGTGTCGTTCTAGCGAGTTAGTCTTCGTGCACTACATCGATTTGGGGACATAAGTCATTTTCATATCTATGGATAAGGTTATGTCAAATTACTGATGGGCTAGGGCCTGATAAACTCAAATCCATAGTGGGTATAGGTTATCCATGAATCGACGCAAACGATCGTTTGGGTAGTATTAGGGATTTCTTCCTAATTTGTTTTAGTTGTAGAAATGCAAAACAGTCAGCATAGCTATTGAATCTTTATATCTTTGTATAACATTTCTTGTTATATCTCTACTCTATTCTGTTCACTCTTAGGTGTGCACACACGCTTACCCTTATTGACACTAGACTACTGTTTTATTTATTTGTCTCCTCTTATTAGTTGTGCTATAAATTACTATAGCTCACCAAACTTTTGTTTGACCCATTTTTCTCCTTTTTCTTCCCCCCAGGCTCTCAGGGAGGAACTGCTTAGCTCAGATTCCTCTTTTGACTTCTCTTGGAAGATTTTTGTGGAGATATACTATTTATCGTATTGTCTTTCCACGGTTTGCTTGTATTTTCTTTAATCTATATGAGGATAGTTTTGTTTTGTGCTTTGATATCTCTTCTGTGACTGAGATTGAGACATGGTACTTTTTGTGACACTTTGGTTTATTTGAAATAATTGAGAATGGTTAATGGTTTTGTCACTTTATTATAAATTGTCTTTTCTTCCGCTGTGAGTTTATACTTTATGTCTTGTAAAATCTTAGTCTCTGTGATGATTATTTGTCTTTATACCTACGACGCTCAACATTTCTTAGTGAGATTCTACATTGGGACATCATTAAGGGATGCGAGGTGTTACAAAAGTTCCAATTTTTGTGTAATTATTTAACATAAAAGATATGTATAACATTTATACATTTATGATATAGTTATGTATTATAGGCATTAACGGTATCTTTAAAGTTCAATAAATAAGTTTATGTGTAACACCGTACAAAACATTTATATTAAAAAATATTTATAAAACACCTATAAATCATTGACATCTATATAGTAATGAACAAATTATTTAGTACAAGTAAACGAACTTAACAAAATGCAAGATTATATCAAACAAAAAAGTTAAGTGAAAGTCAATAATTATATAAAACTTAAGAATTAAGCAACGTTTTCAACTTTACCTTTAATATGTATTTCAAATCAATGGGAGATTCTACGCTATCAACTACTTATTAAATCAGTGACAAATAAAAAGAATATATATTTCATAGTCTTACAAATATAAAATATAATCTTGAATTATAAATAAAAAAAAGAATAAAAATTACAAAATAAACAACAAATTAAATAAAAAGAAAATAAAAATCCCACCTTCTACTCAAAGTCGATCGAACCAGTTGTCGATTTTTTCGGAGTTCTTCATATTACTGCTCCTAAAAAGAAATATATTTAAAATAATCTAAGAAATACAATCTCTGTAAATTATGGATAAAATCATAAGTAAGTGGAATATGAAGCAAAACATTGTTAACCAATTCAATCAATTTTATATTAGAGTAAATATAGGAATTAATAAAAATAGTTCGAAAAGAATTTTTAAGTTGATTTAGGTTGAGAATAGAGATTTTCTAATGTAGAATGCATAGAGAGATGGAAAATAAAAAGAGATAATATTATGAGAAAATGAAATGGAAGTGAAAGAACTAAAAAATTGACAAGTGTGCACAATTATATTTCTTTCAAAATGTATAATAAGAAGATAATTTTCATAACGTAAAGGAGTCCATTAGAATCCTTTCATGTAATAACCGTAATAAGAAAAGATAATGATAAATTTAAGACTATTAATGTAAGAACCCGTAACTTCCCCATGAAGGAAAGCCCAGATTACTTTGAGAACATTTCAGTGCTTATTACAACAATTCATCAAAATACAGGAATATAACAGAGTATAAATAAATATTTTACATTCGATAAATATCAAAGATTTAAATTACATTACATAGCAGCGGAAAAATAATACAATACACAACTGAAAGTGATAAACGGATACAAAGCTTTCCGAATATCGTTCCAGCTGTAAACCAGGATCCTGTGAATATAAATCTGCAAAACCAGAACTACTAGCTGCCAGTGTGGAAGTAGGGGGCACCCAGAGTTTAGGTTAAAACAATAAACTCCAGGTCAGTCATGTGACTAGTGTGAGAACTAAAACTGTTATTAATCTTTATTTCAAAGTTAGGTAAATCCAGGGACCACGCCGTATAACATGGAACAGGTTTCCTCCCAAGAATACCAGTGTGTAAAACAACAGCGCAATGCTAAATAAAGAACAATGAAGCTATTGTAAGACTCAGGTCCCATCACACAATGCAACGCAAGCCGGAGGATAGAGTTTTTACCTTATAATAGCCAAGAATGCTTGGTACGTGAAATTTCATGTTTTATTGGTAATATAAGTGTATAGTGTCAAAACAATTTCCATCATAAGTATAAATCATAGACGGCATAAGTGCCCCACACCACTATGTCGCCATATATAGGTTTACAATCAAAACCGCAAAGTCAAGTATTGGAAGTTGGATTTCCATCTGTGAACCAAGGCAATGGATCGTCCTTACTGCTTCGAGACGCTTTAGCCTGTGTCTCAAGATCAGAACGCATCGACCCTTGGATCGTTAGGGCCGGTCCACTCAATGTGGATTAAACTTAAACCCTGAACTCTGCGTTTCCCCTCCGTATGGGGCGTCAATGAGCCAAATGACTCCATCGGTTCCGGATCGACCGTTATAACCGAGGCCCCTCGCAATCCATCATCCACATAAGTAAAATGTCCGGGCGTGTAAAACCCAAAACACCACTCCTAGTTAGAAGGAAACGCATGCCCTCCCTGAGGTCCTTCTCCCGTTTTTGGTTCACACCGGGGTGTGAGGCTCGCGAATTAACGCTACACAAAGCTACACCACCAAGGCCATGCTTTGATCATCAACCACAAGACTCTGCTTTTCAACAGAAGCCTTGATCATTTGCATCTCAGCATGCCACACAGGCAATTCACGCTATGCAACCGATGTATATCAATCACACAGAATGAAATCTGATGTCAAACACACATCCATTTACATGTTTGTTCTATGTCTGAACGAAACCGGAGGAACCTTATTCCTCGCATATCCATCGATCTCCAAGTACGTCTGGACGATCACCAACTGATTCCCTCCTCTTGGGTGTACAGCCCAATCAAGATCATCAGTAATTATCCAAACGATGTGAAGACCTCCAGTCTTCAACCACCGTCTTCATCTCGACATATCGTCGAATCAGTTATTCAGAATGGGATAAACCCGGTCTTTCCAAATAACTCGCGTATATAATAAACAAGTGTTATAAAATACAACATACGCCTAATTCCAATCCAGAATATTCCTTTATTCAAATATTCTTATATTTTGGGAAAGGTTCCCATTAATTTTATCAAAGATAAATTCTTTAAATTTATTCTTTAATCTTCTTTTGAATATCAATTCAAAACAAATTATGGTTTATCCAAACTAGTCGAGATTAGCGAACCTTACCGAAGTAATCATTTGTTAAATTTCCCAACCCCAACCTATTCATCCCATGAAGTAAAACTGGTAATATTTTATATCTAACACCACGGTGTTATCGGTAAATTCAGTTACCATTTCACGTTCAAATCTAATTAAAGATTTAACTATCGCTTGGAGCAAAACTGGTGATACTCCATTCTCGATCATTTCTTAAATTTGATAATTTCAGTTATCAAATTCACCTTTCAATCTATTTAAAGATTCTTTCAAACTCTAATTCAGCTTTAGTTTCCAAAAATCATTACCTAATGATTCTTCAAAGTTAAGAAATAAATCTTATCTTTAACGGGATTAAAGAACTAATGTCATTTAAAACACAGTTCACGATAAACCCAAAATCTCATTCCATTAACAATGGAATCTTCACGGAAAATAGATCAATATATATAATCAATATGAACTTCCATATCCAATGGATAATATAAATGGAATAACGGCAAGGCCTTTTAAATTCCATATATATTCACAGTCTTCCTCTACAGAGGCTCACCTCGATTATTACCAAATCGAATTCCATTCAATTCCAATTTATTTTATTAAACTGGAAAACTTTACTTTGGAAAATCTCCGTTAAATCTTAACAAAAGACTTATAAATTCCAAATCATGTTTCACTGTAAATCAGGTTAAAGAACAAATGTTATTTAAAACACCGTTCATGATAAACCCATAAATCAATTCCAATTCTATTCCAATTAAATATCATTTAATTGGTATACTTCATTAAATCCAAATAAAAGATTTAATCTTTTTCTCAATTGGGTTTAAGAACAGTGTTAATGAAGACACCATTCACGACAAAACCAAATCCCATTTTATATTAAATACAAGGCTATGAATAGAAAATATATCAGCTTATATTCAATATCAAATCCTACTACCAACAAATATCGTATTGGAAATAACATTATAAATATATCTTTCAAATTTCCATAACAATATCTGTATAATCACGAAATCCAACATCGAAATATTCCGAAGACAATTTCGATTCAAATCCATTCCAATTCAACTATTGGAAATTCTGGTTATTTTCAAATCCCCTTTCAAATCCAATTTATTTATTTCAAAAATAAATGGATTATAATTCTAGTTCAAAACTAGTTCATTTCGATAAAAAAATCTATTTTTATCTTTTCAAATATGGAATTTTTCATCCCAATTCTTTCCAAATCATTTCTTATGATTTTACATAAATTATTGATATTTTAAATAATTTTATCAAGGCCCATACAGTCGATTTCCATAAACGACCAGCGAACCCCACTTACAACGACCTTTTCCAAATTTGATTTGGACTTAATTCCAAATCCAATCGTTAAATATCTAATTTCTAATATTCGTTAGAAATCTCTTTTTGATACGAACCCAACGGTTCCGGTTTTAGGGGAATCCGATGGTCGGATCTCGCGTAATGTCTGTTCGAAGTCATTGGCCAAAATTCACAAACTACCGCAGCGCGGCACGTTCTATTCAGGCCATTATATATATAATATATATATATTATATATTTCGTCGATTTTCTTTTAAAACGTATTTTATAAATCGTTTTAAATTCGTTTTCAAAACGATTTCAACTTCATATTCAATTTCTAATCAAAATTGAATACTCCATATCATCGATATATAAATGATAATATTTTCAAAGCATTATATTTCAAAATCATTTCCGTTTTGATATTCATTTTAAAATGAATAAAATCAATATAAATATCGTTCACGTCAAATTAGCGTTAATCTAGTCAACACGGCTATATATATTTAAATATATCGTGTCTATACCAAATCGGACATCAAAACCATATTTTGATTCTTTTCTGAAATATTTGTTATTTTAAAATAATCGTTATTTTAAAATATTCATTCTTCCTGAACTGGAATTAGACAAAGTCAATTACCATATAATTTGACTATATGGATTTCACACAACAAATGTGTATAACAACAATGAAAACATCAATCCATCATCCAGAGTGCATTCTACACTGTATAAGCATTAAATATAAATATTTAACGCTTACAATAGCCTGTCGATCAAACGAATTGTAACAACCAGAAAATCTGGGCTAGTTTAAAATTTTTATTTTGGCAATTTTTGTGAATTTTGAACATTTAAAATGAATTATTTTAAATAATAACGACGAGAAATTTATTTTGAATAGAATTCGAACGTATATATTATATACGTAGTCGTTAGAATATAAATAATTATATATAATTATAAATAGAATTGAAAATGGCGCGGTAGTTCGATAATTCGATTTCAAACTTCAATTGAATGTACCGGGTGCAAAACAAACCGGATTTTAGTGAAACCAAAAACATTAGGATCTAATTGATGATATCTTTCCAATGAATCCGGAAAATCAAAATTTCATAGCGGGAATCAAAAGATATGTCCAGTTGAAAATTCTGAATAGTCGCTATGGAATTCAGGCCCTTAAAAATGGGAATTTTGCAAACGACCTCGGATTTCGACGAAACCACTTTTGTTGGATCCGTGATGTCCAGTTATTGCTAGATTCCAAATTTCATAATTTTCTGAATCAATATGTGAGCGTGGCAAAGGAAAACGTGTTTGACCATTTCAGTTGAATTTAATCGAATGGAAAATGGCCATTTTTCCAACGGTCTCAGAATTCGACGAAATTAGTTTTGTTAGGACCGTATCGTCAGTACGAAGCTAGAAAATATTTTTCGGGAATTTTTCTAGTTTGTATGTGACCCCGGTAATTTGAAATGTACGTTTAAAATTCAATATAGTGAATTAAATGTAAATTTAACGGAAACTGATTGTAACAGCCGAATCAGCCTACGATACATATCCCATTGTGTTCGGAATGGGGGTAAAACGCTATGGACGACAGGCGGTGGGCCTCGTTTAGAGATCATATGAAAAAGTGGCTTTTTTAAATTAAATAATAAAATAAAAGGAGAAAGTCAAACCCTCTCTCTCTCTTCCTTTTATAAACCGATGGCCCCTGGAACGACCCGTAACTTCCCCGTAAAGGAAAGCGTCGGATAGTTCGAGAACAAACCACAATAGAACGCATACAGAAGAACATTTCATTGTATATTACAACAATGCATCAGATTACAAGAATATACAGAGTATAAATGAATATTACACAGAAATATCAGAGATTTAAATTACATTTAAATACATAGCAGCGGAAAATAATACAATACACAACTAGAAGAGATATACGGATACAAAGCTTTCCGCATATCGTTCCAGCTATAAACCAGGATCCTGTGAATATAAATCTGCAAAACCAAAACTACAAGCTGCCCGTGTCAAAATAAGGGCACCCAGAGTTTAGGTTAAAACAATAAACTCCAGGTCAGTCATGGGACTGGTGTGAGAACTAAAACAGTTATTTATCTTTATTTTTAAAGTTAGGTAAATCAAGGGACCACGCCGTATAACACGGAACAGGTTTCCTCCCAAGAATACCAGTGCATAAAACAACAGCGCAATGCTAAATAAAGAAGAATGAAGCTGTTATAAGACCCAGGTCCCATCACACAATGCAACGCAGCCGAGGATAGGGTTTTCCCTTATAACAGCCAAAGAATGCTTGATACGTTTAAAACACATTATTTGATACTATTATAAGTGCAAAGTGTACAAAACAACTTCAAATCATAAGTATCAATCATAGGCGGCATGAGCGCCCCATCCCACTATGTCACCATACTAGGTTCTACAATTAAAACCGCAAATGTCACGTATTTGGAAATTGGATTTCCGTCTATGAACCGAGGCAAAAGATAGTCCTCAACCGATTCGAGACAATCTAGCCTACCATGTCTCAGGAACAGAGCTCGAGTGTCCCTTGGATCCTCAGGGCCAGTCCACCGATGTGGATTAAACTTAAACCCTGAACATGCGTCTCCCCACCCTATGGGGTGCAAGTCTGGTCCGTCTGCCGACCAGAATGCATCGGCCGAAACCGATATAACCGAGGCGCCTCGCAACAGCAACAACCACATAAGTCAAACTTGTCAGGGCGTGTAAAACCACTGACGCCACTTCTAGCTAGAAAGAAACGCATGCCCTCCCTGACGTCCTCTCCCGTTTTTGGTTCACAACCGGGGTGCGAGGCTCGCGAATTCACGTTACACAAAGCTGTGCCACACAGGCTGTGCTTTGATCATCACCACGAGACTTTGCTTTTCAACAGAAGCCTCGATCAATTGCCACTCAGGCGTGCCACACAGGCAATTCACTCCATGCGTTTGATATCCATCAATATATAACCCCTGAGCTCGTACGTCTCAGAGAATGGCGTTAAGCAGGAGAATAAATTCTCCGCCGCCAAACAGATATATATTTAATAGAGATCAATCACACAGATTAAAATCCAATGTCAGACACACAGTCCATTTACAAGTCCGTTCTGGGTCTGAACGAAACCGGAGGCACCTAGTACCTCGCATATCCATCGATCTCCAAGTACGTCTGGACGATCACAAACTGTTTCCATCTTCTTGGGTGTACAACCCAATCAAGATCATCAGTAATCACCCAAACGACGTGAAGACTTCCGGTCTTCGACCACCGTCTTCATCTTCGACACCTCGTCGAATCAGTTATTCAGAATGGGATAAACCCAGTCTTTCTGAATAACTCGCGTATATATTATAAAAGTGTTACACAAACGCAACATACGCCTCATTCCACTTCAGAATATTCTTTTATTCAAATATTCCCATTAATTTTATCCAAGATAAATTCTTTAAATTTATTCTTTAATCTCCTTTGAATATCAATTCAAACTAGTCGGGATTAGCGAACCACACCGAAGTAATCATTTATTTTATTTCCCAATCCCAACCTATTCATCCCATGAAGTAAAACTGGTAGTACTTCATATCTAACACCACAGTGTTATCGGTAATTCAATTACCATTTCACGTTCAAATCTAATTAAAGATTTAACTATCGCCTGGAGTAAAACTGGTGATACTCCATTCTCGATCTTTTCAATCTATTTAAAGATTCATTAAAACTCCACTTAGTTTTAATCTTTAACTGGGTTAAAGAATCAGTGTCATCTAAAACACGGTTCACGATAAACCCAAAATCACCTTCCATTAATTATCGGGTTAAAGAACGAGTGTTAATTAAAACACTGTTCACGATAAACCCAAAAATCAATACCAATTCAATTCCAATTAAATATCATTTAATTAGTACACTTCATTAAATTTAACTAAAAAGATTTAATCTTTTCTCAACTGGGTTCAAGAACAGTGTTAGTGAAGACACCATTCACGACAAACCCAAATCACATTCGATATTCAATACAAGGCTCTGAATAGAAAATATATCGGCTTATATTCAATATCGAATTCTACGACTAACAAATGTCGTATTGGAAATAACGATATAAATATATATCTTTCAAATTTCCATAGCAACCCCTGTATAATCACGAATTTCAACATCGAAATATTCCGAAGACAATTTCGATTCAAATCCACTCCAATGCAATCATTGGAAATTCTGGTTATTTTCAAAACCCATTTCAAATTCAATTTATTTATTTAAAAATAAATAGAATTATAATTCTAGTTCAAAACTAGTTCATTTCGATAAAAATCTATTTTTATCTTTTCAAATATGGAGTTTTTCATCTCAAATCTTCACAAATCATTTCTTATGATTTTACACAAATTATTACTATTTTTAATAATTTTATCAAGGCCCGTACAGTCGATTTCCATCAATGGCCATCGAACTGCACTTACAGCGACCTTTTTCAAATTTGATTTGGACATAATTCCAAATCCAACCGTTAGATTTCAAATTTCTAACATTCGCTAGAAAGCTCTTTTCGATACGAACCCAACGGTTCCGGTTTTAGGAGAATCCGACGGTCGGATCTCCCGCAACGTCCGTTTGAAATAAATGGTCGAAATTCACGAACTGCCGCGGCGCGGCGCGTTCTATTCAGGCCATTATATTATATATATAATATATATAATATATATATCATCGATTTCTATTTAAAACGAATTATATAAATAGTTTTGAATTCGTTTCAAAAATCTATTTCAACTTCCATTTCAATTCAAAACAAAATTGAATTCTTCTTTATAGATTCGTTTCAAAATTCATTTCTATTCAATTCAAATTTCAATTCAATTCGAATTCATTTCAATTCACTTTCAATTCAATTCGAATTCGTTTTCAATTCAATTCATTTCGAAATCGTTTTCAATTCAATTCATTTCGAAATCGTTTTTCAATTCAATTCATTTCGAAATCACTTTCAATTCAATTCACTTTGAATTCGTTTTCAATTCAATTCATTTCGAAATCACTTTCAATTCAATTCACTTTGAATTCGTTTTCAATTCAATTCATTTTGAATTCGTTTTCAATTCAATTCATTTCGAAATCGTTTTCAATTCAATTCATTTCGAAATCACTTTCAATTCAATTCACTTCGAAATCACTTTCAATTCAATTCACTTTGAATTCGTTTTCAATTCAATTCATTTTGAATTCGTTTTCAATTCAATTCATTTCGAAATCACTTAAAATTGATATAAATATCGTTCACGTCAAAATGGCGTCAATCTAATCAACACTGCTTCATAAATTTCTATTTTCAAATATTCTATTTCAAATATTTCTTTTTCAAATATTTCTTTTTCAAAACTGGAATGAGGCCCAATCAATTACCATATAAAATTAATTATATGGATTTGCATACAACACATGTATATAATAGCATTGAAAATAATCAACCATCAACCAAAGTGCACTACACTGTATAAGCATCAAATATAGATATTCAACGCTTATAACAACCTGTCAATCAATCGATCGACATATTTAATCAATCAGGATGAGTGAACTTCAAATTTCATCCCAACACCCGTGTGGGGTTTCAAACAATCAAACACAGATTTTATTTGTGCAATTGGGCGATGTGTAAAATTTATCGACCCAATCAATATCAGTCAAATCAGTGTATATACAAACAAATCGGCCGATTTGTTTATAACTATTCATTTATTCACATTCACGTTAAAAATTATATTTTTAACGATAAAACATTTTATTTCAACCTATGAATTTCTATTCAATTCATTTACACAATAAAATGATATTTTTATTTTCTAACACATTTTAGAAAATTTCGGCGGCATAACGGCACGATACTAGAAACGGGACAAGGCCTAGCCTTATCCCCGGTCTAGTGAAGGCCCACGCCATTCACACATCAATCAAATCAATCTCATCTCACCAAACAATTCAATTCAACCAAATAATTCAACTAATCTATGCAACCAAACAAACAAGTCCATGGTCTGTGGACGATTGTGTCGGGTGCTACTAAGCACCGTTTGCATCCTAGTATATATATATAATTAGAAAAGAAATTGAAAGGTGAGAAATTCTCACCTATAGCTATCCTAGCTCCACAGCACTTCATTGATAGAAATCTTCATCGCAATCGTATCTTCGTCATCTTCGTTGCCCGTAGCCACTACATATATAAAAATCGAATTTTACTTCGCTATTCAATATATAAAAATCCTATTTTTCTTTCGAAGTTCACTATATAAAAATCATATTTTTATTTCGAAGTTCAATATATAAAAATCATATTTTTATTTCGAAGTTCAATATATAAAAATTCTATTTTTCTATCGAAGTTCAATATATAAAAATCCTATTTTTCTATCGAAGTTCAATATATAAAAATCCTATTTTTCTATCGAAGTTCAATATATAAAAATCCTATTTTTCTATCGAAGTTCAATATATAAAAATTCTATTTTTCTATCGAAGTTCAATATATAAAAATTCTATTTTTC
This sequence comes from Allium sativum, assembly GCA_030737875.1. Taxonomy (NCBI): domain Eukaryota; kingdom Viridiplantae; phylum Streptophyta; class Magnoliopsida; order Asparagales; family Amaryllidaceae; genus Allium; species Allium sativum. Next base: position 899,346,147 of record CM060912.1, read on the forward strand.
TATCGAAGTTCAATATATAAAAATCCTATTTTTCTATCGAAGTTCAATATATAAAAATCCTATTTTTCTATCGAAGTTCAATATATAAAAATCCTATTTTTCTATCGAAGTTCAATATATAAAAATTCTAAAGTTAAAACCTTTTTCCTATATTAGACCTTAAAATAAAATTCAGTTTTATACTAAAAATAAAATTCAGTTTTATAATTCCTTTTAAAATTCAGTTTTTATAATTCTTTTAAAACTGCTTTTATAATTCTTTTAAAACTGTTTTTAGTTTCTATCAAAACAGTTTTTGCCTTTTAGAAAAATCAGTTTTTCTTTCTTTAAAAATACAGTTTATATATTTTAAAAAAAACATTCAGTTTTCAAAGCTTTAACAAATTAGTTTTTTTTTTCCTTAAAAACCAGTTTTTAATTCACTGCAAAACCAAAATAAAAACTAAAACAAAATAACCTAAAAGCTCACCTAGATTTCGAAGTGGAGGAGGGAAGAAGAGGCGTCGGCAGCAGGGTTGGTGGTCGGTGGTTCTGGGGGGGGGGGGGGGTGTCGCGTCGAGGTTCGGAGGCTTCGACTGGGGGCTGCTTCGATTTGTCGAGGGTGTCTGGAGGGAGGAGGCGCTGCTTCGATGGAAGGAGGAGGTCGTGCGGTGGGGGTTCGGCGAAGGGTTCGTCGGCGGGTTGAGGGTCAGGCGGCGCGATTTAGTTATTAGGTTTTTCCTTTTTTTTTCTCTTTCTGATAAATGATCGGGGGGGGGGGCAATGAAGGAGAAAAAGGGGGAAAGTACGTTTATTTTATTTTATTTTATTTTATTATTTAATTATTTAATTATGCACAAGGGTTGACTTTTATATCCGACCTCGAAACGGGGCCCACCTCCTGTCGTCCATAGCGTTTTACCCCCATTCCGAACACAATGGGATATGTATCGCAAGCTGGTTTGATCGTTACAGTCGGTTTCCGTTGAAATTACATTTAAGTCCTTATATTGAATTTTAAACGTACATTTCAAATTACCGGGGTCACATACTAACTAGAAAAATTCCAGAAAAATATTTTCTAGCTTCGTATTGACGATACGGTCCTAACAAAACTAGTTTCGTCGAATTCTGAGACCGTTGGAAAAATGGCCAATTTCCAGTCGATTAAATTCAACAAAAACTGGTCAAACGCGTTTTCCTTTGCCACGCTCACATATTGATTCTAAAAATTATGAAATTTGAAACCTAGCAATAGTTTGACATCCCGGACCCAACAAAAGTGGTTTCGTCGAAATCCGAGGTCATTTGCAAAATGTCCATTTTTAAGGGCCTGAATTCCATAGCGACTATTCAGAATTTTCAACTGGACATATCTTATCATTTCTAAGATGAAATCTCAGTTTGTCAACTTCGTTACAAAGATATAGTTATACAGATTCAAATATTTCTTGTTTCGTTCAATTCTGACTTATATTGAATTCTGTATATTCATTTGAAATTAGAAATCGAAAATTCGAACTACCGCGCCATTTTCAATTCCTTTTATAATTATATATAAATATTATATATTCTAACGACGACTTATATAATATATACGTTCGAATTATATTCAAAATAAATTTCTCGTCGATATTATTTAAAATAATTCATTTTAAATAATCAAAATTCGCTAAAATGGCCAAAATAAAAATTTTAAACTGGCCCAGATTTTCCGGGTTATTACAATCTCCCCCACTTAAAACTTTTCGTCCCCGAAAAGGAACAAAGTCGAAAGTGGTTTGATTAATCAACTTTACGTTCGATCTGGCTTCCATTCTCAAACTTTTCAGTTTCTGAGAATTTTCTAAAATCTCAAAAATTTGGCTAACACCCTAAATTTTTCAAAAATTTCGCCATAACCTCCCCTGCACCGGGAGCATCGGGGAATTTCAAATAGCTTCCCCGGTCCTTCAGATCTCAAAAAGAAAAAGAAAAAGCCAAGCGGCTAGCCAATAGGCTCACAAAATCATCATCACCCAAACAAAACAGGAAATTATGTAGTAAACATGTACCTATTTGTCGGGCAAACAAATTTTATTCTCTGCTCTAGCCTCCTTGCTATGACCTGTTCAATGTAAGTACAAGTATATGCAAGCGAATGCGACCAATTTCAATACAATTCAATATTTGGTTCAATTAGGCTAAATGGCTAAAAATTAGCAAACAAATAAACAAACAACACAAACATCAATAAATTAGTGGATTAGAGTTTGAAATTCATAATTTCGATACATAGTCAAAAATCATGTTTTTGATGCCAAATCACAACAATTAGCCCTATCTAATTTTGGTTCTCACACCAGTCTAATGGAAATATATAGATATTACACGTTCGTCACTCGAATATAAATTCTGATGATGATATATCAATCATCAGAATCACCCCCGGGCGACTAGAGCGTAATTCTATATCTATCCAGTATATTAAAATTCGAATACACGCGGATCAGACGTATACGCAAAATCTGTATATACTGGATTGTCCACATCAATATAAATAGATAATCAAATACGAATAATTGATTTTAAATTTTCAAAACAAAATTGTTTTCATTTTACAAATATACTCTTCACACTCGTTCTAGGATACTACTGATCCTATCTCTAACGAGTCACTCCCATTGGATATTACTAACCCAATATCTGATGAATTCTTTCGTACAGTTCTAATGTGTCTTGTTCTCTGAGCTTTGTAAACCAAAGCTCTGATACCAAATGGAACGACCCGTAACTTCCCCGTAAAGGAAAGCGTCGGATAGTTCGAGAACAAACCACAACAGAACGCATACAGAAGAACATTTCATTGTATATTACAACAATGCATCAGATTACAAGAATATACAGAGTATAAATGAATATTACACAGAAATATCAGAGATTTAAATTACATTTAAATACATAGCAGCGGAAAATAATACAATACACAACTAGAAGAGATATACGGATACAAAGCTTTCCGCATATCGTTCCAGCTATAAACCAGGATCCTGTGAATATAAATCTGCAAAACCAAAACTACAAGCTGCCCGTGTCAAAATAAGAGCACCCAGAGTTTAGGTTAAAACAATAAACTCCAGGTCAGTCATGGGACTGGTGTGAGAACTAAAACAGCTATTTATCTTTATTTTTAAAGTTAGGTAAATCAAGGGACCACGCCGTATAACACGGAACGGGTTTCCTCCCAAGAATACCAGTGCATAAAACAACAGCGCAATGCTAAATAAAGAAGAATGAAGCTGTTATAAGACCCAGGTCCCATCACACAATGCAACGCAGCCGAGGATAGGGTTTTCCCTTATAACAGCCAAAGAATGCTTGATACGTTTAAAACACATTATTTGATACTATTATAAGTGCATAGTGTACAAAACAACTTCAAATCATAAGTATCAATCATAGGCGGCATGAGCGCCCCATCCCACTATGTCACCATACTAGGTTCTACAATTAAAACCACAAATGTCACGTATTTGGAAATTGGATTTCCGTCTATGAACCGAGGCAAAAGATAGTCCTCAACCGATTCGAGACAATCTAGCCTACCATGTCTCAGGAACAGAGCTCGAGTGTCCCTTGGATCCTCAGGGCCAGTCCACCGATGTGGATTAAACTTAAACCCTGAACATGCGTCTCCCCACCCTATGGGGTGCAAGTCTGGTCCGTCTGCCGACCAGAATGCATCGGCCGAAACCGATATAACCGAGGCGCCTCGCAACAGCAACAACCACATAAGTCAAACTCGTCAGGGCGTGTAAAACCATTGACGCCACTTCTAGCTAGAAAGAAACGCATGCCCTCCCTGACGTCCTCTCCCGTTTTTGGTTCACAACCGGGGTGCGAGGCTCGCGAATTCACGTTACACAAAGCTGTGCCACACAGGCTGTGCTTTGATCATCACCACGAGACTTTGCTTTTCAACAGAAGCCTCGATCAATTGCCACTCAGGCGTGCCACACAGGCAATTCACTCCATGCGTTTGATATCCATCAATATATAACCCCTGAGCTCGTACGTCTCAGAGAAGGGCGTTAAGCAGGAGAATAAATTCTCCGCCGCCAAACAGATATATATTTAATAGAGATCAATCACACAGATTAAAATCCAATGTCAGACACACAGTCCATTTACAAGTCCGTTCTGGGTCTGAACGAAACCGGAGGCATCTAGTACCTCGCATATCCATCGATCTCCAAGTACGTCTGGACGATCACAAACTGTTTCCATGTACAACCCAATCAAGATCATCAGTAATCACCCAAACGACGTGAAGACTTCCGGTCTTCGACCACCGTCTTCATCTTCGACACCTCGTCGAATCAGTTATTCAGAATGGGATAAACCCGGTCTTTCTGAATAACTCGCGTATATATTATAAAAGTGTTACACAAACGCAACATACGCCTCATTCCACTTCAGAATATTCTTTTATTCAAATATTCCCATTAATTTTATCCAAGATAAATTCTTTAAATTTATTCTTTAATCTCCTTTGAATATCAATTCAAACTAGTCGGGATTAGCGAACCACACCGAAGTAATCATTTATTTTATTTCCCAATCCCAACCTATTCATCCCATGAAGTAAAACTGGTAGTACTTCATATCTAACACCACAGTGTTATCGGTAATTCAATTACCATTTCACGTTCAAATCTAATTAAAGATTTAACTATCGCCTGGAGTAAAACTGGTGATACTCCATTCTCGATCTTTTCAATCTATTTAAAGATTCATTAAAACTCCACTTAGTTTTAATCTTTAACTGGGTTAAAGAATCAGTGTCATCTAAAACACGGTTCACGATAAACCCAAAATCACCTTCCATTAATTATCGGGTTAAAGAACGAGTGTTAATTAAAACACTGTTCACGATAAACCCAAAAATCAATACCAATTCAATTCCAATTAAATATCATTTAATTAGTACACTTCATTAAATCTAACTAAAAAGATTTAATCTTTTCTCAACTGGGTTCAAGAACAGTGTTAGTGAAGACACCATTCACGACAAACCCAAATCACATTCGATATTCAATACAAGGCTCTGAATAGAAAATATATCGGCTTATATTCAATATCGAATTCTACGACTAACAAATGTCGTATTGGAAATAACGATATAAATATATATCTTTCAAATTTCCATAGCAACCCCTGTATAATCACGAATTTCAACATCGAAATATTCCGAAGACAATTTCGATTCAAATCCACTCCAATGCAATCATTGGAAATTCTGGTTATTTTCAAAACCCTTTTCAAATTCAATTTATTTATTTAAAAATAAATAGAATTATAATTCTAGTTCAAAACTAGTTCATTTCGATAAAAAATCTATTTTTATCTTTTCAAATATGGAGTTTTTCATCCCAAATCTTCACAAATCATTTCTTATGATTTTACACAAATTATTACTATTTTTAATAATTTTATCAAGGCCCGTACAGTCGATTTCCATCAATGGCCATCGAACTGCACTTACAGCGACCTTTTTCAAATTTGATTTGGACATAATTCCAAATCCAACCGTTAGATTTCAAATTTCTAACATTCGCTAGAAAGCTCTTTTCGATACGAACCTAACGGTTCCGGTTTTAGGAGAATCCGACGGTCGGATCTCCCGCAACGTCCGTTTGAAATAAATGGTCGAAATTCACGAACTGCCGCGGCGCGTTCTATTCAGGCCATTATATTATATATATAATATATATAATATATATATCGTCGATTTCTATTTAAAATGAATTATATAAATAGTTTTGAATTCGTTTCAAAAATCTATTTCAACTTCCATTTCAATTCAAAACAAAATTGAATTCTTCTTTATAGATTCGTTTCAAAATTCATTTCTATTCAATTCAAATTTCAATTCAATTCGAATTCATTTCAATTCACTTTCAATTCAATTCGAATTCGTTTTCAATTCAATTCATTTCGAAATCGTTTTCAATTTAATTCATTTCGAAATCGTTTTTCAATTCAATTCATTTCGAAATCACTTTCAATTCAATTCACTTTGAATTCGTTTTCAATTCAATTCATTTCGAAATCACTTTCAATTCAATTCACTTTGAATTCGTTTTCAATTCAATTCATTTTGAATTCGTTTTCAATTCAATTCATTTCGAAATCGTTTTCAATTCAATTCATTTCGAAATCACTTTCAATTCAATTCACTTCGAAATCACTTTCAATTCAATTCACTTTGAATTCGTTTTCAATTCAATTCATTTTGAATTCGTTTTCAATTCAATTCATTTCGAAATCACTTAAAATTGATATAAATATCGTTCACGTCAAAATGGCGTCAATCTAATCAACACTGCTTCATAAATTTCTATTTTCAAATATTCTATTTCAAATATTTCTTTTTCAAATATTTCTTTTTCAAAACTGGAATGAGGCCCAATCAATTACCATATAAAATTAATTATATGGATTTGCATACAACACATGTATATAATAGCATTGAAAATAATCAACCATCAACCAAAGTGCACTACACTGTATAAGCATCAAATATAGATATTCAACGCTTATAACAGCCTGTCAATCAATCGATCGACATATTTAATCAATCGGGATGAGTGAACTTCAAATTTCATCCCAACACCCGTGTGGGGTTTCAAACAATCAAACACAGATTTTATTTGTGCAATTGGGCGATGTGTAAAATTTATCGACCCAATCAATATCAGTCAAATCAGTGTATATACAAACAAATCGGCCGATTTGTTTATAACTATTCATTTATTCACATTCACGTTAAAAATTATATTTTTAACGATAAAACATTTTATTTCAACCTATGAATTTCTATTCAATTCATTTACACAATAAAATGATATTTTTATTTTCTAACACATTTTAGAAAATTTCGGCGGCATAACGGCACGATACTAGAAACGGGACAAGGCCTAGCCTTATCCCCGGTCTAGTGAAGGCCCACGCCATTCACACATCAATCAAATCAATCTCATCTCACCAAACAATTCAATTCAACCAAATAATTCAACTAATCTATGCAACCAAACAAACAAGTCCATGGTCTGTGGACGATTGTGTCGGGTGCTACTAAGCACCGTCTGCATCCTAGTATATATATATAATTAGAAAAGAAATTGAAAGGTGAGAAATTCTCACCTATAGCTATCCTAGCTCCACAGCACTTCATTGATAGAAATCTTCATCGCAATCGTATCTTCGTCATCTTCGTTGCCCGTAGCCACTACATATATAAAAATCGAATTTTACTTCGCTATTCAATATATAAAAATCCTATTTTTCTTTCGAAGTTCACTATATAAAAATCATATTTTTATTTCGAAGTTCAATATATAAAAATCATATTTTTATTTCGAAGTTCAATATATAAAAATTCTATTTTTCTATCGAAGTTCAATATATAAAAATCCTATTTTTCTATCGAAGTTCAATATATAAAAATCCTATTTTTCTATCGAAGTTCAATATATAAAAATCCTATTTTTCTATCGAAGTTCAATATATAAAAATTCTATTTTTCTATCGAAGTTCAATATATAAAAATTCTATTTTTCTATCGAAGTTCAATATATAAAAATTCTATTTTTCTATCGAAGTTCAATATATAAAAATTCTATTTTTCTATCGAAGTTCAATATATAAAAATCCTATTTTTCTATCGAAGTTCAATATATAAAAATCCTATTTTTCTATCGAAGTTCAATATATAAAAATTCTAAAGTTAAAACCTTTTTCCTATATTAGACCTTAAAATAAAATTCAGTTTTATACTAAAAATAAAATTCAGTTTTATAATTCCTTTTAAAATTCAGTTTTTATAATTCTTTTAAAACTGCTTTTATAATTCTTTTAAAACTGTTTTTAGTTTCTATCAAAACAGTTTTTGCCTTTTAGAAAAATCAGTTTTTCTTTCTTTAAAAATACAGTTTATATATTTTAAAAAAAAACATTCAGTTTTTAAAGCTTTAACAAATTAGTTTTTTTTCCTTAAAAACCAGTTTTTAATTCACTGCAAAACCAAAATAAAAACTAAAACAAAATAACCTAAAAGCTCACCTAGATTTCGAAGTGGAGGAGGGAAGAAGAGGCGTCGGCAGCAGGGTTGGTGGTCGGTGGTTCTGGGGGGGGGGGGGGGTGTCGCGTCGAGGTTCGGAGGCTTCGACTGGGGGCTGCTTCGATTTGTCGAGGGTGTCTGGAGGGAGGAGGCGCTGCTTCGATGGAAGGAGGAGGTCGTGCGGTGGGGGTTCGGCGAAGGGTTCGTCGGCGGGTTGAGGGTCAGGCGGCGCGATTTAGTTATTAGGTTTTTCCTTTTTTTTTTCTCTTTCTGATAAATGATCGGGGGGGGGGGGGGCAATGAAGGAGAAAAAGGGGGAAAGTACGTTTTTTTTATATTATTATTTAATTATTTAATTATGCACAAGGGTTGACTTTTATATCCGACCTCGAAACGGGGCCCACCTCCTGTCGTCCATAGCGTTTTACCCCCATTCCGAACACAATGGGATATGTATCGCAAGCTGGTTTGATCGTTACAATCGGTTTCCGTTGAAATTACATTTAAGTCCTTGTATTGAATTTTAAACGTACATTTCAAATTACCGGGGTCACATACTAACTAGAAAAATTCCTGAAAAATATTTTCTAGCTTCGTATTGACGATACGGTCCTAACAAAACTAGTTTCGTCGAATTCTGAGACCGTTGGAAAAATGGCCAATTTCCAGTCGATTAAATTCAACAGAAACTGGTCAAACGCGTTTTCCTTTGCCACGCTCACATATTGATTCTAAAAATTATGAAATTTGAAACCTAGCAATAGTTTGACATCCCGGACCCAACAAACGTGGTTTCGTCGAAATCCGAGGTCATTTGCAAAATGTCCATTTTTAAGGGCCTGAATTCCATAGCGACTATTCAAAATTTTCAACTGGACATATCTTATCATTTCTAAGATGAAATCTCAGTTTGTCAACTTCATTACAAAGATATAGTTATACAGATTCAAATATTTCTTGTTTCGTTCAATTCTGACTTATATTGAATTCTGTATATTCATTTGAAATTAGAAATCGAATTTTCGAACTACCGCGCCATTTTCAATTCCTTTTATAATTATATATAAATATTATATATTCTAACGACGACGTATATAATATATACGTTCGAATTATATTCAAAATAAATTTCTCGTCGATATTATTTAAAATAATTCATTTTAAATAATCAAAATTCGCTAAAATGGCCAAAATAAAAATTTTAAACTGGCCCAGATTTTCCGAGTTATTACAGCCCCCTCCCTTCATTTTCGATTCATCAGAAATATAAAAAAAAAGAGAGAGAACGTGGATCGGAGGAGCCCCCCCGATCAATCGCCGCCGCCTCCTCAGAGCTGGGGAGCCACCGCGAAAACCCCACCCCCTGTCCTCGCGAACGCGACAGCCCCCCTCCTGTGCCGCCGCCGCCGCTGCTTCGTCTTCTTCCCCTCTGCCTCCCTGACCGACCACCCCTCCGCTCCTCCTTAAAGCAATGTAAGCCCTTCCATTTATTTTGTTTTGTTTAATTAATTTTAGCTATTAAAAATCTGAAATTTTATATTGAGGGAGGATAAAAATATAATCTTTTATATTGTAAAAAGATAAAAATATGATTTTTACATGGTAGGAACTATAAAAATATAATCTTTATGAAATATAGAATATAAAAATATCATCTTTGTATATGTAGCAAAATAAAAATCTGATTTTTATTATATATACATAGAAATAAAGAGGTGATTTTTTATAGTGAGGAAATAAAAGCAAAATCTATATTTTTGAAAGGATGAAGTCTTTATATTTGAAAAGGAGAAATCTTTATAATTGAAAGGGCGAGATCTTTATATAGAGAATAACGAGGTAAAAATATAATTTTTATCTATATAATAGCAAAGTAAAAATTCGATTTTTATATATTGAATAGCAAAGTAAAAATTCGATTTTTATATATTGAATAGCAAAGTAAAAATTCGATTTTTATATATTGAATAGCGAAGTAAAAATTCAATTCTTATATATGTAGTGGCTACGGACAACGAAGGTGACGAAAAGGCGAGAATGACGAAGACTTCTACATTTGAAGTGCCGTGGAGTTAGGATAGCTATTGGTGAGAACTTCTCACTCTAAATTCTCCTTTTCTAGTTATATATATATACTAGGATGCAGACGGTGCTTAGCAGCACCCGACACCCGTCATCCACAGACCATGGATGGCTTGTTTGTTTGATTGATGTGTTGTGAAAATTGTTTGTGATGTTGATGTGAAATAGACAATAAAATATATTCGTAGGTTGAATAAAATAATTTGGTTGTTAAAAATATAATTTTTAACGTGAAAGTGAATAAATGAATATTTATTAACAAATCAGCCGATTTGTTTATATACACTGATTTGACTGATATTGATTGGGTCGATAAATTTTACACATCGCCCAACTGCACGAATAAAAATCTGTGTTTGTTGATTTGAAACCCCACACGGGTGTTGGGATGAAATTTGGCATACACTAATCCAAATTATTTCATTGTATGTCGATCGATTGGTCGACAGGCTGTGTAAGCGTTAATTATTTATATTTGATGCTTATGTAGTAGTGTGGTGCACTTTGGATGATGGTTGATTGTTTATCATTGTTATTATATACATGTGTTGTATGGAATCCATATAATTAACATTATATGGTGATTGATTGGGCCTCATTCCAATCGGGAAAATAATGAATATTATAAAAGAAAATTCATGTGTTGAATATAAAAATGTTCATGTGTTGAAACTATTCATGTGTTGAGTAAAATATTTTATATAATAAAATTTACATCTTTATCATATTTAAAATTAGAACTACTTCTCAGTAGGAGTCTGATTAAAAATCAAACGATAGATACCATAATTTTATAAAATATTTTACATAACAAAAATAGTGATGTGTTGACAGTACTCATGTGTTGAGATTATTCGTGTGTTGAAAGAAATATAGATTCATGTGTTGAATAGAATAAATATTCATTTGTTGAATAGGATAACAAATTTATTGAAATATATAAAGCCGTGTTGATTAGAGTTGCGCCATTTTGACGTGAACGATATTTATATCGATTATATTCGCTTTTATAATGAATATAGAAAAGTTAGTGATTTCAAAATATAACATTTTGAAAATATTATCATTTATATAGTAATGATATGAAATATTCAATTTTGATTTGAAATGGAATATAGAGTTGAAATGGTTTTGAAAACGAATTTAAAACGATTTATAAAATACGTTTTAAAAAGGAAATCGACGAAATATATATAATATATCTATATATTATATATATAATGGCCTGAATAGAACGCGCCGCGCCGCGGCAGTTCGTGAATTTCGACCATTGACTTCGAATTGACGTTGCGGGAGATCCGACCGTCGGATTCTCCTAAAACTGGAACCGTTGGGTTCGTATCGAAAAGAGCTTTCCAAAGAATATTAGAAATTTGAAATCTAACGGTTGGATTTGGAATTATGTCCAAATCAAATTTGGAAAAGGTCGTTGTAAGTGCAGTTCGATGGCCGTTGATGGAAATCGACTGTACGGGCCTTGATAAAATTATTAAAAATATTAATAATTTGTGTAAAATCATAAGAAATGATTTGGGAAAAATTGGGCTGAAGAATTCCACATTTGAAAAGACAAAAATAGATTTTTATCGAAATGAACTAGTTTTGAACTAGAATTAAAATCAATTTATTTTTGAAATAAATAAATTGAATTTGAAGGTGATTTTAAAAATAATCAATATTCCCAATATGTGAATTGGACTGGAGTTGAATCGAAATTATCTTCGGAATATTTCGATGTTGGATTTCGTGACTATACAGATACTGTTATGGGAATTTGAAAGATATTTTATATCGTTATTTCCAATACGATATTTGTTGGTTTCAGAATTTGATATTGAATATAAGCCGATATATTTTCTATTCAGAGCCTTGTATTTAATATCAAATGTGATTTGGGTTTATCGTGAATCGTGTTTTAGATGACATTGGTTCTTTAACCCAGTTAAAGGCAGGATGTTGATTTTTGAAAAGATTAAAACTAAGTGGATTTTAATGAATCTTTAATTAGATTGAAATGTGAATTGATAATTTAAATCATCAAATTTGAAAGGTGATCGAGAATGGAGTATCACCAGTTTTGCTCCAAAGCGGTAGTTAAATCTGTAATTAGATTTGAACGTGAAATGGTAATTAATTTTACCGATAACACCGTGGTGTTAGATGTGGAGTATTACCAGTTTTCTCCATGGGATATATAGGTTGGGACTGGGAAATAAAATAAATAATTACTTCGGTGTGGTTCGTTAATCCCGACTAGTTTGAAATGATATCCAAAGGAAAATTATAGGATAAATTTAGAAGAATTTATCTTTGATAAAATTAATGGGAACCTTTCCCTAAGAATGTGATTTTGTGAATAAAAGAATATTCTGAATTGGAATGAGGCGTTTGTTGTGTTTGTGTAACATTCGTTTATTATATACGTGGGTTACTCAGAAAGGCCGGGTTTATACCCATTCTGAATAACCGATTCGACGAGATGTCGAAGATGAAGACGGTGGTTGAAGACCGGAAGTCTTCACATCGTTTGGGTGATTACTGATGATCTCGATTGGGCTCTACACCCAAGATGAGGGAAACAGTTGGTGATCGTCTAGATGTACTTGGAGATGGATGGATATGCGAGGAAAGTGCCTCCGGTTTCGTTCAGACCCAGAGAGAACTTGTAAATGGATTGTGTGTCTGACATTGGATTTTATTCTGTGTTGATTGATCTCTATTAAATATACATCTGTTTGGCGGCAGAGAATTTATTCTCTTGCTTAACGCCCTTCTCTGAGACGTACGAGCTCAGAGGTTGTATATCGATGGACATCAGTCGCATGGAGTGAATTGCCAGTGTGGCACGCGTAAGTGGCAATTGATCAGGGCTTCTGTTGAAAAGCAAAGTCTTGTGGTTGATGATCAAAGCACGGCCTGTGTGGCGTAGCTTTGTGTATAACGTGAATTCGTGAGCCTCACTCCTCGGTATGAGTCAAAAACGGGAGACGGACCGCTGGGAGAGCACGACGTTTCTTTCTAGCTAGGGTGGTGTCAGTGACCTACCAGCCCTGACATTTATATACTTTTCACCTGTGTGGTTGTTGTAATGCGAGGCGCCTCGGATATAGGTCAATAAGGACCGAGAAACGTGTGTTCAGGAATTGCCAATCCTCAAAAGTAAGAGAGGACCGGCCCAGCTGATTCCAAGGATCAAAGTGGGGTCCTGGGACATTTGCTAGAGTGTCTCGAACGCGGTGAGGAGCTTGCCCCTTGCCTCGACTCATGATGGAATCCAATTTCCAATACGTGTGTTTCGGTTTTATTTGTAGAACCTAGTATGGCGACATAGTGGTATGGGTCATTCATGCCGCCTATGATTGATATTTATGATTGAAATTGTTTTGACACTATACACCTATAATAGTATCAAATAATGTGTTTTAAACATATCAAGCATGCTTTGACTGTTATAAGGTAAAAACCCTATCCTCCGGCTTGCGTTGCATTGTGTGATGGGACCTGGGTCTTATAACAGCTTCATTTTTCTTTATTTAGCATTGCGCTGTTTGTTCTATGCACTGGTATTCTTGGGAGGAAACCCGTTCCGTGTTATACGGCGTGGTCCCTTGATTTACCAAACTTTAAAACCAATATTAATAACCGTTTTAGTTCTCACACCAGTCCCATGACTGACCTGGAGTTTATTGTTTTAACCTAAACTCTGGGTGCCCCTATTTTCCACACGGGCAGCTAGTAGTTTTGGTTTTGCAGATTTATATTCACAGGATCCTGATTTACAGCTGGAACGATGCTCGGAAAGCTCTGTATCCGTGTATCACTTTCAGTTTTGTTTTGTATATTTTTCCGCTGCTATGTAATTTATTGTAATCTCTGATATTATTCGAATGTAATTTATTCAATTATACTCTGTATATTCTTGTATCTGATGGAATTGTTGTAATAACAATGAAATGTTCTTCCGTCTGTGTTCTATTTTGTCATGTTCTCAAACGATCAGGGGTTTCGAACGGTCTTAGTCGGTTTAACGGTCGATTCAGATCGAGCGAAATTCCTTGCCGTTACAGTTGGTATCAGAGCTTTGGTTTACAGAGCTCGAGAACAAGGCACATTAGAACCCTACGAAAGAATTCATCAGATATTGGATTAGTAATATCCAATTAGAATGACTCGTTAGAGATAGGATCAGTAGTATCCTAGAACGAGTGTGAAGAGTATATTTTTCAAATGAAAACAAATTTTGTTTTGAAAAATTTAAACCGCTTTATACGTATTTGATTATTTATTTATTTTGAATATGGACAATCGAGTATATAAAGATTTCGCGTATACGCGTCATGAACGTACATTCGAAGTTTTAATATACTGGATAGATATAGAATCACATTCTAGACATCCGGGGATGATTCTGATGATGGTGCATCATCATCAGTATTTATATTCGAGTGACGAAGGTGTGATATCTATATATTTCCATTAGACTGGTGTGAGAACCAAAACTAATATAGATAGAATACATTGTTGTGAATTGGCATCAAAACATGATTTCTGTGTATGTATATATCAAATTATGAATTTGAAACTCTAATTCACTAATTAATTAATGTTTGTGTTGTTTGTTTATTTGTTTGCTAATTTTGAACCATTTAGCCTAATTGTATCAAATATTGAATTGTATTGAAAATTGGTCGCATTTGCTTGCATATACATGTATATCTATTGAACAGGACATAGCAAGGAGGCTAGAGCAGAGAATAAAATTTGTTTGCCCGACAAATAGGTACATGTTTACTATATAATTTACTGTTTTGTTTGGGTGATGATGATTTTATGAGCCTATTGGCTAGCCGCTTGGCTTTTTCTTTTTCTTTTTGAGATCAGAAGGTCTATATGGCAATTTCGGGATTTTCCCGTGGCTCCCGGTGCAGGGGAGGTTATGGCGAAATTTTTCGAAAATTTAGGGTGTTAGCCAAATTTTTGAAAATTTGAAAATTCTCAGAAACTGAAAAGTTGGAGAATGCAAGCCAGATCGAACGTAGAGTTGATTAGTCAAACCACTTTCGACTTTGTTCCTTTTCGGGGACGAAAAGTTTTAAGTGGGGGAGATTGTAACAACCCGAAAATCTGGGCCAGTTTAAAATTTTTATTTTGGCAATTTTAGTGAATTTTGAACATTTAAAATGAATTATTTTAAATAATAACGACGAGAAATTTATTTTGAATAGAATTCGAACGTATATATTATATACGTCGTCGTTAGAATATAAATAATTATATATAATTATAAATAGAATTGAAAATGGTGCGGTAGTTCGATAATTCGATTTCAAACTTCAATTGAATGTACCGGGTGCAAAACAAACCGGATTTTAGTGAAACCAAAAACATTAGGATCTAATTGATGATATCTTTCCAAAGAATCCGGAAAATCAAAATTTCATAGCGGGAATCAAAAGATATGTCCAGTTGAAAATTCTGAATAGTCGCTATGGAATTCAGGCCCTTAAAAATGGGAATTTTGCAAACGACCTCGGATTTCGACGAAACCACTTTTGTTGGATCCGTGATGTCCAGTTATTGCTAGATTCCAAATTTCATAATTTTCTGAATCAATATGTGAGCGTGGCAAAGGAAAACGTGTTTGACCATTTCAGTTGAATTTAATCGACTGGAAAATGGCCATTTTTCCAACGGTCTTAGAATTCGACGAAACTAGTTTTGTTAGGACCGTATCGTCAGTACGAAGCTAGAAAATATTTTTCGGGAATTTTTCTAGTTGGTATGTGACCCCAGTAATTTGAAATGTACGTTTAAAATTCAATATAGTGATTTAAATGTAAATTTAACGGAAACTGATTGTAACAGCCGAATCAGCCTACGATACATATCTCATTGTGTTCGAAATGGGGGTAAAACGCTGTAGACGACAGGCGGTGGGCCTCGTTTAGAGGTCATATGAAAAAGTGGCTTTTTGAAATTAAATAATAAAATAAAAGGAGAAAGTCAAACCCTCTCTCTCTCTTCCTTTTATAAACCGATGGCCCCCTCCCTTCATTTTCGATTCATCAGAAAAAAAAGAGAACGTGGATCGGAGGAGCCCCACCCCGATCGATCGCCGCCGCCTCCTCAGAGCTGGGGCGCCACCGCGAAAACCCCACCCCCCTGTCCTCGCGAACGCGACAGCCCCCCCTCCTGTGCTGCCGCCGCCGCTGCTTCGTCTTCTCCCCCTCTGCCTCCCAGACCGACCACCCCTCCGCTCCTCCTTAAAGCAATGTAAGCCCTTCCATTTATTTTGTTTTGTTTAATTAATTTTAGCAATTAAAAATCTGAAATTTTATATTGAGGGAGGATAAAAATATAATCTTTTATATTGTAAAAAGATAAAAATATGATTTTTACATGGTAGGAACTATAAAAATATAATCTTTATGAAATATAGAATATAAAAATATCATCTTTGTATATGTAGCGAAATAAAAATCTGGTTTTTATTATATATACATAGAAATAAAGAGGTGATTTTTTATAGTGAGGAAATAAAAGCGAAATCTATATTTTTGAAAGGATGAAGTCTTTATATTTGAAAAGGAGAAATCTTTATAATTGAAAGGGCGAGATCTTTATATAGAGAATAACTGGGTAAAAATATAATTTTTATCTATATAATAGCAAAGTAAAAATTCGATTTTTATATATTGAATAGCAAAGTAAAAATTCGATTTTTATATATTGAATAGCGAAGTAAAAATTCGATTCTTATATATGTAGTGGCTACGGACAACGAAGGTGACGAAAAGGCGAGAATGACGAAGACTTCTACATTTGAAGTGCCGTGGAGTTAGGATAGCTATTGGTGAGAACTTCTCACTCTAAATTCTCTTTTTCTAGTTATATATATATACTAGGATGCAGATGGTGCTTAGCAGCACCCGACACCCGTCATCCACAGACCATGGATGGCTTGTTTGTTTGATTGTTGTGTTGTGAAAATTGTTTGTGATGTTGATGTGAAATAGACAATAAAATATATTCTTAGGTTGAATAAAATAATTTGGTTGTTAAAAATATAATTTTTAACGTGAAAGTGAATACATGAATATTTATAAACAAATCAGCCGATTTGTTTATATACACTGATTTGACTGATATTGATTGGGTCGATAAATTTTACACATCGCCCAACTGCACGAATAAAAATCTGTGTTTGTTGATTTGAAACCCCACACGGGTGTTGGGATGAAATTTGGCGTACACTAATCCCAATTATTTCATTGTATGTCGATCGATTGGTCGACAGGCTGTGTAAGCGTTAATTATTTATATTTGATTCTTATGCAGTAGTGTGGTGCACTTTGGATGATGGTTGATTGTTTATCATTGTTATTATATACATGTGTTGTATGGAATCCACATAATTAACATTATATGGTGATTGATTGGGCCTCATTCCAATCGGGAAAATAATGAATATTATAAAAGAAAATTCATGTGTTGAATATAAAAATGTTCATGTGTTGAAACTATTCATGTGTTGAGTAAAATATTTTATATAATAAAATTTACAACTTTATCATATTTAAAATTAGAACTACTTCTCAGTAGGAGTCTGATTAAAAATCAAATGATAGATACCATAATTTTATAAAATATTTTACATAACAAAAATAGTGATGTGTTGACAGTACTCATGTGTTGAGATTATTCGTGTGTTGAAAGAAATATAGATTCATGTGTTGAATAGAATAAATATTCATTTGTTGAATAGGATAACAAATTTATTGAAATATATAAAGCCGTGTTGATTAGAGTTGCGCCATTTTGACGTGAACGATATTTATATCGATTATATTCGTTTTTATAATAAATATAGAAAAGGTAGTGATTTCAAAATATAATGTTTTGAAAATATTATCATTTATATAGTAATGATATGAAATATTCAATTTTGATTTGAAATGGAATATAGAGTTGAAATGGTTTTGAAAACGAATTTAAAACGATTTATAAAATACGTTTTAAAAAGGAAATCGACGAAATATATATAATATATCATATATTATATATATAATGGCCTGAATAGAACGCGCCGCGCCGCGGCAGTTCGTGAATTTCGACCATTGACTTCGAATTGACATTGCGGGAGATCCGACCGTCGGATTCTCCTAAAACTGGAACCGTTGGGTTTGTATCGAAAAGAGCTTTCCAACGAATATTAGAAATTTGAAATCTAACGGTTGGATTTGGAATTATGTCCAAATCAAATTTGGAAAAGGTCGTTGTAAGTGCAGTTCGATGGCCGTTGATGGAAATCGACTGTACGGGCCTTGATAAAATTATTAAAAATATTAATAATTTGTGTAAAATCATAAGAAATGATTTGGGAAAAATTGGGCTGAAGAATTCCACATTTGAAAAGATAAAAATAGATTTTTATCGAAATGAACTAGTTTTGAACTAGAATTAAAATCAATTTATTTTTGAAATAAATAAATTGAATTTGAAGGTGATTTTAAAAATAATCAATATTCCCAATATGTGAATTGGACTGGAGTTTAATCGAAATTATCTTCGGAATATTTCGATGTTGGATTTCGTGACTATACAGATACTGTTATGGGAATTTGAAAGATATTTTATATCGTTATTTCCAATACGATATTTGTTGGTTTCAGAATTTGATATTGAATATAAGCCGATATATTTTCTATTCAGAGCCTTGTATTTAATATCAAATGTGATTTGGGTTTATCGTGAATCGTGTTTTAGATGACATTGGTTCTTTAACCCAGTTAAAGGCATGATGTTGATTTTTGAAAAGATTAAAACTAAGTGGAGTTTTAATGAATCTTTAATTAGATTGAAATGTGAATTGATAATTTAAATCATCAAATTTGAAAGGTGATCGAGAATGGAGTATCACCAGTTTTGCTCCAAAGCGGTAGTTAAATCTGTAATTAGATTTGAACGTGAAATGGTAATTAATTTTACCGATAGCACCGTGGTGTTAGATGTGGAGTATTACCAGTTTTCTCCATGGGATATATAGGTTGGGATTGGGAAATAAAATAAATAATTACTTCGGTGTGGTTCGTTAATCCCGACTAGTTTGAAATGATATCCAAAGGAAAATTATAGGATAAATTTTGAAGAATTTATCTTTGATAAAATTAATGGGAACCTTTCCCTAAGAATGTGATTTTGTGAATAAAAGAATATTCTGAATTGGAATGAGGCGTTTGTTGTGTTTGTGTAACATTCGTTTATTATATACGTGGGTTACTCAGAAAGGCCGGGTTTATACCCATTTTGAATAACCGATTCGACGAGATGCCGAAGATGAAGACGTTGGTCGAAGACCGGAAGTCTTCACATCGTTTGGGTGATTACTGATGATCTCGATTGGGCTGTACACCCAATATGAGGGAAACAGTTGGTGATCGTCTAGATGTACTTGGAGATGGATGGATATGCGAGGAAAGTGCCTCCGGTTTCGTTCAGACCCAGAGCGAACTTGTAAATGGATTGTGTGTCTGACATTGGATTTTATTCTGTGTTGATTGATCTCTATTAAATATACATCTGTTTGGCGGCAAAGAATTTATTCTCTTGCTTAACGCCCTTCTCTGAGACGTACGAGCTCAGAGGTTGTATACCGATGGACATCAGTCGCATGGAGTGAATTGCCAGTGTGGCACGTGTAAGTGGAAATTGATCAGGGCTTCTGTTGAAAAGCAAAGTCTTGTGGTTGATGATCAAAGCACGACCTGTGTGGCGTAGCTTTGTGTATAACGTGAATTCGTGAGCCTCACACCTCGGTATGAGTCAAAAACGGGAGACGGACCGCTGGGAGAGCACGACGTTTCTTTCTAGCTAGGGTGGTGTCAGTGACCTACCAGCCCTGACATTTATATACTTTTCACCTGTGTGGTTGTTGGAATGGGAGGCGCCTCGGATATAGGTCTGTAAGGACCGGGAAACGTGTGTTCCGGAATTGCCAATCCTCAAAAGTAAGAGAGGACCGGCCCAGCTGGTTCCAAGGATCAAAGTGGGGTCCTGGGACATTTGCTAGAGTGTCTCGAACGCGGAGAGGAGCTTGCCCCTTGCCTCGACTCATGATGGAATCCAATTTCCAATACGTGTGTTTCGGTTTTATTTGTTGAACCTAGTATGGCGACATAGTGGTATGGGTCATTCATGCCGCCTATGATTGATATTTATGATTGAAATTGTTTTGACACTATACACCTATAATAGTATCAAATAATGTGTTTTAAACATATCAAGCATGCTTTGACTGTTATAAGGTAAAAACCCTATCCTCCGGCTTGCGTTGCATTGTGTGATGGGACCTGGGTCTTATAACAGCTTCATTTTTCTTTATTTAGCATTGCGCTGTTTGTTCTATGCACTGGTATTCTTGGGAGGAAACCCGTTCCGTGTTATACGGCGTGGTCCCTTGATTTACCAAACTTTAAAACCAATATTAATAACTGTTTTAGTTCTCACACCAGTCCCATGACTGACCTGGAGTTTATTGTTTTAACCTAAACTCTGGGTGCCCCTATTTTCCACACGGGCAGCTAGTAGTTTTGGTTTTGCAGATTTATATTCACAGGATCCTGATTTACAGCTGGAACGATGCTCGGAAAGCTCTGTATCCGTGTATCACTTTCAGTTGTGTTTTGTATATTTTTCCGCTGCTATGTAATTTATTGTAATCTCTGATATTATTCGAATGTAATTTATTCATTTATACTCTGTATATTCTTGTATCTGATGGAATTGTTGTAATAACAATGAAATGTTCTTCCGTCTGTGTTCTATTTTGTCATGTTCTCAAACGATCAGGGGTTTCGAACGGTCTTAGTCGGTTTAACGATCGATTCGGATCAAGCGAAATTCCTTGCCGTTACGACATACAACTAATTATTGGGATTAGTGTATGTCCAATTTCATCCCATACCCGTGTGGGGTTTCAAACAATCAAACGCAGATTTTATTTGTCCAGTTGGGCGATGTGTAAAATTTATCGTCCCAATCAATATCAGTCAAATCAATGTACATAAACAAATCGTCTGATTTGTAAATGAATGTTTATTTTGTTCACATACATGTTAAAAATTATATTTTTAACAATGGAACATTCATTCGGTTCATTTACACAATAAAAATAATATTTTTATTGTTCTAATATATTTTAAAAATTTCGGCGACATAACGGTACGATACTAGAAACGGGATAAGGCCTAGCCTTAACCCTAGTCTAATAATGGCCTACGCCATACACATACCAATCAAATCAATTTCACATTCACACCACAAACCAATATTCAACCAAACACATAGATCAACACAAACAACCAAACAAGTCGTCCATGGTCCATGGACGACGGGGAACAGTTCATATATGAAGTTGCATAATAAATAATTGTATAAAGAAAATCAAAGTGAGGAGTTCTCACCTTTGGGTTCCACTCCTCCTTTCTTTATCTCTGAACGGTTCGGATATGCCCACTATTCCAATGCGACCTTTTCACGCTGTTCATAGTAAAAATCACATTTTTATTTCTACTTCATATATTTTTACAAAGCTCCTTCCTATATAAAAATTATAATTTTATATTTCAACCTCTTATATAAAGATCGAATTTTTATTTCGACGCTATAAAAATCACATTTTTATTTCAACATATATATAATAAAAATCAGATTTTTATTTTGCTACATATATAAAATTATATTTTTATATTCTCTATTATATAAAAATTCTATTTTCAATCCGCTATTCATATAAAAATCGAATTTTTATTTCGCTACAACATATATAAAAATTGTATTTTTATATTCTCTGTCTTATAAAAATCATATTTTTATAATCTCTACTATATTTAAATCATATTTTTATTATCTCTATAATATAAAAATCATATTTTTACTATCATACATAAATAAAAATATAGCCTTTCTTTATAAAACAAAATCTAATCTTTTTATTCTGACATCACACACATAAAGATCACATTTTTAATTTGAATCTCTACATATAAAAATTGCATTTTTAATTCTAAAATCTTTTATATAAAAGTAGCATTTTTTTCCTTTCAAAAATCTTAGCATTTTACATCATAAAAATCCTCTCTTTATAAATAAAAAATCGGATTTTTATAATACTAAAAATCTTATCTTTATTATGTAAAAATCTAAACTTTCCTATTGCTATCACCTATATGGTAGTACTAATTTTATTTAAAACAATAGCAAAATAAAATATAAAATAACAAGAAAAGTATATAAATACTTACTGATTTTCGGAGGAGAGGGGAATGCTCACTGTAAAGGGGGGTGTTGGTGGAGTCGCGGGTGAAGTGGCAGCGGCCGGCGAAGTGGGTGGTGCTGTGGCGGTCAATGGGGTGACGGCGGGTTTAATTGAAGAAGAAGGCGAGCGGGAAGAGGAGTGGAGGTCTGTGGCGAAGGGTGCTGGCATTCGCAAGCCATGGGGGAGGCCCTTGTGGCTGACGGTGGTGGCCTTCAGGCGCGGTGGCGCCGGTTCTCTTCGGGATTGGGGGTTTAGGAGAGTGCGGTAAGGAGTAGAGGAGGAGGGGAAGAAGGAGAATTGATGGGGGGGGGGCGTCGTTGGTGGCGGATCAGACGATGGGCGCTGTAACACCCCGTAATTTGAACATAAAAATTCACAAATTAAAGTATACTTAATTAAGTGAAATGGGTTGCGCAGAGAAATATATATATATATATATATATTGATATATATATATATAATTGAAAATTAAATAAATAAATATGCAAAAATGTTCAAAACAGCGAATTGGGAGAGGGGAATAACTGAACCGGCCGATTTTTGAGGTCGACCCAAGCCCGCTGGGTCGACTAGGGGTTAATCCAGGGTGTTTGGCTGTCAACCCGTGGGCTGATTCGCTCAAATGCAGATTTTGCATTTGAATGGTTCTCATGGTTCAGCTTTAATCTAAAGGCCCTAGATGGTTCCTACACTTGACTTCTTCCCCAAGACATGCTTTGATGGCTTGGATTGAATCTAGGGTTAATCCTATGGCTAATACTATCCTAATCCTCTATAAAAAGACCCCTAAACCTAGCCTAAATCACCATTATTCAATCCTACAACTAAACTATGCCAAAATGATTCCTCATCATGGCCTCCACTTCAACCCATGGCCTCCATCTTCTTCTTCATGATAGCTTAAGTGTTCTAAGCTAGTTTCAAAGTAAAGGAGCCTCTTTTCTTCATTCATGAGAGATTCTATGATCATTTGAGTGATTTCATGTTTGTATGAGAGTTCATAAGTTGCATTCTAGCCAAAGTTGCAACCTTTTCTTGACCAAAAAGCAAGGATCTTGCATGAGAGCTCATAAGCTTCATTCAAAGCCAAAGTTGAAACCTTTCTTCTTCAAAGCAAGGATTTTTACTGATATTTGCTCAAGGGTTTCATTTGGAGCTTGTTCTTTTGGGGTTTTGGGTGATAGCATGAATGGCTTCGTCTCAAGCTTTGTTTTATATGTTGATTTGTGCCTTCATAGCATTGTAAGCCCCCTCCTACTCTTAGATATTAACTATAAAGTTAAATGAATGTTGCAAGTTTGGGTTTGATCATTAAGTATGATACATGCTATCATGTTATGCAAGTCTATAAAGTCATTACCTTGATCTTGTGGGTTAAAAGCTATAACCTTTATGTTGAAATGTTGCATTATGCAACATGAGAACCCTCATAACCTTTAGGTTAACTTGCATATGAAGTCATAACCCTTATGTGATGTTATATGCGAGTTACTTGTCATCATTTCATGTCATCTACGACCATGTATAACCTATTTGCCAAGTTTGAATGTTATGCATGTTTTTGAGGCTTGACAATGTAACATGCAAGTTTGTGAGCACATTTATGCCTCATTTCCACCATGTTTAACTTGTGGCCTTATACCCCTTTTTTTCATGCCTTTGCCAAGTTCCTTCTTTTAAAACATTATACGTTGTTGCGAATGTATATGCGAGTTTAAAAGCGTTGGGGTTATGTTATGGGTAAACTTTAATGACATGAAACATGATTTGGGTAAATTGGTATAAACGTGACAACATGTAACTTTGGCTATGAGCATGGGACTTGGAAACTTGACACGTATGGGTTGTAAGTGTAACAAGACACTAGACCAAACATGAAAATGGCCAACTCGAGGTTGGGTTGAGTTTGTAGCATAAACCTACCCGGACCCGTCCGGCTTAACTAGTGGCTACAAACAATAGGATCCAATGTGAGAAGTTGGTCATGTCGCGCTTAAGACCCGAGGTTAGACTAGGTTGTGGTGTAAAACTACCCGGACCCGCCCGACTTAACTAGTAACGACAACAAGGTCTAATGTGAGAGGTTAAGAGTGCATTAATTAAATTAATGCCACATGATAAGGTTAAGTAAATTTGACTAACGACACTTAACCGATATGACACGAATGGGTAGGTTAAGTGGGACCGGGCTTGATTTCTTAATGACACTTAACCATACAAGACAATTAGGGGATGGGGTTAAGTAATTTACGCTTAACTAATCCGACTGGGTAATTAGATGGGGTTAAGTAATCCACACTTAACTAATCTAAACACGGTAATTAGATGGGGTTAAGTAACTTAGACTTAACTAATCTAAACACGGTAATTAGATGGGGTTAAGTAACTTAGACTTAACTAATCTAAACACGGTAATTAGATGGGGTTAAGTAACTTAGACTTAACTAATCTAAACACGGTAATTAGATGGGGTTAAGTAACCTTCACTTAACTAATCTAAACACGGTAATTCGGTGGGGTTAAGTTAAACACTTAACCAATCTAAATGCGTTAATTCAAAGAGGTTAAGTAACCAATACTTAACCAATTTAACACGGTAATTTAATGGGGTTAAGTAACTTATACTTAACCAATTATACGTGATGATTTGATGAGGTTAAGTAACCTATACTTAACCAATCTAATAGGTGGACCTGATAGGGTTAAGTCACAAGACTTTTAAAAGTAGGCTTAACCATTATAATACGATTAGTGGATGGGGTTAGGCTAACCCATGCTTAACCAATCCGACTCGATAATCTGATGGGATTAAGATAATCTATGCTTAATCAATCTAACATGATAATCTGATAGGGTTAAGACAAATTAATACTTAACCAATTTGACTTGATAAGGTTAAGTCATGAGCTTCTTGGTACACTTAACCAACCTGTAGGGCTAAGCCTTGAACTTGTACTTAGCCAATCTTGACATGATTCGTAGGTGGGTTAAGTCATGAACTTGGATAACAACACTTAACCCATTTGACAAAACCCTAGCTCAGGGGACTAGGTTGGAAATCGTAGTTAACAAGGATAGTGGAAAGAGGGGCTAAGTGGTAAACCTTAGTTAAGGGTAACTAAGTAATAATTCTTAGCTAAGGACATGGACTAGTTCATAAAGAGATGAGTAACCTGGTACGGTAGGTCATCGCTTAGTATACGAGGAGGAGCAAGTTATCTGACTTGGATAAAAGCTCCAGCGAACTGGGTGACGAAGCGGAAGCTTCGGGGAACGTGAGGGTACTCTTGGTATCCCTCTGTGAGGTGGCGTGTGGTCCATGAAACCCGGCCTCACAGAGGTTAAGGTCTGCGGTAGAAGAGCCAAGAGTATGCCTTGGTTGTTATGCGAGTGACCTAAAGACTAGGATGGATTAGCGTGGAGTCGACGATACTTGATTTTGCCCCGGGATAGCATGTCGCCGACTACCTAGCATCTTTAGTCAATCGTGTACGTACGGAAAGGCAGGGAACTCCCAAAAGACCATATACTAGCTATCAAGTTATGGGTGAGGTTGGCTATCTGGAAGTGGGCATCGATGGGCCTTAGTGTAGTTCTCATACATGATTTTTTTTGAATTGCCTTTCAGTAGTTGAGGGAGGGGTCACGTGGGACCATAGCCACGGATACAATAACAGACCTTGATATCTGCATCAGCAGACGACTTAAAGCTCCCGACCGAGTTCCGTATTTCTTGATTTGCCCTGGCACGGAACTCGGATGGCACATTGAGGAACATGTGCATCTAGACATGGAAAATGATTCATGATACATAAGTGGGATAAAAGGGCGCGATTGACGGGTGGCATAATCCCTAGTGGCCCTAGGTGGCTGAACCCAAACCGAGACACGAAAACGTTCATTAGGTAGCATAATCCCTAGTGGTCCTAGGTGGCATAAATCCTAAGTGGACACGCGAAAGTTCATGGTAAGGAAACATAACTAGATCGAGGGTAGCAGTCCAAAATAACTTCAAGGATAAAACGTTTACATGGGAAAGCCAGTATGGCCTATGGCAAAGGACTGAACTTATACATGGAAGGAAACATACGAGTTGGAAAAACCTACAAATGCTATATATATTAGGGTGACATGGACCATTACATGACATTGGGCAAGGGACATTCATAGTTGACACATGACACGGGTTGGGATACTAGTACGAGGGGTGCAGAGCAAATATACATGATACATACCTTAGGATGTTATACATGGTAGATACCTTGGGATAGTATACTTGATAGAAACCTGACGATGTGGTACCTTGATTTATCTTGACACCGTAGTTTATCATGACACACTCGTTTATCTTGGTACAGTAGTTCATCCTGTTATTTTGGTTTAGCTTATCTATCTTGTCATCATACTTATGTTCATCTCAGTTCCTCATGCCAGTTAACTTTACTAGTTTATATACTGATAGTAGATAGGGCTTACCAGTCTTTATGACTGACCCTGTTTTCTTTCGCCTCTTGTCTTCCGTTTCCCCCCAGGTTACAGGGAGGAAATGCTATTGTTAGTTTGGACTTCTTCTGTTTGAAGGTCATCACGCATGGCTTGGACTTCTCTTGGCTATGGCTTCTTTACTGTTTTACTTGGGGAATAATTTATGAAATGGCTTTATGCTTCTTTATTATTGCAAGACAGGTTTTGATGTATTTTGATGTAAAAGGCTTTAGACCTTATTTTACAAGGTAATGAAATTTGTTTTACTTCCGCTGTTATATATATATATATGTTCTGTCTTGTAATATTTCTGTACATGTTTACCAATAGTACCTCTCTAAAGCTAGTGCATTCCTTTGCGAGTGACCCTAGCGGAGGTGGGGTGTTACATTTGGTATCAGAGCAGAAGGTTACCAGACTGGGCAAAAGTTTTTAAAACCTTCTGAAAACTATTTGAGAAACCGCTTTACAAAGAAGCATTTTTCAAGAAAAGTTTGTTTTAAAAGGCTATTCCCCAAAGGCCATTAGCATTATCCTTTGATTCCTTGATTGAATTTCCTTTCCTTTCTTTCCTCCATCTGTGGTCGCAGTTGTTCTAACTGTGACTAATCTTTGTCTAGCCACGTAGGTGTTTTCCCGTACGATGGAGGTGGTTCTCGAGAGACCTGTTGCCGTGGTACAAGGAAGGATAAGAAGAGTAGGGATAAAGGACGAGAGCTTAAGGATAAGCAACTGTTGCTATGGCTTAGTCCATCAAGGAGGACAAGGACAAGATCATAGGAGAGGGCAATTGTACGCTCCCATTTCTAGGGTACCTAAAAGAAATGGTACCGTTTCTGGTAAAGGTTTAGTCGTTCTTTTCTATCATCCCGTCCAGACTTTGTCTTGATCATCGTATCATTTAAGTCTGCTTGGATAGTTGAGTCTCTGCACCTTAGTACTAGCATGGTAGAGGATCCCAGTTTTTGTCCCAAAATCTGGTTAGAGAGTCGGTCCATTTATTCATGACTTGTTGGATTTGAGAACGTCTATGCCAAGTGTTGAGATTAGAAGCAATACTTCTATTGTTGAGCCATGGATGGATTCTAGGGGTAAAGTGGTTATCCAGTAAGGAATACCGTTCTCGGTTTTTGAAAAGAGGGTAGTCAGACTCTTGGCTTGCTTTGGTAATACCTTCGAAGTCTCGTGTAACCTTTTGGGTTATGTCATGGTTGGTTAACTAGAATCTCTTGATGCATTTATCGGAAATCTCTGATCCAATCGAGTAACGTCCGCCAATAAGACGGATGGTTCATTCCGCTTAAGCATAGGTTATAGGAATCACCCTAGTAAGTGCATGTGGTAACATGGATTGGCATCGGTGAACGAGATCCAGAATTCACTGGTGAATTTTGGAGAGCTTGCATGAGTACGTAGATATGGTTGAGCCAAGTATACTAGGGAAAGAATAAATAAAAGTGGAACGAGAGGCGACAGTGAAAAGAGTTCCGACTCATACCTTGGAAATAGGAATCAAGGAACTACGAAATCATGAAGTCAAAGGCAGCCAAGGCACACTGGAATTAGGCTCAAGGAAATGCGGATTAGACGCGCGCATCGTGTCTCTTTTTAAGAGTATATCTTTGATCCTTGGTTCACCTGTAGAGCTTGCTTGCATGCTATCGCTTAGTGGATATCCTCTCGGTCCTGTTTCTGTTACAAACCCCGTAAGGAGTTTGTCTTGTTTATCTCCTCGATCTAATCTTGGGAACCTTAGATAGAACTCTATGGATGTAAACATGTATTTGAAACATGTTATGATTGATATGGTTGCAAATGGTTGCAAGTGGTTGCTCGTGGATGCGCGAATACACATTAGATACTAGATTGACGCGGTCACGTTTCATGTTGCATATGCACGAGTATTAATACTTGTTTATGGATGAAATTGAATGTATTATCATGCGGATGTTGCATATGAATGAATGTTTGTGCACGCATATAGTACTTATATGACTAGGACTATTCGCATACATGTTGAACTCATGGCACTAAACATATTTTGCATTAGAAAGATCATTCAGGCCTGATCATTAGCATTAGCTCAGGAGCATATACACACATGTTCTGCATATGTTCATATGGCATTAGAAATCGTCTAAGGACAATGGTTGCCTGTGGATGATGTTTTGAGTAGATGGATGATGGATAGTAGGATACGTTCTTCCTAACTTGGAGATTTCGGGGACGAAATCCTTTAAGGAGGGGAGAATGTAACACCCCGTAATTTGAACATAAAAATTCACAAATTAAAGTATACTTAATTAAGTGAAATGGGTTGCGCAGAGAAATATATATATATTGATATATATATATATATATATATATAATTGAAAATTAAATGAATAAATATGCAAAAATGTTCAAAACAGCGAATTGGGAGAGGGGAATAACCGAACCGGCCGATTTTTGAGGTCGACCCAAGCCCGCTGGGTCGACTAGGGGTTAATCCAGGGTGTTCGGCTGTCAACCCGTGGGCCGATTCGCTCAAATGCAGATTTTGCATTTGAATGGTTCTCATGGTTCAGCTTTAATCTAAAGGCCCTAGGTGGTTCCTACACTTGACTTCTTCCCCAAGACATGCTTTGATGGCTTGGATTGAATCTAGGGTTAATCCTATGGCTAATACTATCCTAATCCTCTATAAAAAGACCCCTAAACCTAGCCTAAATCACCATTATTCAATCCTACAACTAAACTATGCCAAAATGATTCCTCATCATGGCCTCCACTTCAACCCATGGCCTCCATCTTCTTCTTCATGATAGCTTAAGTGTTCTAAGCTAGTTTCAAAGTAAAGGAGCCTCTTTTCTTCATTAATTAGAGATTCTATGATCATTTGAGTGATTTCATGTTTGTATGAGAGTTCATAAGTTGCATTCTAGCCAAAGTTGCAACCTTTTCTTGACCAAAAAGCAAGGATCTTGCATGAGAGCTCATAAGCTTCATTCAAAGCCAAAGTTGAAACCTTTCTTCTTCAAAGCAAGGATTTTTACTGATATTTGCTCAAGGGTTTCATTTGGAGCTTGTTCTTTTGGGGTTTTTGGGTGATAGCATGAATGGCTTCGTCTCAAGCTTTGTTTTATATGTTGATTTGTGCCTTCATAGCATTGTAAGCCCCCTCCTACTCTTAGATATTAACTATAAAGTTAAATGAATGTTGCAAGTTTGGGTCTGATCATTAAGTATGATACATGCTATCATGTTATGCAAGTCTATAAAGTCATTACCTTGATCTTGTGGGTTAAAAGCTATAACCTTTATGTTGAAATGTTGCATTATGCAACATGAGAACCCTCATAACCTTTAGGTTAACTTGCATATGAAGTCATAACCCTTATGTGATGTTATATGCGAGTTACTTGTCATCATTTCATGTCATCTATGACCATGTATCACCTATTTGCCAAGTTTGAATGTTATGCATGTTTTTGAGGCTTGACAATGTAACATGCAAGTTTGTGAGCACATTTATGCCTCATTTCCACCATGTTTAACTTGTGGCCTTATACCCCTTTTTTTTCATGCCTTTGCCAAGTTCCTTCTTTTAAAACATTATACGTTGTTGCGAATGTATATGCGAGTTTAAAAGCGTTAGGGTTATGTTATGGGTAAACTTTAATGACATGAAACATGATTTGGGTAAATTGGTATAAACGTGACAACATGTAACTTTGGCTATGAGCATGGGACTTGGAAACTTGACACGTATGGGTTGTAAGTGTAACAAGACACTAGACCAAACATGAAAATGGCCAACTCGAGGTTGGGTTGAGTTTGTAGCATAAACCTACCCGGACCCGCCCGACTTAACTAGTGGCTACAAACAATAGGATCCAATGTGAGAAGTTGGTCATGTCGCGCTTAAGACCCGAGGTTAGACTAGGTTGTGGTGTAAAACTACCCGGACCCGCCCGGCTTAACTAGTAACCACAACAAGGTCTAATGTGAGAGGTTAAGAGTGCATTAATTAAATTAATGCCACATGATAAGGTTAAGTAAATTTGACTAACGACACTTAACCGATATGACCTGAATGGGTAGGTTAAGTGGGACCGGGCTTGATTTCTTAATGACACTTAACCATACAAGACAATTAGGGGATGGGGTTAAGTAATTTACGCTTAACTAATCCGACTGGGTAATTAGATGGGGTTAAGTAATCCACACTTAACTAATCTAAACATGGTAATTAGATGAGGTTAAGTAACTTAGACTTAACTAATCTAAACACGGTAATTAGATGGGGTTAAGTAACTTAGACTTAACTAATATAAACACGGTAATTAGATGGGGTTAAGTAACCTTCACTTAACTAATCTAAACACGGTAATTCGGTGGGGTTAAGTTAAACACTTAACCAATCTAAATGCGTTAATTCAATGAGGTTAAGTAACCAATACTTAACCAATTTAACACGGTAATTTAATGGGGTTAAGTAACTTATACTTAACCAATTATACGTGATGATTTGATGAGGTTAAGTAACCTATACTTAACCAATCTAATAGGTGGACCTGATAGGGTTAAGTCACAAGACTTTTAAAAGTAGGCTTAACCATTGTAATACGATTAGTGGATGGGGTTAAGCTAACCCATGCTTAACCAATCCGACTCGATAATCTGATGGGATTAAGATAATCTATGCTTAATCAATCTAACATGATAATCTGATAGGATTAAGACAAATTAATACTTAACCAATTTGACTTGATAAGGTTAAGTCATGAGCTTCTTGGTACACTTAACCAACCTGTAGGGCTAAGCCTTGAACTTGAGTACTTAGCCAATCTTGACATATAATTCGTAGGCGGGTTAAGTCATGAACTTGGATAACAACACTTAACCCATTTTACAAAACCCTAGCTCAGGGGACTAGGTTGGAAATCGTAGTTAACAAGGATAGTGGAAAGAGGGGCTAAGTGGTAAACCTTAGTTAAGGGTAACTAAGTAATAATTCTTAGCTAAGGACATGGACTAGTTCATAAAGAGATGAGTAACCTGGTACGGTAGGTCATCGCTTAGTATACGAGGAGGAGCAAGTTATCTGACTTGGATAAAAGCTCCAGCGAACTGGGTGACGAAGCGGAAGCTTCGGGGAACGTGAGGGTACTCTTGGTATCCCTCTGTGAGGTGGCGTGTGGTCCATGAAACCCGGCCTCACAGAGGTTAAGGTCTGCGGTAGAAGAGCCAAGAGTATGCCTTGGTTGCTATACGAGCGACCTAAAGACTAGGATGGATTAGCGTGGAGTCGACGATACTTGATTTTGCCCCGGGATAGCATGTCGCCGACTACCTACCATCTTTAGTCAATCGTGTACGTACGGAAAGGCAGGGAACTCCCAAAAGACCATATACTAGCTATCAAGTTATGGGTGAGGTTGGCTATCTGGAAGTGGGCATCGATGGGCCTTAGTGTAGTTCTCATACATGATTTTTCTTGAATTGCCTTTCAGTAGTTGAGGGAGGGGTCACGTGGGACCATAGCCACAGGTACAAAAACAGACCTTGATATCTGCATCAGCAGACGACTTAAAGCTCCCGACTGAGTTCCGTATTTCTTGATTTGCCCTGGCACGGAACTCGGATGGCACATTGAGGAACATGTGCATCTAGACATGGAAAACGATTCATGATACATACGTGGGATAAAGGGCGCGGTTGACGGGTGGCATAATCCCTAGTGGTCCTAGGTGGCTGAACCCAAACCGAGACATGGAAACGTTCATTAGGTAGCATAATCCCTAGTGGTCCTAGGTGGCATAAATCCTAAGTGGACACGCGATAGTTCATGGTAAGGAAACATAACTAGATCGAGGGTAGCAGTCCAAAATAACTTCAACTATAAAACGTTTACATGGGAAAGCCCGTATGGCCTACGGCAAAGGACTGAACTTATACATGGAAGGAAACATACGAGTTGGAAAAACCTAAATATGCTATATATATTAGGGTGACATGGACCATTACATGACATTGGGCAAGGGACATTCATAGTTGACACATGACACGGGTTGGGATACTAGTACGAGGGGTGCAGAGCAAATATACATGATACATACCTTAGGATGTTATACATGGTAGATACCTTGGGATAGTATACTTGATAGAAACCTGACGATGTGGTACCTTGATTTATCTTGACACCGTAGTTTATCATGACACACTCGTTTATCTTGGTACAGTAGTTCATCCTGTTATTTTGGTTTAGCTTATCTATCTTGTCATCATACTTATGTTCATCTCAGTTCCTCATGCCAGTTAACTTTACTAGTTTATATACTGATAGTAGATAGGGCTAACCAGTCTTTATGACTGACCCTGTTTTCTTTTGCCTCTTGTCTTCCGTTTCCCCCCAGGTTACAGGGAGGAAATGCTATTGTTAGTTTGGACTTCTTCTGTTTGAAGGTCATCACGCATGGCTTGGACTTCTCTTGGCTATGGCTTCTTTACTGTTTTACTTAGGGAATAATTTATGAAATGGCTTTATGCTTCTTTATTATTGCAAGACAGGTTTTGATGTATTTTGATGTAAAAGGCTTTAGACCTTATTTTACAAGGTAATGAAATTTGTTTTACTTCCGCTGTTTTATATATATGTTCTGTCTTGTAATATTTCTGTACATGTTTACCAATAGTACCCCTCTAAAGCTAGTGCATTCCTTTGCGAGTGACCCTAGCGGAGGTGGGGTGTTACAGGCGCGGTGCCCGGTGCCTGGCGGAGGGAGGTGGGGGCGACGGGGTTCTGCCCCCTTTATTCCTTTTTTCCTTTCAGAAAGAGAGAGAGAGAGAGAGAAAGGAAGTGAGGGGTGAGGTGTTAATTATAAATATATATTTTATTATTTTAAAATTCCAAAAAGCAACTTTTTATTTCGAACTCAAAATCGAACCCACCAATTGTCGTTCCTAGCTAATTACCCTCATTCCAAACACAGTGGGATATGTGTCGTAAGCTGATTCGATCGTTTCGATCAGTTTTCATTTAAATTAACATTTAAATCATTATATAGAATTTTAAACATACATTTCAATTTACTGGGGCCACATACGGATTCTAAAAATTCCCGAAAAATATTTTATAGCTTCATATTGACGATATGGTCCTAACAAAACTAATTTCATCAAATTCTGAGACCGTTTGAAAAAATTGCCATTTTCTGGTCGATCTAAATTGACTGAAACTGTCAAAACACGTTACTTCGCCATGCTTACATATTGATTCAGAAAATTACGAATTTCGGAATCTAGTAATAACTTGACATCCCAGATCCAACAAAAGTGGTTTCGTCGAAAACAGAGGTCGTTTGCAAAATGACTATTTTTAAGGGCCAAAATTCCATAGCGATTATTCTGAATTTTCAACTGGGAATAACTTTTTATTCCCGCTATGAAATTTTGATTTTTCTGATTCGTTGGAAACATATTTTCAAATAAATTCTAATATTTTTGGTTTCACTAAAATCCGGTTTATTTTGAATCATATACAGTCATTTGAAATTTGAAATCGAATTTTCAAACTACCGCGCCATTTTCAATTCTGTTTTTAATTAAAAATAATTAATTATATTCTTACGTCGATTCAAATAAATATATACGTTCTAATTCTATTCAAAATAAATTCTCGTCGTTATTATTTAAAATAAATCATTTTAAATATTCAAAATTCATTAAAATTGCCAAAATAAAAAAATTTAAATTGATTCGGATTTTCCGGGTTATTACAATCTCCCCCACTTAAAACTTTTTGTCCCTGAAAAGGAACGAAGCTGAAAGTTGTTTAACTAACCAACTCAACTTTCATTATGGCTTAAGTTCTTCAACATTTCAGTTTCTAAGAACTTTTCAAATTTTTCAAAAATTTGGTTAACACCCTAAATTTTCGAAAATTTTCGCCATAACCTCCCCTTCACGGGAGTACCGGGAAAATCCCGAAATTGCCATACAGGCCTCTCCAATCGAAAAAGAAAAAGAAACAACCAAGCGGCTAGCCAATCGGCTCATAAAATCATCCAAAACCAAAGGAATACAATAAACATGTACCTATTTGTCAGGCAAACTATTTTATTCCTCTGCTCTTGCCTCTTTGCAATGACCTGTTCAATGGATACACATGTATATGCATGAATTTTCAAATAATTTTCAGTATAGTTCAATATTTGGTTCAAACTGGCTAAATTTACCTTACATTCACGTAATGGTTTAAATGAATAATCACATAGCACATCCATCAATCAGTTAGTGAATTAACGTTTCAAATTCATAATTTTGATACATGTACGGAAAATCATGTTTTTGATGCTAATTCACAACAATAAGCCATATCTAGTTTTGGTTCTCACACCAGTCAATTGGAAATATATAAATATCCCACTTTTCGAAACTCGAACACAAATTCTGATAATGAAGCTTCAATCATCAAAACCATCTATAGGCGACTACAGTTCGATTCTATATCTATCCAGTATATTAAAACTTCAAATACACGCGTATCAGACGTATACGCAAAATCTATATATACTGGATTGTCCAAATTCAATATAAAAATAATATTCAAATACGAATAATAAAGTTTAAATTTTCAAAATCAAATTTGTTTTCAATTTTATTTTAAAATAACACTCTCCTGACTCATTCTAGGATACTACTAATCTTATCTCTAACGTGTCATTCTCACTGGATATTACTAATCCAATTTCTGATGAATTCTTTTGTTCGGTTCTAATATGTCCTGTTCTCGAGCTTTGTAAACCAAAGCTCTGATACCAAATGTAAGAACCCGTAACTTCCCCGTGAAGGAAAGCCCGCATTGCTTTGAGAACATGACCAATTAGAACACAAATAGAAGAACACTTCATTGCTTATTACAACAATTCATCAGAATACAAGAATATAACAGAGTATAAATAAATATTTTACATTCGATAAATATCATGAGATTTAAATTACATTACATAGAAGGGGAAAAATAATACAATACACAACTGAAAGAGATAAACGGATACAGAGCTTTCTGAATATCGTTCCAGCTGTAAACCAGGATCCTGTGAATATAAATCTGCAAAAACCAAAACTACTAGCTGTTCGTGTGGAAATAGGGGGCATCCATAGTTTAGGTTAAAACAATAAACTCCTGGTCCGTCATGTGACTGGTGTGAGAACTAAAACAGTTATTAATCTTTATTTCAAAGTTAGGTAAATCAAGGGACCACGCCGTATAACACGGAACGAGTTTCCTCCCAAGAATATTAGTGCATAAAACAACAGCGCAATGCTAAATAAAGAATAATGAAGCTATTATAAGACTTAGGTCCCATCACACAATGCAACGCAAGCCGGAGGATAGAGTTTTTACCTTATAATATCCAAGAATGCTTGTTACGTGAAATTTCATGTTTTATTATTCCTATAAGTGTATAGTGTCAAAACAATTTCCATCATAAGTATCAATCATAGACGGCATAAGTGCCCCATACCACTATGTCGCCATATATAGGTTTACAATCAATACCGCAAAGTCACATATTGGAAGTTAGATTTCCATCTGTGAACCAAGGCAAGGGATCGTCCTTACCGCTTCGAGACACTCTAGCCCGTGTCTCTGAATCAGAACGCATCGACCCTTGGATCGTCAGGGCCGGTCCACTCGATGTGGATTAAACTTAAACCCTGAACACTGCATTCCCCTGCCCTATGGGGCATCAATGAGCCAAATGACTCCATCGGTCCCGGATCGACCGATATAACCGAGGCGCCTCGCAATCCATCATCCACATAAGTAAAATGTCTTGGCGTGTAAAACCCAAAACACCACTCCTAGTTAGAAGGAAACACATGCCCTCCCGGAGGTCCTTCTCCCGTTTCTGGTTCACACCGGGGTGTGAGGCTCGCGAATTAACGCTACACAAAGCTACACCACCAATGTAATAACCCAGAAAATACGAGCCAATTTAAAATTTTTAAACTGGTCATTTCGAAGGAATTTGAACAATTGAAATAGAATATTTCAATAAAATAGTGAATTAGAAATAGTGAGTTAGTTTGAAAATTTGAATTCAAATTTTGACAGACTGTGCAGGGTGGAAAATATAACGGATTTTAGCAAAACTAAAAATATTTAAATCTGTTTATCAATACCTTTCTAACAAATCTGAAAAATCGAAATTTCATAACGGGAATCAAAAGTTATGGCCGAATGAATTTTCAGAATGGTCTCTATATAGAATATATAGCCCTGGAAAATTAATATTTTGCAAACAACCTCGGAATTCGACGAAACCACTTTTGTTGGGTCCGGGATGTCAAACTACTGCTAGGTTTCAAATTTCATAATTTTTGAAGCTAGTATGTGAGCGTGGCAAAAGAAAATGCGTTTGGTCAATTTCTGTTAAATTGGATCGACCAGAAAATGACCATTTTTCAAACGATCTCAGAATTCGACGAAACTAGTTTTGTTGGGGCCGTAGCGTCAAAACATAGCTAGATTTATTTTTCTGGAATTTTTCGAATCAGTTTGTTGCCCTGGCAAATTGAAATGCACGTTCAAAGTTAAAAATTAAATGTTTTATACTTTAATTTGAAAAATAACTGACTGTAACAGTCAAATTGTCCAACGAAACATATCCCATTGTGTCCGGAATGGGGGTATTTAGCTAGGGACGACAGTCGTTGGACTTGAAAAGGAGTTCGTTGGAGAAAACAATATTTTAAAATATAATATATATATCGGCCAATCAGAATTTTTCTTTCATAAATTAAAAAAAAATGCGAAAACCCTCTTCCTTCAGCGATCACGACGATGCACGTCGTTCCAACCTTCTCTCCTCGATTGCCGCCGCCTCCGACACCTCCAGCCAACGCCACCCCCACCGTTCGCCTCGTCTCCCCCTCCTCTTTAAATCCGACCCACCCACGGCCGCCACCATCGCTTCCTCCGCCTGAATCAAGCGCCCAAAGTCCAACTCTTCCCAGCGCCGTCGATGATGCCACCGACCACCGAGCAACCCCAAACCGCCACCAACCGACTCCCCTCTCCTCCTTCTTCCACGTCAGCACCCCCGATCGTCCCCTCGTGCCACGGATTTCGCGAAAACCTCAACCCTAGTTTCGAACCACTTAGAAAGGTGAGTCCTTTTTGATGTCTGCACTTTGAAAAATCATATCTTTTTGGTGTGTTGACGAAATTCGATGAAACAGGAAACATCGGGACTGCAAGGAAGCTCTCTACCACATAGAAGAAGCCGCGGATTTTTCCGAGTCACCTACGATTTTTAGCACTCCGAAAACCAATGTGAGAAATCTAAATTAAATGAATTTGAATTGAAAATGTTGTGTATAAATTATACTAGCGAAATATAAATTACACACGTGTTGTATACCTCATGTACATGCGTGGTGTAAGCTATATAAGCGAAGTATGAATTATACATGCATAGAATAATTGATATATGTGTTGAAATGCAAGTGAAATGTATCAATTATAATACATACATACATACATACATACATACATACATATATATATATATATATATATATATATATATATATATATATATACTCCCCTCGTCCGCAAACCATGGACGATATTTATTATTGTGAATTGGTGTGAAATATTGGATGAAAAATATGAATGGTTGAATAATTGTTTGTGGTTGATATTGTTTGGTTGTGGTTGAAAAATACCCATTGGTGATTGAAATGAATTGGAAATATTTGTGGAAATAAAAATAAACATGCCGCCTGTGTGCGAATTAGATGCATGAATCCCCATTGTTAAAAACCGCGAGGTTTTAAGCTAGAGCGAGGAGCCGTACTAGGGACGGTGCCGGTTTTAACTACCCTGCCGTTATGCTGCCGAAATTTCGAATAATATTCATGTGTTAGAATAATTTTCATATGTTGAAATTATTTTCATGCGTTGAAATTAAAGTCATATGTTGAAACTATATCCATGTGTGGAAATGTTCATGTGTTGAAAAGTGATGTGTGAAAATTAAATTCATTTGTGAATGAATGAATTGTCTAGACAATAAAAATCACCTTTTTATAATATATATGAAGTATGAAAAATATTTGCCTTATATATAAATAGTTTCAACAATAAAAATTCTATCTTTCTTATATGAACAACATAAATAAAATATCCATGTGTGGAAATGCTCATGTGTTGAGAAGTGTGTGTAGTGGAAAAGTTCATGTGTTGAATAAAAAGATCGAGCAATAAAAATTACATTTTTATTGAAACTATGAAGTGTTGAAAACATTCATTTGTTGAATAAATATTTTAAATGATAAAAATATCATTTTTATCATATATGTGATATGCTAGAGATATGCGAGCATTGAAATAAATATTTGTGATGAAATATTATTTTTAACATGCATAGGAACTAAATAAAATAGTCATGTGTTGAAATCTATTTTAGTTCGCCAAAATTATCATCTTTGAAATGTGAAGTGTTAAAAATAGCCACTTGTTCAAATAAATATGCATGAGTTGAAATATACATTAATAAGCTAATGATGTGATTTTAGCCTATGCATGCAACATTAGAATGAATGGTGTTTTTAAATCAAAGTAAATCAAATATGAAGTTGAATGGAAAATGATAAGTGATAAAAATTGTATAAATGTACATGCATATTTATTGAACAGGTTATAGCAAAGGGGATAGAGAAGAGGAATAAAATTTTGTGCCCGACAAATAGGTACACATTTACTGTTTTGTTTGGGTGATGATTTTATGAGCCTGTTGGCTAGCCGCTTGGCTTTTTCTTTTTCTTTTTGACATGAGACGCCCGTGTGGCTATTTGGGAATTTTCCCAGCCCCTCCCTTACAAAGGAGGTTATGGCGAAATTTTCCAAAATTTAAAGGCGTTAGAGAAATAATTGAAGTGAAAACGATATAGGAATTTTTGAATGAACTATATTTATATAAATATATAAATATAAATAAAATTAAAACGAAACGTGGCCGTGCAGTTCATGTTTGGAAACCGTGATTTCAAACGACTAGTGCGGGAAATCCGACCATTGGATTTTCCCAAAACCGCAACCGTTGGGTTCGCCTTGGAGAAATCTTTCCAACAGCACCAACTTTGTGAAGATCTGACGGTTGGATTGTCTGGAATGTTTAATTCAAATATGAAGAAAAACAGCGTCAGAAACGATTATATTTTCATATATATAAATATAATTAAATTAAATCGAATAACGACGCTGCAGTTTGTAAATTGAAATCGTAACTTCAAATGGCTAGTGTGGAAGATCCGGCCGTCGGATTTTCCCAAAACTGAAACCGTTGGATTCGTTTTGAAATGACCTTCCTAATGATATAAAATTTGTGAAGATCCAACAGTTAGATTTTCAGATATGTGTAAAACAAAATTAGTGAAAAACAGCGCTAGTGCATCGACACGACCTGAAACGTCGTTTAATTAAATATGGCCGTTTTAAATTAAATAAAAATGTCGATATATCGTTATAAAATACTATAGACGATATAGAGTGGAAATAAACCAATTTCGTTGTGTTTGCTTGATATGTGATGATTGAATGTATTTAACATGAGAATTATAACTAAAGAACTGAAATGTGAATGTTGAGTAGTCCAACCATGTGATTAATTGATTTGAAATTCTAAATATACGTAGATTATTTGAAAAGGCTGAGTTCATCTCATTTCAAATAATCGATCGACGTTGAGAGGTCGAAGAGTCGAAGACGGCTGAAGACCGAGGATCTTCACATTTGGATGGATGGGCGCTACTGATGCTCGTGATTGGATTAGCTACCATGAAGGAACTAACGTAGTAGCCGTCCAAACATAATGTTGATTGTACGGATATGCGAGGAATTGGTGCCTCCGGTTTCGTTCAGACCCAGAACGGACTTGTAAATGGACTGTGTGTCTGACATCGGATTTTGTTCTGTGCTGATTGATCTCTGTCTAATATATATCTGTTTGGCGGCAGAGAATTTATTCTCTTGCTTAACGTACTTCTCTGAGACGTACGAGCTTAGAGGTTATGTATTGATAGAAATCAGTCGCATGGAGTGGATTGCCTGTGTGGCACGCCTAAGTGGCATATGATCAAGGCTTCTGTTGCAAAGAAAAGTCTTGTGGTTGATGATCAAAGCATGGTCTGTGTGATGTAGCTTTGTGTATAACGTGGATTCGCGAGCCTCACACCTCGGTATGAGTCAAAAACGGGAGAGTGACTGCAGGGAGAGCACGGCGTTTCTTTCTAGCTAAGGTGGTGTCAGTGACCTACCAGCCCTGACATTATATATACTTTTCACCTGTGTGGTTGTTGGAATGCGATGCGCCTCGATATAGGTCTGTAAGGACCGGGAAACGTGTGTTCAGGAATAACTAATCCTCAAAAGTAAGAGAGGACCGGCCCTGAAGATCCAAGGATCATAGTGGGGTCCTGGGACATTTGCTAGAGTGTCTCAAATCGGAGAGGAGCTTGCCCCTTGCCTCGACTCATGAAGGAATCCAATTTCCAATACGAAATATGCGGACGTGATTGTATTACTCGTACGGCGACATAGTGGTATGGGTCATTTATGCCGCCTAGGATTGATATTTATGATTGAATTTGCTTTTGAAACATATATGCACTAGTAATAATATCAAACACTCTTGTTTTATCCGTATGAAGCATTTTTGGCCATTATAAGGTAAAACTCTATCCTCCGGCTTGCGTTGCATTGTGTGATGGGACCTGATTCTTATAATGGCTTCATTTTATAAAAAGCATTGCGATGATTTAATCATTTACTTTATTTCATGCACTAGCACTCATTGGAGTAAACCCGTTCCGCGAAAGTGGCGTGGTCCTTTGATTTGCCTTATTATTGTTGTTAATGAGTTAAGTAGATTTCTCATACCAGTCCCATGACTGACTCGTAGTTTGTTTCACCTTGCAAACTCGGGTGCCCTCATTTTCACACGGGCAGCCTAGTTACAGGTTTCTGACGCGCTTTTGGCTAATTGCGAGGCTTGACTACACCGTGCTGACTTGGATTTTCTCCGACATTATTGTATCTATATTATGATTCCGCCATTGGCGATGTAGACTGATATTTATTTTGTGTACTCTTTATGTATGATTCCGCCTCAGGCGATGGTGACTGATTATGTATCATTATGCACTAAGTTGTATCCTGTACTGTGCTCTCTGATGTGATGATATCTATATGATTCCACTGTCATATGTGTGTAAATTATTCTATTTTCTGTTTATGCTATTATCTGTGATCTGCTAATGATGATTAATGTGTTATATTCCAAGGATTATCCTTAACACCGTGTCACGGGGTTTTGGGATCGTCACAAGGCCGTGCTTTGATCATCAACCACAAGACTCTGCTTTTCAACAGAAGCCTTGATCATTTGCATCTCAGCATGCCACACAGGCAATTCACGTTATGCAACCGATGTATATACATCACACAGAATGAAATCCGATGTCAGACACACATCCATTTACAAGTCCGTTCTAGGTCTGAACGAAACCGGAGGAACCTTATTCCTCGCATATCCATCGATCTCCAAGTACGTCTGGACGATCACCAACTGATTCCCTCCTCTTGGGTGTACAACCCAATCAAGATCATCAGTAATTATCCAAACGATGTGAAGAACTCCGGTCTTCAACCACCGTCTTCATCTTGACATATCGTCGAATCGGTTATTCAAAATGGGATAAACCCGGTCTTTCCGAATAACTCGCGTATATAATAAACAAGTGTTATAAAACACAACAGACGCCCCATTCCAATCCAGAATATTCCTTTATTCAAATATTCTTATATTTTGGGAAACGTTCCCATTAATTTTACCAAAGATAAATTCTTTAGATTTATTCTTTAATCTTCTTTTGAATATCAATTCAAAACAAATTATGGTTTATCCAAACTAGTCGGGATTAGCGAACTTTACCGAAATAATTATTTGTTAAATTTCCCAAACCCAACCTATTCATCCCATGAAGTAAAACTGATAATACTTCATATCTAACACCACGGTGTTATTGGTAAATTCAATTACCATTTCATGTTCAAATCTAATTAAAGATTTAACTATCGTTTGGAGCAAAATTGGTGATACTCCATTCTCAATCATTTCTTGAATTTGATAATTTTGGTTATCAAATTCACCTTTCAATCTATTTAAAGATTCATTAAAACTCTAATTCAGCATTAATTTCCAAAAATCATTACTTAATGATTCTTCAAAGTTACGAAATAAATCTTATCTTTAACGGGGTTAAAGAACTAATGTCATTTAAAACACAGTTCACGATAAACCCAAAATCTCATTCCATTAACAATTGAATCTTCATGGAAAATAGATCAGTATATATAATTGATATGAACTTCCATATCCAACGGATAATATAAATGGAATAACGGCAAGGCCTTTTAAATTCCATATATATATTCATAGTCTTCCTTTACAGAGGCTCACCTCGATTATTACCAAATCGAATTCCATTCAATTCCAAATTATTTTATTAAATTGGAAAACGTTACAT
Organism: Allium sativum; assembly: GCA_030737875.1. Lineage (NCBI taxonomy): Eukaryota > Viridiplantae > Streptophyta > Magnoliopsida > Asparagales > Amaryllidaceae > Allium > Allium sativum. Next base: position 899,389,694 of record CM060912.1, read on the forward strand.
GGAAAATCTCGTTTAAATCTTAACAAAAGATTTATAAATTCCAAATCACGTTTCATTGTAAATCGGGTTAAAGAACAAATGTTATTTAAAACACCGTTCACGATAAACCCACAAATCAATTCCAATTCGATTCCAATTAAATATCATTTAATTGGTATACTTCATTAAATCCAAATAAAAGATTTCATCTTTTTCTCAATTGGGTTTAAGAACAGTGTTAATGAAGACACCATTCACAACAAAACCAAATCCCATTTTATATTAAATACAAGGCTATGAATAGAAAATATATCGGCTTGTATTCAATATCAAATCCTACTACCAACAAATATCGTATTGGAAATAACGTTATAAATATATCTTTCAAATTTCCATAACAATATCTGTATAATCACGAAATCCAACATTGAAATATTCCGAAGACAATTTCGATTCAAATCCATTCCAATTCAAATATTGGAAATTCTGGTTATTTTTAAAACCCCTTTCAAACCCAATTTATTTATTTCAAAAATAAATGGATTATAATTCTAGTTCAAAATTAGTTCATTTCGATAAAAAATCTATTTTTATCTTTTCAAATATGGAATTTTTCATCCCAATTCTTTCCAAATCATTTCTTATGATTTTACATAAATTATTGATATTTTTAATAATTTTATCAAGGCCCGTACAGTCGATTTCCATAAACGGCCAGCGAACCGCACTTACAACAACCTTTTCCAAATCTGATTTGGACTTAATTCCAAATCCAACCGTTAGATTCCTAATTTCTAATATTTGTCAGAAAGCTCATTTCGATACGAACCCAACGGTTCTGGTTTTAGGAGAATCCAACGGTCGAATCTCCCGTAATGTCCGTTCGAAGTCAATGGCCGAAATTCACGAACTACCGCAGCGCGACGCATTCTATTTAGGCCATTATATATAATATAATATAATATAATATATTTCATCGATTTCCTTTAAAAACATATTTTATAAATCGTTTTAAATTCGTTTTCAAAAAGATTTCAACTTCATATTCAATTTCTAATCAAAATTGAATATTCCATATCATCGATATATAAATGATAATATTTTCAAAACATTATATTTCAAAATCATTTCCTTTGTGTTATTCATTTTAAAATGAATAAAATCGATATAAATATCGTTCACGTCAAAATGGTGTTAATCTAATCAACACCGCTATATATATTTAAATATATCGTGTCTATCCCAATTCGGACATCAAAACCATATTTTGATTCTTTTCTGAATATTATTTGAAAATATTTGTTATTTTAAAATAATCGTTATTTCAAAATACTCATTCTTTCTTAACTGGAATCAGACACAGTCAATTACCATATAATTTGACTATATGGATTTCACACAACAAATGTGTATAACAACAATGAAAACAACAATCCATCATCCAGAGTGCATTCTACACTGTATAAGCATTAAATATAAATCTTTAACGCTTACAACAGCCTGTCGATCAATCGATTGACATACAACTAATTATTGGGATTAGTGTATGTCCAATTTCATCCCAATACCCGTGTGGGGTTTCAAACAATCAAACACAGGTTTTATTTGTGTAGTTGGGGGATGTGTAAAATTTATCGTCCCAATCAATATCAGTCAAATCAGTGTACATAAACAAATTGTATGATTTGTTAATGAATATTTATTTTATTCACATACACATTAAAAATTATATTTTTAACGATAGAACGTCCATTCGATTCATTTACACAGTAAAAATAATATTTTTATTGTTCTAATATATTTTAAAAAATTTCGGCGGTATAACGACACGATACTAGAAACGGGATAAGGCCTAGCCTTAACCCCAGTCTAATAATGGCTTGCGCCATACACATACCAATCAAATTAATTTCACATTCACACCACAAATCAATATTCAACCAAACACATAAATCAACACAAACAACCAAACAAGTCATCCATGGTCTGTGGACGACGGGAAACAATTCATATATGCAGTTACATAATAAATAACGGTATAAAGAAAATTAAAGTGAGGAGTTCTCACCTTTGGGTTCCACTCTTCCTTTCCTTATCTCTAAATGGTTCGGATATGCCCACAATTCCAATGCGACCTTTTCACGCTGTTCATAGTAAAAATCACATTTTTATTTCTACTTCATATATTTTTACAACGCTCCTTCCTATGTTAAAATTATATTTTTATATTTCTACCTCTTATATAAAGATCGAATTTTTATTTCGACGCTATAAAAATCACATTTTTATTTCAATACATATATATAATAAAAATTAGATTTTTATTTCGCTACATATATAAAATTATATTTTTATATTCTCTATTATATAAAAATTCTATTTTCAATTTGCTACTCATATAAAAATCGAATTTTTATTTCACTACAACATGTATAAAAATTTTATTTTTATATTCTCTGTCTTATAAAAATCATATTTTTATAATCTCTACTATATAAAAATCATATTTTTATTATCTCTATAATAAAAAAAATCATATTTTTACTATCATATGTAACACCCCGTAATTCTGTTAATATTAATATTCACAAATTAAAGAATAACTAGTCTCAGACGTGAGAATTGTGGGAAACAGGTTGCGCCATTATGTTCGTCTCGGAACTCTGGTTGAAATAGAGTCCAAGTTTGCGTGATTTGGACTTCGTATGAAGGAGATATGGCGATCGGAAGTTTTAGAAAATTCAAAACAGATTTCAGAAAATATAAATTTCAAATTTGAAGTCAAACAGGCTAGGCGGGAAATTTCCCGCCCAGCACCCAGGTCGACTAGGGAGTCGACTGGGCAGTCGACACCCCAGGGACCATGTTGACTGCGCAATCGACTTGGGTGTCGACCTGGTCAAGTCGGCTAGGGTTTTGGCTGAGCCCAATCTTGAGCTGCTGATGTGTCTTTAGGGCTGAGTTGGCTAATTTAATGGTTCAGGTTAGTTTTGAGTTGATCCGACGGTCTAAATAAATCCTAAACTCTATATATACCTAGGTAGTCTCTCACTCTAAATTGACAAGAAAAATAGAATAGCCACCGTCATACCGTCGCCATGGAACTCAGTGTAGCCGCCGCCAACTAAGAAGGAAGAAAGCTAATCAAAACCCTAATTCTACTCAGCTCTAAAGCAAATCAAGACTCTCTTTCTTCTCTAATTGTGAGTATGATGATTTTAATAAGATTATTAGCAAACTAATTAGATTAAGATGTGATATGGATCATAAGAAAATGATGTGAATTGTCATATATGTTGTTGTAAACCTTATGCTATCATGTATGTTGTAAATCCTATGTTATGTGATGATGATATCCTATATGTTGTAAATCATGCTATGATGATATTATATATGTTGCAAGTTTCTATGCTAAGTTGCGATGTTACAAAGCCATGATGTTATTTATGTTATAGTTATCTTATGCTTGATCAAATCATGATGTTGATTATATATATGTTTGGGCTATGATGATTCACATGATAAATCACATGTACCTATGCAAGTTTAGATTGGTTAGTATGTATAATCTCACATATCCTATGACATCAATCTAGATCTAAAATTAGGTTATAACATGTGTGAGTTCTATGGGTTAGATGCAAGTTTACACCATCATTATGTTGCATAGACCACATATGCAAGTTTATACATGAATTTGGATTATGATCATATTATGTAAATAGTGACATTTTACCAAACAAGTTGACACCTTTAGATCCATGACATGTGTAGCTTTATGCAAGTTATAGTTTTTGCCTATGCAAATTTAGGTGTTGGACATCTATCACACATGCAAGTTTCACCCCGTTTATGATTAGATCTATTTTAGTTGTATATATGTTGTGATAATTTATCTTTGTACTATGAGTTAGACTATTCGAGTCTAACGTATATTTTGCGTTGAATAAGCGAACGTTTAACGTGGGGTAGGGGTAATATTAAGGATTTAATATTAAGAAATTAGGGTGCAATTGATATGATTTTGCATACCATAAGTGGATGGCCATAATTGAGTCAATTATGGACATCATTAAAATTGGAATTAATTAATGATTTGAATAGGGATATATTTAAAACTGGGGTAAAAGATTATAAGTGTTAATCAATGCTTAGGACACGAGGTTGGACTCGTTTGTGACGTAAACCTGCCCGGACCCGACCGACAAATCCAGTAGTCACAAATGTCAGCCCAATGTGAGAGGTCCTAGGCCCAAATTAAAGCATAACAGTTGTAAGGACACGAGGTTAGACTCTTTTATGGTGTAAGACTGCCCGGACCCGCCCGGAAAATCCAGCTGCCATAAATGCCAGTCTAATGTGATAGGTCTTTATAAGGTTATGGCCTTAATGAATTAAGAAATACTTAACCAGATAAACATGTAAGGTGGGACATGGGGGTTAAGTAGGTGCCTTGGGTGGCATGAGGAATCTAGTGAGTGCCTTTAGTGGCATTTGAAATACGATTAGTAAGACTTAACCAAACACACATGTAAATGAACATGACTAAGAGGGTTAAGTGGGATATACTAGTGGGGACAAGCTTAGGTGGATAGCTTATAGGGGCCCATTTCAACCAGTAACCCAAACGTATCTTTGTGGGCTCGACCCAAGTCGGGGACAGGACATACATACTGGGTTTGACTATAAGAGGCAAAACGGGTTAGCGGTGGCAACGCGAGTCCAACGGGTTTCATATGCGTGTGTGGACCCGGGCTGGTAGGTAAGACGTTGTTGCATCGTGTAGGTATAAGCCGTGCATTCTCAAGTTGTATCGGGTTGCCACTTTAGGGAAGTGATACACCCCACTGTGGGGCCAACACGGGTATCTACGAGTAGGGAGCCGATCGAAAGTGGGTAGTGGGGTACACCTAGCGGAGATAGGGGCAGGCGGCACCTATGTAGTCAGCTAGGGGTACACGAAGCTATTTATAAAATTTCCAAGTGAAGCAAGTGGGATCAACCTTTAGAGTGACTGGTGTGGTACAGTGTAGTAATTATTCGTTAGTAATTAGGTGTGCCTTTAACGTTATCTTTATCTGCTCTTCCATACCCAATAGTTCATAGACATTTCCTTGTTTTCCAGCTTATGCCTTAGTCTAGTTATTTTGATAATAGTTTTGTTAGAATTATCAAACTCGCCAAACTTTATGTCTGACCCCCTCCATTTCTATCTTTTCCCCCCTCCAGGTCCTCAGGGTGGGCCCAGCTCTAGCGGAGTTTGATTGGATTGCTTTATCTCTCTTTTGGAAAGCTTGGACCGCTGAAGTAAAGTCCAGCTTGTTATCTTCTTTAATGGCTATTTATGTAATGGGGTTATGTATTTTGTTTTATCAAGATGGATATTGTGCTTGACACTGATTTATGGTTTTATGATGTAACAAACATGTTTAATTTCCGCTGCAATAAAATAAAGTTTTAGATTTCCAAGTACTACTTATTATCTGTCTTGTTGTAATTTTTCTGTTCTATATTCACTTAAAACCTCCATGGAAGTTAATGCATTCCCTTTATGAGTGACATTAATGGACGTGGGGTGTTACACGTGGTATCAGAGCATAAGGTTACCAGAACAGATAATTTTTTTAGAAAAACTATTTTTCTAAAGTATTTTTGAAGAAGTGTTTTCAAAATCATCTCTTGATGAGTAATTTAAAGAGGAAAGTTTTTATGAAAAACATAATCCCCAATAGCCATATATCTTTATCTTTCGAATTCTCCATTTTGAATCTTTCCTTTTTGGTTTCAGCATGGCTGAAGATCTTAACCTTCCGGATGGTGTAACGATACCAGGATGGTATATGAGGTTATTAGAGGCTAGGGCCGCTGCAGGTCCAGCCAATATTCCTCCACCACCATTTGCACCCGCTCCTCCTTCTCCTCCTCCTTGCGCTGATACTTTTGCAAAGACATGCAAGGAATTTAAGGCTATGGGTGGAAAACCTTTTCAAGGGTCAGAAACGTTTGTGGAAGCTAGAGATTGGCTTAAGGAGGTGGAAGAATTGCTAGAAATCTTTGAAGTAGAAGAAGGGAGGAAAGTCAAATTAGCAGCTTGGTTAATGAAGGGAGAGGCCTCGTTTTGGTGGGAGGTCACTAATGGGGAGCGTCCTGTTGATTCTTGGGCGGATTTCAGACGTAGGTTTGAGGCAAAGTTTCTCTCAAGGGCAGAAGAGAATCTATACATGGAAAGGTTCTTGACATTGAAGCAAGGAAGCTCATTAGTGAAAGAATATGTCAACAAATTTAATCAGTTAGCAAGGTTTGGCTTGGACTTAGTGAACACGCCGGAGAAGAAGGCTCTGAGGTTCGTTAATGGCTTGAATGAGCCGTTGCAGGGGTTGGCTATGACCCACATCCCTATGGGGGCCACCTTTGAGAAGCTAGTAGACATGACACTCATGCACGAGGAGAAAGGCGCTAATGCTAATAAGGCACCCGAGAAGAAAGGGGATCAGAAGAAACCACAACAGCAAAACAAGAAGGGTGGTAAAGACAATAATGGCAAAGGAAAGAAAAGATGCTTTAACTGTGGGACACCAGACCATCTCAGCAAGGATTGCAGAAAGAAAAAGAAGACTGCTGTTTTCACTGTGGTGAAGCGGGACATCTAGTGAAGGACTGCCCAAAGAAGGGGTAGAGGGCAGGGTCTATCTCGGGAGGACAGGTGCAGGCTCTTATGGCACCAGGCAGGCAAGGGGACAAGTTCAGGCTCTCGCGGTCCCACCGCTGCAAGAACGAGGTAGAACCATTTCTGTTGAAAGCTTAGTTTTTCTGTTTGATCATCCTATCCGTACCTTATTCGATTCGGGCGCATCGCATTCGTTTATCTCTACATCATTAGTTGAATCACTGCACTTAAACACCAGTTTAGTAGAGGATCCCTTAGTTGTTTCGAATCCAATTGGGGGCTCAGCTTATTTGTCCATGATGTGTTTGGATTTGAAAATTTCTATACTTAGCGTTGAGTTTAGATGTGATGCTTATGTTTTGGGCTTCACGGGCTATGGGCTAATTTTAGGAGTGGATTGGTTATCCAGAAATGGGGCCGTTCTTGATTGTGAAAGGAGAGTAGTTAGGCTCATGACTCGCCTTGGCAACACTCTCAAAATCTTTTGTAATCCCATAAATTCTGTTATGCTAAGTTATTTAGAATCGCTTGACGCGTCTGTGGAGAATCTGCAATCTGTTAGAGTGGTCCGAGAATATTCGGATGTGTTTGAGGAGGTGAAGGGCTTTCCTCCGAAGCGAGAGATAGATTTTCGAATATATCTTGTGGATAATGCAAAACCAGTATCTTTGCCAGTACGCCACATGGCTCCTCGTGAAAGGAGGGAACTCATTAAGCAAGTGAAGGAGTTGCTTGAGAAGGGGTTCATAAGACGTAGTATATCGGAGTGGGGTGCTCCTGTAGTATTTGCCACGAAGGCGGATGGGTCCCTTAGACTTTGTGTGGACTATAGAGAACATAATAAGCTTAATAAGAAGAACAGACACCCACTGCCGAGGATTGACGATCTCTTCGATCAGTTAGTTGGCGCCTCAGTGTTTTCGCAGTTGGACTTAGCCACTGGTTTCCATCAGTTGAGAGTGGCTGAGGATAGCATTGACAAGACTGCCTTTAGGACTCCGGACGGTTTCTATGAATGGCTAGTGATGCCCTTTGGTTTGACAAACGCCCCCACATACTTTGTTGATTTGATGAGTAGGGTGTTTAGGGAGTACCTTAATAAATTCATGGTGGTCTTTGTAGACGACATCTTGATCTTTTCTAAGAATGAAGAAGAGCACGCCCTACATCTTAGGGAAGTGTTGGAGACTCTACGAGTGCATAACCTTAAAGCTAAATTTACTAAGTGTCACTTCTGGAGGGAGGAAGTGCGATTCTTAGGGCATGTGGTTTCCAAAGAAGGGATAGCTGTGGATCCCGCGAAGGTGGTGGCCATCCAAGATTGGAAGGTCCCTAAAAATGCTACCGAAGTGAGAAGTTTCTTGGGGTTGGCTGACTACTATAGGAAGTTTATCAAAGACTTCGCAAAAATATCAGCTCCATTGACACGCCTGACGAAGAAGAACCTAGTCTTCGCATGGGACGTAGATTGTGATGATGCGCTCCAATGTTTAAAGAGAGCTTTGACCTCAGCTCCAGTCTTAGTGCTGCCAGACGGGAGTAAGCCATTTACTGTTTATACCGATGCTTGTGGGACAGGTCTAGGCGCAGTCTTAATGCAAGAGGGTAGGGTAATAGCCTATGGTGGAAGGCAGTTAAGGGTGCATGAGAAAAATTACCCTACACATGACCTAGAGTTGGCCGCTATTGTTTTCGCGCTTAAGTCTTGGCGTCATTATCTTCTTGGCGAGAAATTCGAATTATTCACTGACCACAAATCTTTAAAATACTTATTCTCTCAGAAGGACTTTAACTTAAGGCAGCAAAGGTGGATGGAGTTCTTAGCGTCCTACGATTTCGAAATAGCATATACCCCTGGCATGGGTAACGTAGTGGCCGATGCCTTAAGTAGAAAAAGGTTATCCTTAAGTCCTTTGTTTGTTGAGCGGCGAAGTTTAGTGTTCATTTCTACGTTTGAATTTACACCTTCCATTGACTTCGTACCCGGTTTGCTAGCATCCTTAGAGGTTAGACCTACGCTTTTGGGACGGATTGGCAAGGCACAACGAGATGACCCACAGTTGGTTGAGTTAGTAGAAAATCTCAAAAGAGGGGAGTCATCAAGCCATCTCCGTAGGTATACCCTAGATGATAAGGGTTAGTTACGTAGGGATAGTAGACTTTGTATACCAAAAGACGATGACCTAAGGAAGACCATTCTTGATGATGCACATCGTTCGAAGATGACCATCCATCCCGGCGGGGACAAGATGTACATGGACATGAGACGAGTTTACTTTTGGGCCGGCATGAAGAAAGATGTGGCTGAGTATGTCGCTAGATGCTTGGTGTGTCAACAAGTAAAAGCGGAGCAAAAGAAGCCCGGTGGATTGCTTCATCCATTGGAGGTCCCACAATGGAAGTGGGAAAGCGTCTCGATGGACTTTATTGACGGATTACCGAGATCGAGGAAGGGTAATACGGGTATTTGGGTCATGGTAGACGGACTTACTAAGAGCGCCCATTTCATTCCCGTGAAGAGTAAGAGGACTGCTCCATGGTTAGCCTCCGTATACATTCGAGAAATAGTTCGTTCGCACGGTGTTCCTTCTAGTATAGTGAGTGACCGCGATCCTATTTTCACTAGCGAATTTTGGAGAAGCTTGCAAGAGGCGGTAGGGAATCAGTTATGTTTGAGCACTGCGTATCATCCTCAGACGGACGGTCAGACCGAGAGGGTGAATCGTATTCTAGAGGACTTGTTGAGGTTATGTGTCTTAGATTTCGGAGGTACATGGGAGGAACTTCTTCCGTTGGTAGAATTCGCATATAATAATAGCTTTCAATCTAGTATTGGCATAGCACCTTTCGAAACTCTTTATGGACGACCTTGTCATTCACCTACATGTTGGTGGGAATCTACGGATAAGATCTTACTTGGGCACGATATGATTAGAGAGACTTCGGAAAAGATCGACTTGATTCGAAGGAGGATGAATACGGCGCAAGATAGGCAGAAATCTTATGCGGATAAAAGGAGGACAGATCTTGAGTTTGATGTTGGGGACATGGTCTTTGTCAAAGTGTCTCCATTACGGAACGTCGTTCACTTTGGGTCCGTTGGGAAGTTAGCACCAAGGTTCGTAGGGCCGTTTCCTATTAAGGAAAAGATTGGACAGATGGCGTATAGAGTGGAGTTTCCTGAGAGACTTAGTGGTGTACACGACGTATTCCATGTGTCACATTTGAGGAAGTGCTTGCATGAGACCGCGGAAGTGGTAGAGCCGAGCTTGCTTAGAGAGGTGGATATAGAGCGTGATGCGAAGATTCGACGAGCTCCTACATGCATTCTTGGGTCGGAGATCAAGAAGTTGAGGAATCGAGAGGTCAGACTAGTCAAAGTGCAATGGGGAGATGATGAGAGCAACGCTGCTTGGGAGACAAAAGCGAAGATGCGTTTGTTTTACCCTTTTCTTTTTGAGGGTATGTCCTTTGATTTCTCCTTTATCGCTTAGCTTGTACTTATCTTATCTTTAGTATGTCCTCTCGCTAGTATCTTTGACCTTTAGTTAGGATAATCCTATGGTTGAAACATGTGTTTGAGACATGTTATGTATGATGGATGCAAAGTGGATGCAAGTGTTTGCTATGGTTGCTCGTGGACGCATATACACACACTATTAGGCATTAGATCGCCTCAGACACTTCATATTGCATATTGCATATATATGGATGTATTTAGTAAAATGGATGTATGATGATTGTATTATCATATGGATGCTGCATTCAGATGATGATTGTGCACGCATATAGAGATAATATGTAGCATTAAGGAACTTTTGCATACATAATGGACGTATGGCACTATCATGATATGCGTTGAGGAGGTCAACTGAATCAGTGGACCGCCTGATTTTGCATTAGATATGGACATATACACACACACTGTGCATTTAAACATGAAAGCATTAGAAGTCTATAAGGACAATGGATGCCTGTGTTTGATGGTTGAGTACATGGACGATTGGATGTTAGGATATACATTCTTCTTGACTTGAAGATTTCAGGGTCGAAATCCTTTAAGGAGGGGAGAATGTAACACGCCGTAATTCTGTTAATATTAATATTCACAAATTAAAAAATAACTAGTCTCAGACATGAGAATTGTGGGAAACGGGTTGCGCCATTGTGTTCGTCTCGGAATTCTGGTTGAAATAGAGTCCGAGTTTGCGTGATTTGGACTTCATATGAAGGAGATATGGCCATCGGAAGTTTCAGAAAATTCAAAACAGATTTCAGAAAATATAAATTTAAAATTCGAAGTCAAACAGGCTAGGCGGGAAATTTCCCTCCCAGCACCCAGGTCGACTGGGCAGTCGACTAGGCAGTCGACACCCCAGGGACCAGGTCGACTGCGCAGTTTACCTGGGTGTCGACCTGGTCAAGTCGGCTAGGGTTTTGGCTGAGCCCAATCTTGAGCTGCTGATGTATCTTTAGGGCTGAGTTGGCTAATTTAATGGTTCAGGTTAGTTCTGAGTTGATCCGACGGTCTAAATAAATCCTAAACTCTATATATACCTAGGTAGTCTCTCACTCTAAATTCACAAGAAAAATAGAATAGCCACCGTCATACCGTCGCCATGGAACTCAGTGTAGCCGCCGCCAACTAAGAAGGAATAAAGCTAATTAAAACCCCAATTCTACTCAACTCTAAAGCAAATCAAGACTCTCTTTCTTCTCTAATTGTGAGTATGATGATTTTAATAAGATTATTAGCAAACTAATTAGATTAAGATGTGATATGGATCATAAGAAAATGATGTGAATTGTCATATATGTTGTTGTAAACCTTATGCTATCATGTATGTTGTAAATCCTATGTTATGTGATGATGATATCCTATATGTTGTAAATCATGCTATGATGATATTATATATGTTGCAAGTTTCTATGCTAAGTTGCGATGTTACAAAGCCATGATGTTATTTATGTTATAGTTATCTTATGCTTGATCAAATCATGATGTTGATTATATATATGTTTCGGCTATGATGATTCACATGATAAATCACATGTACCTATGCAAGTTTAGATTGGTTAGTATGTATAATCTCACATATCCTATGACATCTATTTAGATCTAAAATTAGGTTATAACATGTGTGAGTTCTAAGGGTTAGATGCAAGTTTACACCATCATTATGTTGCATAGACCACATATGCAAGTTTATACATGAATTCGGATTATGATCATATTATGTAAATAGTGACATTTTACCAAACAAGTTGACACCTTTAGATCCATGACATGTGTAGCTTTATGCAAGTTATAGTTTTTGCCTATGCAAATTTAGGTGTTGGACATCTATCACACATGCAAGTTTCACCCCGTTTATGATTAGATCTATTTTAGTTGTATATATGTTGTGATAATTTATCTTTGTACTATGAGTTAGACTATTCAAGTCTAACGTATATTTTGCGTTGAATAAGAGAACGTATAACGTGGGGTTGGGGTAATATTAAGGATTTAATATTAAGAAATTGGGGTGCAATTGATATGACTTTGCATACCATAAGTGGATGGCCATAATTGAGTCAATTATGGACATCATTAAAATTGGAATTAATTAATGATTTGAATAGGGATATATTTAAAACTGGGGTAAAAGATTATAAGTGTTAATCAATGCTTAGGACACGAGGTTGGACTCGTTTATGACGTAAACCTGCCCGGACCCGACCGGCAAATCCAGTAGTCACAAATGTCAGCCCAATGTGAGAGGTCCTAGGCCCAAATTAAAGCATAACAATTGTAAGGACACGAGGTTAGACTCTTTTATGGTGTAAGACTGCCCGGATCCGCCCGGCAAATCCAGCTGCCATAAATGCCAGTCTAATGTGAGAGGTCTTTATAAGGTTATGGCCTTAATGAATTAAGAAATACTTAGCCAGATAAACATGTAAGGTGGGACATGGGGGTTAAGTAGGTGCCTTGGGTGGCATGAGGAATCTAGTGAGTGCCTTTAGTGGCATTTGAAATACGATTAGTAAGACTTAACCAAACACACATGTAAATGAACATGGCTAAGAGGGTTAAGTGGGTTATACTAGTGGGGACAAGCTTAGGTGGATAGCTTGTGGGGGCCCATTTCAACCAGTAACCCTAACGTATCTTTGTGGGGTTGACCCAAGTCGAGGACGGGGCACGCATACTGGGTTTGACTATAACAGGCCAAACGGGTTAGCGGTGGCAACGCGAGTCCAACGGGTTTCATATGCGTGTGTGGACCCGGGCTGGTAGGTAAGACGTTGTTGCATCGTGTAGGTATAAGCCGTGCATTCTCAAGTTGTATCGGGTTGCCACTTTAGGGGAGTGATACACCCCACTGTGGGGCCAGCACGGGTATCTACGAGTAGGGAGCCGATCGAAAGTGGGTAGTGGGGTACACCTAGCGGAGATAGGGGCAGGCGACACCTATGTAGTCAGCTAGGGGTACACGAAGCTATTTATATAATTTCTAAGTGAAGCAAGTGGGATCAACCTTTAGAGTGACTGGTGTGGTGCAGTGTAGTAATTATTCGTTAGTAATTAGGTGTGCCTTTAACGTTATCTTTATCTGCTCTTCCATACCCAATAGTTCATAGACATTTCCATGTTTTCCAGCTTATGCCTTAGTCTAGTTATTTTTATAATAGTATTGTTAGAATTATCATACTCGCCAGACTTTATGTCTGACCCCCTCCATTTCTATCTTTTTTCCCCCTCCAGGTCCCCAGGGTGGGCCCAGCTCTAGCGGAGTTTGATTGGATTGCTTTATCTCTCTTTTGGAAAGCTTGGACCGCTGAAGTAAAGTCCAGCTTGTTATCTTCTTTAATGGCTATTTATGTAATGGGGTTATGTATTTTGTTTTATCAAGATGGATATTGTACTTGATTCTGATTTATGGTTTTATGATGTAACACACATGTTTAATTTCCGCTGTAATAAAATAAAGTTTTAGATTTCCAAGTACTACTTATTATCTGTCTTGTTGTAATTTTTCTGTTCTATATTCACTTAAAACCTCCATGGAAGTTAATGCATTCCCTTTGTGAGTGACATTAATGGGCGTGGGGTGTTACATCATACATAAATAAAAATATCGCCTCTCTTTATAAAACAAAATCTAATCTTTTTATTCTGACATCAAACACATAAAAATCGCATTTTTAATTTGAATCTCTACATACAAAAATTGCATTTTTAATTCTAAAATCTTTTATATAAAAGTAGCATTTTTTTCCTTTAAAAATTCTTAGCTATTTACATCATAAAAATCCTCTCTTTATAAATCAAAAATCGGATTTTTATAATACTAAAAATCTTATCTTTATTATGTTAAAATCTAAGCTTTCCTCTTGCTATCACCTATATAATAGAACTAATTTTTATTTAAAACAATAACAAAATAAAATATAAGATAACAAGAAAAGTATATAAATACTTATTGATTTTCGAAGGAGGGGGGAATGCTCGCTGTAAAAGGGGGCATTGGTGGAGTCGCGGGTGAAGTGGCAGCGGGCGGCGAAGTTGGAGGCGCGGTGGCGGTCAATGGGGTGGCGGCGGGTTTAATTGAAGAAGAAGGCGAGAGAGAATAGGAGTGGAGGTCTGTGGCGAAGGGAGGGGGTGATGGCGTTCGCCGGCCTAAGGGGAGGGCCTAGTGGCCGACGGCGGTGGCCCTCAGGCGCGGTGGCACCGGTTCTCTTCAGGATTGGGGGTTTAGGAGGGTACGGTAAGGAGTAGAGGAGGAGAAGGAGAATTGGTGGGGGGGGGGGGGCGTCGTTGGTGGCGGATCCGGCGATGGGTGTGGTGCCCATTGCGCGGCGGAGGGAGGTAGGGGCGACGGGGTTCTGTCCCATTTTCTTTATTCTTTTTATCCTTTCAGAATGAGAGAGAGAGAGAAAGGAAGTGAGGGGTGAGGTGTTAATTATAAATATATATTTTTTTATATTAAAATTTCCAAAAAAATAATTTATTTGAAATCGAAATCGAACCCACCAACTGTCATCCCTAGCTAATCACCCCCATTCCGAACACAATGGGTTATGTGTCGTAAGCTGATTCGATCGTTTCGATCAGTTTTCATTTAAATTAACATTTGAATCATTATATTGAATTTTAAACATACATTTCAATTTACCGGGGCCACAAACGGATTCTAAAAATTCCCGAAAAATATTTTCTAGCTTCGTATTGATGATACGGTCCTAACAAAACTAATTTCGTCAAATTCTGAGACCATTTGAAAAATTTCCATTTTCTGATCGATCCAAATTGACTAAAACTATCAAAACACGTTTTACTTCGCCGCGCTCACATATTGATTTAGAAAATTACGAATTTTGGAATCTAGCAATAACTTGACATCCCGGATCCAAAAAAGGTGGTTTTGTCGAAAACAGAGGTCATTTGCAAAATGGCTATTTTTAAGGGCCAAAATCCATAGCAACTATTCTGAATTTTCAACTGGGCAAAACTTTTTATTCCCGCAATGAAATTTTGATTTTTCGGATTAGTTGGAAAGATATTCTCAAATAGATTCTAGTATTTTTGGTTTCGCTAAAATCAGGTTTATTTCGAATCCTGTACAGTCATTTGAAATTTAAAATCAAAATTTCAAACTACCGCGCCATTTTCAATTCCTTTTATAATTCAAAATAATTAATTATATTCTAACGTCGATTTAAATAAATATATACATTCTAATTCTATTCAAAATAAATTCTCATCGTTATTATTTAAAATAAATCATTTTAAATATTCAAAATTCATTAAAATTGCCAAAATAATTTTTTTAAAATTGATTCAGATTTTCTGGGTTATTACAATTGAACTACGATGATATATGGCAACATGGGAGATTCTTGAGAAATCTGAAACTGAATGGTCTTTAGATGAATATTGAGCTTTTACATAAATATAATATATTTTAATTTGATTTAGATTGGGATTAGAATTTTTTCACTATAGCATGCATAGAAAAATGGAAAAGAAAAAAGATAATATTGTGAGAAAATGAAATGCAAGTGGAAGGATAAACAAATGACAAATGTGCACATTGATATTTCTTTTGAAGTGTATAATAGGAAGATAATCAATAATCTATAAAACATTAACGAGTCTATTAGTATTCTCGTAAGAAGTAATAGCAATAAGAAAAAGCAATGACAAATTTATGATAATTAAATATGTCGTGACACATGAAAAAACACGTGAGATTTTTGAGAAAACTGAAACTTAAAGGTCTTAAGATTAATATTGTGCTTTCGTGTAATGTAATAGATACATATAAGTGCATAACAGAGATAATATACTTAAGTCTTCAATTCAATCCGTCCATCTAACTTCTGAGGTCGAAATACCAACTCTCTAAATCTAAAATATTTAATTGTAGCATCGTGTGTAACACATGCCCAATGAGCTTGCTATCTGGTATACATCTCTAGGTTATGTCATAATGGGTCAAAGTATAAGGATTTCCACATTTTATCAAAATTGTAATTCTTCGAGATGATCCTATATCAAAGTTCACATTGGTATTCAAGATAATTTTTTCAATATTATCTATGAATAAACCCAAAAAAAAAATTAGTAGTAATTTTTGTATGAAATTTACTTTTGTCAAAACCAAGATTATATCTATTAACAACAACATCGACACTTAGTTCACTTCACTTAATATAAACTGCACATTAAATTTGGGCTAGATTCACATAGTCTACTTCATATTAACGCAAATCACACACTTGGCTTGGATTGGATACAATCAATTAATTCATATGGATCTAAATCGGGCAATCAGCTGGATTTGATCCTAGGATATACAGTCCTATAGTGGTTGGCATTTGAATGCAAATTAAGGACATACTCTACTCATAGTACCAAAATGTATCATAAAATAATAGTGAACTAACTAAGAGTTATTGTTTTATACGCAGAGACACTAAGTCTAGTATATATGGATCTACATCCTACATTCAGTTTGGATTAGATTCTAGGATATTTTATCATGTTGTGACTGATATCCGAACACCAAGTAAGGATGTACTCTATTTGGTGCAGTACCAGGACGTCTCATAGAGTAACAATGCACTACCCAAGCCTATTGTTTTATACCGCACCCCCAAAGATAACCATCATGGATGATCTATTTAAATTCTTCCATAAGTACAAGCAAAATATTATCTTAAAGTACTTTATATTTTGTAGCTATCTTCCAATATAGTTAGCACTTTTCTTTTAAAGAATCTAAACTTTCAATTTAGAAAATAATTTAACATGAACTATGAATGAAAGTTATAGTGCGTGGAATTATCTTTTCATGACACTTTAAGAATCTTAAAAATATTGTGCAAGTCAAAATTTAAAGTTACAATGTCTACGTTGAAAGATATCTAATTTGAATTATTACTTTGTTCAAAACATAGGTCATTTTCAACAGTTATTTTTTAGAATTAACCATTCAAATTTCACAAAGTGTGTAGAATAAAAATCGTAAATTTCTAAATTATTTTTCCAATAAGATGATTTCAATAAATCCATTCAACTATTCAAAAGTGATAGTTAATATACTATAAGGTGTTTTTGGATGGTCATCACATTCATTTTGGCTTGAAAATATGCTCGACTTTTCTATTCCATTTCATTCATGAAGAAATTCAAATTTTTAGAAAGATTAAAATAAAATTTGGAGAACATTAAATTAGATTTCCAAGAAACTAAAGAAAAATAAAATCTGTGTAGATTTGCAAAAGTTATGGCCAAAATATTGAAGGGTGTTTAGTCAATTCCGACCTACCACTACCTATACTACGCAATATATTATCATATCATGAAATAACATGAAAACAAATAAGTAATTAGTTTTTCCTTAACCTAATGTTATGTGAATGTTGCTTTTGATTCAATCGTCGTGATTCTTCTTAGGTTACATCAGAATTGCATGCCTTAACAAAATTAATTTTTGTGATGGAAAAATTTAGAACTAATATAAAAGAGAGGAGTTTTAGAAAAGGAAGTGCTATTCTAGTTTTCTCAAATAGAGAGAATTATCCCTTATATTAATAAGTGTAATGTTATTCACTTAGAAATCTTAGTGATCATATTCACAATAAGCTACATTTTTCATCCTAAGCCGCTTATCTCCTTCCATCTTAAGCCAATTATCTCCTTCTATTTCAAGACAGTTCTTAAGAATGACAAGTGTATGCATATAATAATCTAAGTGATACATATGCTCCTTTACATTTATCATTTTGTGCAAATGAACATTCCTTTTTATTACTTTATGCACCTAACCTGCATGTGTATTAATATACGTGCTATTGGTATTGTACGTATGATCATACATATAAATGTCCATATGTATATATGTGTGTATTTCAAACATGTATACTCAATATTTCATTAAGTGCTATTTTTATGTGATTTTCATAATGACCAACATATATCAATATTTTCGGTATAACTTACACATAGCATCATCATAAAAATTTCCACAAGCTTCTCGTATAGGATATTCAAGTCGAGTTATTACCTTCTATCCCCATTAGAAAAAGGGTTCATCCTCAAAATCTAAGTTTTCAACAATTCTGGTTAATCTCTATGGATTTCTAACTCAACATCCCTAGATGTTTCGTCTTCATTATGATGGTTCCATTATATCTTTATTAAGGGAGTTACTTTCATCTGTAACTGCTTAAGTTTCTTATCAAGAATTTGAACTAGTCTTTCAATGTACTTGGTACCCATTTTAACTTCACTACCACTTAAATCAATCACATGAGATGGATTACGAATATACTTCTGCAACATTGCTATATAAAAGACATCTTGAATATATGTTAATTTCTTAAGTAAATTGAGTCAGTATGCAACCTTTCCAACTCTCTCAGTAATATGGAATAGTCTAATAAATCTAGGTGATAAATTTTTCTTTTTCTTTCTAAAATGCATCACCTCTCATACTAGAGCAACCTTTAGAAGAACTTGATCTTTTAAGTTAAATTACAACTTCTTTCTTCTACAACCTGCATAACTCTTTTGTCTACATTATGCATCTTGTAATCGTTAACTTATGATTGAAAATATCTCTATTGTTTCTTTTACTAAATCTAAAGCTAAGAAGCTCACTGTCTACAAATTCTTTAAAGCATATTAAAGAACAATGTCTTCTATAAAGAGCTTCGTGTGTGTCCATACCAGTGCTTGCATGATAACCATTGCTATATACAAATTCTATTATTGGTATGTGTGTTTCCATCTATTTTAATATTTCATTATATAAGATCTTAACATATATTATATGATTTGGTTTATCTTTTAATTTGTTTGTCTATTTGTGGATGAAAGACTATGCTTAGTTTTAGTGATGTTCCTAATGCTTTTCAAATATATTTTCTCAAAATCTTAAAGTGGACTATAAGTCCCTATTTGAAACAATAGTTACTAGTATACCATGTAGTTGAAAATTTTCTTTCAAAAATACTCTATTTATTTTCTCTATCGAGTAGGTCATGTTATGAAGTGTGTGTTGTGATTTGTGATATGTAATCACATGAATGTTGAAGACGACATGAGATTTGGAGTTCAGTAACTCAAGATATTGCGTGTTGTAGCTTAAAGGGGCAGGAAACAACAGAGCAAGTGATCAGACGTCTATGAACCCAGCTCAGATGCCTGTGATCCCAGGTCAGACGTCTGAGTTGTCAGGAAATTGTTTTCCGAGGGTTTGTTCAGACGTCTGACCATCCGGGTCACACGTCTGAGCCGACATGGTCCTGTTTTGACCGGATTTTCTGCAACATATATTTTAGATATTTTTGAGGGGTAAATCAGTTATTTGCCTAGGTCTTCTATTCTCCTATATAAAGAGCTTTCAGGATTCGATTAGGGGATGATCGAATTGAGTTGAGAGATTAAGAGATTGTGTGCCTCCAGGGCTTGTGTCCTGGAAAGGAAGATTAGGAATTAAGAGCTAAGAGAAGTTATACCTATTGGTGTCTCCAGATTATCCAAGGGTTTGCTGTCGTTCTTCATTGTTCTCCTTCTCCAACAAGAGTTGTAGTTACGGGATATTCTTACCCTTTCTCAATAAGGTTATTGATTCTTGTTGTTTGTTTACTTTTGGTTCTTGATCCATTCAGTGTAAGCAAAGTTTTATGAATCAATAAAGAGGGTGGTTGGGTGGAATATCTTGTGTTTGTGCATGTAATTGCATATCTGTGTTATTTTTTCATAGAAATCATCTTTGAGTAATTGGGTGAATAAGATCCTGGACGCTTCCGCAAAAGGCGCAACTTTATTACATGATCCATCATTAACCATATCACATTATGACCATGCTTTGTCATCGATAATCCGATAGTAAAGTCCATTGTTATATGTTTATGTTTTCGCTCAGTAGTATGAAGCAGTTGTATGTAACACGTTGGTCGTTCCTGCATAATTTTATTTGTTGGTATATAAAATATCCTGCCATAAATTCAGCAATGTCCTTTTTCATTCCATTCAACCAAAGTCGATGCTTAAGATTCATAAACATCTTTGTGCTTTGGGGATGCACCTTGAGCCTTGAGTTATGTGCTTACACTTAGAATCATATTTTTCTGTGACAAACCAGATTTTCAAGTTAATAAAATGAAATAATAATGGTTTAAAACCGGGAAATTTAAATTGTTATTCTTAAATTTAGATTCTTTTATGTAAGATAAATTATTTTAGAATAATAAATTTACATGTTTTTTAAGTGGAGAAATATAGATGTTTTCAAAGTATTAATAATCACTTGAAAATATTAACGGGATTCTATTTAATTTTTGTTAAATTCTAAATGTATAGAATAATTGGAGAAATGAGAGCTTTAGTTAAAGGTATTTAGAACTAGAGTTGAGTAAGAGTATTTATTTAGTTTAAATCTTTTATTTTAAGTAAAAGAGAATTTGATATTAATAGATTTCTCATAAAAATATATTCATTTTTAATAATAATTTAAGAAGTCCTTTTATTCGTTTGGATATAATTTAATGACATGATGTTTTCAATTAAGAAACAAATGGTAAGTAGTTTAATAAATTAGGTTAATCAAATGTTATTGTGTTGCAAAATATATAAGGCCTAAATAGAATTAAGTAAAAGCGAAGTTATCTCATTTTCTCGCTTTTAAAAAGTTCATTCTAAATCTAGAAAGAAGAAACACTAGCACTTCATAATTATTATTCAATTTGGTCAAATCCCAACTATCTTACATGAAAAGAAAATTTGAAATGAAGATGAAGTCAAGATCAAAGGCTTGTAAGTCTAACCTAACCAAAAATAGAGGAATATTCAAGTTTAATTGGTAGTTAAGTGTAACATTTCCCATTCTAAGGCCTGAAATCAAGCGCTATATATGTTGTATTCATCTATAGTATTAATTTTCAACAGTCGAATACATATATATTAATATTCTCAATACATACAACATGAAATAAATTTAAAAAAAAAATTTATTTGATAAAACAATGTTTCATATTCGTTACATATACCCATCCACTTTCCCAAGTTTTGATAAAATATAGCATAAATATTTCAGAGTGACATATGAAGATGACTCCTTGATTGATCAAAGTACTAATAACTGATACAGAACAATTATTACAACATTCAAACATAACACAACAGACTCCCAAAGATAGCTCCTAAATAACTAGTGATGCCCCCTTCTGGTCTTCGAAAGCTTTGTTTTCCAAAACCTAACAACTTGAAAAAATCTACTCTCAGTCTGCTCAAATAAGTACTTAAGATTTAAAAGGGAAAAGAAAAACTATGAATTTGATAATAAGTTTGATGATAATAATAACATATCACATTGATAAACAAATATCTAGTGAGAACACACTGTTGCGGGGAACAGTTTATCCCCTCACTAGTATCCCTAATTAATTTAATCCAATCAACCTCTTGCAGTCATAATGATTATTAACCACAGTAATCATAATCAAACAAATGCATGCATGACTTATGGGTAATCCTGACGATTAGTCTCTACTTCATAGTTTCACCAGGGTCAATATGGCTGATTTCGCCCACCAAATACAAATGGCTAATGGTCTACTAGAAGAAATCTGATGGTATGTCCGAGCATAAAATTTTATCTTGCTTCTTGTCTAACTTATTTTTGCTAGACTTTTCTGAGAACCTAATGGTTTTTCAGGCTCACCAATAACCAACTCATTATTTCTTCCATAGGTAAGTGCCTATTTTTTTTTATTTTACCTTAACTCTTCCTTACGCATGAATTTTGGATAAATCCAGCTAGAGACGGCTAAAGTATAGGATGCAACCCTACACTAGTTCCCTTTGGTTTTCTATTCATTCATGTCAAAACAATCCTCTTTCCATTTATCCAATGGTGAAGGGATCATAAATTTCTTTAGTAAAATATCCGGTTAAATATTCTTAAATATTTCTTTGAAAACATAGACCTTAATAAATATTTAAAACCGTTGAATATTATCTTAAAACAAAGAAATTTTATAACTCTTTACTAAACAAATCATTATGTAAACTATATGCTTTTGAAATATTTGCTGAAGATAATAGATATTACTTAAGTATACTTCAAATTTCAAGGCAACGAAGTCAAAACCTCTCGAAATAAGTATTTAAAATATTGCAACACGAGCGTATCACTACAATGGCTTCGCCCTTCTTTATAGGGTTAAACGAAGGGAAATAGAATGATTTATAAGATTATATGCAAAAAAAGTTAGCTTAGCAAAAAAAAGTAGGGTTTCTTAATTTCAAAATAAACATAGTGGATGAAAATAAATTACGTTGACTTTTCCAAAACAATGATATGAATCCTTTAATTATGATTCGAAACCATTTTATAAAAAGCAAAGCTAAGGAAATGTTTTGACACTAAAGTGAAATGAAGGGAGTTTTATTGTTCCAAAACCATTTTATAAGCAACGACGTCTCCACCCTCGAAGCAAAGTATTACTTTGAAGACACTTCCTTTGCACAATTTATAAAAGAAAGACTTCACGATAAATTAACTAGTATCATGCGCTTCTTCCAGGGAATAAAATAATGAAGCTGAAAATCAATAAAATGAAAATATGCAAAGCTAAGCATTGCGTTGAATGATGGCAGAGCCATTATTTTCATAAAAACTATAATTTGTCCACGTTATGAAATATTTTTCACCAACGCCTTAATATTTAGCAAACTCTTATTGGTCAGTAAACTTGCTTTTTAGATTTTGTCATAGATCTAAGATTTAAACTATATAAAAAATTGTAAACCCTCTAATTTTCTTTAATCAACTAATCACATACCTGAGCTTTTCTAGCTTAAAAAATTCATAATAAATCTTTAAAACATGGGAAAAATCCCAAAATCGTATTAAACTCATTTTCATATATATATATATATATATTTATATATAAATTTCACCATATTTAACTTTCAAAGCCAAAATCGTTATTTAATTATTCTAAATAATTAAAATCCAAATAAGGCATTTCTTATTATAATGTCCCGTATTTTTACGATGTTATAATTAATTAATTTTATTATGTAAATAGTGATTTATTGATTTAAATGGTTTAATTAAATAATAATGAATATTTAATTAATATTTATAATATAAAAATATATTATAATTCCGAAATAGTCGGAAATAACTGAATTCACAACACGGTGTGAATTGGATCATATATAAGGTATTCAGTTTAGAATTGAATTATACTAACGAATATATTATTTGAACGAGGATTGAACGTATTAATTATAATTTAATTATATTCGAGCCCGAAATGGTGCGGCACTGTGACGATCCCAAAATCCGAGGTGCGGTATTAAGCATAATCATTGGAAAATAACACATCAATCATCATAGCAGAGTACAGATAATAGCAAAAACAATAAATAGAATAATTTGACATGGATATGACAGCGGATTCATAACATGTAACAACATCAGAATAGCACAACGTAGGATATAACTTAGTAAATAAGAGGTAAGTGATCAGTCACCATCGTCAGAGGCGGAATATATACATGTAGTGAGACATAATAAGGGTATCAGTCTACATCGCCGAAGGCGGTACATATACATACGATAATAAGTACTGAAAGTAAAGCAGTCTGCATCGCCTGTGGCGGAATCATAATATAAGTACAATAATGGCGGAAAATGTCAAAGTCATCTCTGTGAAGTCAGCCTCGCCATGAGCCAAAATGCACTCTATGCAACAGTGCAGAGCCAAAAACAACCTGTCACCTGTGAACTAGGCTGCCCGTGTGAAAATAAGGGCACCCGCGTTTGCAAAGTGAAATAAACAACGAGTCAGTCATGGGGACTGGTATGAGAAATCTATTTAACAGTTTAAACAACAGTAATAAGCAAATCATAGGACCACGCCACTTTCACGGAACGGGTTTACTCCAGTGATTGCTAGTGCATTTAAAACAAAGTAAATTCTTTAAAACAACGCAATGCTTTTAAAAAGAATGAAGCCATTATAAGACTCAAGTCCCATCATACAATGCAACGCAAGCCGGAGGATAGAGTTTTACCTTATAATGGCCAAATATGCTTGATACGTGTAAAGCAAAATCATTTGGTATTATTACTAGTGCATATATGTTTCAAAAATGAATCGCATCATAAATATCAATCATAGGCGACATGAGCGTCCCATGCCACTATGTCGCCATATATAAGTTACAATCGAATCCGTTATCTCGTATTGGAAATTGGATTTCCGTCATGAGTCGAGGCAAGGGGCAAGCTCCTCTCCGCTTCGAGACATTCTAGCAAATGCCTCAGGACTACACACACTGGGTAACCCCTGGATCTTCAGGGCTGGTCCTCTCTTACGTTTGAGGATTAGTATTCCTGAACACACGTTTCCCGATCCTTACAGACCTATAATCGAGGCGCCTAGCATTCCAACAACCACATAGGTGAAAAATAGATATAAATGTCAGGGCTGGTAAGTCACTGACACCACCATAGCTAGAAAGAAACGTCGTGCTCTCCCTGCAGTCCTTATCCCGTTTTTAACTCATACCGAGGTGTGAGGCTCGCGAATCCACGCTATACACAAAGCCAGGCCACGTAGACCGTGCTTTGATCATCATCCACAAGACTTTGCTTTGCAACAGAAGCCTTGATCACAACATCTTGGCATGCCACATAGGCAATCCACTCCATACGATTGATTTTTATCGATATATAACCTCTGAGCTCGTACGTCTCAGAGAAGGGCGTTAAGCGAAAGAATAAATTCTCCGCCGCCAAACAGATATATATTTAACAGAGATCAACCAGTACAGAACAAAATCCAATTTCAGACACACAGTCCATTTACAAGTCCGTTCTGGGTCTGAACGAAACCGGAGGCGTCAAATTCCTTTTATATCCATCCAATCCACGCATACGTTCAGACGGCTACTACTTCCGTTCCTTCCCGGTAGCTACTCCGGTCAGGAATCTCAGCAGCGCCCATCCAACCGATACGAAGATCGTCGGTCTTGAATCATCTTTGTATCTTCGAATTCGAATCGTTCGATAAATTATTTGAAATGAGGGTTAGCTCGGCCTTTTCAAATAATCCACGTAATTAGAATTCAAATCAATTCTTTCTATGGTTATATTATTCGACATCCATATTTCAGTTCTTTAGTGTTATTTTCGTGTCAAGCACATACAACCATCAAATATGAAACAAATCAAGCCAAATTGGTTTATTTCCAATCTATGTTGCTTATAATATTTTATAACGATTTTTCGCCATTTTTATTTATTTAAAAATGGCCATATTTAATTAAACGATGTTTCAGGTCGTGCCGTGGCACTGGCGCTGTTTTTCCCCTAATTTGTTTTACACATATTGGAAAATCTAACTGTTGGATTTCTACAAAGTCTATATCAGTGGAAAGATATTCCCAAAGCAAACCCAACGGTTCCAGTTTCGTGAAAATCCGACGGTCGGATCTTCCACACTAGTCGTTTGAAGTTATGGTTTCAAAATTCGAACTGCAGCATCGTTATTCGATTTAATTAAATTATATTTATATTTATATATAAATATAAACGATTCTGGCGCTGTTTTTCTTCAGATTTGAATTAAACATTCTGGACAATCCAACCGTTGGATTTTTACAAGGTTGGTGCCGTTGGAAAGATATTTCCAAGGAGAACCCAGCGGTTGCGGTTTCGGGAAAATCCGATGGTCGGATTTCTCGTACTAATCGTTTCAAATTACGATTCCAAAACACGAATTGCACGGCTTCGATTCCTTTTAATTATATTTATATTTATATATATATATATATATATAAATATATTTCATTCTATAATTTCAAATATAGTTCATTCATTAATTTCAACTTCGTTTTCACTTCAAATATTTCACTGACGCCTTAATATTTTGAAAATTTTCGCCATAACCTCCTTTGTACGGGGAGGGGTTTGGAAATTTATTGGGCCGTGTTAGGTATCCAATAAATCCTAAAAAGCATCCACATATTTATAGTGATATATTCTGGTGTTTACGGGGGAGCGTGTATAGATAATAACTCCAGAGAATAAATTCTCGTCACCCCGTTTCCGTGTGGAAATAAATAGTCCATGTGCCGTATCTAATGACTAGAGAGACGTGATTATTGTCAACTCTAGACCCGTGTGGGGTTTTTATTAATCTGGCAATTTATCGTTATAATTTATATAGTCCATATCAGTCATCAGTTCAACCTGTAGTATATAATCATCGCCATACAAGCCTCTCGCTCGTATGTTAAATCTTCCACCTCGTCACACAAGCTCCAATTGCTTATGTGGAATATGATGAAGTATGCCTATCGTCAAGAAGTATGCCATGTAGTGCAGTTCAAAATTAATTGTTACTATCCTATGGCGATGTTGATTATTTCACACAGAATAACCAGCACTCCGCATCCAATGGCATTCACAGGAGTTGATATAAAAATAAAATTGCGCAGCCAACTCATCAAGGCTTACCTATTTGTCGGGCATGCAAATAATTTCTTTACTCTACAGCTAATCCATTTTTCCTGTTCAACCCATGTATATATATGCAGAACAAAGCCAATAATAACATTTCTAGCAAACTATTATTTATTCCAACACGTGTGTATTTTTATCAAAGCGTATACATGATAAAAGAAATATTTTTATCATCAAAAATATTTATTTAACACGTGAATGTTTTTAACACTTCATATTCACAATAAAAATGTAGTTTTTATTGTCTATTCATTTTATTTTAAAATACGATAACATTCAACACATGAATTTCAACTCGACGAATGAATTTCAATTCAACACATGAATATTCTCTATAGTTTGTATATATGTAAAAATGTGATTTTTATCGCTAAAGCTATTTGTTTAAATTCAAATAATATTCAACACATGAATTTCAACTCAATGAATGAATTTCAACTCAACACATGAATATTCTCTATAGTTTGTATATATATAAAAATGTGATTTTTATCGCTAAAGCTATTTGTTTAAAATTCAAATAATATTCAACACATGAATTTCAACTCAACGGATGAATTTCAACTCAACACATGAATATTTCAACATATGTAATTTATTTCAACGAATGAAAATTATTCCAACACATGAATATTTCAGAAAATTTCGGCAGCATAACGGCAGGGTAGTTAAAACCGGGACCGTCCCTAGTACGGCTCCTCGCTCTACCTTAAAACCTCACGGTTTTTGACAATGGGGATCATGCATCTAGTTCGCACGCAGGCGGCATGTTTTATTTTCAATTCCACAATCCTATTCTAATTTGTTTCAACCACAAGAGGGTATTTTTCAACCACAAAGGTATTTTTCAACCACAAACAATTATTTCTAACCATTCGTCATACCATATAATATCACACCAATCACAAGCAATAAATATCGTCTATGGTCTGTGGACGAGGGGAGTGTATATATATATTATTTCTATAATTTACTTGCATTTCATCACAATTCAAAGCATATATGTTTCATACAACGCTTGTATAATTTATACATCGCTAATATAACTTATACAACACATGTACATGAGGTATATAATGCGTATATAATTTGCACTTCGCTTATATAATTTATACAACGCGATTCCATTCACACAATTTAGTTTAAATTCCTCACATTGGTTTTTGCAGTGCTAAAAATCGTAGGAAGATCAAAAAAATCTGCGGCTTCTTCTAGATGGTAGAGAGCCTCCTTGCGGTCACGGTGTCTCCTGTTTCATCAAATTTCGTTAAAGAACGAAAAAGATATTATTTTTCAAAGTTTTTCAATGCTTAAAAGTGTTATTTTCATTTCAGAATTTCGAAGCAGAAAGGTTTTTAAACCTTCAAAACTAGGTTTTAATTTTAAAACCAAACCGTACCTCGTTGCTCCGATCAGACCCTGCGACGTTGAAGGGCCACGAACCAGCTCTCGATCGATGGTGGTGGCGGCAGACTCGGCGGCTCCAGCAGGTCACGGCGGCGCTCCAAAGGGGCGGACTTCCTCCTAGAAATTCGACGCGAATAAGCAATGGTCTTCGACGAGGCTTGTTCTGATTTGAAGAGGGGAGGGAGGCGGTCAGAATCTTCAACTGGAGGTGGCGGCGATATGGGCTGTGGCGGTGGCAAAATCGATGGGAAGGTTCGAGCTCGACGAACCGTCGATATCGCTTGGCGGCTAGGGTTTTTGAGATATTTTCAGAAAATAAAATAATAAAAGAAAATATATGATTGGCCAATGGTTTTATAGGAAATTTTAAATAGTGTTTTTACGAATGAACTCGAAATCAAACCCAACGACTGTCGCCCCTAGCTAAATTACCCCATTCCGGACACAATGGGATATGTTTCGTTGGCCAATTCGACTGTTACAGTCAGTTATTTTTCAAATTAAAATATAAAACATTCAATATTTAATTTGAACGTACATTTCAATTTTGCAGGGCCACAAACGGAATCGAAAAATTCCAGAAAAATAAATCTAGCTTTGTTTTGACGATACGGTCCCAACAAAACCAGTTCCGTCGAATTCTGAGCTCGTTTGAAAAATGGCCATTTTTAGTCGACCCATTTTCACAGAAATTGACCAATCACATTTTCTTTTGCCCCATTCATATACTAGCTTCAAATATTATGAAATTTGAAACCTAGCAATAATTTGGCCTCCCGGACCCAACAAAAGTGGTTTCGTCGAATTCTGAGGTTGTATGCAAAATATCCATTTTCAAGGGCTATATATGCTATATAGAGACCTTTCTGAAAATTCATTTGGCCATAACTTTTGATTCCTCTTATGAAACTTAAATTTTTCAAATTCGTTAGAAAGGTATTCATAAACAGATTTAAATATTTTCAGTTTCGCTAAAATCCGTTATATTTTCCACCCGGTATAGTCAGACAAAGTTTGTATTCAAAATTTCAAACTGCAATACTAGCCCCTATTCTTTATTTTATTGAAATATGCTATTTCAATTATTCAAATTCTTTGGTAATAACCAATTTTAAAAATTTTAAATTGGTTCACATTTTCCGAGTTATTACAATCTCCCCCACTTAAAACTTTTCGTCCTCGAAAAGGAAATAACAGCAAAGTAGGAAACAAAAGTAAATGCAAAGTATTGTAAAGGTACCTTGCACCAGAGTTAGTCAGAGATGTCCACTCTGCATTTGGGGTAGGCTTGTTTATTGCTTTCCTCAGTCTCCCAAGTACAGTCTCTAGGATCACTACTCCACTGCACTTTGACTAAATGAATCTTTTTGCTCCTTAGCTCTCTAGTTTCTTTGCCAACAATATTTAATGGTTCTCTTCTGAGCGCTAATTCTGGAGTTATGTCTATATACTGTTGCGCTGCTTCTTCTACAACAAGATCCGGATCATGAACATGTTTCCTGAGTTGAGACACGTGGAACACATCATGTACACCAGGCAACCAATCAGGTACTGAAACCCTATATGCAAGAGTTCCAATCCGTTCAAGTATAGGAAAGGGACCAATGAATCTCGGTGCCAACTTCCCAGTCTTTCCAAATCTGATTACTCCCCGCATTGGAGAAACTCTTAAATAAACATAATCGCCAACGGCAAATGATATGTCTCTTCTTCTTGCATCAGCATAACTTTTCTGTCGGCTCTATGCGGTTTTCAATCGCTTCTTAATGAAATCGACTTTATCTGAAGCTTCTCGAATCATATCGGGCCCTAACACAAGTCTGTTGCCAGGTTCTACCCAACATGCGGGAGATCTGCACGGTCTACCGTATAATGCTTCAAATGGAGACATTCCCAAACTTGCTTGATAGCTATTGTTATAAGAGAATTCGGCTAAATGTAAGTGATCTTCCCATGAGCCTCCAAAATCGATAACGCAAGCCCGTAGTAAATCTTCTAGAATTCTATTCACCCGCTCAGTTTGGCCGTCTGTCTGAGGGTGATAAGCAGTGCTTAGATTCAATTTGGTTCCCAATTCTGTCTGGAATGCTTCCCAGAATTTGCTAGTAAATAGGGGGTCCCTATCACTGACTATATTGAGCGGCACTCAATGCAGTTTAACTATTTCTTTGAAGTAAATCCGTGCTAAACTTTGAGCCGTTCTGTTGGATCGGACAGGTATGAAATGGGCAGTCTTCGTGAAGCGATCTACGATTACCCCTATACTGTCGTTTCCTTTCTTAGTTCAAGGCAAGCCATCAATGAAGTCCATCGAAATTTGCTCCCACTTCCATCCTGGAATTTCTAATGGTTGTAATAATCCAGCCAATTTCTGCTGATCGCTCTTAACTAGCTGACAAGTGGAGCACCTACTAACATATACTGAAATATCTCTTTTCAAAGCCCTCCACCAGAATGTGCGTTTGATATCGTTATACATTTTTCTCACACCGGGATGGATACTTAATTTGGACTTGTGGCATTCATCAAGTACTTCCCTTCTGAGCTCAGGAATTTCTGGCACACAAATTCGCCCTCGTAATCTTAGGACCCCTTGGCTATCAAGGCTAAAATCTGAGGGTTTTCCCTCTCGGATCCGCTGGCTAATCCTTTTAATAAATTCATCGTCTTTCTATAGAATAGTAATCTTATCTTCTAAGGAAGAAGTAATGATAAAACTGGCGATGATTTCATTCTTTCTACTGAGCGCATCTGCTACGACATTGGCTTTCCCTGGAGTGTATAGAATCTCAAAATCGTATGCTGCAAGGAATTCTAACCAACGCTATTGTCTCAAGTTTAGATCTTTCTGAGTGAATAGATATTTCAAGGATTGATGATCGGTAAATAGTTCGAACTTCTCGCCCAGTAAATAATGCCTCCAGATTCTTAAAGCAAACACGATAGCTAATTACTCAAGATCATGAGTTGCATAGTTTCTTTCATGCGGCTTCAGCTGACGGCTAGCATAAGCGACCACTTGGCCTTTTTGCATTAATACTGCGCCTAGCCCTCTAATTGAAGCGTCTGTCCATACAGTCAAGTCTTGGTTTCCTTCTATAATTGTCAACACTGGAGCAGTTGTCAACTTCAGTTTCAGCTCCTGGAAAGCTTCTTCACATTCGGGAGTCCATTTGAATTTCCCATGCTTCTTTGTAAGCTTTGTCAATACACCAGATATCTTTGAAAAATTCTGAACGAATTTCCGATAGTAACTAGACAATCCAAGGAAACTTCGAACTTCTGTAGGGGTAGTAGGTTGTTTCCAGTTCTGAATCACTGCAATTTTGCTTGGATCTATAGCAATCCCTTCTTTTGATACGACATGGCCTAGGAACTTAACTTCATCCTGCCAGAAGACACACTTAGAAAATTTAGCTTTCAAGACATTTCTCCTCAGAATTTTCAACACTTGTTCTAAATGCTTTGCATGCTCCTCTTCCGACTTGGAGTAGATTAAAATGTCATCGATGAAGACTAGAACAAATTTATTCAATACACCACGGAACACTCTGTTCATAAGATCGACGAAGTATGCCGGAGCGTTACACAAGCCGAACGGCATTACTAACCATTCGTAGAATAAATCGGGACCCCTGAAGGCTGTCAAAGGAACACAGTCTTCGGCTATACGTAATTGGTGGAAACCTGTAGCTAGGTCCATTCTGGAGAATACTATTGCCCCATTTAATTAATCTAACAGATCATCTATACGTGGCAAGGGATATTTGTTCTTCAGTGTCTGTTTATTGAGATCTCGTTAATCAACACAAAGTCTTAGAGTACCATCTGATTTCGGGACAAATACTACTGCTACTCCCCAAGCTGAAAAGCTCGGTCTGATCAGACCTTTCCAAAGCAATTCCCGAGTCTGACTACCTAACTCTTCTTTTTCTTTCGGGGCCATTCTTCTAATTGGATGTACTACTGGTCGGGCGTTAGGAATTAGATCTATTCTGAATTCAATCTCTCTTTGCGGCGATAAGCTTTCTACTTCTTCAAACACATCCGCATAGTTTTTAACGACCGGTATCTTTTCTAATGAAGGGGGAGTAACTTCTAAAGAAGACCAAAATTCTGTTCTATTAATTTCAAACCGAGACATGGTATAGTGATATGCCCAAATTTTGTTTTAACTTTCACGATTCTTTCGGCACATCTAACTTCGGCCTTATATTTTGTCAACCAATCAAGTCCCAGAATAATATCAAATTCGGAATGGTCCATGATAATCACTTTAAAAGGAAATCGATAACAAGAATATGAGGCGCGTACATTACAATATGAGCCGAGAATAGTAGACCCTCCTATCGGATTTTGAACTTTAATTGGTTCCTTAAGCTTCCTTGGGTTCAATTTTAACTTGTGAACAATGTTACTAGAAATGAAGCTACGTGATGCACCAGTATCAAAAAGTACAGAAACAGGAAATTTTTTAATGGTAAGGGTACCTCCCAAGACGTCGGGTTTACCTGATTCATCGGTGGTAGCTGGCGGGGTCTCCCCGTCATACACATGAGCCACTTGTGCATTCTGCTTTAGAGGATAATTTCTGCTATAGTGCCCTTTCTTATGGCAGTTGTAGCATTCAGCTGAGCTGTGGTCTGGATTTGCCTTTGGTTTCCTCGGGGCTTTGCACACATTAGAAAAATGTCCTGGCTTCCCGCAGTTGTAGCAATTCCCTTTCGGTATCTTTCCAGGTTTCTGAGTAGCGGCCGCTGTAATGCTAGACTCTGGCTGATCTGCTGAAGCTTTACGCTTATTTCCAGCTTGGCTTTTGGCGCGGTCTTGGTTGGAGTGTCTTTCATCCATATCTTCATAATTGCAAGCCATTTCTACTAATTCTGAGAAGGAGAGTTTGATGTTGCTCATGGCTCTGTCATGGTACTTGCGCCTTAGCACAAATATAAACCTCTTGTTCTTAGCTTTGTTAGTCATAATAAGCTCTGGAGCATAGCGCGACAACTGGGTGAATTTATTGAGGTAATCTTGGATAGAGAGATCTCCCTGCTGGAGATTAGCAAACTGCTCTCGCATCCTCTCTAAGGCTTGCTCAGGTACAAACTTCTCGTTGAACATGGCCTTGAATTGCTCCCAGGTCCTGACAGTACCTGCTGCATCTTCTGAGGTGATGGCATCCCACCACAACTCTGCTTCCTCATGTAGGAGCCAGATACCTAGTCGTGCTTTGTTGTTGGTCCCCAACCCCATTCATTCAAAGATCTTTTCATAGGTCTTCAACCAAGCAATGGCCTCTGTCACTGTACCAAGGCCAGAAAAGGGTTTTCCCCCTAGGTTCCTATACCTCTTCGCTACTCTGTCTAGCTCAAAGTCCTGGGGTGCTGGTGGCTGAATAATAGGGCCCTCCTCAACTACGGGGATATTCCCCCGTCCTCCTGCTACTCCTGCTCGGCCTCCACGGCCTCCTCTAGCTGCTGCTGCTCGTGTAGCCATCAGAGAGAGTACTGTATAAGCAAGAAAAGAGTCAAGCTCAAAGATTTGATAATTTTCATATATGATAAAGTAGGGGAACATAAGGAAAGGTAATGATGTACTGATCACATTGTTTTGCTAATCTGCTTAGCTCATTCTAGGACATTGCTAATCCTATCTCGAACGAGCTACTCGCCTTAGAACACTACTGATTCTATTCTGACGAGGTGTTTAATGTGTTAGATCCCGGAACTAAGGTTAACCAAAGCTCTGATACCAACTGTGACGATCCCAAAATCCGAGGTGCGGTATTAAGGATAATCATTGGAATATAACACATCAATCATCATAGCAGAGTACAGATAATAGCAAAAACAATAAATAGAATAATTTTACATGGATATGACAGCGGATTCACAACATGTAACAACATCAGAATAGCACAACGTAGGATATAACTTAGTAAATAAGAGGTAAGTGATCAGTCACCATCGCCAGAGGCGGAATATATACATGTAGTGAGACATAATAAGGGTATCAGTCTACATCGCCGAAGGCGGTACATATACATACGATAATAAGTACTGAAAGTAAAGCAGTCTGCATCGCCTGTGGCGGAATCATAATATAAGTACAATAATGGCGGAAAATGTCAAAGTCATCTCTGTGAAGTCAGCCTCGCCATGAGCCAAAATGCACTCTATGCAACAGTGCAGAGCCAAAAACAACCCATCACCTGTGAACTAGGCTGCCCGTGTGAAAATAAGGGCACCCGCATTTGCAAAGTGAAACAAACAACGAGTCAGTCATGGGGACTGGTATGAGAAGTCTATTTACAGTTTAAACAACAGTAATAAGCAAATCATAGGACCACGCCACTTTCACGGAACGGGTTTACTCCAGTGATTGCTGGTGCATTTAAAACAAAGTAAATTCTTTAAAACAACGCAATGCTTTTAAAAAGAATGAAGCCATTATAAGACTCAAGTCCCATCATACAATGCAACGCAAGCCGGAGGATAGAGTTTTACCTTATAATGGCCAAATATGTTTGATACGTGTAAAGCAAAATCATTTGGTATTATTACTAGTGCATATATGTTTCAAAAATGAATCGCATCATAAATATCAATCATAGGCGACATGAGCGTCCCATGCCACTATGTCGCCATATATAAGTTACAATCGAATTCGTTATCTCGTATTGGAAATTGGATTTCCGTCATGAGTCGAGGCAAGGGGCAAGCTCCTCTCCGCTTCGAGACATTCTAGCAAATGCCTCAGGACTACACACTCTGGGTAACCCCTGGATCTTCAGGGCCGGTCCTCTCTTACGTTTGAGGATTAGTATTCCTGAACACACGTTTCCCGGTCCTTACAGACCTATAATCGAGGCGCCTCGCATTCCAACAACCACATAGGTGAAAAATAGATATAAATGTCAGGGCTGGTAAATCACTGACACCACCATAGCTAGAAAGAAACGTCGTGCTCTCCCTGCAGTCCTTATCCCATTTTTAACTCATACCGAGGTGTGAGGCTCGCGAATCCACGCTATACACAAAGCCAGGCCACGTAGACCGTGCTTTGATCATCATCCACAAGATTTTGCTTTGCAACAGAAGCCTTGATCACAGCATCTTGGCATGCCACATAGGCAATCCACTCCATACGATTGATTTCTATCGATATATAACCTCTGAGCTCGTACGTCTCAGAGAAGGGCGTTAAGCGAAAGAATAAATTCTCCGCCGCCAAACAAATATATATTTAACAGAGATCAATCAGTATAGAACAAAATCTAATTTCAGACACACAGTCCATTTACAAGTCCGTTCTGGGTCTGAACGAAACCGGAGGCGTCAAATTCCTCATATATCCGTCCAATCCACGCATACGTTCAGAAGGCTACTACTTCCGTTCCTTCCCGGTAGCTACTCCGGTCAGGAACCTCAGCAGCGCCCATCCAACCGATACGAAGATCGTTGGTCTTGAATCGTCTTTGTATCTTCCAATTCGAATCGTTCATTAAATTATTTGAAATGAGGGTTAGCTCGGCCTTTTCAAATAATCCACGTAATTAGAATTCAAATCAATTCTTTCTATGGTTATATTATTCGACATCCATATTTCAGTTCTTTAGTGTTATTTTCATGTCAAACACATACAACCATCAAATATCAAACAAATCAAGCCAAATTGGTTTATTCCCAATCTATGACACTCATAATATTTTATAACAATTTTTCACCATTTTTATTTATTTAAAAATGGCCATATTTAATTAAACGACGTTTCAGGTCGTGCCGTGGCACTGGCGCTGTTTTTCCCCTAATTTGTTTTACACATATCGGAAAATCTAACCGTTGGATTTCTACAAAGTCTATATCAGTGGAAAGATATTCCCAAAGCGAACCCAATGGTTCCAGTTTCGTGAAAATCCGACGGTCGGATCTTCCACACTTGTCGTTTGAAGTTACGGTTTCAGAATTCGAACTGCAGCGTCGTTATTCGATTTAATTAAATTATATTTATATTTATATATAAATATAAACGATTCTGGTGCTGTTTTTCTTCTGATTTGAATTAAACATTCCGGTTAATCCAACCGTTGGATTTTTACAAGGTTGGTGTCGTTGGAAAGATATTTCCAAGGCGAACCTAGCGGTTGCGATTTCGGGAAAATCTGATGGTCGGATTTCTCGTACTAATCGTTCAAATTACGAATCCAAAACACGAACTGCACGGCTTCGATTCCTTTTAATTATATTTCTATTTATATATATAAATATAGTTCATTCTATAATTTCAAATATAGTTCATTCTTTAATTTCAACTTCGTTTTCACTTCAAATATTTCACTAACGCCTTAATATTTCAAAAATTTTCGCCATAACCTCCTTTGTACGGGGAGGGGTTTGGAAATTTATTGGGCCGTGTTAGGTACCCAATAAATCCTAAAAAGCATCCACATATTTATAGTGATATATTCTGGTGTTTACGGGGGAGCGTGTATAGATAATAACTCCATAGAATAAATTCTCGTCACCTCGTTTCCGTGTGGAAATAAATAGTCCATGTGACGTATCTAATAACTAGAGAGACGTGATTATTGTCAACTCCAGATCCGTGTGGGGTTTTTATTAATCTGGCAATTTATTGTTATATTTTATATAGTCTATATCAGTCATCAGTTCAACTTGTAGTATATAATCATCGCCATACAAGCCTCTCGCTCGTATGGTAAAACTTCCACCTCATCACACAAGCTCCAATTGCTTATGTGGAATATGATGAAGTATGCCTATCGTCAATAAGTATGCCATGCAGTGTAGTTCAAAATTAAATGTTACTATCCTATGGCGATGTTGATTATTTCACACAGAATAACCAGCACTCCGCATCCAATGGCATTCACAGGAGTTGATATAAAAATAAAATTGCGCAGCCAACTCATCAAGGCTTACCTATTTGTCGGGCACGCAAATAATTTCTTTACTCTACAGCTAATCCATTTTTCCTGTTCAACCCATGTATATATATGCAGAACAAAGCCAATAATAACATTTCTAGCAAACTATTATTTATTCCAACACGTGTGTATTTTTATCAAAGCGTATACATGATAAAAGAAATATTTTTATCATCAAAAATATTTATTCAACACGTGAATGTTTTTAACACTTCATATTCACAATAAAAATGTAGTTTTTATTGTCAATTCATTTTATTTTAAAATACGGTAACATTCAACACATGAATTTCAACTCGACGAATGAATTTCAATTCAACACATGAATATTCTCTATAGTTTGTATATATATAAAAATGTGATTTTTATCGCTAAATCTATTTGTTTAAATTCAAATAATATTCAACACATGAATTTCAACTCAACACATGAATATTCTCTATAGTTTGTATATATATAAAAATTTGATTTTTATCGCTAAAGCTATTTGTTTAAAATTAAAATAATATTCAACACATGAATTTCAACTCAACGAATGAATTTCAACTCAACACATGAATATTTCAACATATGTAATTTATCTCAATGAATGAAAATTATTCCAACACATGAATATTTTAGAAAATTTCGGCAGCATAACGGCAGGGTAGTTAAAACCGGGACCGTCCCTAGTACGGCTCCTCGCTCTACCTTAAAACCTCGCGGTTTTTGACAATGGGGATCATGCATCTAGTTCGCACGCAGGCGGAATGTTTTATTTTCAATTCCACAATCCTATTCTAATTTGTTTCAACCACAAGAGGGTATTTTTCAACCACAAAGGTATTTTTCAACCACAAACAATTATTTCCAACCTTTCGTCATACCATATAATATCACACCAATAACAAGCAATAAATATCGTCCATGGTCTGTGGACGAGGGGAGTATATATATGTATATATATTATTTCTATAATTCACTTGCATTTCATCACAATTCAAAGCATATATGTTTCATACAACGCTTGTATAATTTATACATCGCTAATATAACTTATACAACACATGTACAGGAGGTATACAATGCGTATATAATTTACACTTCGCTTATATAATTTATACAACGCGATTCCATTCACACAATTTAGTTTAGATTCTTCACATTGGTTTTTGCAGTGCTAAAAATCGTAGGAAGATCAGAAAAATCTGCGGCTTCTTCTAGATGGTGGAGAGCCTCCTTGCGGTCACGGTGTCTCCTGTTTCATCAAATTTCGTTAATGAATGAAAAAGATATTATTTTTCAAAGTTTTGCAACGCTTAAAAGTGTTATTTTCATTTCAGAATTTCGAAGCAGAAAGGTTTTTAAACCTTCAAAACTAGGTTTTAATTTTAAAACCAAACCGTACCTCGTTGCTCCGATCAGACCTTGCGACGTTGAAGGGCCACGAACCAGCTCTCGATCGATGGTGGTGGCGGCAGACTCGGCGGCTGCAGTAGGTCACGACGGCGCTCCAAAGGGGCGGACTTCCTCCTGGAAATTCGACGCGAATAAGCAATGGTCTTCGACGAGGCTTTTTCTGATTTGAAGAGGGGAGGGAGGTGGTCAGAATCTTCAACTGGAGGTGGCGGCGATATGGGCTGTGGCGGCGGCAAAATCGATGGGAAGGTTCGAGCTCGACGAACCGTCGATATCGTTTGGCGGCTAGAGTTTTTGAGATATTTTCAGAAAATAAAATAATAAAAGAAAATATATGATTGGCCAATGGTTTTATAGGAAATTTTAAATAGTGTTTTTACAAACGAACTCGAAATCAAACCCAACGACTGTCGCCACTAGCTAAATACCCCCATTCCGGACACAATGTGATATGTTTCGTTGGCCAATTCGACTGTTACAGTCAGTTATTTTTCAAATTAAAATATAAAACATTCAATATTTAATTTGAACGTACATTTCAATTTGCCAGGGCCACAAACGGAATCGAAAAATTCTAGAAAAATAAATCTAGCTTTGTTTTGACGATACGGTCCCAACAAAACCAATTCCGTCGAATTCTGAGCTCGTTTGAAAAATGGCCATTTTTAGGTCGATCCATTTTCACAGAAATTGACCAATCACATTTTCTTTTGCCCCGCTCACATACTAGCTTCAAAAATTATGAAATTTGAAACCTAGCAATAATTTGGTCTCCCGGACCCAACAAAAGTGGTTTCGTCGAATTCCGAGGTCGTATGCAAAATATCCATTTTCAAGGGCTATATATGCTATATAGCGACCTTTCTGAAAATTCATTTGGCCATAACTTTTGATTCCTGTTATGAAACTTAAATTTTTCAAATTCGTTAGAAAGGTATTCATAAACAGATTTAAATATTTTCAGTTTCGCTAAAATCCGTTATATTTTCCACCCGGTATAGTCAGACAAAGTTTGTATTCAAAATTTCAAACTGCAATACTAGCCCCTATTCTTTATTTTATTGAAATATGCTATTTCATTTATTCAAATTCTTTGGTAATAACCAATTTTAAAATTTTAAAATTGGTTCGCATTTTCCAGGTTATTACAAGCAGTTCGTAATTTGGCGATTCGAACTTTAAACGAATATACAAAATCCGTTTTAAGTCGGATTTCTGTGAAACAAGAAACTTTCGGAGCTGGTAAAGTATATTTTTCTAATAAAAGAGAAAAATCGAGATTTCATTATGTAAATTGTGAGTTATGTCCAAATCAAATTTTCGAAAAGTCGATATGGAATTCCTTTGTAATTTATAATGATTTATTTAAATAATAAAAGGATTTAAATATAAATTGAATAGCGATATAAACTGATATTTTGTAATATTCAATTATAAACCCAAATACGTATATTTTGGAGCTGTATGATATTCTAGGTGAATATATACAATAATATTAATTTATGTTTAATTAGATTATTTTTAAATATATTTAAATTTAAACGATCTATTTAGAGCATTAAAAATAGCCATTTATGGAAACCACCTCCAAATTCGACGAAACCAATTTTGTTGGATCCGTAATGTCAAATTATTATTAGATTTCAATTTTCATGATTTTCAGAGTCAGTATGTGGCCGTACGGAATTTTAATGTGAAAAATAGTCGATATTTTAACCTTTAAAAATACGTTGTGTGAGCAAACGGACTCGGAATTTAACGAAACAGGTTTCGTTTGGTCCGTAATGTCAAACTATAGCTGCATATTAATTTCCATGATTTTTGGATATTTTATGCGATTACATGGATTTTTAGAAGATGAATACAATGAGATTTTGTCCAAAATAAAATATAAAAAGGGAATAAAAAATAATAAAACCTATCCTATAAATACCCCTCACCATCTAACTCTAATCTATTTTCTCCAATGGTCAAAACCAAGCCGCCGCCTCAGGAAAATATTTTCCATAGAAAACCTAGACTTCCAAAAATCATAACAAATTCAAACAAATCTCTAAAATCCTGAAACCAGCTTTGTTGATCTCCATTCATCAAGCTCTTCGATCTGGTGTGGCTGTTGTTGCATTCGGTGATAAGGTTGTACGCTGGAAATCTTTACAACGTGAGTTGTATAAGCTAAAGTTGGGGGTTTTGATTCATACAAGCATCCACGCTCGTTTTAAGTATTGGATTTGAGTTCATGGGGGTGTTTAGCATGTTGTATGAATTTTTGAGGAGTTTTGGTGAGATTTTCGTCGAGTGGTATATTGTAGCCGCTAGTTTGGAGCTGTGGACGAGATTTTCATCATGAGCTCGAGTTGGCGATGAAAGGTATGAGGGGAAAAGATTTCGAAGCGAAGGAGAATGGAGGTTGTTTGGTACGATTCAGTGGTGTATTTAAATAATAAAAGGATTTAAATATAAATTGAATAGCGATATAAACTGATATTTTGTAATATTCAATTATAAACCCAAATACGTATATTTTGGAGCTGTATGATATTCTAGGTGAATATATACAATAATATTAATTTATGTTTAATTTGATTATTTTTAAATATATTTAAATTTAAATGATCTATTTAGAGCATTAAAAATAGCCATTTTTGTAAACCACCTCCAAATTCGACGAAACCAATTTTGTTGGATCCGTAATGTCAAATTATTATTAGATTTCAATTTTCGTGATTTTCAGAGTCAGTATGTGGCCGTACGGAATTTTAATGTGAAAAATAGTCGATATTTTAACCTTTAAAAATACGTTGTGTGAGCAAACGGACTCGGAATTTGACGAAACAAGTTTCTTTTGGTCCGTAATGTCAAACTATAGCTGCATATTAATTTCCATGATTTTTGGATATTTTATGCGATTACATGGATTTTTAGAAGATGAATACAATGAGATTTTGTCCAAAATAAAATATAAAAAGGGAATAAAAAATAATAAAACCTATCCTATAAATACCCCTCACCATCTAACTCTAATCTATTTTCTCCAATGGTCAAAACCAAGCCACCGCCTCAGGAAAATATTTTCCATAGAAAACCTAGACTTCCAAAAATCATAACAAATTCAAACAAATCTCTAAAATCCTGAAACCAGCTTTGTTGATCTCCATTCGTCAAGCTCTTCGATCTGGTGTGGCTGTTGTTGCATTCGGTGATAAGGTTGTACGCTGGAAATCTTTACAACGTGAGTTGTATAAGCTAAAGTTGGGGGTTTTGATTCATACAAGCATCCACGCTCGTTTTAAGTATCGGATTTGAGTTCATGGGGGTGTTTAGCATGTTGTATGAATTTTTGAGGAGTTTTGGTGAGATTTTCGTCGAGTGGTATATTGTAGCCAACAGTTTGGAGCTGTGGACGAGATTTTCTTCATGAGCTCGAGTTGGCGATGAAAGGTATGAGGGGAAAAGATTTCGAAGCGAAGGAGAATGGAGGTTGTTTGGTACGATTCAGTGGTGTATTGGTGGAGATATGGGTGAATAAAGGAGCGGCTATGGCTATGGAATGGGTGGAGGAGCGTTCGCTGGTTCATTGGGGAAGAAGAGGAGCGGTGTGGGCTTGGATTAAACGGGTATGGGCTGTGTTCAAAAGGGTTAAGCCCATTTAAGTTTAAATCCAATGTTTTATATGCGTTAACTTCTAAAATGCATAAATTTGTCATACGATAATGAAATTCAGCAAAACTAGTTACGTTGGGATCGTATGGACGAGGGCTACAAAATGGAACTGGTTTGGAGTGATTTGGAGCTCGTCTCAATTTATGGTGGAATAAAATGCCTGAACCAATCTGACAATCGAATATCGTTATTTAACGATAATCGCCCAATGTGAGTAAATCTCACTAACTCTACTCAACTTATATTTTTATAACGTATATTTAGAATTGATAAATGATGATTGATTGCTGTGTGTTGATTGTTTGATGAACTGTTAGGGTTGAAATTACATATAATGATATATATACATATCGTTAAACAAACATTGACTCTGTTCATCAGAATATGTCATATTGAAATGAAATTGATATGAATTATATTGTGTAACATCTGTGGATGCAGTGGAACATGTCGGAGGGATCCAACTGGACTCAACATTTATTTTATCGTTTTTTATATATTGCGATATATGATGTGCTATATAATCTATTATTGATTATGTGTGTTTGAATGATATTGATCGTTGTTATATGGCATGTTAAACACCATAAGAAGTACTAGAATGTAAAAAGAGAATTTTTACAGTGTAGATTGAAAATAAAATATTTATATAAAATAAATATATATTGTAAAAAAAAGAATATTTATATAATGTACATATTTTATAAAGAAGAACATTTATAAAATGAATAGAGTTATATAAAAGGAATATTTATTTGGAAAATAAATAGAATTATATAAAAGGAATATTTATTTAGAAAATAAATAGAATTATGTAAAAGGAATATTTATTTGGAAAATAAATAGAAGTATATAAAAGAATTTTTTATTTGGAAAATAAATAGAATTATATAAAGGGAATATTTGGAAAACAAATAGAATAAAAGGGAAAATTGGAAGGATATGAAAGATAAATGGAAAAGATTAATTTAAAGTAGATTTAAAATAGAATCTGTTTTAAACAGATAAATGGAAAAGATTAATTTATAAATAATGTTTTATAAGTTAAATAAAATATTTATCATTTGATAAATGGAATATATAAGTACGAACTTATATATAGAAGCAGAAATCGGTTTTAACACCGATATTTTAAATGGAATATGAACTCAACATTTATAATGGGAATTATAAATGAGATAGACGTATTAGAAATAATAAGGAGATTTCGTATGAATAATTCTATAAATAGAAGTATAAATAGAAATATGGAAACGGGATATTAGTTTAAATACGAAATCAAACTTAATAATGATATAAAAGAAATATTATTCACATTCGATGTGAATAATAGTTTTAAGTAAAGATTTTGCAAATAAAAACATTTGTAAAGGAAATTGGGTTTTTGAAACAGGAATTCAAATAGAAATGAAATTGCGAATGATTAGAAATAAATAACTTGTTTAATAATGAAAACAAGTAGTCGAATTTATAAACAAAGTTTATAAATGAATTAAAAATATAATTCTCAGTGGATAATTGAGATTGCAAATTCAACTGTGAATATAAAATGGAAAACTGGAAGTTGTTTTAAAAAGAAGATGATGAAATCCATTTTGATGTTCGTAATGTAAAAAGAATTTAAAATAAAATCCGTAAAGATGTGTAATTAACATTTGACTAGAAACTAATAGTTATAATTGAATATAAGTTATTCGACGAGATTTATTCGAATATAAGTTATTCGACGAGGGTTAATCGAATATAAGTTATTCGGCGAGAGTTAATCGAATATAAGTTATTCAAAACGAGTTAATCGAATATAGGTTATTCGAAGAAGAGTTAATCGAATAGGGATTACTCGAAAGAGAATTATACGTTGAATTGAATTATATCGAATTCAGGAAAGTAATATTTACTTTTCGGGTTTTTAAATCAAGATTTATTTATTTATTAAATAAATTAATGATTATTTAATCAAATAAAAGAAATAAAAGTTATAGTTTTAAAGTTAGATATTCCGGAAGTATGAATTATAATGTCATCATTATAATAATTGTTGTTTATAAAAGAAATGGAATTGTAAATTGAAATCTGAGAATTAACGTAAGTATAAGTGTTAAGATTTGAGTTGTGAACTTTATCTGTTGCAAGGTTAAGAACGTTGTTCAGTTAAGGTCTGAGAGGTAATTATACCTTAACTTGATTGACTTCGTAATTAACTAAGGTATAGTTGAAGTTCGATGGTGAAGATTGGTTAGAGATATAGTTAAGTAGTAAGCGATTAGTGGGTTGAGTAGTCGTAATGATGTTTTTATGTAACATTAGTTTGAAATCCATATAAATGAGATTTGGAAATGTTTTCCAAATATAATCAGAGATATTTTCTAAGCATAGAAATTGAAATGTTTGTTGATAAGAAATACTGGAATGACAGTGACATGTGAATAAGAGACGGAAATGTTTTCCAATGATTAATAATGTATATTTTCTAGATTTAGAAAATAAACAATTATGAATATATGGAACAGGAAATGGGAAATGGATAAATTAATTAAAGAGATAAGTGATGAATGATAATTGATCGATAGAATTTCCATCTGTAAATAATATCATTATTTGCACACATGTTTTTCTTTGATAGTTAAATCACCGATTATCAAAGTTTTTGACCATTTTGCGTTGTCAATACGGAGAGACCGGGATCATATTCATTATCTGAAAACCACTTTGTATGGATGTTAACGTTGCGATCAAATATGATGAAGACCATTGAAGACAGTGTTATGGAAGAATGTCTGACAGAGTATACCTAAAGGGTCGCG
The DNA here is from genome assembly GCA_030737875.1 of Allium sativum. NCBI lineage: Eukaryota > Viridiplantae > Streptophyta > Magnoliopsida > Asparagales > Amaryllidaceae > Allium > Allium sativum. The sequence continues at coordinate 899,434,598 of CM060912.1, forward strand.
TAAGTTGATCTCTTCAAACGTAGTTACATTTGGAGGCGGAGGAATTCGTTTCTCTTAGATGTATACCCGTAGTATGTTTGGCGAAATCAATTTGTTATTTGGTGGATATGACAATGTGACATTCAAAGTGAATGAAGACCAAAAGATACATTATAGCCTCTAGCCTCACTACCGGGAAATGGTATAAAATCGGGTAGGTCGCATGGCTAGTTGGGTCATACCTAAGAAGGGTGTATTGTCACCTGATCTAGAGAAATTCCTTTTGCTTTTTAAATCTATTGATGCTGTACCTTTCGGGAAACGGTTGCTGATCCTAACCGTTGGTGATAATACATTTGTTACTCTTAAGCTAAGTGAGGGACCGATCATGTTTAGCCTGGGTTGCAAGATGTTCTTGTTGAACCCGGTGTATTTCTCCCTAGAAATACACTGTCAGAAGGTGCTCCCATACCTTTCCAGTTGGAATCCATTATCCAATAAAATCCCACGGTTTTGATTGTATACTATATATGTAGAGCGTGAGATGCAAGCGTTCTGCTAGATTGATATTACTTGTATTTAGACATTATTATAATATCAGACGAATATTGATTTCAAAGTATGCTTTGGGTTATCGTAAGGTAAAAACCATCCGTATTTATGTGTGGATCGGTCTTATGATTATCCTTTCTTTTAAAAGGATTTTTAAAAGTAAACCAAGTGGTTGGAGTTAACTGACACCAGTCCCATGAATGACCCAGAGTTTATTTTTGTTTTGTTTTTCCCTAAACTCTTGGGTGCCCAAATTTTTACGGGCAGTCAAGTAGTTCAGGTATATTCAAATATCATTGGAGGAGCTTGTAGAAGAGGCTTCAGCGCTATCTAGTATTGTTATTTCTGTTGTATTGTAAGTGTTGTACTCTGATAATGTTATTGTGTATATATATACACACTATTTTATTTCAAAGTTATGTTATATTTTATTCGTTCTGCTGTGAGATTCGTGTTACTCTGATATGTTGTATGTTCTTCTTGTATTCTAATTTTCTATCTTATCTATTCTCACCCTCTAATTTCATTCTATTAATGATCTGGAATGTTCGGTGCTTGAATAATTGACATTGGTTTTATGTTGATTTTCTAGGTCGAAAATTCCAGTTCGTCACACTTATCTTAGAAAATTCATCAAATATTCATAATTGCTTAGAAAATTATGTAACTTAAAACCCATTACAAAACAGTGTTTCTCATAACATAAAAAATCTCATGTTAATTAGGTACCATATAATAGTCTTCTAACTTAAACCTACATGATAATATGATCATCAACCATACACACACATTCATTCATACATACATACATACATACATATATATATATATATATATCATCATTTACACCTAAACATGGCATAAGCATCGTAAAAACACATAATTATTTGGGTCTTAACTTAGAACCAAACCAAACAAAGAAAAAAGAGAGGATATCATTATTCACCTTGACTAAATTAAGATGAGATTTGAGTAGTTTAAATTTCTAATCCTTGATATCCTCTCTTCTAGCCTTTTCTCTTTGATTCCCCTAGGTTATTGCTAGCCTCCATATGTGTATCTTGATTTGTGACAGTAAAATGAAGTGAAGTAAGGGAATGAGTGGATAAGGTTTGAATGTGATTTTCTTTTTTTTCTTTTTACCTTCCTCATATTCTTCTTCCTAACACCAATTCTAATTGTTCTAATTAGTAAACTAGTCATGGCATGGTCAAATTAATTAGTCTAAACCTCATTTTTCCAATTAGGTAACATTATTTTATTTTATTTCCCTAGTTAAATGTTTTGAATTATATCTATTAAATTCAGGGATGTGACAACCTTCCCTCCTCAAAGAATTTACCCTTGAGATTACAATAAGAAACACACATCAATCAATCAAGCATAAAAGTTGGATGTACCATCAAACAAATCAAGATAAGTAGCTCTAATCCTAGTCTCTGTTTCCCAAGTATAGTCTCTGTTATCATCATTCCACTAGACTTCCACTAATATGGCCGTCTTATTCCTTAACTTCTAGTTAGTATCATTAATGAATGTATATCAATCATCGTGTTTAGCTTTACTACCGGGTCTTCCAATGTCGTTTGGTCTATAGTATTCTCTAGATCTCAAACACATCTTTCTAAGATGAGAAACATGAAACATATCGTGGACCTAGCTAATCTTCTCAGTAACTCCATCCTATAACTGAATTTCCCATTCTCTAAGTAATAAGGAATGGTCCAAGAAACCTTGGTTCTAACTTTACAAACTTTCCAAATCGGAATAGACTTTTCATTGGTGGTACTTTAACGAAAACTTATTCTCCAATTAAGAACGCTATGCCCTTCTATCAGTTATCTACATAACTTTTTTGCCCAGACTGACCTTCTTTTATCCTCGCTTGAATCAATACGATTTCTTATATAGCTCTCTTATCGTGTATGGTCCAAAAACTAGTCTATCTTTGTCTCCATCAAAAAAACTAGTGACTTACACAGTCTTCTATATAAAGCCTCAAATGGTGTCATTCCTATACTAGTCTTTTAACTTTTATTATAGGAAAACTCCAAAAAATGCAAATGGTCCTCTTATAATCCCCAAAATCTAGCACATAAGCTCTCAACAACTCTTTCAAGATTTTGTTGACTCTTTCCATTTTCCCATGAGTTTATAGGTAATAATTAATGCTCATCTTTGACTTAATACTTCAAACTTCCTACAAATTTTGCAAAACTTGCTAGCGTATAAAGAATTTCTACAACTAATTATTCTACTAGGAATCTCATGCAATCTAACTATGTTCTTCACAAACAACTTAGTTAATACAGATGTCGTCTGTTGATGTAACAGGAATGAAATGAGCACTCTTGATCAGTCTGTACACTACGACCTATGCATTCTCATTTCCTGTGTTTTACTTTGGCAACCCAGCTATAAAATCCATGGAATTTAAATCCCAATTTCAAACTGGAACGTTAAAAGGATAAAGTAGCTTGCTTGGCATCTGATGTTCGTCTTTTAATTTTTGATGGTTTAAATACTATTTTACTCGTACACCAACATCCTTCTTCATACCTTCTTAGAAGAAACTTGTTTCATATCCCGATACTCTTATTTCTCCTTGGATGAATGGTAAATTTTGATCCATGACATTCCTTAAGAACCTCGACGTTTCTTTCTTAACCATCAATTTTGGTCAAAGCTAAAATATCTTAGTTCATCCTTTTAATTCCATTTCCAAATCTTATAATTCGTACCACTAGTAGTAGATCATCCTTTTGCTTAGATGGCATTTTATCGATCATTACCGATCAAATTTCTAAGCAAGATAAAATAATTGCCTCTTGACTAGAAATCTTACCTGAATACTGCATGTAGTCAATTATTCTAGGACTTTTCATTTTGCAACCTTAGCTAACAATATATTATGGTGTTCCCGACTTAGTGCATCTGCAACTATATTCCCTTTTTTAGGCATATATTCAATTCCAAAAATATATGTAGCAATGAAACCATTATTGTTGTCTCGTGTTCGTCGTTTTCTAAGAGAACAAGTAACTAAAAGACTTATAGTCTGTAAACAACTCAAATCTCTCTTCTACGAGGTGATTTCATCAAATCTTTAGAGCAAAGTGAATGACAACTAAATCAAAATCCAAATCATGAGTTGGATATCTAATCTCATGCGGCTTGAGCTATCAAGAAGCATGCACAATTACTTTACCTCTTTGCATAAAAATAACTCTTGCTCAAACTACACTTGCATTTGTATAAGAGACTAAATATTTATTTCCTTCGGGTACAACCAACAAAGGTGCATTGGTCAATAAGTATTTCAATTTTTGGAATGCTTTCTCATTTTTATTTGTCCAAAAAAACTTGGATAACTTAGTTATTAGTGCTACTATATGGGTGAAATCTTTAATGAACTTTTATGTAATAGTCAGCTAGCATAAGAAAACTTTTGACATTAGTAACTATCTTTGGTCTCTTCCTGTTCTTCATCTTAACTGGACCTACTAATAATCCTCTCTCTGAAATTACATGATCTAGAAACTTAACTTCCATTTCCCAAAAGTGACATTTTGAGAAATTAAATTTGATCTGATGTTTTCTCAAGATCTCGAGCACTATTTTAAGGTGAACCTCATGATCTCATTCATTCTAGAGAATAAATCAGAATATCATCCATGAATACTAATATGAACCTATACAAGTGCTCTTGAAAGATTTGATTCATCAAATAAACAAGAAAGCGAGTGCACTATTAACCCAAATGACCTAACTAACCACTCATACGACCCATATCTGGATTTAAATGTTGTCAACAAAATAATTTCTTCATCCACTCTTAATTAATAGAAGCCGTAGCCAAATCCAGCTAAGAAAACTCTTTGGCTCCACTTAGCCGATCGTGTAAATCATAAGTTCTCGATAAATGATATATATTCTTTACCATCTTCTCTTTCTACTTTGGATAGTCGTACATAACCTTAATGATCCGTTAGGCTACTTCATAATCCACAGTGGCACCCCATGGAGAACTGCTTAGTCTAATAAAGCTTTTTTTCCTTCCAAATCCAATAGTCGCACCTTTAACTCCTTCGTCTCAATTGGTGTCATCCTGCTAGGCGGTCTATCCTGTTCGGAAGGATATCATCTTCATTATTATCCATAACTATTTTTGTCTATAGTATGACCACTTGATGAAATATGGAGGAAAGTGAGGGAAATGGCCGATACTACTGAAAGGATTCCTCTCACGCTTTTAAATCTAGGTACAATATAAATTTTAAACTCTATGGCTCTCTTCGGTGGTAATCATTTAATTAGTTCAAAAATATCTGTAAACTCCTTTAAAATAGTAAGTTGACTCATTTTGATATCCAATTCTACTATTACCAACAACGCATAAACCTCCAGCCTTGCATTCTCGACCGGATATACAATTCGTTTACTACGATTAAGGTTTCTTAATGATATTTTCTTATCTTGAAAATATCCTAGCATCATACTTACTTAAACAATCTATACCAAAAATTATCCCAAAACCCATTTAATCAAATACTTACAAACTATAAGCAAATACTCGATCTTGTAATTTAAAATTTAGATGGTCACATCTTATTCCAAGAGTTACTTAACCTCCTATAAGATTAGCTACACTTAAGGAAGTAACAAGATATGATGGTACTAAGCTAAACTTATATACTAAGAAATAATATTTAAAAGAGTGTGATGAACTAGTATCAAGTAATACTTTAACAGGCAAGCCATGAATCAAAAGCATGTTTGCTATCATAAACTTTCCCTTCTTCTCTGCCATTTACCTTGAGGTAAAAGTCTCCAAAGCAAACACTTTTCTCTGTGCTGATTTTGGGTAGTTATTCTTATAATGTCTGATCTGGTCACAATTATAGCACTTGATATAATATTTTCCTTATGATAGTCTTTCCATCTTTGGGAAGACACTCATTAGCATAATTACCCTTAATATTATGCTTGAAACATTCCATTTCTACCTTTCCCTTCTTAGTAGTACCACTTTTTTGAGTTCCTTTCTTTGGATAGAACTTCCTTTTCTGACCTTGCCTGTTCTAAGGTCCTCCTGCCTTATTACCATGAAAGTGAACATCTCCTCATTCCTCAACCCCATCTCTACTACCATATAACATAGATCCTTGATGTGTAGTAAATTTTCTTTGGCCAACTTTTGTTTGAATCCACGAGTGGACTCCTTATTCCTCTTAAGCAATGCGCCCGCAGTTGCATATCCATAATGAGAAAGCAGCTTGACCCTTATCGCATACTCATCACTGTCTTATCTCCTTGCCCTAACTCCAAAAACTTCCTAAGCATAGTTGATTTAGCAATATCTAACATGAACCTTTCCCCCAATCTCCTTCGAAACTCTGCCCAAGTCAAGGTACCTTCCTATAATCTAGCAATGATGCTAACCAATACAGTGTAGCTCCATGCAACGGTCCGGATGCCAGTATCCTCTTCTGCTCATTGTTTATTCCTAGATCAATAAGATTACTTCACAATGAAGCAACCAATTCTTCACTTCTATATTACCTTCAGTTCCAATAAACGAATTTCCTGTAAGCCCAGAATAATCTTAACTCAAAGCAGCATAATTTTCTGCATGAACTTTGGGAACTGCTTCTACACCATTTCGTTTAGCCATCCTAGTAGCATCCTTTGCTTGCATAAAGCTAACAAAGAACTAATACATAGCTCTTGTATTTACTAGAGGTGCTCCAACAGCTATATTAACATTAGCATTAAGTTATCAACCTTGGTTTCCCTAAGTATTAGGCCTGATATTTCCATTGATTATGGTGCTTCCTCTGCCAAGATTAATTCATTAGGGTTATATTTTCAAAACCTTTATAGTTAAAAATTCTTTTAATTTTTCCATAACCTTGTTATTTGATAGCAAAATATAACATATCTCATTTTGAGACCCAAAACTAAGCATTACAAATGTTATTGTTCATCTATAGTATTAACTTTTGATGACTGAACATAGATGTATTAACGATATCAATACCAATATTACAATAATATGAAATAAATTTAAATAGAATTTCCAGAATGCATATCTCATTTCATAAAGCAGTAACTCATATTTATTACATAATCCTACATATTTTCCCCGGTTTTAATATAATATAATAACATAAACACTACAACAACAGCATATGAAGATGCCCCTTTGATTGATCAGAGTAACTGATATATAATGACTATTACAACATAACACAATAGAGCCTAAATTATAGTTCATAAATAGGAAATGATGCCATATACTTGTCTATATAAGATTTATTCACTAAACCTAACAACTTGAAAAACCTTACTATCGATCTGCTGAGTACCTGAGAGTTAAAATGGAAAAACAAAAACTTCATGTTAGGCAATAAGTCTAGCATGAATAACAACATGCCATATTGGTAAATGAAAATCTGGTGAGACCATGCCACTAAGTAGAATGAGTTTCCCCTTCACTAGTACCCATAGTTAACTTAATCCAGTCATGCTTCTGCAGTCACAAAGCTTATTAATCATAATATTTTTTTTTAGCAAAGTCAACCGATTTTTAAAGTGGTCATTAACAGTTTTTATTGTAACAAGTAATAAATACAATTGGGAACATGAGATAGACTAATTGCTTATCTACTACAAACATGGTTTTTAGAGTGGACCGACCACTAGAAGAAAATCAAACTTAAAGAGAATGAGCTAGACTAAGAGTCTAAACTGCTTAACATTAGACTACTAACTTTCTCCTCCTAGGGAAAGACATAACATACAATATGCCAAAGGAAAACATAAATATAGACAGTTGCATATACAATAAAAGAAGAGCCTTCACCAAGTAGTAGTAGTTGACCATCTTCCATATTACCTAACAACAAAAAACTTGCGTTATGAATTACCATAGAAAACACCTTAGCATTAATCCAGAATACAACAACTTAATATTAACAGTAGTCAAAGCTAATTATATCCCCTCAAAGCACAGAGGACCAAAGTTTGAAGGACAAACTGGAACACCACAACCAAGCTATCTTGACATCAAAACGAAAAAATAACATAGATCCCAACACCTCAAAGTTACATAGAGAAATACTCCTTCAAAATAACTAACTCGAGATAAGCCAGGATAAAAACTGCTATCTTTGAAAGAAATTAAAGACCAAAACACATACTAGACCTTCCCTCTATTACACACTATCACCAGAGAGCAATGCAGCACCACTGCCGACATTCAAAAGCAAGACACAACATCAAATAGCAAAAATATGACATATGCGAGACAAGAACTACCAATAGTTCCTTTCCTTAATCCAATAGATATTCAGATCGCCAAAAAACCACCATGTTTGTTACTCCTATTTGTAACAGCTATACTCCAATGCATCCAGGATACCAAATCAAATCCTAATCCAAACTTTTGTAGATAACTACAAGCGAAATGCAACAACCTTTTCCATGCCACGCTCATCGATAAATTGATTCCATGACCAACAGCAGAACGTATGAGGTCAAGCATGTAAGCAAGCGAAGTAATTGCAAATTGAAGAGTAACCAAAAAGTTTGGCGAGGCAAATTGAGTCAAAGAGATAACTAGATAGTTGAGGATGAAATTAATAAAGGAACAAACTAACAGGGTAGTTGAGCATAAATCTGAGGTGCATATTTGGAGGGGTCTGTCAGGGATTGTGAGAGATCCATTCTCACTGTAAGGGAGAAAGCTAGAAAAAGAGGCAAATAGGAGAGAAATAGTGAATTTTCTGGGATTGAAGAAATTATGAAAAAATAAAAAGCGATGGAGAAAATAAATCGAGTGACCTAGTAATTAAAAAAATTCATGCATGGATTATAGATCGTTTTGACTATTCATCTCTACTTCATAGTTTTGTTGGGGTAACTACAAACCTATATGGCTAACTCGGGCCTACAAGATAGTCTATTAGAAGAAAATGGATGTTCTTTTCAAACATAAACTTTAATCTAACTTCCTGTGCAACCCCAAATTTTTCTAGGATTTCTAATAACCTAATGACTTTGCGGGACCATCAATAACCAACCCATTGTATATTCTTTTCTGTGCGTAACTCTACTCTACGCACTAGCAAAGGGCGATATCTGAAGTATAGGGTGCAACCCTAACTAGCCCCACCTACTTTTCTAATCGTTTGATTCAAAACTATCCTTTTTCATTTATCCAATGGTGAGGGGATTACCAATTGCTTTAGTAAAAAATAGAGTTAAAAACTCTATAAATACTACCATGAAAGCATAGGCCTTAAAAAATATTTCAAACCTTTGAATACTATCTTTTAAACAAAAAATTACAATCTTTAACTAAAAAAACACTATGTTAAAATATATGCTTTTGTAATCTTTGCAGGTGATAATTAATATTTCTTATAAGTGAACATACTTCAATATTTAAGGTAACGAAATCAAAACCTTTCAAAACAAGTATTTGTAACAACGTAACACAAGCACATCAGTATAAAGGCTTCACCCTTCTTTATTCAAGCTGAAATAGAGGAAAATAAAAAAACTTATAAGCTTATATGCAAAACAAAGTTGGCTTCGCATCATTATGTTATCAAAGCAAAACAAAAAAGTCAGGGTTGCTTCGCTTCGAAATAAACAGGGTGGCTCCAAACAAAATACATTGGCTTTTTCAAAACAGTGATACAAATCCATTAAATCCAATTCAAAACCATTTTACATAAAAACAGAATGAAGCGAATTGCTTCGATATCAAAGCAAAACTAGATGAGTTCGATTATTTTGAAACCATTTTATAAAGAGCGGCTTCACTAACTAGAAGCAAAGTATTTCTTTGAAGCCACTTCGTTCACATCATTCCTGAACAAAACATTCCATCTAATTTCCTAAGTACCATGCACTTCTTCCAAGGAACTACACACAAAGTGGAATAATGCAACGAAACAAAATTATGTGAAGCTAAGCATTGCTTAAAATGATGGCAGAGCATAAAATTGCACCTTTTCTATATTAAGAAATACTTTTCAACAACCCCTTAATATTTGAAAAACTCTAATTGGTCAGTAAAATTGCTGTGCAAATTTATGTCATAAATCTAAGATTTAAAATATATAAAACAAGAGAAAACCCTTTAACTTTTATTAATTAATTAGTTATATACTTAAGCTTTTCTAGCTTAAGAAATTCATAGTGAATCATAAAAACATGAGAAAAATTCTCAAAATTGATATTAAATCCCTTTTCACACATATATTTCACATATTTTCATCATATATAGATTTCAAAATCAAAATAGTTATTTATATATTCTAAATAATTAAAATCTAAAATAAAACATTTTTTATCATAGAAAATTCATGAAATATCAATACTCAGTTAAAAAATAATGAAATTAAAACTTACTTCCAAAATAGTGTTTCTCGCTACATATAAAAATTTCATGTCAATAGGGTGTTATATGATAAGGTTTCTAACTTAAATCTACGTGGTAACTTCGTAATTAAGGATTATTATCATCAATAAGCATGTATATCAACGTTTAACATATAAACATGGCATAAGCAATCATAGAAGACATATCAACCAAAACAGATAAAAAATAAAAGGATACCATTATTCACCTTAATTCGATGAGAGAAAGGATGAGGTTTGAGTTGATGTGTATTCCTAGTTTTGGTTTCCTCTCTTATAGCTTTTTCTCTTTGATTCCTTTATGTTATGTCCAACCTCCTTATGTGTATTTTTGATTTGATGGTAGTAAAATGAAGTAAAGTATGGTATATGAGTGGATAAGGGTTTGAGTGTAGGTCTTTTCCCATCTTATCCCTCTCATATTTCTCCTTTCTAATCCTAATTCTAATTGATCTAATTAGGTAATTAATCATGGGCTGACCTAATTGATTAGTCAGATCTCATTGTCCCATTAACTAACATTACTTTATTTAATTTAGCTAATTAAATATCCTGAACAATGTCTAGTAAATTTAAGGATGTTACATTAATGCTAGTATCCCTCACACACCTATCTCTAAATTTTATACGCAAGTTCAGTACAAATCCATATATAGTTTCTATGAATGAATTTGTGATTTATTGGTTAAGCACTAGGTTTCATTGTTGAAACTGTTACTTCAATTTCTATAATAGGAACAACTGGAAATCATTTAGTTAATTATTGTCATTTGAAATCATATGCTTGCATGCTTATGGGTGTTGACCATCTAGGAGGCCTATAAGTTGTACATTCGTTGAAGCTTGACAAACCCAGGAAGGAGGCTTTCTCGAAGTCATAAGTGCTCTAGGAAACTATGCCACTAGTAAAGCTTTTACTGTAGCATGTTTGGCTTTAGGAAGACCAATATTTGCTATTTCTTAGTAGTTTTTCCTGTATGCTCTTCGTATTGTTGTTGCATGATAATTCAAGAGGCGTTATGAAATATATTACTTAGTATATTAAGCCATTAAGTGCTATTTCTAATACATATATATGCATGGGTATTTGGTAAAGCTATATTTCTAGACCGACATAGCTTTCTATTCTTGTATGTAGTATGCATTATTCTAACAATGCTTTAGACTTGGGATTTTACTGCCACATATCAATACCATGTATAAGTACATACCATACTCTAGCCAACATATATACACACATACATACCATGTCATAGACTGCATGTAGATTGGAGGGTGCACATGCATATGTGTATATATATGTATGTTATAGGTAATTTGTACAAATTGTAGTAGTTGGTGATAGTCGCTTATGGACATCTTGATATAGTTATTGATCCAGTTTCTAACCCGATCAGAAGTCCACAAAAAATAGAGTTCATGACGAATTCTGAATAGCTCGAAACCAGACCATGATGCTCTATAAAAGACCATAAAGGAGTCTAAGGAAAATCATTCAAATATGGCTAGGTGTATGGATTGGTATCGATCCATCCCCTATGGATGGACATTGATTCATAAGGATGCCATACGACCCATTTAGAGTCATGTGATTATGGTCCACGACACTCCTCTAGGCTACCCTATAATTTTAGTAGTATTCTAATGATCCTAGCTCAAGTCATTTATGGATCATATAGTTTGGAAAGAAGATTAGCATAGCTCGAGTGCGAAATTCAACCAAGCAAAATCCATACATATAAAACTTGGTAGAAGGCATCTCAAGAAGACAGGAAAGTCAGAAAAGAAAACATGCATGTATGAACAGCTAAGGACATGGATTAATATTGATCCATGCCCTATGGATCAGGACTAATTTATTATGTTGGCTTTGGTGATGTTGAATTCTTTAGTGGCCTTCCGACGTCACATGCAAGCTTGTTGGTGCAATACCTCAACCCAACTCATTCCAAACATCTGTAAATATTATACCGTCTCCAAAATGAAGATGATCTGATCATTTCCTGCCATTATTCTACTTAAATCTACCTTTCACACAACATCGCCCAAGGGTTATTTTGATATACTCTAATCATACCTTGAACTTGCAATTCTTCTCTATTTAAGCGATCATAATCAGACAACCTGTAAGTGGTAAAAGAGGAATAAATAATCTTATAAAGTAGATGTATGCTTATTTAATAGCCAAAACCATTATAAACTTGTCATTTATCTATTTCTCTTTATTTATTTATTTATTTGATTATTTATGTTGGATCTGCGTTTGACTTGTACAGATTGCCTACAAAGGCAAGTGCTTTCAATCATACTAGGGTTGATGACATTTAGCATTAACATTTAGTGCTTTCACTGAGAACTCGAATATAAGAGAAGATTTATGCCTCTACTATAGGTTTGCTTAGTCTAAAAGTTAGATCCACAATTACAGCTTCAGAAGTCTACTAATTTCTTACTAACTAAAAAGGAAAATGATTCCGAAGAAGAAACCTAACAAATCTGGTGATTCTGCAATTGTGGAAAGAAATATTAATACAATGCTAAAGAAGTCAACAACCAAACTAGAGATCTTCCACAAGAAAAGGCAATCAATAGGAGAGAGTTGGATATAGTAATGGAAAGCATGATTCATAGGATGAAAGCCACCAACAAAGCTTTTATGGATAGGATATAGGCTAAGTTTCACTTTCCTGTTTTAAATGAAAAAATAAAATGGACAAGAGATGATGATACTTTCTCATTAATTCACATCAGCAGTACACCACCTCTATATACAGACGAAATACATTGGGTTACAATACTACGTTAATGACACTATCATTTTTCTTCTGATTTCGGTGTCAGCATCGTTCATTACTTCTTAGTATCAGTGTCGCTTCCCAGTATTGTCTTCATTACTACTTGGTATTAGTGTCGCCTCCTGGCATTGTCTTCATTACTATTTGGTAACAGTGTCACCTCCTGGGGTTGTCTTCATTACTTCTTGGTATCAGTGTCTTCTTGTATCATCTCCTTGGTTTCAGTACCGGCTTTATCATATTTTTATATCTTTTTCTTGGCTTCGGTATCGACTTGTACTCCTTGTATCATCTTCTTGGTTTCGATACCAATTTGTCATCCTGGTATCGCCTTTCTTGGCTTAGATGTCGGCACAAAGATTTTTATTTCAATAGCTAGATGCCAATAGCATATTTACACAACACTAGATACATATTTACATATATACAACTTCTACTCACAACACTCCCCGTTAAGTTGGTGAGTAGGCATTCATCATGCCCAACTTGCTACAGAAATAATTGATTCTAGTATCATTTAGTGCTTTTGTTAACATATAAGTCATCTGCTTCTCAGTCTTAACATGTTCTGTCAGAACCAAACCCTGTTGAACCTTTCCCCTAATAAAGTAACAATCCATTTCAATATGTTTTGTTCTTTCATAAAACACCAGATTAGATGCGATGCGCATTGTAGCCTGATTATCACAATAGAGAGTTATTGGTTTAACAATATTTATTCCAACTTCACACATAAGGTGATCCACCAACATTACTTCAAAAATTGCATTCGCCGTAGCTCTATATTTGGATTCAACACTCGATCTAGAAACAACAATTTTGTTTCTTGCTTATCCATGAAATCAAATTTCCTCCTAAGTATACACAAAATCCATAAATGGATTTCCTATCCAGCTTTGTTCCTGCCCAACCAGCATTTAACTCTTATGTGTCCATGATTCCTGTACTCAATTTCTTGCCCAACAGTTCCGTTAACATAATTAAAAATATGTTTCAGTATGCCCCAATAATACACAGTAGGAGATGCCATAAACTGGATTACAACACTGACAACGAAAGAAATATCAGGTCATGTAACAGTTAGATAGTTCAATTTTCCTACCAACCTCCTATATTTCTCTGGATCTTTGAACAACTCACCATTCTCTACAATATTACAGTTTAACGGAATAGGAACAGTGCTAGGCTTAACACCTAATTTCGAGTCTCTTCCAGCAAATTAAGAACGTACTTTTTTGAGATATAACAATACCGCCATTATCTCTTATAATTTCCACAACTAGGAAATACTTCAAGTCTCCTAAATCTTTGAAACTGGCTATAAATAAAGGTTTTTAGGGATAAAATACCCTTTTCATCATTACCAGTTATCTCAATATTGTCAACATAAACCACGAATAATATTATGCCCGATTTAGTATTCTTATAAAACATTGAATGATCACATCTTCACCACTCCAAAGGTTTCCATTGCATTATTGAACTTTCCAAACCAAGCTCTATGACTTTGTTTTAATCCTTATAGTGTCTTCTACAACTTGCACACTAGCCACTCTTCCCTTATGCAGTGAAACCAGGGGGTTGAATCATGTAAACCTCTTCTTCTAAATCACAATGAAGAAATACATTTTTTGTATCAAGCTGATGTAATTTCTAGTTATATGTTGCTGCTAATGAAGTAAACATCCGAATAGAAGTTAACTTTGCTACAAGGGAAAAAGTTTTGGATTAATCCACTCCATAAATTTGTGCATATCCTTTTACAACAAAGTGTGTCTTCAATCTAGCAATTGAATTATAAGATTTTGCTTTTACAGTGAATATCCACTTACACCAAATAGGTCTCCTATTCTCAGGTAACTGAACTAAACTCCAGGTTCATGTTACCTGAGAATAAGAGACCTATTGGGTGTAAGTGGAACTGAATCACGAGGAGGTGATAAACTAGTTTCAAGATAATCATTGATATTGTTCTCTTCTTATATAGAATGTGATATTTCATATATAAGAAAAGCATCATTCTCCCCCTAACTTTCCTGACTTTGATAAGGCAAGCTTGATGATGATTGAAAGAATGGCGTTTCTTCAATGAAAGTGACATCAATAGATATAAGATATTTATTAAGAGAGGGTCAGAAACACATATCCTTTTTTCAAACGAGAATAACCAAGGAATATACATTTGACAAATTTTGGATCAAGTTTAGATATTTGTGGTCTGACATATCTCGAACAAAACACATATTCCCGAATATCTTTGGCTTAATAGTATACAATGATTTGTCTGGAAAGAGAATTGAGTATGGTATATTACCATTGAGAATAGTTGAAGGCATACAATTTATTAAAAACATGCTTTGGAAATAGCTTTAACCAATAAATTCTTAGGCACATTCTTATAAATAACAATGCACGTACCGTTTCAAGTAAATGTCTGTTCTTTCTTTTAGCAACTCCATCATGAGATGTTGTGTTAACACAAGATGTTTCATGTAGCAATCCATTTTGACTCATGTAAGTTCGAAATAAACTCAAAGTATACTCCTTTGCATTATCACTCCTTAGAGATTTAACTGAAGCATTGATTTGAGTTTCGATTTCAGCACAAATGAACAAAAAATTGAATACAATTCAGATATGTTTTTCATAAGAAACAACCAAGCCATACGTGAATAATCATCGTTAAGAGTAACAAAATATCTAAACCCTAGTTTAGAAATCACGGATGATGGACCCCAAATATCAGAATGTACAATTTCAAAAGGAGAATTAGCTCTTTTATTTATTCGAAGACTTAAACTTACATGATGATGTTTAGCATACTGACATGATTCATATTTCAATGATTGTGGTTGTAACACCCCACCTCCGCTAGGGTCACTCACAAAGGGAATGCACTAGGTTTGGTGAAGCATTATCGAGATAAACATGCACAGAAATATTACAAGACAGAACATATATAAAACAGCGGAAGTAAAACAAATTTCATTACCTTATAAAATGCACTAGGTTTGGTCATGCTACGTCGCAGCGCACGTGGGATGGGTCACCCTTTGGCAGGTAGCATTTTTGTTCCTGCTATACTTAATACTTTGTCTAGTGATCAACTTCATGATATTGCAAGTAAATCTGGTTTTGTGTTAAATGATGATGTGATAAGTGATATTAAGAATAAAGAAAATGAGAGGGTTAAAGGTTCAACATGATTATCGTCACTTGGAATGTTAGAGGCCTAGGAACTTTTGATAAGTGCCTTAGGGTTAAAAATTACCTCAAGTCTGTAAAACCTGACATCATCATGCTTCAAGAGACCAAGCTTGAAAATCCTGAACCATTTATTTTCAAATGTCTGGGGTGGGGTGTCATTGATGATTGGGCTTTTATACCTGCTGTGGGAACCTCGGGTGGCATTTTTACTGGTTGGAATAGTAATTCTTGGTTGCTTAAGCAAGAAATCAAACAAACTTACTGTCTGCATTTAGCCCTGGAATGTAAATCTACAAATGTACTTTACTTCTTTTCTAATGTTTATGGACCCAATACAAGACGAGAAAGAATGACATTATGGGCTGAGGGCTTGGACTTTTATAAACTTATGTATGGTCCCTGGGTAATTGGTGGTGACTTTAATGTTACAAGATTTATGTTTGAACGTAATGTTGTGAAAAACGCTGGCTTGGGTGACATGAACGATTTTAGTGACTTTGTTGGAAACTGTGGCCTCATTGACCTACCCATGACTAATAGAAAATATACGTGGACTGACGGTAGGACCCCTCCTACTTTAGTTCGACTCGATCGCTTCTTCATTAATTCTGCTTTTGATGACTTGCACCCCCTAACTCTTCAAAGAGGTCTTACTTCCCTTATTTCTGATCACTGCCCGGTTGTTCTCAACACTAATGTAGATTATAAAAGGAAATCTTTTTTTAAGTTCGAGAATATGTGGTGTATTGAACCAAATTTTGATGTGATGTTGCGGGAGAAGTGGATAGAGTTTCGCAACTTTGGTGATGCAGCTAGTAATTTTTGTAGGAAAATGAGACTTTTGCGTAAATTTTTAGCCAAATGGAATAGAGAAGTCTTTGGAAACATTAGAGTCAAGAAGCAGAGACTTGAATCTGAGATTATGGAGCTCAATGTGCTTGAGGAAGGGCGTAATCTAAGTGAGGCCGAGCGTGCCTTGTTAAAATCAAAAGAAAAGGAGCTTCTAACGGTGATTGATCAAGAAGAGATCTTTTGGAAACAGAGGTCGAGAACTCAGTGGCTTAAGCTTGGTGATAGTAACACAAGTTATTTCCACAAAGTTGCGAACGGTAGACGACGTACTAACACTATATGTAGCATTTGGAAAGACGGAGTTGAAATCTGTGATCATCAAAGGATAGAGGAGGTTTTTACTGAATTTTATAAGGGAATCTTTGGCGAACGCATTGAGAATCGGGTGAATGTTGATTGGAAGAAGCTGTATCCTTCGTCTGTTGATCTTAGTGGCATTGATTCGGAGTTCTCAGAAGTGGAAATCGTCGCGGCTTTAAACGAAATGCCTGGTGATAAAGCCCCTGGCCCTGATGGTTTTCCAAATTTCTTCTATAAGAAATATTGGGATGTGATTAAAGAGGATGTTATTAACATATTCAAAGAATTTCATTCTGGTTCCTTGAGATTGGACATGTTGGGATACGCTAATGTAGTTTTGATCCCTAAGAAAGGAGGAAATGTCTCGGCTGCGGATTTTCGACCTATTAGTCTCTTGAATAGCAGTTTCAAATTGATCACGAAGGTTCTCGCAAACAGACTGAAAGCGAAGATGGACAACCTGATTGATGTTTCGCAGACAGCATTTATTAGAGGAAGATTCATTCTTGATGGTGCGGCTCTTGTTCAAGAAGTTATCTCCCATAGTGATAGACATAACGTGCCTTGCGCAATTCTGAAGTTGGACTTTGCTAAGGCCTTTGACACAGTTGACTGGAGGTTTATCATGGATCTTCTAAGCGCGAGAGGCTTTCCGTGTAAATGGCTAAACTGGATTCATTGCATTTTAACTTCAAGTAGATCCAATATTTGTGTGAATGGAGTGGCTGGCAAAACTATTGTATCCAAGCGTGGGCTGCGACAGGGTGACCCACTTTCCCCACTCCTCTTTGACTTGGCTGCCGATGTATTTTGTCGGATCCTTCAGGTGGCGAGTTCTAATGAGATTATTCAAAGCTTTGGGCGTGATCACATCATTGGGGGTATTAATTCCCTACAATATGCTGATGACACCATTATTTTTTGCAACCCTGATTGCAAGAATATTGCCTCTTTAAAATTTTTGCTTTATGCTTTTGAAAGTTTATCTGGCTTAAAAATTAATTTTCACAAGAGCAGTGTTTACACTTTGGGTTGTAGTGTTGATGTGCACAGGAATTGCGCTGAAATGCTCAACTGCATGGCTGATTCTTTCCCTCTCAAATACCTTGGTGCTTATATCCGTCCAAAGAGATTGATGAAGAGTGATTGGCAATATGTGATTGATAAAGTGGACAGGCGATTAGCGAGATGGAAAGGAAATTGTCTATCAAAGGCTGGACGCCTGGTGCTGGTAAATTCTGTTCTGGCGGCTATCCCTTTGTACTGGCTCTCTTTTTATTCGTGTCCGGGTTGGGTTGTTCAGAAGATTGATGCTGTTCGTCGGAATTTTTTTTGGACCGGTACGAAGGACACGCGCAAAACCTGCTGTCTAGTGTCGTGGGATCAGGTGTGCAAGTCCAAAGTTCAAGGAGGCTTAGGTGTCATCAATTTGAAGAATATGAATCATGCATTACTTTGTAAATGGCTATGGATTATGCTTAGCGAAAAGAAAGTTCTCTGGAAGGAATGGATCTTAAACACTTGCTATGGTGGTAGATTCGACTGGAATGCGGACATTTCCCATTGCTCAATATTCTGGCGTGGTGTTATGGCAAATGTTCACTGGATGAAGATTGGGACTGAGATTGTAGTTAAAAACGGCCGAAGCGTCTCTTTCTGGTATGACTGTTGGTTGCTTCCTATCCCCTTGCGTAATGAATTTGCCGATCTGTTTGCTATTGCATGCAACAAAAGTGCTTCAGTCTGTGAAATGTTTAATGCGAATTCTGCTAACTTTAAATGGAACCTGTCCTTTAGTCGTATTGTGGCTGGTAATGCTCTGCTTCAACTTTGTGGACTTATTCGTTTGCTTGAAGATGTTCACCTTCATAGCAATGAGGAGGATGACTTTGAGTGGAAGATGGGTGGTAAATTTTGCGTGAGTGCACTTTATAAGTTGATGAACTTCTCAGGAAGAAAGTACGATGGATTCATGAGAATGTGGAGTTTTAAAGCTGTACCTGCTAAGGTCAGGATACATATGTGGACGATCATGCACAACAAGCTCAATACAGTGAAAAGATTAAGGCTTAAAGGTGTTCATGTTACTGGGGGATGTGTTTTCTGCAATGACGATGACGAGGATTATATGCATCTTTTTCTTGATTGCGATTTCGCCTTTTACGTGTGGACGAAGTGTTTAGTTAGCCTTAATATCTGCTTAGACTGGTCTCACTTCATCTCTGACCAATTTCTCTTCTGGAATAGTACTATTATTACATTACCTGACACTGACATGCGCCATATGTTTGCTCTTTTGAACTTTGCTTATGTTTGGATCCTCTGGCATGAACGCAACTCTCGAAAGTTTAAATGCAAAATGAAACGGCCCAACTCAGTTATTTTTCGCATACTTAATTTTGTTTCTCTTTGGTCAGGCAATGAAGAAATCAGGTTTGTTGACACAATCGGAGCTAGAGTGATGGACAGGGCCCGTGGTAGCAGAGCTTGATGTTGCCATGATTCACTTTATTGGGTTTGCATGCTGTTTTTGTTGTAGTTTCATAAAATTTTTGGACTCTATGTAAACATGCCTGCGTGCATGTATTTTGATTGTATATATGTATGTAAATATATGTAACTATTGTAACTAGTAGATAGCTCTATGCATGCTGAACACGATGTACTTGCTCTATGCTTAATGAATGAATGAAGGCGTGAATCTAGCGATTCACTACCTTTTTTGCATCAAAAAAAAATTACCTTATAAAATAAGGTCTAAAGCCTTTTACATCAGAATACATCAAAACCTATCTTGCAATAGTGAAGAAGCATAAAACCTTTTCATAAATTTATTCCCCAAAATAAAGCGGTGAAGCAGCCATAGCCAAGAGAAGTCCAAGCTATACATGATGACCTCCAAGCATAAGAGGTCCGAACTAAACAACAGCATTTCCTCCCTGAAAACCTGGTGGGGGGGGGGGGGGAACGGAAGACAAAGAGGCGAAACAAAACGGGGTCAGTCATAAAGACTGGTAAGTCCTATCTACTTCCAGTATAAAAACAGGTAAGGGTAACATGACATGCATAAACTGAAAGTAAACATAAGGATGACTATAAGATAGATAAACTAAACCAGGATAACAGGCTGAACTACTGTAGCAAGATAAACTAAGATATCATGATAAACTACGGTGTCATGATAAATCAAGGTATCACATCGTCAGGTTTCTATCAAGTATACTATCCCAAGGTATCTATCATGTATACCATCCCATGGTGTCTATCATGTATACCATCCCATGGTGTCTATCATGTATACCATCCCAAGGTATTTATCATGTGTATTTGCTCTGCACCTCTCGTACTAGTATCCCAACCCGCGTCATGTGTCAACTATGAATGTCCCTTGCCCAATGTCATGTAATGTTCCATGTCAACCTAATATATAGCATATGTAGGTTTTCCCAACTCGTATGTTTCTTTCCATGTATAAGTTCAGTCCTTTTCCGTAGGCCATACGGGCTTTCCCATGTAAACGTTTTATCCTAGAGGTTATTTTGGACTGCTGCCCTTGATCTGGTTATGTTTTCTTACCATGAACTATCGCGTGTTCACTTAGGATTTATGCCACCTAGGACCACTAGGGATTATGCTACCTAATGAACGTTTCCGTGTCTCGGTTTGGGTTTTGGCCACCTAGGACCACTAGGGATTATGCCACCCGTCAACCACGCCCTTTGTCCCACGTATATATCGTGAATCGTTTTCCATGTCTAGACGCACATGTATCTCAATGTGCCATCTGAGTTCCGTGCCAGGGCAAATCAAGAAATACAGAACTCGGTCGGGAGTTTTAAGTCGTCTACTAATGCAGATATCAAGGTCTGTTTTTGTACCCGTGGCTATGGTCCCACGTGACCCCTCCCTCAACTACTGAAAGGCAATCCAAGAAAAATCATGTATGAGAACTACATCCCGGCCCCACTATAGCCCCACTTTCCTATGGGCCAACCTCACCCATGACTCGATAGCAAGAACATGGTATGTTGGGAGTTCTCTGGCTTTCCGTTCGCGCACGATTGACTAAAGTTGGTAGGTAGTCGGCGATGTGCTATCCAGGGCAAAATCAAGTATCGTCGACTCTACGCTAATCCATCCCAGTCTTTAGGTCGCTCGCATAGCAACCAAGGCATACTCTTGGCTCTTCTACCGCAGACCTTAACCTCTGTGAGGCCGGGTTTCATGGACCACCTGCCACCTCACAGAGGGATACCAAGAGTACCCTCACGTACCCCGAAGCTACCGCTTCGTCACCCAGTTCGCTGGAGCTTTTTATCCAAGTCAGATAAGTTGCTCCTCCTCGTATACTAAGCGATGACCTACCATATCAGGATACTCATCTCTTTATGAACTAGTCCCATGTCCTTGGCTAATAATTATTACTTAGTTATCCTTAACTAAGGTTTACCACTTAGCTCCTCTTTCCGCTATCCTTGTTAACTACGATTTTCAACCTAGTCCCCTGAGCTAGGGTTTTGTCAAATGGGTTAAGTGTTGTTATCCAAGTTCATGACTTAACCCGCCTACGAATCATGTCAAGATTGGCTAAGTACTCAAGTTCAAGGTTTAGCCCTACAAGTTGGTTAAGTGTACCAAGAAGCTCATGACTTAACCCTATCAAGTCAAATTGGTTAAGTATTTATTTGTCTTAACCCTATCAGATTATCATGTTAGATTGATTAAGCATAGATTATCTTAATCCCATCAGATTATTGAGTTGGATTGGTTAAGTATGGGTTAGCTTAACCCCATCCACTAATCGTATTACAATGGTTAAGCCTAATTTTAAAAGGTCTTGTGACTTAACCCTATCAGGTCCGCATATTAGATTAGTTAAGTATAGGTTACTTAACCTCATCAAATTATCATGTATAATTGGTTAAGTATAAGTTACTTAACCCCATTAAATTATCATGTTAAGTTGGTTAAGTATTGGTCACTTAACCTCATTGAATTACCAAGTTCAGATTGGTTAAGTGTTTAACTTAACCCCATCGAATTACCGCGTTTAGATTGGTTAAGTGTAGGTTACTTAACCACATCTAATTACCGTGTTTAGATTAGTTAAGTGTAGGTTACTTAACCCCATCTAATTACCGTGTTTAGATTAGTTAAGTCTAAGTTACTTAACACCATCTAATTACCGTGTTTAGATTAGTTAAGTCTAAGTTACTTAACCCCATCTAATTACCAAGTCGGATTATTTAAGTGTAAATTACTTAACCCCATCCCCTAATTGTCTTATATGGTTAAGTGTCATTAAGAGATCAAGTCCGGTTTAACTTAACCTACCCATTCATGTCATATCGGTTAAGTGTCATTAATCAAATTTACTTAACCTTATCATGTGGCATTAATTAAATTAATGCACTTTTAACCTCTCACATTAGACCTTGTTGTGGTTACTAGTTAAGCCGGGCGGGTCCGGGTAGATTTACACCACAACCTAGTCTAACCTCGGGTTTTAAGTGCTATGTGACCAACTACTCACATTGAGTCCTATTGTTTGTAGCCACTAGTTAAGCCGGGCGGGTCTGGGTAGATTTATGCTACAAACTCAACCCAACCACGAGTTGGCCACTTTCATGTTTAGTCTAGTGTCATGTTACACTTACAACCCCCACATGTCTAGTTCAAGTTCCATGTTTTCCTACGTGTCATGACCTCATTTAAATGTATCATGAATGTCATGTTCTCATGTAAACCCCATGTCAAGTTTTCGTGTCATTTTCACGTGTTTTCCTAAGCTACCCAAACGTATTTCCAACCCAAGTGGAAGCGAGTCACATAGTAAAGATACTATGCTACATATTGGCCCCAACACATGCACGATGTCAAAAAGGGATTGGCCACAAACATGCATGGTATCATAAGGGGTTCGGCCTCAAAATATGCATAGCATCATAAGGGGTTTTTGGCCTCAACATGCATAGTATCATAAGAGAATTTGGCCACAAACATGCATAGTATCATAAGAGAATTTGGCCACAAACAAGCATGATAACATAAGGGGTTTGGGTTCATTTACATGCATAAGCCCCAAAGTCAAGTATTTGCCAATGTTTCACAAGTCAAATGGTTCCCAAAGGTTCATGCTAACATTCCATAGATAAAGTTTCAAACTTGCAAGATAAACTTGGTGAAACATAACATGAGTGGCATGATTAAGTCGCTAAAACTTAGCCCATGGTTATAGATCATAGAAAAGGGGCAAAATTAGGTTCACATAGGCTATCATACTTATGTTTCATCGCATTTTATTCCATGTCACATTAGAACCACCGTTAGAATCTACAAGTAGCTAGAACTTACATAGCGTGGCAAGAGGGCTAGGAGCATGAATCGTTTTGACGAAGAAAGGTGGCTCCTTTGTTGAAGAATCGTCATGAAATTGGCCTAGCAACATTGATCCACTCCCTTGATTTGATGTAGCAAGCTAGCACCTTTGATTCGGATCTTGTTTGAATGCATAGTCTCTTGGAGTTGGAGATGGAGGCCATGACCAATGAAGATTTGGGCAGCACTTCGTTGCAAGAGTGATTTGTGAGGGTTTAAGCTAGGTCTAGGGGTCTTTTTATAGAGATTAGGAGTAGTTTAGGCCCTTAGATTAACCCTAGGATAGATCCAAGCCCTCAAAAATCGTCCCAAGCCTCCAAAACAAGACCTAGGAGCCAAAACAGGTGCACCAGGCCGACCTGGCCGACCAGGGAGGTCGACACCCAGGTCGACCCCCAGGTCGACTCTAGTGTCGACCTGGTTGGGGGGGGAGGTCGACCCTAGTGTTGACCCCCCTGTCGACCTGTCTGGGTGGGATCTTTCCCGCCTACCCTGAATTCTAAAAATTTTGCATCTATTTTCAAATTTGAATTTTTCGTGAAACTTTGCGAGGCCATATCTTGGTCATACGGACTCCGATTTACGAAATTTTGGACTCTATTTCGCGTATTTTTCCGGGACGAACGCAATGGCACAGCCCGTTTCTCCTAATTCAGATTTTAACATTTAATTCTGCCTTGATTCTTGTCCTAACACGTTGTTAAAAATTCGGGTTGTTATATTCTCCCCTCCTTTAAGGATTTCGTCCCCGAAATCTCCAAGTTAGGAAGAACGCATCCTACCATCCATCATCCATCTACTCAAAACATCATCCACAGGCAAACATTGTCCTTAGACGATTTCTAATGTCATATGAACATATGCAAAACGTGTGTGTATATGCTCCTTAGCTAATGCTAATGATCAGGCCTGAATGATCTTTCTAATGCAAAATATGTTTAGTGCCATGAGTCCAACATGTATGCAAATAGTCCTAGTCATATAGGTACTATATGCGTGCACAAACATTCATTCATATGCAACATCCGCATGATAACACATTCAATTTCATCCATAAACAAGTATAAATACTCACGCATATGCAACATGAATCGTGACCGCGTCAATCTAGTATCTAATGTGTATTCGCGCATCCACGAGCAACCACTTGCAACCATTTGCAACCATATCAATCATAACATGTTTCAAATACATGTTTACATCCATAGAGTTCTATCTAAGGTTTCCAAGATAGGATCGAGGAGATAAACAAGACAAACTCCTTATGGGGTTTGCAACAGAGACAGGACCGAGAGGATATCCACCAAGCAATAGCATGCAAGCAAGCTCTACAGGAGAACCAAGGATCAAAGATATACTCTTAAAAAGAGACATGATGCGCGCGTCTAAGCCGCATTTCCATGAGCTTAATTCCATTGTGCCTTGACCGCCTTTGACTTCATGATTTCGTAGCTCCTTGATTCCTATTTCCAAGGTATGAGTTGGAACTCATTTCACTATCGCTTCTCGTTTCACTTTCACTTATTCTTTCCCTAGTATGCTCGGTTCAAACATATCTGGGTACTCATGCAAGCTCTCCAAAATTCACTACTGAATTCTGGATCTCGTTTACCGATGCCAATCCATGTTACCACGTGCACTTACTAGGGTGGTTCCTATAACCCATGCTCAAGCGGAATGAACCATCCGTCTTATTGGCGGACGTTACTCGATTGGATCAGAGATTTCCGATAAATGCATCAAGAGATTCTAGGTAACTAACCATGACAGAACCCAAAAGGTTACACGAGATTTCGAAGGTATTACCAAAGCAAGTTAAGAGTTTAACTACCCTCCTTTCAAAACCAAGAATGGCATCCCTTACTGGATAACCACTTCATCCCTAGAATCCATCCATAGCTCAACAATAGAAGCATGGCTTCTAATCTCAACACTTGGCATAGACGTTCTCAAATCCAACAAGTCATGAATAAATGGACCGACCCTCCAACCAGATTTTGAGACTAAAGTGGGATCTTCTACCATGCTAGTACTAAGGTGCAGAGACTTAACTATCGAAGCAGACTTAAATGATGCGATGATCAAAACAAAGTCTAGACGGGACGATAGAAAAGAAAGGCTAAGCCTTTAACAGAAACGGTACCATTCCTCTTAGGTACGCTAGAAATGAGAGCATACCATTGCGCTCTCGCTGATCTTGTCCTTATCTTCCTTTGTGGATCAAGCCATACCAACAAGTTGCTTATTCTTAAGCTCGTGTCCTTTATCCTTGCTCTTATTATCCCTTCTTATAACTTCAGTAACAGGTCTCTCGAGAACTTCCTCCATCGCACGGGAAAACACTTACGTAGTTAGACAAGGATTAGTCGCAGTTAAAACTACTGTGACTACAGATGGAGAAAAGAAAGGAAAAGAGGTTCAATCAAGGAAACAAAGGATGGTGCTAATGGCTTTTGGGGAATAGCCTATAAAAACAAAATTTTCTTGAAAAATGCTTCTTTGTAAACGGTTTTTCAAATAGTTTTCAGAAGGTTTTAAAAACTTTTGCCCAGTCTGGTAACATTTTGCTCTGATACCAAATGTAACACCCCACCTCCGCTAGGGTCACTCACAAAGGGAATGCACTAGGTTTGGTGAAGCATTATCGAGGTAAACATGCACAGAAATATTACAAGACAGAACATATATAAAACAACGGAAGTAAAACAAATTTCATTACCTTATAAAATAAGGTCTAAAGCCTTTTACATCAGAATACATCAAAACCTGTCTTGCAATAGTAAAGAAGCATAAAAACTTTTCATAAATTTATTCCCCAAAATAAAGCGGTGAAGCAGCCATAGCCAAGAGAAGTCCAAGCTATACATGATGACCTCCAAGCATAAGAGGTCCGAACTAAACAACAGCATTTCCTCCCTGAAAACCTGGGGGGGGGGGGGGGGGAAACGGAAGACAAAGAGGCGAAACAAAACGGGGTCAGTCATAAAGACTGGTAAGTCCTATCTACTTCCAGTATAAAAACAGGTAAGGGTAACATGACATGCATAAACTGAAAGTAAACATAAGGATGACTACAAGATAGATAAACTAAACCAGGATAACAGGCTGAACTACTATAGCAAGATAAACTAAGATATCATGATAAACTACGGTGTCATGATAAATCAAGGTATCACATCGTCAGGTTTCTATCAAGTATACTATCCCAAGGTATCTATCATGTATACCATCCCATGGTGTCTATCATGTATACCATCCCATGGTGTCTATCATGTATACCATCCCAAGGTATTTATCATGTATATTTGCTCTGCACCTCTCGTACTAGTATCCCAACCCGCGTCATGTGTCAACTATGAATGTCCCTTGCCCAATGTCATGTAATGGTCCATGTCAACCTAATATATAGCATATGTAGGTTTTCCCAACTCGTATGTTTCTTTCCATGTATAAGTTCAGTCCTTTGCCGTAGGCCATACGGCTTTCCCATGTAAACGTTTTATCCTTGAGGTTATTTTGGACTGCTACCCTTGATCTGGTTATGTTTTCTTACCATGAACTATCGCGTGTTCACTTAGGATTTATGCCACCTAGGACCACTAGGGATTATGCTACCTAATGAACGTTTCCGTGTCTCGGTTTGGGTTTTGGACACCTAGGACCACTAGGGATTATGCCACCCGTCAACCACGCCCTTTGTCCCACGTATATATCGTGAATCGTTTTCCATGTCTAGACGCACATGTATCTCAATGTGTCATCCGAGTTCCGTGCCAGGGCAAATCAAGAAATACCGAACTCGGCCGGGAGCTTTAAGTCGTCTGCTAATGCAGATATCAAGGTCTGTTTTTGTACCCGTGGCTATGGTCCCACGTGACCCCTCCCTCAACTACTGAAAGGCAATCCAAGAAAAATCATGTATGAGAACTACATCCCGGCCCCACTATAGCCCTACTTTCCTATGGGCCAACCTCACCCATGACTCGATAGCAAGAACATTGTCTGTTGGGAGTTCTCTGCCTTTCCGTTCGCGCACGATTGACTAAAGTTGGTAGGTAGTCGGCGACGTGCTATCCAAGGCAAAATCAAGTATCGTCGATTCCACGCTAATCCATCCCAGTCTTTAGGTCGCTCGCATAGCAACCAAGGCATACTCTTGGCTCTTCTACCGCAGACCTTAACCTCTGTGAGGCCTGGTTTCATGGACCACCTACCACCTCACAGAGGGATACCAAGAGTACCCTCACGTACCCCGAAGCTACCTCTTCGTCACCCAGTTCGCTGGAGCTTTTTATCCAAGTCAGATAAGTTGCTCCTCCTCGTATACTAAGCGATGACCTACCGTATCAGGTTACTCATCTCTTTATGAACTAGTCCCATGTCCTTGGCTAAGAATTATTACTTAGTTATCCTTAACTATGGTTTACCACTTAGCTCCTCTTTCCGCTATCCTTGTTAACTACGATTTTCAACCTAGTCCCCTGAGCTAGGGTTTTGTCAAATGGGTTAAGTGTTGTTATCCAAGTTCATGACTTAACCCGCCTACGAATCATGTCAAGATTGGCTAAGTACTCAAGTTCAAGGTTTAGCCCTACAAGTTGGTTAAGTGTACCAAGAAGCTCATGACTTAACCCTATCAAGTCAAATTGGTTAAGTATTTATTTGTCTTAACCCTATCAGATTATCATGTTAGATTGATTAAGCATAGATGATCTTAATCCCATCAGATTATCGAGTCGGATTGGTTAAGTATGGGTTAGCTTAACCCCATCCACTAATCGTATTACAATGGTTAAGCCTAATTTTAAAAGGTCTTGTGACTTAACCCTATCAGGTCTGCATATTAGATTGGTTAAGTATAGGTTACATAACCTCATCAAATCATCATGTATAATTGGTTAAGTATAAGTTACTTAACCCCATTAAATTATCATGTTAAGTTGGTTAAGTATTGGTCACTTAACCTCATTGAATTACCAAGTTCAGATTGGTTAAGTGTTTAACTTAACCCCATCGAATTACCGCGTTTAGATTGGTTAAATGTAGGTTACTTAACCACATCTAAATACCGTGTTTAGATTAGTTAAGTGTAGGTTACTTAACCCCATCTAATTACCGTGTTTAGATTAGTTAAGTCTAAGTTACTTAACCCCATCTAATTACCGTGTTTAGATTAGTTAAGTCTAAGTTACTTAACCCCATCTAATTACCAAGTCGGATTAGTTAAGTGTAAATTACTTAACCCCATCCCCTAATTGTCTTATATGGTTAAGTGTCATTAAGAGATCAAGTCCGGTTAAACTTAACCTACCCGTTCATGTCATATCGGTTAAGTGTCATTAATCAAATTTACTTAACCTTATCATGTGGCATTAATTAAATTAATGCACTTTTAACCTCTCACATTAGACCTTGTTGTGGTTACTAGTTAAGCCGGGCAGGTCCGGGTAGATTTACACCACAACCTAGTCTAACCTCGGGTTTTAAGTGCTATGTGACCAACTACTCACATTGAGTCCTATTGTTTGTAGCCACTAGTTAAGCCGGGCGGGTCCGGGTAGATTTAAGCTACAAACTCAACCCAACCTTGAGTTGGCCACTTTCATGTTTGGTCTAGTGTCATGTTACACTTACAACCCCCAAATATCTAGTTCAAGTTCCATGTTTTCCTATGTGTCATGACCACATTTAAATGTATCATGAATGTCATGTTCTCATGTAAACCCCATGTCAAGTTTTCGTGTCATTTTCACGTGTTTTCCTAAGCTACCCAAACGTATTTCCAACCCAAGTGGAAGCTAGTCACGTAGTAAAGATACTACGCTACATATTGGCCCCATCACATGCACGATGTCAAAAAGGGATTGGCCACAAACATGCATGGTATCATAAGGGGTTTGGCCTCAAAATATGCATAGCATCATAAGGGGTTTTTGGCCTCAACATGCATAGTATCATAAGAGAATTTGGCCACAAACATGCATAGTATCATAAGAGAATTTGGCCACAAACATGCATGATAACATAAGGGTTTTGGGTTCATTTACATGCATAAGCCCCAAAGTCAAGTCTTTGCCAATGTTTCACAAGTCAAATGGTTCCCAAAGGTTCATGCTAACATTCCGTAGATAAAGATTCAAACTTGCAAGATAAACTAGGTGAAACATAACATAAGTGGCATGATTAAGTCGCTAAAACTTAGCCCAAGGTTATAGATCATAGAAAAGGGGCAAAATTAGGTTCACATAGGCTAGCATACTTATGTTTCATCACATTTTATTCCATGTCACATTAGAACCACCGTTAGAATCTACAAGTAGCTAGAACTTACATAGCGTGGCAAGAGGGCTAGGAGCATGAATCGTTTTGACGAAGAAAGGTGGCTCCTTTGTTGAAGAATCGTCATGAAATTGGCCTAGCAACATTGATCCACTCCCTTGATTTGATGTAGCAAGCTAGCACCTTTGATTCGGATCTTATTTGAA
The DNA here is from genome assembly GCA_030737875.1 of Allium sativum. NCBI lineage: Eukaryota > Viridiplantae > Streptophyta > Magnoliopsida > Asparagales > Amaryllidaceae > Allium > Allium sativum. The sequence goes on from CM060912.1 coordinate 899,464,578, forward strand.
TGCACAGTCTCTTGGAGTTGGAGATGGAGGCCATGATCAATGAAGATTTGGGCAGCACTTCGTTGCATGAGTGATTTGTGAGGGTTTAAGCTAGGTCTAGGGGTCTTTTTATAGAGATTAGGAGTAGTTTAGGCCCTTAGATTAACCCTAGGATAGATCCAAGCCCTCAAAAATCGTCGCAAGCCTCCAAAACAAGACCCAGGAGCCAAAACAGGTGCACCAGGCCGACCTGGCCGACCAGGGAGGTCGATACCCAGGTCGACCCCCAGGTCGACTCTAGTGTCGACTTGGTTGGGGGGGAGGTCAACCCTAGTGTCGACCCCCCTGTCGACCTGTCTGGGAGGGATCTTTCCCGCCTACCCTGAATTCTGAAAATTTTGCATCTGTTTTCGAATTTGAATTTTTCGTGAAACTTTGCGAGGCCATATCTTGGTCATACGGACTCCGATTTACGAAATTTCGGACTCTATTTGGCGTATTTTTTCGAGACGAATGCAATGGCACAGCCCGTTTCTCTTGATTCAGATTTTAACATTTAATTCTGCCTTGATTCTTGTCTTAACATGTTGTTAAAAATTCGGGTTGTTACAGTGGTGATTTAAATTGTGGACACAACTTCTTTAAAAAGGGTATGGATGCCCTAATTGACAGTGTGTCTTTAAAGCTTGAGAAATACTCGAACAAACAAATGGTTATTGATTTGTGGAAGGAGCATCAAGTACGTACAGTCCCTTTGACTCACACCCTCTACCAATAATTTTCTGAGTCACGAGGTCCTAGAATATACAATAAGATGGAAAGAATGAGATAGAATAATTTAGTTGTTATGTTATTTGACTGACAGAGAGTAGACTAAATGCAAGTTCAGGTATATATAAGGCATATGTTGATAAGGAAGATGCATAAATTGGACTTACTATTCCAAACCGTAGAATGTTTGAAGAGGATCCCTCAGCTAAAGTGACATTATGATTAGGAGTCTGTGATTAAAAACTTGAAAAAAGACTATGATTACCCGTATTATTATCTGTAGCACCAGAATCAATGACCCATTGAGTTCTCTCTAGACTGACAAAACTGCTATTATCTGCAATAGTAGAAATAGGTTGAACTGACTTATTGATATTATTCTAGTATACAATAAATTTAGCAAATTCTTCAGCTGAAATCAAAACATTCCGGCTAACTTGATCTTGAATTTTCACAACATTAGCTACTTGTTGATTTCAAGCCTGTTTTTTCTTATTTTGGAGCTTCCAATACTCAAATTTAGCATGCCCTGATTTCTTGCAATATGCACATGACTTCATTGTTTGATTTTCATATCTAGGGATACTAACCTCCCTTTTGTATGAGTTCTGATTAGTTCTCCCCGAATGATGTTTATTAGTTGTACCAATCAAAGCTCTGTTGTGTTGAACTTATGGAGTGGGATTTGAACTTGAGACTTCAATTCTAAGAACCCTTCTAAACACATCATGTAGTGATGTCAAATCTGATCTAGATAAAACTTGAGATTTAGCTGATTTATATTCAGATGGGAATCCTGCCAAAAAACTCTTAGTAGTCATTTGCTCCCTCTTCTTCTGCGGCACTTTAACATCATCACTGATAGGAAGAAGCAAGTAAACTATCCATATGTCTTCTTGAATGTCATAAAGTAATTCATCGATGATTGATATTGTTTTTCCACTTGATAAAATGACTTGCAAATCTCAAACATCCGGTTTATATTTCCTTTTCCAGAATATAAAAAATCCATATAATCCATAAGTTCTTTCACGAACTCACAATGATTCACCAAACTGGTGATATCGCTCTCAATCATATTTTAGATTTAAAGAAACAACCGAGCATCATTACGAAGCCACACCACCGCTTCCTTTTCAAATGGGTCGGGTTCAGGCGGATCTTCAACTAGAGGATTATCTCGATCAATACTCTGTAAATATAATCGAATCATTTTACTCCAATCAAATTAACTCAATTCACTCAATTTGTGCTCAGTTATCTTAGAAATCATCGGCATGATCTCCATCACCAATTTGGTCTCTCCCATGATTCACTAATAAGATTGAGAAATAGATTTGAGATCTTGAAATTAATTCAAGGATTGGTGCTCCGATACCATGTTATAAACAAAGAAATAAAATGGGCAAGAGAAGATGAGTCTTTCTTATTAATTCAAATAGTAGTACACCACCTCTATTTATAGAGGAAATACAATGGGGTACAATATTATGTTAGTGCCACTAGCATTTTTCTTCTGATTTCAGTGTCAGTATCCTTCATTCCTTTTTAGGTGTCGCTTCCCAGTATTGTCTTCATTACTACTTGTATCGCTGCCACTTTGTCGCATTTTCTTCATTACTATTTGGTATCAGTGTCGCCCCCTAGTGTTGTCTTCATTACTTCTTGGTATTAGTGTCCTCTTGTATCATCTTATTGGCTTCGATACAAGCTTGTATCATATTCTCATATCTTTTTCTTGGCTCCGGTATCAACTTGTACTCCTTGTATCATCTCCTTGGTTTCAGTACCAGTTTTCCTTCCTGGTATTGCCTTTCTTGGCTTCGGTGTCGGCACCAAGCTGTTTATTTCAATAGCTTGACGCCAATAGCATATTTACACAACACTATATACATATTTACATATATACAATTTCTACTCACAACACACCCAAACCTAATGTTGAGGTCACTAAAGGAAATGTGACTTTAGAAGAACATGCACATTCATTCATTTCTTATATGCAAAGGCAGGACCAAGGTTAACCATATAGGGTGCATATTGTTGATGTGAATCAAAACTCAAATAAAGGGAACATAAACGCGCTCCTGAAGAATGTCAACTTGTGAAAAATCGAAATCTTCATGTAGATGCAACTCAAAATTTGAATGGGATATTTGCATCTGATGGTGATTATAACTAATACTTGGAAAATCTTGGTGTTGAAGCGAAGGTAGGAACTTAAAATCAAGCTACCACGGTCCGACCTATAATACAACTTCATCCAAGAGTGTTACACTCCACTTGGATGGTTCCCTAAAAGACTGAAGGACCTAGATCTCATCTAATAAACTGAGGATGTGTGCAAATCTAAACACGCAGGGAATTTTCGATGATCAATCAATACCCTAGGTCCGCTTTCTCGTGGGTCCCAAAGTTGTGAGATCAAAAATAGCAAGGAATGCATCTCTCGAATAATAAAGAAGTTGATGAAAGAAATTTATGTCTTGGAAGATGTAGAGGAGGATTCAGGTTTTGCCTTAAAATTGAACACCATTCACTCAAGTGATTCTAGGTTCGGAATATTCAAAGAAGTTCAATCCTCCTATGATTCCTGCGTATAATGGAACTTCAGACCAGATCTTGTTGTTGTATAAGTATGAATGGCATATTAATGAAAAAAGGCGATAGATACTTTAAAATGTGGGCACTTCCCTATTCATCTATAAGGTTTCTACACTATGATTTAGCATGCTACCACCCAAATTTATCTCACAGCTCAAGAAGCTAGCAAGAAGGTTTAAGGAACAATTTCGGTTGTGCACCACTCATTCTAAGGACATTATGTTACTATCTGAGTTATCTCAAGGCCCTCGAGAGTCACTAGAGCTTTTATTAACTAATTCAGTACCACGGACACCGAAGTCAGTAACCCTGATCAGAAGATGGTCCTTATGACATTGTTTCATGCTAGTGATAAAGAAATAGGCTTTTGAAAGTTGAAGAAATGAATGATCCCACAATTTTGGATAAGTTTTACGGGAAAGCTGATGAATTTACGAGATTTGAAGAAGCAGAGGCCACCAAAAGGGGCTCCACGAATGAAGGTTGGTGTCAAGTTCTCAAGGCAATGCCAACAAGAAAAAAGGAGGAAATGGTTCTGATAATGCATACAAGGCTGGAAACTAAAAGAGAGGAAATCAAGATAAAAAAAGGTGAAAGAGATAACAAATCTTCATAGGCTTCTTTTGGTGGACTATATGCCTTTGAACAATAACTTGGAGAAAGTCTTCTTATTGACAAAGGAACCTGAGCATTACCATGACACCTCATCCCAAGACCTACCATAATAAAGAGCATAAACAAGTGATGTCGTCTATAAGAGCGAGGAATTGGGCTCATTAGTTGCGACCATACATAATTTTGCATTAGACGAGTATTGAATACATCGATTGGGTGTATAAAATTTTCTTTTCTTATCTCAAGTGGATCGACATATTCAACACATCTAATATGAACTACAGTGGCTAAGGATTATATTTAGAACAATATCCTATACACCACAGATATCAGATCACAGAACATATACATACGTTTACAATCACTGAATATCACATATACATATGCCACATCTCAAATGGTTAAACATGAGTCATAAAATGTACAAAAATATCCAAATGAAAGAATATATAATGACTCAAACACTAAAATACAACTAGGAAATGGCTCCAAAATAAGATAAATCGGCTAACCACGAATCAACAATAGACTGTTACCTAAAACAACTTGGTCTGACCTGAGTATTACATATATGGATCAATCTAGTTCACAAATCAATTTTAATGGGAGACAAAATAAATAATCAACTAAATAACAAAAGGAAACTCAAACACCAAATTACACGAAAACACCGATGTGGTAATTCCTTTCCTTTTGAAAGGAATCCCATATACTTAAGATATCAACTTACATTATACAAGTTACACCACAACCAAGTAGGACACACGAGAGGATACAAACACAGTCTTAGATATTGGTCTTAGCATGGGTTCCCTTAACTCTGCATTTTGGGCATTAACACATGAAGTCACTTGACACAAGATGAAAGACTCAGAAAACACTAAACCATAAAATTTCAGTAAAATCGCAGTAATCATGAGACCTCCGAAATCACATGAATCACTAAGATCACAAGGATCATTGAGATCACATGAATCAGTAAGTCATGGAATCACTGAACTCTATTAAGAGTTTAAAACCACTAATGAAATAACCAATAATAATAATGGTCATAATGGTGAAATCAACAACAAACCAAAAAACACTAAAACAACATGATTTGGATCCAACAACATGATTGGCAAGAAGAAGCCAACCTTCACGTGCTAACAACATGATTGCACAAGGCCATAGATAGTATTCATAACAATATGAGGGAAACTCTATCCAACATGATAGATCCGAAGGTTGCATAACAACACGATCGACCCGAAGGTTGCATATAACATGATTGGCCCGAAGGTCCACTACACAACAATGATTGACCCGAAGGTCCACTATACAACAATGATTGACCCGAAGGTCTAGTACTGGCTCAAACAACATGAATGTATCTTAGACCCTCCTATAGTAACCCAAAAAGTGGTAATCATACATCTCATACCACACATTCTCACTTAACGGTTCACACACCACAAGTTGGCTTCACACCAGAAAACACATGAACACCAGAAAACAGAGAAACATGAGAAAACATGAAACAGGAGAAAACTCCAGAAGTAATGACTTCGATAGTCGAGTTAGGAAATAACCAATCTCCTATACCTTCGTGTCCCATTCCACGAGGTTTACGATACCTTTTAATCACTATTACGCCTCTTTAAAGGATGCAAAATAGTGTGATTTTACTTGTATAGAAATACTTGATTTTGAGAAAAATGGTATTATAAAATGATTTCTAAACCCAATTTGATTATTTCTTTAAATAATTATAATCGGAAAATACATAATATTGCCTCGAGACAACTTCCGAAACTAAAACATAAAAATTAATTTATCTCAAGGCAGTAAGAAACACACACACACACACACACACACACACACACATATATATATATATATATAGTTGCTTGAAAATTTCTTAATAAAAATGTGCACATGTCCTGAACTCACCAAAAACCTACATGGAACTTAGTCCTCAAAATTAACCCAAAACTAAGAATTTGAAATTCGAATTTAATTACAATATGATTTAAATCATTGAACTTCATCACTAAAACAACCTGGAAATGCATCAATGAATCCAAGAATGAACCACTAAAAAATAAGTAGAAATACCCAACAAGCTGCTGGAGTTGCATGTGCAGCTCCAGTAACAGGTCGACCTGTGTCGACCACTTGGAACGCAGGGGCTATGGGCCTCTGCCTGTTCCAGATCTCAACTTCAATGAAAGGTTTAGACAAACTAATAAGGTTTGGTTGACCTGAAACCGAGCATGAAAAAATACACAAGGTTCTACTTTGATTCAGGAAAGGAATGACTCAAAAGAATGAAATATTGAGAAAGATATAACATCCTGAAGTAGCAACCAGGTTGTTTTGTAAAACTGGGAACAACCAGAGACACAACATCTATGTATTTAATAGACTCAGCACTGATAAAAACAAAAATAAAGAAAACTAGAAAGCATGAGTTGAAAAACTCACCTAAGATTGGATTAGGAGTAATTTCCCGTGGTTTAAGCTTTCAGAATGGTGGCTTGAAGCTTTCAAAACCTAAAGAAGTAGGATACAGTGATATTTAAGGCTTCCAAAAGTTATTGTAACTACTTTTCTTCTGATTTCCAAAAATAAATGCATGAATCTATGAATTTGCTTCAAGAGAATGGAGAATAGAAATCTCTCTTTTAATTTCACAAGGATTAGCTTAGGTTTTTGGTTGTTTAAAAGGAACGGAAGCCATGGATTTTAGTTAAAAGCTTTAGTTGAATGAGGAGGGAGATAATAATGAAAAGAAAGTGTTGTACTTTATATTCTCGGGAGTATTCCTTCAGTAAGAAATGGGATAAAATCCATAGCTAAGCCCAAACAACGTAATTAAGCTAATTAACCATAATGCACCAAGTTAAGTACTTAAAGCACATATTAACAACTTGATTACGCTAAGCCGTGTTCCATTTTAAATACAAACACAAATATTCGCATAATTTATCTTAAGACATAGTTGGGATAAATTATAGCACCACCTTTGACAAATGATCACATTTACACAAAACACATAACTCATGTTCTCCAATTTCATATTTCTACAAATAAAGTTTACACACATTACTGCTTTAAACAAATTAACTCTATCAAAATAACCAAGTATTTCAAATCTTCAAATATTTATTCTCAATCAATTTTTTACATTTACCTGATAGCAATGCAATTAATTCACTATTTGTTATTAATGCCATTAACTCGGTTTTTTAACCATAACCTACAAATTTTATTTTTCATCTTGAAAAAATTTAACAGACTGTTACTTTAAAATTTATATAACCATTTTCAAACATAGTTTAAACTTAATCTCTATTTTTATTTAGTCAAGGATTACAATTTACATTTGAAAACACAAATCATCAATTTAATAATTACTCCTATAAACAACTTATCACCTATATTGAAAATATAATTTTCACTTAAATATTGATTGCCAATGAATATTGTTTATTTTCAATATTGCTTTTAATCATCAAGTTATAATTTAAAACATGGGTTGGAATAGATTTCTCTTTATATCAAAGATATGTAGTTTCTTCCAAAACACACAATTTTGAAAACCACAAATTCTTTATTTCAATAATTTAAAATATTATACGAGTTGGGCTTACGAACTCGTATTTTATTTTTCTCAGATTTAAAATATAGAAACACACTATAATCTGTTTAGTTTGGGTACCCAAAAACCTAGGTTGTTATTGACTCTCCCTTAAATAAATTGTGTCCCCACCATTTACTTAAGATACTACATATAGATTCTCATTTTAATAGTTCATCCAAGATTTCATTTTCTTCGCAAGGATTTAGCTTATACTAACCATTTCACAATTTTAACTCTTTTCTCTTAACAACCCCTCAAACTCAACAAAGTTGAAAATTTTAAATACTTGGTTCTCACTACTTTCAAATTATTATCCCAAATAGCATATCATAAAAATTCAAAACTTATAACATATCCTTCACATGGCAGATTATTTAGAATATACACTCATCTCCATCCGATTTCAGGTCGATAGAAATGCTAAAGCCATCACTATTATGTCAATGTCTCCAAGCAAAACATCTAATTTGATTGTAATGCCAAATAGCCTCACCATTTTCCATTTTTATACTTCCAACTTAATGGCTGCAACCATTCCTCAACTTGATTACAAGAGTGAGCATTCTAGAAATACTAATTATGCTCAAGGTTGTTTTATATCTCAAAACACATTTGGTTTATGAAACACCAATATTTATCTACCTTATACTTTTCTAAATACAAATATTCACCAAATAAATTTTTAACTCTATTCGAATAGTATTAAACCACCCATTGATCACCATTTATCTCGTTATTTGGCTACGATGTGGACATAAGGTCACTATCGTCATGCCATCTAATTCATTATTCCCATTTAAAGTAGTGGTTTAGTCCTATACTCACGAATATTTCACCTTATTCATTTCTCAAATTTTTTATTCTATTCCACTAAATATTGTATTTGATTGTCTCATCTAAGAATTTAAAAAATTCTTATCGATATCGTTGATCAGACGTATCGATCAGAAATCATTAAAATACCCAATGGGAAACCCAAAATGATAAATACTACTAAATTTTAAGTTTATACAATGGTTGTGCTATTATTCACTATCAAAATTATTTTGAATAAGAACTACCCAACTCTACACTTTACCGACAATTCACTTATTTTATATTCACAAGGAAATTAACTTTTTTAAAAAATTTAATCATCAATATTTACCATTTCTTAATCCCACTTAGCAATTTATCAAACTTTGCACAGCTGAAATATTTCATTTGCTTCCGCTGTGCAACTTTGACTTATTTCCATTTAACACCTGGATACCCAGACATGGATTCTACTTTATTTATCTTAGATCCATTTCACTAACACATCCCGATTTATTTAATTTAATTCTACAACGAACTCAAACACAAAAAGGATATACTGCAAATTTTCCCTTAAAATTTTAAACCCAAGATTAAAGCATCTAAAAGGACAAAGGACGGAAATTTCTACCAAGACAAGCTTAGGGCATATGTCCAAATATACCCAAACCACTACCCTAATCGATCGGCTTCCTACTCCGTAGATACTCTGTGCTGGCCCCACGGTAGGATGTATCACATTCTACAGTGGCAACCCCTCACTGATATGCACAGCCCCATATCTACTGGTGTCACGGTCGTCTTATCTCCCTCTGCCCGGCTCATGCACGCACATGGCCCGGTCGGTATGCGCCGCCCACACCGTCCTCCACGTTCATATCTCTTACATTCAGTTAGTAAGCGTGTCCCCTCTCCGCCTAGTACGGAGTATTTTATTTGATACTTACTCCGGGTTACTGACTGAAATGGGTCTCACACAATATGATACAAGCTCTCCCCTTTGTCTTGCATCCCCTACTAGGTTTTTCACTGACTATGTATACCACTAGGTGTCTTTAATTACATAGCCCTATATCAGTTATTCTTACCCTAAAAGGTGTCTTTAATTACATAACTTTTATACTTTCCTCCAGTTATGTATACCACTAGGTGTCTTTAATTACATAACCTTATCGGATTAAGTTTGTGGGCCTATATGTAAATATTACCCACCCCTCCAAATTTGCTTAACCATCCACTATTCCAATCAATTTTCTTAACTCTAATCCTATTTCATAATCATACAATCCCTATGGATTAGATTTGGTTAAGTAGTCGAATTCATTACCACATCAATTTATGGTTTATAATGGGCTAGACCTCCTACATTAGGCCTACAACGTGTGGATGTTGGATATGTCGGTCGGATCCGAGCAGTCTTATTCCACAGTTGGGCCTAACCTCGTGTCTTATCCCGATAATATTTGCGTACTTAGACCTCCTACATTAGGTTCAACATTAGTGGCTGATGGATATACCCGTCGGGTCCGGGCAGACTTCCACCACGAATGAAACCTAACCTCGTGTCATAAGTACAATTACAATTCCTAATTGTAATTACTAGACATTCCATTATTAATTAATTAATTAATCAATTAATTAATCCTTGTCCTTTATCGGTGTTAATGCCCATTTTACCCAATAATTTGAATTATATGTCCAAAAATGTTCATATTCAGATTATGCTAATATTAACCCCTTTCCCCCGTTTCCTAGTTAGTGCACTCATAAACTGGTGGCATGCCTAGTATAGTCAGTAGCCTAGTCATAAACGATAATAGGGACCATAATGGGAATATAACCAAAGTGATCATCTTGGCATAAACTAGCACGATGAAGGTTAACGCATATACTGGCATGGACATGTAATTAACATCATAACAAGGTGGACATAAAACTGATGAACTGGTGGCAGTCAATTGATTATAACATAACTACGATGTCACAATAAGCGTAGTAAGATCTAAATTAGCAGTTTAGATCTCCTACTGGTTTAGATCTAACATGATAACAGAAGGTGATAAATTGGATCACATAATTCAGATCTAGAGGTTAAAATAGATCTAACACCATTAGAATGACATAATAGCATGTTTAGATCTAAATATGGGTTCACATGTCCAACTTACAACATATCCAAGTTGATCGCAATATGACAGGTGAAAGGTGATTTACATAAAGAGTTAGATCTAACCAATGTTGCAACTGTCCAAATTAACAGATTTACATTCACCAAAACATAGTTACAAGTCAAGATCCACATAGCTAACATAATAGAATAACCACAATTACATTGGATCTAAAGGTGTAGATCCATCATGACATAGTATAAGATTTAACAATAACATAGATTCATAGTTTACAACACATCCAATTCACAGTCTTTCACAATTTACTTTTATTTGTTTAAACCTAAAAGCAACTAGAAACTCACTGCGTTATGTTTAGAGAATATAGAGAATGGATCTTGAATTTTTGGATTTGATTTGCAAAGTTGAATGTCGTATGTTGTTGAAGAAAACGAATCCGTCTCAGTTCGCACACCGGCAACATTTGGCTCCCATAATTTCCAATGAAGAAATAGGAGAATTGGACACACACACACACACACACACACACACACATATATATATATATATATAGCTGCAGAACCCTCTGAAACCGACTTCCACCTCAGCCCTAGGGGTATCGACACCCCTGTAGGTGGGTCGACCCGTAGGTCGACACCCCTTAAGGGGGGTCGACCCCGGTGTCGACACCCCTCTAGGGGGGTCGACCGCCTAGAGCGGGAAATTCACCGCCTTGATGAATTTTTGATTTTTGTATTGTTCTAGATAGGGTCTGACTCATATCTGACTCATGTACTTTCTGGGCATATACAAACTTAAAATCCCCATAACTTCTTCATACGTTGTACGTTTTACGTAAACCAAATGTCTATCTTGACCAGAATTTCAAGATGGACACGATAGCATAGTCCATTTTCCTTAATTCTGAATATTAAATTAATCATTATTTAATTTATCCTCTTTTAGTGTCGTTAAAAAAAATTCGGGGTGTTACATTCTCCCCTACTCTAAGGATTTCGTCCCCGAAATCTCTAGGTTGAGAAGAATTCATATCCTACCATCCATCTACTCATCCAACAACCACTGGCATCCATTGTCCTTAGAGTCTTCAAATGCTTATATGAATATATGCAATGGTGTGTGTATATGTCTCAACACTATGTGAAAGATCTGGCGGTCTAATGATTCAGTTGACCTCCTTAATGCAATGTATGTTAGTGCCATAAATCCAATATGTATGCAAATAAACCTATTATATCATATAAGTTCTATATGTGTGCACACTCATTCATCCAAATGCAACATCCATATGCTAGTTCATCCATTTCCATCCATAAAAGAAAAGAAAATGCACATACATCCATATGTAGTATGAAAGTGATTGAGCCGATCTTAGTGCCTAATGTGTGCGTATATGCATCCACAGGCAACCACTAGCAAACACTTGCATCCACTTACATCCATCAAACATAACATATCTCAAAAACATGTTTATATCCATACGATTCCTATATAAAGGTAAAAAAAAACTATGGATAAGATATACTCAAATGATAGAAACAAGCACTGATAAAACTTGGAAAAAGGAGTTAAGAGCATACCCTTGAAAGGAAAGGATACGAAGCACAAATCTTGTCTTCGGTTTCCTAAGTCGCATCCTCTGGGTTATCTCCCAGTTGAACCTTTAGCAACTTGATCTCTTTATTGTGTAGCTACTTAACTTATGATCCCAAAATACGGTTAGGGATCTCCTGACTGTCGCCTCCCGTTCCACTTCTACTTCTTCCAAAACACTCAGCTCAACGATTACTGCGGTGCCATATAGGCACTTCTGCAGATGAGAAACATGGAAAACATTATGAACACCGGATAGATGTTCTGGGAGTTTTACTCTATAGGCCATTTGGCCGATCCTCTCGGATATAGGAAATGGTCCCAAAACCTAGGTGCCAACTTCCCTACTGACCCGAAGCGAACCACATTCCTCAGAGGTGACATTTTGATAAAAACCAAGTCTCTTACTTCAAATGCGAGGCCAGTCGTTCTCTTGTCTGCATAGGATTTCTGCCTATCTTGAGCTGTCTTCATCTGCCACCGATTAAGTTCAATCTTTTCAGATGTTTCACTAACCATATCTGGTCCAAGCAATAATCTTTCTGTAGATTCCTACCAACAAACTGGTGATCTACAGGATCGTCCGTACAATGCCTCGAAGGGTGTCATGACGATGCTAGCTTGATAACTGTTATTATAGGCAAACTCTACTAAAGGAAGATGCTCTTCCCAAGTCCCTCCGAAGTCTAGGATACACAGCCTCAAAAGATCTTCAAGAATCCTATTCACCCTCTCTGTCTGTCCATCGGTCTAAGGATGATGAGCGGTGTTCAAACACAACTGTGTACCTAATGCTTCTTGCAAGCTCCACCAAAATTCGCTGGTAAAGATGGGGTCACAATCGCTCACGATGCTGGAAGGTACTCCATGAGGACAAACTATCTCACGAATATAAATTGCTGCCAACCATGATGTGTCCTCTTACTCTTAACTAGAATAAAGTGAGCGCTCTTAGTGATTCTATCTACCACAACCCAGATACTGGTGTTGCCTTTCTTTGATCTAGACAAACCATCTATGAAATCCATAAAGATGCTCTCCCATTTCCACTGCGGAACCTCCAACGGATGAAGTAATCCACCGGGCTTCTTTTGCTCAGCTTTGACTTGCTGGCAAATTAAACATTGAGAAGCAAATTCGGCCACATCTTTCTTCATCCTATCCCAAAAGAAAACCCTCTTCATGTCCCTGTACATCTTATCATCGCCTGGATGAATGGTCATCTTAGAATGGTGGGCTTCTTTTAGGGCATCCTTGATCAAGCTTCCAGTTTGAGGAACACAAAGCCTTCCATCTCGTCGCAACCACCCCTTTTCATCTATGGCATATCTACTGAGGTGACTAGAAGTATCCCCTCTTCTGAGCTTATCTATGATGTCTAGAACCCGTGGGTCACCTTGTTGCAAAGCTCCTATCTAGTCCATAAGAGTCGGTCGTATCTCCAAGGATGCAAACAAATCAGGAAAAATCTCGATGGAGGGTCTAAAATTAAAAGCTGATATATTTTTCTTTCCATAAACAGAGGACTCAAGGCCATCCTCTGCCTACTTAGTGCGTCTGCCACCACATTACCCTTGCCATGGGTATAAGAAATCTCAAAATCATAAGAAGTTGGAAACTCCATCCAACGTTGTTGCCTTAAATTGAGATCCTTTTGCGATAACAGATACATGAGAGATTTATGATCAGTGTATAACTTGAACTTCTCTTCAAGTAAATAATGATGCCACGTCTTTAACGCAAAGACTATGGCAGCTAGCTCTAGATCATGGGTGGGGTAGTTCTTTTCATGAACTCTCAACTTTCTACCCCATAACACACTACCTTCCCTTCTTTCATTAGAACCGCACCAAGCCATGTACCACACGCATCAGTGCAAACAGTTAACACCTTACTCCCATCAGGCAAGGTCAAGACTAAGGCTGTTGTCAGAGCCCTCTTTAGTCATTGGAAAACAAAACCACAGTCTATATCCCATGAAAATGCCAAGTTCTTCTTCGTCATCTTGGTGAGTGGGGCTGATATCTTTGCAAATAATGAATTTCCTATACTAACCTGCTAACCTTAGAAAGCTTCTCACCTCAGTTGCATTTTTAGGAACCTGCCAATCTTGCACGGCAACCACCTCCGCAGATATAGCTATCCTTTCTTTAGAGACCACATGCCCTAAGAATCTCATCTCTTTTCTCCAAAAATGGTATTTGGAGAATTTTGCTTCAAGCTGATGGTCACGAAGAGTTTTCAAAACTTCTCTCAAATGTTGGGCATGCTCTTCTTCGCTTTTGGAGAAGATCAAAATATCATCGAAAAAGACTACAACAAATTTATTTAGGAACTCCCGAAACACCCTACTCATCAGATCGACAAAATAGGCAGGTACATTCGTCAGCCTAGGCAGGTGCATCCGTCAGACCAAAAGGCATAACTAGTCATTCAAAGTAACCGTTCGGATTCCTAAAGTTAGTCTTATCTACGTTGTCCTCGGCCACCCTCAACTGATGGATACCTGTGGCCAAGTCTAATTGGGAAAATACCGAGGCACCAACAAACTGATCAAATAAGTCATCAATCCTCGGAAGCGGGTGCCTATTCTTTTTAGTGAGTTTATTCATCTCTCTATATTTAACACACAAATGAAGCGAACCATCCGCCTTAGTTGCAAATACTACTAGAGCACCCCATTCAGATATGTTTCGTATGATAAACCCTTTCTCAAGTAGCTTCCTTACTTGCTAACTCAGCTCCCTCCTTTCCCTTGGATCCATGTGGTGCACTGGAAATGCAACCGGCTTTGCATTGTCCACCAAATATATACGAAAGTTGATCTCGCACCTCGAAGGTAAACCCTGAACCTCATCAAAAACATCGGAAAAGTCTCGGATTACTGGAACAGATTGCTGATCATTGATAGATGCATCAAGAGACTCTAGGAAACTAAGCATAACCGACCCTTGTGGGTCACACGAAATCCTGAGGGTTCTCCCATGACAAGTCAGAAGCCTAACAGCCCTCTTCTCACAATCCAGAATGGCACCATACATGGTAAGCCAATCCTTTCCTAGAATCAACCCATAGCCCATAAACCCGAGCACATACGCGTCGCATTCAAACTCGATGCCTAACATAGATATTTTCAAACCCCGACAAATCATAGATAAATGAGCCAAACCACCAATGGGTTTTGAAACAACTACAGGATCCACTACCATACTAGTAATTAAGTGCAGAGATTCAACTACAGAACTTGATATAAATGAATGTGAGGTATCAGAATCAAAAAGTGTCCTAATAGGATGGTTTGAAAGAGAAATTAAACCCTCCACAAAAAATTCTACCTCTATCAGGAGCACTGATTGCGAGAGCATGCACCTGCCCTCTAGAAGTCCCGGTCCTTTGACCCTGTCCCTGTGATCCCTGTTTCTTCGGGCACTCTCTAGCAAAGTGTCTGGCCTCTCCATAGTGGTAGCAAGATTTCTTCCTTCGCTTACAGTCTTTAACCAGATGACCTTCCATCCCACGATGGTGACATTTTCTATTATCCTTGCCTTTATCATTTTTCCCTCCTTTCTTCTGCTATTGGTGTTGTTGCTGCTGCCCCTTCTTGGGCCACACCTTCCTATTTTGCGATGTATCCTTAGCCTTCTTTTCTCCCTTGTCTTCCTCATACATTAGGGCCATATCGACAAGCTTTTCAAAAGTGGCCCCCATTGGAATATGGGACATGGCTAAACCATGCAGAGGCTCATTCAGCCCTTTAGCAAACTGCAAAGCCCTTTTGTGCGACATATCCACCAAATCTAAACTGAACCTTGCTAGCTGGTTGAATTTATTCGCATACTCTTTTACCGTCAAGCGTGCTTGTTTGAGTCCAAAGAATTTCTCTATCTGCATGCTGCTTTCGGCTTGGGAAAGAAATTTCATTTCAAACCTCTATCTAAAATCTTCCCAAGTTTCCACCGGACGTTAAGCTTGAGTGACTTCCCACTAAAATGAGGCTTCGTCCTTCAGTAGCCAAGCGGCTAACTGAACCTTCCTTCTATCCTCTACTTCAAAGATTACGAATAAGTCCTCGGTCTCCTTGATCCAATTCCGAACTTCTATGAATGTCTCGTTCCCATGGAATGGCTTCCCTCCCATAGCATGGAAGTCCTTGTAGATCTTGGCGAAGTTATATGCTCTTGAAGGAGGAGGAGGAGGAAGGACAGGTGCAACTGAGGGAGGAACATTTCCTTGGCCTTTGGCAGGTGTCGTGGCCTCCAAATATCTACAGAACCATCCAGATATTGTGACGCCATCTGAGATATTAGGAATGTTTTGTGCCCTAGACATGCTAAAAAAGGAAAAAGGAAGAAATTTAGATAAAGGACCGAAGGATACTACATATGGATTTTTGGGGAATGTTTCTCAAAACAGACTTTTCTTCTTTGAAAATGCTTTCTTTTAAAACCTTTTGAAAATAATTTTCAAAAACTTTTATCTAATCTGGTAACCTTCATCTCTGATACCAAGTGTGACACCCCACATCCGTTAATGTCACTCATTAAGGGAATGCATTAAGTTTCGTGAAGCTTATAGGTAAACAGACAAAGAATAATTACAAGACAAATATAAATAAGATAGCAGTGGAAATTTATATTTTTATTTCAAACATAAATCATAATACCGTGGTCCACAATACCATAAGTAACAAAAACCATTACAATAAAATAACTTCTGTCTTGCACCATCAGAATAAATAAGAAAAAAAACATAATTCCCCAATTGAAAGAGTTAAGCCATAGTAGAGACAAGAACTTAAGCCATACTTCAGAAGTAGCTCCTAGCAAGATGATATCTGAGTCCTGACCAAGCCGAGTGTTTCCTCCTTGAGAACCGGGAGGGGGGGAATGGAAGAAAGAAGGAGAAACAAAAGGGTCAGACATAAAGTCTGGCGAGTCTAGTTACTTTTAGCAAGAAAATAATTAAAAGTAAAACGATAGGCATATAAAGTGGATAAGAGAGATCACTACATAAATGGTAGGTGTGATAAGGTAGACAAGGTAAGGTGTATACACTTCTCTAATGATTACTCTGCACTATTACTAGTATAACCAGAATGAGATGATCCCTTCCACTATAGGGTGGTAGAATTAGGGCATATGTCCAAATATACCCTTACCTCTACCCTAATCGATTGAGTGCCTACTCCGTAGATACTCTGTGCCGGCCCCAGGTAGGATGTATCACATCCTATAGTGGCAACCTCTCACTGATATGCACAACCCCATATCTACTGGTGTCAAGGTTGTCTTATCCCCCTCTGCCCGGTTCATGCACGCACATGGCCCGGTCGGTTTGCGCCGCCCACACCGTCCTCCATGTTCGTATCTCTTACAATCAGTGAGTAAGCGTGTCCCCTCTCCTCTTAGTACGAATTATTTTATTTGATACTTACTCCGGGTTACTGACTGAAATGGGTCCCACACAATATGATACAAGCTCTCCCCTTTTTCTTGTATCCCCCACTAGGTTTTTCACTGACTATGTATACCACTAGGTGTCTTTATTACATAACCCTATACCAGTTATTCATACCCTAAAGGTGTCTATAATTACATAATTTTTATACTTTCCTTCGGTTATGTATACCACTAAGTGTCTTTAATTACATAACCTTATCGGGTAAAGTTTGTGGGCCTATATGTAAATATTACCCACCCCCTCCAAATTTGCTTAACCCATCCACTATTCCAATCAATTTACTTAACTCTAACCTTATTTCATAATCATACAATCCCAATGGACTAGATTTGGTTAAGTAGTCCAATTCATTACCATGTCCATTTAGGGTTTATAATGGGCTAGACCTCCTACATTAGGCCTACAACATGTGGATGCTGGATATGTCGGTCGGGTCCGGGCAGTCTTATTCCACAGTTAGGCCTAACCGCGTGTCTTAGCCAAATTCGTGTTTGCGTACTTATACCTCCTACATTAGGTTCAACATTAGTGGCTGCAAGATATGCCCGTCGGGTCCGGGCAGACTTCCACCACGAATGCAACCTAACCTCGTGTCATAAGTACAATTACAATTCCTAATTGTAATTACTAGACATTCCATTATTAATTAATTAATCAATTAATTAATCCTTTTCCTTTATCGGTGTTAATGCCCATTTTACCCAATAATTTGAATTATATGTCCAAAAATGTTCATATTCAAATTATGCCAATATTAACCCTTTTTCCCCTGTTTCCTAGCTAGCACACTCATAAACTGGTGGCATGCCTAGTCTAGTCAATAGCCTAGTCATAAACGATAATAGGGAAAATAAGGGGAATATAACCAAAGTGATCAACTTGGCATAAACTAGCATGATGATAAGGTGAATGTACATACCGGCATGGACTTGTAATTAACATCATGACAAGGTGGACATAAAACTGATGAACTGGTGGCAGTCAATTGATTCTAACATAACTACTATGTCACAATAATCATAGTAAGATCTAAATTAGCAGTTTAGATGTCCAATTAGTTTAGATCTAACATGATAACAAAAGGTGATAAATTAGATCACATAATTCAGATCTAGAGGTTAAAATAGATCTAACACCATTAGAATGACATAAGAGCATGTTTAGAGCTAAATATGGGTTCACATGTCCAACTTACAACATATCCAAGTTGATCGCAATATGACAGGTGAAAGGTGATTTACATAAAGAGTTAGATCTAACCAATGTTGCAACTGTCCAAATTAACAGATTTACATTCACCAAAACATAGTTACAAGTCAAGATCCACATAGCTAACATAATAGAATAACCACAATTACATTAGATCTAAAGGTGTAGATCCATCATGACATAGTATAAGATTTAACAATAACATAGATTCATAGTTTACAACACATCCAATTCACAGTCTTTCACAATTTACTTTTATTTGTTTAAACCTAAAAGCAACTAGAAACTCATTGCGTTATGTTTAGAGAATAGAGAGAATGGATCTTGAATTTTTGGATTTGATTTGCAAAGTTGAATGTTGTATGTTGTTGAAGAAAACGAATCCGTCTCAGTTCGCACACCGGCAACATTTGGCTCCCATAATTTCCAATGAAGAAATAGGAGAATTGGACATATATATATAGCTGCAGAACCCTCTGAAACTGACTACCACCTCATCCCTTGGGGTGTCGACATCCCTGTGGGTGGGTCGACCTATAGGTTGACACCCCTTGGGGTCGACCCCGGTGTCGACACCCCTCTAAGGGGGTCGACCCCCTAGAGCGTGAAATTTACCACCTTAACGAATTTTTGATTTTCGAACTATTCTGGATAGGGTCTGACTCATATCTGACTCATAAGTGACTCATATGTGTATGTATGTTCTTTCTGCGTGTATACAAATTTAAAACCCTCATAACTTCTTTATACGGTGTCTGTTTTACGCAAACCAAATATCTAGCTTGACCAGAATTTCGAGATGGACGCGATGGCGCCGTTCGTTTTCCTTAATTCTGAATATTAAATTAATGATTATTTAATTCATCCTCTTTTAGTGTCGTTAAAAAAAATTGGGGTGTTACATTATCCTTCCACATTATAACGCATGTTCTATTCCGACTCTGCTCTGATATCAACAGTAACACCCACCTTGAGACCCACCATAATAAAGAGCAATAACAAGTTATGCCATCTATTAGAGCGGAGAATGGGGCTGGTTATGGACGACCATCCGTAATTTCATATTAGATGAACATTGAATAAGTCGATTGGGTGTATAAATTTTTCTTTTCTTATCTCAAGTGGATTGACATACTCAATACATCTAATATGAAACTACGATGATTAAGGATTGTATTCAGAACAATATACAAACACTATAAAACAGATACATACTGATACAATCACCTAATACAACTTATACATGTGCTACATCTCGAATAGTTAAACATGAATCATACAAAAACGCAACATCTCCAAATGAAAGAATATACAATGACTCAAATACTCGAATACAACTAGGAAATGGCTCCAAAGATATAGTCCAAGCTAAATCAGCTAACCCCGAATCAACAACAAACTGTTACCTGAAACAACTTGGTCTTTCCCAAGAATTACATACACGGATCAATCTAGTTTACATATCAGTTATAATAATAGAAAAATTGAAGTATCAAATAGACATCAATTCTTTCTATTAGAAAAATAGATATCAAATCACAAAATTACACAAAAATAAAGATTTGGTGATTCCTTTCCATTTGGAAGGAATCCAATATATTTAAGATAGTTACACCATAAGTAATGACTTCGATAGTCGATTCGGGAATTAACCAATCCCGTATACCTTTATGTCCCATACCAGAAGGTTTATAATACCGTTTAATCACTGTTAAGCATTCTCAAAGGGTGAAACATCGTTTGATTTTACTTATATAGAAACTACTTGATTTCATGAAAAATGGAATTATAAGACGATTTCAAAATCATTTTGATTATTTCTTTAAATCTGTATAATTGGAAAATATATAATATAGCCTCGAGACTACTTCCAAAACTAAAACATAAAAAATAATTTGTCGCAAGGCGGTAAGAAAAACACACACACATGCGCACACACACACACACACACACACACACACACATATATATATATATATATTTAGTTTCTTGAAAACTGCTTAAAAAAAAGTGCAAGTGCCATGAATTCATCAAAAATCAACAAGGGACTTTGTCCTCGAAATCAACCCAAAACTAAGAATTCGAAACTCAAATTCGATAGCAATATAAGCTTATATCAATATGATTTAAAGCCATGAAATTTCATCACTAAAACGACCTAAAAATGCATTAATGAATCTAAGGATACCACTAAAACATTAAGTATAAATACCCAGCAGGTTGCTGGAGTAGCCTGTGGAACTCAAGTAACAGGTCAACCTGGGGTCAACCGAGGTGTAGAAACCCCTGGAACATAGGGACTACGGGACTCTGGTTGTTCCATTTCGCCACTTCGAAGAAAGGTTTAGCCATACTAATAAGGTTCGATTGACCTAAAACTGAACATAAACAAAGGAACAAGGTTTTACTTTAATTGAGGAAAGGAGTGACTCAAAAACATGAACTATTGAGCAAGATATAACAACCTGAATTAGCAAGCAGGCTGTTTTGTACAACTCAGAACAACTAGAGACACAACATAAAGATTACTACGTATTTTGATAGGCTCAACATAGATAGGCACAAAAATAATGTAAACTAGAAAGCGTGAGTTGAACAACTCACCTGAGATTGGAGTAGGAGAAATTTCCAATTATTTAAACTTGCAAAATGGTGACTTGAAGCTGCCAAATCCAAAAGAAGTAGAAGACAATGATATGCAAGGCTCCCTAAAGTTACTATAACAAATTTTCTTCTGATTTCTATAAATATACGTCGAATATATGAATTTGCTTTAAGAGAATGGAGAATACAAATCCCTCTTTTAATTTCATAAGGATTAGCTTGGGATTTTTGTAGTTTCAAAAGGAAGGGAAGCCATGGATTTTTGTTAAAAGCTTCGTATAAAGGAGGAGGGAGATGATAATGAAAAGAAAGTGTCGTATTTATTTTCTCTAGAGTATTCCTTCAGTAAGAAATGTGATAAACTCAACAATTAAGCCCAAATAACTTAATTAAGCTATTTTGCCACAAATGCACCAAGTCAAGTACTTAAAGCACATATTACCAACTTAATTATGCTAAGCCATGTTCCATTTTAAATACAAACAAAGATATTCACATAATTTATCTTAAAACATAATTAGCATGAACTATAACACAACCTTTGAAAAAATATCACATTTACAAAAAATACATAACTCTCCATTTTATATTTCTACAAATAAAGTTTACACACATTATTGTTTTAAACAAATTACTATATCAACATAACAAAATATTTCTATTCCTCAAATATTGATTCTCGATCAAATTTTCAAATTTATTTGATAGCAATGCATTTAATTCACTAATTGTTGTTAATGCCATTAACTCATTTTTTAACCATAACCTACAAATTTTATTTTGCATCCTGACAAAATTTAACATAAAATGTTACTTTAAATTTTTCATAACCATTTTCGAACATAGTTTAAAACATTATCTCTATTTTTCTTTTGTCAAGGATCACAATTTACATTTGAAAACACAAATTTGCAATTTAATAATTTTTCCTTTAAACAACTTATCACCTATATTGAAAGTATATTTTTCACTTAGATATTGATTACTAATCAATATCATATATTTCAATATTCCCTTTAATTATCAAGTTATTATTTACAAACACGGGTTGGAATAAATTTCTTATCGTATCAAAGATATCTAATTTATTCCAAAACATACAATTCTAAAAATCTCAAAATCTGTATTTCCATATTTTTAAAATACTATACAAGTTGGGCTCATAAACTCATATTTTATTCTTCTCAGATTCAAAATATAGAAAACACACTATAATTTGTTTAGCTCGGGTACCCAAAAGCCCAGGTTATTACAATTAACAAAAATTTGTCAAAAGGAACCGATAGAGGCATACAAGTTATCTAAAAAGTACTTTAATTTCCATGAAACATATGGGCGTAACACTGATCAATTTCATCACCTGAAGAATCTTATCATATAATTAACCAAAGAGAATAATCTCTAGCAATATGCGTGAAAGCCGTTAGAACCCATTGTCGACTACATAAGGATAGATAACTTCGTCGAACCAACTCAGACCTAGCAATCAAACTACTGATGAAAATGATCAAAAACTAGTTGACCAACACAATATCAAGGACCTCATCTCGTTCAGAAAATTGGGTGAGGGGAACGGAATGATATGTTAGAGCATTGAAATACACATTATAGGTCGAAAGCTGCTTAGAAATTGAAGATAGAACTCCTAAAGCAAACAAGGCCCAAAGCAACAGCTTCAGAATATATTAAGCCCCCTTTGATTTGATGATAATAACAAATCGGATTAGACCAATAATTTTCAGAACAATGTTAATCAATTATGGATCTTCTATAAATATTTTATTCTTCAATACATCTAAACAAATGAATATTTTTGTGAAAGATGTGGCAGCTTGCCAACTAAAAATCTAAGGATTTGCCAGCACGATAAAGCAGCCAATCAGAACAATCAACCTACTTGTGTAGTTAGGTGAAGGAGATAGAAAAGCCATGCTAATCTAATTTTTTTAATAATGGATAAAATGTTATCCTATAACGAATTTCTAGGGCAAGTTTTCTTGATGAATTTCAAAATATGATAGATCCATGCCATATGACTATAAAGTTCTCTAAAAAAATGGGGCTTTCATCATTAGTGCATGCTATGTGAATTTATTTCTCCGAGTTAAGAGAATAAAAAAATAAGGGAAAGGGTTTAGGGGATCCAACCACATTTACAAAACCCTCGCATAACAACTACAGAAGGGTCACTACCTCAAGAAACATAGTCGTGTTCACAAGACTATGAACCCTAGGAAGTAGAGTGCAAGGAACAATCGGGAAACACTATACGAAATCACGGTCCCTGCCTTCATAGAAGTGAAGAGTCCATCTTGGTATTACATATTATATTATGACCCAGCCCAAAGATGCAGAGGGAGCTTATCACCTTTCTCTGAATTAACTTGGATGTGTTTGCATGGAGTCATGCTGATATTTATGGAGTATTACTGAAGAAAGCAAGAGAAACATTAATCATCGACTTCCGTTTCATAGAAGTTAAAAAATACACAGTCAGATGCAGAACGATTAATCTCTCTGAAGGAGAAGTAGAAAACTAATGGAAAATTGGTTTATAAGAGTTGTAACATACCGAAACCGGGTATCAGATCCCATGATTGTCAAAAATTCGAATGCAAAATGGTGAGTCCAAATGGATTACTTGGATCTTGATAATGATTGTCCCAAGGATAACTTACTCAGGACATAAACAAGCTATCAAGCATGAGCCAGATCCGGACACTCCACTTGGTTCTTAGGATTCCCTTGCACCTGTTTCGAAGAGAACCACCATTTTCCCCATGCAAGTCCCAAGGGAAACTAGAGATAATCTCACATCATTCACAATGACTAATCTAGATTTATCCCTTATCATATCACTAGTTTTTCTAATGCTTATCATATCACTAGTTTTTCTAATGCACTTCCCTTGTAAGTTACCATTAGATAACTATCTTGTCATGAGATTATTTATGGTAATAGGCAGTGTCCCCATAAGCGACCATTGTCTTCTACCTTCCTTTCTAACTCTGGAGTGACTTTGTGAATTAGGATAAAATTCGAAGGCTAACTTCCTTTTATATTAATCTTTTCTCTTTTCTTTGAACTATTGCCCTTTTAAAAAAATTTAAAGAGCGACGAAAAAACATATTTGAAAAAGCCGAAATAAGATTATATTATGGTTGTATAATTAGAAATAAAATAAATCGTGCCCGTTAAATATCTATTTTTAAACTTATATTATTTGAATTCAAATTAAAAAAAAAATTAGTTGAACATGCATTCAGTTTTGATGGAGGTCGAACCTTATTACATACACACATATACATTTATATGAAGTATCATATATTTTCCCTAAAGTTTCCTAACTTAATTTAGTTGACTGACTGGGAGGCAATCAATCAAATAATTGAAGAGCTAGCCGACCGTTCGCCCCTAAATCAATAGACTAGTTAGCTAATGGTGGTTTTTTGGAGGTATTTGTTTGCTTATAGTCATTCAATAGATCAACTGACATGGAGAATTCTTATGGTGGATTTGAAGAACATAGAATCTTTATAACTTTCATCGTATTTCTCTTGTACTACCAAAGAGAAAAATATATAACTAAAGCTTCAGCTTGAGGCTTAGATTTGTGCTATTGGTCTAAGTCTTCACCATTACTATTTCTTTATCTCTTATCCCGACAAAAACAATTCCTTGAAGGAAGAATCATTGTAATCAATCTCACTCTCTTTGTCACTGATTAACAATTTCCTCAAATTTAGTGTACATTAACACAATGTTCGTGAAATTGCTTTAAATCTCGGTATCATATATTTTTCCATTTTATTATTTATTTTCTCTCTCCATTATTATTAATTTTTCTGACAAGAGTGGTATTTTATTCAAACAGAGACTTCATTTTGATGTCTTGAGGACCTGAACTCATGACCTCTTGGACCTCAAGATAGAGCGTCATACCACTAACGCTTAAGCTAGTGGTTCTTAACTACTGTTCACTTTGCTATTTTGATTGATTTACGGTGTTGGATTGAGGATTTGTTTGATTAATTGTTTGCATTATTTAGAGCTTTAGATAACTGTAGTGTTAATTTATGTTCAGTGGTGAAATTAGTTTTCTTGATTAGGTCTATAAGTTCCCTTATAAATATTACATTAGTGGTTGTACCTGATGACCACCTTTTAAGAAAAAAGTCATCCTAACTCGAAGTCGAATCCTACTACCAGATATCAGCTCATTCTAGGCCTCAAGAGAGAATAGTTACCCTAGGTCGACCGACCTCGAATCGACCTGAGACTATATAATAAGTAAAGGTAGCACCCTGCTAAAGAAAAGACTAAACTAATAAGTTGAATCACCAATAGATCAATCGATCTATTCCCTGAAAGTTCGGATTGAGAAGGAATCTCTTAGCAGAAGTATCCAATAAAATTACCTCATACAGTATCAGAACAAAAAGCAAGTTATGCGCTATCAAACGAACTCCTATTCCCATGGTCGGAGCAGCAGATAAGTTTGACCTGCGCTCCTTTTTACACACCATATACTTGATGCCACGCAAGCCTGCCAATTTCAAGGAAGAACTATTTATGAGTAGTACTGGGTCCCGCCTCCTACAACCACCCAGCCAGATCGAGCTCCACGTGTTAATGCCTCAGGAAATTATATTCCACGCTGCATGCAAATCTGTCCCACTAACTCGCCTATAAATACAACTATCTTTTGAAGTAGAAAGGCATTCTTTTCCATTCAGATCCATCTCAAGAAATTCTGAAATCTTCGAAAAACCTCTTGCCAGGCTTACCAAAATTAGCATGCCGTGTTCTCTAGATTTAACACAAGGATTTTGTGTTTAAATCTTTCTTTTCTCTACCTTTACCCACTGAAAAATCACTGTAACCTGTAATCGACAATACAAACAAAGATTATAAGTGGGCGTAGCCACCAATATAAGCCGAACCACTATAAAAATTTTTGTCTCCCTTGTTCATTTACTTTTCCTTGCATCTCTGTAATCATTTTCATGTGTGATTAACGCACATTGGCAGTTGACCATCACCAGACCAACTTTTTGACGTCAACACTTTGGCGCGCCAGGAAGGGGGACATAGATATGTCCTACAACCTTCAGTGACTCTTTAGGAAGCAATGACAAAGGGGAAGAAGGATATAGCACCTTCTCACTCTCAATCTCGACCTGCTGACGCAACAGGAGCAGCAGCAACGATGGCAAGCCACGAGGCTTTGTCCCATGGAGACCCATCCCAATACCTGACTAGGGATGACCAGGATAAAGTTTGGACCGAGTTCAGAAATCAGATGGCATCTCATGGCGAACTTCTCAAACATCAACAAGAAGTGATTAACATACTCCTCGCTCGGATGGAGAAGGGACCTCACATTCTAATATCATTTCCTACAACGGGGGAGGCTGGGGCAATAACTAATCTTCAGTCTGCGAAGAACCAAGCTCCAGATAGGTCCACAACTTTGCTTCCTCTTGGCTCAACTTCACTTCTTGATTGACCCATGTCATGACCAACACTTCCAGCGTTAAATGGAGCTTTGGTAGCTGCAGATTCGTAGGTCGACCCTGGTCAAGTTCAGAACCATTTGACTAGTTTACCTCTAGTTCAGGGATTGACACAACTACCTGGATAAACAGCTCCTGATCTAGCTCAACTTTTGGCTCGAACAAAACAAAAAACATTGTCACATCCAGTTCGACCAAACGTCTTATTGCAGACCCATCTTATGCGGCCTCCCCTTCAATGAAGAGTTGGGGACAACAACCCTCCGTGTCACCAAGACTACTCTAGCATACTAGTCCCCAACGTGACGAAGGGAAGCATTACCCAAGACCACTCTAACATCGCCCTGGGCAGGGGCAATACCGATCCCCAAATGGATACCACTCACTTGGGGAATCACTTCCAATCGGAGCGGATATGGTTCGGTCCAACAATAACCAAGCGACTTTAGCTACAAAGCCTGAGGCTGAGGGTCACCTTCACTCAAATCTCGGAGGACGAATCAAGCCAGCCATAGGGGCTTGCGGGATGTTTCCACCCCATGGTAGTAGTGGAATTCTCAACCACATCCCCAATGCATAGTTGGATTCGTGGCTACGACTCCTCGGAGATGGGAGCCATCTTGTAAGCATCGTCAAATGCTTCACCAGAGGCACATCTTCTCAACAGGATGTAGATGACATCCACCATATTCCGTCCACATGGGAAATTAGAAATTCCCGCAATCCTCTAGACTTCAAGCTTCCAGTCCTGGAGCCTAACAACGGCAGGACCAACCTGACCATCCATCTCATGCGATACATTCATCAAATGGAAGTACTTTCTGCATCGACCAATGCCATGGCCAAGTGCTTCCCTTTCTTTCTCACCGGCATAGCCGGCATGTAGTTCTGAAAGTTAACAACTGAGTTGATCAACAACCGGAATATGTTGGTCACCCGCTTCTTCAAGCAGTTCAGAGTTCACATCTCCCAAACAAAGAGCGTTATATTCCTTACCTCCATCAAGCAACGGTCTGGTAAGACCCTACGCTCCTTCTTGGTAAGATTCAACACGGCCGTAACATCAGTCGATCGATCCGAGCCATCGATGGTGCTCATGGCCTCTATAGCTGGTGTTTCGAACTGATCAGAATTCAGAATCTCTTTAACTAGAGACCCCCAAGGACATGGAAGATTTCTATGCTGAAGCTGATAGATTCCTCTAGCAAGAGGATGCTAGCATCGAGATGGAAAGCCTCAAGGTGCTTGCTACTAAGGACGGATGTCCATCCAACACCAATATCTAGAACAAAGGAAAAGGAAAAGCCTCAGAAAAGAACGATCGGAATGTATGGCCTCGAAGAGAAGACATGTACGACTGATACACCAAGCTCAACTCATTTCTGCTTGATATCTATCTCGTCGTACGAGGCTCTCTACCTATCCCCAAACCTCCTTGAAGGGAGCCGACTCGAAAAGAATTCAAATCAGGAAAGCACTGCATGCACCACAACCTGGCAGGTCACAGCACCAGTGAATGTAGGTATCTACGCGATCTTATCGAGGATAGGGTTAGACATGGCGAGTTGCCTGAATATGTTAAAAAAATTGTACTAGCCGCACCTCCACGACAACCTCCTACCCAAGCTCCTCATGTCGGTCCCCAAGATCCTCAAAATGGAAAGGACCCTGAGCCGAGCAATCGCAGCATCATCATCAACTAATCTACGCACTCCATTTCTTAGGATATAAGAAATGTACTTTTATTATTTTCTAATAATGTGGTTATGTTGAAGTACACACATAGGGGGTTAGGATTTAACTCCTAGGTGTGCTTTGGATTCAATTATCACCCTCGTAGGATTTTCTTTCATTTTTTGTAATAGTTCTAAACTTCCTTTCTCAAACATGGATTATGTTTGAATGATTTGAGTCGAGCATAATTGACGCTCACCAACCTAAGTATGGTCAGTGCTAGCTACCATCTCAAAACCGAGCTTGGTTAACTCCCACCACCATCCCTATACCAACTCTTTAAACCGGGTATGGTTAATACTTGCCTACTCTTTAAGCCGAGTATGGTTAATACTCTCCAACTCTTTAAGCCAAGTATGGTTAGTATTCGCCAACTCTTTAAGCCGAGTATGGTTGATACTCGTCAACTCCATAAGCCAAGTATGGTTAATACTCATCAACTCCATAAGCCAAGTATGGTTAATACTCGCCAACTCTTTAAGCCGAGTATAGTTAATACTTGTGAACTCTTTAAGCCGAGTATGGTTGATACTCGCCAACTCCATGAGCCGAGTATAGCTGATACTTGCCAACCCCGATATGATCAGCCACCATCTCTAAACCAAGCATGGTTAACACCCGCCATCAAACCTGCACCACTCTATTAAGCCGGGTATGGATAATACTCGTGTAATGTCCCGTATTTTTAACGGTCGAATAATTAATTTATTTAATTATTTAAATATCGATTTGGTAATATCGATAACTTGAATTAAATAATATTTAATTAATGTAATTAATAGAATAATATATTTAATTCCAAAATAATCGAAAATAGTATAATTGGCAATATTGTGTGAATTGGATTGTATAAGAGATTTAGTTAAGTTTAGATTCGAACTTTTATAACGAATATATTTAATAAACGACGGTAGAATGTATTAATTATAATAAAATTTAAAACGAACCCGTAATGTCATGATAGTTCTTATTATTGAGTTTTGAACTTCAATTGAATATACAAAGTCCGTTTTAAGTCAGATTTCTGTGAAACAAGAAACGTTCGAATCTATTGAACGATATTTTTCTAATGGAAAATAAAAACCGATATTTTGTCTTGTAGATTGTGAGTTATGTCTATATCAAATTTCTAGAAAGTCGCTATGGAATTCATTTATAATTTATAACGATTTATTTATATAATAAAAATATTTTTATATAAATCAAATATCGATGTAACTTGGAATTTTGAAATATCGAATAATAAATCTTGATATGTTTATTTGGAGCTAGATAATATTTTATGTGAAAATATATACGATAGTATTTATTTATTATTATTAAATTGAATTATTTTTAAATATATTAATATTTTAACTGGTTTTATCTGAGCCTTGAAAATAGCCATTTTCAAATGATCTCCGTTCTCGACAAAACAATTATGTTGAGTTTGGAGTCAATTGGATTTATTTGACTGTACGCTATTTGAATAGGGATTTATTTAACCGGTTATGATTAAAAAGGTTTTTTTTTACAAACAGACTTGGAATTCGACGAAACCAGTTCCATTGTGTCTGGAATATTTAATTATTGTAAGATTACAATTTTCATCACATTTGAAGATCTAGTTCATATGGAAGTTTCATGAAAATTAATATGGATAAAACAAAAATATAAATATATATATATAATATTATATAGTTTCTTCTTCCTTACCTGCTAAGAAATGGTACACCTACTTCACTTATCGCAGCTACCCATCTGAATTGCCATTTCTCTGCTACCTACCTAAAGTTTCTACAACTACTTTTATAACGTATTACTTACGAGTAAAGTAATTGGAGTCTATAAAATACATGGTGTTTCCTTTTCATTTGTTTTTCTAGAAAAATTAAACCAAGCTTTTCTAAGGCTTCGCTAATGTAAACCATTGAAATCTTCAAATTAAAAACAAAACTTGAAACGAATTTGTTGAGATTGTTATGGCAAGGACTTCACGATGATACCCATATTATACATCTCATGTGTATCTTCTGGCTCGCGATTTTAAACACAACAACCTAAGGTTTCTATCACCCACAACCTAGTGGAGTTGGGATCAAGTCAAGGGGAGCGAATTGCTCCTGGATGCTAGGTATATGGTTGGGGAAGGTTTGGTATTATTTTGTAGATTTTATTTTCGATGTTCACTGAATAGGATGCGAGAGTTTTTAGGAGGCCGATGGTACATCAAGTTGTGAACTGGTTATAGAAGCTAAGCTATGAATCGGAAATAGAAGTCGAGATTCCATGTAAGGAGTTCGAATGGGTTGCGTTGAATGTGAGATAAGAGAGTTGATGAAGAGGAGCAATTTTTTTGTTACGGTTTCGTGAGTTTTGGTAAGTAAAAGTGTTAAAGTTTTCTATGATGTTTGTAGTTAAAGGCTGTAGAACGGATTTTAAATGGAGCGTTTGAGATTAAGATTTTGGGTATGAGGTGATGCAGATTGTTGCAAGAAGAAACATGGTCATTTTAGTTTGTTCTTTTATGATTTGTGGAGGAAGAGATTTGAGGTAGGAGACACAGCTATGGTGGTTTACGGTTTCGTGCTATTTACTGGAAGGAGATGAAGATGAGGAGGGTGGTTAACCAATGATGGCGTGGATTTGGTATTAGATTAGGAAATTTATTAACTAATTGTTTAATATTGATATTGTTTAAATTGTTTATAAATTGTAAAATGCACAACTTCATCATACATTATCATGATTCAACCAAACAAGATTCGTTGGGATCGTATGGACAAGGGCTTCACAATGGAACTGATTTGGAGTGAATTGGAGCTTGTTACAAATTATGGCAGAATAAAACGTCAGTCTGAATCAATGATAGTTTATCATTATTTAACGATAAACATCCAATGCGAGTAAACTCACTAACTTTGCCCACTTTATATTTTTATAACGTATTTTTAGAATTGATAAATGATGATTGATTACTGTGTGTTGATTGTCTGGATGAACTGCTAATTAGTTGGTTGAGATTATAGATCTAGTTATATATATATCATTAATTAAATATTTATTTTGTTTATCAGAATATTTCATATAGAAATGAAATTGATGTTAATTATGTTTAACATCTGTAGATGCAGGGAAACTAGTTGGAGGGATCCAATTGTATTCCTCAACGTTTATATTACGTTTTTTCATATATTGTGATATATGATGTGATATATAATCTATTGTTGATTATATGTGTTTGGATAATATTGATCCTTTTTGTTTGGTATATTTAAATACCACAAGTAATACGGGAATATATAAAAGGAATTTTTGAAGTGGATATTGGATTTATGAAATGTTATAAAATCAATAGATTTTATAAAAAGGAAATATTTGGAAATTAAATTAGAAACTTCTGTAGAAAGTAGTTAATAGTTACTTGGAATGGATATTACTTGTTTTAAAATTAATAGAATTATACAAAAGGGAATCATGAGTTATAAAAGAAATTTTGAGAAGATTAATTTAAAGAAATATTAAATGGAAATATGTTTTTAATGGATAAATTGAGAACAAAATTTATAAACGATGTTTATAAATTAAGAAAAATATTTATCATTGGATAAATAAATATGTAAGGTTGAATTTATATAGAGAAGTAAAAATCGGTTTTAACACCGATATTTGGAATGAAATGTATACTTAACAGTTATAAAGGGAATTATCAATGAGATTATAAGTGTTGGAAATAAAATAGGATTTTGCATGAATAATTCTATAAATAGAATTCCAAATAGAATTTGGGAATGGGATATTATTTTGAAAATACGAAATCAAACTGAATTGATTTTATAAAAGAAATATTATTCACATTCGATGTGAACAATGGATTAAATGAATTATTTTGCAAATAAAAACATTTATATAGGAAATTGGGTCTTGAAATAGGAATATAAATAGGTATTTGAATGACATATGAAATTGCATTAAAATAAAATAGATTAGTTGTGGATTTATAAAATGACTCGATAAACAAAATTGGAACTTGTAATAATATATATAAATTGAAATCAAGTTTTGATTTGATAAAAAAGTTCAGTTTCTATAAAGAAATAATATCCAAGTTTTAAAGTAGATAAGGGTTTTTAATGCAAACGTTTTGCAGATTAAAACAATTATAAAAAAAATGGTTAAAGAATTGAAAGTGATAAATAAGGTGAACTTATAATGAAAATGGAAACTGAGTTACCTGAAATGGTAATTTGTTCTAAAGTTCGGAACGTTAATCGAATACGATTAGTCGATGGAGAGTTATAAAATAGAGATTATTCGAGGGAGAATTATGCATTAGAATTCGACTATGTCGAATGTAGGAAAGTACTATTTACTTTTTGTTTTTAAATTAAGATTTATTTATTTATTAATAAATTGGTTGTTTGTTTATCTATTAATTCAAATTGAGAAATAAAAGTTATATTTTGAAGTTAGATATTTCGGAAGTAGGGATTATAACGCTATAGTTGTAATTAATGTTTTTCATAAAAGAAGTGGAATTATCAGAGAGTTGCGTAAGCAATGATTTGATAAGAAATTAAGAAACAGAGTTAAGGAAATAAGAAACTTATTGGAGATTAGTTAAGATGAATGACTTTCTGAGTGTCGATCTGATGTTGGTTTTGGCCTTCGTGGTTTATACTTAGAAAGTTTTTCTCTTACAGGCTTACAGTTAGAGACTAACAGATGTGAGAGGTTAGTGATGCGTGAATAAGAAACGGAAATGTTTTCCAATGTTAATAATGCATATTTTCGAAATTTTAAAAATAAGAATTTATGAATATATGGAAACGGGAAATGAATAAATTAATGATAAAATTAATTTAAAGGGAAAATTGTTGATTGATGATTGATCGATAAAATTTTCATTTGGAAATAAGATTGTTGTGTGTATGGATGTTTTCCTTTGATAGTTAAATAACCGATTATCAAATTTTTTGACCATTTTTTCTTCGTCAATACGGAGAGGCCAGGATCGGATTTATTATCTGAAAACCACTCCATATGGGCATTAGCGTTGCGAATCAAATATGATGAAGATAACTGAAGATGTAGTTTATGCAAGGGCTGTTCTGGCAAATACTAGGTAGAAATTGCCTAAGATGGTTTACAGAATAGTGCCTTCGGTTTGTCCAGTCGCAGGACAACTTGTATGGAAGAATGTCTGACAGGGTATATATAATAGATCGCGTAAGTTGATCTCTTCATATATAATTACGTTTGGTGGCGGGGGAATTCGTTTCTCTCAGCTGTATACCTGTGGTATTTTTGGAGAAATCAGTTTGTGATTAAGAGGGTATGACAATGTGACATTTAAAGTAAACAAATGTGTGATCTATACGTTATGACCTCCAGACTCACAACCAAGAAATGGTATAAAATCGGGCAGGTCGCATGGCTAAGTGGGTAGCTCCCAATTAGAGTGTATTGTCACCTGATCTAGAGAAATCCCATTTACTTCTTTAATATATTTCGATGTTGTCCCTTTCGGGAAACAGTTGCTGATCCCAAATGTTGGTGATAATACATTCGGTTCACTCAAGCGAAATGAGCGACCAGTCATGTTTAGCCTGGGTTGCAAGATATTCTTGTTGTACCCGGTGTATTCCTCTCTAGAGATACACTTTCGGAAGGTGGTCCTATACCTTGCCAGTTGGAATCCATTACTCAATAAGCGCTTGGGGTTTTTGATTATATATTATATATGTGGAACATGAGATGAAAGCATCCCACTAGATTTCTCTTTATTTGATTTAGAAATTATTATAATATCAGAAGAGTATTGATTTAAAGAATATTTCGGTTTATCGTAAGGTAAAAAACATTCGTATTTATTTCTGGATCGTTCTTACGATTATCCTCTCTTTTAAAAGGATTTTAAAAGTTAAACCAAGTGGTTGGAGTTTACTCACACTAGTCCCATGATTGACCTAGAGTTTATTTTGTTTTATTTTTCCCTAAACTCTTGGGTGCCAAAATTTGTACGGACAGTCTAATAGTCGGAATTTTACAGATATACTTGGAGAGCTTGGAGCAGGAGGCTTTAGGATTATATGGCTATTGTTTATTTCCACTAAGTTGTAAGTGTTGTACTCCAATAATTGTATTGTATACAGATACTAATTTTATTTCAAAGTTATGTTGTATAATATATTTTATTTGTTCCGCTGTGAGATTCGTGTTTACTCTGATATTGTATTTATGTTCTTCTTCTTCTATTCTAACTTTCTTTCTTTCTATTTCTCACCCTCTAACTTCTTTTGTAACACCCCGAAATTTAACAACGTTAAAGACGACAAATTAAAGAATAATTAATTTAATATCCAGAATAAGGGGAAATGGACTCCGCTATTGCGTTCTTCTCGGAATTTTGGTCAAAATAGACACCTGGTTTGCATAAAACGGACATCGTATGAAGAACGTATTAAAGTTTGAAGTTTGTATACGCGCAAGAGGAATACACACACACACACACACACACATATATATATATATATATATATATATATATATATATATAAAGTCTAGAAATTCAAAATTAGGTCCAGAAATTCAAAATTAGGTCTAGAAATTCAAAATCGCGCAGAATTGGGGAAGTGGGAAATTTCCCGCTCAGGGGTGTCGACCCCCTCCCCCCCCCCCTGCGGCAGACTGGGCAGATTAGGGTTTCGGGCATCTATATATATGGCCTCATTTTTCTTGACTTTGCACACCAGAAATAATGGAGGACTAGATGATGTCTCTACCCATATTGAATCAAACCTTTTCTTCTTCAGCAATCAATTAAAGTTAATCAAATTAAAGATATGTGATTCAACATTAACAAACTTTCTTTTATTTCCTAGATCCAAACATTATGAGTCTATGTTAATTTTAAATCTAAATAATTAAATGGCAAATACTGACATGACTATAATTTGGATCGATGCCTGTGACTATTTGAATCATATCAAATCTACTATAACCTGTTTATTTAAGTTATTCTGACATGACTATGAACTAGATCTGAACCTATACCTATTTATCATGTCAGAAATGCCATTATTCGTATATCTAATTCATTGATTAGATCTTATCATGCGTTTTTATGATCATGTCATTATGCCTAATTAGTTTTATTATCACATGTTCATCAGATTTGTTTTAAATGCCTATTTGTACTCATCATATCTGTTCTTACATGCATGTTTCTGCTGTCATGCACCCATTTCTGTTACTTTTGGTTTTATGCCTATTATGTTCTCCTCTCTCTCATTCCCTTTTTATTTTTATAGCCAGGCTATCTTCGAGCCTAGGCCAATATCACTGAAATATATGTATGAACGAAATTGGGTTAAATTAGGAATGATTGGAAATGGTAATTTAGGGGTATAACCTGTACTTTGGATCACGATTGGAATCTGGGGGCATAAACTATATCGTGAATTTGACTATAAATTGGGGCATGATTTATACGGTGAATTATGACTTGTGGTTTGGGACATATAAATCTGTAGGCTTAATTTAAGATTAAGTGAAACATGCTAATGGAACTATAAAGAACATGTGAAGCCTGATTAATCCATTAAAAGTGGGTGCGTAATTTGTATTGGGAAATTTGGGCATAACTTGAATTAAAATGTGGATTTGGGCATGAACCAAAATTGTGATTAAAAGACCTTAATTTGGGGAATATGGTTCATTACAAACTGACTTGGGACGGGGGCATGAAAACCTATAACGACATAGGAATAATTGGTTAAGAATGGAAATGCCTAGATTTACAATAATTTGAAATTGTAACCGCGCTTAGACACGAGGTTAGATTACACTTGTGGTAGAAGTTTTCACAGACCCACCCGACATAACCAGCGACCAAAGTGGTGAATCTAATGTGAGGAGTCTAAATGCATAAACAAGTGACGTGCTAAGACACGTGGTTAAGCTCAATTTATGGAATAAGTCTGCTCGTACCCATACGGCATATCCAGCACCATAGGTTATAGGCTTAATGTGGGAGGTCTAGTGCATTATGGCCATAAATGGTTATATGGTAATGAATTGGAGTAAACAGGGAATGATGATAACCTATTATAATTAATTACTCTAATGAGAATGTTATATAATGGGTAGTCTTGTCCTAGGGACAAGTGAAAATTATAACATAACTTATAACAAAAGGAAAGAAAGCTTATTAGTAAACCATGGTTAAAAAAACTAAGTTAATAAGTAAACAATGTCAAGTTGTAGTAATACATTGAACAAGAAACAGGTGAATTGAGATAAAGAATACTTAATTACATATTAAGTAAAACATGTTATTGTAACTATGGAATCAGACAATGAATAATAGGAAGGAATTGTGAGATTACTTCCGTTAATTACAATCCAGGGGTGAAAGATTGTAAGATTACTTTCGTTAATTACAATCTAATTAATAACATGTAATGGGGCTTATTAATAGACTTAGATGGATTAAGTTGTATTTATATAAAATTAATAAGCAAGTGGAATTTTGGTAAGTGAAAAGAAGTCAATGTGAATGGCGATAACGTGTTAGTCTGTAATACATAAACTAGTTGAATCTATAGGGATTGTATGCACATGCTAACTTGAGTAGGGGTTAAGTAAACTTGGTTGAAACAGTGGGAGGGTTAAGTATATCTGGGTGGGGTGGGTAATATTTATATATAAGCCCACAAAACTTAACCGGTTGGGGTTATGTAATTAAAGACACTGCTAGGGAAGCATAACCTATGGAAATATTAGGGGTTATGTAATTAAAGACACCATTAGGTAAGCATAAACTCTGGAAATCCTAGTGGGAATGCAAGACAAAGGAGACAGCTTGCATCATCTTGTGTGTGGGACCTGTTTCAGTCAGTAACCCATATAACGGTATCAAACGAGTATTTCGCCCTAGGTCGGAGTCGAGGCATGCTTACTTGGCTGATTATAAGAGATCCAAACATGGAGGACGGTGTGGGCAGCACAAACCGACCGGGGTCATGTGCGTGCATGGTCCGAGCAGAGGGGGATAAGACGACCGTGACACCTGTAGATATGGTTGTGCACATCATTAAAACAAAGGGTTGCAACTTTAGGAAGTGATACATCCTACTGTAGGGCCAGCACAGGGTATCACGGAGTAGGGAGCCGATCGAATAGGGTAGTAATTAGGGTACATTTAGACTCCGGTATGTTGGGAGCCCATTAACACCCTTAGAGGTAACTTCGGTATGTTGGGCTGCTTGTTGATTGTATGGGGTGAAAACCTCTTACTGGAAGTACACCTAATGTAACAACCCGTATTTTCTGTGAACATAAAGTAACAAAAAAAGTACACTTAATTTGTAAAAGAAGAATTAAGGAAAACGGGTTACACCATTATGTTCGTCTCGAATTTCTACTTGAGATAGAGTCCGAATTTGCGTAAATCGGACTTCGTATGAAGAAGTTATGGCACTCAGAAGTTTCAGGAATTTAAAATAAAAACCAGCCCGAATTCAAAATTTAAAAGTTCGAAATTCAAAACACACACCCGGGCTGGGCGGGAAAATTCCCGCCCAGGACCCTGGTCAACCAAGGGGTCGACCTGGGTAGAACAGGTCGACCATGGGGTCAATCTAGGGGTCGACCTCCAACCCTTTTCCAGATCCGTGGACAGATTTGTTTTTCTGCATTTAAACACCCGTTCTGACCAGATTCATTGCTCCTAATCTATTTAAACACCCCAAACCTCACTTTCTCTCCACACAATTTCATTACGCCTTAACTCTGCCCTAATTCATATTAAAATAAATCAATGGCGTCGCTACTCTGCTGAAACCTAAGCTAGAACTAGTGCTTCTTCTTCTTCCAATCTGAATAGGATTAAAAGAGAACAACTACAACCCTTTTTCTTTTAGAATCCAACCAAGGTGAGTACATTTATTTTCAGATATGAAATTTAATTATGATCTTGACATGTTAATAAATATGAATAGGAGATTATGCATATTCTTGTTTATCAGATCTGTTTTTCTGTGCAGATTTATGTTATTATTGTTTATCAGATCTGTTTTTCTGTGTAGATCTATCTTATTATTGTAACTATTATGTATCTCTTCCTTCCTTCTATTCTATACCTAGGCTACCACGAGCCTGAGCCAAATCTCATAAGAGATTGACGCACGAATGCTAAATTTGGGGAAATAATGAATAATAAATAATTGGACATGACTGATTTAAGAAAAGAGTATATGTTGTAATTTAAGATCTAGATCTAGGCATACTTTATATGACGGTTTATGATTTGGAAGAAGGAGAATTATTGTATGACAACATATGACTTGTAATTTGGGGACATAATGCATGTTATAATTCAAGATCTGATTTTGAGGACATAATACATGTTGTAATTTAAGATCTAGATTTGGGGCATATTTTATGCGACGATCTATGACGTGGAAGAAAAGGATATGTTACTTAGGCCTAAAAACCCTACATTATAATAGGGATAATTATAAATGTGAATACGCCTAATTCGGACTTCTGGATATTTGACATACGCGATAATCAACTGCTATAATTTGTCATAATTTATATTGCGCATCATGATTTGGGTTTTTTTAAAGAATATTCTGTACAATGCAAATTTAACTAAAATTTGGGATGTGACGACCCCAAATCCACTGACGGTGGCAAGGGTAATCTTTGGAATATAACACATAAACAGATAATAGCAGAACAGAATTAAATAAATACACCAAATAATACACTGGATAAACGTAATCATCAGAGCTACACAGTATACAGGATCATACTTTGTACAAATACAGTTCAGCTATACATAAATGTCTACAGCGGAAACAAACATAATATGTACAATAGGAGCTGAACAACATAAAAAGAGATAAATGATAGAATCCATCTTCAGCTCCAGCTATCCAGAAAGAGCCTGCTAAAACCTGAATACAAGGCTGCCCGTGTAAAAATAGGGGCACCCGAGTTTGCAAGTAAAACAAACTACGAGTCAGTCATAGGACTGGTATGAGAAATCTACTTAACACATTGTACAATTGGCTAATCACAGGACCACGCCACTTTTGCGGAACGGGTTTACTCCATTGGATTGCCAGTGCTTTAAAACAAATAAATCTTTTAGACATCGCAATGCTTTTTATAAAAATGAAGCCATTATAAGACTCAGTTCCCATCACACAATGCAACGCAAACCGGAGGATAGATTTTTACCTTATAATGGCCAAAATATGCTTGATACGAATAAAACAAAAGAATTTGATATTATTACTAGTGTTTACAGGTTTCAAAACAATTTCAATCATAGACGGCATGGGTACCATATATCATGTCGCCATATATAGGTATACAATCAAAACCGCACGGTCACGTATTTGGAAATTGGATTTCCGTCATGAACCAAGGCAAAAGATAGTCCTTACCGACTTCGAGATGCTCTAGCCCACCACTCAGGATCAGAGCTCGAGTGACCCTTGGATCGTCAGGGCCGGTCCACCGATGTGGATTAAAATTCCTGAATACTGCGTTTCCCCGCCCTTTGGGGCATAAGTGAGCCAACGAATGACTCCATCGGTCCCGGATCGACTGATATAACCGAGGCGCCTCGCAACAGCAACAACCACATAGGTGAAAATAATATAAATGTCAGCCAGTTGAAGTACCGACACCACCTCTAACTAGAAAGAAATGCATGTCCTCCCTGAGGTCCTCTCCCGTTTCTGGTTCATACCGGGGTGTGAGGCTCGCGAATTCACGTTATACACAAAGTTACGCCACACAGACGGTGCTTTGATCATCAACTACAAGACTTTGCTTTTCAACAGAAGCCTTGATCACTGCATCTTAGCATGCCACACAGGCAATTCACACCATGCAACTGATGGTTATCAATCACACACAATGAATTTCAATGTCAGACACACATTCCATTTACAAGTCCATTCTGGGTCTGAACGAAACCGGAGGCACTATATACCTCGCATACCCATCGATCTCCACGTACGTCTGGACGATCACCACTCATTATCCATATTTCGAGATGCCTCCCAATCAGGACATCAGTTACCATCCAAACGAGGTGAAGATCTCCGGTCTTCAACCACCGTCTTCATCTTCGATTTCTTATCGTCGATTCACTTATTCAGAATGGGTCGGTCTTTCTGAGCAACTCGCGTATATAAATAACTAGTGCTACACAAACACAACATACGCTTCATTCCAATTCATCAGTCACTAACCGTAGATCAGTAAGAGAACGATTTCCCAAATATTGACCCCGAAGGCCGAAACCAACATCAGATCAAAATCCAGGAAACCATTCGACTTAGCTAACCTTCAGTTAGTTTATCAATTTCACATTCCATATTGTTTATAATATTTTATAACGATTTATCGCTATTTTTATTTATTTATTTATAGCCAATTTATTCAAACGACGCTTCGGGCCATAACGCGGCCGTGGCGCTGTTTTTCTTCAGATTTGATTTACACATATCTGAAAATCTAACCGTTGATCTTCACAAATTTTACATCATTAGAAAGATCTTTTCAAAACGAATCTAACGGTTCCAGTTTTGGGAGAATCTGACGGTCGGATCTCCTGGTACACTCATTTGAAGTTTCGATTTCAAAATACGAACTGCAGTGTTGTTATTCGATTTAAGTTAATTATATATATATATATATATATTATCGATTCTGGCGTTGTTTTTCTTCAGATTTGAATTAAACATTCCAGATAATCCAACCGTTGGATCTTTACAAAGTTGGTGTCGTTGGAAAGATATTTCCAAAGCGAACCCAACGGTTTCAGTTTCGGGAAAATCCGATGGTGGGATCTCCCACACTAATCGTTTGAAATCAAGGTTTCAAAACACGAACTACAGCTTCGTTATTCGATATATTTTAATTATATATATATATATATAAATATAATCAATTCTTTGATTTCAAAACCATATTCTTTTCAAACATTTGATAAAAATGATATTTTTATCCAATTGACATTTATTCCGACACTTCACTATTTTTAACGATTCATGTATATAGTAAAAATGTGATTTTTATTGCAAAACAATTTACTTCAAAACACGACTATTTTATATAATTCATATAGATGATAAAAATATGATTTTTATTATAAAACAATTTATTTCAAAACACGAATACCACTCAACACATGAATTTCTATTCAACGAATGAATTTCTATTCAACACAGGAAGGTTTTCTATAGTTTGTATATATATAGTAAAAATGTGATTTTTATTGCAAAACAATTTATTTCAAAACACGACTATTTTATATAGTTTATATAGATGATAAAAATATGATTTTTATTATAAAACAATTTATTTCAAAACACGAATACCATTCAACACAAGAATTTCTATTCAACGAATGAATTTCTATGTAATACCCCACGTCCATTAATGTCACTCACAAAGGGAATGCATTAACTTCCATGGAGGTTATAAGTGAATATAGAACAGAAAAATTACAGCAAGACAGATAATAAGTAGTACTTGGAAATCTAAAACTTCATTTTATTGCAGCGGAAACATGTTTATTACATCACAAAACCATTAATCAGAGTCAAGTAAATTATCCATCTTCATAAAACAAAATACATAATCCCATTACAAAAATAACCATTAAAAAGATAACAAGCTGGACTTTACTTCAACGGTCCAAGCTTTCCATGAGAGATAAAACAATCCAATCAAACTCCACTAGAGCTGGGCCCAACCTGAGGACCTGGAGGGGGAAAAAGGATAGAAATAGAGGGGGTCAGACATAAAGTCTGGCGAGTATGATTATTCTAACAATACTATTATCAAAATAACTAGACTAAGGCATAAACTGGAAGACAAGTAAATGTCTATGAACTCTTAGGAAGATAAAGATAGCGTTTAAGATAACATTAAAGATAATGGTAAAGGCACACCTAATTACTAACGAATAATTACTACACTGCACCGCACATTACTACACTGCATCGCACCAGTCACCCTAAAGTTTGATCCCACTTGCTTCACACATAAACTTTATAAATAGCCTTGCGTACCCCTAGCTGACTACATAGGTGCCGTCTGCCCCTATCTCCACTAGGTGTACCCGACTACCCACTTTCGATCGGCTCCCTACTCGTAGATACCCGTGCTGGCCCCACAGTGGGGTGTATCACTCCCCTAAAGTGGCAACCCGATACAACTTGAGAATGCACGGATTATACCTACACGATGCAATGACGTCTTACCTACCAGCCCGGGTCCACACACGCATATGAAACCCGTTGGACTTGCGTTGTCACCGCTCCCCGTTTTGCCCTCTTACAGTCAAGCCCAGTATGCGTGTCCCATCCTCGACTTGGGTCGAGCCCACAAAGATACGTTTGGGATACTGGTTGAAATGGGCCCCCACAAGCTACCTACCTAAGCTTGTCATTAATATATCCCACTTAACCCTCTTAGTCATGTTCATTTACATGTGTGTTTGGTTAAGTCATACTAATCGTATTTCACATGCCACTAAGGGCACCCACTAGATTCCTCATGCCACCCAAGGCACCTACTTAACCCCCATGTCCCACTTTACATGTTTATCTAGTTAAGTATTTCTTAATTCAGTCAGGCCATAACCTCGTAAAGACCTCTCACATTAGACTGGCATTTATGGCAGCTGGATTTGCCGGGCGGGTCCGGGCAGTCTTACACCATAAAAGAGTCTAACCTCGTGTCTTTACAACTGTTATGCTTTAGTTTAGGCCTAGGACCTCTCACATTGGGCTAACATTTGTGACCACTGGATTTGTCGGGCGGGTCCGGGCAGGTTTACGTCACAAATGAGTCCAACCTCGTGTCCTAAGCATTGATTATCACTTATAATCTTTTACCCCAGTTTTAATAATTCCCTATTCAAATTATTAATTAAGTAAACTTTTAATGATGTCCATAATTGACTCAATTATGGTCATCCACTCATGGCATGCAAAATCATTATCAATTGCACCCCAACTTTTTATTATTAAATCCTTAATATTGCCCATACCCCACGTTTATACGTTCGCTTATTCAACGTAGATTATACGTTAGACTCGAATAGTCTAACTTATAGCACAAAAATAAATTATCACAACATATAGACAATTAAAATGAATCTAATCATAATAGGGGTGAAACTTGCATAAACTACCCATCATAAGGATGTAAAGGTGTCAACTTGTTAAATGTCACAATTTACATGATATGATCATAACCCAAATCTATGTATGAACTTGCATATGGGGTTTTAGGCAACATAATGATGGTGTGAACTAGCATAGGGTATCACATATGTCATAGCATAATTCTAGATGTCATAATAGATGTCATGGCATATGTTCATAACTTTTTTTAATCAATCTAACTTGCATATGTGACTTGTCATACAGATCAACATAGCCCAAACATGATGATTCAATTAATATGAACTAACTAGCATAGATAGTAACATCATTGGTTTTTATCATGTATGATTCATCACAACTTAGCATAGAAACTTTCAACATACATAACATCATCATAGCATGATTTACAACATATAGGATATCATCACCACATAGCATATGATTAATAACATACATGATTGCATAAGGTTTACAACAACATATATGACAATTCACATCATCTACTCATAATCCATTCATGACTTAACCTAATTAAAATGATAATAATCTTGTTAAGACTATCATACTCACAATTTAAGAAGAAAAGAGAGTCTTGATTTGCTTTGGAGTTGAGTAGAATTAGGTTTTGATTAGCTTTTCTTCTTTCTTAGTTGGCGCGGCCAGACTGAATTCCATGGCGGCGGTATGACGGTAGCTACTCTATTTTTCATATGAATTAGGGTGAGAGACTACCTAAGTATTTATAGAGTTAGGATTTATTTTAGACCGCCAGACCATCTCAGAACTAATCCCAGCCAACCAGATTAGGTCAGAAACCCTAATGGGTCATTACTCAATTAAAAACAGGTCAGCCAGAAACCCTAGCCGCCAGACCAGGTCGACACTATAGTCGACCGGGGGGGGGGGGGGGGGGGAGGTCGACACTAGTGTCGACCCCCTAGTCGACCTGCCTGGGCGGGAAAATTCCCGCCCAGCCCGCTTCTGCA
Source organism: Allium sativum (assembly GCA_030737875.1). Taxonomy (NCBI): domain Eukaryota; kingdom Viridiplantae; phylum Streptophyta; class Magnoliopsida; order Asparagales; family Amaryllidaceae; genus Allium; species Allium sativum. The sequence goes on from CM060912.1 coordinate 899,509,383, forward strand.
CTTTCTGTTTGAATTTTAAATTTCCTGCGAGCTGTTTTAAATTTTCTGAAACTTCCGATGGCCATTACTTCTTCATACGAAGTCCAAATCACGCAAACTCGGACTCTATTTCAACCATAATTCCGAGACGAACACAATGGCGCAACCTGTTTCCCACAATTCTCACGTATGAGATTAGTTATTCTTTAATTTGTGAATATTAATATTATCATAATTACAGGGTGTTACATTCTCCCCTCCTTAAAGGATTTCAACCCCGAAATCTTCAAGTTAAGAAGAATGTATATCCTAACATCCAATCGTCCATCTACTCAGCCATCAAACACAGGCATCCATTGTCCTTATAGACTTCTAATGCTTTTATGTTTAAATGCACAGTGTGTGTATATGTCCATATCTAATGCAAAAAAATCAGGCGGTCCACTGATTCAGTTGACCTCCTTAATGCAAACCATGATAGTGCCATGCGCCCATTATGTATGCAAAAGTTTCCTAATGCTACATATTATTTCTACATGCGTGCACAACCATCCACCAAAATGCGGTATCCGTATGATAGCACAACCATTATACATCCATTTTACTAAATACCACCATTTATATGCAGTATGAAGTGACTGAGCCGATCTAGTGCCTAATAGTGTGTGTATATGCGTCCACGAGCAACCACTAGCAAACACTTGCATCCACTTTGCATCCATCATACATAACATGTCTCAAACACATGTTTCAACCATAGGATTATCCTAACTAAAGGTCAAAGATACTAGCGAGAGGATATACTAAAGATAAGATAAGTACAAGCTAAGCGATAAAGGAGAAATTAAAAGACATACCCTAAAAAAGAAAAGGGTATCGTGAACGCATCTTCTCTTCTGTCTCCTAAGTAGCGTTGCTCTCATCATCTCCCCTTTGCACTTTGACTAGTCTGACCTCTCGATTCCTCAACTTCTTGATCTCCGACCCAAGAATGCATGTAGGAGCTCGTCGAATCGTCGCATCACGCTCTATCTCCACCTCTCTAAGCAAGCTCGGCTCTACCACTTCCGCGGTCTCGTGCAAGCACTTCCTCAAATGTGACACATGGAATACGTCGTGTACACCACTAAGTCTCTCAGGCAACTCCACTCTATACGCCATCTGTCCAATCTTTTCCTTAATAGGAAACGGCCCTACGAACCTTGGTGCTAACTTCCCAACGGACCCAAAGCGAACGACGTTCCGTAATGGAGACACTTTGACAAAGACCATGTCCCCAACATCAAACTCAAGATCTGTCCTCCTTTTATCCGCATAAGATTTCTGCCTATCCTGCGCTGCTTTCATTCCCCTTTGAATCAAGTCGATCTTCTTCGAAGTCTCCCTAATCATATCGGGCCCAAGTAAGATCTTATCCGTAGATTCCCACCAACATGTAGGTGAACGACAAGGTCGTCCATAAAGAACTTCGAAAGGTGCCATGCCAATGCTGGACTGAAAGCTGTTATTATATGCGAACTCCACCAATGGAAGATGCTCTTCCAACGTACCCCCAAAGTTTAGGATACATAGCCTTAAAAGATCCTCTAGAATGCGATTCACGCTCTCGGTTTGGCCGTCCATCTGAGGATGATATGCGGTGCTTAAACATAACTGAGTCCCTACTGCCTCTTGTAAGCTTCTCCAAAATTCGCTAGTGAAAATAGGATCGCGATCGCTCACTATGCTAGAAGGAACACCGTGCAAACGAACTATCCCTCGAACGTATACAGAAGCTAACCATGGAGCAGTCCTCTTACTCTTTACGGGAATAAAATGGGCGCTTTTAGTAAGTCTATCTACTTTAACCCAATACCCGTATTACCCTTCCTTGATCTTGGTAATCCATCCACAAAATCCATCGAGACACTTTCCCACTTCCATAGTGGAACCTCCAATGGGTGAAGCAACCCACCGGGTTTCTTTTGCTCCACTTTTACTTGCTGGCACACTAAGCATCTAGCGACATACTCGGCCACGTCTTTCTTCATGCCGACCCAAAAGTAAACTCTTTTCATGTCTTTGTACATCTTGTCCCCTCCGGGATGAATGGTCATCTTCGAACGATGTGCTTCGTCAAGAATAGTCTTCCTTAGGTCATCGTCTTTTGGTACACAAAGTCTACCGTCCCTATGTAACCAACCCTTATCATCTAGGGTATACCTACGGAGATGGCTTGATGACTCCCCTCCTTTGAGCTTTTCTACTAACTCAACTAACTGTGGGTCGTCTTGCCGTGCCTCGCCAATCCATCCCAAAAGTGTAGGTATGACCTCCAAGGATGCTAGCAAACCGGGTACAAAGTCAACGGAAGGTCTAAAGTCAAACATCGAAATGAATTCTAAACTTTGCCGCTCAACAAACAAAGGACTTAAGGATAATCTTTTTCTACTTAAGGCATCCGCCACCACGTTACCCTTGCCAGGGGTATATGCTATCTCAAAGTCGTAGGACGCTAAGAACTCCATCCACCTTTGTTGCCTTAAGTTCAAGTCCTTCTGAGAGAATAAGTATTTTAAAGATTTGTGGTCAATGAATAATTCGAATCTTTCGCCAAGAAGATAATGACGCCAAGACTTAAGCGCGAAAACAATAGCGGCCAACTCTAGGTCATGTGCGGGGTAATTCTTCTCATGCGCTCTCAACTGCCTTCCACCATAGGCTATTACACTTCCCTCTTGCATTAAGACTGCGCCTAGTCCTGTCCCACAAGCGTCAGTATAAACAGAAAATGGCTTACTCCCATCTGGCAATACTAAGACTGGGGCTGAGGTCAAAGCTCTCTTCAAACGTTGGAACGCATCATCACAATCTACGTTTCATGTGAAAACTAGGTTCTTCTTCGTCAGGCGTGTCAATGGAGCTGATATCTTTGCGAAGTCTTTGATAAACTTCCTATAGTAGCCAGCCAACCCCAAGAAACTTCTTACTTCGGTAGCATTTTTAGGGACCTTCCAATCTTGGATGGCCACCACCTTCGCGGGATCCACAACTATCCCTTCTTTGGAAACCACGTGCCCCAAGAACCGTACTTCCTTCCTCCAGAAGTGACACTTGGAAAATTTAGCCTTAAGGCTATGCGCTCGAAGAGTCTCTAACACTTCCCTATGATGTAGGGCATGCTCTTCTTCATCCTTAGAAAAGATCAAGATGCCGTCTACAAAGACTACCACGAATTTGTTAAGGTACTCCCTAAACACCCTACTCATCAAATCAACAAAGTATGCGGGGGCGTTTGTCAAACCGAAGGGCATCACTAGCCATTCATAGAAACCGTCCGGAGTCCTAAAGGCAGTCTTGTCAATGCTATCCTCATCCACTCTCAACTGATGGAAACCAGTGGCTAAGTCCAACTGCGAAAACACCGAGGCGCCAACTAACTGATCGAAGAGATCGTCAATCCTCGGCAGTGGGTATCTGTTCTTCTTAGTAAGCTTATTTAGTTCTCTATAGTCCACACACAGTCTAAGGGACCCATCCGCCTTCGTGGCAAATACTACTGGAGCACCCCACTCCGATATACTACGTCTTATGAACCCCTTCTCAAGTAACTCCTTCACTTGCTTATCGAGTTCCCTCCTTTCACGTGGAGCCATGTGGCATACTGGAAAAGATACTGGTTTCGAATTATCCACAAGATATATTCGAAAATCTATCTCCCGCTTCGAAGGCAAGCCCTTCACCTCCTCAAACACATCCGAATACTCTCGGATCACTCTAACAGAACGTAGATTTTCCTCAGACGCGTCAAGCAATTCTAAATAACTTAGCATGACAGAATTTATGGGATTACAAAAGATTTTGAGAGTGGTTCCAAGGCGAGTCACGAGCCTAACTATTCTCCTTTCACAATCAAGAATGACCCCATTTCTGGATAACCAATCCATTCCTAAAATTAGACCATAGCCCGTGAAGCCCAACACATAAGCATCACATCTAAACTCAACGCTAAGTATAGAAATTTTCAAATCCAAACATATCATGGACAAATAAGCTGAGCCCCCAATTGGATTCGAAACAACTAAGGGATCCTCTACTAAACTGGTGTTTAAGTGCAGTGATTCAACTAATGATGTAGAGATAAACGAATGCGATGCGCCCGAATCGAATAAGGTACGGACAGGATGATCAAACAGAAAAACTAAGCTTTCAACAGAAATGGTTCTACCTCGTTCTTGCAGCGGTGGGACCGTGAGAGCCTGAACTTGTCCCCTTGCCTGCCTTGGTGCCATAAGAGCCTGCACCTGTCCTCCCGAGGTAGCTCCTGCCCTCTGCCCCTTCTTTGGGTAGTCCTTCACTAAATGTCCCGCATCGCCACAATGAAAGCAGTCAGTCTTCTTTTTCTTTCGGCAATCCTTGCTGAGATGGCCTGGTGTCCCATAGTTAAAACATTTCTTCTTTCCCTTGCCGTTATTGTCTTTACCACCCTTCTTGTTTTGCTGTTGTGGTTTCTTCTGATCTCCCTTCTTCTCGGGTGCCTTATCAGGTTTAGCGCTTTTCTCCTCATGTATGAGCGCCATTTCTACTAACTTCTCAAAGGTGGCCCCTATAGGGATGTGGGTCATAGCCAACCCTTGCAATGGTTCGTTCAACCCATTAACGAACCTCAGAGCCTTCTTCTCTGGCGTGTTCACTAAATTCAAGCCAAACCTTGCTAACTGATTAAATTTGTTAAAATATTCTTTCACTGATGAGCTTCCTTGCTTCAATGTTAAGAACGTTTCCATATAAAGATTTTCTTCTGCCCTTGAGAGAAACTTCGCCTCGAACATACGTCTGAAATCCTCCCAAGAATCAACAGGACGCTCCCCATTAGTGACCTCCCACCAAAACGAGGCCTCTCCCTTCATCAACCAAGCTGCTAATCGAACTCTCCTCCCTTCTTCTACTTCAAAGATTTCTAGCAATTCTTCCACCTCCTTAAGCCAATCTCTAGCTTCCACAAACGTTTCTGACCCTTGAAATGGTTTTCCACCCATAGCCTTGAATTCCTTGCACGTCTTTGCAAAAGTATCTAAGCGAGGAGGAGGAGGAACGTGTGCAACTGGTGGTGGAGGAACATTAGTTGGACCTGCAGCGGCCCTAGCCTCTAATAACCTCCTATACCATCCTGGTATCGTTACACCGTCGGGTTGATTAAGATCTTCGGCCATGCTGAAACGAAAAAGGAAAGATTCAAAATGGAGAATTCGAAAGAAAAAGATATGGCCTTTGGGGATTATGTTTTAATAAAAAACTTTTCTCTTTAAATTACTCATTAAAACATGTTTTTGGAAAGCACTTCTTTCAAAAATAACTATTTTTTTTCTAAAGTATTTTTATCTGTTCTGGTAACCTCAAGCTCTGATACCACGTGTAACACACCACGTCCATTAATGTCACTCACAAAGGGAATGCATTAACTTCCATGGAGGTTATAAGTGAATATAGAACAGAAAAATTACAATAAGACAGATAATAAGTAGTACTTGGAAATCTAAAACTTCATTTTATTGCAGCGGAAACATGTTTATTACATCACAAAACCATCAATCAGAGTCAAGTACAATATCCATCTTCATAAAACAAAATACATAATCCCATTACACAAATAGCCATTAAAAAGATAACAAGCTGGACTTTAATTCAACGGTTCAAGCTTTCCAAGAGAGATAAAACAATCCAATCAAACTCCACTAGAGCTGGGCCCAACCTGAGGACCTGGAGGGGGAAAAAGGATAGAAATAGAGGGGGTCAGACATAAAGTCTGGCGAGTATGATAATTCTAACAATACTATTATCAAAATAACTAGACTAAGGCATAAACTGGAAGACAAGTAAATGTCTATGAACTCTTAGGAAGATAAAGATAGCGTTTAAGATAACGTTAAAGATAACGGTAAAGGCACACCTAATTACTAATGAATAATTACTACACTGCACCGCACATTACTACACTGCACCGCACCAGTCACCCTAAAGTTTGATCCCACTTGCTTCACACAGAAACTTTATAAATAACCTTGCGTACCCCTAGCTGACTACATAGGTGCTGTCTGCCCCTATCTCCACTAGGTGTACCCCACTACCCACTTTCGATCGGCTCCCTACTCGTAGATACCCGTGCTGGCCCCACAGTGGGGTGTATCACTCCCCTAAAGTGGCAACCCGATACAACTTGAGAATGCATGGCTTAAACCTACACGATGCAACAACGTCTTACCTACCAGCCCGGGTCCACACACGCATATGAAACCCGTTGGACTTGCGTTGCCAGCGCTCCCCGTTTTGGCCTCTTACAGTCAAGCCCAGTATGCGTGTCCCGTCCTCGACTTGGATCGAGCCCACAAAGATACGTTTGGGATACTCGTTGAAATGGGCCCCCACAAGCTACCCACCTAAGCTTGTCATTAATATATCCCACTTAACCCTCTTAGTCATGTTCATTTACATGTGTGTTTGGTTAAGTCATACTAATCGTATTTCACATGCCACTAAGGGCACCCACTAGATTCCTGATGCCACCCAAGGCACCTACTTATCCCCCATGTCCCACTTCACATGTTTATCTGGTTAAGTATTTCTTAATTCATTCAGGCCATAACCTCGTAAAGACCTCTCACATTAGACTGGCATTTATGGCAGCTGGATTTGTCGGGCGGGTCCGGGCAGTCTTACACCATAAAAGAGTCTAACCTCGTGTCTTTACAACTATTATGCTTTAGTTTAGGCCTAGAACCTCTCACATTGGGCTGACATTTGTGACCATTGGATTTGCCGGGCGGGTCCGTGCGGTTTTTCGTCACAAACGAGTCCAACCTCGTGTCCTAAGCATTGATTATCACTTATAATCTTTTACCCCAGTTTTAATAATTCCCTATTCAAATTATTAATTAAGTCAACTTTTAATGATGTCCATAATTGACTCAATTATGGTCATTCACTCATGGCATGCAAAATCCTTATCAATTGCACCCCAACTTTTTAATATTAATTCCTTAATATTACCCCTACCCCACGTTTATACGTTCGCTTATTCAACGTAGAATATCCGTTAGACTCGAATAGTCTAACTTATAGCACAAAAATAAATTATCACAACATATAGACAATTAAAATGAATCTAATCATAATAGGGGTGAAACTTGCATAAACTACCCATGTTAAGGATGTAAAGGTGTCAACTTGTTAAATGTCACAATTTACATGATATGATCATAACCCAAATCTATGTATGAACTTGCATATGGGGTTTTAGGAAACATAATGATGATGTGTACTAGCATAGGGTATCACATATGTCATAGCATAATTCCAGATGTCATAATAGATGTCATGGCATATGTTCATAACTTTTTTAATCAATCTAACTTGCATATGTGACTTGTCATATAGATCAACATAGCCCAAACATGATGATTCAATTAATATGAACTAACTAGCATAGATAGTAACATCATGGCTTTTTAACATGTATGATTCATCACAACTTAGCATAGAAACTTTCAACATACATAACATCATCATAGCATGATTTACAACATATAGGATATCATCACCACATAGCATAGGATTAATAACATACATGATAGCATAAGGTTTACAACAACATATATGACAATTCACATCATCTACTCTTAATCCATTCATGACTTAACCCAATTAAAATGATAATAATCTTGTTAAGACTATCATACTCACAATTTAAGAAGAAAAGAGAGTCTTGATTTTCTTTGGAGTTGAGTAGAATTAGGTTTTGATTAGCTTTTCTTCTTTCTTAGTTGGCGGCGGCCAGACTGAATTCCATGGCGGCGGTATGATGGTAGCTACTCTATTTTTCATATGAATTAGGGTGAGAGACTACCTAGGTATTTATAGAGTTAGGATTTATTTTAGACCGTCAGATCATCTCAGAACTAATCCCAGCCAACCAGATTAGGTCAGAAACCCTAATGGGTCATTACTCAATTAAAAACAGGTCAGCCAGAAACCCTAGCTGCCAGACCAGGTCGACACCCAGGTCGACACTATAGTCGGCCTGGGGGGGGGGGGGGGGGGGGGGGGGAGGTCGACATTTTAGTCGACCTGGGGGGGGAGGTCGAAACTAGTGTCGACCCCCTAGTCGACCTGCCTGGGCGGGAAAATTCCCGCCCAGCCCGCTTCTGCACTTTCTGTTTGAATTTTAAATTTCTTGCGAGTTGTTTTAAATTTTCCGAAACTTCTGATGGCCATAACTTCTTCATAAGAAGTCCAAATCACGCAAACTCGGACTCTATTTCTACCAGAATTCCGAGAGGAACAATGGCGCAACCCGCTTCCCACAATTTTCACGTCTGAGATTAGTTATTCTTTAATTTGTGAATATTAATATTATCAGAATTACAGGGTGTTACATTCTATTCAACATATGAAGATTTCAACATATGAAAATAATTTCAACAAATGAAAATAATTCTAACACATGAATATTTCAGAAAATTTCGGTGGAATAACGGCAGGGTAGTTAAAACCAGGGCCGTCCCTAGTACGGCTCCTCGCTCTACCTTAAAGCCTCGCAGCTTTTGACAATGGGGATTTCATGCATCTAGTTCGCACGCAGGCGACATGTATATTTTTTTTTCATTTCCACAAACTAATCCTATGTGGTTTCAACCAAATAATTCTCAACCACAAACGGGTATTTTTCAACCACAATCAATCAATTTCAACCACAAACAATTTTAATCAACCATTCGTAATCAACCAATTTTCACACCAATCACAACCAATAAATATCGTCCATGGTTTGTGGACGAGGGGCGTATATATATATATATTTATATTTATATAAACATTTCACTTCTATTTCAACACATATATAATTTTTACAATGCATATATAACTTATACATCGAATGTACAACTTATACAACGCTTATACATGAGGTGTACAACGCTTATATAACTCATACATCGACTATATAATTTATACATCGTCGTTTTCCACATCGTTTATAAATTAGAAATCTCACATTGGGTTCCACTCTACCAAAAATAACAGAAGGCTCAGAAAAATATGCGGTCTCTTCTAGAATGTAGAAGACGTCCACACGAGTCCAATGTCTCTTGTTTCACTGAATTTCGTCAAGAAACGAAAAAGATATGATTTTTACAGTGAAATCAAAAACCGTAGCGCTTTAAAGCGCTATAGAATAGTTGTAATAGAAATCAGCTGTTACCTCGTTATTTTCTTCAAAACTAGGTTTTCACTTTTCGATCAAATGGTGCAGCGTGGCGTCGATCGGGTTGTACCACCGCGGAGAGCCTCGAGAGGCACGCAAACCGGTGGTGGTGGCGCTAGATGCGACGGCGCCTAGAGGTGGCGGCGGAGCTCCAAACGCGTCGAGTTCCCTGCGTTGATTCACCTTCGATACTCGACGATAACTGCTGAACCCAACATGGATTTGAAGATGGAATCAAGCGCCACAATATTCTCCAAAGGGCACTGGGTTTCGTTGAGCGGTTGAGGAGAAATCGGAGGGGGAAGTTTTGAGGGGTTTTCCGCCGTGAATCGCGATGAGAGGGAGAAGACGGGGAGAGAGAAAGGTGAGGTGGACTTTTTATTTATTTATAAAGTTTTAAAAATCCAAGAATACCCCTTGCCTCCTACTAACTCCAATCCAAACCCAACGACTGTTGACCCTAGCGTTTTACCCCCCATTCCGAACACAATGGGATATGTTTCGTAGGCCCAATCGACTGTTTCAGTCAGCTTTCCTTCAAATTAAAATATAAAACATTCAATATTCGATTTGAACGTACAATTCAATTTGCCGAGGCCACAGACTGATTCGAAAAATTCCAGAAAAATAAATCTAGCTATGTTTTGACGATACAGTCCCAACAAAACTAGTTTCGTCGAATTCTGAGACAGTTTGTAAAATGGCCCTTTTCTGGTCGATCCAATTTAATAGAAATCGACCAAACACATTTTCCTTTGCCCCGCTCACATACTAGCTTCAAAATTATGAAATTTGAAACCTAGCAATAATTTGACATCTCGGATCCAACAAAAGTGGTTTAGTCGAATTCCGAGGTCGTTTGCAAAATGGTCATTTTCCCGGGCTATATAAACTATATAGCGACCTTTCTGAAAATTCATTTGGCCATAACTTTTGCTTCCTGCTATGAAACTTCGATTTTTTAGATTCTTTAGAAAGGTATTCACTAACTGATTTAAATATTTTTGGTTTCACTCAAATCCGTTTTGTTTTGCACCCGACACAGTAAGTCAAAGTTTGAATTCAAAATTTGAAACTATCGCGCCATTTCAGGCCTTGTTTATAATTAGAATTAATTATATTTATTTTCAAACGTCGAATCAAACTTACTTTTCATTGTTATTATTTAAAATATTTATTTTAAATATTTAAAATCTACCAAAATAGCCAATTTAAAAAAAAAATTGGTTCGGATTTTCCGGGTCGTTACATGGGATGTATGTTAAATTGTGAATTATGACCATAATTTAGGCATGTAAAATTAGGCTTAATTTTATGATTAGGCGAGGTATGTCAATGGAATGATTAAATCTGTTAAATTATCTAATCTGCTAAATCTGTTGAAACTGAATACGGTAATTTGGGTTATGGAAATCTGTGGGCTCAATCTAAAATTGAGCAAGACATGTTAATAGAACTTTGAGATATCTGCTGTAACTTGTATAGAAGCTAACTTGTTCAATTGGCATAATTAGTCTGATATTGGCATAATATATGAATGAATACTTTAGCTAAAAATAAGAATGCTAAGACACGAGGTTAGACTTTGTTTGTGGTAGAAGCCTGCCCGGACCCAACCGGTTTAACCAGCAACTGCAAACTGTTAGTCTAATGTGAGAGGTCGTAGGCATAAAGATGGTTAGACACGAGGTTAGGTCTTCCTTGTGGCAAAAGTCTGCCCGGAACCTCCCGGCACATCCAACGGCCACAAGCTACCGACATAATGTGAGAGGTATGTGCATTAATACTTAATTAATGCAAATCTAAGATAAATATGATACCTAAACTTATTGGGTGGATAGGGCTAAAACAACTGGACCGATGAATCTAATAAACCTGTTTAGTAAGTCTGTAGGCCCAATACAAAGTTAGGTGAAACAATCTGTAAGTCTGTTAATCTGTATATCTGATCCGTTAGTCTGAAAACTTGTTAACCTGTATGTCTGATCTGAGAACTAGTTAATTTGAACTTTGTACATCTGAAATATGTAAGCAAGTTAATCTGAAATCTGTTAGTCTGGGGACATAAGGTTAGGAGGGGTAATTACTTGTGTCATTTTTTGTTTGGGACCTATATTAGTCAGTAACCCTATTTGGTATCAAAATTATGACCCTACGCTAGGTAGGGGTCCAGGGCACGCTTACTGAACTAATTATAAGAGGTTCATTCTGGTAACGGTGAGGGTTGTTGATGGTGCATTCCAACCAGGTCATGTGCGTGCTTGGATCCGGTCTGCTCTGAGGATGTAAGACGCCGTGACATATGTAAATAGGTCTATGTATTTCTGTAGGTTGCCACTTTAGGGAGTGATACACCCTTCTGTGAGGCCGACACAGGGTATTTATGTACCAGGGAGCCGATCGCTTGGGGTAGAATTTAGGGTACACTTAGTTCTGTCTGTTTCTATTGAGGTACCGTGTAACACCCTACCTTCGTTAAGGTCACTCACAAAGGGAATGCCTTAACTTCGGTGGAGCGCTTTAGGTCAAAGATGCAGATAAATTACAAGACAGACAAATTTAAATAGCGAAAAATAAAATTTACTTCATTGATAAAACAATTTGTACAACAATTGTTTTCTAATACCAGAGTATTTGTCTTACATAACAAAATAAAGAAGCATAAAATAACATTTATATTCCCCAATATAGCATGAGCCAGCGATAGCAATGGAAAAGAGAATCCAAGCAAAACTTCGACTAATCTTCAAGCTTGGAAGGAGATGCGGTCCAAACTAAGCTGAGCTATTTCCTCCCTGACTACCTGGGGGAGAGGGGGAACGAAAGAAAAGAGGCGAAAGCAAATTAGGTCAGACATAAGTCTGGTAAGCTCAGTGATTCTTAGCATTTAAACGGGAAAAAGGGTCCTGGCATGAATAAACTAAATATAAGACTAAACCATAGTAACAAGATAACATGGGATAAATGTGTGATATGACAAGGCAAGACAAACTGAATGCGCTTCTACTCCTTCTCTGCTTCGCAACTACCCTTTTTGTACTGATTTCTATATCCCTGCACTACCTAACTGGTGTCCAAACTAGTAATCTATGATCATATGATAACGTGATCCCAATCCCTATATTTGCGGTTGCCTTCAGGTGTACATCTATTATGGGGATTCCGTTTATTACCTGGATCTAATCTAGGGTTTACTATCGAGTGCTTACTAGATTCAACCAGGGTTTATGCTAACCAGGGCCACTGGGGTTTATGCTACCCATTGAACACTTCTCGGATTCAGGGATTACGCGAACTAGGCCCAACTAGGGATTATGCTACCTAAATTTTCCATGTGTCTGTGTTAGTCGGCACTCTCTTGCATGTAGATACTTTGTGCTGGCCCCACCATAAGGTGTATCAAGCCTTATGGTAGCGACCCGAAACGATTCAAGATGCACAGTGTATAACTACCGGTACCCAGTGCCTGTTTTTTCCCACTCCGGAATACGTGCACGCTGGTAAACCGTCGGAACCTACACTGACGTACCCTCTGCCGTTATCTTTGACCGCTTAAAATCAGCTCAGTAATCGTGCCCCACCCTGCCTAGTTTCAGGGTACCATTATACATCTGTGTGGGTTACTGCTGAAATGAGTCCATGTTACTAGGGTTTCCTGCTGGTTAAGTTTGTGGGCCTATATATACAAATATTACCCACCTATATGAGATGTACTTAACCCTCCCATCGATTCTAGCATGTATTCTTAACGGTTAAGTTTTGTGGGCTTATATCTACAAATATTACCCACCAACCCGACGTGCACTTAACCTTCCCACGGATTCAAGCATGTTTATTTAATGGTTAAGTTTTGTGGGCCTATATTTACTAATATTACCCACCAACCCGATATGTACTTAACCTCTTACTCGTCAAGTTGTGTTGGTTAAGTGATTCTTATTAACTTAACCTTTCTCGCTTATCTTGTTGGATTGGTTAAGTGTGATCTATTAACTTAACCATGTTCTTTCATCATGTTATATTGGTTAAGTATTCCCCATTTAACCTAACCCCATTAGTTCATCAAGTTATACTGGTCACGTGTCATTAATCAATTCAAGTTAACTTAACCCATCCACCTGTCACGTCATGTTGGTAAAGTGTTTCCTTCTGGTGTTGACTTGACCCTACCTCAATTTGTTTTATATTGGTTAAGTGTTTTCCTCTTGTATTACTTAACCCCTCCACATGTCATTATATATTTTGGTTAAATGTTGCTTTAGTTAACTTAACCCTATCATCTGCTTAACATGTTACAACGGTAAAGTGTTCTAAATTTACTTAATGAAACTCCCCACCCTTCATTAAGGTCACTCACAAAGGGAATGCCTTAACTTTGGTGGAGGTTTTTATGTAAAAGTCACAGATAAACACAAGACAGATATATAAACACACACACACACACACATATATATATAAGCAGCGAAAAACAACAGACTTTTTATTTCATAAAAAATGTGTTCATACAAAACCTTTCCATAACTGTCACATAATAACTTCCAAAACATTACATCATCATTTCGGTCTTGGTTATTAAATAAAGAAGCATAAAACATAATTAAAACTGCATAATCCCCATAGAGTGTGTCCAACAGCCATAGCCAAAGAAGAGAGGGTCCAAACCGTACATCTACTATACTGAAGCTTGCAAAGAATCAGACTAAGATGGGTTGTTTCCTCCTTGTGGACTTGGGGGGGGGGGAGAGGAAGGGGAACGGAAGGAAAGAAGACGAAAGAAAATAGGGTCAGACATAAAGCCTGGTAAGTCTAGTGACTCTTCAGTATGAGAATAAGAAAAAGGACATGATAAGTATAAACTGGAAATAGGAAAGTATCATAAACTAAGGTAAGGCAGTTTGAATCAAATATGCTATCGCACCCCACACTAAATCTCTGCACCTACTTGCATTGTCTCAACTAGCACCCCATGATCAGGGTGAAGTGATCCCCTTTCTAAAGATCGTCTCCTACTCGCATAATCATCTGTGTCTTACAGCCCCCAAAGATTGTAGATACCTATGCTAGTCCCACCATGGGGTGTATCAAGTGCCATGGTGGTGGCCCCACACAACTCTAGAATGCATAGGTTATACTACTGGTGCCCCCAGTGCCATGTTTGTCTGCTCCGAAGTGTGTGCACGCCCGCACTCCGTTAGAAACCACACTGTTGCACCCACCACCGTCGCTTTTGATCGCTTACAATCAGCCCAGTAATTGTGCCCCACCCTGCCTAGTTTCAGGGTACCATGATACCTAATTGGGTTACTGCTGAAATGGGTCCCCGTTACTAGGGTTTTCTAGTCAAACATGTTAAGTGGTTAAGTGTCTGTATTTACCTAACCCCACCCATCAGTTTAATTAACATGTTGAATTGGTTAAGTGTTTTAGTTAACTTAACCCTACCATCCTGACTTGTCTGTCCTTAGCTTTTTAAAGCACTGACCACTCACATTAGACAGATATTGTTACGGTTACTAGATGTGCCGGTCAGTTCCGGGCAGGTTTACACCGTAACTCGGTCTATCCTCGGGTCCTTATTGGGCTCAATGCTTAACCACCTACATTGGATAGGTATTGTTGTAACTACTGGACAGCCGGGCGGGTCCGGGCAGGTTTACATCACAACTCAATCCAACCTCGTGTTAAGCATATTCGTATTTTCTAAATTTACATATTTGTCTCTTTTACTTGTTATATGTAAATTTGTCAACAATTAAATGTTGTGGCCCACTTTTCAAGTTTAACATTTTTGGTATAAGGATTTATACCATTTAAGTGCCACCAATTTTGCCATGTGACAAACATGCCAATTTCACATATTTTTACCAATTTATGTCAAGTTACCAATTTTCCCAAAGTTACCCCATCTAAATATTAGGCTAACAATCTTAGCCTAATTTTCGTTCGCATGGTTTTTAACATATAATATTAGGCTAAAAACTTAGCCTAATTTAGCGCACACAAGATTGGCATAAGGGGATTCATAAACATAAACATGAAATAGGTGTAAACTTGGCATTCTTGGCATAGTCAATATGAACATCATAGGTGTGAACTTGCAAAATAGTCAATATGAATATCATAGGCGTGAACTTGCAACATAGGCTGAATCAATTTACATACATGTGAACGTGCATTGAAATAGGGGTCCAACCATATAGGTGTCACATGAATTAACATATGATTTAGACAACATAAGCCCAAACATGTTTAGATCTAGGCATAACATCGAACATCAATAGCATAAGAATATGACATGTTCATAAAGTATATATATAATTTCATTGCATGAGTGAACTAGATCCAATCATATGTCCAACTACACATGAAACATGTATTAAAGTGGATCTTGACATGGATCCAATTATTGACTTTGCAACTTTTGTATAAACATATTAACAAGTATATGAATTTAGGCATAGTGGTTTTAGCATACATATACATGAAATCTTAATCACATACAACCTATATAATCACATAAACATATAGGTGTCGATTACAACATGAAATATACAACTTTCATGTGATTCTAAATGTACAATTGGATCAATATCAATTCAACTATACCACAAACATCACAATACCACAATCATTTCAATACATAGGTATGAATTAACATCGTTATTACACAATAACATAATTCCATTTCCATTTTACATCGAATCAAATCCTAACTTTTAATCACATCGGAAAAATCACTATACTTACAACAAACGACGGTCTTGTTTTCTGATTTCTGAATTCTGAATTTGAATTGCTTTCCTTTATGTAGAGAACGTTGATTTGATTCTTGTTTTAACTTTAATTTGGCTCGTCTCTAAGCTTTTCTACAAGTGGAGGCTCCTCTCAATTTTCTCCCGACAGCATGGTGGCTCCGTCTCTAATTTTTTATGTGAATTTAAGTTGGAGTCTTTAGTTTATATAGAATTTCAGATTGATTTGAGCCATCAGATGATCACAGATGAATCTAGACCATTCACTTCAAGAGGAGCCAACCAGAATGTGATAAATCAGCCCTAGTGACACAGCCAAGCTCAGAAATTCGACCAGAAACCGACCAGGCCAGCCGGGGCCAAACCAGGTCGACCCTATGGTCGACCTGGTGCCTGGGCGGGAATTTTCCCACCCAGCCCAGTTTGGGTCTGAATTCGAAATTCGAACTAAACTTCGAACTGTTTGAATTTTAAATTGAATTCTGAAACTTCCGGAGGTTATAACTCATTCATAAGTAGTCCGATTCCCGCAAACTCGGACTCTATCTTAAGCAGAATTCCGAGACGAACGCAATGGCGTAACCCGTTTTCCTTAATTCTTTCATTCAGAATTAATTATACTTTAATTTGTTAATTTACAGTTAACAGAAAGCTCGGGGTGTTACATTCTCCCCTCCTTAAAGGATTTCGTCCCCGAAATCTTCAAGTCTAGGAGAACGTAAGTCCTAACATCCAATCGTCCATCTACTCAACCATCAAACACAGACGTCCATTGTCCTTAAAAGATTTCTAATGCTTCATGATCATATGCATAGTGTGTGTACATGTCCTCATCTAATGCAAAATCAGACGGTCTACTGATTCAGTTAACCTCCTTAATGCAAATCATGTAAGTGTCATGAATCCATTATGTATGCAAATTTTTCCTACTCATAATTCTACATAAGTGTGCAACCATTTATTCAAATGCAACATCCATATGACGACATATCAAGTTTCAACCACATAAAATATAAATACATATATGCATATGAAGTATGAAGTGAATGAGCCGATCTAAAACCTAGGTTGTGTGTGTATATGCATCCACGAGCAACCACTAGCAACCACTTGCAGCTACTTGCAGCCACCAACCATAACATGTTTACATCCAAAGTGATTTCTACCTAAGGATAAAGGATAATATCGAAGAGATTATACCTAAAAAGATAGATACAAGTACAATTTAAGGAAAAAGAGAGGTCAAAGATGTAACCTCGAAAAGAAAAGGGTAGGCCGCGCGTATTCTATCCTCAGTTTCCCAAGTTGCATCTTCCTCGGCGTCGCTCCATTGAACATTAACGAGCTTGACTTCGCGGTTGCGTAGCTTTTTGATTTCAGTTCCTACGATTCGAGTTGGAACTCTCCTCACAATTGCTTCGCGTTCCACTTCAGCTTCTTCTAGAATGCTTGGCTCCACTACTTCTGCAGATTCATGTAGACATCTTCGGAGATGAGAAATGTGAAAGACATTGTGAATTCCAGCCAATTTTTCAGGCAGCTCTACTGTATAAGCTATTTTCCCATTCTTCTTGACGATAGGGAATGGTCCTACAAATCTTGGTGCTAGCTTTTCTGTGGATCCAAAGCGATACCTTAAGGAAAACCCTGTCCCCAACCTCAAACTCAAGGTCAGTCCTTCTTTTGTCTGCGTAGGATTTCTGTCTGTCTTGGGCAGTCTTCATTCTCCTTCATATCCGGTCCACTTTTTCTGAAGTCTCTCTAATCATGTCTAGCCCAAGTATAATCTTGTCAGTAGACTCCCACCAAAAGTTGGTGATCGGCAAGGTCTTCCATATAGAGCTTCAAAGGGCGCCATGCTGATAGTGGCTTGGTAACTGTTGTTGTAGGCGAATTCCGCCAAAGGAAGATGATCCTCCCAAGTCCCTCCAAAGTCAAGAATGCATAGTCTCAAAAGATCTTCCAATACTCTATTCACCCTTTCCGTCTGACCATCAGTTTGGGGGTGATAAGCCATGCTCTAGCATAACTGTGTGCCTACAGCTTCTTGCAGACTCCGCCGAAATTCGCTCATAAAGATAGGGTCTCTGTCACTCACTATGCTGAAGGGTATTCCATGGAGTCGAACTATTTCCTTGAGATAAAGAGAAGCTAGAGACGAGGCAGTCCTTCTACTCTTAATAGGTATAAAGTGGCCACTTTTAGTAAGCCTGTCCACTATTACCCAAATGCTAGTATTGCCTCTTCTTGACCTAGGCAACCCATCAATGAAGTCCATTGAGATGCTATCCCACTTCCACTGTGGGACTTCTAGAGGATGAAGCAGTCCTCCAGGCTTCTTTTGTTCCGCCTTGACCTGTTGGCATGTCACACACTTAGAAACGAAATCTGCCATGTCCTTCTTCATGCCGCTCCAATAGAAAACTCTCTTTACATCCTTGTACATCTTGTCTCCACCTGGATGTATTGTCATCTTGGAATGATGTGCTTCCTCGATAACCATCTTTACTAAGTTCCTTGCTTGTGGGACGCATAGTCTTCCATCTCGCCTTAGCCAACCCTTACCATCGATGGAGTACCTATTGAGGTGACTGGAAGTTTCACCCCTAATTAGTTTATCCATCACATCCACAAGCTGAGGGTCTTCGCGTTGTGCGGCCCCTATTGAGTCTAAAAGATGGGTTGTACTTCTAGGGATGCCAATAAACCAAGTATAAAATCAGAGGAGGGCCTAAAGTCGAAACTGGCTATATACTCCAAGCTTGGCCTTTCCACAAAGAGAGGTCTTAGGGTCAGCTTCTTTCTACTTAACGCGTCTGCTACTACGTTGCCTTTGCCAGGAGTTTAGGAAATCTCAAAATCATACGAGGTAAGGAACTCCATCCTCCTTTGCTACCTCAAGTTAAGATCTTTCTATGAGAAAAGATACTTCAACGATTTATGGTCAGTATATAATTCGAACTTCTCACCTAGGAAATAATGGCGCCAAGACTTAAGCGCAAATACGATGGCGACCAACTCAAGGTCGTGGGTTGGGTAGTTCTTTTCATGAACTCTCAGTTGTCTTCCACTATAAGCTACTACCCTCCCTTCTTGCATCAGAACAGCGCCTAGTCCTGTACTACAAGCATCCGTGTATACTGTGAACATCGTGCTTCCATTTGGCAAAGTCAGAACTGAAGCTGTTGTGAGAGCCCTTTTTAAGCGTTGGAAAGCAATGTCACAATCCAAATCCTAAGCGAATGCCAGATTCTTCTTCGTTAGCCTTGTGAGTGGAGCTGAGATTTTCGCGAAATCCCTAATGAACTTTTGGTAAAAACCGGCTAGCCCAAGAAAGCTTTGGACTTCGGTTGCATTTCTTGGTGCCTTCCAATCTTGCACTGCCACCACTTTCGCGGGGTCCATAGCTAACCCCTCTTTGGACACTATATATCCAAGAAATCTTACTTCTTCTCTCCAAAAGTGTCACTTGGAGAATTTGGCTTTTAGCTGATGAACTCGAAGAGTTTCCATGATCTCCTTCAGATGCTGAGCATGTTCTTCTCATTCTTTGAGAAGATCAAAATATCGTCTACGAAGACCACTACGAATTTATTGAGGAATTCTTTGAACACCCTTCTCGTTAGGTCCATGAAATAAGTGGGTGCGTTTGTCAAGCCGAAAGGCATGACAAGCCACTCGTAAAAACCGTCTGGGGTTCTGAACGTTGTTTTATCAATGCTACCTTCAGCTACCCTTAGCTGATGGAACCCAGTAGGCAGATCAAGTTGGGAAAAGACCGACGCACCTACAAGTTGATCAAACAAATCGTCTATTCGGTGAAGCGGGTGTCTATTCTTTTTAGTCAGCTTGTTTAGCTCCCTATAGTCCACACAAAGACGTGGTGAACCATATGCTTTGGTGGTGAACACCACTAGAGCACCCCATTCCGAGATACTCCGCCTTATAAACCCCTTCTCGAGAAGCTCCTTAACTTGCTTACTGAGCTCCTTTCTCTCCTTTGGAGCCATGTGCCTAACAGGCAGAGCTATGCGCTTTGCATTATCAACAAGATATATGCGGAAGTTTATTTCCCGCTTCGGTGGTAAGCCTTTCGCCTCTTCTAAGACATCCAGATATTCCCGGACCACTCTAACCGACTGCAAATTCTCAACAGAAGCGTCAAGCGACTCTAGATAACTAAGCATAACAACATTCAAGGGATTACAAGAAATTTTTAGAGTGTTACCGAGCCGAGTCAAGAGTCTAACCACTCTTTTCTCACAATCAAGAATGGCACCATTACTAGATAACCAGTCCATGCCTAAGATCAGTCCATATCCTGAGAAGCCCAAAACAAAGGCACTACATCTAAATTCAACACTTAGAATAGAGATTTTCAAATCCAAGAAAACCATCGACAAATAAGCCGAGTCCCCAATTGGATTTAAAACAACCAAGGGATCTTATACCATACTAGTGTCTAGGTGCAGAGATTCTACTAAAGCAGATGAAATAAAGGAGTGTGATGCACCAGAATCAAAGAGAGTGCGAACTGGATGATCATATAGATAAACTAAGCTTTCTACAGAAATATTTCTACCTAGTTCCTGTGGGGGTGCCACCAGAGTGTGAACCTGTCCCCCTGAGGTGGATCCAGTTCTTTGTTCCTCTGTCCCTGCCCCCGCTTCTTTGGGCAGTCCTTAGCCAAGTGTCCAGTCTCTCCACAATGGAAACAACCACCATTCATCTTTGCCTTCTTCTTCCAGCAGTCTTTTGCTATATGTCCCACAATTCCACAAAAATTGCACCTTCTCTTTTCACGAGTTTTGTTGTTTTTCCCGCCTTTCTTGAAGTCTATCTCCTTAGCCTGTAAACCCTCTTTCTTTTCTTAAGGCACTTCCACCTTTGCCTCTTTCTTGCCTTTATCTTCCTCGTGTAGCAGCGCCATGTCTACCAAGCTTTCATAGGTCGCTCCCATGGGTATATGGGTCATTGCAAAGCTGTGTAGAGGCTCATTCAGACCTTTGACGAAGTGAAGGGCCTTCTTGTGTTGGGTGTTTACCTAATCCAGCCCAAATCTGGCCAGCTGATTAAACTGATTGACATACTCCTTGATTGTCATATTTCCTTGTTTAAGAGTTAGGAACTTCTCCATCTGCAGGCTTCTTTCAGCCTGGGAGAAGAATTTCATCTCAAACCTCATCATGAAATCTTCCCAAGTCTCTACTAGACTCTCAGCATGGGTAACTTCCAACCAATAGGAAGCTTCATCTTTAAGCAACCACACTTCTAGTTGTACCTTTTGCCTGTCGTCAACTTCGAAGATGACGAACAAATCTTCGGTCTCCTTCAGCCAGTTCCTTGCTGCCACAAATGATTCAGTTCCATAAAAGTCCTTTCTTCCCATAGCCTTGAAGTCTCTACATGTCTTAGCAAAAGTATTTCCATGAGGAGGAGGAGGACGAACCGCTGCCACTGTTGGAGGAGGAATGTCTGCTGGGCCCGCACCATTGGCCCTAGCCTCCAGGTACCTTCGGAACCAGCGAGGGATCGGTACTCCTTATGGAAGGTTAATATCTCCAGACATGCTGGAACAAAAAGAAAAGTATTCAAGACAAAGGATAGAGAGATAGTGCATATGGCTTTGGGGAATTATGCCTTTTAAAAAGAACTCTTTTTATTGAAATCAATGCTTCTTTAAACTTCTTTTGAAAATAGTTTCAAAAACTTTTATCTAGTCTGGTAAATCTGTGCTCTGATACCAAGTGAAACACCCCACCCTCCATTAAGGTCACTCACAAAGGGAATGCCCTAATTTGGTGGAGGTTTTTAAGTAAAAGTCACAGATAAACACAAGATAGATATATATAAACACATATATATAAGCAGTGGAAAACAACAGACTTTTTATTTCATAAAAAATGTGTTCATACAAAACCTTTCCATAACTGTCACATAATAACTTCCAAAACATTACATCATCATTTCTGTCTTGGTTATTAAATAAAGAAGCATAAAAACATAATTAAAATTGCATAATCCCCATAGAATGTGTCCAACAGCCATAGCCAAGGAAGAGAGGGTCTGAACCGTACATATACTATCTTGAAGCTTGCAAAGAATCTGAATAAGCTAGCTTGTTTCCTCCTTGTGGACCGGGTGGGGGGGAACGGAAGGAAAGAAGATGAAAGAAAATAGGGTCGGACATAAAGCCTGGTAAGTCCAGTGACTCTTCAGTATGAGAATAAGAAAAAGGTCATGATAAGTATAAACTGGAAATAAGAAAGTATCATAAACTAAGGTAAGGCAGTTTGAATCGAATATGCTATCGCACCCCACACTAAATCTCTGCACCTACTTGCGTTGTCTCAACTGGCACCCCATGATCAGGGTGAAGTGATCCCCTTTCTAAAGATCGGCTCCTACTCGCATAATCATCTATGTCTTACGGCCCCAAAAGATTGTAGATACCAATGCTGGTCCCACCATAGGGTATATCAAGTGCCATGGTGGCGGCCCCACACAACTCTAGAATGCATAGGTTATACTACTGGTGCCCCCAGTGCCCTGTTTGTCTACTCCGAAGTGTGTGCACGCCCACACTCCGTTAGAACCCACACTGTTGCACCCATCGCCGTCGCTTTTGACCGCTTATGATCAGCCCAGTAATCGTGCCCCACCCTGCCTAGTTTCAGGGTACCATGATACCTAATTGGGTTACTGCTGAAATGGGTCCCCGTTACTAGGGTTTTCTAGTCAAACATGTTAAGTGGTTAAGTGTCTGTATTTACCTAACCCCACCCATCAGTTTAATTAACATGTTGAATTGGTTAAGTGTTTTAGTTAACTTAACCCTACCATCCTGACTTGTCTGTCCTTAGCTTTTTAAAGCACTGACCACTTACATTAGACAGATATTGTTACGGTAACTAGATGTGCTGGTTGGTTCCGAGAAGGTTTACACCGTAACTCAGTCTAACCTCGGGTCCTTATTGGGCTCAATGCTTAACCACCCACATTGGATAGGTATTGTTGTGACTACTGGACAGCCGGGCGGGTCCGGGCAGGTTTACATCACAACTCAATCCAACCTCGTGTTAAGCATATTCGTATTTTCTAAATTTACATATTTGTCTCTTTTACTTGTTATATGTAAATTTGTCAACAATTAAATGTTGTGGCCCACTTTGCAAGTTTAACATTTTTGGTATAAGGATTTATACCATTTAAGTGCCACCGATTTTGGCATGAGACAAACATGCCAATTTCATATATTTTTACCAATTTATGTAAAGTTACCAATTTTCCCAACGTTACCCCGTCTAAATATTAGGCTAACAATCTTAGCCTAATTTTCGTTCGCATGGTTTTTAACATATAATATTAGGCTAAAAACATAGCCTAATTTAGCGCACACAAGATTGGCATAAGGGAATTCATAAACATAAACATGACATAGGTGTAAACTTGACATTCTTGGCATAGTCAATATGAACATAATAGGTGTGAACTTGCAAAATAGTCAATATGAATATCATAGGTGTGAACTTGCAACATAGGATAAATCAATTTACATATATGTGAACTTGCATTGAAATAGGGGTCTAACCAAATAGGTGCCACATGAATTAACATATGATTTAGACAACATAAGCCTAAACATGTTTAGATCTAGGCATAACATCGAACATCACTAGCATAAGAATATGACATGTTCATGAAGTATATATATAATTTCATCGCATGAGTGAACTAGATCCAATCATATGTCCAACTACACATGAAACATGTATTAAAGTGGATCTGGGCATGGATCCAATTATTGACTTTGCAACTTTTGTACAAACATATTAGCATGTATATGAACTTAGGCATAGAGGTTTTAGCATATATATACATGAAATCTTAATCACATACAACCTATATAATCACATAAACATATAGGTGTCAATTACAACATGAATTATACAACTTTCATGTGATTCTAAATGTACAATAGGATCAATATCAATTCAACTATACCAAAAACATCACAATACCACAATCATTTCAATACATAGGTATGAATTAACATCATTGTTACACAATAACACAATTCCATTTCCATTTTACATCGAATCAAATCCTAACTTTCATTCACATCGGAAAAATCACTACACTTACAACAAACGACAGTCTTGTTTTCTGATTTCTGAATTTGAATTGCTTTCCTTTGGGTAGACAACGTTGATTTGATTCTTGTTTTAACATTAATTTGGCTCGTCTCTAAGCTTTTCTACAAGTGGAGGTTCCTCTCAATTTTCTCCCGACAGCATGGCGGCTCCGTCTCTAATTTTTTATGTGAATTTAGGTTGGAGTCTTAAATAGTTTATATAGAATTTCAGATTAATTTGAGCCGTCAAATTATCACAGATGAATCTAGACCAATCACTTCGAGAGGAGCCAACCAGAATGTGATAAATCATCCCTAGTGACACAGCCAAGCTCAGAAATTTGACCCGAAACTGACCAGGCCAGCCAGGGCTAAACCAGGTTGACCCCTAGGTCGACCCCCAGGTCAACCCCGGATCGACTTTACGGTCGACCTGGTGCCTGGGCGGGAATTTTCCCGCCCAGCCCAGTTTGGGTCTGAATTCGAAATTCGAACTAAATTTTGAACTGTTTGAATTTTATATTGAATTTTGAAACTTCTGGAGGTCATAACTCCTTCATACAGAGTCTGATTCCCGCAAACTCGGACTCTATCTCAAGCAGAATTCCGAGACAAACGCAATGGCGTAACCCGTTTCCCTTAATTCTTTCATTTAAAATTAAGTATACTTTAATTTGTTAATTTACAGTTAATAGAAAGCTCGGGGTGTTACAGTTAACCTCACCCACTTGTCTAATTAACACGTTGTAACGGTTAAGTGTTCTAATTTGACTTAACCTCACCCACTTGCCTAGTTAACATGTTATTACGGTTAAGTGTTTCCCTAATTACTTAACGTCACCATTTCTAGCTTGATTTATTCATGAGCCTTAATTAATAAATTAAAGCACCAACCACTCACATTAGACAGATATTGTTGTGGTTACTGGATGTGTCGGTCGGTTCCGGGCAGGTTTACACCAAAAATCAGTCTAACCTCGGGTCTTTCTGGGTTTGATGTACTAACCGCCCACATTAGACAGGTATTGTTGTGGTCACTGGATGTGCCGGTCGGTTCCGGGCAGTTTTACACCACAAATCAGTCTAACCTCAGGTTAGGCATATTCGTCTTTTACTAAATTTATATATTTACTATTTATGTAAATTTTCCGTAAATCAACTTAGCCTAGATCATATTTATTTGTCGTGCAAATTAGGATATTTATATTCTATGCCCAAAACTTGATTTACCTATCAATCAGCCCAACCTGCAGTTTATACCAATTTTAGATTTAGTATTCCCCTTTTACAATTCATGCCTAATCTAGACTAATATTCCAACTTACGGTTCATGACAAAACTAGATTTAATATTCTAGTTTACCGTTTATGTCCAAAACTTGGTTTACATGCCAACTACATGCTTTGCGGCCAATTAAATTTATCAACTTATGCCCAAGTCTAATTTGCATTTAAATCATTCACTATTATAGCCAATTTAGACTATGCCAACATATTTATCATGCCAAACTAAGTTAAGCTACGCCCAAATTCCTGCGCCGAAATCGTACATATAACATGATTCCAAAAGTTTCTAAGTACTCATGAAATGATACTAATAGTATCAAAGCAAGGAATAAGGGATATGCACGAGAATTGACATAAAAGAATAGCCATGCAAGAATGAACCAAATACAAAAATAATGGTTCGAATGGGTTTGATGTACATAGCAGTGAATAGGAATAAACTAGA
This sequence comes from Allium sativum, assembly GCA_030737875.1. Taxonomy (NCBI): domain Eukaryota; kingdom Viridiplantae; phylum Streptophyta; class Magnoliopsida; order Asparagales; family Amaryllidaceae; genus Allium; species Allium sativum. The sequence goes on from CM060912.1 coordinate 899,535,217, forward strand.
CAAGTGACATACTAAATATGAGATCCACATAATCAAGGGAATAGGCATAGGTGATTTGGTCCAACATAATGCCAGTTTAAGGTACATCATGATCGGTTAATTGTAAAAATGGGAATAGTCATAAGCAACTTACTACAACAGTCATAGGCAATTAACCACAATAGTCATGGGCGACTGATCACAATAATGTCTTAACCAATGTTATGGGCAATAGTCTCATAGTTATGATTCATAGTCGTAGGCAATAATTTCATAGGCGACAGTTCATGGCCATTGTCTTAGATAAAGGTCGCATAGTCATAGTCATAGTCGTAGGCAATAGCTTCATAGGCAATAGTTTCATAGTCATAGTCATATGTAATAGTCTCTTTGTCATGGATCATAGTCATAGGCGATAGTTTCAAGGGCAATAGTTTCATAGTCATAGTCTTAGGCAAAAGTCCGATAATCATAGTCATTGGCAGTTAGCCACAATAAGTTCTAGGCCACAATCAAGAATCAGATCCAAAGGAATATATAACGTTAGATTTGACATAAGCATGAATAAAAGATAATTAACTTGCAAACTGGTATAATTCTATATTTTGATTCATTACATTCACAATTCCAATTACACATTCAAATCTAAGGAATAACTGAACTTACAGTGATCGGTTTAGAGAAGGATAATAAGATAGCGTTGTGGCGATTTGCTATGATTCACGTGACGTTTCTTGAAGCAGAATGCCTACGGTCAACCTTGAATCTTTAGCTTGATTCTCTTTTAATTCTAGTTTTGATTCCAACAGAGTAGCGACGCCATTTTTATTTTTAATTAGAATAGAGAGAGAGTATAGGCTGAATGAAATTGTGTGGAGAGAAAGCTAGGTTTGGGGGTGTTTAAATAGGTTAGAGCTCATGAATCCGGTCAGAAAGGCGTCCAGGTGCAAAAAAATGGATATGTCTACAGATCTGGAAAAGGGGGGAGGTCGACCTTAGTTTCGACCTGTGTAGGTAGGTTGACCCCCAGGTCGACCCTAGTGTCGACCTAGGTCCTATCTGTTTTGAATTTTGGACTAAAACTTCTGAAGGCCATATCTTCTTCATACGGAGTCCGATTTACGCAAACTTGACTCTATTCCAAGCAGAATTTCGAGACGAACGCAATGGCGTAGCCCGTTTCCCTTAATTCTTCTGTTACAATTTAATTATTCCCTGATTTGTTACTCATATGAACACAGAAAATACGGGGTGTTACATTCTCCCCTCCTTAAAGGATTTCGTCCTAGAAATCTTCAAGTTAGGAAAAATGTGTCCTACCATCCAATCATCCATCTACTCAACCATTTAATCACAGGCATACATTGTCCTTAAAAAGGTTTCTAATGCTTTCATGATCATATGCATAGTGTGTGTATATGTCCTTATTTAGTGCAAAATCAGGCAGTCTACTGATTCAGTTGACCTCCTTAATGCAAATCATGTCAATGCCATGCGTCCAATATGTATTCAATCCTAATGATACATATTATTTCTATATGAGTGCACAACCATTCACTCAAATGCAACATCCATAGGATAACACATCAAGTTCAACAAATATACAAATGCAATATGAAAGTGACTGAGCTGATCTAGTGCCTAATGTGTGCTTATGCATCCACGATCAACCACTAGCAACCGCTTGCAACGATCAATCATAACATGTTTCAAATACATGTTTACATCCATAGGCTTCTACCTAAGGATCGAAGATATGACTCGGAGGATATACCTTTAGAGATAGAGACTAGTCATGTAAATAAACTCTACAGAAAAAGAGAGATCAAGGATATACACTAAAAAGGGTATGATGCGCATCTAGTCTTCAGTCTTTTAAGTTGCATCTTCTTGAGCTTCTCTCCACTGTACCTTAACTTCACGGTTTTGAAGCTTCTTGTCCTCCATTTCCACAACTCACTAGTAAAGATAGGACCTTGGTCACTCAATGTGCTAGAGGGTATCCAATGTAGTTGAACTACCCTTCCAAAACAGATGTTAAGTTGATACCAAGTGTATATCCTAAGATGACTAAAGGGCTCTCCTCTACTTAGCTTATCCATCATGTTACAAATCTGAGGGTCTAAAGCTAACGGTTGCTATGTGCTTTCTTTTTACCTCTCTTAAGGTCATCCTAACTTAGGGTGCCAACCCCTCAACCATTTATTTCTCATGCAAATCATCCTAGTCGAACTCGACATCCCTCAAGTACAAGCCCCAAAGGCCTAAACCCATATCAGACAAGCACCCAAGGGATACCTCCTTCGAATTTGGACGATCTATGTGAGATGATACTAACCAAAAAATTGAGCACTTTACCGACTCTGGCTATCTTTGCCAATCTTGCTCCAGAATTATCGTTGATCGCATAACTGGCTTTGCAGCGTCATCTAGATACATGCGGAAGTCTGTCTCGAATTTTAGGGGGAAAACCCCTACTTTAATCAAAATATCTTGCGTACTCATGGACTACCCCAATGGATCAAAAATCGTCGATAGATAAGTAAAGTGATTCTAGGTAGCTAAGACAAACTGATCCCTTAGGATCGTACGAAATCTCAAGGGTATTCCCGAGGCAAGTCCAAAGTCTAACTACCCTTGTTTCATAATTACTAGCTAACCAATCAATGCCTAGAATCAACCCATAGCCCAAAAACATAAGCATAAATATAGCTATTCTCAAATCCTCACAAGTCAAAGACAAATGGGTCGAACCAGCAATTGGATTTGAGACTATAATGGGATCCTCTACTACACGATATCGTGTAGAGACTTAACTATGGAAGCAGATATATATACGGATGTGAAGCACTAAAATTGGAAGGAGTACTAACATGATAATCAAAAAGGAAAAACTCTTTCAACCAAAATCTTACTGCCTCTCTTTCTTAGGTATGTTGCCGGTGAGAGTATGCACTCGCCTTCCGGAAAATCCTGTCCCTTGTTCTTTCCCTTGCCCTTAGTTATACGACCCGTTATACCAAAATAAAGATACTTCCTCTTTTTTTAAGGTTTTACTATTCTTTCCTCCCCTCCTTTGTGAACCAAGTCCATATCCATGGGTTCTTCATCCTTGTGTTGTGCTCCTTAGCCAAACCACCTCATTCTCAACTTTTCCACCCTTGTGTAACTTGTTGACATGTCTCTCGGAAGTTGCCTCCATCGCACGAAGAATCCTACAAAGCTCGAAAGAAAATTAGCCGTAGGTGAAACTGCTACAGCTACAGATGGAAGTTGGGCACTTATTTGCCCTTTGACATGTGTCGTAGTCTCATCAAGCCTACGGAACAATGTCGCGATGAGGTTACCTTCCAGAAAGCCAGAAGCCCCAGAGACTCAGGAAAGAAGGAAAAAAGGACTCAAACAGAGGATCAAAAGATAGTTCATATGGCTTTGGGGAATATGCCTTTAAAACAAAAAAATTCTTTTGAAAATGCTTCTTTTGAAACCATTTTGAAAATAATTTTTCAAATATTTTATCTGATCCGGTAACCTTCAGCTCTGATACTATGTGTAACACCCCACCTCCGTCAAGGTCACTCACAAAGGGAATGCCTTAACTTCGGTGGAGCGCTTTAGGTAAAAGATGCAGATAAATTACAAGACAGACAAATTTAAACAGCGGAAAATAAAACTTTACTTGATTGATAAAACAGTTTGTTCAACAATTGTTTTCTTATACCAGAGTATCTGTCTTACATAACAAAATAAAGAAGCATAAAATAACATTTATATTCCCCAATGTAGCATAAGCCAGCCATAGCAATGGAAAAGAGAATCCAAGCAAAACTTTGACTAATCTTCAAGCTGGGAAGGAGATGTGGTCCAAACTAAGCTGAGCTATTCCCTCCCTGACTACCTAGGGCGGGGGGGGGGGGGGGACGAAAGAAAAGAGGCGAAAGCAAACTAGGTCAGACATAAGTCTGGTAAGCTTAGTGATTCTTAGCATTTAAATGGCAAAAAGGGTCATGCCATGAATAAACTAAATATAAGACTAAACCATAGTAACAAGATAACATGGTTTAAATGTGAGATATGACAAGGCAAGATAAACTGAATGCGCTGATAAACTGAACGCGCTTCTACTCCTTCTCTGCTTCGCAACTACCCTGTTTATACTGATTTCTACATCTCTGCACTACCTAACTGGTGTCCAAACTAGTAATCTATGATCATATGATAATGTGATCCCAATCCCTATATTTGTGGTTGCCTTCAGGTGTACATCTATTATGGGATTCCGTTTATTACCTAGATCTAATCTAGGGTTTACTATCGAGTGCTTACTAGATTCAACCAGGGTTTCTGCTACCCAGGGCCATTAGGGTTTATGCTACCTGTTGAACGCTTCTCAGATTTAGGGTTTACGTGACCTACGTCCAACCAGGGATTATGCTACCTAAATTTTCCATGTGTCTGTGTTAGTCGGCCCTCTCTTGCGTGTAGATACTCTATGTTGTCCCCACCATAAGGTGTATCTAGCCTTATGATAGCGACCCGACACGATTCAAGATGCACACTGTATAACTACTGGTACCCAGTGCCTGCTTTTTCCCACTCCGGAATACGTGCACGTATGTAAACCGTCGGAACCTACACTGACGTACCCACTGCCGTTATCTTTGACCGCTTAAAATCAGCCCAGTAATCGTGCCTCACCCTGCCTAGTTTCAGGGTACCATGATACATCTATGTAGGTTACTGCTGAAATGGGTCCACGTTACTAGGGTTTCCTTCTGGTTAAGTTTGTGGGCCTATATATACAAATATTACAAACCTATACAGATGTACTTAACCCTCCCACCGATTCTAGCATGTATTCTCAGCGGTTAAGTTTTGTGGGCCTATATTTACAAATATTACCCACCAACCCGACGTGCACTTAACCTTCCCACGGATTCAAGCATGTATATTTAATGGTTAAGTTTTGTGTGCCTATATTTACTAATATTACCCACCAACCCGATATGTACTTATCCTCCTACTCGTCAAGTCATGTTGGTTAAGTGGTTCTTATTAACTTAACTTTTCTCGCTTATCTTGTTGGATTGGTTAAGTGTGATCTATTAACTTAACCCTGTTCATTCATCAGGTTATATTGGTTAAGTATTCCCCATTTAACTTAACCCCATTAGTTCATCAAGTTATACTGGTCAGGTGTCATTAATCAATTCAATTTAACTTAACCCATCCACCTGTCACGTCATGTTGGTTAAGTTTTTCCTTCTGGTGTTGACTTGACCCTACCTCAATTCGTGTTATATTGGTTAAGTGTTTTCCTCTTGTATTACTTAACCCCACCACATGTCATTATATATTTTGGTTAAGTGTTACTTTAGTTAACTTAACCCTATCATCTGCTTAACATGTTACAATGGTTAAGTGTTCTAAAATTACATAACCTCACCCACTTGTCTAATTAACATGTTGTAGCGGTTAAGTGTTCTAATTTTACTTAACCTCACCCACTTGCCTAGTTAACATGTTATTATGGTTAAGTGTTTCCCTAATTACTTAACCTCACCATTTCTAGCTTGATTTATTCATGAGCCTTAATTAATTAATTAAAGCACAACCACTCACATTAGATAGATATTGTTGTGGTTACTGGATGTGTCGGTCGGTTCCGGGAAGGTTTACACCACAACTCAGTCTAACCTCGGGTCTTTCTGGGCTTGATGAACTAACCAACCACATTAGACAATTATTGTTGTGGTCACTGGATGTGCCAGTCGGTTCCGGGCAGTTTTACACCACAACTCAGTCTAACCTCGGGTTAGGCATATTCGTCTTTTACTAAATTTACATATTTACTATTTATGTTAATTTTTTGTAAATCAACTTAGCCTAGATAATATTTATTTGTCGTGCAAATTAGCATATTTATATTCTATGCCCAAAACTTGATTTACCCAACAATCAGCCCAACCTGCAGTTTATACCAATTTTAGATTTAATATCCCCCTTTTACAATTCATGCCTAATCTAGATTAATATTCCAATTTACGGTTCATGTCAAAACTAGATTTAATATTCTAGTTTACCGTTTATGTCCAAAACTTGGTTTACACGCCAACTACACGCTTTGCGGCCAATTAAATTTATCAACTTATGCCCAAGTCTAATATGCATGTAAATCATTCACTATTATAGCCAATTTAGACAATGTCAACATATTTATTATGCCAAACTAACTAATTTAAGCTACGCCCAAATTCCCGCGCCGAAGTCGTACGTATAACATGATTCCATAAGTTTCTAAGTACTCATGAAATGATACTAATAGTATCAAAGCAAGGAATAGGGGATAAGCACGAGAATTGACATAAAAGAATAACCATGCAAGAATGAACCAAATACAAAAATAATGGTTCCAATGGGTTTGATGTACATAACTGTTAATAGGAATAAACTAGACAAGTGACATACTAAATATGAGATCCACATAATCAAGGGAATAGGCATAGGTGATTTGGTCCAACATAATGCCAGTTTAAGGTACATCATGATCGGCTAATTGTAAAAATGGGAATAGTCATAAGCAACTAACTACAATAGTCATAGGCAATTAACCACAATAGTCATGGGCGACTAATCACAATAATGTCATAACCAATGTCATATGCAATAATTTCATAGGCGACAGTTCATGGCCATAGTCATAGACAAAGGTCTCGTAGTCATAGTCATAAGCAATAGCTTCATAGGCAATAGTTTCATAGTCATAGTCATATGTAATAGTCACTTTGTCATGGATTATAGTCATAGGCGATAGTTTCATGGGCAACAGTTTCATAGTCATAGTCTTAGGCAAAAGTCTGATAATCATAGTCATTGGCAATTAGCCACAATAATTTCTAGGCCACAATCAAGAATCAGATCCAAAGGCATATATAACGTTAGATTTGACATAAGCACGAATCAAAGATAATTAACTTGCAAATTGGTATAGTTCTATATTTTGATTCACTACATTCACAATTCCAATTACACATTCAAATCTAAGGAATAACTGAACTTATAGTGATCGGTTTAGAGAAGGATAATAAGATAGCGTTATGGCGATTTACTATGATTCGCGTGACGTTACTTGAAGCAGAATGCCTATGGTCCAACTTGAAGCTTTAACTTGATTTTCTTTTAATTCTAGTTTTGATTCCAACAGAGTAGCGACGCCATTTTTATTTTTAATTAGAATAGAGGCGGAGTATAGGCAGAATGAAATTGTGTGGAGAGAAACTAGGTTGGGGGTGTTTAAATAGGTTAGAGCTCATGAATCCAGTCAGAAAGGCGTCCAGGTGCAGAAAAATGGATCTGTCTACAGATCTGGAAAAGGAGGGGAGGTCGACCCAAGTATCGACCTGTATACCCAGGTCGACCCCCAGGTCGACCTTAGTGTCGACCTGTGTAGGTAGTTTGACCTCCAGGTCGACCCTAGTGTCGACCTGGGTCCTGTCCGTTTTGAATTTCGGGCTGAAACTTCTGAAGGCCATATCTTCTTCATAACGAGTCTGATTTACGCAAACTTGGACTCTATTAGAAGAAGAATTTTGAGACGAACACAATGGCGTAGCCCATTTCCCTCAATTCTTTTGTTACAATTTAATTATTCCCTGATTTGTTACTCTTATGAACAAAGAAAATACGGGGTGTTACATACCTTCTGTTTCTGTTGGGGTGGTAACACTTGTCTGTTTCTAAGTGGTGCCGTCTGTTGGGGTGGTAAAGGCCCATTACTAGTGTGCACCTAATTCTAATATTTTGTTTCCATAGGGATTATTCTGTTTCTATCTCTGATTTCGTCCCTGCTTCTGTTTCTGTACGTCTGTCTCTGTTGGGGTGGTAAAGGCCCATTACTAGAATTCTATTTTTGAACATCTCTCTCTGTTAGGGTGGTAAAGGCCCAATACTAGTATCGAGTTTATGAAAAGATCGTTCTGTTTTCTATTTGGACATTAGGACAATACCTAATTCTGTTATACTAGTATTAGTGCAGAGAAGTGAAAACCAAGTAAGTAGCTTAGTTTAGCCAATATCATTTTGTCTCTTCTGTTAACCTTCTACCTTTGTTATGGTTATCTCTCATCCAGTTTTATTTACATGTCATGATACTGTTATCTGTTTATATGCTGAAAGTCACTAGAATCACCAGACTTATGTCTGACTTAGTTTGTTTCGCCTCTTTTCTTTCGTCCCCCGCCCCCCAGGTTCTCAGGGTGGAAACATAGGAGATTGGTTCAGGTTCCATCTGCTTGAAGTGCTTGAAATATTGCTTGGCTTTGATTCTACCTATTTATGGCATTCTCTGTTAGGGATTATGGCTTTAAAATTATGCATTCTAAAGGATTTTGTATAAGACTGATATTTTTGTACTTGGATTTTGGCATTGTGATGTAACCAAACTTATTTCTGTTTCTGCTATAATAAAGTTATAAATTTTTCAAGTACTACTTTACATATCTATCTTGTAAATTTCTGTTCTGTTTACTTATAACGTTCCACCGAAGTTGAGGCATTCCCTTTGTGAGTGACCTTAACGGAAGTGGGGTGTTACACTTGGTGTCAGAGCTGAAGGTTACCAGGTTAGATAAAAGATTTTGAAAACTATTTTCAAAACCATTTTAAAAAGGAAGTATTTTCAAAAGTAGAGTTTATTTAGAAAAATATGATCACCAAGAGCCATAAATCTATCCTTTGATTCACCATTTTCAATCTGTTTCCTTTTCTTTTCATCATGTCTGGGGTACCCGAGATACCCGAGGGCATACCGATACCAACTTGGTTCAGAAGGTATCTGGAGGCAAGGGCCACCGCCCAGGCCCAGCAGACGTTCCTCCTCCTCCCCCTCCCCACGTTGATACTTTTTCGAAGATATGCAAAGACTTTCGGGCAATAGGCGGGAAACCTTTTCATGGGTCATAGACGTTTGTTGAAGCTCGAAATTGACTTAAGGAGGTGGAGGATTTGTTTGGTATCTTCGAGATAGAAGATGGAAGGAAGGTCCAATTAGCTGCTTAGTTAATGAAGGATGAAGCCTCGTTTTGGTGGGAGGTCACGAATGAAGAGCGTCCGATAGAGACATGGATGGATTTCAGGTGTAGGTTCGAGATAAAATTTCTCTCACGAGCAGAAGAGAATTATACATGGAAAGGTTCTTGGCATTAAAGCAGAGGAATTTTTCTGTAAAGGAGTACGTCAACAAGTTCAATCAGTTGGCGAGATTCGGATTAGACTTGGTGAACACACCTGAAAAGAAGGCCCTGAGATTCATTAAAGGTTTGAATGAGCCGCTACATGGGTTGACTATGACCCATATTCCTATGGGGGATACCTTCGAGAAATTGGTTGACAAGGCGTTGATGCATGAAGTGGAAGCCAAAAATGGGAAGAAAGAAGAAAAGCTCGAAGGACCACAGAACAAGAAAGAGTGGCCCAAAAAGGAAACACAAAAGAAGAATGAAAAGTCTGAAGATAAGAAGGAGACAAAGTGCTTTACTTGTGGAAGCTTGACTCATCCGAATAAGGATTGTAGAAAGAGGAAGGGCGCTTGCTTCAACTGTGGAGAAATGGGACACTTCACTAGCGACTGCCCGAAGAAACATGGGCAAGGACAGTGGGCAGAACCTACTTCTGGAGGGCAGGCGAATGCTCACGTGACTGGTGGATAGGGTAGAGATAGGAAAATTTCCGTAGGAGGTTTAATTTTCTTATCTGATTATTGAGTTAAAACTCTTTTTGATTTTGGCATTTCGATTCTATAATTGAGACTCTGCACTTTAATACTAGTCTTGTTTCTGATCCTGCTATAGTCTCAAACCCCATGAGGGTCATGACTCATCTGTTTTGTGATAGGTTGGGGTTTGAGGGCATCTGTGTTAGGTGTTAAGTTGACTATGATGCATACATTCTGGGTTTTGTGGGATGTGGTGGGGTTTTATCATGCTTAGTTTCCTAAGAATCATTTGATAATCTGATCTGTACCAGTAGTCTGTAAGTATTTGAAAATTTCTGATAAACGTTATTGGTTTTTACTCAAAGCATGAAGAAGATTTCCAGTTTGACATTGTTTAATGGGAGTAGTTCTCTGAGTGTCAATCTGATGTTGATTTCGGTCTTCGGGGTTGATACTTAGGGATTTATTCTCTTAACCGATGTCTAATGGGAACATTACTTTTGTTTTTATACTTGCTTCTATCACTCAGCTGTATCCTATTGATCGAGTCTTCGACCTTTAGGAAGAAACTAATGGGTGTAAACATGTGTTTGAGACATGTTATGTTTGATGATTGCAAGTGGATGCAAGTGGTTGCTAGTGGTTGCTCGTGGATGCATATACACACACTAGGCACTAGATCGGCTCAAAAACACTCTCATACTACATATGGATGTGTGTGCATTTTTATTTTTGTGGACGCAAAATGATTGACTTATCACATGGATGTTGCATTTGTATGAATGGTTATGCACTTATATAGAGATGATGTATATCAAATAGGATTTCTTGCATACATAAGTGGACTCATGGCAATAACATAATTTGCGTTAAGGAGGTCAACTAAATCAGTAGACCGCATGATCTTTGGATTAGATAAGAGACATATACACACACTTTTGCATATGTTCATACAAAATTAGAAGATTTCTAAGGACAATGGATGCTTGTGGATGATGGTTGAGTAGATCGATGATTGGATGGCAGGACACATTCTTCTTAACTTGAAGGTTTCAGAGACAAAATCCTTTAAGGAGGGGAGATTGTAACACCCCGTATTTTTTGTGAACATAAAGTAACAAAACAAATTATACTTAATTTTTAAAAGAAGAATTAAGGAAAACGGGTAATGCCATTGCGTTTGTCTCGGAATTCTGCTTGAGATAGAGTCCGAGTTTGCGTAAATCAGTGTAACGACCCAGAAAATCTGAACCAATTTAAAATTTTTAAATTGGCTAAAATAATGGATTTTAAATATTTAAAATAAATATTTTAGCTAATGGCGATGAAAACTGAGTTTGAATCGACATTTGAAAACGAATATAATTAATTATAATTATAAACAAGGCCTGAAATGTCGTGGCAGTTTTAAAAATTGAATTCAAACTTTGTCGGACTGTACCGGGTGCAAAACAATCCGGATTTTAGTGAAACCAAAAATAATGGAATCTAATTGATAATATCTTTCTAACGAATCTGAAAAATCAAAATTTGATAACGGGAATCAAAAGATATGTCCAGTTGAAAATTCTGAATAGTCGCTATGGAATTCAGGCCCTTAAAAATGGACATTTTGCAAATGACCTCGGATTTCGACGAAACCACTTTTGTTGGATCCGCAGTGTCAAGTTATTGCTAGGTTTCAAATTTCATAATTTTTCGAATCAATATGTGAGCGTGGCAAAGGAAAACGCGTTTGACCAGTTTTAGTTGATTTTAATCGACTGGAAGTTGGCCATTTTTCAAACGGTCTCAGAATTCGACGAAACTAGTTTTGTTAGGACCGTATCGTCAATACGAAGCTAGAAAATATTTTTCTGGAATTTTCCTAGTTAGTATGTGACCCCGGTAATTTGAAATGTACGTTTAAAATTCAATATAGTGATTTAAATGTAAATTCAACGGAAACTGATTGTAACGATCAAATCAGCTTGCGATACATATCCCATTGTGTCTGGAATGGGGGTAAAACGCTATGGACGACAGGTGGTGGGCCTCGTTTAGAGGTCGTATGTAAAATTCAACTTTTGCAAAATTAAATAATTAAATAATAAGGACAAAAAATTTAATTCCCTCCCTTTATCCTTCTTTCTACCCCCCCCCCCCCCCCCCCCGATTTCATTAATCAAAAAAAAAAAAAGAAGAAGAACGGAGCAGCAACAGCCGCCGCCTCCACCGAAGCTCCGCCCTCTCCCCCGTGCCAACCGCCCCTTCCACGATTCCCCCCTCCTCCGACGCTCGTTCCCTCCAGCGACCCACCCCCCCTGAAGCATCGCGACACTAATTCGTGAGCCCCCCCGTTCGAGACCCCTCCGCCTCCGCCAGTCCCTCCTCCAACCGCGACCTCCCCGACGCCACCGAGCTTGGCTGTCACCCCCCCCTTCTTCGCAGACAGTAAGTATAGTATTTTATTTTTATTTTTATTTTAATTAGGTTTAAAACTGATTTATTTTAATTAGGTTTAAAACTGATTTATTTTAATTAGGTTTAAAACTGATTATTTTTAAAAGATTATAAAACTGATTTTTTTTAAAAAGGAAAATTCTGATTTTTGAAAAAAGAATACTGATTTTTAAAGGATTTAAAAACTGATTTTTTTTAAGGATATAAAAAGAAAAAGGTTTGAATTTTAAAAAGAAAAAGATTTAAACTTTTAAAAGAAAAAGATTCGAACTTTAAAAAGAAAAGGTTTGAACTGGGATAGAAAGATCAGATTTTTAGAATAGAAAAGATCATATTTTTAAAATAGAAAAGACGGAATTTTTATTGAGTAGAAGAAGTAAGATATGATTTTTATATTTTTAAAGTAATAAAAATATAATTTTTACATCATAGGAATAATAAAAATATGATCTTTATATATTGAATAGCGAAGTCAAAATTCGATTTTTATATATTGAATAACATAGTAAAAATTCGATTTTTACATATGTAGAGAATACGGGCAACGAAAGCGACAAAAGGCGAGATTGGCGAAGATTTCTAAAGGAAGAGTCGTGGTATTGGATAGCTATTGGTGAGAATTTCTCACTCTTCGATTCCTTTTACTATATATATGTGTTGAAATAAAAGTGAATTGCTATATATAAATATATATCTATATATATATATATATATATATATATATATATATACACACCCCTCGTCCACAAACCATGGACGATATTTATTGGTTGAAATTGTTGTGAAAATTGATTGATAGCGAATGGTTGTTTGGGATTGTTTGTGGTTGATATTGATTTGATTGTGGTTGAAAAATACCCGTTTGTGATTGGAAAATATTTGGTTGAAACCACATAGGATTAGTTTGTGGAAATGAAATAAATATATACATGCCGCCTGCGTGCGAACTAGATGCATGATCCCCATTGTCAAAAACCGCGAGGTTTTAAGGTAGAGCGAGGAGCCGTACTAGGGAGGTCCCGGTTTTAACTACCCTGCCGTTATGCTGCCGATATTTTGAATAATATTCGTGTGTTTGAATTATTTTCATAGGCTTAAACTATATTTATTCATTGAATAGAAAACATTCATGTGTTGAATTGACATTCATTCGTTGATTAGAAATTCATGTGTTGAATGGTATTCATATTTTGAAATAAATTGTTTGATAATAAAAATCACATTTTTATCTATATATAGAAACTATAGAAAACATTCATGTGTTGAATTGATATTCATTCGTTGATTAGAAATTAATGTGTTGAATGGTATTCATATTTTGAAATAAATTGTTTGATAATAAAAATCACATTTTTATCTATATATAGAAACTATAGAAAACATTCATGTGTTGAATTGATATTCATTCGTTGATTAGAAATTCATGTGTTGAATGGTATTCATATTTTGAAATAAATTGTTTGATAATAAAAATCACCTTTTATCGACTATATGAACTGTGTAAAATAATCTCGTTTTAAAAGAAATTGTTTTATGATAAAAATCCTATTTTTGTCACCTATATGAATTATATAGAAAAATAGTGTTTTGAAATGAATTGTTTTACAATAAAAATCACATTTTTATTGTATGCATAAATCGTTGAAATGTGAAGTGTTAAAAATAGCCACTTGTTCAAAATAAACATATATGAGTTGAAATATTCATTAATTAGCTAATGAAATGATTTGCACCTATTTATGTAACATTAGAATGAATGGTGTTTTTAAACCAAATAGAAATCAAATATGAAGTTGGATAGAAAACGATAAATGATAAGAACTGTATATATATGTACATGCATATTCATTGAACAGGTTGTAGCAAAGGGGCTAGAGAAGAGGAATAAAATTTTGTGCCCGACAAATAGGTACACATTTACTGCTTTGTTTGGGTGATGATTTTATGAGCCTGTTGGCTAGCCGCTTGGCTTTTTCTTTTTCTTTTTGAGATTAGAAGGACCGGGAAAGCTATTTGCGATTTCCCGATGCTCCAGGTGCAGGGGAGGTTATGGCGAAATTTTCTAAAAATTTAAGGCGTTAGTGAAATATTTGAAGTGAAAACGATATTGAAATCATTGAATGAACTATATTTATATAATTATATAAATATAAATAAAATTAAAACGAAACGTGGCCGTGCAGTTCGCATTTTGAAACCGTGATTTCAAACAACTAGTACGGGGAATCCGACCGTTGGATTTTCCCGAAAACGCAACCGTCGGGTTCGCCTTGGAAATATCTTCCCAACGGCACCAACCTTGTAAAAATCCAACGGTTGGATTGTCTGGAATGTTTAAATCAAATCTGATGAAAAACAGCGCCAAAAGCGATTATATTTATATATATAAATATAATTATATATTTAATCGAATAACGACGCTGCAGTTCGTATTTTGAGATCGAAACTTCAAACGATTGTACCGGGAGATCCGACCATCGGATTTTCCCGAAACTGGAACCGTTGGATTCGTTTTGAAAAGACCTTTCTAATGATGTAAATTTTGTGAAGATCCAACAGTTAGATTTTCAGATATGTGTAAATCAAATCTAAAGAAAAACAGCGCTACGGCCGCTTTATGGCCCGAAGCGTCGTTTTGAATAAATTAGCTAGTTTAAAATAAATAAAAATAGCGATAAATAGTTATAAAATATCATAAGCGATATGGAATGGAAATAAACTGAATTTGCTTGATTTATGTGGCTTTTGATGGTTGAATGTGTTTGGTGTGAAAATTACATTAAAGAACACAATTGGTGTTGTCGAATAATTTAACCATTGAACTAAATTGATTTGAAATTCTAAATATACGTGAATTATTTGAAAAGGCCGAGTTAATTCTCACTTCAAATAATTGACCGACGATTAAAAGTCGAAGATGAAGACGATGGTCGAAGACCGGAGATCTTCACCTCGTTTGGATGGTAACCGAGGTCCTGATTGGGAGGCATCCCGAAATATGGATAATGAGTGGTGATGGTCCAGACGTACGTGGTGGTCGATGGGTTTGCGAGGTATTTAGTGCCTCCGGTTTCGTTCAGACCCAGAACGGACTTGTAAATGGACTGTGTCTGACATGGGATTTTATTATGTGTTGATTGATCTCTATTAAATATACATCTGTTTGGCGGCGGAGAATTTATTCTTTCGCTTAACGCCCTTCTCTGAGACGCACGAGCTCAGAGGTTGTATATCGATGGACATCAGTCGCATGGCATGAATTGCCTGTGTGGCATGCTAAGATGCAGTGATCAGGGCTTCTGTTGAAAAGCAAAGTCTTGTGGTGATGATCAAAGCACCGCCTGTGTGGCGTAGCTTTGTGTATAACGTGAATTCGCGAGCCTCACACCCCGGTATGAACCTAAAACGGGAGAGGACATCAGGGAGGGCCTGCGTTTCTTTTTAGCTAGGGTGGTGTCAGTGACCTACCAGCCCTGACATTTATATACTTTTCACCTATGTGGTTGTTGCTGTTGCGAGGCGCCTCGGTTTGATCGGACGATCCGGGTCCGATGGAGTCATTCGTTGGCTCGTTTACGCCCGAAAGGGCGGAGAAACATAGTGTTCAGGCATAATAATCCACATCGGTGGACCGGCCCTGACGATCCTAGGGCCCACCTGAGTCTGGGCCTGAGACATGGGCTAGATTGTCTCGAATTCGGTAAGGACTATCTTTTTCCTTGGTTCATGACGGAAATCCAATTCCCAAATACGACATCGTGCGGTTTTGATTGTATATATATGTGGCGACATGATATATGGTACCCATGCCGTCTATGATTGATAGTTATGATTTGAAATTGTTTTCAAAACATATAAACACTAGCAATAATATCAATTGCCTTTGTTTTATTCGTATCAATCATATTTTGGCCATTATAAGGTAAAACTCTATCCTCCGGTTTGCGTTGCATTGTGTGATGGGAACTGAGTCTTATAACGGCTTCATTTTTATAAAAAGCATAGCGATGTTTAAAAGAAAGATTTGTTTTAAAAGCACTGGCAATCCAATGGAGTAAACCCGTTCCACGAAAGTGGCGTGGTCCTGTGATTAGCCAAATTATATATATATGTGTGGAGTAGATTTCTCATACCAGTCCCATGACTGACTCGTAGTTTGTTTCACTCTCAAACTCGGGTGCCCCTTTTTTCCACACGGGTAGCCTTGTATTCAGGTTTAGCTGGTTCTTTCTGGATAGCTGGAGCTGAAGATGGACTCTATCATTTATTTCTTTTTATGCTGTTCAGCTCCTATTGTACATATTTTGTTTATTTCCGCTGTAGACATTTATGTATAGCTGAACTGTATTAGTACTAAGTAAGATCCTGTATACTGTGTAACTCTGATGATTACTTTTATCCAGTATATTCTATTGTTCATTATCTGGTGTATTTATTTAATTCTGTTCTGCTATTATCTGTTTCTGTGTTATATTCCAAAGATAACCCTTGTTTCCGTGAAAACGGGATTTTGGGTTGTCTCAATCAGACTTCGTATGAAGAAGTTATGGCACTTAGAAGTGTCAGGAATTTAAAATAAAAACCAACCCGAATTCAAAATTTAAAAGTTCGAAATTCAAAACACACACCTGGGCTGGGTGGGAAAATTCCCGCGCAGGACCCTGGTCGACCAAGGGGTCGACCTGGGTAGAACAGGTCGATCATGGGGTCGACCTCCCCCTTTTTCCTGATCTGTGGACATATTCGTTTTTCTGCATTTAGACGCCCATTCTGACCAGATTCGTTGCTCCTAAGCTATTTAAACACCTTCAAATCTCATTTTCTTTCCACACAGTTTCATTACTCCTATACTCTGCCCTAATTCATATTAAAATAAATCAATGGCGTCGCTACTCTGCTGAAACCTAAGCTAGAACTAGTGCTTCTTCTTCTTCCAATCTGAATAGGATTAAAAAAGAACAACAACAACCCTTTTTCTTTTAGAATCCAACCAAGGTGAGTACAATTATTTTCAGATATGAAATTTAATTATGATCTTGACATGGTTATAAATCTGAATTGGAGATTATGCATATTCATGTTTATCAGATCTGTTTTTCTTTGTAGATCTATCTTATTCCTGTTTATCAGATTTATTTTTCTGTGTAGATCTATCTTATTATTGTAATTATTTTGTATCTCTTCCTTCCTTCTATTCTATAGCCAGGCTACCACGAGCATGAGCCAAATCTCATAAGAGATTGACGCACGAATGCTAAATTTGGGGAAAATAATGAATGATGCATAATTGGACATGACTGATTTGTGACTGATTTAAGAAAAGGGTATATGCTGTAATTTAAGAACTAGATCTAGGCATACTTTATATGACAGTTTATGATTTGGAAGAAGGAGAATTATTGTATGACAACATGTGACTTGTAATTTGGGGACATAATGCATGTTATAATTCAAGATCTGATTTTGAGGACATAATACATGTTGTAATTTAAGGTCTAGATTTGGGGCGTATTTTATATGACGATCTATGACTTGGAAGAAAAGGATATGTGACTCAGGCCTGAAAAACCTATATATAATAGGGATAATTATAAATGTGAATACACCTAATTCGGACTTTTGGATTTTGACATACACGATAATCAACGGCTATAATTTGGCATAATTTATATTGTGCATCATGATTTGGGGTTTTTAAAGAATATTCGGTACGATGCAAATTTAACTAAAATTTGGGACGTATGTTATATTGTGAATTATGACCATAATTTAGGCATGTAAAATTAGGCTTAATTTTACGATTAGGTGAGGTATGTCAATGGAATGATTAAATCTATTAAATTACCTAATCTGCTAAATCTGTTGAAACTAAATACGGTAATTTGGGGTATGGAAATCTGTGGGCTCAATCTAAAATTGAGCAAGACATGTTAATAGAACTTTGAGATATCTGCTATAACTTGTAAAGAAGCTAATTTGTTGAATTGGCGTAATTAGTCTGATATTGGCATAATCTGTGAATGAATACTTTAGCTAAAAATAAGAATGTTGAGACACGAGGTTAGACTCTGTTTGCAGTAGAAGCCTGCCCGGACCCAACCGGCTTAACCAGCAACCGCAAACTGTCAGTATAATGTGAGAGATTGTAGGCATAAAGATGCTTAGACACGGGGTTAGGTCTGGAATGTGGCAGAAGTCTGCTTGGAACTGCCCGGCACATCTAGTGGCCACAAGCTACCGTCCTAATGTGAGAGGTCTGTGCATTAATATTTAATTAATGTAAATCTAAGATAAATCTGATACCTAAAACGTGTTGGGTGGATAGGGCTAAAGCAACTGGATTGATGAATCTAATAAACCCGTTTCGTAAGTCTGTAGGCCCAATACAAGGTTAGGTGAAACAATCTGTAAGTCTGTTAATCTGTATATCTGATCTGTTAGTCTGAAAACTTGTTAACCTGTATTTCTGATTTGAGAACTAGTTAATATGAACTTTGTACATCTGAAATCTGTAAGCAGGTTAATCTGAAATCTGTTAGTCTGGGGACACAAGGTTGGGAGGGGTAACTACTTGTGTCATCTATTGTTTGGGACCCATATTAGTCAGTAACCATTTCTGGTATCAAAATTATGACCCAACACTAGATAGGGGTCCAGGGCACGCTTACTGAACTAATTATAAGAGGTTCATTCTGATAATGGCGAGGGGTGTTGATGGTGCATTCCAACCGGGTCAAGTGCGTGCGTGGATCCGGTCTGCTCTGAGGATGTAAGACACCGTGACATCTGTAAATAGGTCTGTGCCTTTCTGTAGGTTGCCACTTTAAGGAGTGATACACCCTTCTGTGGTGCCGACACAGGGTATTTATGTATTAGGGAGCCGATCGCTTGGGGTAGAATTTAGGGTACACTTAGTTCTGTCTTTTCTGTTGAGGTGTCGTCTGTTTCTGTTGGGGTGGTAACACCTGTCTGTTTCTGTGTGGTACCGTCTGTTGGGGTGGTAAAGGCCCATTAGTAGTGTACACCTAATTCTAATATTTTGTTTCCGTAAGGATTATTCTGTTTCTGTCTCTGATTTCGTTCCTGCTTTTGTTTCTATATGTCTGTCTCTGTTAGGGTTGTAAAGGCCCACTACTAGCATTCTATTTCTGAACGTCTGTCTCTATTAGGTGGTAAAGGCCCATTACTAGTATCGTGTTTCTGAAGAGATCGTTCTGTTTTCTATTTAGACATTAGGACAACACCTAATTCTGTTATACTAGTATTAGTGCAAAGAAGTGAAAACAAAGTAAGTAGCTTAGTTTAGCCTATATCATTCTGTCTCTTCTGTTAACCTGCTACTCCTCTTATGGTTATCTCTCATCCAGTTTTATTTACGTGTCATGATACTGTTATCTGTTTATATGCTGAAAGTCGCTGGACTCACCAGACTTATGTCTGACCTAGTTTGTTTCGCCTCTTTTCTTCTGTCCTCCCCCCTAGGTTCTCAAGGTGGAAACATAGGAGCTTGATTTAGGTTCCATCTGCTTGAAGTGCTAGAAGTGCTTGAAATATTGCTTGGATTTGATTCTACCTATTTATGGCATTCTCTGCTGGGGATTATGGCTTTAAAATTATGCATTCTAAAGGATTTTGTATGAGACTGATATTTGTGTACTTGGGTTTTAGCATTGTGATCTAACCAAACTTATTTATGTTTCTACTGTAATAAAGTTATAAAATTTTCAAGTACTACTTTACATATCTATCTTGTAAATTTCTGTTCTGTTTACTTATAACGTTCCACCGAAGTTGAGGCATTCCCTTTGTGAGTGATCTTAACGGAAGTGGGGTGTTACACCTAAGTCTACCATCTTATACTAGTTGGGTATCATCTTGTTAATAAGATACTAGTATTGGTGCGGAGTAATCATTAGGGAAGCGCGTACATTCTATCATGTTTATCATGTTTACCTTTTCATACCTGCCTTTTATGATGATATATTTCTCATCCACTTTATATGCCTTTCATGATACTTTTACTTATTCATATGCATGTCATGATACCCACAAGGTCACATGCTGACTCCAAAAATCCCACAAGGTCACATGATGTTGTACAATAAAATCCCGCAAGGTCACATGCTGACTCCAAAAATCATGAAATTTGAAATCTTGCAAAAATTTGATATTTCGGATCCAACAAAATTTGTTTCTTCGAAAATGAAGTTCATTTGCAAAATGGCTATTTTAAAGGCGCTTATATAATATTAAAATATTAATAAATTGCATAGCGACTATTTTAAATTTTAGTCTGGACATAACTTACAATTTATAATATGAAATCTCAATTTCTTACATTCGTTAGAAAGATATTATTAAATAAATCCTAAGTATCTTGTTTTACTAAAATCCAATTTATATTGCATTCTGTATATTCAGTTGAAATTTAAAATCGAATTTTCAAACTATCGCGACATTACGAGTTCGTTTTATAATTAACATAAATTTATATACTCAAACTTTGTTTTAAATAAATTTATGTCGATAAATCTTCAAAATAAACCATTTTAAATATTAAAATCCATTAAATCAATTAAAATTAAATTTTAAATTTGTTCCAAAATTCAGGGTTGTTGCACATTGCTTTCTAAATCTTCAATTTTAATCTAGATCCTTTCCAATTATTTATATCTTTCCTTTTTGATTCCTATTTTATATTTAAAAAAAGTTATTCTTGAAGATCTATTTGATTGGATTAAAATAAAGTGACTCGTATTTGGATTTAACCAAATCTGAAATTTACCTTGTTAGAATAGCTTTTAGATTTCTACCTCCTTCCCAATCTTATATAATCTTCTCCTCAAATTCAAATCTGATGATCTAAACCTAAATCTTATAATTTCAAAAGTTTTGGAGGACGAAGAAAAATGGAAGACCTTCCATGCTCATATGAATAAAAATGAGTATGAAGGGCAGCCCTATGTTCTTACTTATTGAGATTCAAACTTGCACTAACCGTACGATGAAAATCAATTAAATATGGACCATATAAAATAAGGCTTGGGACATCATTCTAACTGCATGATATTCATACGGGCAGTCGACCCCGCTGCTGACCCTTCATGAGGGTTGTCAGCTTGTGTTACCAGCCAACGCATTTTTATAATGTGTCCCTGAATATTTTATTATATATATACATAATATTTATTTATATTTTTACTTCTTCTGTTAGATAATTAACATTAGCTATTTCATGCTCCCTTGTTATTTCTTCCAAAAATTTGTTAAATAAATCAAAACCATAGATTTTTTTTTCAATTTACTATATTTACAAATTTGAAACACAAATGTTTATGTATGCACCTAAATGTATATTATTAAATTAACTTATTACCATTGCTTATCAATCTTCTTGATAAGCTTCCCTTCTTTACAAATTTTGTTGATTCATTTCTAATTGTGTACACATCCTCTAATTTGAATTTTGAATATAAACATACATTAGTAATTTGTCAATCATAATTTAATTAACTTATCAGTTTCACATATGTAATTTTTTCTGGTGCCAAAACTTCGAATGTCACAACTTTTTTGTTTGAACTCGATTCGAAAAATATTATATATGAAAATTAATCAGAAAATCACTATGAATATAATGATATAAATTTCATAATCAAATTCCAACCTTTACAAAATATCCATTTTTTAATGTTATCAACTCAATTTATATTCTGTAACGACTCGAGTTTTCGCGATCCTGGATATCGGCATACAACACTATGTCGACTATTCAAGCATCGGAAACACCAGATAGTCCATGAAAGAAATTAGAGGGTGAGAACAGATAAGATAGAAACTTAGAATAGAAGACGAAGGACATACAACAACATCAGAGTTACACGAATCTCACAACGGAACGGACAACATATAATAGCTAACATATCTTTGAAATAAAATCAGTATATGTATACAGTAACATTATCAGAGTATAACACTTACAACACAGCGGAATAAACAGAAGCTATATAAATCATGAAGCCTCCTACTCCAAGCTCTCCCAGTATATCTGCAAAACCTGACTACTTGACTGCCTGTACAAATTTGGGCACCCAAGAGTTTAAGGTAAAACAAAACAAAATAAACTCCGGGTTAGTCATGGGACTCGTATGAGTAAACAATTTGAAACAGTCTGAGCAATTAAACGATATCTCATAAGACCATGCCATATAACGGAACAGGTTTTTCCCTTAAGAGAATCCAAGCATTTGATTTAACATCAAAAATTCTTTTGAATGAAATGATAAACTTTATATAAAACTCTTTTGATATTATAATAGTGTCCATTAATCACAATTAAATAAGCATCTAGCAGAAACGCTTTCATCTCACGTTCTACATATATATTATACAATCAAAACCGCGAGCACTTATTGGATAATGGATTTCCAACTATGACAAGGTATGAAACCATCTTCCGATAGTGTACCTCTATAGAGGAATACACTGGGTTCAACATGAACATCTTGCAACCTGGCCACACATGACCGACCACTCAATTTGCTTGAGTGTATCGAATGTATATCACCAGCGGTTGGATCAGCAACCGTTTCCCGAAAGGGACAACATCGAATAGATTTAAAATGAAATAAATATCTCTAGATAGGTGATAATACACCCTAATTGGCAGCCAACCACTTAGCCATGCTGCCTGCCCGATTTTTGTCATTTCCCGATTGTGAGGCTAGAGGCCACGCTTATCTCTGACAGATCACACAATTATTCACTTTAAATGTCACATCGTTATAACCGCCAAATCACAAATTTATCTCCCCAAAAATACAACTGGTATACAACTAAGAGAAATGAATTCCTTCGCCACCAAATGTACATACGTTTGAAGAGATCAACTTACGTGATCCATTAAATATACTCTGTCAGACATTCTTCCATACAGGTTGTCTTGGGACTGGACAAACCGAAGGCACTATTCTGTAAACAGGACAGACCTTGCATAACTCCGTCTTCAATTGTCTTCATCATATTTGATTCGCAATGCTAACGCCCATGCAGAGTGGTTTTTAGATAATGAATCCGATCCCGGTCTCTCCGTATTGACGACGGAAAAATGGTCAAAAACTTTGATAGTCGGTGAGTTAACTATCAAAGAAAACATATGTGCAACAACGGTCGTATTTCCAAATGGAAATCTTACCGATCAATAATCAAACAACTTTTTCTCTTTTTAAATTAATTTATCATTAATTTATTCAGTTACCCATTTCCGTATCTCCATAAATTCTTATTTTCTAAATTTAGAAAATATATGTTATTAATCATTGGAAAACATTTCCATATTTTTCTCTCATTTCTATTTTATTTTATATTTGAAAACATTTCTGGTTCTTATTTGGAAAACATTTCCAAAACTCCTTCATTGGATTTAACAAATGTTTAAATAAAACATCGCGACGCCAACTCAAATTATTACACTCATTAACTAAATTCACTTAACCAACCTTCACTATCGAACCTTAACCATTCCTTAGTTAAAAATGAAGTCAATCAAGTTGGGGTATAACTACCTCTTAGACCTTAACTGAACAACATTTCTAAGTTCGAAATAGACAAAGTTCACATTTTCCATCTTTAACAAACTTCCTTACATAACTCTTCGATTCTATTTACGAATCCACTTCTTTTACAGAAATCATTTGATTTTAACAATAGTGTTATAATCCCATGCTTCTAAATTATAAAACTTCACTATAACTTTTATTTATTAATTTGGATAAATAAACAAATAACTAATTTATTAATAAATAAATAAATCTTGATTAAAAACGGAAAGTGAATAGTACATTCCCGAATTCGATATAATTGAATTCAACGTGTAATTCTCTTTCGAATAATCTCTATTCGGTAACTCTTTCTCGAATAAACTATATTCGATTAACTCCCTTCGAATAACTAATATTCGATAACTTCTCTTTTGAATAAACTATATTCGATAATCTTCTTTCGAATAACTTTATTTTATTAACTCCTTTAATTCTAATCGATTAACTCTAACTGATTAACTCTATTTGATTTAACTCTATTTATTTAACTCCTTTCGATTAACTCTAATAGATTAACTCCTTTCGAATAAACTATATTCGATTAACTCCATTCGAATAAACTATATTCGATTAACTCCTTTCGAATAACTATATTCGATTAGCTCCTTTCGAATAACTATAGTCGATCAACTCCTTTAATTCTATTTGAATAAACTATATTCGAATAACTCCTTTTGAATAACTATATTCGATTAACTCCTTTCGAATAACTAATATTCGATTAACTCCTTTCGAATAACTAATATTATATTA
Organism: Allium sativum; assembly: GCA_030737875.1. Classification (NCBI taxonomy): domain Eukaryota; kingdom Viridiplantae; phylum Streptophyta; class Magnoliopsida; order Asparagales; family Amaryllidaceae; genus Allium; species Allium sativum. Next base: position 899,559,703 of record CM060912.1, read on the forward strand.
ACTCCTTTCGAATAACCAATTCGATTAACTCCTTTCGAATAACTAATATTCGATTAACTCCTTTTGAATAACTAATATTCGATTAACTCTATTCGATTAACTTCTTTTTGATTAACTCCTTTATATCTTGCTAAATTCTTTTTCTTATTCTATTTGTTTTCCACATATTCCCTTTATATAATTCTATTAATTTTCTAACTATCTCCTTTTCTATTCTATTTGTTTTCCAAATATTTTCTTTTCTATTTGTTTCACAAATACTTCCTTTTCTATTTGTTTCACAAATATTTTCCTTTCCTATTTGTTTAACAAATATTTTCCTTTTATATTCTATTTATTTAACAAATAAATATTTCTTTTCAATTATATTTATTTAACAAATAAAATATTTCTTTTTATAAAATCTTTTGAATTTATAAATATCTCTTTTTCAATATAACATTGAAAATTTCGCTTTTTAACATTCTAGTATTCCTTATGGCATTTAACGTACCATATAACAATGATCGGTAACAATCAAACACACATAATCAACAACAAATGATATATCACACCATATATCGCAATATATGAAAAACAGTAAAATAAATGTTGAGGAATCTAGTTGGATCCCTCCGACCTGTTCCCCTGCATCCACAGATGTTAAACAATATAATAACATCGATTTTATTTTGATACGAAATATTCTGATAAACATAATCAATATTTGATTAACGATATATACATATAACATTATCTATAATTTTCAAACAATTAATCCGCAATTCAATCAAACAATCAACACATAGATATCAATCATCATTTCTCAATTCTAAATATACGTTATAAAAATATAAAATGGTAGAGTTAGTGAGGTTTACTCACATTGGACGATCATCGTTGAATATTGTCGGTTGATTCTGACATACAATTTATTTCGCTATAAATTGTAACGAGCTCCAATTCACCCCCAGTCAGTTCTAGTGTGTAGCCGTCATCCATACGATCCCATGGGATCTGGTTTCGTTGAATTCTGATAATGTATGACGGAGTTATGAATTTTTATATGTTTATATACATTTAAACGATTAATAACTATTATTATATATATAATTACCATATTATCATGTTTATCATGCTAACCCCTTTCATAATCCCTCCCTACCATTCTAAATAACAAACCCGCAGACGCACCATTTCCATTGCATGAAAATACACAAGTTATTAACTTAATAATAACTAAACAATAAATTCAAATGGCCTCACCAATTAAAACACCGGCCCATCTCTACAGACCAAGCCCGCTACTCTTATTTCTCTCCTCCTACAGATCGTAAAAAACCATCCCGTTAATTTCACTATGGCCAAACTTTTCGACGCCCTTTTCTCCTCCCACTCATCACCATTCTCCCTGAAAAAAACTTCCGCCCTTCATCCCTTCGATCCCTCTATCACCCCGTGCCATTTTTAGTCATCTCGCACCCGAAGACCTCGTCGGGACATCACGCACTAAACTGAACCACATAGTAAAAGTTCGAAACTTTTTATCATCGATCCTCCTCAAAGTTTCACGCTTTGTGCGGATTCACTTACTGATCCCACAAGCAACACACAAAACTCGAATTACATCTCCTTCACCATACGATTATCAACCCTAGTTTACTGTTGTATTTTGGACCGACGAAAATCTGTGTCGCACCATACAAAAATGAAGTAGAAACAAAGCTGGATGCAAAACCAATGCAAATATCATTGATTGGAGGTTTATAGATTTTTGATGGATTTGTTTTGATTTTTAGAATCCATCATTTTACAGTGTATATTTTTTTCTGGAGGCGTGAAATGTTGTTGAGCAGAGAAAGAGGAATTTAGGGTTAGAAGTGATAAGTGTTGTATATTTATAGGAAAAATATTATTTTTATATTTGAATTTTATATTTATTTTTAATTAGTCGCTATTTGTATCGCTGAATAAAAATTCCTATAATCACATACAATATCCAAAAATCATGAAAATGGACATACAACCAGAGTTTGACATTACGGACCCAACGAAACTTGTTTTGTCGAATTCCGACTTCATTAGCTCATACGGCGTATTTTTGAAGTCAAATTATTGACTATTTTTCAAATTAAAATCCCGTACGGCCCGTACTGACTTCAAAAATCACGAAAATTGAAATCTAACAATAATTTAACATTGCGGATCCAACAAAATTAGTTTCATCGAAAATAGAGGTCGTTTGCAAAACTGGCTACTTTTAAAGCTTTAAATAAACCCATTTAATTATTAATATATTTAAAAAATATTAAATTAAATATTTATAAATATATATATTATCATATATATTCATAATAGAATATCATACAGCTCCAATTGGATTTATAACTCGATATTCAAAATCCCGGTTGAATCGATATTCAATATATATTGAAAAATTCATTTATAATATAAATAAATTGTAAAGGAATTCCATAACGACTATTTTAAAATTTGATTTGGACATAAATCAAAATCTACACGATGAAATCCCGGTTTTTCTCTTCCATTAGAAAAATATACTTCACCAGCTCCTAACGTTTCTTGTTTCACAGAAATCCGGCTTAAAACGGATTATGTATATTCATTTAAAGTTCGAATCGCCAAATTACGAACTGCAGCGCCATTTCGAGCTCGATTATTATTATAATATAACCATACATTCAAACTTCATTTAAATAATATATTCGTTAATATAATTCAACTCTATACTGAATTATATATTATAAATTGTCCAGTTCACACTATATTGTCAATTCACTATTTCCGACTATTTCATAATTAAATATATTATTCGATTATTAATATTAATTAAATATTCATTATTATTAAATTAAAAATGATTTAAATCTCTAAATCACTATTTAAATAATTAAATAAATTAATTATAATATCGTGAAAATACGGGACATTACATTCTTTCCCCCTTAAAATGATTTCATCCTCGAAATTGCTAAGGTAGAAAACAAACCCTATTAACTGGGTTAAAAATTTGTTCACTTCTTAACTTCAATTTCAACTGGACCAATTTAATTTCAGTTAAATAAATAATTCATTCCTACTAACGAAAATTTTCAAAAATCCTAAAAAATTCTAACACCTTAACTTTTCAAAAAATTTCGCCAGCACCTCCTTTTTACTGGTCAATAGCTCAAACTCCAACTCGCCTCTCTAGGCCTTCTCCAACCCAAAAGAAAATCAAAACGCCAAGCGGCTTGCCAGTTCGGCTCATCAAAATCTCAAACCCACATATAATACAAACTGGTACCTTTTTGTCGGGCATATCATTATATCCTTTCCATGTGTTACCGATTCTGCATATACCAATGTCATCTCAATCATTCGTTTATACCCAACCCGAATTCTGTTCTTAACTCAGATTCCAATATTCATTTCAACTCTTAACTTACCAGTCAAATTCCATTTCGGATTATCTCTAATCCAGTCTAATTCAATACTTTCTATCTCAATTCATTATCCACTTAACTGGTTTCAATTCAATTTCCATTTCTATTTGCTTTTTACAAATTCTAATTTAATTTGTTTTAATTCAAACAATCTTCTCTAGGGATTTTCAAACAGTTTAGCTTTTCTAAAACCAGAAATACCCTTTCAGGATTCAAAATAACTTGCTTTCCATAAAACAATTCAAAAAAACAAAATCTTTGGTAGTAATCCGTCACTTAGCAACTTGAAAATGACACTGATGATGTGGCCATCATCATCAGGGTTATTTTCCAGCTAACGAAGTGAGTTCAATACAATAACAATTTCAAAACCATATTTAAACACCTTCATTTTGAAATCACTTTCAAAATATCATTCATAATGCTTGTAAATAATTCAAAATCTCCCAGGATTTTTAAATTCTCATATACTTTAAAGACCCGCAACTTCCCCGTAAAGGAAAGCGTCGGATAGTTCGAGAACAAGCCACAGCAGAACGCATACAGAAGAACATTTCATTGAATATTACAACAGTGCATCAGATTACAAGGATATACAGAGTATAAATGAATATTACACAGAAATATCAGAGATTTAAATTACATTTAAATACATAGCAGCGGAAAATAATACAATACACAACTAGAATGAGATATACGGATACAAAGCTTTCCGGATATCGTTCCAGCTGTAAACCAGGATCCTGTGAATATAAATCTGCAAAACCAAAACTACTAGCTGCCCGTGTCGAAAATAGGGGCACCCAGAGTTTAGGTTAAAACAATAAACTCCAGGTCAGTCATGTGACTGGTGTGAGAACTAAAACAGTTATTAATCTTTATTTCAAATCATTAGGTAAATCAAGGGACCACGCCGTATAACACGGAACGGGTTTCCTCCCAAGAATACCAGTGCATAAAACCAACAGCGCAATGCTAAATAAAGAAAAATGAAGCTGTTATAAGACCCAGGTCCCATCACACAATGCAACGCAGTCGAGGATAGGGTTTTCCCTTATAACAGCCAAAGAATGCTTGATACGTTTAAAACAAATCATTTGATACTATTATAAGTGCATAGTATATAAAACACTTCAAATCATAAGTATCAATCATAGGCGGCATGAGCGCCCCATCCCACTATGTCGCCATATATAGGATATACAATCAAAACCGCAAAGTCTCGTATTTGGAAATTGGGTTTCCATCTATGAACCGAGGCAAAAGATAGTCCTCAACCGATTCGAGACAATCTAGCCCATGTCTCAGGCAAGCGCGCAGGCAAGCCTTGGATCGTCAGGGCCGGTCCACACGGAGTGGATTATTATGCCTGAACAATACGTCTCCCCACCCTATGGGGTGTAAGTCTGGTCCGTCAGCCGACCAGAATGCATTCGGCCGAAACCGATATAACCGAGGCGCCTCGCAACAGCAACAACCACATAAGTCAAACTCGTCAGGGCGTGTAAAACCACTGACGCCACTTCTAGCTAGAAAGAAACGCATGCCCTCCCTGAGGTCCGTCTCCCGTTTTTGGTTCATACCGGGTGTGAAACACGCGAGGTAAACGTTACACAAAGCTACGCCACAAAGGCCGTGCTTTGATCATCACCACAAGACTTTGCTTTTCAACAGAAGCCTCGATCATTTGCATCTTAGCATGCCACACAGGCAAGCCATCCTATGCAACCGATATCAGTCACACAGAATGAAATCCGATGTCAGACACACAGTCCATTTACAAGTCCGTTCTGGGTCTGAACGAAACCGGAGGCACCTAGTACCCCGCATATCCATCGATCTCCAAGTACGTCTGGACGATCACTAACTGTTTCCATCTTCTTGGGTGTACAGCCCAATCAAGATCATCAGTTATCACCCAAACGACGTGAAGACTTCCGGTCTTCGACCATCGTCTTCATCTTCGACTTATCGTCGTATCAGTTATTCAGAATGGGATAAACCCGGTCTTTCCGAATAACTCGCGTATATATTATAAAAGTGTTACACAAACACAACATACGCCTCATTCCAATTCATTAGTCACTAACCGTAAATTAATCAAGAGAATAATTCCCCAAATATTAACCCCGAAGGCCGAAACCAACATCAGATCAATATCCAGAAAACCATTCTGCTTGGCTAACCGCCAGTTAGTTTCTAAATTTCACATTCAAATCTAATTAAAGATTTAACTATCGCCTGGAGCAAAACTGGTGATACTCCATTCTCGATCTTTTCAATCTAATTAAAGATTCATTAAAACTCCACTTAGTTTTAATCTGTGACTGGGTTAAAGAATCAGTGTCATTTAAAACACGGTTCACGATAAACCCAAAGTCACATCCCATTAATTATCGGGTTAAAGAACAAGTGTTATTTAAAACACTGTTCACGATAAACCCAAAAATCAATATCAATTCAATTCCAATTAAATATCATTTAATTGGTACACTTCATTAAATCTAAATAAAAAGATTTAATCTTTTCTCAACTGGGTTCAAGAACAGTGTTAGTGAAGACACCATTCACGACAAACCCAAATCACATTCGATATTCAATACAAGGCTCTGAATAGAAACTATATCGGCCTATATTCAATATCAAATTCTACGATTAACAAATGTCGTATTGGAAATAACGATATACATATATATCTTTCAAATTTCCATAACAACACCTGTAATATCACGAATTCCAACATCGAAATATTCCGAAGACAATTTCGATTCAAATCCACTCCAATGCAATCATTGGAAATTTTGGTTATTTTCAAAACCATTTCAAATTCAATTTATTTATTTAAAAATAAATAGAATTATAATTCTAGTTCAAAACTAGTTCATTTCGATAAAAATCTATTTTTATCTTTTCAAATATGGAGTTTTTCATCCCAAACTTTCACAAATCATTTCTTATGATTTTACACAAATTATTACTATTTTTAATAATTTTATCAAGGCCCGTACGGTCGATTTCCATTAACGGCCATCGAACTGCACTTACAGCGACCTTTTTCGAATTTGATTTGGACGTATCTCCAAATCCAACCGTTAGATTTCAAATTTCTAACATTCATTAGAAAGCTCTTTTCGATACGAACCCAACGGTTCCGGTTTTAGGAGAATCCGACGGTCGGATCTCCCGTAATGTCCGTTTGAAACAAATGATCGAAATTCGCGAACTGCCGCAGCGCGGCGCGTTCTATTCAGGCCATTATATTATATATATAATATATATAATATATATTTCGTCGATTACTATTTAAAACGAATTATATAAATGGTTTTAAATTCGTTTCAAAAGCAATTTCAACTTCCTTTTCAATTCAAATCAAAATTGAATTCTTCTTTATAAATTCGTTTCAAAATTCATTTCTATTCAATTCAAATTTCAATTCAATTTGAATTCATTTCAATTCGCTTTCAATTCCATTTGAATTCGTTTTCAATTCAATTCATTTCGAAATCGTTTTAAAATTCAATTCATTTCGAAATCGTTTTCAATTCAATTCATTTCGAAATCGTTTTCAATTCAATTCATTTCGAAATCGTTTTCAATTCAATTCATTTCGAAATCGTTTTCAATTCAATTCATTTCGAAATCGTTTTCAATTCAATTTATTTCGAAATCGTTTTCAATTCAATTCATTTCGAAATCGTTTTCAATTCAATTCATTTCGAAATCGTTTTCAATTCAATTCATTTCGAAATCGTTTTCAATTCAATTCATTTCGAAATCGTTTTCAATTCAATTCATTTCGAAATCGTTTTCAATTCAATTCATTTCGAAATCGTTTTCAATTCAATTCATTTCGAAATCGTTTTCAATTCAATTCATTTCAAAATATTCGATTTCGAAATCACGTTTCAATATTCATTTTAAAATGAATAAAATCGATATAAATATCGTTCACGTCAAAATGGCGTCAATCTAATCCTCACGGCTTCACATATTTCTATTTTCAAATATTCTATTTCAAATATTTCTATTTTTCTCGAAACTGGAATGAGGCCCAATCAATTACCATATAATGTTAATTATATGGATTTTCTACAACACATGTATATATCAACAACGATGAATAATCAACCATCAACCAAAGTGCACTACACTGTATAAGCATCAAATATAGACATTTAACGCTTATAGCAGCTTGTCAATCAATCGATCGACATATTTAATAAATCAGGATGAGTGAACTTCAAATTTCATCCTAACACCCGTGTGGGGTTTCAAACAATCAAACACATATTTTATTTGTGCAGTTAGGCGATGTGTAAAATTTATCGACCCAATCAACGTCATTCAAATAGGTGTACATAAACAAACCGTCTGGTTTGTAAATGAATATTTATTTATTCACATTCACGTTAAAAATTATATTTTTAACGATAACACATTTTATTTTAACATATGAATTTATATTCAGTTCATTCGTTAAATAAAATGCTAATTTTATTTTTCTAACTTATTTTAGAAAATTTCGGCGGCATAACGGCACGATACTAGAAACGGGACAAGGCCTAGCCTTATCCCCGGTCTAGTGAAGGCCCACGCCATTCACACATCAATCAAATCAATTCGTTATGCAAACCACAAACTTTGGAGTAAGGGTCTAACCTAGCCTTACTCCTTCGCCTTATAACGGCGCACGTCTAATCCTAACCAATTTATCGATTCGATTTTTCACACCACAAACCACATTCAAACCAATATCACAATCAATCACCAAACAGTCAAACAAACAAGTCCATGGTCTGTGGACGGGTGTCGGGTGCTACTAAGCACCGTCTGCATCCTAGTATATATATAACTAGAAAAATAAATTGAAAGGTGAGAAATTCTCACTTATAGCTATCCTAGCTCCACGGCTCTTCATTTGCAGAAGTCTTCGTCGTTTCGCCATTTTTGTCACCTTCGTTGTCCGCTTTCACTACATATGTAAAAATCGAATTTTTACTATGTTATTCAATAAATATAAAAATCGAATTTCCATTTCAAAGTTCAATATATAAAAATCGAATTTTTATTTCAAAGTTCAATATATAAAAATCGAATTTTTATTTCAAAGTTCAATATATAAAAATCGAATTTTTATTTCAAAGTTCAATATATAAAAATCGAATTTTTATTTCAAAGTTCAATATATAAAAATCGAATTTTTATTTCAAAGTTCAATATATAAAAATCGAATTTTTATTTCAAAGTTCAATATATAAAAATCGAATTTTTATTTCAAAGTTCAATATATAAAAATCGAATTTTTATTTCAAAGTTCAATATATAAAAATCGAATTTTTATTTCAAAGTTCAATATATAAAAATCGAATTTTTATTTCAAAGTTCAATATATAAAAATCGAATTTTTATTTCAAAGTTTAATAGATAAAAATCGAATTTTTAGTTCGAAGTTCAATAGATAAAAATCGAATTTTTAGTTCGAAGTTCAATAGATAAAAATCGAATTTTTATTTCAAAGTTCAATAGATAAAAATCGAATTTTTAGTTCGAAGTTTAATAGATAAAAATCGAATTTTTAGTTCGAAGTTTAATAAATAAAAAACCTATTTTTAATTCTAAAAATCCCAACTTTATACATCTTAAAAATCCTTTCTTTATATTTTAAAAACATCGCTAACTTTATTTTCAAAAACAACTCATGTCTTGTATTTCAAAAATAATGATATACATATATAAAAGTTAACCAAAAATCAAATCTTTTCGCTTGTTAACAAAATCAATTTCTAAACTTTTCTAAAAAGATATATATATATAAGAAAACTGATTTTATAAATAATGTCATATTAAAAATGCTCACTGTTTTTTTTCTATTTAACTAAAATCAGTTTTTCAATTTTTAATAAAACAGTTTTTAAACATTAATAAAATTTACAGATAAAAGAAAATAAACAAATAAAACAAAACTAAACTTACAGTCTTTGGTCAACAGAGGATAGGGAGAGGGGAGCGAGCATCGGAGGTCGGCGGTGGGCAGCCGCGAGGCGACAGTGGCTTGGGGGCTAGGGTTTCGATTTGCGGTGGTTTGCTGGGCGTGGCGATTTGGGGTTGGGGTCCAGGGGTCGCGAGGCTCGAGCGGGGTTCATCAGAGGATGGGCGCGAGGGGGAGGTGGACTCGGCGGAGGCGGCGGTCGGCTCTGGCAAAGGGTGGCGCCGACAGGAGGAGGGAGGCGCGATTTTCTTTGGGGGTTTTTTTTTTATTTATTTTTATTCGATCTGCAGAAGGGGGGGGGCCAACGTATAAAAGGGAAAGAAGATATATATTTTTTTTTTTTTATTATTATTATTATTTTAATTATTTTATTCGAAAAAAGGTTGACCTTTAAATACGAACTCGAAACGAGGCCCACCGCCTGTCGTCCATAGCGTTTCACCCCCATTCCGAACACAATGGGACATGTATCGCAAGCTGATTTGACCGTTTCGATCAGTTTCCTTTGAATTTACATTTAAATCACTATATTGAATTTTAAACGTACATTTCAAATTACCGGGGTCACATACTAACTAGAAAAATTGCAGAAAAATATTTTCTAGCTTCGTATTGACGATACGGTCCTAACAAAACTAGTTTCGTCGAATTCTGAGACCGTTAGAAAAATGGCCAATTTCCAGTCGATTAAAATCAACTGAAATGGTCAAACGCATTTTCCTTTGCCACGCTCACATATTGATTCTAAAAATTATGAAATTTGAAACCTAGCAATAGTTTAACATCACGGACCCAACAAAACTGGTTTCGTCGAAATCCGAGGTCGTTTGCAAAATTGCTATTTTTAAGGGCCTTATATATATAAAAATATATATAAATTCCACAGCGACTATTTCTAATTTTCAACTGGACATATCTTATCATTTCTAAGATGAAATCTCAGTTTGTTAACTTCGTTACAAAGATATAGTTATACAGATTCAAATATTTCTTGTTTCGTTCAATTCTGACTTATATTGAATTCTGTATATTCATTTGAAATTAGAAATCGAATTTTCGAACTACCGCGCCATTTTCAATTCCTTTTATAATTATATATAATTATAATATATTCTAACGACGACGTATATAATATATACGTCGAATTATATTCAAACTAAATTTCTCGTCGATATTGTTTAAAATAATCTATTTTAAATATTCAAAATTCGCTAAAATTGCCAAAATAAAATTTTTAAACTGGCCCAGATTTTCGGGTTGTTACAATCTCCCCCACTTAAAACTTTTCGTCCCCGAAAAGGAACAAAGTCGAAAGTGGTTTGATTATTCAGCTCTACGTTCGATCTGGTTTCCATTCTCCAACTCTTTAGTTTCTGAGAATTTCCAAAATTTCAAAAATTTGGCTAACACCCTAAATTTTTGAAAAATTTCGCCATAACCTCCCCTGCACCGGGAGCATCGGGGAATTTCAAATAGCTTCCCCGGTCCTTCAGATCTCAAAAAGAAAAAGAAAAAGCCAAGCGGCTAGCCAATAGGCTCACAAAATCATCATCACCCAAACAAAACAGTAAATTATGTAGTAAACATGTACCTATTTGTCGGGCAAACAAATTTTATTCTTCGGCTCTAGCCTCCTTGCTATGACCTGTTCAATGATATATATGTATATGCAAGCAGATGCGACCAATTTTCAATATCGTTCAATATTTGATATAATTAGGCTAAACGGTTCAAAATTATCAAACAATTAAACAAACAACACAAACATCAATCAATTAGTGAATTTAACGTTTCAAATTCATAATTTTGATACATATACAAAAATCAAATTTTTGATGCCAAATCACAACGATAAGCCCTATCTATTTTAGATTTGGTTCTCACACCAGCCTAATGGAAATATATAGAAAATCGCACCTTCGAAACTCGAACATAAATTCGGATGATGATCGATCAATCATCAGAACCATCTCCGGGTGTCTAGAATGTGATTCTATATCTATCCAATATATTAAAATTTCGAATATACGTTCATGACGCGTATATACAAAACCATTATATATTAGATTGTCCATATTCATACAAATAAATAATCAAATACGGATAATTGATTTAGATTTTCAAAACTAAACTTTGTTTTCATTTTAAAAATATACTCTTCACACTCGTTCTAGGATACTACTGATCCCATCTCTAACGAGTCATTCCCATTGGATATTACTAATCCAATATCTGATGAATTCTTTCGTATGGTTCTAATGTGCCTTGTTCTCTGAGCTTTGTAAACCAAAGCTCTGATACCAACTTTAAAGACCCGCAACTTCCCCGTAAAGGAAAGCGTCGGATAGTTCGAGAACAAGCCACAGCAGAACGCATACAGAAGAACATTTCATTGAATATTACAACAGTGCATCAGATTACAAGGATATACAGAGTATAAATGAATATTACACAGAAATATCAGAGATTTAAATTACATTTAAATACATAGCAGCGGAAAATAATACAATACACAACTAGAATGAGATATACGGATACAAAGCTTTCCGGATATCGTTCCAGCTGTAAACCAGGATCCTGTGAATATAAATCTGCAAAACCAAAACTACTAGCTGCCCGTGTCGAAAATAGGGGCACCCAGAGTTTAGGTTAAAACAATAAACTCCAGGTCAGTCATGTGACTGGTGTGAGAACTAAAACAGTTATTAATCTTTATTTCAAATCATTAGGTAAATCAAGGGACCACGCCGTATAACACGGAACGGGTTTCCTCCCAAGAATACCAGTGCATAAAACCAACAGCGCAATGCTAAATAAAGAAAAATGAAGCTGTTATAAGACCCAGGTCCCATCACACAATGCAACGCAGTCGAGGATAGGGTTTTCCCTTATAACAGCCAAAGAATGCTTGATACGTTTAAAACAAATCATTTGATACTATTATAAGTGCATAGTATATAAAACACTTCAAATCATAAGTATCAATCATAGGCGGCATGAGCGCCCCATCCCACTATGTCGCCATATATAGGATATACAATCAAAACCGCAAAGTCTCGTATTTGGAAATTGGGTTTCCATCTATGAACCGAGGCAAAAGATAGTCCTCAACCGATTCGAGACAATCTAGCCCATGTCTCAGGCAAGCGCGCAGGCAAGCCTTGGATCGTCAGGGCCGGTCCACACGGAGTGGATTATTATGCCTGAACAATACGTCTCCCCACCCTATGGGGTGTAAGTCTGGTCCGTCAGCCGACCAGAATGCATTCGGCCGAAACCGATATAACCGAGGCGCCTCGCAACAGCAACAACCACATAAGTCAAACTCGTCAGGGCGTGTAAAACCACTGACGCCACTTCTAGCTAGAAAGAAACGCATGCCCTCCCTGAGGTCCGTCTCCCGTTTTTGGTTCATACCGGGTGTGAAACACGCGAGGTAAACGTTACACAAAGCTACGCCACAAAGGCCGTGCTTTGATCATCACCACAAGACTTTGCTTTTCAACAGAAGCCTCGATCATTTGCATCTTAGCATGCCACACAGGCAAGCCATCCTATGCAACCGATATCAGTCACACAGAATGAAATCCGATGTCAGACACACAGTCCATTTACAAGTCCGTTCTGGGTCTGAACGAAACCGGAGGCACCTAGTACCCCGCATATCCATCGATCTCCAAGTACGTCTGGACGATCACTAACTGTTTCCATCTTCTTGGGTGTACAGCCCAATCAAGATCATCAGTTATCACCCAAACGACGTGAAGACTTCCGGTCTTCGACCATCGTCTTCATCTTCGACTTATCGTCGTATCAGTTATTCAGAATGGGATAAACCCGGTCTTTCCGAATAACTCGCGTATATATTATAAAAGTGTTACACAAACACAACATACGCCTCATTCCAATTCATTAGTCACTAACCGTAAATTAATCAAGAGAATAATTCCCCAAATATTAACCCCGAAGGCCGAAACCAACATCAGATCAATATCCAGAAAACCATTCTGCTTGGCTAACCGCCAGTTAGTTTCTAAATTTCACATTCAAATCTAATTAAAGATTTAACTATCGCCTGGAGCAAAACTGGTGATACTCCATTCTCGATCTTTTCAATCTAATTAAAGATTCATTAAAACTCCACTTAGTTTTAATCTGTGACTGGGTTAAAGAATCAGTGTCATTTAAAACACGGTTCACGATAAACCCAAAGTCACATCCCATTAATTATCGGGTTAAAGAACAAGTGTTATTTAAAACACTGTTCACGATAAACCCAAAAATCAATATCAATTCAATTCCAATTAAATATCATTTAATTGGTACACTTCATTAAATCTAAATAAAAAGATTTAATCTTTTCTCAACTGGGTTCAAGAACAGTGTTAGTGAAGACACCATTCACGACAAACCCAAATCACATTCGATATTCAATACAAGGCTCTGAATAGAAACTATATCGGCCTATATTCAATATCAAATTCTACGATTAACAAATGTCGTATTGGAAATAACGATATACATATATATCTTTCAAATTTCCATAACAACACCTGTAATATCACGAATTCCAACATCGAAATATTCCGAAGACAATTTCGATTCAAATCCACTCCAATGCAATCATTGGAAATTTTGGTTATTTTCAAAACCATTTCAAATTCAATTTATTTATTTAAAAATAAATAGAATTATAATTCTAGTTCAAAACTAGTTCATTTCGATAAAAATCTATTTTTATCTTTTCAAATATGGAGTTTTTCATCCCAAACTTTCACAAATCATTTCTTATGATTTTACACAAATTATTACTATTTTTAATAATTTTATCAAGGCCCGTACGGTCGATTTCCATTAACGGCCATCGAACTGCACTTACAGCGACCTTTTTCGAATTTGATTTGGACGTATCTCCAAATCCAACCGTTAGATTTCAAATTTCTAACATTCATTAGAAAGCTCTTTTCGATACGAACCCAACGGTTCCGGTTTTAGGAGAATCCGACGGTCGGATCTCCCGTAATGTCCGTTTGAAACAAATGATCGAAATTCGCGAACTGCCGCAGCGCGGCGCGTTCTATTCAGGCCATTATATTATATATATAATATATATAATATATATTTCGTCGATTACTATTTAAAACGAATTATATAAATGGTTTTAAATTCGTTTCAAAAGCAATTTCAACTTCCTTTTCAATTCAAATCAAAATTGAATTCTTCTTTATAAATTCGTTTCAAAATTCATTTCTATTCAATTCAAATTTCAATTCAATTTGAATTCATTTCAATTCGCTTTCAATTCCATTTGAATTCGTTTTCAATTCAATTCATTTCGAAATCGTTTTAAAATTCAATTCATTTCGAAATCGTTTTCAATTCAATTCATTTCGAAATCGTTTTCAATTCAATTCATTTCGAAATCGTTTTCAATTCAATTCATTTCGAAATCGTTTTCAATTCAATTCATTTCGAAATCGTTTTCAATTCAATTTATTTCGAAATCGTTTTCAATTCAATTCATTTCGAAATCGTTTTCAATTCAATTCATTTCGAAATCGTTTTCAATTCAATTCATTTCGAAATCGTTTTCAATTCAATTCATTTCGAAATCGTTTTCAATTCAATTCATTTCGAAATCGTTTTCAATTCAATTCATTTCGAAATCGTTTTCAATTCAATTCATTTCGAAATCGTTTTCAATTCAATTCATTTCAAAATATTCGATTTCGAAATCACGTTTCAATATTCATTTTAAAATGAATAAAATCGATATAAATATCGTTCACGTCAAAATGGCGTCAATCTAATCCTCACGGCTTCACATATTTCTATTTTCAAATATTCTATTTCAAATATTTCTATTTTTCTCGAAACTGGAATGAGGCCCAATCAATTACCATATAATGTTAATTATATGGATTTTCTACAACACATGTATATATCAACAACGATGAATAATCAACCATCAACCAAAGTGCACTACACTGTATAAGCATCAAATATAGACATTTAACGCTTATAGCAGCTTGTCAATCAATCGATCGACATATTTAATAAATCAGGATGAGTGAACTTCAAATTTCATCCTAACACCCGTGTGGGGTTTCAAACAATCAAACACATATTTTATTTGTGCAGTTAGGCGATGTGTAAAATTTATCGACCCAATCAACGTCATTCAAATAGGTGTACATAAACAAACCGTCTGGTTTGTAAATGAATATTTATTTATTCACATTCACGTTAAAAATTATATTTTTAACGATAACACATTTTATTTTAACATATGAATTTATATTCAGTTCATTCGTTAAATAAAATGCTAATTTTATTTTTCTAACTTATTTTAGAAAATTTCGGCGGCATAACGGCACGATACTAGAAACGGGACAAGGCCTAGCCTTATCCCCGGTCTAGTGAAGGCCCACGCCATTCACACATCAATCAAATCAATTCGTTATGCAAACCACAAACTTTGGAGTAAGGGTCTAACCTAGCCTTACTCCTTCGCCTTATAACGGCGCACGTCTAATCCTAACCAATTTATCGATTCGATTTTTCACACCACAAACCACATTCAAACCAATATCACAATCAATCACCAAACAGTCAAACAAACAAGTCCATGGTCTGTGGACGGGTGTCGGGTGCTACTAAGCACCGTCTGCATCCTAGTATATATATAACTAGAAAAATAAATTGAAAGGTGAGAAATTCTCACTTATAGCTATCCTAGCTCCACGGCTCTTCATTTGCAGAAGTCTTCGTCGTTTCGCCATTTTTGTCACCTTCGTTGTCCGCTTTCACTACATATGTAAAAATCGAATTTTTACTATGTTATTCAATAAATATAAAAATCGAATTTCCATTTCAAAGTTCAATATATAAAAATCGAATTTTTATTTCAAAGTTCAATATATAAAAATCGAATTTTTATTTCAAAGTTCAATATATAAAAATCGAATTTTTATTTCAAAGTTCAATATATAAAAATCGAATTTTTATTTCAAAGTTCAATATATAAAAATCGAATTTTTATTTCAAAGTTCAATATATAAAAATCGAATTTTTATTTCAAAGTTCAATATATAAAAATCGAATTTTTATTTCAAAGTTCAATATATAAAAATCGAATTTTTATTTCAAAGTTCAATATATAAAAATCGAATTTTTATTTCAAAGTTCAATATATAAAAATCGAATTTTTATTTCAAAGTTCAATATATAAAAATCGAATTTTTATTTCAAAGTTTAATAGATAAAAATCGAATTTTTAGTTCGAAGTTCAATAGATAAAAATCGAATTTTTAGTTCGAAGTTCAATAGATAAAAATCGAATTTTTATTTCAAAGTTCAATAGATAAAAATCGAATTTTTAGTTCGAAGTTTAATAGATAAAAATCGAATTTTTAGTTCGAAGTTTAATAAATAAAAAACCTATTTTTAATTCTAAAAATCCCAACTTTATACATCTTAAAAATCCTTTCTTTATATTTTAAAAACATCGCTAACTTTATTTTCAAAAACAACTCATGTCTTGTATTTCAAAAATAATGATATACATATATAAAAGTTAACCAAAAATCAAATCTTTTCGCTTGTTAACAAAATCAATTTCTAAACTTTTCTAAAAAGATATATATATATAAGAAAACTGATTTTATAAATAATGTCATATTAAAAATGCTCACTGTTTTTTTTCTATTTAACTAAAATCAGTTTTTCAATTTTTAATAAAACAGTTTTTAAACATTAATAAAATTTACAGATAAAAGAAAATAAACAAATAAAACAAAACTAAACTTACAGTCTTTGGTCAACAGAGGATAGGGAGAGGGGAGCGAGCATCGGAGGTCGGCGGTGGGCAGCCGCGAGGCGACAGTGGCTTGGGGGCTAGGGTTTCGATTTGCGGTGGTTTGCTGGGCGTGGCGATTTGGGGTTGGGGTCCAGGGGTCGCGAGGCTCGAGCGGGGTTCATCAGAGGATGGGCGCGAGGGGGAGGTGGACTCGGCGGAGGCGGCGGTCGGCTCTGGCAAAGGGTGGCGCCGACAGGAGGAGGGAGGCGCGATTTTCTTTGGGGGTTTTTTTTTTATTTATTTTTATTCGATCTGCAGAAGGGGGGGGGCCAACGTATAAAAGGGAAAGAAGATATATATTTTTTTTTTTTTATTATTATTATTATTTTAATTATTTTATTCGAAAAAAGGTTGACCTTTAAATACGAACTCGAAACGAGGCCCACCGCCTGTCGTCCATAGCGTTTCACCCCCATTCCGAACACAATGGGACATGTATCGCAAGCTGATTTGACCGTTTCGATCAGTTTCCTTTGAATTTACATTTAAATCACTATATTGAATTTTAAACGTACATTTCAAATTACCGGGGTCACATACTAACTAGAAAAATTGCAGAAAAATATTTTCTAGCTTCGTATTGACGATACGGTCCTAACAAAACTAGTTTCGTCGAATTCTGAGACCGTTAGAAAAATGGCCAATTTCCAGTCGATTAAAATCAACTGAAATGGTCAAACGCATTTTCCTTTGCCACGCTCACATATTGATTCTAAAAATTATGAAATTTGAAACCTAGCAATAGTTTAACATCACGGACCCAACAAAACTGGTTTCGTCGAAATCCGAGGTCGTTTGCAAAATTGCTATTTTTAAGGGCCTTATATATATAAAAATATATATAAATTCCACAGCGACTATTTCTAATTTTCAACTGGACATATCTTATCATTTCTAAGATGAAATCTCAGTTTGTTAACTTCGTTACAAAGATATAGTTATACAGATTCAAATATTTCTTGTTTCGTTCAATTCTGACTTATATTGAATTCTGTATATTCATTTGAAATTAGAAATCGAATTTTCGAACTACCGCGCCATTTTCAATTCCTTTTATAATTATATATAATTATAATATATTCTAACGACGACGTATATAATATATACGTCGAATTATATTCAAACTAAATTTCTCGTCGATATTGTTTAAAATAATCTATTTTAAATATTCAAAATTCGCTAAAATTGCCAAAATAAAATTTTTAAACTGGCCCAGATTTTCGGGTTGTTACATATACTTAATTCAATTCCATTTACAAACACTTCTCAAACTTTTAATTCCAATTCTGTTTCTAAATTCAGATTTACTTCCTCTTATTTCAAGTATTATATTCATATGAATTCTGATTGGCTATTTACATAACCATTCCAATTATGATCTTATTCTATTATAATTACAACTAATACATTCAATAATAATATCAATATAAATCATCTGTTTATATCAAAAATATATTTTTGGTAAAATTATATCATTTACCGTCTTTTCAAAACATATCATGTCGGTTCATCGTATTCCAGTGTTTATAAACTCCTACCGATATAGTGGATCAAACTGATCGACTAGAACTCATTCGCAACTCAACCAACAAAACTCCACAATATAAAACCATTTTATGTTGAATAACAAATACGTGCTCATATATATACACTCAAACTCAATCTAGGGTATTGTTAACCCCATCTCTACTTAGTCACGCCACAGAGCCAAGGTAATTACCTAACCTTTAGCTCTGATACCACTGTAACGACCCGGGTTTTCGCGATCCTAGATATCGGCATACAATACTATGTCGACTATTCAAGCATCGGAAACACCGGATAGTCCATGAAAGAAATTAGAGGGTGAGAACAGATAAGATAGAAACTTAGAATAGAAGAAGAAGAACATACAACAACATCAGAGTAACACAAATCTCACAGCAGAATGAATAACATATAATAGATAACATATCTTTGAAATAAAATCAGTATATGTATACAGTAACATTATCAGAGTATAACACTTACAACACAGCGGAATAAACAATAGCTATATAAATCCTGAAGCCTCCTACTCCAAGCTCTCCCATTATATCTCTAAAACCTGACTACTTGACTGCCCGTACAAATTTGGGCACCCAAGAGTTTAAGGTAAAACAAAACAAAATAAACTTTGGGTCAGTCATGGGACTGGTTGAGTAAACAATTTAAAACAGTTTGAGAAATTAAACGATATCTCATAAGACCACGCCGTATAACGGAATGGGTTTTTCCCTTATGAGAATCCAAGCATTTGATTTAACATCAAAAATCCTTTTGAACGAAATGATAAACTTTATATCGAACTCTTTTGATATTATAATAGTGTCTATTAATCACAACTAAATATTCACCTAGCAGAAACGCTTTCATCTCACGTTCTACATATATAGTATACAATCAAAACCGCGAGCACTTATTGGATAATGGATTACCAACTATGACAAGGCATGGAACCACTTTCCGATAGTGTACCTCAAGAGAGGAATACACTGGGATCAATAAGAACATCTTGCAACCCGGCCACACATGACCGACCACTCATTTCGCTTGAGTGTATCGAATGTATATCACCAACGGTTGGGATCAGCAACCGTTTCCCGAAAGGGACAGCATCGAATAGATTTAAGAATGAAATGAATATCTCTAGATAGGTGATGATACACCCTAATTGGCAGCCAACCACTTAGCTATGCTGCCTGCCTGATTTTTGTCATTTCCCAGTTGTGAGGCTAGAGGCCACGCTTATCTCTGACAGATCACACAATTATTCACTTTAAATATCACATCGTCATACCCACCAAATCACAAATTTATCTCCCCAAATATACAACGGGTATATAGCTAAGAGAAACGAATTCCTCTGCCACCAAACGTACATACGTTTGAAAAGATCAACTTACGTGATCCATTAAATATACTCTGTCAGACATTCTTCCATATAAGTTGTCATGGGACTGGATAAACCGAAGGCAGTATTCTGTAAACGGGACATTACATATTCATTAATTATCTCCTAAACGCAATGCGTTACGTTATCCGACCCTTCGTAAATTTCATCCCCGAAATTCAACCAGGATTAGATCACATAAACCTTCGCACATCAATTCTACACTGACAACAATTTAGTATACATTCAATTTAATACCATCCTTGTAACAGTGCATAGTGCATCACAATACGTATGATATGTGTGAGTAGCACTTTCTAGCAGTACCTCCTTTATATATGCTTATTTCATAAATTCTTTTCAAAAATATGATGCAAACACCCTAAATATACTACAAGTTTTACATGAATGTAATTTTCGAAAACCAAAAATAGTTTTTCATTTAAGTTTTCCCACACCTCTACTAAAGGGAAGTATAGTTCAACCAATTTTATATTCAAAAATTATCATTAAAACCTTAATACACCTTTGCTAACATTCAATTTCAGAGAAACTTAATTTTCTAAGCCTAATTTGTCATGCTAAAAAAGGGTATCGATGTAAAATTCGTCATGTCCATCATTCTCCTACGTTACCTTTTCATGTACATTAGAACATTTATCATGCCTCCATTAAATTTCAAAATTTGCCAGTTTAATTTTCATAAGTTAAATTTACATTTTTAGAGTTTTGAAACATTTTTCCATAAAATGCTTTATTTTCGAAATATATGCGTATTTACTTGTCTGGAATAAATGTCCTCATTCCTTAATATCGGGTTTAATTTTTAATGCTTTCTTTCTATTTCATTAAATATAAATTTCAGTACTCTGCTTATTGAAATCTACCTGTTTGAAAATCCCTCTATTTTCACAACTTACCGATTTTATTCTTCTTACATTTTGGTATTTATTTGAATAAATTCAATTTAATTTATTATTAACCTTCTAGTTGAATTTTTTAATTTTCTATATTGGTTTATTGACTCCTATATAAAATTTCCTTACCATTTTTTTTCTTAAAATATTAGCAAACTAATTCCTTTTTCCACGACTTATTTAAAAACAAATTCCTATCTACTCTATATTCAAGAACTTGGCTTGGCTTTTATTTTTTTCTCTCTTCAATTTTTTTTAAATACAATATTCCAAGACTTTTATTTTTAAAAGTGCTAATTTGAATTTCTGTTGAATTCAAATATGCTTGGTGTTCCAATCTTTTTAACTTACATTTAATATTTCAAATTTTTTAAAATAACTCTTTATCAAGTTTTTCTTTTTTAAAGACTTATGTATTTCCCACATACGATTCCTGTAACACCCCGTAATTCTGTTAATATTAATATTCACAAATTAAAGAATAACTAATCTCAGATGTGAGAATTGTGGGAAACGGGTTGCGCCATTCTGTTCATCTTGGAATCCTGGTTGAGATAGAGTCCGAGTTTGCGTGAATTGGACTTCGTATGAAGAAGTTATGGCCATTGGAAGTTTCAGAAAATTCAAAACAGATTTCAGAAAATTTAAAATTCAAAATTCGAAGTCAAACAGGCTAGGCGAGAAATTTCCCGCCCAGCACCCAGGTCGACTGGGGAGTCGATTGGGCAGTCGACACCCCAGGGACCAGGTCGACTGCGCAGTCCACCTGGGTGTCGACCTGGTCCAGTCGGCTAGGGTTTGACTGAGCCCAATCTTGAGTTGCTGATGTGTCTTTAGGGCTGAGTTGGCAAATTAAACGGTTCAAGTTAGTTCTGAGTTGATCTGACGGCTTAAATAAATCCTAAACTCTATAAATACCTAGGTAGTCTCTCACTCTAAATCACATGAAAAATAGAATAGCCGCCGTCATGCCATCGCCATGGAACTCAGTGTAGCCGCCGCCAACTAAGAAGGAAGAAAGCTAATCAAAACCCTAATTCTACTCAACTCTAAAGCAAATCAAGACTCTCTTTCTTCTCTAATTGTGAGTATGATGATCTTAACAAGATTATTAGCAAACTATTTAGATTAAGATGTGATATGGATCATAAGAAAATGATGTGAATTGTCATATATATGTTGTTGTAAACCTTATGCTATCATGTATGTTGTAAATCCTATGTTATGTGATGATGATATCCTATATGTTGTAAATCATGCTATGATGATATTATATATGTTGCAAGTTTCTATGCTAAGTTGTGATGTTACAAAGTCATGAAGTTATTATTTATGTTATAGTTAGCTTATGCTTGACCAAATCATGATGTTGATTATGTATATATGTTTGGGGCTATGATGATTCACATGATAAATCACATGTTCCTATGCAAGTTTAGATTGATTAGTATGTATAATCTCACATATCCTATGACATCTATTTAGATCTAGAATTATGACATCTATTTAGATCTAGAATTATGCTATGACATGTGTGAGTTCTATGTGTTAGATGCTAGTTCACACCATCATTATGTTGCATAAACCACATATGCAAGTTTATACATGAATTTGGATTATGATCGTATTATGTAAGTTGTGACATTTAACCAAACAAGTTGACACCTTTAGATCCATGACATGTGTAGTTTTATGCAAGTTTCACCCCTATTATGATTAAATCTATTTTATTTGTCTATATGTTGTGATAATTTATCTTTGTGCTATGAGTTAGACTATTCGAGTCTAACGTATATTTTGCGTTGAATAAGCAAACGTATGACGTGGGGTAGGGGTAATATTAAGGATTTAATATTAAGAAATTGGGGTGCAATTGATATGATTTTGCATACCGTAAGTGGATGGCCATAATTGAGTCAATTATGGAAATCATTAAAATTGGAATTAATTAATGATTTGAATAGGGATATATTTAAAACTGGGGTAAAAGATTGTAAGTGTTAATCAATGCTTAGGACACGAGGTTGGACTCGTTTGTGACATAAACCTGCCCGGACCCGCCCGGCAAATCCAGTAGTCACAAATGTCTGCCCAATGTGAGAGGCCCTAGGCCCAAACTAAAGCATAACAGTAGTAAAGACACAAGGTTAGACTCTTTTATGGTGTAAGACTGCCCAGACCCGCCCGGCAAATCCAGCTGCCATAAATGCCAGTCTAATGTGAGAGGTCTTTATGAGGTTATGGCCTGAATGAATTAAGAAATACTTAACCAGATAAACATGTAAGGTGGGACATGGGGGTTAAGTAGGTGTCTTGGGTGGCACGAGGAATCTAGTGAGTGCCTTTAGTGGCATTTGAAATACTATTAGTAAAACTTAACCAAACACACATGTAAATGAACATGACTAAGAAGAGGGTTAAGTGGGATATACTAGTGGGGACAAGCTTAGGTGGATAGCTTGTGGGGGCCATTTCAACCAGTAACCCAAACGTATCTTTGTGGGCTCGACCCAAGTCGAGGACGGGACACCCATACTGGGCTTGACTATAAGAGGCCAAACGGGGTAGCGGTGGCAACGCAAGTCCAACGTGTTTCATATGCGTGTGTGGACCCAGGCTAGTAGGTAAGACGTTGTTGCATCGTGTAGGTATAAGCCGTGCATTCTCAAGTTGTATCGGGTTGCCACTTTATGGGAGTGATACACCCCACTGTGGGACCAGCACGGGTATCTACGAGTAGGGAGCCGATCGAAAGTGGGTAGTGGGGTACACCTAGCGGAGATAGGGGCAGGCGGTACCTATGTAGTCAGCTAGGGGTACACGAAGCTATTTATATAATTTCTTAGTGAAGCAAGTGGGATCAACCTTTAAAGTGAATAGTGTGGTGCAGTGTAGTAATTATTCGTTAGTAATTAGGTGTGGCTTTAATGTTATCTTTATCTGCTCTTCCATACCCAATAGTTCATAGACATTCCCTTGTTTTCCAGCTTATGCCTTAGTCTAGTTATTTTGATAATAGTATTGTTAGAATTATCATACTCGCCAGACTTTATGTCTGACCCCCTCTATTTCTATCCTTTTTCCCCCTCCAGGTCCTCAGGGTGTACCCAGCTCTAGCAGAGTTTGATTGGATTGCTTTATCTCTCTTTTGGAAAGCTTGGACCGCTGAAGTAAAGTCCAGCTTGTTATCTTCTTTAATGGCTATTTATGCAATGGGGTTATGTATTTTGTTTTATCAAGATGGATATTGTACTGGCTCTGATTTATGGTTTTATGATGTAACAAACATGTTTAATTTCCGCTGCAATAAAATAAAGTTTTAGATTTTCAAGTACTACTTATTATCTGTCTTGTTGTAATTTTTCTGTTCTATATTCACTTAAAACCTCCATGGAAGTTAATGCATTCCCTTTGTGAGTGACATTAATAGACGTGGGGTGTTACAATTCCTTTCAAAAATGTTCTTTTATGATTTCAAAGCACTTTTCAAAATTTAAAAATTGGAGTAGATAAGACCAAATATCCTTCTATTGATTCTTTTACAATTCGTATTCTTCCAAGCATCAAATATTGGAAAAGTCTTAATCTATCCTAAAATGGGAGATTCTAAACGACGTACAATTAAATGCATATAAGAAACGAAAATATGTATATTTTTTCTCAGCCTTTTCTATCCAAGATTCCTATGTTGCCTTTAGTATAACCTATCAACTATTTCACTTTCATTACATTTAAAGCCACATACTTTAATGCATTAGAACTATTTTTCCTCAAGAGAAATTGTAAATACTAACTTTTTTGAATCCTTTAAAGGAGGATTTAAATTTTATATGAAACAATAAGGCATTTTTTATTTCTTCATTGAAATAGATGGTACAAAATATGATGTTTTCTTATATTTTGTACATCTCTTTCACCATATTACTTTCCTCGTTATTTCAACAAAACACTTTACTTATGACTTAGTTGATTCGTAAATACTTATATAACTATTCATTTTGTTCCAATGAACTAAAGTATGTCATAACCCAAACTGCTTACAAAAATTTTGTAATATGGGATTTGGTTTGATATTTGGGAATGAATTTGCATCAGTTATATCCAAAATGGGATTTGGTTTGATATTTGGGGATGAATATGGGTTTTGATATTACAATTGATACCTATATTGAGATAAGAACGATGTTAATCAAGGTTTGAGAGGTAATTTAAAATACCCCAACTTGAACGACTTCAGGATTATCGAGAGATGATTTTAGTTGTAGGGGTGAAGATGATAAAAAGAAATTTATTTTGAGAAATAATAACGTAACGTTAGTTAAAGAATTTGGGAATATATTCCAAAATAAAAGGAAATTAAAATGGGGTTGAGAATATGAAATGATATTTCCATAGAAAAGGAAATAAAGGATATTTGTGAAGATATAACGATGTTTTCAAGCTAAGAAGATAAGATTTAGAATGGTTTTTTTTTCTAAAAGCAATGAGTATAGTGTTCAAATGAGGAGATCAAAGGAGAGGTCGTAATGATTATTTTACAAATGACGACTTGAATCGACGATAAATAATAAACGGTGTTGTAATTAATGTTTTGAAATAATAGTAAATATAGAAATTGAATATATTATTAAATATTTTTTTCTAAATAATCAATTGAAATGGTTTCGAGAAGACTAATATATTGAAATAAGAATTATATACCATGTTTAAAAATATGGAATGCTTTAGAAGTTAAATTAATCATTCATTAAGTATTTTTAATTAAAAAGGGCTAAGTGATGCTAAATGCTTAACAAGTAAATTCATTTTTATTTTATGATTGTTTTATTTGATAGTTAAATAACCAACTATCAAATCTGGCCAATACGATTGTTGGTACAGAAAGACCGGGATCGAATTCACCTTCGAAAACCATTCCGACCAATAAATACGTAAGAAGTGAAGATATCAGATGCAGATTAAGACGGAGCAATTGAAGACCGTGGATCTTCATAAAATGGGGGAATTACTTATACTCTCTAGTTTAGCAGCCAGAGATATACTATGACTCTATTATGATTGGAATCCACAGATTTGCAAGGACTAGTCGCTACCAATCCGTAGGTTGATTCCTACGGGATGGTAGGAGAGTGCCTTCGGTTCATCCTGTACTTGGATGGCTTGTATGGAAGAATGTCTTGTAGAGTATTTCTTAAGAGTCACGTACGTTGATATTTACAAACGTATTTCTGTTGGTGGCGCTTACACCCAGAATATTTTTGTGGAGGTAAGTTAGTGATTTGACAGATCTGATAATGTGTCATTCAAAGTAAACAAGGATTGGATTTCTAAAGGTGAACTCAAACCTCAAGCCTCACAACCGGGAAATGACAAAAATCGGGCAAGCAGCATGGCTATGTGGGTCGCACCCATTAGGGTGTATAATCACCTATCTAGAGAAATTCCTTTTGCGTCTTTAATCTATCGATGCTGTCCCTTTCGGGAAATGGTTGCTGATCTTAACCGTTGATGATATACATTCGATACACTCACGCGAAATGAGTGGTCGGTCATGCGTGGGCCGAGTTGCAATACATTCTTGTTGAACCCAGTGTATTCGCCTCTAGAGATAAACTATCGACAGGTGGTTCCATACCTTGTCATAGTCAGAATCCAATCACCAATAAGCGCCCATGGTTTTGATTGTATACTATATATGTGGAGCGTGAGATGCAAGCGTTCCGCTAGATTGATATTTATTTGTATTTAGACACTATTATAATATCAGAAAATATATTGATTTCAAAAATATTTTGGGTTATCATAAGGTAAAAACCGTCCCTATTTATGTATGGATTTGGTCTTACGATTAACCTTTTCTTAGAAAAGATTTTGAACCTTAAGATCAAGTTGGATGATTCCCCTTAAAACTTAGTGTGTTTTTCTCACTCTGGTTCACCAGACTGACCTGTTGTTTGAAATGCTTGGGTTAGCCCATGTTTTCAGGTTCAGGTTATTGGATACTACGAAGTTCGGAAAAGAGTTCAGACGTATGATGTTATACAGTTATTATTCCGTTGTGTGTTGTGTATGAGGACATGTTATTATAACTGTCCAGATTGATGTACTCTGATGATTGTAAGTATTTTACAAGCTCTCAATAAAAGTTTTATTTATATATTATATTTTGTTCCGCTGCGATGTGAGACTGTGTGTTTGTTGATTCTTCTTCTTCTTCTATTCTAATATTTCTTTCTTTCTTTTCTCACCCTCTAAATTCTTTCTATTGACATCTGAGTTTCCAGCACAATTTGGGTTGGACTGTTGTTGTTGGGTCAGCTCAAAGAGTCCCGAAAATTTGGGTCGCTACACTTGTTATCGGAGCTATTGGTTTAGTAACAACCTTGGCTCTGTGGCATAACTCAATAGAGATGGGGTTAGTAATATCCTAGATTGAGCTGGAGTGTATACATATGAGAGCGTATTTGTAAATTCTATATAGAAATATTTTGTATTGTGTTGTTTGATTGGTTCAAGTGTTGAAAAGCATTGGACTGGCAACCGACGCGATATTGTTTTCTAAAGAGGGTAAATGAAATAATTTTGGCCAAATTATATTTTTGTATAGAAAAGAAATAGTATTATAAAATTATTGAGATATTTGTTTGTTTGATTGATTGAACTGAATACAAATTGGATTAGAAATTTGAATTGGTTTAATATAACCAAGGAATTTCACAGATGAAATTAGTAAAAAAAAATGGAATTGAATGAATAAGGTTTAACTAATGAAAGTCAATAGAAGGGTATGAATCAGAATTCAACTTGGAGATAAGTTAATTAAAACCATATCTAAAAGGAAAAAGGGATGATTTTTGAAACAAAATCATAATTTGAATGTGAAATAGAGGGGAATAAATTTGAAAATTTAATAGTTAATTGAATATGAATTAAAATTTGACTTGGTCAAGTTAATTGATATTGGAGTTAAAATGGAATTTTTGAGGTAAACAAAAATCAGTGGAATGTGGAAACTAAGTAAAATCTAAATTGATTTATTTAGTTAAGTTGGTGGCATATTAATTATGGTTGTGCATTGACAGTTGATTGTTTGTTAGATGAATTGAATAGAATTTATGAGTGGTTTAATAACAGAATTTAATGAATTGAAACTAAATTCCAGTATAATGAATTTGAATAAAATTCAATTTACGAAATAAAATTGAATAACCTTGTGTTTATTCTAGCATTGGAAATGAGTTGAGCACGGATTGATTGAAGAAGGATGAGTTGTTAATGGCTATGCTTTGGAATTTGAGTTTGGGTGCCCGACGAAAAGGTAAACCTTAAATATACAGATTGGTGATTGATTTTATATCCCTGAGTTGGGTAGCTATTTGGTTTGGTTTTCTTTTGAGATGTGTAAGGTCTGGAGAGGCGTTTATAGTTGGTCTGATCAAGAAATGTTGTGGAGAAACTGGTGAATTTTTCGTAAATTTATATAACATAGAAATTTTGATGATAATTCTATAATAATTATTTTGAAAATAACTGGGACTAGAAAATTCCTCTTACCGAGCAATTTCGGGGACGAAATTATTTTAAGGGGGAAGGAATGTAACATCCCATATTTTCGATAACCAGATATTTAATATATTTTATTATTTTAAATACTGATTTGGAATTTTAAATGGATTTTTAATATATATTTTATTTGTATAACGGTGTTCGAACATTAAATTTATATATAATTATAAAACGAACTTGAAACGTCGCGACATTTTGTAATTTTCGATTTGAAATTCATTTATATCAGTACGGGTATAAAACATCAACGAAAATTGACAATGAAATTAAATAATCATACAAAATAGAACGTTCAAATCAGTGCGTTGCTTACCTTATGATGAGGCAGTGCTTCACACTTGGGAAATTGTTCGATATATTACTTTGAGAACGGAAGATGGAAACATAACAGTGTCTTCATTTTCATTAGATTTAGAATTTGTGTATGATGTTACAAAATAAACGGTTAGCAGTAAGCGACAATTAGCGGTAAATTCAATACCGTAAAAATGAAATAAATATAACTAAATTCCTAGGAATGAAAAGAACACTCACGCACTATGTATCCTTTGCAAGCTCACCCCAAAATATTTATGCCGTCATGAGTAAGGAAAAATTTTCATATACCGTGTCATGCATAGCCCATGTATTTTCAACTACAGCTGCCCTACCTTAGAAAATAAACAGCCTACCTTATTACTAAATCTAAATTGTATAGCCCGTTCCCATTCACATGCTAAGCTCTGAAAAGCGTACCATAAATAAATGAATATGCTGTACAAATATACAGTGCGACCTATACATAATATATATATATATATATATATATATAAACAATGGCTTGGCCATCAAACTACCCATATCGTGCAGCCCACGTTTTATTGGATCCCACGACGTCTCTTCTATATAAGACCCAGCTTCTTCATTCAATTACCATCCTCTTTCAGTAATGGTGAAAAACTGATTTTCCTCAAACCAAAATAAATTCCAAGACAACAACTCTCTTCCTTTTATATTTTATGCATATATACAATGCTTCTTCCACACATCAGGAACAACGAATCCATTGTCTCAGACAGGCAACTTATGCTCGTAGGAAGAGGAGAGCAACAGGTCGCGTAGATATGGGGTTAGTGAACGAACATGAAGTGATGACAGGCCGAAGCGTTGATTGCTGGGATGGGTTCGAACTTTTTTTTACAGCAGTTTTTCGAAGATGTATTGTGCCGGGAAGAAGACTGTGCGCGTGTTGGGTTTTGCCTTGGGTTATCGGGTTGCCGGAGTAAGGTGGTGAGGTAGCAATTGGTCGGAGGCGAGACGGTGTCAGTCTGGAGGGGATGTTGATGCATTAACTGGCGATAGAGTGACAGGGCGTTTGTCGGTGACAAGATGGAGAACGTGAGTCGCGATTTGGAACGTCGAGATGGGGGGTGGGATAAAGCGAGCAGGTTAGTGAGATGGGGGAAGGAAGATACGGTGGAAAGCAGTAGGAAGAAGAGGGAATAAACGAAGCAGTGTATATATGTGGTGAGGGGCGTTCATTTTAGAAGATCAGTGCATGAAGGGAGTAGTTCACAGTTGAACGGCGGTTAAGGGGTAAGGGGATTTACGTGAGGACAAAACGCGTGAAGGAAGGAAGACGCCTACTGTAGCGACCGGGTGGACTAAAATTTGTCAAAGAAGATGAAGTAAGATTCGATTTCTTTACTTATATACTACAAGTGACCTGCTTTGTAGAGTATGCCCATCCAATTTTGTTTAATAGTGGCTAACTCAATTGCGTAATTGAAATTAGTTGGACATAAATGATAGTGAACTAAGGTAAGTGTAATACAACATGGAAGTAGAAAGCTGTATAACTTTTCTGAAACCTTTTTTTTCAATGCCTAACCCGATTATTATAATGCGCCTAATTTGTTTATAATTTACCTAATCCTATTTCACATGTAATTATGCTGATAATACGTGGCCTGAAAGTAAACTAAATAAATATGCCTGACCCATTATGACATGCCTAGAGAGATTAGTTCAACATGCCTATACCGTATCTTGATTATGTCCAATAAGGTCACATAACGTAACCTGATAGTGTAAGTGTGCCTAACCATGGTGGCGTTATATGTATATTAAACGCATTTTAGTTAAATGTATTATACAATGCCCAAACATGTCATCATAACTAAAGTTGAAAATAGATGGACCTCTAAAAAAAGGGAACAATAGCAGTTGAAGTAGCCAGTTTTAAAAAGAAACAAAGGACGCAGTATAGAAACCAACGGATTGGAATAAAATGGGGTGTTTAGAATATATATAATAAATTGAAATAAAAATGTTAAGGTTTTATAATTAGAAAAATTAATAATTAATTTATTTAGTTCGGTGCAACAACGTGGTTGAATTTTTATTGTGTTATAAGAATGGAACAAGACGAGATACACTGGAATTAGACGAATGCAATAGTATGGAACTGATTTGGACAAAGTGGGAAGCAACTGAATGTAACGACCCAGAAAATCTGAACCAATTTGAAAATTTTAAATTGGCTAAAATAATGGATTTTAAATATTTAAAATAAATATTTTAAATAATAGCAATGAAAACTGAGTTTGAATCGACAATTGAAAACGAATATAGTTAATTATAATTATAAACAAGGCCTGAAATGGCGCTGCAGTTTCTAAAATTGAATTCAAACTTTGTCGGACTGTACCGGGTGCAAAACAAAACGGATTTTAGTGAAACCAAAAATATTTAAATCTGTTAGTGAATACCTTTCTAACGAATCTGAAAAATTGAATTTTCATAGCGGAAAGCAAAAGTTATGGCCGAATGAATTTTCAGAAAGGTCGCTATGGAATTTATATAGCCCGTGAAATTGGCCATTTTGCATACGACCTCGGAATTCGACGAAACCACTTTTGTTGGATCCGGGATGTGAAGTTATTGCTAGGTTTCAAACTTCACGATTTTTGAAGCTTATATGTGAGCGGGGCAAAGGAAAATGTGTTTTGGTCAATTACA
Organism: Allium sativum; assembly: GCA_030737875.1. Lineage (NCBI taxonomy): Eukaryota > Viridiplantae > Streptophyta > Magnoliopsida > Asparagales > Amaryllidaceae > Allium > Allium sativum. The sequence goes on from CM060912.1 coordinate 899,591,372, forward strand.
GTTAAATTGGATCGACCAAAAATGGGCCTTTTTGCAAACTGTCTCAGAATTCGATGATACTAGTTTTATTGGGACCGTATGGTCAAAACATAGCTAGATATATTTTTCTGGAATTTTTCGAATCAGTTTGTGGCCCTGGCAAATTGAAATGTACGTTCAAATTAAATATTGAATATTTTATATTTTATATTTTAATTTGAAGGAAAACTGACTGAAACAGTCGAATGGGCCTTCGAAACATATTCCATTGTGTTCAGAATGGGGGTAAAACGCTAGGGACGACAGTCGTTGGGTTTGGATTGGTGGTCGTGTCAGAAAACCCCTTTAAAACTCCTCCGGCCAATCAGAATTTTTATTAAAAAAAAATCCTTTTTTCTTTTCTCTCTCTCCCCTCGCGATTAACGGCGACCGTAGCTCCCCGCTTCCCTCCTCCTTATCTCCTCCCACGCGCCACGATAGCCAACGCCCCAGTTGGGAATTTTGAAGATCTCGTCCTCCCCTTCGCATCCATACCAGTGGCGCCTCCTACCATCGCCTGTACAACGAGATCCATCACCTCGAACTTCCGCCATTCGAGCGCCGCCTGAGCCTCCACCGCCGCCGCGAGTTGGCCAACCCCCACCTCGATTGGAGTGCCTCTCCTTCCCCTACCTTGTGGCGCAACCCGATCGCCAGTTCACTGCACGGATTTCCAGAAATTAGCAAACCTAATTTTGAACAGTTCGGGTAATATACGGCTGTTATTATTTAAACCTGTTTTAACACTTTAAAGTGTTGCAAATTTCGTCCATCTTTGAAAAATCATATCTTTTTCATTCGTTAACGAAATTCGATGAAACAGGTGTAAAGACCCGCAACTTCCCCGTAAAGGAAAGCGGCGGATAGTTCGAGAACAAACCACAACAGAACACATATAAAAGAACGTTTCATTGTATATTACAACAATGCATCAGATTACAAGAATATACAGAGTATAAATGAATATTACACAGAAATATCAGAGATTTAAATTACATTTAAATACATAGCAGCGGAAAATAATACAATACACAACTAGAATGAGATATACGGATACAAAGCTTTCCGGATATCGTTCCAGCTGTAAACCAGGTTCCTGTGAATATAAATCTGCAAAACCAAAACTACTAGCTGCCCGTGTCAAAATAGGGGCACCCAGAGTTTAGGTTAAAACAATAAACTCCAGGTCAGTCATGTGACTGGTGTGAGAACTAAAACAGTTAATCTTTATTTTTAAACTTAGGTAAATCAAGGGACCACGCCGTTTAACACGGAACGGGTTTCCTCCCAAGAATACCAGTGCATAAAACAACAGCGCAATGCTTAATAAAGAAAAATGAAGCTGTTATAAGACCCAGTTCCCATCACACAATGCAATCGCAAGCCAGAGGATAGGGTTTTTACCTTATAATAGCCAAGAATGCTTGATACGTTTAAAACAAATCATTTGATACTATTATAAGTGTATAGTGTATAAAACAACTTCAAATCATAAGTATCAATCATAGGCGACATGAGCGTCCCATGCCACTATGCCGCCATATATAGGTTTACAAATTAAAACCGCAAATGTCACGTATTTGGAAATTGGATTTCCGTCTATGAACCGAGGCAAAAGATAGTCCTCAACCGATTCGAGACTGCCTAGCCCGAGTCTCAGGATCAGAACGCATCGACCCTTGGATCGTCAGGGCCGGTCCACCGATGTGGATTAAACTTAAACCCTGGACACTGCGTTTCGCCGCCCTTTGGGGCGTAAGCGAGCCAACGAATGACTCCATCGGACCCGGATCGTCCGATCTAACCGAGGCGCCTCGCAACAGCAACAACCACATAAGTCAAACTCGTCAGGGCGTGTAAAACCACTGACGCCACTTCTAGCTAGGAGGAAACGCAGGCCCTCCCTGAAGTCCGTCTCCCGTTTTTGGTTCATACCTGGTGTGAAACACGCGAGGTAAACGTTACACAAAGCTACGCCACAAAGGTCGTGCTTTGATCATCACCACAAGACTTTGCTTTTCAACAGAAGCCTTGATCATTTGCATCTTAGCATGCCACACAGGCAAACCATCCTATGCCACCGATATCAGTCACACAGAATGAAATCCGATGTCAGACACACAGTCCATTTACAAGTCCGTTCTGGGTCTGAACGAAACCGGAGGCACCTAGTACCCCGCATATCCATCGATCTCCAAGTACATCTGGACGATCACCAACTGTTTCCATCTTCTTGGGTGTACAGCCCAATCAAGATCATCAGTTATCACCCAAACGACGTGAAGACTTCCGGTCTTCGACCATCGTCTTCATCTTCGACTTATCGTCGTATCAGTTATTCAGAATGGGATAAACCCGGCCTTTCCGAATAACTCGCGTATATGTTATAAAAGTGTTACACAAACACAACATACGCCTCATTCCAATTCATTAGTCACTAACCGTAAATTAATCAAGAGAATAATTTCCCAAATATTAACCCCGAAGGCCGAAACCAACATCAGATCAATATCCAGAAAACCATTCTGCTTGGCTAACCGACAGTTAGTTTCTAATTTCACATTCATAGGGAAAGGTTCCCATTAATTTTATCAAAGATAAATTCTTGAATTTATTCTTTAATCAACTTTTGAATATCAATTCAAACTAGTCGGGATTAGCGAACCTTACCGAAGTAATCATTTGTTTTAATTTCCCAATCCCAACCTATTCATCCCATGAAGTAAAACTGGTAGTACTTCATATCTAACACCACGGTGTTATCGGTAAATTCAATTACCATTTCACGTTCAAATCTAATTAAAGATTTAACTATCGCCTGGAGCAAAACTGGTGATACTCCACTTCGATTATTTCAATCTAATTAAAGATTCATTAAAACTCCACTTAGTTTTAATCTGTGACTGGGTTAAAGAATCCGTGTCATTTAAAAACACAGTTCACAATAAACCCAAAAATCATTCCCAATTCAATTCCAATTAAATATCATTTTTAATTGGTACACTTCATTAAATCTAAATAAAAAGATTTAATCTTTTCTCAACTGGGTTCAAGAACAGTGTTAGTGAAGACACCATTCACGACAAACCCAAATCACATTCGATATTCAATGCAAGGCTCTGAATAGAAAATATCCCGGCTTATATTCAATATCAAATTCTACGATTAACAAATGTCGTATTGGAAATAACGATATAAATATATATCTTTCAAATTTCCATAACAACATCTGTATAATCCTGAATTCCAACATCGAAATATTCCGAAGACAATTTCGATTCAAATCCACTCCAATGCAATCATTGGAAATTTTGGTTATTTTTAAAACCCTTTTCGAATTCAATTTATTTATTTAAAAATAAATAGAATTATAATTCTAGTTCAAAACTAGTTCATTTCGATAAAAATCTATTTTTATCTTTTCAAATATGGAGTTTTTCATCCCAATTCTTCACAAATCATTTCTTATGATTTTACACAAATTATTACTATTTTTAATAATTTTATCAAGGCCCGTACAGTCGATTTCCATCAACGGCCATCGAACTGCACTTACAGCGACCTTTTTCGAATTTGATTTGGACGTACCTCCAAATCCAACCGTTAGATTTCAAATTTCTAACATTCATTAGAAAGCTCTTTTCGATACGAACCCAACGGTTCCGGTTTTAGGAGAATCCGACGGTCGGATCTCCCGCAATGTCCGTTTGAAATAAATGGTCGAAATTCACGAACTGCCGCGGCGCGGCGCGTTCTATTCAGGCCATTATATTATATATATAATATATATAATATATACTTCGTCGATTTCTATTTAAAACGAATTATATAAATAGTTTTAAATTCGTTTCAAAATTCATTTCTATTCAATTCAAATTTCAATTCGTTTTCAATTCAATTTGAATTCGTTTTCTATTCGATTCATTTCGAAATCGTTTTCAATTCAATTCATTTCGAAATCGTTTTCAATTCAATTCATTTCGAAATCGTTTTCAATTCAATTCATTTCGAAATCGTTTTCAATTCAATTCATTTCGAAATCGTTTTCAATTCAATTCATTTCGAAATATTCGATTTCAAAATTACTTTTTAATATTCATCTTAAAATGAATAAAATCGATATAAATATCGTTCACGTCAAAATGGCGTCAATCTAATCAACACGGCTTCATATATTGATATTTTCAAATATTCCATTTTGAATATTTCTATTTCAAATATTTCTATTTTTAAAACTGGAATGAGGCCCAATCAATTACCATATAAAGTTAATTATATGGATTTTTCATACAACACATGTATATAATAGCAACGATAAATAATCAACCATCAACCAAAGTGCACTACACCGTATAAGCATCAAATATAGATATCTAATGCTTATAACAGCCTGTCAATCAATCGATTGACATATTTAATCAATCAGGATGAGTGAACTTCAAATTTCATCCTAACACCCGTGTGGGGTTTCAAACAATCAAACACATATTTTTATTCGTGCAGTTGGGCGATGTGTAAAATTTATCGACCCAATCAATGTCCTTCAAATAAGTGTACATAAACAAACCGTCTGGTTTGTAAATGAATATTTATTTATTCACTTTCACTATATTCATATTCACGTTAAAAATTATATTTTTAACGACAAAACATTTTATTTCAACATATGAATTTCTATTCAATTCATTCTCTAAATAAAATGATATTTTTATTTTTCTAACATATTTTAGAAAATTTCGGCGGCATAACGGCACGATACTAGAAACGGGACAAGGCCTAGCCTTATCCCCGGTCTAGTGAAGGCCCACGCCATTCACACATCAATCAAATCAATTTGTTATGCAAACCACAAAATTTGGAGTAAGAGTCTAACCTAGCCTTACTCCTTCGCCTTATAACGGCGCACGTCTAATCCTAACCAATTTATCGATTCGATTATTCACACCACAAACCACATTGAAACCAAATAATTTAACCAACTACACAACCAAACAATTTAACAAACAAGCCATCCATGGTCTGTGGATGACGGGTGTCAGGTGCTACTAAGCACCGTCTGCATCCTAGTATATATATAACTAGAAAATTTAAATTGAAAGGTGAGAAGTTCTCACATATAGCTATCCTAGCTCCACGGCACTTCATTTGCAGAAGTCTTCGTCGTTTCGCCTTCTTGTCACCTTCGTTGCCCGCTTTCACTACATATGTAAAAATCGAGTTTTTACTTCGCTATTCTATATATAAAAATCATATTTTTATTTCGAAGGTCAATATATAAAAATCAAATTTTTGTTTCAAAGTTCAATATATAAAAATCGAATTTTTCTTTCGAAGTTCAATATTTAAAAATCAAATTTTCTTATAATAAGGTTTTCGCCTTTATATATATAAAAAAAATCAGATTTAAAATGTTTTTAAAATCAGTTGTTCCTTTTATAAAATCAGTTTTTACCTTTATAAAAAAAAAAATCAGTTTTTTTTTCTCTGTATTTTAATTAAATTAAAAATAAAATAAAATAAGAAAATAAAATAAACATAAAAAAAACATACCAGCGAGGGGGGGTTTCTTCGTCGCCGAACAGCAGCAAGGGGGGGGGGGGGTTTCACGCCATCGCGAGGTGGGGATTGAAGCGCAGGCGGAGGAGAAGGGGGGCAAGGCGATGGGAGGAGGAGGTGGAAGTGGTAGGCGGCGAGGCCAGGGAGGGTGGTGTCGATTTCGTCTGGGGGCGCGGTGCTCGAACGATAGAGGGAATCGGGGAAGAAGGAGGAGGTGGGGGGAGAAGAAGAGGGGACGGCGGCGTCTAGGTGGAGGGCGGCGGCTCCTCCTAAGGCGGCGTCGGGTGCGATTCGGGTTTTTTTTTTCTTTTTTTTTTTCTTTCTGAATTTTGTTTTGAACATGGGGGGGCCTGGGAGGAGATAAGGGGAGGGAATAATTTTTTTTTTTATTTAATTAATTTAATTTCTCTCTCCTAAGTTGACTTTTCATACGCTCTCGAAATCGAACCCACCGTCTGTCGTCCATAGCGTTTTACCCCCATTCCGAACACAATGGGATATGTTTCATAGGTTGATTTGATCGTTTCGATCAGTTTCCTTTGAATTTACATTTAAATTACTATATTGAATTTTAAACGTACATTTCAAATTACCGGGGTCACATACTAACTAGAAAAATTCCCGAAAAATATTTTCTAGCTTCGTATTGACGATACGGTCCTAACAAAACTAGTCTCGTCGAATTCTGAGACCGTTGGAAAAATGGCCAATTTCCAGTCGATTAAAATCAACTGAAACTGGTCAAACGCGTTTTCCTTTGCCACGCTCACATATTGATTCGAAAAATTATGAAATTTGGAATCTAGCAATAACTCGACATCCCGGACCCAACAAAACTGGTTTCGTCGGAATCCGAGGTCGTTTGCAAAATGTCCATTTTTAAGGGCCTGAATTCCATAGCGACTATTCAGAATTTTCAACTGGACATATCTTTTGATTCCCGCTACGAACTTTGGATTTTTCGGATTCGTTGGAAAGATATTCACTATTAGATTCCATTATTTTTGGTTTCACTAAAATCCGGATTGTTTTGCACCCGGTACATTCAAATGAAGTTTGAAATCGAATTATCGAACTACCGCGCCATTTTCAATTCTATTTATAATTATATATAATTATTTATATTCTAAAGACGACGCGTATAATATATACGTTCGATTTATATTCAAAATAAATTTCTCGTCGCTATTATTTAAAATAATTCATTTTAAATAATCAAAATTCGCTTAAATTGCCAAAATAAAAATTTTAAACTGGCCCAGATTTTACGGGTTGTTACAATCTCCCCCACTTAAAACTTTTCGTCCCCGAAAAGGAACAAAGTCGAAAGTGGTTTGATTAATCAGCCCTACGTTCGATCTGGTTTCCATTCTCCAACTTTTCAGTTTCCGAGAATTTTCAAAATTTCAAAAATTTGGCTAACACCCTGAATTTTCGAAAAATTTCGCCATAACCTCCCCTGCAATGGGAGCATCGGGGAATTTCAAATAGCTTCCCCGGTCCTTCAGATCTCAAAAAGAAAAAGAAAAAGCCAAGCGGCTAGCCAATAGGCTCACAAAATCATCATCACCCAAACAAAACAGGAAATTATGTAGTAAACATGTACCTATTTGTCGGGCAAACAAATTTTATTCTTCGGCTCTAGCCTCCTTGCTATGACCTGTTCAATGATATACACGTATATGCAAGCAAATGCGACCAATTTTCAATACAATTCAATATTCGGTTCAATTAGGCATAAATGGTTAAAAATTAGCAGACAAATAAACAAACAACACAAACATCAATCAATTAGTGGATTAACGTTTTAAATTCATAATTTCGATACATATACAAAAATCATGTTTTGATGCCAAATCACAACAATGAATTCTAGCTATATATAAGTTTTGGTTCTCACACCAGCCTAATGGAAATATATATAAAATCACACCTTCGAAACTCGAACACACACTACTGATGCTATATATTCATCAGTAGAATCATCTCCGGGCGACTAGAGTGTGATGCTATATCTATCCAATATATTAAAACTTCGAATACACGTGGATCAGACGTATACCCAAAATTTTTATATACTGCATTGTCCAAACCAATATAATCAAATAATCAAATACGAATAAGTGATTTAAATTTTCAAAACAAAAATTTGTTTTCATTTTCAAAAATATACTCTTCACACTCGTTCTAGGATACTACTGATCCCATCTCTAACGAGTCATTCCCATTGGATTTTACTAACCCAATATCTGATGAATTCTTTCGTATGGTTCTAATGTGCCTTGTTCTCTAGCTTTGTAAACCAAAGCTCTGATACCAACTGTGACGACCCGCAACTTCCCCGTAAAGGAAAGCGGCGGATAGTTCGAGAACAAACCACAACAGAACACATATAAAAGAACGTTTCATTGTATATTACAACAATGCATCAGATTACAAGAATATACAGAGTATAAATGAATATTACACAGAAATATCAGAGATTTAAATTACATTTAAATACATAGCAGCGGAAAATAATACAATACACAACTAGAATGAGATATACGGATACAAAGCTTTCCGGATATCGTTCCAGCTGTAAACCAGGTTCCTGTGAATATAAATCTGCAAAACCAAAACTACTAGCTGCCCGTGTCAAAATAGGGGCACCCAGAGTTTAGGTTAAAACAATAAACTCCAGGTCAGTCATGTGACTGGTGTGAGAACTAAAACAGTTAATCTTTATTTTTAAACTTAGGTAAATCAAGGGACCACGCCGTTTAACACGGAACGGGTTTCCTCCCAAGAATACCAGTGCATAAAACAACAGCGCAATGCTTAATAAAGAAAAATGAAGCTGTTATAAGACCCAGTTCCCATCACACAATGCAATCGCAAGCCGGAGGATAGGGTTTTTACCTTATAATAGCCAAGAATGCTTGATACGTTTAAAACAAATCATTTGATACTATTATAAGTGTATAGTGTATAAAACAACTTCAAATCATAAGTATCAATCATAGGCGACATGAGCGTCCCATGCCACTATGCCGCCATATATAGGTTTACAAATTAAAACCGCAAATGTCACGTATTTGGAAATTGGATTTCCGTCTATGAACCGAGGCAAAAGATAGTCCTCAACCGATTCGAGACTGCCTAGCCCGAGTCTCAGGATCAGAACGCATCGACCCTTGGATCGTCAGGGCCGGTCCACCGATGTGGATTAAACTTAAACCCTGGACACTGCGTTTCGCCGCCCTTTGGGGCGTAAGCGAGCCAACGAATGACTCCATCGGACCCGGATCGTCCGATCTAACCGAGGCGCCTCGCAACAGCAACAACCACATAAGTCAAACTCGTCAGGGCGTGTAAAACCACTGACGCCACTTCTAGCTAGGAGGAAACGCAGGCCCTCCCTGAGGTCCGTCTCCCGTTTTTGGTTCATACCTGGTGTGAAACACGCGAGGTAAACGTTACACAAAGCTACGCCACAAAGGTCGTGCTTTGATCATCACCACAAGACTTTGCTTTTCAACAGAAGCCTTGATCATTTGCATCTTAGCATGCCACACAGGCAAACCATCCTATGCCACCGATATCAGTCACACAGAATGAAATCCGATGTCAGACACACAGTCCATTTACAAGTCCGTTCTGGGTCTGAACGAAACCGGAGGCACCTAGTACCCCGCATATCCATCGATCTCCAAGTACGTCTGGACGATCACCAACTGTTTCCATCTTCTTGGGTGTACAGCCCAATCAAGATCATCAGTTATCACCCAAACGACGTGAAGACTTCCGGTCTTCGACCATCGTCTTCATCTTCGACTTATCGTCGTATCAGTTATTCAGAATGGGATAAACCCGGCCTTTCCGAATAACTCGCGTATATGTTATAAAAGTGTTACACAAACACAACATACGCCTCATTCCAATTCATTAGTCACTAACCGTAAATTAATCAAGAGAATAATTTCCCAAATATTAACCCCGAAGGCCGAAACCAACATCAGATCAATATCCAGAAAACCATTCTTCTTGGCTAACCGACAGTTAGTTTCTAATTTCACATTCATAGGGAAAGGTTCCCATTAATTTTATCAAAGATAAATTCTTGAATTTATTCTTTAATCAACTTTTGAATATCAATTCAAACTAGTCGGGATTAGCGAACCTTACCGAAGTAATCATTTGTTTTAATTTCCCAATCCCAACCTATTCATCCCATGAAGTAAAACTGGTAGTACTTCATATCTAACACCACGGTGTTATCGGTAAATTCAATTACCATTTCACGTTCAAATCTAATTAAAGATTTAACTATCGCCTGGAGCAAAACTGGTGATACTCCACTTCGATTATTTCAATCTAATTAAAGATTCATTAAAACTCCACTTAGTTTTAATCTGTGACTGGGTTAAAGAATCCGTGTCATTTAAAAACACAGTTCACAATAAACCCAAAAATCATTCCCAATTCAATTCCAATTAAATATCATTTTTAATTGGTACACTTCATTAAATCTAAATAAAAAGATTTAATCTTTTCTCAACTGGGTTCAAGAACAGTGTTAGTGAAGACACCATTCACGACAAACCCAAATCACATTCGATATTCAATGCAAGGCTCTGAATAGAAAATATCCCGGCTTATATTCAATATCAAATTCTACGATTAACAAATGTCGTATTGGAAATAACGATATAAATATATATCTTTCAAATTTCCATAACAACATCTGTATAGTCCTGAATTCCAACATCGAAATATTCCGAAGACAATTTCGATTCAAATCCACTCCAATGCAATCATTGGAAATTTTGGTTATTTTTAAAACCCTTTTCGAATTCAATTTATTTATTTAAAAATAAATAGAATTATAATTCTAGTTCAAAACTAGTTCATTTCGATAAAAATCTATTTTTATCTTTTCAAATATGGAGTTTTTCATCCCAATTCTTCACAAATCATTTCTTATGATTTTACACAAATTATTACTATTTTTAATAATTTTATCAAGGCCCGTACAGTCGATTTCCATCAACGGCCATCGAACTGCACTTACAGCGACCTTTTTCGAATTTGATTTGGACGTACCTCCAAATCCAACCGTTAGATTTCAAATTTCTAACATTCATTAGAAAGCTCTTTTCGATACGAACCCAACGGTTCCGGTTTTAGGAGAATCCGACGGTCGAATCTCCCGCAATGTCCGTTTGAAATAAATGGTCGAAATTCACGAACTGCCGCGGCGCGTCGCGTTCTATTCAGGCCATTATATTATATATATAATATATATAATATATACTTCGTCGATTTCTATTTAAAACGAATTATATAAATAGTTTTAAATTCGTTTCAAAATTCATTTCTATTCAATTCAAATTTCAATTCGTTTTCAATTCAATTTGAATTCGTTTTCTATTCGATTCATTTCGAAATCATTTTCAATTCAATTCATTTCGAAATCGTTTTCAATTCAATTCATTTCGAAATCGTTTTCAATTCAATTCATTTCGAAATCGTTTTCAATTCAATTCATTTCGAAATCGTTTTCAATTCAATTCATTTCGAAATATTCGATTTCAAAATTACTTTTTAATATTCATCTTAAAATGAATAAAATCGATATAAATATCGTTCACGTCAAAATGGCGTCAATCTAATCAACACGGCTTCATATATTGATATTTTCAAATATTCCATTTTGAATATTTCTATTTCAAATATTTCTATTTTTAAAACTGGAATGAGGCCCAATCAATTACCATATAAAGTTAATTATATGGATTTTTCATACAACACATGTATATAATAGCAACGATAAATAATCAACCATCAACCAAAGTGCACTACACCGTATAAGCATCAAATATAGATATCTAATGCTTATAACAGCCTGTCAATCAATCGATTGACATATTTAATCAATCAGGATGAGTGAACTTCAAATTTCATCCTAACACCCGTGTGGGGTTTCAAACAATCAAACACATATTTTTATTCGTGCAGTTGGGCGATGTGTAAAATTTATCGACCCAATCAATGTCCTTCAAATAAGTGTACATAAACAAACCGTCTGGTTTGTAAATGAATATTTATTTATTCACTTTCACTATATTCATATTCACGTTAAAAATTATATTTTTAACGACAAAACATTTTATTTCAACATATGAATTTCTATTCAATTCATTCTCTAAATAAAAGGATATTTTTATTTTTCTAACATATTTTAGAAAATTTCGGCGGCATAACGGCACGATACTAGAAACGGGACAAGGCCTAGCCTTATCCCCAGTCTAGTGAAGGCCCACGCCATTCACACATCAATCAAATCAATTTGTTATGCAAACCACAAAATTTGGAGTAAGAGTCTAACCTAGCCTTACTCCTTCGCCTTATAACGGCGCACGTCTAATCCTAACCAATTTATCGATTCGATTATTCACACCACAAACCACATTGAAACCAAATAATTTAACCAACTACACAACCAAACAATTTAACAAACATGCCATCCATGGTCTGTGGATGACGGGTGTCAGGTGCTACTAAGCACCGTCTGCATCCTAGTATATATATAACTAGAAAATTTAAATTGAAAGGTGAGAAGTTCTCACATATAGCTATCCTAGCTCCACGGCACTTCATTTGCAGAAGTCTTCGTCGTTTCGCCTTCTTGTCACCTTCGTTGCCCGCTTTCACTACATATGTAAAAATCGAGTTTTTACTTCGCTATTCTATATATAAAAATCATATTTTTATTTCGAAGGTCAATATATAAAAATCAAATTTTTATTTCAAAGTTCAATATATAAAAATCGAATTTTTCTTTCGAAGTTCAATATTTAAAAATCAAATTTTCTTATAATAAGGTTTTCGCCTTTATATATATAAAAAAATTCAGATTTAAAATGTTTTTAAAATCAGTTGTTCCTTTTATAAAATCAGTTTTTACCTTTATAAAAAAAAAAAATCAGTTTTTTTTTCTCTGTATTTTAATTAAATTAAAAATAAAATAAAATAAGAAAATAAAATAAACATAAAAAAAACATACCAGCGAGGGGGGGTTTCTTCGTCGCCGAACAGCAGCAGGGGGGGGGGGGTTTCACGCCATCGCGAGGTGGGGATTGAAGCGCAGGCGGAGGAGAAGGGGGGCAAGGCGATGGGAGGAGGAGGTGGAAGTGGTAGGCGGCGAGGCCAGGGAGGGTGGTGTCGATTTCGTCTGGGGGCGCGGTGCTCGAACGATAGAGGGAATCGGGGAAGAAGGAGGAGGTGGGGGGAGAAGAAGAGGGGACGGCGGCGTCTAGGTGGAGGGCGGCGGCTCCTCCTAAGGCGGCGTCGGGTGCGATTCGGGTTTTTTTTTTCTTTTTTTTTTTCTTTCTGAATTTTGTTTTGAACGTGGGGGGGGGGGGGGCCTGGGAGGAGATAAGGGGAGGGAATAATTTTTTTTTTTTAATTAATTTAATTTCTCTCTCCTAAGTTGACTTTTCATACGCTCTCGAAATCGAACCCACCGTCTGTCGTCCATAGCGTTTTACCCCCATTCCGAACACAATGGGATATGTTTCATAGGTTGATTTGATCGTTTCGATCAGTTTCCTTTGAATTTACATTTAAATTACTATATTGAATTTTAAACGTACATTTCAAATTACCGGGGTCACATACTAACTAGAAAAATTCCCGAAAAATATTTTCTAGCTTCGTATTGACGATACGGTCCTAACAAAACTAGTCTCGTCGAATTCTGAGACCGTTGGAAAAATGGCCAATTTCCAGTCGATTAAAATCAACTGAAACTGGTCAAACGCGTTTTCCTTTGCCACGCTCACATATTGATTCGAAAAATTATGAAATTTGGAATCTAGCAATAACTCGACATCCCGGACCCAACAAAACTGGTTTCGTCGGAATCCGAGGTCGTTTGCAAAATGTCCATTTTTAAGGGCCTGAATTCCATAGCGACTATTCAGAATTTTCAACTGGACATATCTTTTGATTCCCGCTACGAACTTTGGATTTTTCGGATTCGTTGGAAAGATATTCACTATTAGATTCCATTATTTTTGGTTTCACTAAAATCCGGATTGTTTTGCACCCGGTACATTCAAATGAAGTTTGAAATCGAATTATCGAACTACCGCGCCATTTTCAATTCTATTTATAATTATATATAATTATTTATATTCTAAAGACGACGCGTATAATATATACGTTCGATTTATATTCAAAATAAATTTCTCGTCGCTATTATTTAAAATAATTCATTTTAAATAATCAAAATTCGCTTAAATTGCCAAAATAAAAATTTTAAACTGGCCCAGATTTTACGGGTTGTTACAACAGGAAACATCATGACCGTGTGGACGTCTTCTACATTTTAGAAGAGACCGCATATTTTTCTGAGCCTTCTGCTATTTTTGGTGGAGTGGAACCCAATGTCAGATTTCTAATTTATGAACGATATGGAAAATGACGATGTATAAATTATATATTCGATGTATGAGTTATATAAGCGTTGTACACCTCTTGTATAAGCGTTGTATAAGTTGTATGTTCGATGTATAAGTTATATATGCGTTGTAAAAATTCATGTGTTGAAATAGAAGTGAATTGCTATATATATATATATATATATATATATATATATATATATATATATATATATACGCCCCTCGTCCACAAACCATGGACAATATTTATTGGTTGTGATTGGTATGAAAATTGATTGATAGCGAATGGTTGTTTGGGATTGTTTGTGGTTGATATTGATTGATTGTGGTTGAAAAATACCCATTTGTGATTGAGAAATATTTGGTTGGAACCACATAGGATTAGTTTGTGGAAATGAAATAAATATATACATGTCGCCTGCGTGCGAACTAGATGCATGATCCTCATTGTCAAAAACCACGAGGTTTTAAGGTAGAGCGAGGAGTCGTACTAGGGACGGTCCCGGTTTTAACTACCCTGCCGTAATGCTGCCGAAATTTTGAATAATATTCATGTGTTTGAATTATTTTCATTTGCCGAAACTATATTTATTCATTGAATAGAAAACCTTCATGTGTTGAATCGATATTCATTCGTTGATTAGAAATTCATGTATTGAATGGGATTCGCGTTTCAAATATAAAATCACATTTTTATCTATGTATAGAAACTATAGAAAACCTTCATGTGTTGAATCGATATTCATTCGTTGATTTGAAATTCATGTGTTGAATGGTATTCATATTTTGAAATAAATTGTTTGATAATAAAAAAAATGACCTTTTATCGACTATATGGACTATGTAAAATAATCTCGTTTTAAAAGAAATTGTTTTATAATAAAAATCCTATTTTTATCACCTATACAAACTATATAAAATACTAGTGTTTTGAAATGAATTGTTTAACAATAAAAATCACATTTTTATTATATTCACGAATTGTTGAAATGCGAAGTGTTAAAAATAGCCACTCGTTCAAATAAATACATATGAGTTGAAATATTCATTAATTAGCTAATGATATGATTTTTGCCTATACATACAACATTAGAATGAATGATGTCTTTAAACCAAATGGAATCAAATATGAAGTTGAATAGAAAATGATAAGTGATAAGAACTGTATATATGTACATGCATATTTATTGAACAGGTTATAGCAAAGGGGCTAGAGAAGAGGAATAAAATTTTGTGCCCGACAAATATGTACACATTTACTGTTTTGTTTGGGTGATGATTTTATGAGCCTGTTGGCTAGCCGCTTGCCTTTTTCTTTTTCTTTTCGACATGAGACGCCCGTGTGGCTATTTGGGAATTTTCCCAGCCCCTCCCGTACAAAGGAGGTTATGGCGAAATTTTCCAAAATTTAAAGGCGTTAGTGAAATAATTGAAGTGAAAACGATATTGAAATTGTTGAATGAACTATATTTATATAAATATATAAATATAAATAAAATTAAAACGAAACGTGGCCGTGCAGTTCATGTTTTGAAACCGTAATTTCAAACAACTAGTGTGGGAAATCCGACCATTGGATTTTCCCGAAACCGCAACCGTTGGGTTCGCCTTGGAAATATCTTTCCAACGGCACCAACTTTGTGAAAATCCAATGGTTGAATTGTCTGGAATGTTTAATTCAAATCTAAAGAAAAACAGCGCCAGAAACGATTATATTTATATATATATAAATATAATTATATTTAATCGAATAACGACGCTGCAGTTCGTATTTTGAAATCGAAACTTCAAACGATTGTACCGGGAGATCCGACCGTCGGATTTTCCCGAAACTGGAACCGTTGGATTTGTTTTGAAAAGACCTTTCTAATGATGTAAATTTTGTGAAGATCCAACGATTAGATTTTCAGATATGTGCAAATCAAATCTGAAGAAAAACAGCGCCACGGCCGCGTTATGGCCCGAAGCGTCGTTTTGAATAAATTGGCTATTTTAAAATAAATAAAAATAGCGATAAATCGTTATAAAATATCATAAACGATATGGAATGAAAATAAACTGAATTTGCTCGATTTATGTGGTATTTGATGGTTGAATGTGTTTGGTGTGAAAATTACATTAAAGAACAAAATTGGTGTTGTCGAATGATTTAACCACTGAAATAAATTGATTTGAAATTCTAAATATACGTAAATTATTTGAAAAGGATGAGTTAATTCTAATTTCAAATAATTGACCGACGATTGAAAGTCGAAGATGAAGATGATGGTCGAAGACCGGAGACCTTCACTTCGTTTGGATGGTAACCGAGGTCCTGATTGGGAGGCATCCCGAAATACGGATAATGAGTGGTGATCGTCCAGACGTACGTGGTGATCGATGGGTTTGCGAGGTATTTAGTGCCTCCGGTTTCGTTCAGACCTAGAACGGACTTGTAAATGGACTGTGTGTCTAACATTGGATTTCATTCTGTGTCGATTGATCTCTGTTAAATATACATCTGTTTGGCGGCAGAGAATTTATTCTTTTGCTTAATGCCCTTCTCTGAGACGCACGAGCTCAGAGGTTGTATATCGATGGACATCAGTCGCATGGCATGAATTGCCTGTGTGGCATGCTAAGATGCAGTGATCAGGGCTTATGTTGAAAAGCAAAGTCTTGTGGTGATGATCAAAGCACCGCCTGTGTGACGTAGCTTTGTGTATAACGTAAATTCGCGAGCCTCACACCCCGGTATAAACCAGAAACGGGAGAAGGACCTCAGGGAGGACATGCGTTTCTTTCTAGCTAGGGTGGTGTCAGTGACCTACCAGCCCTGACATTTATATACTTTTCACCTATGTGGTTGTTGCTGTTGCGAGGCGCCTCGGTTTGATCGGACGATCCAGGTCCGATGGAGTCATTCGTTGCCTCCTTTATGCCCCAAAGGGCGGGGAAACTTATTGTTCAGGCACTATAATCCACTCCGTGTGGACTAGCGCTGACGATCCAAGGGGCAGTTGCGGCTATTCCGGAGGCTCGGGCTAGAGAGTCTCGAATTCGGTAAGGACTATCTTTTGCCTTGGTTCATGACGGAAATCCAATTTCCAAATACGACATCGTGCGGTTTTGATTGTATACCTATATATGGCGACATAGTGGTATGGGGCATTAATGCCGTCTATGATTGATAGTTATGATTTGAAATTGTTTTCAAAACGTATAAACACTAGCAATAATATCAAATGCCTTTGTTTTATTCGTATCAAGCATATTTTGGCCGTTATAAGGTAAAAACTCTATCCTCTGGTTTGCGTTGCATTGTGTGATGGGAACTGAGTCTTATAACGGCTTCATTTTTATAAAAAGCATAGCGATGTTTAAAAGAAAGATTTGTTTTAAAGCACTGGCAATCAAATGGAGTAAACCCGTTCCACGAAAGTGGCGTGGTCCTGTGATTAGCCAAATTATATATGTGTTGAGTAGATTTCTCATACCAGTCCCATGACTGACTCGTAGTTTGTTTCACTTTCAAACTCGGGTGCCCCTTTTTCTACACGGGCAGCCTTGTATTCAGGTTTAGCTGGTTCTTTCTAGATAGCTGGAGCTGAAGATGGATTCTATTATTTATCTCATTTTATGCTGTTCAACTCCTATTGAACATATTTTGTTTATTTCCGCTGTAGACATTTATGTATAGCTGAACTGTATTTGTACTAAGTAAGATCTTGTATACTGTGTAACTCTGATGATTACTTTTATCCAGTATATTCTATTGTTCATTATCTGGTGTATTTATTTAATTCTGTTCTATTATTATCTGTTTCTGTGTTATATTCCACGGATTACCCTTCCTGCCGTCAGTACGGGGTTTGGGGTCGTCTCATTTGGTATCAGAGCTTTGGTTAAGCTTAGTTCTGGAATATAACATTTGAACGAACTCGTCAGAAATAGAACCAGTAGTGTTCTAGGACGGGTAACTCTATGCAGATAGGATTAGTAATATCCTAGTATGAGTAGCAGAATGAAATAATACCTCGATAGACACATTTACATTGAAGTATATGTTTCTATATTTTAAATTATCTTTTTTGTGACCTGACACTTGATCTGCTGTTTGCAGAAGTACTAGGAAATGAGTGTCAGAAACAGAAGAAATACAGAACCGGATATTGAGGCCCTATTGATCAAATATCGAAATATGGGCGGAATACCGTTCTCTGGTGAAGAATCTATTATGAAAACACAGGCTTGGATTCGTTTGGCTGAAAAGATCTTTGATGGTTTAAAGCTGAGGGATGACCAGAAAAGATTACTGGCCTCCTGGGCACTCAAAGATGAAGCTTTGTTCTGGTGGGATTCAGTTATTGAGAATAATCCAGAAGGTGATATCACTTGGGACAGATTCAAAGTGATTTTCCTAGAAAGATTTACTCCTCCCAAAGCGACTGAGTGATTATGTGACGAATTTTCTTATCTGATACAAGGTGATATGACCATCCCAGAATATCATAAGAAATTCAACGAACTTTCTCACTTTGCTCCTCATCTGATCAAAGACCCAAAGAGGAAAAATCTGAGATTTATTTACGGACTTCAAAGAAAATATCAGAACAGTGTACTGAGGAGAGCATTCAGAAAGCTTATCCTAGATGCCGAGTGGATATCTCTGATTGACTCTAATGAAAGGTACATTTACCCTACTTTGCATTACCATTCAATTCTCTACTCTATTGTTATTTTCTTTCCATGGATGTGCACTTCTAAATTCTATAGTCTGAATGATTTTAAAAGGAGTATTGGAATTGATTAGTATATTTTTGAAAGGTTGAAAACAATTGGATTGGTTGTTGTGTTGTGTGATTGTAGATTTATCAAACCACTTTCGACTTTGTTCCTTTTCGGGGACGAAAAGTTTTAAGTGGGGGAGATTGTAACGACCCAGAAAATCTGAACCAATTTGAAAATTTTAAATTGGCTAAAATAATGGATTTTAAATATTTAAAATAAATATTTTAAATAATAGCAATGAAAACTGAGTTTGAATCGACAATTGAAAATGAATATAGTTAATTATAATTATAAACAAGGCCTGAAATGGCGCTGCAGTTTCTAAAATTGAATTCAAACTTTGTCGGACTGTACCGGGTGCAAAACAAAACGGATTTTAGTGAAACCAAAAATATTTAAATCTGTTAGTGAATACCTTTCTAACGAATCTAAAAAATTGAATTTTCATAGCGGAAAGCAAAAGTTATGGCCGAATGAATTTTCAGAAAGGCGCTATGGAATTTATATAGCCCGTGAAATTGGCCATTTTGCATACGACCTCGGAATTCGACGAAACCACTTTTGTTGGATCCGGGATGTGAAGTTATTGCTAGGTTTCAAACTTCATGATTTTTGAAGCTTATATGTGAGCGGGGCAAAGGAAAATGTGTTTTGGTCAATTACAGTTAAATTGGATCGACCAAAAATGGGCCTTTTTGCAAACTGTCTCAGAATTCGACGAAACTAATTTTATTGGGACCGTATGGTCAAAACATAGCTAGATATATTTTTCTGGAATTTTTCGAATCAGTTTGTGGCCCTGGCAAATTGAAATGTACGTTCAAATTAAATATTGAATATTTTATATTTTATATTTTAATTTGAAGGAAAACTGACTGAAACAGTCGAATGGGCCTTCGAAACATATTCCATTGTGTTCAGAATGGGGGTAAAACGCTAGGGACGACAGTCGTTGGGTTTGGATTGGTGGTCGTGTCAGAAAACCACTTTAAAACTCCTCCGGCCAATTAGAATTTTTATAAAAAAAAAAATCCTTTTTTCTTTTCTCTCTCTCCCCTCGCGATTAACGGCGACCGTAGCTCCCCGCTTCCCTCCTCCTTATCTCCTCCCACGAGCCACGATAGCCAACGCCCCAGTTGGGAATTTTGAAGATCTCGTCCTCCCCTTCGCATCCACACCAGTGGCGCCTCCTACCATCGCCTGTACGACGAGATCCATCACCTCGAACTTCCGCCGTTCGAGCGCCGCCTGAGCCTCCACCGCCGTCGCTAGTTGGCCAACCCCCACCTCGATTGGAGCGCCTCTCCTTCCCCTACCTTGTGGCGCAACCCGATCGCCAGTTCACTGCACGGATTTCCAGAAATTAGCAAACCTAATTTTGAACAGTTCGGGTAATATACGGCTGTTATTATTTAAACCTGTTTTAACACTTTAAAGTGTTGCAAATTTCGTCCATCTTTGAAAAATCATATCTTTTTCATTCGTTAACGAAATTCGATGAAACATGAAACATCGTGACCGTGTGGACATCTTCTACATTTTAGAAGAGACCGCATATTTTTCTGAGCCTTCTGCTATTTTTGGTGGAGTGGAACCCAATGTGAGATTTCTAATTTATAAACGATATGGAAAATGACGATGTATAAATTATATATTCGATGTATGAGTTATATAAGCATTGTACACCTCTTGTATAGGCGTTTTATAAGTTGTATGTTCGATGTATAAGTTATATATGCGTTGTAAAAATTCATGTGTTGAAATAGAAGTGAATTGCTAAATATATATATATATATATATATATATATATATATATATATATATACACACGCCCCTCGTCCACAAGCCATTGACGATATTTATTGGTTGTGATTGGTGTGAAAATTGATTGATAGCGAATGGTTGTTTGGGATTGTTTGTGGTTGATATTGATTGATTGTGGTTGAAAAATACCCATTTGTGATTGAGAAATATTTGGTTGGAACCACATAGGACTAGTTTGTGGAAATGAAATAAATATATACATGCCGCCTACGTGCGAACTAGATGCATGATCCCCATTGTCAAAAACTGTGAGGTTTTAAGGTAGAGCGAGGAGCCGTACTAGGGACGGTCCCGGTTTTAACTACCCTGCCGTTATGCTGCCGAAATTTTTAATAATATTCATGTGTTTGAATTATTTTCATTTGCCGAAACTATATTTATTCATTGAATAGAAAACCTTCATGTATTGAATCGATATTCATTCGTTGATTAGAAATTCATGTGTTGAATGGGATTCGTGTTTCAAATATAAAAATCACATTTTTATCTATATATAGAAACTATAGAAAACCTTCATGTGTTGAATCGATATTCATTCGTTGATTAGAAATTCATGTGGTTAATGGTATTCATATTTTGAAATAAATTGTTTGATAATAAAAAAAATCACCTTTTATCGACTATATGGACTATGTAAAATAATCTCGTTTTAGAAGAAATTGTTTTATAATAAAAATCCTATTTTTATCACCTATACAAACTATATAAAATACTAGTGTTTTGAAATGAATTGTTTAACAATAAAAATCACATTTTTATTATATTCACGAATTGTTGAAATGCGAAGTGTTAAAAATAGCCACTCGTTCAAATAAATACATATGAGTTGAAATATTCATTAATTAGCTAATGATATTATTTTTGCCTATACATACAACATTAGAATGAATGATGTCTTTAAACCAAATGGAATCAAATATGAACTTGAATAGAAAATGATAAGTGATAAGAACTGCATATATGTACGTGCATATTTATTGAACAGGTTATAGCAAAGGGGCTAGAGAAGAGGAGTAAAATTTTGTGCCCGACAAATAGGTACACATTTACTGTTTTGTTTGGGTGATGATTTTATGAGCCTGTTGGTTAGCCGCTTGGCTTTTTCTTTTTCTTTTCGACATGAGACACCCATGTGGCTATTTGGGAATTTTCCCAGCCCCTCCCGTACAAAGGAGGTTATGGAGAAATTTTCCAAAATTTAAAGGCGTTAAAGAAATATTTGAAGGGAAAACGATATTGAAATTGTTGAATGAACTATATTTATATAAATATATAAATATAAATAAAATTAAAACGAAACGTGGCCGTGCAGTTCGTGTTTTGAAACCGTAATTACAAACAACTAGTGCGGGAAATCCGACCATTGGATTTTCCCGAAACCGCAACCGTTGGGTTCGCCTTGGAAATATCTTTCCAACAACACCAACTTTGTGAAAATCCAACGGTTGGATTGTCTGGAATGTTTAATTCAAATCTGAAGAAAAACAGCGCCAGAAACGATTATATTTATATATATATACATATAATTATATTTAATCGAATAACGACGCTGCAGTTCGTATTTTGAAATCGAAACTTCAAACGATTGTACCGGGAGATCCGACTGTCAGATTTTCCCAAAACTGGAACTGTTGGATTCATTTTGAAAAGACCTTTCTAATGATGTAAATTTTGTGAAGATCCAACGGTTAGATTTTCAGATATGTGCAAATCAAATCTGAAGAAAAACAGCGCCACGGCCGCGTTATGGCCCGAAGCGTCGTTTTGAATAAATTGGCTATTTTAAAATAAATAAAAATAGCGATAAATCGTTATAAAATATCATAAACGAGATGGAATGAAAATAAACTAAATTTGCTCGATTTATGTGGTATTTGATGGTTGAATGTGTTTGGTGTGAAAATTACATTAAAGAACAAAATTGGTGTTGTCGAATGATTTAACCATTGAAATAAATTGATTTGAAATTCTAAATATACGTAAATTATTTGAAAAGGCCGAGTTAATTCTCATTTCAAATAATTGACCGACGATTGAAATTCGAAGATGAAGACGATGGTCGAAGACCGGAGACCTTCACCTCGTTTGGATGGTAACCGAGGTCCTGATTGGGAGGCATCCCGAAATACGGATAATGAGTGGTGATCATCCAGACGTACGTGGTGATCGATGGGTTTGCGAGGTATTTAGTGCCTCCGGTTTCATTCAGACCCAGAACGGACTTGTAAATGGACTGTGTGTCTGACATTGGATTTTATTCCGTGTCGATTGATCTCTGTTAAATATACATCTGTTTAGCGGCGGAGAATTTATTCTTTTGCTTAACTCCCTTCTCTGAGACGCACGAGCTCAGAGGTTGTATATCGATGGACATCAGTCGCATGGCATGAATTACCTGTGTGGCATGCTAAGATGCAGTGATCAGGGCTTCTGTTGAAAAGAAAAGTCTTGTTGTGATGATCAAAGCACCGCCTGTGTGACGTAGCTTTGTGTATAACGTAAATTCGTGAGTCTCACACCCCGGTATGAACAAGAAACGAGAGAAGGACCTCAGGGAGGACATGCGTTTTATCTAGCTAGGGTGGTGTCAGTGACCTACCAGCCCTGACATTTATATACTTTTCACCTATGTGGTTGTTGCTGTTGCGAGGCGCCTCGGTTTGATCGGACGATCCGGGTCCGATGGAGTCATTCGTTGGCTCATTTACACCCCAAAGGGTGGGGAAACGTATCGTTCAGGCACTATAATCCACTCCGTGTGGACTGGCCCTGACGATCCAAGGGGCAGTTGCGGCTGTTACGGAGGCTCGGGCTAGAGAGTCTCGAATTCGGTAAGGACTATCTTTTGCCTTGGTTCATGACGGAAATCCAATTTCCAAATACGACATCGTGCGGTTTTGATTGTATACCTATATATGGCGACATAGTGGTATGGGGCATTAATGTCGTCTATGATTGATAGTTATGATTTGAAATTGTTTTCAAAACGTATAAACACTAGCAATAATATCAAATGCCTTTGTTTTATTCGTATCAAGCATATTTTGGCCGTTATAAGGTAAAAACTCTATCCTCCGGTTTGCGTTGCATTGTGTGATGGGAACTGAGTCTTATAACGGCTTCATTTTTATAAAAAGCATAGCGATGTTTAAAAGAAAGATTTGTTTTAAAGCACTGGCAATCAAATGGAGTAAACCCGTTCCACGAAAGTGGCGTGGTCCTGTGATTAGCCAAATTATATATGTGTTGAGTAGTTTTCTCATACCAGTCCCATGACTGACTCGTAGTTTGTTTCACTTTCAAACTCGGGTGCCCCTTTTTCTACACGGGCAGCCTTGTATTCAGGTTTAGCTGGTTCTTTCTGGATAGCTGGAGCTGAAGATGGATTCTATTATTTATCTCTTTTTATTGATGTTCAGCTCCTATTGTACATATTTTGTTTATTTCCGCTGTAGACATTTATGTATAGCTGAACTGTATTAGTACTAAGTAAGATCCTGTATACTGTGTAACTCTGATGATTACTTTTATCCAGTATATTCTATTGTTCATTAACTGGTGTATTTATTTAATTCTGTTCTGATATTATCTGTTTTTGTGTTATATTCCACGGATTACCCTTGCCGCCGTCAGTACGGGGTTTGGGGTCGTCTCACTGAATTTTAGTTAAATTAAATACCTGTTTAATTTAACTGTAACCGAGCTGTTCCAACAACAAACCGAACCAAGGTGAGTTCAACTCACTCAGTTTTATCCCACTTATATTTTATATAAGTCGGGTCCTAATATTTGTGTACAATGATTATTAATTGGTTATGGATGCCGAATATATATTTATATGCGGTGACTGAACTGATTAAATTAAACATTTGTTTAATTTAATATTAAACCAATCATTATTTTTAACGATCATTTCCAAAGGAGGTAACTTACCTCGTTGGTTACGTTTATAATAATATAAACGTATTACATTGAAATGTGAATGTTTGATTGCTGTTATTGCTTGAATGTTGAATATTTTATTTGTTTATTGAAATAAATGATATTGTTTGAAATAATATATTTGGATGTAGGGAAAACAGGTAGGAGGGATCCAACGGGATTCCTCGAATTTATTGTTTATTTCATATTACAATTATATGAACTGTTAACCAATATGATTAGATGATTGACTTGATTATTGATCGTTGAAATTAAATTCAACATTTGTTTAATTTTAACCAATGAGCAGTATTGGTTGAGTAATTGGCAGCGGTTGGCCTAAAAGTAAATCGTTTTACCGTCAAGTGAATCGATGGTAATGAAGTTATACAGTTTATTTTATAATCGAAGATGGATTTTTTAATCGACATATCTGAATAAAGGTTTAATAAAAGGAAATTAATACGTATTATTTATTATCTAAGTTTTAAATGATTTTGTAAAGTAAATTCTTATGTAATAAGATTTATGATGTTTTCAAGAGATAATTAAATGGAATTATTTAAATTAATTATATTATTAATTAATTTAAAAGAAGAGCTAATTGGAATTGATTAACGAGATAATCAGAGAGTAAGCTGATGAAGTCAACTAATTTGATTGGAATTGATTATTTAATCTATTTGCTTTGAACTAATGTAATGAAATAGATAAATGATTATTTTTTTAATAATATTTTAAAAAAATTATTGTTTAACTGAGCTAAATAAGAAGTTAACTCTTCCTACGATAGTTAATAATGATGTAAATTAGTATTTTAATGAACAATGTTTAAGTGATCAATTCATGAACGAGATCCTTTAAGGTAAGTAATCAAAGTTGATGTTGGAACACAATTCGATTTTTCAAAATTATTAAGGAACGGTTTTATATTATAAAACTGAGTTTTATAACTAATTTATAAAAGAGATTTTAGGCAAGACGATAGCTTAAAGTAATTGTTGAATTAAGAAAAGAAAAAAGGGATACAAAGGGATTTTATATTAAACCCGAGAGTTATAAACAATGTTATAAAAGGAGTGTGAGGCTAAAACGTTAAGATTAAATTAATGTTATTTAATTCTGGAATTATAAGACGCAATCTTAATTCGCTATATTAAATGAGAGATGAATTTGCATCAATTATATCCAAAATGGGATTTGGTTTGATATTTGGGGATGAATATGGGTTTTGGTATTACAACTGATACCTATATTGAGATAAGAACGATGTTAATCAAGGTTTGAGAGGTAATTTAAAATACCCCAACTTGAACGACTTCAGGATTATCGAGAGATGATTTTAGTTGTAGCGGTGAAGATGATAAAAAGAAAATTATTTTGAGAAATAATAACGTAATGTTAGTTAAAGAATTTGGGAATATATTCCAAAATAAAAGGAAATTAAAACGGGGATGAAAATATGAAATGATATTTCCATAGAAAAGGAAATAAAGGATATTAGTGAAGATATAACGATGTTTTCAAGCTAAGAAGATAAGATTTAGAATGGGTTTTTTTCTAAAAGCAACGAGTATAGCGTTAAAATGAGGAGATCAAAGGAGAGGTCGTAATGATTATATTACAAATGACGACTTGAATCGACGATAAATAATAAACAGTGTTGTAATTAATGTTTTGAAATAATAGTAAATATAGAAATTGAATATATTATTAAATATTTTTTTTCTAAATATTCAATTGAAATGGTTTCGAGAAGATTAATATATTGAAAGGAGAATTATATACCATGTTTAAAAATATGGAATGCTTTAGAAGTTAAATTAATCATTCATTAAGTATTTTTAATTAAAAAGGTCTAAGTGATGCTGAATTCTTAACAAGTAAATTCATTTTTATTTTATGATTGTTTTATTTGATAGTTAAATAACCAACTATCAAATCTGGCCAATACGATTGTTGGTACAGAAAGACCGGGATCGAATTCACCTTCGAAAACCATTCTGACCAATAAATACGTAAATAGTGAAGATATCGGATGCGGATTAAGACGGAGCAATTGAAGAGCGTGGATCTTCATGAAAAGGGGGAATTACTTATACTCTCTGGTTCAGCAGCCAGAGATATACTATGACTCTATTGTGATTGGAATCCACGGATTTGCAAGGACAAGTCGCTACCAATCCATAGGTTGATTCCTACGGGATGGTAGGAGAGTGCCTTCGGTTCATCCTGTACCTGGATGGCTTGTATGGAAGAATGCCTTATAGAGTATTTCTTAAGAGTCACGTACGTTGATATTTACAAACGTATTTCTGTTGGTGGCGCTTACACCCAGAATATTTTTGTGGAGGTCAATTAGTGATTTGACAGATCTGATAACGTGACATTCAAAGTAAACGAGGATTGGATTTCTAAAGGTGAACTCAAACCTCAAGCCTCACAACCGGGAAATGATAAAAATCGGGCAAGCAGCATGGCTATGTGGGTCGCACCCATTAGGGTGTATAATCACCTATCTAGAGAAATTCCTTTTGCTTCTTTAATCTATCGATGTTGTCCCTTTCGGCAAATGGTTGCTGATCTTAACCGTTGATGATATACATTCGATACACTCACGCGAAATGAGTGGTCGATCATGTGTGGGCCGAGTTGCAAGACATTCTTGTTGAACCCAGTGTATTCGCCTCTAGAGATAAACTATCGGTAGGTGGTTTCATACCTTGTCATAGTCGGAATCCAATCTCCAATAAGCGCCCATGGTTTTGATTGTATACTATATATGTGGAGCGTGAGATGCAAGCATTTCGCTAGATTGATATTTATTTGTATTTAGACACTATTATAATATCAGAAAATATATTGATTTCAAAAATGTTTTGGGTTATCGTAAGGTAAAAACCGTCCCTATTTATGTATGGATTTGGTCTTACGATTCTCCTTTTCTTAGAAAAGATTTTGAACCTTAAAATCAAGTTGGATGATTCCCCTTAAAATTTAGTGTGTTTTTCTCACTTTGGTTCACCAGACTGACCTGGTGTTTGAAATGCTTTGGTTAGCCCAGGTTTTCAGGTTCAGGTTATTGGATACTATGAAGTTCAGAAAAGAGTTCAGACATATGATGTTATACAGTTATTATTCCGTTGTGTGTTGTGTATGAGGACATGTTATTATAACTGTCCAGATTGATGTACTCTGATGATTGTAAGTATTTTAGAAGCTCTCAATAAAAGTTTTATTTATATATTATATTTTGTTCCGCTGCGATGTGAGACTCTGTGTTTGTTGATTCTTTTTCTTCTTCTATTCTAATATTTCTTTCTTTCTTTTCTCACCCTCTAAATTCTTTCTATTGACATCTGAGTTTCCAGTACAATTTGGGTTGGACTGTTGTTGCTGGGTCAGCTCAAAGAGTCCCAAAAATTTGGGTCGCTACACTTGTTATTAGAGCTATTGGTTTAGTAACAACCTTGGCTCTGTGGCATAACTCAATAGAGATGGGGTTAGTAATATCCTAGATTGAGCTGGAGTGTATACATATGAGAGCGTATTTGTAAATTCTATATAGAAATATTTTGTATTGTGTTGTTTGATCGGTTCAAGTGTTGAAAAGCATTGGACTGGCAACCGATGCGATATTATTTTCTAAAGAGGGTAAATGAAATAATTTTGGCCAAATATATTTTTGTATAGAAAAGAAATAGTATTATAAAATTATTGAGATATTTGTTTGTTTGATTGATTGAACTGAATACAAATTGGATTAGAAATTTGAATTGGTTTAATATAACCAAAGAATTTCACAGATGAAATTAGTAAATATTATGGAATTGAATGAATAAGGTTTAACTAATGAAAGTCAATAGAAGGGTATGAAACAGAATTTAACTTGGAGATAAGTTAATTAAAACCGTATCTAAAAGGAAAAAGGGATGATTTTTGAAATAAAATCAGAATTTGAATGTGAAATAGAGGGGAATAAATTTGAAAATTTAATAGTTAATTGAATATGAATTAAAATTTGACTTGGTCAAGTTAATTGATATTGGAGTTAAAATGGAATTTTTGCGGTAAAAAAAATCAATGGAATGTGGAAACTGAGTAAAATCTAAATTGATTTATTTAGTTAAGTTGGTGGCATATTAATTATGGTTGTGCATTACCAGTTGATTGTTTGTTAGATGAATTGAATAGAATTTATGAGTGGTTTAATAACAGAATTTAATGAATTGAAAATAAATTCCAGTATAATGAATTTGAATAAAATTCAATTTACGAAATAAAATTGAATAACCTTGTGTTTATTCTAGCATTGGAAATGAGTTGAGCACGGATTGATTGAAGAAGGATGAGCTGTTAATGGCTATGCTTTGGAATTTGAGTTTGGGTGCCCGACGAAAAGGTAAACCTTAAATATACAGATTGGTGATTGATTTTATATCCCTGAGTTGGGTAGCTATTTGGTTTGGTTTTCTTTTGAGATGTGTAAGGTCTGGAGAGGCGTTTATAGTTGGTCTGATCAAGAAATGTTGTGGAGAAACTGGCGAATTTTTCGTAAATTTATATAACATAGAAATTTTGATGATAATTCTATAATAATTATTTTGAAAATAACTAGGACTAGAAAATTCCTCTTACCGAGCAATTTCGGGGACGAAATTATTTTAAGGGGGAAGGAATGTAACATCCCATATTTTCGGTAACCAGATATTTAGTATATTTTATTATTTTAAATACTAATTTGGAATTTTAAATGGATTTTTAATATATATTTTATTTGTATAACGAAGTTAGAACGTTAAATTTATATATAATTATAAAACGAACTTGAAACGTCACGACATTTTGTAATTTTCGATTTGAAATTCATTTATATCAGTACGGGTATAAAACGCTCAACGAAAATTGACAATGAAATTAAATAATCATACAAAATAGAACATTCAAATCAGTGTGTTTCTTACCTTATGATGAGGCAGTGCTTCACACTTGGGAAATTGTTTGATATATTACTTTGAGAACGGAACGTGGAAACATAACGGTGTCTTCATTTTCATTAGATTTGAAATTTGTGTATGATATTACGAAATAAAAGGTTAGCAGTAAGCGACAATTAGCGGTAAATTCAATGCTGTAAAAATGAAATAAATATAACTAAATTCCTAGGAATGAGAAGAACACTCACGCACATATGTATCCTCTGTAAGCTCACCCCAAAAATTTTATGCCTTCATGAGTAAGGAAAAATTTTCATATACTGTGTCACGCATAGCTCATGTATTTTCAGCTACACCTGCCCTACCTTAGAAAATAAACAGTCTACCTTATTACTAACACTAAATTGTATAGCCCGTTCCCAGTCACATGCTAAGCTCTGAAAAGCGTACCCTAAATAAATGAATATGTTGTACAAATATACAGCGCAACCTATACATAATATATATATATATATATATATATATATATATATATATAAACAATGGCTTGGCCATCAAAATACCCATACCGTGCAGCCCACGTTTTCTTGCCTCCCACGGCGTCTCTTCCATATGAGACCCAGCTTCTTCATTCAATTACCATCCTCTTTCAGTAACGGTGAAAAACTGGTTTTCCTCAAACCAAAATAAAATCCAAGACAACGACTCTCTTCCTTTTATATTTTATGTATATATACAATGCTTTTTCCACACATCAAGAACAACCGAATCCATCGTCTCGGATAGGAAACTTCTGCTCGCAGGGAGAGGAGAGCAACAGGCCGCGTGGATATGGGGTTAGTGAACAAATACAAAGTGATGACAGGCTGAAGCACTGGTTGCTGGGATGGGTTCGAACTTTTTTTACAGCAGTTTTTTGAAGACGTATTGTGCTGGGTAGAAGACTGTGCAAGTGCTAGGTTTTGCCGTGGGTTGTCGGGTTGCCGGAGTAAGGTGGTGAGGTAGTAGTTGGTCGGAGGCGAGGCGGCGTCGGTCTGGAGGGGATGCTGATGCATTAACTGGCGATAGAGTGATAGGGCGTTTGTCGGTGACTAGATGGAGATCGTGAGTCACGGTTTGGAACGTCGAGATGGGGGGTGGGAGAAAGAGAGCAGGTTAGTGAGATGGGGGAAGGAAGATACGGTGGAAAGCAGTAGGAAGAAGAGGGAATAAACGAAGCAGTGTATATATGTGGTGAGGGGCGTTCATTTTTGGAGATCAGTGCATGAAGGGGGTAGTTCACAGTTGAACGGAGGTCAGGGGGTAAGGGGATTTACGTGAGGACAAAATGCATGAAGGAAGGAAGACGCCTACTGTAGCGACTGGGTGGACAAAAATTTGTCAAAGAAAATGAAGTATGATTCGATTTCCTTACTTATATACTACACATGACCTGCTTTGTAGAGTATGCCTATCCAATTTTGTTTAATAGTGGCTAACTCAATTTCCTAATTGAAATTAGTTGGACACAAATGATAGTGAACTAAGGTAGGTGTAATACAATATGGCAGTGGAAAGAAGTATAACTTTTCTGAAACCGTTTTTTTTTTCAATGCCTAACCCGATTATTATAATGTGCCTAATTTTTTTATAATTTACCCAATCCTATTTCGCATGTAACTATGCTAATAATACTTGGCCTAAAAGTAAACTAAATAAATATGCCTGACCCATTATAACATGCCTAGAGAGATTAGTTCAACATGCCTATATCGTATCTTGATTATGCCCAATAACCTCACATAACGTAACCTGATAATGTAAGTGTGCCTAACCATGGTGGCGTTGTATGTATATTAGACGCGTTTTGGTTAAATGTATTATACAGTGCCTAAACATGTCATCATAACTAAAGTAGAAAATAGATGGACATCTAAAAAAAAGGAACAGTAGAAGTTAAAGTAGCCAGTTTTAGAAAGAAACAAAGGACGCATTATAGAAACCAACGGATTGGAATAAAATGGGTTATTTAGAATAAAATATATATATATATATAATATAATATAATAAAATTGTTAAGGTTTTATAATTAGAAAAATTAATAATTTACTTATTTAGTTCGGTGCTACAACGTGGATGAATTTTTATTGTGTTATCAGAATGGAACAAGACGAGATACACCAGAATCAGACGAATGCAATAGTATGAAACTTATTTGGACAAAGTGGGAAGCAGCTGAATTTTAGTTAAATTAAACACCTTTATAATTTAACTGTAACCGAGTTTTTCCAACAACAAACCGAACCAAGGTGAGTTCAACTCACTCAGTTTTATCCCACTTATATTTTATATAAGTCGGGTCCTAATATTTGTGTACAATGATTGTTAATTGGTTATGGATGCCGAATATATATTTATATGTAGTGACCGAACTGATTAAGTTAAACATTTGTTTAGTTTAATATTAAATCAATTGTTATTCTTAACGATCATTTCCAAAAGAGGTAACTTACGTCGTTGGTTACGTTTATAATAATTTAAACGTATTACATTGAAATGTGAATGTTTTATTGCTGTTATTGCTTGAATATTGAATATTATATCTGTTTATTGAAATAAATGATATTGTTTGAAATAACATATTTGGATGCAGGGAAAACAGGTCGGAGGGATCCAATGGGATTCCTCGAATTTATGGTTTATTTCATATTACAATTATATGAATTGTTAACCAATATGATTAGATGATTGACTTGATTATTGATCGTTGAAATTAAATTCAACATTTGTTTAGTTTTAATCAATGAGCAGTATTGGTTGAGTAATTGGCAGCAGTTGGCCTAAAAGTAAATCGTCTTACAAACATTGGTTTACCGTCAAGTGAATCGATGGTATTGAAGTTATACAATTTATTTTATAATCGAAGATGGATTTTTAAATTGATATATTTGAATAAAGGTTTAATAAAAGGAAATTAATACGTATTATTTATTATCTAAGTTTTAAATGATTTCGTAAAGTAAATTCTTATGTAATAAGATTTATGAGGTTTTCAAGAGATAATTAAATGGAATTATTTAAATTAATTATATTATTAATTAATTTAAAAGAAGGGCTAATTGGAATTGATTAACGAGATAATCAAAGAGTAAGTTGACAAAGTCAACTAATTTCATTGAAATTGATTATTTGATCTATTTTCTTTGAACTAATGTGATGAAATAGATAAATGAATATTTGTTTTAATAAGATTTAAAAAAAATTACTGCTTAACTGAGTTAAATAAGAAGTTAACTATTCCTACGATAGTTAATGATGATGTAAGTTGGTTTTTTAATGAACAATGATTAAGTGATCAATTCATGAACGAGACCCTTTAAGGTAAGTAATCAAAGTTGAGATTGGAACACAATTGGATTTTTGAAAATTATTAAGGAACAATTTTATATTGAAACCGAGTTTTATAACTAAATTATAAAAGAGATTTTAGGCAAGACGATAGCTTAAAGTAAGTGTTGAATTAAGAAAAGAAAAAAAGGGATAAAAAGGGATTTTATATTAAACCCGAGAGTAATAAACAATGTTATAAAATGAGTGTGAGGCTAAAATGTTAAGATTAAATTAACATTACTTAATTCTGGAATTATAAGACGCGATCTAAATTCGCTATATTAAATGAGAGATAAAGTTTCATCAGTTATAACCAAAATGGGATTTGGTTTGATATTTGGGGATGAATATGGGTTTTGGTATTACAACTGATACCTATCTTGAGATAAGAACAATGTTGATCAAGGTCTGAGAGATAATTTAAAATACCCCATCTTGAACGACTTCTGGATTATCGAGACATGATTTAGTTGTAGTGGTGAAGATGATAAAAAGAAATTTATTTTGAGAAATAATAAGGTAACTTTAGTTGAAGAATTTGGAAATATATTCCAAAATAAAAGGAAATTAAAACAGGGTTGTGAATATGAAATGATATTTCCATAGAAAAGGAAATAAAGGATATTTGTGAAGATATAACGATGTTTTCAAAGTAAGAAGATAAGATTTATAATGGGTTTATTCTAAAAGCAACAAGTATAGTGTTCAAATGAGGAGATCAAAGGAGAGGTCGTAACGATTATTTTACAAATGACGAGTTGAGTCGATGAGAAATAATAAACATTGTTGTAATTAATGTTTTGAAATAATAGTAAATATAGAAATTGAATATATTATTAATATATTTTTTCTAAATATTCAATTGAAATCATTTCGAGAAGATTAATATATTGAAATGAGAATTTTATACCATGTTTAAAAATATGGAATGCTTTAGAAGTTAAATTAATCATTCATTAAGTATTTTTAATTAAAAAGGGCCAAGTGATGCAGAATACTTAACCAGTAAATTCATTTTTATTTTATGATTGCTTTATTTATAGTTAAATAACCGACTATCAAATCTGGCCAATACGATTGTTGGTACGGAAAGACCGGGATCGAATTCATATTCGAAAACCATTCCCACCGATAAATATGTAAACAATGAGGATATCAGATGCTGATCAAGATGGAGCAATTGAAGACCGTGGATCTTCATAAAACGAGGGAATTACTTATACTCTCTGTTTTAGCAGCCAGAGATATACTGTGACTCTATTGTGATTGGAATCCACAAATTTGCATGGACTACTCGCTGCCATTCCATTGGGTGATTCCTAGGAGGTGGTAGGAGAGTGCCTTCGGTTCATCCTGTACCTAGATGACTTGTATGGACGAATGTCTCACAGAGTATTTCTTAAGAGTCACGTACGTTGATATTTACAAACGTATTTCTGTTGGTGGCGCTTACACCCAGAATATTTTTGTGGAGGTCAATTAGTGATTTGACGGATCTGATAATGTGACATTCAAAGCAAATGAGGATTAGATGTTTTAATGGTGAACTCAAACCTCAAGCCTCACAACCGGGAATTGAAAAAATCGAGCAAGCAATATGGCTATGTGGGTCGCACCCATTAGGGTGTATAATCAACTATCTAGAGAAATTCCTTTTGCTTCTTCAATCTATTGATGCTGTCCCTTTTGGGAAACGGTTGCTGATCCCAACCGTTGGTGATATACATTCGATGCACTCAAGCGAAATGAGTGGTCGGTCATTTGTGGGTTAGGTTGCAAGATGTTCTTGTTGAACCCAATGTATTCGCCTCTAGAGATACACTATCGGCAGGTGTTTCCATACCTTGTCATAGTTGGAATCCAATCTCCAATAAGCACCCGCGGTTTTGATTGTATACTATATATGTGGAGCGTGAGATGCAAGTGTTCCGCTATATTGATATTTATTTGTATTTAGACACTATTATAATATCAGAAAATATATTGATTTCAAAAATGTTTTGGGTTATCATAAGGTAAAAACTTCCGTATTTATATATGGATTTGGTCTTACAATTATCCTTTTCTTTCGAAAAGATTTTGAACCATAAAATCAAGTTGGATAATTCCCCTTAAAACTTAGTGTGTTTTCTCACTCTGGTTCACTAGACTGACCCGGTGTTTGAAATGCTCGGGTTAGCCCGGGTTTTCAGGTTTAGGTTATTGGATACTATGAAGTTCGGAAGACGTGTTTGAAGAGTTCAGACGTATGATGTTATACAGTTATTATTCCTCTATGTGTTGTGTATGAGGACAGGTTATTATAACTGTCCAGATTGATGTACTCTGATGATTGTAAGTATTTTACAAGCTCTCAATAAAAATTTTATTTATATATTATATTTTGTTCCGCTATGATGTGAGACTCTGTGTTTGTTGATTCTTCTTCTTCTTCTATTCTAATATTTCTTTCTTTTTTCACCCTCTAAATTCTTTCTATTGGCATCTGAGTTTCCAGTACAATTTGGGCTAGACTGGTGTTGTTTGGTCAGCTCAAAGAGTACCGAAAATTTGGGTCTCTACAAATTATATTATCAATCCAAACAAATTATCATCGTCGCTTATGGTTTAATTTAGTTATTTTAACCCTTCTTTTTTGAATCACTTACCATGTTCTAAATTTGTCCTTCTTCTAAACAATCTCATACATACTCCACTTGTTATGTAAAACCCATTAAAAGTATACCTTATCTTTTTTTCAAACTTCCAAAATTCTTTTTCCATATCCAATTTATGTTTTAAATCATTTGTTTTGAAACTTCTTTTGAAAAGGTTTAATATTTTCACCGATTCCATTTTTTCCGACGTGTACTATTTTAAAAAAATTCATTTCTAAAATCATAATGGAGTTACACTCAAAGTGGGCAGACAACTTCCTTTTTCTTCTAAAATACTTACTTTCCAAATCTTAAAATAATTCTTTTTCAAATATTGTCTATCATTCATACTTGCTAAAATCCTTTTTCCTTACTAAATTCCTTTTCCTTTTCAAAACACGAGAGTTCATGCCATAACCTTTGGGAACCACTATCTATAGCATATGGATACTAACATTATTCCAGCTCATTGTATATTATAATTGGAAATCACACGGAGACTTAATATCTTTGGGTTTCCTTAATCCAACTAGGAAATCATTTATAAATTCATCTCCATAGACTTTCTGTATGTTATTATTGTATAAATAGAATTATTAGGATCTTTATGTATATTATTAAAAAAATACAAATATGTTCACTTGCTACATTAATAGGATATACTAACCTAGTCTTTGATAAAGTAAATACTAACCCACATCTAATGGGCCTTGATTTTCACAAAATTCCAAAAGCCAAAACCCAGTCTACTGAAACATGAATCGTTTGTTCTATATCCTGCAAATAAACAAAGATATTCATTAGAGCTCATGTGTATAACTTACAGTGGAATAACTTAAATATATAATAATAAACAAGTGCTTACCATAATATGATTTTTTTTTTTTTTAAATTAGGTATCCCTAATAGCTCCAGTCCTATTTAGATTACCAATAAATGCCTTTAATTTAACTTTTGGGTGGTTTTGACGAGGTGACCAGGACAATTATTCTAATGATGGGTAAATTACACAATTTATATATAACATTATAGATACTATATGCTTGCCCTTTTCCTTATATAAGGTTTTATTTTAGTTTTTATAGACAACATTATTGTGCATTTATCGCTCACATCTACTACCCTATAGATTTGATATGTACGTGCATATACATATCCCCTAGCCCACCTAGGGACTGAATACTATCCCCAGTATCTTCCCCAATCATCTCACTAGGATCAACAACCTATCCATATCACAATATTACCATATATGTTGCGAGTAAAAGTAAACAACACACCCTTCACGAGTGTGCACGTCATACATCCTATCATAAATAAACTGAGTGTCTCTAATGGGGCACTCCATTATTCACAGTGCATGGAAGTTCAGTTGGGGATTCACTCTATGGTCTATCTTTTCCTACACTGACCTGCTTCACTAAGCCAACCCTTTTCTAGTTTGGAAGGTATCACTTGATACAAGTTTCTAGCCTTTCCCTTAAGCAAACAATCTAACTAAACTGTGTAATGCTGCATGTTCCCTCCCCCCACTCGGACTTCTCGATAGTGAAAGATCACTAGTCTCAAGGGGCGTAGCCCATTTCCTTTCCCACTTTTGTTTAGATTGAAAATAGCCCAATAATCATGTAGCTACTATCTTTCATGGTATCTAAGCGCGACACCTCCTTTGTCGTATAATTACCCAACAATGCAATCAAACCTATAAAGTGCCTATAACAATCAGGGAAATACCGACCTGATATATGATTCTTAAATAATAGAAGGATTGAAAACATTTGCATGGCAACAAGGCATAAAATAGGAATCAATAAAATTTACTCTAATATCGGACAGTGAGTAATATCTTTAAGTTTATGTAACACCCCGTATTTCTGTTAACACTAAAGTTACTAATTTAAGAATAACCAATGCTTAATATAATAAATGTGTAAAGGGGAGATGTATCTAATGTGCATACAAATTTAATAATAAATATGTAAAGGGGATATGTATCTAATGTGCATACAAATTTAATAATAAATGTGTAAAGGGGAGATGTATCTAATGTGCATACAAATTTAATAATAAATGTGTAAAGGGGAGACGTATCTAATGTGAATACAAATTTAATAATAAATGTGTAATGGGGTGATGTATCTAATGTGCATACAAATTTAATAATAAATGTTAATAATGTACATTAAGAAAGTAATTGTGAACATAATTGGCTTCTCTTTAGAATGGATGGCTTTGATTAACCTTGGCTTCATCGACGGCTCAAATTAACTTGCAATCCTATATAAACAGCCCCCTAGTCTCCTTCTCTTTGCACCATTCTTCTCTAACCTTATACTGCACAAATTCTTGATGGACATGGCTTCTTCTTCTTCCTCTAAATCTAAATAAATAGATCAAAATAAAATATAAATCAAGACGAGGATATGTTGCTCAAGTCTTTCAAGAGAAGATTCAAAACAAGTTAGGATTCAAGTAAAGATTCAACGGCTTCAAGCAACGCTATCTTTCTATTCTTTTCTAGATCCAATCAATGTAAGTCGGTTACTTTTTAGATTTGAACGCCTTTTCTATTAGTGACATGAAATTAAAAGAATATAAGAAATATGCCTTATCATTTTATTGAATCTGTGCTTGTTTATGACTTTGGATCTGATTCTTGATTATGGCCTAGAACACATTGTGACTAAATTGCCAATGCTTAAGATTATGACTATGGAACTGTGGCCTTTGAAACCATAAGCCTTTGACTATGAACACAAGCCTTTGACTAGAAGCATAAACCAATGCATATGACTATGACAAGGACAATAGTGGATAATTACCTATGATTCATGAACATGATATTATTGCCTAGGATTATGACTGTGAGATTGGATCTAAACTTGATAATCAATTCAGTTTATTCTTAAATATCCTTGGATCTTGATTATGGGAATTTATCTATTAAGTTAGATCTACCCATATACTTGAACCTATGTTATTTGTTCAACCCTTTTTATGTCATAATATTATCAGATCTATAGGCCTTCGATGCTTTAATCAATTTATTCAGTGTAATTTGTTAGATCTGTGATTAGTGAATTATCATCTTCTGCCAGTCATTATGTCTATCTTTTCATGGCATTTTGGTTCATTCCCTTTTTATCCACGAATCCAGATTTATCTATAATTTAGGATGAAATCACGATTACACGAACGATGGGAATACGATTTGGGCAAATCATAAATTTGACTTAAACATGGTTGTAAACTTGGAAATTGGCATAATGTGGAACATTAACATAATTATGATTGACATAATTTAGAACATGTATTATGGCATGTTTATTAGAACGCAAATTTGAAAATTGGACATGAATTATGGAATATGTAATTTGACATATTAAATTTAGCATTGGCAAGTAAGCTAAGTTTTAGGCGTAAACGGTAAACTGGAATAATAATTCTAGTCTTGCCATAAACCGTAAATTAGGATGTTAAATCAAAATTGGGTCAATTAAAGTTAATTTGGCATAATAAGTATATTAGCACAAATTTTGAATTTAGTCATAATTGTGAGTAATTGTCATGTTTAGAATAATCATGGTTAGTGACACTTAATTTGGTATAATTTACATACCAAAAACTATAAATATGATATATAGGGAAAATGGGCCATAATATTAAATGTTGACAATGTAAATTAAAAGAGTAATAATGTAATAAGTAAATTAGGGAAAATTTACTTATAGAATTTATCCTAAATGAGAAAAGTAAATTTAGACAATACGAACATGCTTAACCCGAGGTTGGATTGAGTTGTGATGTAAACCTGTCCGGACCTGCCCGGCTATCCAGTGATCACAACAATACCTATCCAATGTGGGAGGTTAAGGCATTGAGCCCGATAAAGGCCCGAGGTTAGACTGAGTTGTGGCGTAAGACTGCCCAGAACCAATCGGCATACCGACAGCCACAGCAATACCTGTCTAATGTGAGTGGCTGGTGCTTTAATAAGACAATTAAAGTTAAGCTAGAATGGGAGGGTTAAGTCCATAAGAACACTTAACCAACTTAACACAGTTAAGCTAGAATGGGAGGGTTAAGTCCATAGGAACACTTAACCAACTTAACATAGTTAAGTTAGAACGATAGGGTTAAGTTAACTAGAACACTTAACCAACTTAACATGGTAACAAGACAAGATTTGTAGGGGTTAAGTAACTA
The DNA here is from genome assembly GCA_030737875.1 of Allium sativum. NCBI lineage: Eukaryota > Viridiplantae > Streptophyta > Magnoliopsida > Asparagales > Amaryllidaceae > Allium > Allium sativum. Next base: position 899,631,056 of record CM060912.1, read on the forward strand.
AGAAAAACACTTAGCCAATTTAATATGTTAACCAGACTAGAAAGTGGGGGTTAAGTAAATTCAATACACTTAGCCAATTTAACATGTTAACTAGACTAGAGGTTGGGGATAAGTGAAGTTAACACACTTAGCCAATTTAACATGCTAACTAGACTAGAGGTTGGGGTTAAGTAAATTTAATATACTTAGCCAATTTAATATGTTAGCTAGACTAGATCGTAGGGTTAAGTAAGCTTGAACACTTAACCATCAGAGTGTGATAAATGAATAGGGTTAAGTTAAAAACATGAAGGGACAATACTTAACCATTAGAACATGTTAATCAAACCAATGTTAGGGTTAAGTTAATTAAGGGAACACTTAACCATTATAACATGTTAGTTAAAACAGATAGGCAAGGTTAAGTTAAAAAGGAACACTTAACCAATACAAGATGAATGGGTAGGGTTAAGTAAATACTTAACCAATATAACTTGATGTTGGTAGGGTTAAGTCAACGTGAATTACTAGTAACACTTAACCAGTTTAACATGACAAATGAATAGGTTAAGTTAACTTGTATCGACTAATGACACTTAACCAATCCAACTCGACGAGAAAGAGAACTAAGTAGTAAACCATAGTTAAAAGGACTAAGTGGTAAACCTTAGTTAAAAGGACTAAGTGGTAAACCTTAGTTAAGAAAACGATGATTCAGGAAACTAAGTGGTAAGCCTTAGTTAGGAAAACTAAGTAGTAATTCTTAGTATAACACGAGGAGGAGCGAACGTCCATCTGATCTTAAAGAAGGCTCCAACGAATTGGGTTACGAAGCCCGAGGCTTCGAGGGGACGTGAGGGTACTCTTGGTATCCCTCTATGAGGCTGCAGATGATCATCTTGGGCTCACAGAGGTTAAGGTCTGTGTTAGGAGAACCAAGGGTATGCGTTGGTTGCAATTTAAGGCAACCAAAAGACTATGGTGGACCAGCGTGATTCGGCGAGACCAGTAGCCCTGTGATAGCAACTCGTCGTCTACCTACCATCTTGAGCCAGTCGAGATACGTAAAGCGGAAAGGCGGAGTACTCCAAAAGACCATATACTTGCTATCTAGTTATGGGTGAGGATGTCCATAAGACAGTGGGGCATAGGCGGCCCGCGTATAGTTCTCAATTTTTCAAGGGTGGCCTTTCATTAGTTGAGGGAGGGGTCATGTGGGACCATAGCCACTGTAAAAATAGACCTTAGCATTTGCATCGGCAGATATCTGAAAGTTCCCGACCGAGTTCCATGTTTCTAGATTAGCCCTGCCACGGGACTTGGGTCGCACATTTCAGGACATGTGCATCTAGACAACGATAAACGATTCGCGACACATACGTGGGAAAAGTCTAGGAACATATACCACTCTAGGTAGTGCGTCCTAGACTAGGGGCATCGTTCGACAGGTAGCGTAATCCCTAGTTGGACCTAGGTGGCATAAACCCTAAATCTGTGAAGCATTAGATAAGCTGCGTAAACCCGAGTGGAATCTAGGAAGCACTTTGGTATAAAACCCTAGATTAGATCTAGGTAATAAATAATAAATGTACGCCTAAAGGCAACCACAATTACTGGGATTGGGGTCGCGTTATCATTTTAGACAGGGACGCTAGATAGGTGGTGCAGAGACAAAAAAACCATAATAACAGGTTAATAGCGAAGCGGAGAAAGTATTAAAGCATATCCAGTTTATCTTTTCTTAGCATATCTTGTGTTAATCTTAACCTATCTTGTTGGCCCTATCATCATGGTATTGTCTTGTATTCAGTTAATTCATGTCGTTTTGTTTTTCCTTGTTCACATGCTAGAAGTAACTGAACTTACCAGACTTTATGTCTGACCCAGTTTTCTTTCGTCTTCTTTTCTTCCGTTCCCACCCCTCCAGGTAGTTAAGGAGGGAATAGTATAGCTCAGGTTAGATTGGACCGTCACTCTTCCCAAGCTCGAAGATTCTTTGACAAAGTGCTTTGGACTCTCTTTTTCTGCTGCTATGGCTGGCTTATGCTACATTGGGGAATATAAATGTTATTTTATGCTTCTTTATTTTGTAAGACAGATGATACTCTGATATTGGAAAACAATTGTTGTACAAACTGTTTTATCAATAAAGTAAAGTTTTATTTTCCGTTGTTTTAATTTTGTCTGTCTTGTAATTTATCTGCATCTTTTACCCTAAATGCTCCACAGAACTTAGTGCATTCCCTTTGTGAGTGACACTAAAGGATGTGGGGTGTTACAGTTTACTTTATTCCTATATCTTGTTTAGTGTGTAATTCGGATTGATTATGCCTAAGAGGTTTGAGATTCACGAAAATAAAACATAAAACCCCTAATTTAATGGAAATGTCAATATATGTTTATTATTTGGGTTTGGATTGCAGATGTAAACAAAAAAGGGGATATTTGTTATTATTCCTCATCCAAAATAAATTAAATAGTATGTTTTAGTTTCTTCCCTTCTACTGTAAATGATAAACTTACATGAAACTAGCGGAGTAAATTGCGCGTAATTAAACCTTTGTTTTATTTATAAAATAGAAGATCTGGGTACAATAAACCACATAAAACTAAAATCCCTATTTTTGTGTAAAATTCACCCAAAAAGGAAAGAAAATAAAATTAAACTAAAAGGACTACATATATAGTTATGCGTTTATCTTATCCCTTTTTGTTTATTGATGTAATCTAAAAACCTAGGATTATAAGTCTACCATATTTTATTCAAGCTATGATTCTAAGTTAAGATCTTATATGCCATATTATGTATTTAAGGAATATGACTTGTAATATTTTATTTGGACTACAATTCACATTTCATCAATTAATGAGTTTTCTTTCACTCGCGCCATTTATTACGTATTTATGCATGTTTATGTAACATAGTCTACGTATCTTAGATACGTATTTTTTTGCATATAATTAGGAGTTTCGAGTTAAATGTCCCCACTAGGAAAGTTGTGTGTTTACATGTGAGTTAATGGCTTTCTGTAATATCTAATGACACATGGATGCGAGGTTAATCCCACATTGTAATAGAAGTATGTCTGGACAACTCGACTATCAGCAATTATATGAAAGTGGGTCAATATGAGATGCCCAGTGCCACGGGCCCTTTGGCAAGTGTATTGACCTACCTCGAGAAATTTATTAAGTGACTGATCCACCTCTTAGAGGTATTAAGTGGTTGGAATCATCCCTCTTCTTATGGTTTTATCCTTAGAAGCCTGGACTGTAGTCATAGGGACTTCCCTTATTAAATATTGAGTGGTTTATTGGTCTGCCTCTCTCTAATAGTTATGAGGTTTTAAATTGTATCGGATGAGTTAGGTATTTCTTCGGAAGTTTTTCGCTTCCTCTAGGAGGCTATTCATAAGGGTCTACCAGGGGATGAGTTATTAAGAGTTTCGTTGAATACACAAGGAAAAACGCTTATCCAATGGAAGTATTAAGTGGTTGGCAGTTCACTTTTAATTACAACTAGATAATAACATAGGGATACGTCGGAGGGTCATGAATGACAAAAGAGCGTCACCTATAATCTGGTATTAAGTGGTTGCTTATTATCTCTACCATTATCTTGAAGATGTGTACAATGTCATAAAGTCTATTAGGAAATGAGGTCTTAAATGACTAGGATCCGCCAAGGGTATTAAGTGATAGTGAGAATCCACCCATATTTATTTGGACTTAGGTGATCATTAAAGTTCGCCTCTTTCCATTTAAATGCATCAGTTGAAATATACACACATATGTGTGTATGACTACCTAGATATAACCATGATAAGTTTTATATTTCTCAAGTATGTAAAAAAAGGTATAAGCTAAAAGATTTTATTTCACCAAAACTGTTTTTCTGACTCCCCTTCTCTTATTAACATAAATTGTGTAGGATGGCCTTGAGAAGCATGCTGATGGATGTCGAGCTTAGCGTTGGAGACTATTATCTTATTCATTATTTTATGAAATTTACTATATTGGTGTATCTTTAACTTTGTACCTACGACATTATGATATTGATTTTATTTGGCGTTGTGGTGATTTGTATGATATGGAACATCTATTTTAGTATCATACTTTGTTCCTTCTGTTGAGACAGTTGATTTTTTTAATCTAGCTCTGCTAGTTTATTTATTAGATATCAATGACCTATCCAGAGGAACTCTAAATTCTAATGGGTTTTTCTAGGTCGGAATTCAAGCATGTTCCAAAAGGGTTGTTACAGTCTGAAAACTAAGAAAATCTCTTTATGGCCTCAAACAGACTCCTAAATAATGGCATGGAATAATTGATAGAACCATATTAAATAATGGTTATGTAGTGAACGCCTCTGATTTTTGCATATATTCAAAGATGTCAGGTCAATGTTATGAAATTATTTGCCACTATGTTGATATTTGACACAAATTTGATGACGATAAGAATTTCTTATCTTATCAATTTGAGATGAAAGACATGAGGGACGCTGACTTAATGTTAGGAATTTAAATGAGGAAAATTGCAAGGGTTCATAGTGAATCGTTCTCATTACATAAAAAATCCTTAAAAAGTTTAATTATTTTGACATAACTCATGTTTATTCTCCATGTGACCTGGTAAGCATCTTAAGAAAAATATAGACCTAATGTATCACATGAAGCATATGCTAAGGTCACTAATAGCATAATATTTCTTATGAATTATACTAGACTTGGCATAGCTTACGTGGAGAATCGTTTAAGTGAGTACACGTTTGACCCTAACAACGAACATTAGGAAGATTTTTATTGTATTTTGAGATACTTTAAGGGTACTATTGATTGGTACCTACATTTTAATAGAATCCTACTGTTTTGGAAGGATTTTGCGATGCAAGCTGGGTTGCTGATAATAATGAAGTTAGCTCTATTAGTGGTTACATATATGTTGGGTGGAGGCGTCATATCACGGAAGTCTTGTAAACATATTTACATAGCATGATCTATATATATATATTTATCTATTGCTCTTTACAACAAATTCCACTAGAAGAAAAGAGTAATGCTCTTATTTCTTTGCTCTATGATTCTCAGACTACTATTGGAATTGCTAAGAGTGGTGCGTATAATGGAAAAAAAGGCATACCTGTAACACCTCAAAATTTGGCACTAGTTAAATTACCTATTTAGTTATATTCCAGAAATAGAATTTAAGTAAACGGTAGAATTTGACCACAAAAATTGTACCATTTCGTTCATGACAAAATTTCTGGTTAATTTTCATGTTAGGAACTTCGTGAATGAGGTGCATATGAAAAGTTACGGATAAATAGAACAAAAAATAATTAATTGAGTATATATACGGAAATTGACTATACCATTAATACACTGCCCCCACTGGAGGCAGGTCAACCATAGAAGTCGACCTGGGGGTCGACCTCCCCATGCAACCTGGGGGTTTCCTCTTCCAGTGGCGGCTAGGGTTTTAGTTAATAAAAGTATACAATGGTGGATGTATCTTAATATGATTAAATCTAATAGTTATAGGTCATTTGAGTGCCAACAAATAAAGGCTAGATGTCCTACTCTTTGCTTATATTTTCTGCAGGCAGAAGTAAACTCTACCATTTTCATTTCTCCAATCCCTTACAAAATTTCTAAAATAAATCAGTTTTCAAATCAAACTAATAAAAATTAGAGAAGATGAATCTAGATCTATGAACGAAGGTTGTTTTTATGTATTTGGTAATTCTGTTCTTTGTTTCTTCCCTTATTCCGGTTTTTTTCCATCTCTACAAATGTTAATATGTATACCTATCCCTTTTTTATACATATTATAGATCTATAGGGATTTGAGAATAAAAACTTAGAAGCTGTTGTTCAGATTTGGATTATGGAATAGCTTTCAGCTGAATGGGAAATTTATATGTTGTTTCGAATATGAAATCTAATTCATTGGTGTAAATTTTAATTCATATGCCTAAATCTGATATCTTTTGGTAGGCTTTTCAGTTATATTATTCTTATCATGCCTACAATTTTTTTCTCGTATTTTTTGGTTATTCTTTACACATTAAATCTGGAAATATGTCCTTAATTATTATTGAGATTTTTGTAGTTGTTTGTTTTAGATTTATAGAATTAATGTAATTGTAAGATATGTGTAAATAACCATTATCGGTTTGTAAATCTAGCTGCATTTTGGATTATTTTAGGTTTTCTTGATTTTTGTAATTATCGCTTTTTCCTCTCTTTTTTGGCAAAGCCAGTTGGGTAGAATGGCTCCTACCATTTATTTATGAAATAAGAAAGTCTTACAATACAAATGAAGAAAAATTAAAGCATGCTAGTGCAGAAAGAAAGAATAGGGAGAGAGGCTAATTCCATTCGTTCTTGATGCCATCTTCAAATACAAACAGGGACATCTTAATTTCACTACTTATGTTGCTGCATATACTATAGTACACTTGCATTCTCAACTTCTTTTTGTTGCTGAAAGTCATTTGACTTCGTTTATTCCACAATTTTTCAATTGCCACTTTGAGAATGATTAACAGCTCATAGGAAGAGATCAATTTCCATCTCGTCGCCCTGTAAATGCACATCCATTCCTCCAAACTGTCAATGAGTGGAGCAGCATATCCACGCATTTTTATTTTTCTGCATATGAATCGAGAGAAGGAGCACTTGAAAAAAAGGTGAGGGTTGTCTTCAAGTTCAGATCTACAAAACTTACTGTCTTTTGATACATTCATACCTTTTATAGCAACTTTACTTAAGGTGTGCAGCCCATCATTTAGCACTTTCCATAAGTGAAAATTTAGTCTTTTAGTTGAGATTTTATTCCATACTCGTTTGTTCTAGGGGAATTTAGTCATTAGAGTTTCATAAGTTAAGGCATTATAGACTATGCTCGTTGAATGTTGCTTCATGTCGCTAGACCATACATATTCATTATACTGATTTGCTAGTGGGACTGTCCATCATATCTTTTCCACACACTATTTATTATAGAGTTACTGGTGGTAGGTGGCATATGATGCCATTTCTAATATATGACATGCCCTTAGCATTTATAGGGATCCTACTCTGCTCAGTCTCCACATGTGTAAACAACATGCTAAGTATCAGGCCTTTTTTGTATACATTGAGTTGTCCAAAATTTTGCAACACTGTTATGTGTTATCTGCATCTTGATATGCGGCAACAACTTGCTTCGACTGCCTAGCAAAGTCTTCCAAACCCAACTCTATGCAGGTTTTGGGCTCATAGTCCATATGTCATCTCTTTTTAAGTTATGTATTTTGCTCCATTCAGCCCATAGTGTCGTTTTATTGCTAATCCGGATATGAAAATGCTTTGACAAGGCAACAATGTTCCATAGTTTCAGTTTTTTTATACCTAAGCCCCCTTGTTTTTTGCTTTTTCCATTTTGCTGAAGACTATTGGAGCCAGTTTAGAAGTGTGTATTGAACCTGACCACAAGAAATTTCTCATTGCATTTTTAATCATAGCTATTAGCTTAGGAAGCAGTATGAAAGTCTTGGTCCAATAAACAGTCGAATATGATTGCATTTATTATTATTAACTTTCTAGGTTGAGAAAGGTGCCTAAGTTCCCATCTTGAACACAGAGGTTATTTTTTCATACATAGGAAGGTATTGTGAGGTAATGATTCTTTTGGTGGCGAGGGGAATACCAAGATATGTCATATTAGTGCTCATGAGGGACATGTTGGTAATCAGTTGACAGTCAAGCAAGGGTTATGGGGGCATACCAGCGACCAAAATTCGATATTTGTTGTGATTGAGTTGAAGGCCAAAGAAGGTGTAAAAGTTGGATAGAGTATTCATAATCGTTTAGAGTGAGGATTGAGTAGGTTTAGTGAAGATAAGAAAATCATCAGCAAATGCTAAGGTTGTAATCAATGTAAATTTGCATTTAGGATGGAGCTCAAAATTCTTAAGAGAGACTTGTCTTTCTAATTCAACTGACAGTGTTTCCACAAGTAATATGAATAAGTATGCAGAGATCGGATCTCCTTGTCTCATCTCATTTTTACCTTTAAAATATCCTATATTATATGCATTAAAAACAAGGGAATACTTGACTATTGACATGCACAAAATATCTAGTTGATAAGTTTAGCTGGAAAGTTCATCTTAGCCATAACACTGGTTAGAGAAAACCAGTTAACAAAGTCAAAGGCCTTCCTTATATCAATTTTAAGCATTGCTCGAGGGGATTTATAATGGGAGGAGTATCCATTTAGTAGTTCATGCGTGAGCAGAACATTGTCTAGAATACTATGTTGGGGTAGAAAAGCTGCTTGACTTGGGGAGATTATGCTCTGAAGTACTTCTCTGAGTCTATGTGCAAGAATTCTTGAAATTGCTTTATATTTCACGTTACAACAGGCAATCGGTCTGAATTGTGTGACATTAGCTAGGTTTTTTTTAGTCTTTGGTATCAGGGCTAGATTAGTTGAGTTTATTGAGCTTAACATCCTACTCTTGTCAAAGAAATTATGTACAGCTTTAAGCACTTCTTGGAAAATATGTGCCAACAGTAGGTATAGAAAGTTACTGGAAACCATCAGGGCATGGAGAAGCAGACTATCTCATTGTAAAAAATGATTCTTTAATATCTTCATGACTGACTTGTCCAATTAATATTTCTTGCATCTCAGCAATTAATGTTGGAATGTGAAGATTGTTGATGAAAGATAAGTTGGCTACAGGCTGTTGTTGACCAAGGAGATTGGTGAAATATTTAACAGAAGCATCATTTACATTTATTGTTCTAGTCATTAGCATGGACTAGAATGTAAAATGATTAGAATTTAAAAGAATTAGTAACTACGTAAATATCATACTAACGCACACATGTATACATATACATATAATGTATCCTTCCAAAGTATATGTAAATAAGGTTAGTATTATTATAAATTCGGTACAAAAATATAGGTTTGGATTCGAATCTTCTCCTTTAATGATGGGCATATATAAATGTTTCTCGGAATGAATGGAAATAAATGTTTGCAACCATCGAATTGATTAACGATAAATGTGTAGTTAATTGCAGTAATTGTAATGGTTACAACTAACTTAAATGGGAATAAAAATTATAACTATGAATTTTATGAAGGAATAAATATGGCAATAAATGTCAAATGTTTACAATTAAAATAAATAGGAAATACATAATGCAACTCCAATTTAGGCCAATTAATATAATAAACATGCATATTTTATATGTATATATAAGAACTAATAAAATAAATAATAGTATTATAATAAATGGAAGTTAAAATAAATAGAATTAATGAAACTAATTGGGATTGATATTAATGGCATTTAATTGAATGTTCATTGTCGAAAAGTGACCGTTATGGTCATTAATGGCATGTGATAGTTATCGTGTAAATGGGTAATTGGTAGTAATTACCATAATTAATACTTAGTCCAATAAATAATCTTAGAGTTATGAACCTTACATTAAGAGACCAATCTTGTCTTGTCTCTAATTTAATTCTAGAAATAATATCTCTAATTATTATAAGAATTAGGCTTAGTAGGTTGACTATGCGAGGTCAGTTGAGTTATCTGACAGAAGTCTGTACATTCTAGCAGTTGGATATAAGTTTAACTAATGTGAGATATCACTGATTATAAGAACTTAATACAATTAATCGCACGTAATGCGAATTTATTCTAAAGGTTTACTTCAAATGATGAGGTTTTAAGTGGTTGCAGGGCCCACCTCTCTTCCAAAAGAACAAACCAAAATGGATAATTTAATGGCGTAGCCTACTTCAAAACTATGGTCTTAAGTAGTGAGATCCGACTATTGGGGGAGGGGGATATTAAGTGTTTGGATTCACCCTTTCCCTCCAAGATAAGGGTAGAATCATATGGTCCGCCCTTATCTGATATTAAGTGATCAAATAGCTTGCTTTTTTCCAAATAAGAAGTATTAAATAGCTACTTGGGTATGAAATTAGTCAACTCCATGAGGGTCCTCTTCCTTTTGGTAGTAAGTGACTGGTTTGGATCCATCTTGGGATATGGTATTAAATGACCGCTAAAAAGGTACTAAAGGTCCGCTTATCCTATAGAAAGTATTAAGTGACTTAGAGATTATCCAATAAGGTTAGCTAGATAGTAATAGAGGGGTCCTCCGAATGAAGGTCTTAAAAGATGGTTAGTCATCTACCTATCATGTAGGTAAGAAGTGATTTCTTACTATCTCTCTCCTTATATGGCGTTGGGATATCCATGAATGATGGAAGCCTTAAATTAATGGGGTTTAGTAGTTAATGTTCTCTAATTTTAATTAGTGTGTTTTTATGCCACTTGGGTATTAAGTGATTATTAGGGATTCGCCTTATATATTATACCGTTAATGAGGTTACAAGTGGTTATAAAATCCATCTCTTTTACTATTTAGGTATAAAGTCCTCAAAAAGTTTGTCTATTAGTTATTAGTTATTGGTTTGTAGTGTGGTTTAAAGGTTTCATAAATGCATAAATCTATTTCAGTATAATAATAAGTATCTTTGGGAAGTGCTACCTTAGGTACGTTAGTTAATCATTATGCATTGTTTTTGGAAGGATATGTTACAATCACTAACCTTGATAGACATATCGTTTGGGTGAAACCAAACAGGTGTTGGAGAATGGAATGTTGATGATGTTTTGATGATAACAACCTTGTTTCAATCATTATCATTATTGATTATAAAATATATATTAACATCTTTATCTAGATTATATATCTGTACTACTGATAAAGAAAGGGCAAATTCTATTCAAGCACCGCAAATTGCTTTACCTACACCATGGGATTTATTTATAAAATTTCATACCAAAATGACCTTATTGAAAAAGAATCAATATTAAAAAAATGAAAATGTATACAATTTTCCCTTGTTTGCATTATGTATATTCAATATAATTTCTTTTTTATAGTTAGTATATTATAAATTAATTTATATCACTGGTTAAATTAATTTTATTTTCTTTTGAGGATTAAAATATATTCATATCGTTACAAGCAACATTTATATACAGTCAATTTTAATAGTTTTTTATTTAATTAAGTATAAAAAATAAAAATTGAAACTAACTACTAAAATTAATGTTATACAGAGAACTAAATTCTCCAATCTTTCATTCAAATCTAATCATGTTTAAATTTAACACCAAAATTTAGCTAGTTTAACTTTCTAATATTTAAAAAATAAGTTCAAATTTCCATCATATAAAATTAAAAGTGATTTAAAAATAAAACAATCAAATAATTTAAGATAGTAGTATTAAAATAAAAGTTTTTTTTTAATTTTAGGTAAATATATTGCAATGATTCCTAGTTTTATGTAATTTAGTTTTAAGGTGAAAGAGAGGAAATGTGATGAAAATATAAAAGGGTAATTTTGTGAAAGACATGGTGTATAAAAAGAAATTTTTGGTTTACGCTATTTTATTTCATTTTACGGTGTATGTTAAGTAATTATAGGTGTACGAATAGAATTATCCTAAAGAAAATTCATTGCACTACTATACTTGATGTCCTTTTGAAATTCCAAAAATGCCCTTCAATTTCACGTTCACGTTTTACGTTCTATCCATGAACCACCACTTTCATTTTCTATCCCATTTTTTCCTCATTCATCATCTCCTCAAAAACGAATTCTTCCTTGTTGAAACCAACGGTGACATTAAAAAAAAGAAACCTACAAACATTCTTTCTCATCCCCGTCAAATTCTCTCTCCCATCTCCATCTAATATTCAGCAAATTGTCAAAAAAGAGAGAAGGAAATCCCCTCCCTTTTCTGTGTTCGTCACCGTGACGCGGGTCGCTAACCTGAGAGCTCCACGTGGATTTCAGGCGTGGTCGTTGGTGCTGGAAAATTGATTTCCTTCGTATTCAGTTCCAATGATAGATCCATGACTTCCTCCTTATCGTATTCCACCGAGGATCCTGATTCATATGACATTGAGTTCCATAATATTTTAATTTAGGTCCTTTCTTGCGTATGTGCACTATTTAATTCCACATGATATGTGTAAAATATGAGAATGAAATTCAGGCATTTGGAAGCGTTTATGATGCTAGATTAACACATATACAACGGTTGCGATGGTGTAACCGAGTATTTGTATAAAATTGGTGCAATTAAATGTTCTAATGGGAGGTCTTAGAGTGAAATAATTGTTCTTTGCGCTATACTAGGATTTTAGAATGTGATCTTTACATTTAAGTGCTTATGTGGTAGATATTCAGGATTTTGGTAACAAAAGTGACAATGGAAAGAAATAAATTTCTTTATTTTTGTTGGGTGTAAGAGAGAAGAGACCTAGGCAGTATATAGGATCTTAAGGCCACAAGTGGTTAAGTATGTGGATTGCTATACCGTTGTGTTTAAAGAACTTGAATCTATATCTACAAATTATAGTTTTGTATCCACATTATTTGCTCTACTACATGGTTTTTCTTTGTGTGAATTAGGTGGACATGGTCAGACTACAATGTAATGTCTCATGCCTGACTAACAAACGTGTTAAGCCTGATGTGGCTATGGTTCTTTTAACTGCACCTGAGGATGCATCAATTCATTGGAAGAAGACCCTTCTATACTATATAACCCATTAAAGGAGCAACAATATCAGGTTATAAAAGGTTCTATAAATCTTTCTTGGAATCAGGCAAAACCATGATTTGTGAATTTTCGCCTAGAATGCTCTTCTGATGATCGGACTTTTCTAATAAAGTTGCTTATGATGTAGTTTTGTTGAAGGCTCAAGATTTTACTTTTAGGTTTCTGACTATTGGTTTTGTTCATGGCAATTATTGGACTCAGTTTCCTGATTAAAGGTTTATTGTCCCAAGTTCAGTATGCTTGGACTCAATTTAAATATTTGATATGTTGATGAAGATTACATCTTCTACTTGATTATTTTCACTAGCATTTATAAAGGCAAATATTTGAAATAATTTTCTATATTATCATCAACTTATTTGCAAAACGCTTTGTAAATAAATATGAATAATCATGTTGGGATACTGCATTGATCATTTCAATCTAAGGAACCATCACTGAACAACGTAAACTGAGCTACATATGATGTTTCAATAATTTAAAAGTTAAAATAAATAATTTACTGTCACTATGATTATTATCTGTTGGAAATGTTTTACAAACATTAAGTGAATTATTAAAATATCTTGAATAAGTGTAAGAATGGCTCCAATATGGGAATAGTCCTACATCATGGGATTATATAGAAGAGGCAGGCTTTTATACTTGTTTCTAAGAAATCATGTTGGGGCCTTGGGCTCCCAATACATGCATTGTTGTGAGGAGGGAGACCATGCATCATATGACCACCGCACATGCGTGCTCGACCGACCGACTCGACTCGACCCGACCCGACCCGGTCCGGTTCGGCTCGGCTCGGGCTTGGGCTTGGGTTTTGTGGTGTAGACACTTATACTTTTTGGACATAAAACTTAGCCTTTTTCGAACCCTTTTTATGGAAAAAGATTTTTGCAACGGTAAAAAATTATATCCCCCAAATTTTAGCGGCCCACTAATATGTAAACCCAAACCCTAATTTTCGTTCTATATATTGACATTAGCCTCGAACGAAAAGACTACCGAATTGAAAATTCTCTCTTCTCTCAGCCGCCATTAAAATTCTCTTCTCAGAAATTTTCGAGCAATTTTTTTTCAGAAAGTGCAAATGTGCACCGATTTGTTGTGCAAGCAAATCGGTTATTATTTTTGAGGCTGTTTTATCCTAAAGGCGGCGGCGAAGGAACGAACTTGTTTGCACCTCCGACCAGATCGCCGAATCGTCTTCAAGAAAGCGACCTAGTCCGCGACTCAGCCATTGTTTCCCAACAATTTGAAGACGATAAGAAACAATGGCTTCGTTGCAGTCCTAGATGGAGGCGGTTGCTACCCTACAGACAATTAATCAATGGGAGGACACTAGTATGATCTGGATGGAACAGTCGTGATGATCATTGGCGCGTCATCAGCCATTGTAACAAATCTCGCTGCAGTTGGATGCCGCATCATCGCCGCGGCCAGGCATATCGAATGACTGAAATCACTTTGCAACGATTGAACGCGATGAAATCTGAACTGTGGACCATGGATCTACATGCTCAGGTTCTGTTTTCGCCTTTCTTTTCAGCTGATTATTTCAGATCTATTTTGAGCTAAATCATATGATTTAATGAGTTTTATTTTGAAAGTGTCATTAGAGGAGGCATTATTTGAATGCAAACAGTGAAAATGTTTTTATCATAAATTGACATTATTTAAGTGCATAATTATGTTGAAAATGCCATTGAAATTTTGGCATTACTGAAATACATATGATTATATGAAAATGTCATTAAAATTAACATTAATAGAACACATATATTATTTGGAAATGTCACTAAATTTTTTGACATTAATAGAATGTGTATGTTATTTGATAATGTCATTAAGAATAGACATTAATTGGATGAATAGGTTTTTTGCATCAAATAAATTGACATAGTTTATATGCATACAAGTGAAAAGATAGAATATAAAACATTTTTTGTTGCATACATGTGAATAACCTATGTTAGTCTATGAGATTGGATATAATTTTCTATAAGAAAAATATAATTTTTTCAAACATATTGACATTCAAAATAGTAAGCATCCACAACCGGCCAGTAAATAACAGAATGGAATCCACAAGGAAACCATAAATGACAGCAACAACCAACTCAAAAGAATGATTCTGGACAGTTGTTTCTATGTTACAACTGTAGAAAACCAGATCATATGACACGAATGTATTTGAACAGGCTAAGCCATGCACCGCAGGAAAACCTGACTGAGGAGCCTCTAATGGTTATAATTACTGAGATTCACCTTGTTGGTGGATCAGAGGGTTGGTGGGTAGACATTAGTGTTTCTCGCCATGTTTGCTATGATCGTGACATATTCACAATATACACGGTTGCTGACGATCAGAAAGTGTGTTGTGAGATCTTCGCACCACTTAAGCTGTAGAGACTGGTAATATGAAAATATAGCATATGATTGGGAAGACATTGATTCTTAAAGATGTGATGCATTTGATATGTTTGAAACATTAAAAATTGAAATCAAGCAAATAGGAAAATTAAGAGTATTTATAGTGATAGAGAAACAGAATATGAATCCAGTTTATTATGATTTTTTATAAATGACATGATATTGTACATGATAGAACTGCACCTTATACACTTGAAATGAACGGTAAAGTTGAAATAAAATCAGGATCTTTACCGAATTAATAATTGTCATTTTATTAAATTTTGGTGCAGCATAACATTAGTGGGGGGATATTTTATAGACTGTACGTTATGCTCTGAATAGAATTCCCAAATCTAAGAATAAAATTTCATCTTATGAAATTTTAGAGAAATATAAATCCAATATGTCATACTTTAGAACTTGGTGTTGCTTAGCATATGTTTGCATTCCAGACCCTAAGAGAATAAAATTGGAAAGTAAATCATACGAATGTGTATTTATAAGCTATGCTGTTAATAGCAAAGCATACAGAATTTATGATCTAAATACACATAATATAATCTGAATCAAATTGTGCCAATTTTTATGAAACGAAATTTCCTTTTAAATTAAGGAATAGTGGGGGCACATCAAGTATGCCTATTAGAACAGAACTTAATAAAAGTTCTGAAGTTGAACCTAGAAGAAGTAAAAGAGCAAGAATCGTAAAAGACTTGATTCAGATTTTTGTGCTTTTACTATAGAGGAGGATCACTTAAACCTCCAAGGGGTCTTATCTTATTTAGACGCCGATTTTTGGCGAGAGGCTATAAATGATGAGATATATTCTCTGGAATCCAATAGGACTTGGCATTTGACATATTTACCTTCTGGTTGTAAATCTATAGGATGTAAATGAGTACTTAAAGGAAAATTAAAACTTGATGGCACTGTTAATAAATATAATGCATGATCAGTAGCTAAAGGTTTTTTTAAACAAAAAAGAAAATATAAACTTCTTCGACAATTTCTCACATGTGACTAGAATAACATCCATTTGGGTATTAATTTCACTTCCTTGCATTTATAATTTACTAAGACACCAAATGGATGTTAAAACGGTTTTTTTTAAACGGTGAATTAGACGAAGAAATTTATATAGACCAGCCTGAAGGATTTGTAGTACATGGTTAAAAACATAAAGTATGCAAATTAGATAAATCATTATATGGTTTAAAACAAGAACTTTAACAATGGCATGAAAAAATTTGAGAACTTTAATCATTTCACATGATTTTAAAGTTAATGAAAGTGACAAATGCATTTATTACAAATCTGAGAATGACATTTGCACTATAATATGCCTTATGTAGATGACCTACTCATCTTTGGGTCAAACATTCATGCCATAAATTAAGTCAAATCCTTATTGAGTGCCAATTTTGATATGAAAGATCTAGGTGAGACGAGTGTAATCCTTGGTATTAAAATTACTAGGTCAGAAAAGAGAATTTCTTTGGATCAATCTTATTACATTGAGAAGATACTAAAGAAATACAATTATTTAGACTGTAAATATGCAAATACCCCATATGATCACAGTGTAAAGTTATTTAAGAACACTGATGAAGGTGTAAGAAAGTCTGATTATGCGAGCATCATTGGAAGCCTATGGTATGCCACTGAATGTACTAGACCCGACATTGCCTATGTCGTGGGATTATTATGCAGGTTTACCAGTAGACCTAGTATAAAGCATTGACATGATATTGAAAGGGTCATGAGATACCTTAAACGAACCATGAACCTTGGATTACATTATGAAAAGTTTCAAGTTGTACTTGAAAGATATTCCGATGCTGACTGGAATATTTTATCTGATGATTCTATTGCGACCAGTGGCAATATATTTAGCATTGCTGGAAGAACTGTTTCTTGGAAATCTAAGAAACAGAATATCTTGACTCAGTATACTATAGTGACTGAGATAATAGCACTAGCTACAGCTAGTTAAGAAGCAAAGAACTAAAGAAATCTGCTATTTGAGATCCCTATAAAGGAAAATAGACACCAATGGTGTAATCGATTGTGATAGTTCCGCGGCTATTATAAAAAGTATAGAACCGTTATAACAACGGTAGAAAACGACGTCGTAATCACAATACTGTAAAAGATCATCACATATATAGTGATGAAAAATTTGACGACTATTGAAAGAAAAACAGAACCGATATTACAACGGTAAGAAATGAAAGTCGTATACACAATATTGTTAGAGGACATCACATATAAAGTGATGATAATTTGGCAGATCCTTTGATGAAAGGACTGACTAGAAAGAAAGTCCTTAATAATTCTAAAAGAATGGGACTACTGCCTGAGATAGCGGAATCACGCACAATGGTAACCCGACCTAAATGACTGAAGATCCCAAGAACAAGGTTCAATGGGTAAAAACAAGTTGTGTAGTGATAGTAGATGAACATGCTAAATTTATATATTAAGAAGCATGTATTCCTGAAGTGATTAGAGGATGAGTTAATAGAAACTCTTAATGAGATCTATACTCTATTTGGAGTGGAGTACCTACCTTCAGGAGTACTCTTGATAGACTCACCTATGTGAATGTGGAAATGTGGCCGTTTCCTATGGAGTTTTGGGCAGAACTTCTAGAGCGTTCACTAAACTAGGATAGACGTGCATGGCCATAAATGCACGGGCTTATTTGATTGCACTATAGAAAAGGTTGAGTGTGGTTTGATGTCAGGAATAGAGTTCAAGACTACGTGTCACTCTAGTAAAAACTGAATCTTATTCACTATGCAAAGGTTCAAGTCGAAAGACACCTTCGTTTATGCACAATCTTATGTTTTTAAGAAACTGCTCGAAAATATTTTAAAAAAAAATTCAAGTGGGGGATTGTTGGAAATGTTTTACAAACATTAAGTGAATTATTAAAAAATCTTGAATAAGTGTAAGAATGGCTCCTATATGGGAATAGTCCCACATCATGGGATTATATAGAAGAGGCAAGCTTTTATACTTGTTTCTAAGAAATCATGTTGGGGCCTTGGGCTCCCAATACATGCATTGTTGTGAGGAGGGAGACCATGCATCATATGACCACCACACACGCGCGCGCGACCGACCGACTCGACCCGACCCCGGTCCGGTTTGGCTCGGCTCGGGCTTGGGCTTTGTGGTGTAGACACTTATATTTTTTGGACCATAAAACTTAGCCTTTTTCGAACCGTTTTTATGGAAAAAGATTTCTGCAATGGTAAAAAATTATATCCCCCAAATTTTAGCGGCCTACTAATCTGTAAACCCAAACCCTAATTTTCGTTCTATATATTGACATTAGCCTCAGACGAGAAGACTACCGAATTGAAAATTCTCTCTTCTCTCAGCCGCCATTAAAATTCTCTTCTCAGAAATTTTCGAGCAATTTTTTTTCAGAAAGTGCAAATCTGCATCGATTTGTTGTGCAAGCAAATCGGTTATTGTTTTTGAGGCTATTTTATCCTAGAGGCGGCGGTGAAGGAACGAACTGGTTTGCACCTCCGACCAGATCGCCGAATCGTCTTCAAGAAAGTGACCTAGTCCGCGACTCAGCCATTGTTTCCCAACATTATCATTACTATTAGCGCTTCACTATAAGTCAATGCATATAGAGAGAGTGTGTATATATATACACTACGTATATTATTCTATATTTTAATCTCATTATTCCTTCTACTATAATGTTGGCCAAGTGTTTAAATCAATCAATAATAATCATAGATAGCAAATTTTTTATATCATTTTTTAATATTATAAATCGTATAGATACTTTTATATGATAACACCAAAGTTCCCAAAGAAAATTAGGAATGTCTTTAATTTCAATTATTTAATGTTTTTCAGATTCAGTTTCATTTAGAATATTACAAAACTTTCACGGAATATTCATTCATTATTATTATCAATTGAACCTTCATGAAGGGGATAATGATGCCGATAAAATAATCTAAATGTTGGCTGAATAGTAATTAGTCTACCATGTGATTATGATTTGCAATGGTTTGATTTTTAATAAATAAGAGTTTTATATTAAAGAGAAATATATGTAAGAATACCTTAGACAACATAGGTTCGACTTTATCTTGCACTATAATTATAGTATCATTGTTTTTTAAACACCCATATTTTGTTCATTATTGAGTATAGCTTACTAATTATAATGATTTCCTCAGTAATGACATATGTTGCATATATTTAAGATAACAGACCCTTTATTCGTTTAATTAATTATATGTGTATTTTCATATAATTAGACCGTATGCATTTTGGTAATTTATTCGTGTTGCGTCAATGACCCAAATTCTTACAGTTATACGGTTATGTATACTACAAATTTATGTAATATATTCGCATATGCTCTGTCCATTGTCAGTTCTTTTCCTTGGTGTTTCTTACTTCATTTATGTAATTTATTTATATAGATGTGCTTGAATTTGTTTGCCAACACTTTGACAGTCTATATGTCTGGAAATTTGACTCTAGGATGTGTACTTTTATTCATCCTATAAATAATTTGCATACGTGAATTGTGATTTTAATTTCAGATAGTACCCAAGATTACTAGGGTTAGTTTTGGTACCCTAAGGTGCATGTTGGATCGAAGGTCAATTGTTATTAAGTGCATACTCATTTGTCGCTACAAATGGCACACCCACATGATTTGATTTTTTTATTAGGTAATACTTACCAACTACATAGTGCACTTATTAGTATCAGCATTGATTCTTAATCTAATTATTTTTATATTTCATTAAACTATACTTGAATTGATAATATTATGATTAATTTAAAAATATTTACAAATCTTATTCATTTTAGCTTTATTGGATGGCTAAGAAGATGCTCCATCTGAATGAAAGCATCGTCATTTTAAGCGACACCATGCAACACTGTTTGAGCAACACTTTGCTAGTTTATCAAGCTGAGTTTAATTTTTGCTAGAGAGACAATTAGAAATTTTGGAGTTTTGGACAACAAGGTTCTTAATTTGTATTGAAAGTGATTACATATCTAATTAAAGTATCAACATGTTATAAATTTAGTTGGAAATTATATAACATAAATATGGCATAAAATTGAGGAGTTGAGTTCTGCACCATACCACTAAACATTTTTGTATAATTGTTCCCTTAAATCATCTATTTTGTTTGCAGGAATGTTCGCATTTATATTAGTTTCCAAACTTGCAGCTATATACGTTTTATTATCCCCTCAATGGTGTAGCAAATCTTGCTAGAATTGCTTGGCTTCTTGAAGTCTACACTCAGCTATGTGCATTGAGGCATTATGCTATGTATACAGTTATAACTTAGTTTGTACTATTTTGTGTGCTTATTGCCTTCAGCCTTATGTATATAATTAATCAATTTAATGAACTGGGTAGCTCTTTTAACGTTTAACTAGATCCTACGCCCACTTGTAGGTTTAAAATTGATTGTTTGTGTTACAGCATAGTAGGTACATTTTGGTATTCTCAAATTTCATCTTTTGGTAGGAGTGTTCTTTTCAGAGCATTTACTTTCTTTTGTTGTATGTTTTCACATGAGAGCATTTACTACCTTTTATTGATTGTTTTGTTAAACATATTCAAATACACCAACTAAATGGTTTTGATGATAGATTATCGCATGCGAGAAATCGAAGCAGGTACTAATAGGGCATCATCATCTTGCTCTTTTAAGTCTGGTGAAACCGTAAAAATAGCCCAACATAAACTAGAGCTAAAGCACGTATATGTCTTTATTTTTTGGTGGAAAATATAAAACCTTAATAATGATGATTAATTTGCCATGATTTTAGCGCCTGCTTCTTAAACAATATTAAATGTCATCAAATTACTTCAACATGGATTTTCTTCGAAAGTTTTTCTTTTTTTTCTTTTAATGACAACTGTTAACCATTCAAGTGCCAAACAACCATTTTGATGATGCTTGGACTACAAAAAGTTTCAAGTTAGTTCCTAGATAGTTCTAAATTCAACATACAAGGATTCCCTTTTTTGTTTCCAGTATCTGATTTTTGCGCTTATAAGGTGTTTTAAGTATATTCTGAACTGATGATAAACTAAATTTATAATTTCTACGTTTTCTGTAGTATGTAGTTCTTAAATGCTTCTGCAGATCTTTCTATTATTTTAAGGATTTTCAATCGTTTACATGCTTCTGCCAGAGATTAAATCTGAAATCCAATTAGATTTGAAATCAAAAACAATTTCTCTTTCTGGTATAGAATCCCAAGCAAAATGCTTGCCTATTAAATATCTCACGTGTCTTTGTAATTTAGCTAAGTATGCTTCATTGTGGTTCATTTCTTATATGTGAATTGACCATATTATTTTATTACTGACTCATTAGGTGCTGCATCCATTTTCAATTTTGTTTTCATTAGCCTATTATATATGTAGTACTATTAGTGATGTTTTGGCTATTAAATGTCTTACTTTTTTCATCAAAAAATGATTTTTTTTATAATTTATACATTATATAAAATAACATATCCTCACAGTTTTCGAAACATGCTAACCAGTAAGTTTATGCTTGGAAATTATCAACATTTATTACACTAAAAAATTACGTATAAAGTGTTTGGAAACCTACATGTAGTTACAAAAAAGATGTTTGCTTGGAAATAAGTTAGAGTTTTATTTGAAAATTTTCATATCACGCCATGTAGTTTTACTATAGATAGTCCACACATGGTTGAATTAATGCATACATATTATAGTTAGATACAAGCGCACTAATGCAAGCCCACTTGGGCATGCCTATATATATATATATATATATATATATATATATATATATATATTATATGCGGGAAGTAAATACTAAAGACTATACAGTTAAGAGTTTTTAGAGATTCAAGATTTCAAAGAAAATTCAAAACTCATGAGTATCTAGATATCAAGAGTCCAAGACTATCAGGGTAACAAAGTTTAGAAATTATGTAAAACTCTGAATAGTACTCGAACTCTGTTTTCAAATTATCTCTTTTCAAAATTGATTTCAAACTATTTTCAAATTAATTTCAAACTTCTCTCAAAATTATTTTTAATCATCCAAGGATTTCAAAATTATGATTTCAAATATATATTTCCTACTTTATAAGTATTATTATTTTTATAGTTTTATTAAATCATTTCTATGTATGTTTTACTAAGTTTATATTTGATTATAATTTCAAATATTCTTATTTAAACTCTAAGTTTTCATAAAACCTTTTTTAGTTTATAAATTTCTATATATATGTTTATAATTATATTACATATAGTTATTATATCATTAATATATAAAGTTTTTAATCATATGCTTAAATTATATTTTCTTATGTTTTTATACTTGAAAAATAATATTTTAACAAATAATTTTATTTTCGGAATTTCCAGAATACATATATTAATTTAAATACATTAAAAATTGATTTAAAATTCAAAAAATACAATATATGTCGACATGCAATTCTTACATGTCGACAGATAACCGTCTTATTTTTCAAATTACAAAGGAAGGGTCTTTTCATTATTTGAAACATTTCAGAACTGTTGCAACCTTTGGAACTCTATATAAAGGGATCGTTTTTGAATTTTTAACTAACTTATCTTCTCCTTCTTCATCCTTACTCTAACCATCATTATTCTAACTAAATTTCTTTATTTCTACACTTATACTATGTTGTTTTCAATACCAATTATATCGTTATCTTTCTCTTCTCAATCTCTATCAAATACTCTCAGTTGGGAAGTGATATTCAAGGGTTCTTGGGCTGTTTCTAATTGTTAAGGAAAGAGTGTGTTCCTTATAGCCCGTAAATCAAGGAAAGGGAGCATTGTGAACCTTGAATCCATGAAATGAAGGGTGTTGAACCGGTGTGAACCTTATAGACGTGAAATAAAGGGTGTGGAATCGGTGTTAACCTTGTAGTCGTAAAATCAAGGGTGTTTGTGGTGACCCGTAACTTTCCCGATCTCCGAAGAGATGAGAAAGAACGAATTACTGTGAGGACAAGACAAAATAGAACGCAGACGGAAGAACATTTCATTGCTATTACAACAATCCCATCAGATACAAGAATATACAGAGTATAAATGAATAAATTACATTCGATAAATATCAGAGATTACATTAAATTACATAGCAGCGGAAAATAATACAAAACACAACTGAAAGTAATACACGGATATAGAGCTTTCCGAGCATCGTTCCAGCTGTAAATCAGGATCCTGTGAATATAAATCAGCAAAACCAAAACTACTAGCTGCCCGTGTAGAAAATAAGGGCACCCAGAGTATAGGTTAAAACAATAAACTCCAGGTCAGTCATGTGACTGGTGTGAGAACTAAAATAGTTATTTAAAACTTTACTTTAAAAGAGAGTAATTCAAGGGACCACGTCGTATAACACGGAACGGGTTTCCTCCCAAGAATACCAGTGCATAGAATAAACAGCGCAATGCTTTTTCGAAAAATGAAGCTATTATAAGACCCAGGTCCCATCACACAATGCAACGCAAGCCGGAGGATAGGGTTTTCCCTTATAATAGCCCAACATGCTTGGTACGTTTAAAACAAATCATTTGATACTATTATAAGTGTATAGTGTCAAAACATTTTCAATCATAAATATCAATCCTAGGCGGCATGGGTACCATCTATCATGTCGACATACTAGGCTCTACAAATAAAACCGAAATATCTCGTATTGGAAATTGGATTTCCGTCATGAGTCGAGGCAAGGGGCAAGCTCCTCTCCGCTTCGAGCCACTCTAGCAAATGCCTCAGGACTACACACTCTGGGTAACCCCTGGGATCCTCCAAGGCCGGTCCTCTCTTACGTTTGAGGATTAGTTATTCCTGAACACACGTTTCCCGACCCTATAGGACCAATAATCGAGGCGCCTCGCATCCAAACCACAAAGGTGAAAAGTATATAAATGTCAGGGCTGGTAGGTCACTGACACCACCCATAGCTAGAAAGAAACGTCGTGCACTCCTTGGGTCCTCATCCCGTTTTTGACTCATACCGAGGTGTGAGGCTCGCGAATCCACGCTATACACAAAGCTGCCACGTAGGCCGTGCTTTGATCATCAACCACAAGACTTTGCTTTTCAACAGAAGCCTTGATCCATGCAACTCAGCGTGCTACAAAGGCAATTCATGCCATGCGATTGATATCTATCGATATATAACCTCTAAGCTCGTACGTCTCAGAGAAGGGCGTTAAGCAAGAGAATAAATTCCCCGTCGCCGAACAGATATATATTTAACAGAAATCAATCAACACAGAATAAAATCCAATGTCAGACACACAATCCATTTACAAGTTCGTTCTGGGTCTGAACGAAACCGGAGGCACTTTCCTCGCATATCCATCGATCTCCAAGTACGTCTGGACGACCACCAATTGATTCCCTCATCTTGGGTGTATAGACCAATCAAGATCATCAGTAATCACCCAAATGATGTGAAGACTTCTAGTCTTCGACCACCGTCATCATCTTTGACTTATCGTCGAATCGGTTATTCAGAATGGGTGTAAACCCGGCCTTTCCGAACAACCCGCGTATATTATAAACAAATGTTACACAAACACAACATACGCCTCATTCCAATTCATCAGTCACTAACCGTAAATTAGCAAGAGAACAATTCACCAAATATTAACCCCGAAGGCCGAAACCAACATCAGATCAATATCCAGGAAACCATTCTTCTTAACTAATCTACAGCTAGTTTCTAAATTTCAATTCTTAGGGAAAGGTTCCCATTAATTTTATATAAGATAAATTCTTTAAAATTTATTCTTTAATCTTCCTTTGGATGTCATTTCAAACTAAATTATGGTTTTCCAAACTAGTCGGGATTAGCGAACCACACCGAAGTAATTATTTATTTTATTTCCCAATCCCAACCTATTCATCCCATGAAGCAAAACTAGTAATACTCCATATCTAACACCACGGTGTTATCGGTAAAATTAATTGCCATTTCACGTTCAAATCTAATTAAAGATTTGACTATCGTTTGGAGCAAAACTGGTGATACTCCCTTCTCGCTCAATTTCCAAATTTGATAATTTAAATTATCAATTCACATTTCAATCTAATTGCAGATTCATAAAAACTCCTTTTACTGGGTTGAAGAACTAATGTCGTTTAGAACACAATTCAGGATAAACCCAAGTGACATTCTATTTATTATCGGGTTAAAGAACAAGTGTTATTTAAAAACCCCTTCACGATAAACCCACTAATCAATTTTATTTAAAACCCGTTTCAAATCCAATTTATTTATTTAAAAATAAACGGGTTTAATTTTAGTTCAAAACTAGTTCATTTCGGTAAAAATCTATTTTTATCTTTTCAAATATGGAGTTTTTCATCCCAATTTTTCACAAATCATTTCTTATGATTTTACACAAATTATTACTATTTTTAATAATTTTATCAAGGCCCGTACAGTCGATTTCAATCAACGGCCATCGAACTGCACTTACAACGACCTTTTCCAAATTTGATTTGGACGTATCTCCAAATCCAACCGTTAGATTTTAAATTTCTAATATTCGTTAGAAAGCCCTTTTCGATACGAACCCAATGGTTCCGGTTTTAGGAGAATCCGACGGTCGGATCTCCCGTAATATTCGTTCGAAGTCAGTGGTCGAAATTCACGAACTGCCGCGGCGCGGCGCGTTCTATTCAGGCCATTATATTATATATATATAATATATATTTCGTCGATTACTATTTAAAACGAATTTTATAAATAGTTTTAAATTCGTTTCAAAAACAATTCAAATTTCAATTCAATCTGAATTCATTTCAAATCGATTCTTATTCTATCTCAATTCGTTTTCAATTCAATTCGAATTCGTTATATATTCAATTCAATTATATAAAAACGAATATAATCGATATAAATATCGTTCGCATCAAAATAGCGCATCTCTAATCAACACGGCTTTATATTTTTCAATAATTCCGTTATTCTATTCAACAAATGAATCTATATTTTTGTCAACACATGACTAATCTCAGCGAATGAGTACTGTCCACGTGTGACTATTTTTGTCATTCAATATATTTTATAAAAATTATGGTATTTATCGTTTGATTTCAAATTAGACTCCAACCGTAAATTAGTAAGAGAACGATTCCCTAAATATTAACCCCGGAGGCCGAAACCAACATCAGATCAATATCCAGGAGACCACTCATCTCATCTATTTTCCAGTTAGTTTCTAATTTTCTATATGATGAAGATGTAAATTTTTATTATTTAAAATATTTCGTTCAACACATGACTAATCTCAACGGATGAGTACTGTCAACACATGAACCTTTATTTTATAATGATAAAGATGTAAATTTTATTATTTAAAATATTTCGTTCAACACATGACTAATCTCAACGGATGAATACTGTCAACACATGAACCTTTATTTTATAATATTCTTTATCTTCTAAATTGGAATGAGGCCCAATCAATTACCATATAAAGTTAATTATATGGATTCCATTCAACACACGTATATAATAGCAACGATACATAATCAACCATCATCCAAAGTGCACTACACTGTATAAGCATCAAATATAGATATCTAACCTTATAACAGCCTGTCAATCAATCGATCGACATACAACTAATTATTGGGATTAGTGTATACCGTATTTTATCCCAATACCCGTGTGGGGTTTTCAAATCAACAAACACAGATTTTATTTGTGCAGTTGGGCGATGTGTAAAATTTATCGTCCCAATCAATGTCCTTCAAATAGGTGTACATAAACAAACCGTCTGTTTGTAAATGAATATTTATTTATTCATATTCACGTTAAAAATTATATTTTTAAAGATCGAATTATTTTATTCAACCTATGAATATTCTATTCGGTTCATTTATTAAATAAAATGATATCTTTATTTTTCTAACTTATTTTAGAAAATTTCGGCGGCATAACGGCACGATACTAGAAACGGGACAAGGCCTAGCCTTATCCACGGTCTATTGATGGCCCATGCCATACACATATCAATCAAACCAATTTCAATTCACCAAACAACCAACTCTAAATCAAATAATCTAACTAATCTATGCAACCATACAAACAAGTCCATGGTCTGTGGACAGTGGTGTCGGGTGCTACTAAACACCGTCTGCATCCTAGTATATATATATAACTAGAAAAAAAAATATGAGTGAGAAGTTCTCACCGATAGCTAATCCAATACCACGACTCTTCTTATGTAGAAATCTTCGTCATGCTCGCCTTTTTTCCAATTTCACTGCCCGTAGTCACTACATATATAAAAATCACATTTTTATATTGTTGCTATGTATATAAAAATCATATTTTTATACTACTACTATATAGATAAAAATTCCATTTTTACGTCGCTACTATATAGATAAAAATTCCATTTTTACGATTTTTACATCGCTACTATATAGATAAAAATTCTATTTTTACATCGCTACTATATAGATAAAAATTCTATTTTTACATCGCTACTATATAGATAAAAATTCTATTTTTACATCGATGTTAATAGAATAAAGATTATATTTTTATTACTCTACATGAATAAAAATCACATTCTTACTATCATACCTATATAAAAATCATATTTTTATTATGCCACTAGTATAAAAATTATATTTTTAACTTCTCCATTATATAAAAATCGCATTTTTAACCTTCTACCATAATAAAGATTATACCTTTAATATAAATACTATATAAAACCCCAATTTTTATCAACTAACAATCCCTTCCTTTCATTGCTATATGTATAAAACTGATTTCATTTATTCAAAACTGATTTTAACAAAGTTTTATATTTAAATAAAATCAGAATTTAAAAAGAAAACTCACCCTCTTGCTTTATTCACGTCGAACTCAGTTGGAGGGCTGCTTGGGGGGCGGCGGAAGTTGACCCAGGCGGCGATGGAGCCCATAAGGCCGGCGGTGGCTCATTTTGGGTTCGGAGCTTCCTTCGATTGCGAATGGATCTGCTGGGGGGGTGAACGCTGACGCGAGGTGAAGGGGGTGTTTCTGTCGACCGGAGGGGAAGGAGGAGCAGGTGGCGCGGGGGACAGGGGCCCACGGCGTCGTGGATTGGGCTTGGGGGGTTCAAGAACGTCGAACTGAAGGGAAGAGGAAGGGAGAGAGGGGGAAGCGGATCGAGGAGGGTCTGGCGCCAGTAGCGGTGGCGCGGTGGTGAGGAGGGAGGCTGGACGAGGATCGACATCGGGTTTTTCTCCTTTTTTTTATTTCATCTGATTTGGGAAAAGAGAAACGGGGGGGGCTCTATATAAATATATATATTTATTATTAAATTAACTCTAAAAAGCAACTTTTATTTTCGAATTCGAAACGAGACTCACCGCCTGTCGTCCATAGCTAATTACAACCATTCCGAACACAATGGGATATGTTTCGTAAGCTGATTCGATCGTTTCGATCTGTTTTCGTTAAAATCAACATATAACTCTATATATTGAATTTGAATGCGCATTTCAATTTACCGGGCCCACATACTATCTCGAAAAATTCCAGGAAAATTATTTCTAGCCTCGTATTGACGATACGGTCCTAACAAAACTAGTTTCATCGAATTCTGAGACCGTTTGAAAAATGGTCATTTTCCAGTCGATTAAAATCAACTAAAACTGGTCAAACGCGTTTTCTTTTGCCACGCTCACATATTGATTCAAAAATTATGAAATTTGGAATCTAGCAATAACTTGACATCACGGACCCAAAAAAACTGGTTTCGTCGACATCCGAGGTCATTTGCAAAATGTCTATTTTTAAGGGCCTGAATTCCATTGCGACTATTCAAAATTTTCAACTGGACATATCTTTTGATTCCCGCTATGAAATTTCGATTTTCGGATTCATTGGAAAGATATTTTCAATTAGATTCGAATGTTTTCAATTTCGCAAAAATCCGGTTTGTTTTGCACCCGGTACATTCAATTGAAGTTTGAAATCGAATTATCGAACTACCGCGCCATTTTCAATTCCTTTTATAATTATATATAATTATTTATATTCTAACGACAGCGCGTATAAATATATACGTTCTAAATATATTTAAAATAAATTTTCGTCGATATTATTTAAAATAATCTATTTTAAATATTCAAAATTCGCTAAAATTGCCAGAATAAAAAAATTTAAACTGGCTCGCATTTCCGGGTTATTACAATCTCCCCCACTTAAAACTTTTCGTCCCGGAAAAGGAACGAAGCCGAAAGTTGTTTAACAATTCAATTCAACTTCCATTGTTTTGATTACGGCTTGAGTTCTTCAACTTTTCAGTTTCTAAGAACTTTTCAAACTTTTCAAAAATTTGGCTAACACCCTAAATTTTCGAAAAATTTCGCCATAACCTCCCCAGCACCGGGAGCCACGGGAAAATCCCGAAATTGCCATACAGGCCTTCTGATCTCAAAAAGAAAAAGAAAAAGCCAAGCGGCTAGCCAATAGGCTCATAAAATCATCATCACCCAAACAAAACAGTAAATTATGGTAAACATGTACCTATTTGTCGGGCAAACAAATTTTATTCTCTGCTCTAGCCTCCTTGCTATGACCTGTTCAATGTAAGTACATGTATATGCAAGCAAATGCGACTAATTTTCAATACAATTCAATGTTTGATTCAATTAGGCTAAATGGTTCAAAATTATTAAACAAATAAACAAACAACACAAACATCAATCAATTAGTGGATTAACGTTTCAAATTCATAAATTTTGATATATAGTCAAAAATCATGTTCTTGATGCCAAATCACAACAAATAAATCTATGTAAGTTTTGGTTCTCACACCAGTCTAATGGAAATATATATATATATCACACCTTCGAAACACGAAAATAAATACTGGTGATGGCGCGCCGTCATCAGAATCATGTCCGGGCGACTAGAGTGTGATTCTATATCTATCCAGTATATTAAAACTTCGAAAATACGTTCATGACATGTATATGCAAAATCTTTATATATTGGATTGTCCAAATTCAATATAAATAAATTATTCAAATACGTATAAAACGATTTAAATTTCAAAACAAAATTGTTTTCATTTGAAAACTATACTCTTCACACCCGTTCTAGGATACTACTGATCCTATATCTAATGAGTCATTCTAATTGGATATTACTAATCCAATATCTGATGAATTCTTTCGTAGGGTTCTAATGTATCTTGTTCTCGAGCTCTGTAAACCAAAGCTCTGATACCAAATGTGGTGACCCGTAACTTCCCCGATCTCCGAAGAGATGAGAAAGAACGAATTACTGTGAGGATAAGACAAAATAGAACGCAGACGGAAGAACATTTCATTGCTATTACAACAATCCCATCAGATACAAGAATATACAGAGTATAAATGAATAAATTACTGTAATAACCCGAAAATCTGGGCCAGTTTAAAAATTTTATTTTGGCAATTTTAATGAATTTTGCACATTTAAAATGAATTATTTTAAATAATATCGACGGAAAATTTATTTTGAATATATTTAGAACGTATATATTATATACGCCATCGTTAGAATATAAATAATTATATATAATTATAAAAGGAATTGAAAATGGCGCGGTAGTTCGATAATTCGATTTCAAACTTCAATTGAACGTACCGGGTGCAAAACAATCCGGATTTTAGTGAAACCAAAAACATTAGGATCTATTTGGGAATATCTTTCCAACGAATCCGAAAAATCGGAATTTCATAGCGGGAATCGAAAGATATGTCCAGTTGAAAATTCTGAATAGTCGCTATGGAATTCATGCCCTTAAAAATGGGAATTTTGCAAACAACCTCGGATTTCGACGAAACCACTTTTGTTGGATCCGTGGTGTCAAATTATTTCTAGATTCCAAATTTCATAATTTTTCGAATCAATATGTGAGCGTGGCAAAGCAAAACGCGTTTGACCAGTTTCAGTTGATTTTAATCGACTGGAAATTGGCCATTTTTCCAACGGTCTCAGAATTCGACAAAACTAGTTTTGTTAGGACCGTATCGTCAATACGAAGCTAGAAAATATTTTTCGGGAATTTTTCGAGTTAGTATGTGGCCCCGGTAAATTGAAATGCGTGTTCAAATTCAATATATAGAGTTATTTGTTGATTTTAACGAAAACTGATCGAAACAGTCGAAACAGCTTGCGGTACATATCCCATTGTGTTCAGAATGGGGGTAATTAGCTATAGACGACAGGCGGTGGGCCTCGTTTTGAGGTCGAAAATAAAAGTTGCTTTTTATGGAAAAATTAAATTAAAATAATATATACATATTTATATGGTCAAACTCTCTCTCCTTCCTCCTCAGTCAAAACTCGTTAAAAGAAAAAAAAAGAGAGAAGCAACGACGGCGGAGCAGCTCCGTCCACCCTCCGCCGGAGCGTGCCATCGCCGCGACGCCCCCTCTTCATCGCCGAACCCCCTCCATCCTCCTCCCTCCGCGTTCAGCCTCCACCCCCAATCCCTAAAATCGTGAGCCCCCTTTTACACCGACGCGTGGATCGAAGACCCCCCTTCATCTCCAGCTCCACCGACGGCCAAGGAGCCCTCCGCCAGTGTCGCGCCCCCGTTCGAGTCAACAGACCCCCTTCGACCCCTTCCTCCAAGCGATGGAACAACCGTGAGTTTTTATTCGATTTTCTTTTCAGTTTTTACCGAGATTAAAACTCTGATTTTTATAGTATGGATTAGAAAATAAAAATTTGATTTTTATGTGTATAGATTTAAATCAAAAATTCGATTTTTACTTTATAGAAGAGATGAAGGAATGATTTTTATAATGGAAAAGTGAAAAGATTATATCTTTGTAGTAGGAAAGATAAGGTTTTTATATTATAAAAAGAATAAAAATATGATCTTTATAAAGTAGCGATAATAAAAATATAATTTTTATATTATAGAAAGGCTAAAAATATATTTTTTATAAAATAGAAAAGATTAGATTTTTAAAATAGAAAAGATTAGATTTTTGAAATTGAAAAGGCAAAATTTTTGTGGTTGAAAAGGCGAAATCTTTATCTATATAGTAGTGTAGTAAAAATAGAATTTTTATCTATATAAGAACGATGTAAAAATTCGATTTTTATATATTGAATAGCAAAGTAAAAATTCGATTTTTATATATTGAATAGCAAAGTAAAAATTCGATTTTTATATATTGAGTAGCAAAGTAAAAATTCGATTTTTATATATTGAATAGCAAAGTAAAAATTTGATTTTAATATATTGAATAGCAAAGTGAAAATGTGATTTTTATATATGTAGTGGTTACGGGCAACAAAAGCGACAAAAGGCGAGAATGGCGATGATTTCTCTAAATAAAGTGTCGAGATAATTGGGATAGCTATTGGTGAGAATTTCTCACTCTTCGATTTCTTTTCTAGTTATATATATATATATATATATATATATATGTATACTAGGATGCAGACGGTGTTTAGTAGCACCCAACACAATCGTCCACAGACCATGGACTTGTTTGTTTGGTTGTGTAGTTGGTTAGATTATTTGGTTTGAATTGAATTTTTTGGTGAAATGAATGGATTTGATTGATGTGTGAATGGCGTGGGCCTTCACTAGACCGGGGATAAGGCTAGGCCTCGTCCCGTTTCTAGTATCGTGCCGTTATGCCGCCGAAATTTTCTAAAATAAGTTAGAAAAATAAAGATATCATTTTATTTGATAAATGAATTGAATAGAAATTCATGTGTTAAAATAAAATATTTTATCGTTAAAAATATAACTTTTAACGTGAACGTGAACAAATAAATATTCATTTACAAACCGGACGGTTTGTTTATGTACACTTATTTGTAGGACAATGATTGGTGCGGTAAATTTTACACATCGCCCAACTGCACAAATAAAAATATGTGTTTGTTGATTTGAAACCCCACACGGGTATTGGGATAATATATGACATACACTAATCCCAATAATTAGTTGTATGCCGATCGATTGATTGACAGGCTGCTATAAGCGTTAGATATCTATATTTGATGCTTATACAGTGTAGTGCACTTTGGATGATGGTTGATTATTTATCGTTGCTATTATATACATGTGTGTATGGAATCCATATAATTAACGTTATATGGTAATTGATTGGGCCTCATTCCAATTTAGAAAATAAAGAATTTTATAAAATAAAGGTTCGTGTGTTGACAGTACTCATCCGTTGAGATTAGTCATGTGTTGAACAAAATATTTTAACAAAAATAGTCACATGTGGACAGTACTCATTCGTTGAGATTAGTCGTGTGTTGACGAAAATAAATATTCATTTGTTGAATAGAATAAAGGAATTATTGAAATATATAAAGCCGTATTGATTAGAGATGCGCTATTTTGACGCGAACGATATTTATATCGATTATATTCGTTTTTAAAATCGAATAGAAAACCAATTTGAATTGAATCGAATAGAAAACCAATTTGAATTGAATCGAATAGAAAACCAATTTGAATTAAATCGAATAGAAAACCAATTTAAATTGAATCGAATAGAAAACAAATTTGAATTGAATCGAATAGAAAACCAATTTGAATTGAATCGAATAGAAAACCAATTTGAATTAAATCGAATATAAGACGAATTCGAATTGAAGTGAATATATAATGAATTTGATTTGAATATATAATGAATTTGATTTGAATAGGAAACGAATTTGATTTCAATTGAATATATAACGAATTTGATTTCAATTGAATATATAACGAATTTGATTTCAATTGAATATATAATGAATTAGATTTCAATTGAATATATAATGAATTTGATTTGAATGGAAAACGAATTGAATTCGAATTGAATTTAAATGAATTTTGAAACGAATTTATAAGGAAAAATTCAATTTTGATTTGAATTTGAAATAAAGGTTGAAATTGTTTTTGAAACGAATTCAAAACTATTTATAAAATTCGTTTCAAATAGAAATCGATGAAATATATATTATATATATAATATAATGGCCTGAATAGAACGCGCCGCGCCATGGCAGTTCATGAATTTCGACCATTAACTTCAAACGGACATTACGGGAGATCCGGCCGTCGGATTCTCCTAAAACCGGAACCGTTGGGTTCGTATCAAAAAGAGCTTTCTAACGATTATTAGAAATTTGAAATCTAACGGTTGGATTTGGAGATACGTCCAAATCAAATTTGGAAAAGGTCGTTATAAGTGCAGTTCGACGGCCGTTGATGGAAATCGACTGTACGGGCCTTGATAAAATTATTAAAAATAGTAATAATTTGTGTAAAATCATAAGAAATGATTTGGGAAAAATTGGGATGAAAAACTCCATATTTGAAAAGATAAAAATAGATTTTTAGCGAAATGAACTAGTTTTGAACTGAAATTAAAACCCATTTATTTTTAAATAAATAAATTGGATTTGAAATGGGTTTAAATAGAATTGATTCATGGGTTTATCATGAACTGTGTTTTAAATAACACTTGTTCTTTAACCCGATGATAAATAGAATGTGATTTGGGTTTATCGTGAACTGTGTTTTAAATGACACTAGTTCTTTAACCCAGTAAAAGGAGTTTTAATGAATCTGCAATTAAATTGAAATGAGAATTGATAATTTAAATTAACAAATTTAGAAAGTGAGCGAGGATGGAGTATTACCAGTTTTGCTCCAAAGCGATAGTTAAATCTTTAATTAGATTTGAACGGGAGATGGTAATTAATCTTACCAGTAACACCACGGTGTTAGATATGGAGTATTACCAGTTTTGCTTCATGGGATGAATAGGTTGGGATTGGGAAATAAAATAAATAATTACTTTGGTGTGGTTCGCTAATCTCGACTAGTTTAGAAAACCATAATTTGGTTTGAAACGACATCCAAAGGAAGATTAAAGGATAAATTTTAAAGAATTTATCTTGGATAAAATTAATGGGAACCTTTCCCTAAGAATGTGGAATTTAGAAACTAGCTGTAGGTTAGTTAAGAAGAATGGTTTCCTGGATATTGATCTGATGTTGGTTTCGGCCTTCGGGGTTAATATTTGGGAAATTGTTCTCTTGCTAATTTGCAGTTAATAGCTAATGAATTGGAATGAGGCATATGTTGTGTTTGTGTAACATTTGTTTTTAATATACGCGGGTTGTTCGGAAAGTCCGGGTTTATACCCATTCTGAATAACCGATTCGACGATATGTCGAAGATGAAGACGGTGGTCGAAGACCGGAAGTCTTCACATCGTTTGGATAATTACTGATGATCCTGATTGAGCTGTACACCCAAGAGGATGGAAATAGTTGGTGGTCGTCCAGACGTACTTTGAGATCGATGGATGTGCGAGGAAAGTGCCTCCGGTTTCGTTCAGACCCAGAACGAACTTGTAAATGGATTGTGTGTCTGACATTGGATTTTATTCTGTGCTGATTGATTTCTGTTAAATATATATCTGTTTGGCGGCGGAGAATTTATTCTCTTGCTTAACGCCCTTCTCTGAGACGTACGAGCTTAGAGGTTATATATCGATAGATATCAATCGCATGGCATGAATTGCCTGTGTGGCATGCTGAGTGGCATGGATCAAGGCTTCTGTTGAAAAGCAAAGTCTTGTGGTTGATGATCAAAAGACGACCTTTGTGGCGTAACCTTGTGTACAACGTGAATTCGCGAGCCTCACACCTCGGTATGAGTTAAAAAGGGATACGGATTGCAGGGAGAGCACGACATTTCTTTCTAGCTTTGGTGGTGTCAGTGACTTACCAGCCCTGACATTTATATACTTTTCACCTATGTGGTTGTTGGATGAGGCGCCTCGATTTTAGGTCTGTAAGGACCGGGAAACGTGTGTTCAGGCATAATTAATCCTCTAACGTAAGTGAGGACCGGCCCTGAAGATCCAGGATTGCCCAGAGTGTGTAGTCCTGGGACATTTGCTAGAGTGTCTCGAAAGCGGAGAGGAGCTTGCCCCTTGCCTCGACTCATGATGGAAATCCAATTTCCAATACGTGTATTTCGGATTTATTTGTAGAGCCTAGTATGGCGACATAGTAGCATGGGATGCTATGCCGTCTATGATTTATATTTATGATTGAAATTGTTTTGACACTATACACTTATTATAGTATCAAATGATTTGTTTTAAACGTACCAATCATGTTTGGCTATTATAAGGGAAAACCCTATCCTCCGGCTTGCGTTGCATTGTGTGATGGGACCTGGGTCTTATAATAGCTTCATTTTTCGAAAAAGCATTGCGCTGTTTATTCTATACACTGGTATTCTTGGGAGGAAACCCGTTCCGTGTTATGCGGCGTGGTCCCTTGAATTACTCTCTTTTAAAGTAAAGTTTTAAATAACTGTTTTAGTTCTCACACCAGTCACATGACTGACCTGGAGTTTATTGTTTTAACCTAAACTCTGGGTGCCCCTATTTTCCGCACGGGCAGCTAGTAGTTTTGGTTTTGCAGATTTATATTCACAGGATCCTGGTTTACAGCTGGAATGATATCCGGAAAGCTCTGTATCCATATATCACCTTCAGTTATGCTTTGTATTATTTTCCTCTGCTATGTAATTTATTGTAATCTCTGATATTTATCGAATGTAATATATTCATTTATACTCTGTATATTCTTGTATCTGATGGAATTGTTGTAAAAGCAATGAAATGTTCTTCCGTCTGCGTTCTATTTTGTCCTGTTCTCAAACGATCAGGGGTTTCGAACGGTCTAGATCGGTTTAACGACTGATTCGGATCGAGCAAAATTCCCGGCCGTTACGGGATATAATCTTTTATATTGTAGAAGATAAAAAAAATATAATCTTTTATATTGTAGAAGATGAAAAATGAAATCTTTATATTAGAAAAAGCGAAATCTTTATGTATAGAAGAACGTTATAAAAATAGAATTTTTTATCTACAGAATAGCGAAGTAAAAATTCGATTTTTATATATTGAATAGCAAAGTAAAAATTCGATTTTTATATATTGAATAGAAAAGTAAAAATTCGATTTTTATATATTGAATAGCAAAGTAAAAATTCGATTTTTATATATTGAATAGCAATATAAAAATGTGATTTTTATATATGTAGTGGCTACGGGACGAAAGTGATAAGAGACGAGAACGACGAAGATTTCTATAATGGAAGTGTCGTGAAGTTGGAATATCCATCGGTGAGAATTTCTCACTCAAAATTTCTTTTTCTAGTTATATATATATATACTAGGATGCAGACGGTGTT
Organism: Allium sativum; assembly: GCA_030737875.1. Lineage (NCBI taxonomy): Eukaryota > Viridiplantae > Streptophyta > Magnoliopsida > Asparagales > Amaryllidaceae > Allium > Allium sativum. The sequence goes on from CM060912.1 coordinate 899,668,407, forward strand.
TAGTAGCACCCGACACAATCGTCCACAGACCATGGACTTGTTTGTTTGATTGTGTAGTTGGTTAGATTATTTGATTTGAATTGAATTGTTTGGTGAAATGTAATGGATTTGATTGATGTGTGAATGGCGTGGGCCTTTACTAGATCGGGGATAAGGCTAGGCTTCGTCCCGTTTCTAGTATCGTGCCGTTATGCCGCCGAAATTTTCTAAAATAAGTTAGAAAAATAAAGATAGCATTTTATTTAATAAATGAACCGAATAGAATATTCATAGGTTGAATAAAATAATTTGGTCATTGAAAAATATAATTTTTAACGTGAATGTGAATAAATGAATATTCATTTACAAACCGGACGGTTTGTTTATGTACACCTATATGAAGGACATTGATTGGGTCGATAAATTTTACACATCGCCCAACTGCACAACTAAAATATGTGTTTGATTGTTTGAAACCCCACACAGGTGTTGGGATGAAATTTGAAGTTCACTCATCCTGATTGATTAAATATGTCGATCGATTGATTGACAGGCTGTTATTAGCGTTAGATATCTATATTTGATGCTTATACAGTGTAGTGCACTTTGGTTGATGGTTGATTATTTTTCAATTCTATTATATACGTGTGATGTATGAAAATCGATATAATTAACATTATATGGTGATTGATTGGGCCTCATTCCAATTTAGAAAATAAAGAATAATATAAAATAAAGGTTCATGTGTTGACCGTACTCATCCGTTGAGATTAGTCATGTGTTGAACGAAATATTTTAATAATAAAATTTACATCTTTATCAACATAAAATAAAGGTTCATGTGTTGACCGTACTCATCCATTGAGATTAGTCATGTGTTGAACGAAATATTTTAATAATAAAATTTACATCTTTATCAATATAAAATAAAGGTTCATGTGTTGACAGTACTCATCCGTCGAGATTAGTCATGTGTTGAACGAAATATTTTAATAATAGAAATATTTGAAATAGAAATATTTGAAAAGAAAATATTTGAAAAAGAAATACTTGAAATAGAATATTTGAAAATAGAAATATATGAAGCCGTGTTGATTAGATTGACGCCATTTTGACGTGAACGATATTTATATCGATTTTATTCATTTTAAAATGAATATTGAAAAGTGATTTCGAAATCGAATATTTTGAAATGAAATTCGAATTAAATTGAATAGAAAACTAATTCGAATTGAATATATAACGAATTGAATTCGAATTGAATATAAAACGAATTTGATTTCAATTGAATATATAACGAATTTGATTTTCAATTGAATATATAACGAATTTGATTTCAATTGAATATATAACGAATTTGAATTGAATCGAATAGAAAACCAATTTGAATTAAATCGAATAAAAAACCAATTTGAATTGAATCGAATAGAAAACCCATTTGAATTGAATCGAATAGAAAACCAATTTGAATTGAATCGAATAGAAAACCAATTTGAATTGAATCGAATAGAAAACCAATTTGAATTGAATCGAATAGAAAACCAATTTGAATTGAATCGAATAGAAAACCAATTCGAATTGAATTGATTAGAAAAAGAAATGAATTTGATTTGATTAGAAAACGAATTCGAATTGAATTGATTAGAAAACGAAATGAATTTGATTTGATTAGAAAACGAATTCGAATTGAATTGATTAGAAAACGAAATGAATTTGATTTGATTAGAAAACGAATTAGAATTGAATTGAATAGATAACGAATTCGAATTGAATTGAATAGATAACGAATTCGAATTGAATTGAATAAATAACGAATTTGAATTGAATTGATTAGAAAACGAAATGAATTCGAATTGAATTGAAAAGAAAATGAATTCGAATCGAATTAAAACCGATTAGAATTGAAATCAAATAGAAATGAAAGGAAAAAGGATTTATAATAAAAAATTCAATTTTGATATGAATTTGAAATAAAGGTTGAAATTGTTTTTGAAACGAATTCAAAACTATTTATAAAATTCGTTTTAAATAGAAATCGACGAAATATATATAATATATATATTATATATAAAATGGCCTGAATAGAACGCGCCGCGCTGCGGCAGTTCGCGAATTTCGACCATTGACTTCGAATGGACATTACGGGAGATCCGACCGTCGGATTCTACTAAAACTGAAACCGTTGGGTTCGTGTCGAAAAGAGCTTTCTAACGAATATTAGAAATTTGAAATCTAACGGTTGGATTTGGAGATACGTCCAAATCAAATTTGAAAAAGGTCGTTGTAAGTGCAGTTCGATGGCCGTTGATGGAAATCGACTGTACGGGCCTTGGTAAAATTATTAAAAATAGTAATAATTCGTGTAAAATCATAAGAAATGATTTGAGAAAAATTAGGATGAAAAACTCCATATTTGAAAAGATAAAAATAGATTTTTATCAAAATGAACTAGTTTGGAACTAATATTAAAACCCATTTATTTTTAAATAAATAAATTGGATTTGAAATGGGTTGTAAATAAAATTGATTTGTGGGTTTATCGTGAAGGGTGTTTTAAATGACACTTGTTCTTTAACCCGATAAATAAGTAGAATGTGATTTGGGTTTGTCGTGAACTGTGTGTTAAATGACATTAGTTCTTTAACCCAGTAAAAGGGGTTTTAATGAATCTGCAATTAGATTGAAATGTGCATTGATAATCTAAATTATCAAATTTGGAAAATAAGCGAGGATGGAGTATCACCAGTTTTGCTCCAAAGCGATAGTTAAATCTTTAATTAGATTTGAACGTGAAATGGTAATTAATTTTACCGATAACACTGTGGTGTTAGATATGGAGTATTATCAGTTTTGCTTCATGGGATGAATAGGTTGGGATTGGGAAATAAAATAAATAATTACTCCGGTGTGGTTCGCTAATCTCGACTAGTTTGGAAAACCATAATTTGGTTTGAAATGACATCCAAAGGAAGATTAAAGAATAAATTCAAAGAATTTATCTTGGATAAAATTAATGGGAACTTTTCCCTAAGAATTGAGATTTAGAAACTAGCTGTAGGTTAGTTAAGAAGAATGGTTTCTTAGGTATTGATCTGATGTTGGTTTCGGCCTTCGGGGTTAATATTTGGGGAATTGCTTTCTTACTGATTTACGGTTAGTGATTAATGAATTGGAATGAGGCGTATGTTGTGTTTGTGTAATAATTGTTTTTAATATACGCGGGTTGTTCGGAAAGTCCGGGTTTATACCCATTCTGAATAACCGATTCAACGATATGTCGAAGATGAAGACGGTGGTAGAAGACCGGAAGTCTTCACATCGTTTGGATAATTACTGATGATCTTGATTGGGCTGTACATCCAAGAGGATGGAAATAGTTGGTGGTCGTCCAGACGTACTTGGAGATGGATGGATATGCGAGGAAAGTGCCTCCGGTTTCGTTCAGACCCAGAACAAACTTGTAAATGGATTGTGTGTCGGACATTGGATTTTATTCTGTGTTGATTGATTTCTGTTAAATATATATCTGTTTGGCGGCGGAGAATTTATTCTCTTGCTTAACGCCCTTCTCTGAGACGTACGAGCTTAGAGGTTATATATCGATAGATATCAATCGCATGACATGAATTGCCTGTGTGGCACGCTGAGTTGCATGGATCAAGGCTTCTATTGAAAAGCAAAGTCTTGTGGTTGATGATCAAAGCACGGCCTACGTGGCAGCTTTGTGTATAACGTGAATTCGCGAGCCTCACACCTCGGTATGAGTCAAAAACGGGATAAGGACTGTAGGGAGAGCACGACGTTTCTTTCTAGCTTTGGTGGTGTCAGTGACTTACCAGCCCTGACATTTATATACTTTTCACCTATGTGGTTGTTGGATGAGGCGCCTCGATTTTAGGTCTGTAAGGACCGCGAAACGTGTGTTCAGGCATAATTAATCCTCTAATGTAAGTGAGGACCGGCCCTGAAGATCCAGGATTGCCCAGAGTGTGTAGTCCTGGGACATTTGCTAGATTGTCTTGAAAACGGAGAGGAGCTTGCCCCTTGCCTCGACTCATGACGGAAATCTAATTTCCAATACGTGTATTGCGGCTTTAATTGTAGAGCCTATTATGGCGTCATAGTAGCATGGGATGCTATGCCGTCTATGATTGATATTTATGATTGAAATTGTTTTGGCACTATACACTTATTATAGTATCAAATGATTTGTTTTTAAACGTACCAAGCATGTTTGGCTATTATAAGGGAAAACCCTATCCTCCGGATTGCGTTGCATTGTGTGATGGGACCTGGGTCTTATAATAGCTTCATTTTTCGAAAAAGCATTGCGCTGTTTATTCTATGCACTGGTATTCTTGGGAGGAAACTCGTTCCGTGTTACGGCGTGGTCCCTTGAATTACTCTCTTTTAAAGTAAAGTTTTAAATAACTGTTTTAGTTCTCACACCAGTCACATGACTGACCTGGAGTTTATTGTTTTAACCTAAACTCTGGGTGCCCCTATTTTCGACACGGGCAGCTAGTAGTTTTGGTTTTGCAGATTTATATTCACAGGATCCTTGTTTACAGCTGGAATGATATCCGGAAAGCTCTGTATCCGTATATCACCTTCAGTTGTGCTTTGTATTATTTTTCCGCTGCTATGTAATTTATTGTAATCTCTGATATTTATCGAATGTAATTTATTCATTTATACTTTGTATATTCTTGTATCTGATGGAATTGTTGTAATAGCGATGAAATGTTCTTCAGTCTGCGTTCATTTGTGTGTTGTTCTCAAGGTAATTGTAACGACCCAGATTTTTCGTCGATTTATTTTAAATATTTAATATAGTTTTAAATATTGAATTTATAATATAAATGGTATTTTATTGGGTTATCGATTAAATAATCAATCTAATTTGAATATATTGAATAGTTGTTATACGAAAACATAATATAATTGAATTCAGAATTTAATACTGAATCGAAACACTTCGGTCAATTAATATAAATTCCAGGTTGAATTAAAACGATAGTAATTTATTATCGATGGAGGTAAATGTTGAAATCTATTTATATTTTTAATCGAATTTAAATTAAAGTATTAATTTAAAAATTCGTCTCTTCTATACAGTTGAACTTAATTTTAGAACTCGTCCCGTTAAGTTCAGGATAACGAATAACGCTGAGAATGCCGTTCGATGCGATTAAAAAGCGGTTCAAAATGTTAAGTATGGACCAAAAGATATTTTAGAGTATTTTATTTTATAAAAATCATTTCAAAGTTTAAATTAAATGTTCCTCAGCCGACCTATCCTTCACGCAGACCTCCACCTTCTCAGCGCAGACTTATTCATCTCGAGCCAACGCCTTTGTCTCCAAGTTTCAGAATCCAGGAAACAGAAAATTAATGGCTTCAGTACTGTTAGTTCCTCCCTGCGCCTATATAATGAACCGCAACCTTCATATCTCCTCACTCTAAATCAGTTCGACCCCTACCTTTCATTTTCATTCGCAGTCAAGAATAAAACCCTCCGATCAAAATGAAGAACGAAATCTAAGCAAAATCTCAAACCGCGATTTGTTTTCTCCTCAGAAGCTCGAAGCCACCCAGGGGGAGATCGCGATTTCGGAAAAGGGTGCGACGATGGGTTAGCGATGTTCGAAGCGGTGTTACTGTGGGTCTTGGACTTTGGTTTTGGACGACCTGGGTGTTCGAAAAGGGATATAAGGTATGAAAGGCACTGTGATCTCAGGAGGAGACCGACCTTGGTTGATTTGGTTACGGGTTGGTTGAGGGTGCGATTGTTGGGAGGGCGGTGATTTTGGTGAAGGCCAAACAGTGTGAACGCGATGAGGGGGACCATGTGGAGTCCGATGCACTGTAGTGGAGAACGAGGTAGATTTGAAGTGCGGTTCCATGGGGTTTCGATCTTTGTTGTTTGGAAATGGTACGTGTTTGAGGATGAAACTGTGAGGTTGGGTGCGATAGTAGGAAGGCGTTTGATGGATTGTCAAAGTGGATTGTAGTCTTGGGCGATGTTCGTGGATGGATCGAGGAGTTTACAACAAATATTAAGGTATATATATATTTTTACGAAAGTTATTATACAGAGAATGGTTTATTTATTTATTTAAGTAATTCAAAATTTAAATTAAATAAGGTATGGGAATTAGTTTATATAATTGGAAATCTAAATTTTTGTAAAAGGAAGTGGAAAAGGTAATTGAAGTCGTTGTTTATTTATTTAGGTAAGCATTGAAAATATATATGGTTAAGTGTTTGAAAATACATAGGATAAATTAATCTATAGGATAGGGTAGTTTAAATTAAAAATCATTTAACCGTTGAATTAAATTAATGGTAGGTACTAAATTAATTTATTCAAGAAGACGGAAAGGGAGACGATGGAGAATGTTAATAAGTATGCGACAAAGGAAAATCCCTGGTGAGTAAATCTCACTCACCTTTTATTCCTAATTATTTTTATTTCATTAAAAATAATTGTTTGTTGCTTGTGTGAATGTTTTCTTGTTATTTTATATATATTAGTTATTTAGGCTATATATATATATATATTGGGTTGATTGATTGGTTGGAATTCCCGCAGTCTCATTAGCGGATGCCCGCAGTTTCATAGCGGATGATTACCCTATACGCCCCACGCTATGATTAGTGGATGACCTTCTATACCGCGATATTCTGCCACGAAGCAGAATGGGTATTATTTATGTGCTAACATCTGTGGATGCAGGAAAACAGGTTGGAGGAATCCAACAGGATTCCTCAAAAATATATTATCTGTTTGTTTGCTTGGTTGTTTGATTTCATATATATATTCATATATGATGTGTTAAAAACCCAAATGATTGAGAATTGGGTGATTTGATTGTTTTAAATATTACTGGGCCAATTAAAAGGACATTTGAGATTTTAAAAGTAAAAATTCTATTTTTAAATAGAATTTGAATTTTAAATGGAAATAAAAATAAAACTTGTTTTTGAAAAATAAAACAAGTAGTTTCTTTTTAAACGAAGTTTAGAAATAGTTCTTTTATAACGAAGTTATAAATGAAGTGAAAAGAATTATCATTTGATAATTCAGAAATAGAAATACAAGCGTGAAATCGGAATTTGAAATGAAATTTCAAAATAGAATGTGAAATGAAATTTTTAAATAAATAACTCAAATGAAATTTGAGTATAACATTTGAATTTTAAAAGGGAGTTAAATATTTGAATTTTAAAAGGGGATTGAATATTAGAAATTCAAATAAGAAGTTCAAATAGAATTTGAATAGACAAGATTAGAATGAAAAGTAGAATTTGAATTCAAGGAATTAAATTATAATTTGAATTCGAAGGAATTCAAATAAAGAAATTCAAATAGAGATTTGAATGTAGAATTTCAAAATAGAATTTGAAATATAGAATTTCAAAGAAAATTTGAATAGAATTTGAAATATAGTATTTCAAAGAAGAATTCAAATGTGAAATTTGAATAGAGATTGGAATGGAATTTAAATATGAAATTTGAATAGAGATTTGAAATAGAAATTCGAGTATTGAATTTGAACATGGAATTGAATACAGAAATTCAAGTAGAAATTCGAATATGAGATTTCAAAATAGAATTTGAAATAAACTTTGAAAATAGGATTTCAAAGTAGAACAGGGAATCCAAATGGTTTGAAATGGAATTTTAATTCAAAGGAATTCAAATGGGTTTGAATAAAGAAATTCCAATGGGATTTAAATATGAGATTTCAAATAGAAATTTAAATGAAGTTTAAATATTTAAATTCAAATATGATTTTCAAAAGGGATTTGATTATAGAATTTAAAGTGGAATTTAATTCAAAGGAATAAATTAAGGTATTGGGATTCAAGAAAATTAAATGTGGAGTTTAACTAATGAATTTGAATTTAGAATTCAAATGGTATTTGTAAATGAATTCGAATTTAGAATTCAGTGGTGTTTGAAAGAAAATTGGAATATTTTAATTCAAACGGAGTTGGAAATAGATTTGAACATAGGAATTCAAATGAAGTTTGAATATTTGAATTTCAAAAAGGGAATTTCAAAATGGAGTTGAATATCTAAATTCAAGTATGAATTTCAAATATAGAAATTCAAAAAGGGGATTGAATTAAAGTGGGAATTCGACTAGAGGATTTGAAATGGAATTTGAATAAGAGAATTGAAATAGAATTCAGATAGAAGATTTGAAATGAAATTCGAATAAAGGATTTCAAAGGGAATTTGAATACAAGATTTAAACTATGGAATTTGAAATGTAAAAGATTCAAATGGAATTTGGAATATATATATTAGAATCGAGTTAAATTTATTTTAAAACGAAGTTTAAAAGGTTATATATATAAATATAATTAAAACGAACTCGCCGCAGCGCTGCAGTTCATAAATTGACGTTTCGAACTTCAATTGAGCATACAGAACTCAAATTAAGTCGAAATTCTGCGAAACAAGAAACATCAGGACCGGTTTGATAATAGTTTTCAAATGAAAGAGAAAAATCTGAATTTCGTCGTATAGATTTTGAGTTATGTCAAAATCAAAATTTCAAAAATGCAGCGCCATAAACCATTATAAACCATAATGGATTTTATATATAAATATTGGGATTTTTAAGCAAATAAAAATCCGGATTGCCATTTAAAAATCTAGACTTGAGTTAGAAAATAAATGTGAACTCAAGTAAAGTAAAGCAGATGATTTTTGAAACAATAACCCTATTTTTGATTATTGAATAGAATTAACTAAATCAAAGAAGAATTAGTTAATCGAGTTTGAACTAAAGTCGAACTTTGAAAAGTGAAATTTGGGATTGTAAATATATATTCGAAATCGAATATAGAACTTAAATTGAAATTTGAATTCAATTGATTGATAAGTAAGTGGAAATATATTCGAAACGTGTTATATTCAAATAAACAAGCGAAATAGACCAACGAGTTAATTAACGAGTTCGGTCAAAACGAGTGTGTGAAGTTGAAATAAATTTGACAGGTATAGACATACAGGAGACAGGATGGGACAAGAATAATGCGGGTATATAAATAATGTGCTCGACAAAAGGTACATGTTTAAATTCATATATGAGTTTTATGCGCCGTATCGGCAAGCCGCTTGGCTTTTCCTTTTTCTTTTTGATTGAGGAAGATACCGGGAAGCTATTTGAAATTTCCCGATGCTCCCGATACAGGGGAGGTTATGGCGAAATTTTCCGGAAATCTAAGGAGTTAGAATATTTTTAAGAAATTTGACAATTAGAAATCTATATATCGATATATATAGAATTCGATAAGGAAACGAAATCAAAAATAGCGTAAAGGGCCAAGATTGATTATTGGAAATATTTGGTTAACGAATATTGATAAGGAAATGGGAAAGTGATTTAATTAATGAAATATTAATTAAAGGGCCCAGTGATTTGTTTGATATGTTGATTGAACACTTGTTTTTATTCGATAGTTAAATCACAGACTATCGAAGTTTTGACCATCGTTGTCAATATGGAGAGACCGGTTGGATTATTATCCGAAGAACCACTCCGTATCGGCATAAGCGTTGTGAACCAAGTATGCTGAATATATTGAAGACGGAGTAAAGTGCAAGGGCTTTTCTATTAATAGAAATAGTGCCTTCGGTTTCGTTCAGTCCCAGAACGAACGTAAATGGACGAATGTCTGACAGAGTATTTCCAATGATCAAATGGGTTGGTCTGTATGAATATATATGGTTGCAACGGATTTATCCCTTAGCATAATATCCAGAATATTTGTGCAAACTTAACTAGTGATTAACGGATCTGACAATGTGGCATTCAAAGTGATTGTGCTATCAGTGAAGGGTAAGTATTCGTAGCCTCAGGCCTCAACAACCGGGAAAGGACAAAAATCGGGCAGGCAGCATGGCTATGTGGGTCGCACCCATTAGGGTGTATAATCACCTATCTAGAGAAATTCCTTTTGTTTCTAAATCTATCGATTCTGCCCATTCGGGAAACGGTGGTTTGAGTCCAACCGTTGGTGATATACATTCGATACACTCAAGCGAAATGAGTGGTCGGTCATGTGTAGGCCGGGTTGCAAGATGTTCTTGTTGAACCCAGGTGTATTCGCCTCTAGAGATACATCATCGGAAGGTGGTCCCATACCTTGTCATGTTGGAAATCCAATCTCCAATAAGCGCCATGCGGTTTGTGATTTTATACTATTTATGTGGAGCGTGAGATGCAAGCGTTCTACTATTTGGTTATTTACTTGATGTAGACATTACTATAATATCACTGGATTTGATATCAAAGTGTTTTGGGTTATAGTAAGGTAAAAACCGTCCATGTTTATGTGTGGGCTGGTCTTACTATTATCTTTTCTTTCGAAAAGAGTTTTTTTTGAAAGTTAAACAAGTGTTTGGAATTTACTCACACCAGTCCCATGACTGACCCAGAGTTTATTTTGTTTTGTTTTTTCCCTAAACTCTTGGGTGCCCAAATTTGTACGGGCAGTCAAGTGTTTCAGGCTTTTACAGATACACTTGGAGGAGCTTGAAGCAGGAGGCTTCAATGTTAGTTATTTAGAGTTACTTCCGCTGGATCAAATGTTATGTGTACTCTGATGATGGTATGTATATATGTACAAAACAGATTTGTATTTCGAAGCTTAGGTTATATAATATATTTTATTCGTTCCGCTGTGAGTTTGTGATCTTCGTTTTTCTTCTATTCTAATATTTCTTTCTTCCTATTTCTCATCTTCTAACTTCTTTCTATTAATGGTTCGTATTTCTGTGTTATTTGGGTTGGCCGTGTGGTGTATTTAGTCAACTCAGATAGCTCGGATTTGCGGGTCTTTACAGGTGGTATCAGAGCCAGGTTGAGCGAACACCTAGGCTTGTGTGGCATGTGCTCATTAGAGATAGGGTCAGTAGTACCCTAGAATGAGTTGAGTGTATAGATACGAGAGAGCGCATTTGTAAATTGATATAAAATTTGTTTTATATTGTGTTGGCTAGTCTGTTGAGTGGTTTATGAATTCTGGTCGAATCGTGGGACGCCACGAAATCGATAGGAATTTCTAAACACTTAAACAGAGAAATTCGACACAGTATTGTTTTAAAGAGGGTAAATGAAATAATTTTACCCAAAAATTTTATTTTGATATAGAAAGAATAATTTTTGAAATTATTATATTATATGGATGTGTTGGATGTTGATTTTATAATCAAATGAGATTATAAATTTAAAATGGTTATTTATAACCAGAGTAGAATCTGTATAGGAATTAAATATACAAATGAGATGAATTAGAATTTAATTCAAACCAGAATTAAGAATTCAAAATCCTGGGAAGTTGAAAATATTTTTCAAAGTATATTAAATAATATAGGTTTGTTTGTAAAGGATTTAAATAAATACCATCTTTGAATGGATTTTAGAAGTGATAAAGCATTGAACTCACTTCAGTGGCTGGGAAATAATTCTGATGATAGTCGCGACATCATCAGTGTTCATTTTCGAGTTCCTAAGTGATGGATTGCTACCTTAGAAAAGTTTTGATGAGAATTTGTTTGAAAGAAAACAAAGTGGTTTGAAAATTCAAATGTTTTGAATTTGAAATAAAAATAAATATATATATATATTTATAGGATTTCAAAAGAATTTGAAAAGAAAAACCCAGGGATTTGAATTCTGGAATTTAAATTTAACTTAAACAAGTTAAATGGGTTGAAGTGAATGAATTGATTAGAATCAATTTGAATAGGTTTATTGGAATATAGATTTGATATAAATGGATTGATCGTGGATCATTCGAATTAAATGTGTGAAGACCAAAAGTTTTGGTTGGAGTTAATTTATTGAAATAAGAGGAGTTGAGTTTCAACATAAGCGAGATGTTGAAAAGAAATAGATTTGTACCATTTTTCTACCTTAGCAATTTCGAGGACGAAATTATTTTAAGGGGGGAAGAATGTAACGACCCAGATTTTTCGTCGATTTATTTTAAATATTTAATATAGTTTTAAATATTGAATTTATAATATAAATGGTATTTTATTGGGTTATCGATTAAATAATCAATCTAATTTGAATATATTGAATAGTTGTTATACGAAAACATAATATAATTGAATTCAGAATTTAATACTGAATCGAAACACTTCGGTCAATTAATATAAATTCCAGGTTGAATTAAAACGATAGTAATTTATTATCGATGGAGGTAAATGTTGAAATCTATTTATATTTTTAATCGAATTTAAATTAAAGTATTAATTTAAAAATTCGTCTCTTCTATACAGTTGAACTTAATTTTAGAACTCGTCCCGTTAAGTTCAGGATAACGAATAACGCTGAGAATGCCGTTCGATGCGATTAAAAAGCGGTTCAAAATGTTAAGTATGGACCAAAAGATATTTTAGAGTATTTTATTTTATAAAAATCATTTCAAAGTTTAAATTAAATGTTCCTCAGCCGACCTATCCTTCACGCAGACCTCCACCTTCTCAGCGCAGACTTATTCATCTCGAGCCAACGCCTTTGTCTCCAAGTTTCAGAATCCAGGAAACAGAAAATTAATGGCTTCAGTACTGTTAGTTCCTCCCTGCGCCTATATAATGAACCGCAACCTTCATATCTCCTCACTCTAAATCAGTTCGACCCCTACCTTTCATTTTCATTCGCAGTCAAGAATAAAACCCTCCGATCAAAATGAAGAACGAAATCTAAGCAAAATCTCAAACCGCGATTTGTTTTCTCCTCAGAAGCTCGAAGCCACCCAGGGGGAGATCGCGATTTCGGAAAAGGGTGCGACGATGGGTTAGCGATGTTCGAAGCGGTGTTACTGTGGGTCTTGGACTTTGGTTTTGGACGACCTGGGTGTTCGAAAAGGGATATAAGGTATGAAAGGCACTGTGATCTCAGGAGGAGACCGACCTTGGTTGATTTGGTTACGGGTTGGTTGAGGGTGCGATTGTTGGGAGGGCGGTGATTTTGGTGAAGGCCAAACAGTGTGAACGCGATGAGGGGGACCATGTGGAGTCCGATGCACTGTAGTGGAGAACGAGGTAGATTTGAAGTGCGGTTCCATGGGGTTTCGATCTTTGTTGTTTGGAAATGGTACGTGTTTGAGGATGAAACTGTGAGGTTGGGTGCGATAGTAGGAAGGCGTTTGATGGATTGTCAAAGTGGATTGTAGTCTTGGGCGATGTTCGTGGATGGATCAAGGAGTTTACAACAAATATTAAGGTATATATATATTTTTACGAAAGTTATTATACAGAGAATGGTTTATTTATTTATTTAAGTAATTCAAAATTTAAATTAAATAAGGTATGGGAATTAGTTTATATAATTGGAAATCTAAATTTTTGTAAAAGGAAGTGGAAAAGGTAATTGAAGTCGTTGTTTATTTATTTAGGTAAGCATTGAAAATATATATGGTTAAGTGTTTGAAAATACATAGGATAAATTAATCTATAGGATAGGGTAGTTTAAATTAAAAATCATTTAACCGTTGAATTAAATTAATGGTAGGTACTAAATTAATTTATTCAAGAAGACGGAAAGGGAGACGATGGAGAATGTTAATAAGTATGCGACAAAGGAAAATCCCTGGTGAGTAAATCTCACTCACCTTTTATTCCTAATTATTTTTATTTCATTAAAAATAATTGTTTGTTGCTTGTGTGAATGTTTTCTTGTTATTTTATATATATTAGTTATTTAGGCTATATATATATATATTGGGTTGATTGATTGGTTGGAATTCCCGCAGTCTCATTAGCGGATGCCCGCAGTTTCATAGCGGATGATTACCCTATACGCCCCACGCTATGATTAGTGGATGACCTTCTATACCGCGATATTCTGCCACGAAGCAGAATGGGTATTATTTATGTGCTAACATCTGTGGATGCAGGAAAACAGGTTGGAGGAATCCAACAGGATTCCTCAAAAATATATTATCTGTTTGTTTGCTTGGTTGTTTGATTTCATATATATATATTCATATATGATGTGTTAAAAACCCAAATGATTGAGAATTGGGTGATTTGATTGTTTTAAATATTACTGGGCCAATTAAAAGGACATTTGAGATTTTAAAAGTAAAAATTCTATTTTTAAATAGAATTTGAATTTTAAATGGAAATAAAAATAAAACTTGTTTTTGAAAAATAAAACAAGTAGTTTCTTTTTAAACGAAGTTTAGAAATAGTTCTTTTATAACGAAGTTATAAATGAAGTGAAAAGAATTATCATTTGATAATTCAGAAATAGAAATACAAGCGTGAAATCGGAATTTGAAATGAAATTTCAAAATAGAATGTGAAATGAAATTTTTAAATAAATAACTCAAATGAAATTTGAGTATAACATTTGAATTTTAAAAGGGAGTTAAATATTTGAATTTTAAAAGGGGATTGAATATTAGAAATTCAAATAAGAAGTTCAAATAGAATTTGAATAGACAAGATTAGAATGAAAAGTAGAATTTGAATTCAAGGAATTAAATTATAATTTGAATTCGAAGGAATTCAAATAAAGAAATTCAAATAGAGATTTGAATGTAGAATTTCAAAATAGAATTTGAAATATAGAATTTCAAAGAAAATTTGAATAGAATTTGAAATATAGTATTTCAAAGAAGAATTCAAATGTGAAATTTGAATAGAGATTGGAATGGAATTTAAATATGAAATTTGAATAGAGATTTGAAATAGAAATTCGAGTATTGAATTTGAACATGGAATTGAATACAGAAATTCAAGTAGAAATTCGAATATGAGATTTCAAAATAGAATTTGAAATAAACTTTGAAAATAGGATTTCAAAGTAGAACAGGGAATCCAAATGGTTTGAAATGGAATTTTAATTCAAAGGAATTCAAATGGGTTTGAATAAAGAAATTCCAATGGGATTTAAATATGAGATTTCAAATAGAAATTTAAATGAAGTTTAAATATTTAAATTCAAATATGATTTTCAAAAGGGATTTGATTATAGAATTTAAAGTGGAATTTAATTCAAAGGAATAAATTAAGGTATTGGGATTCAAGAAAATTAAATGTGGAGTTTAACTAATGAATTTGAATTTAGAATTCAAATGGTATTTGTAAATGAATTCGAATTTAGAATTCAGTGGTGTTTGAAAGAAAATTGGAATATTTTAATTCAAACGGAGTTGGAAATAGATTTGAACATAGGAATTCAAATGAAGTTTGAATATTTGAATTTCAAAAAGGGAATTTCAAAATGGAGTTGAATATCTAAATTCAAGTATGAATTTCAAATATAGAAATTCAAAAAGGGGATTGAATTAAAGTGGGAATTCGACTAGAGGATTTGAAATGGAATTTGAATAAGAGAATTGAAATAGAATTCAGATAGAAGATTTGAAATGAAATTCGAATAAAGGATTTCAAAGGGAATTTGAATACAAGATTTAAACTATGGAATTTGAAATGTAAAAGATTCAAATGGAATTTGGAATATATATATTAGAATCGAGTTAAATTTATTTTAAAACGAAGTTTAAAAGGTTATATATATAAATATAATTAAAACGAACTCGCCGCAGCGCTGCAGTTCATAAATTGACGTTTCGAACTTCAATTGAGCATACAGAACTCAAATTAAGTCGAAATTCTGCGAAACAAGAAACGTCAGGACCGGTTTGATAATAGTTTTCAAATGAAAGAGAAAAATCTGAATTTCGTCGTATAGATTTTGAGTTATGTCAAAATCAAAATTTCAAAAATGCAGCGCCATAAACCATTATAAACCATAATGGATTTTATATATAAATATTGGGATTTTTAAGCAAATAAAAATCCGGATTGCCATTTAAAAATCTAGACTTGAGTTAGAAAATAAATGTGAACTCAAGTAAAGTAAAGCAGATGATTTTTGAAACAATAACCCTATTTTTGATTATTGAATAGAATTAACTAAATCAAAGAAGAATTAGTTAATCGAGTTTGAACTAAAGTCGAACTTTGAAAAGTGAAATTTGGGATTGTAAATATATATTCGAAATCGAATATAGAACTTAAATTGAAATTTGAATTCAATTGATTGATAAGTAAGTGGAAATATATTCGAAACGTGTTATATTCAAATAAACAAGCGAAATAGACCAACGAGTTAATTAACGAGTTCGGTCAAAACGAGTGTGTGAAGTTGAAATAAATTTGACAGGTATAGACATACAGGAGACAGGATGGGACAAGAATAATGCGGGTATATAAATAATGTGCTCGACAAAAGGTACATGTTTAAATTCATATATGAGTTTTATGCGCCGTATCGGCAAGCCGCTTGGCTTTTCCTTTTTCTTTTTGATTGAGGAAGATACCGGGAAGCTATTTGAAATTTCCCGATGCTCCCGATACAGGGGAGGTTATGGCGAAATTTTCCGGAAATCTAAGGAGTTAGAATATTTTTAAGAAATTTGACAATTAGAAATCTATATATCGATATATATAGAATTCGATAAGGAAACGAAATCAAAAATAGCGTAAAGGGCCAAGATTGATTATTGGAAATATTTGGTTAACGAATATTGATAAGGAAATGGGAAAGTGATTTAATTAATGAAATATTAATTAAAGGGCCCAGTGATTTGTTTGATATGTTGATTGAACACTTGTTTTTATTCGATAGTTAAATCACAGACTATCGAAGTTTTGACCATCGTTGTCAATATGGAGAGACCGGTTGGATTATTATCCGAAGAACCACTCCGTATCGGCATAAGCGTTGTGAACCAAGTATGCTGAATATATTGAAGACGGAGTAAAGTGCAAGGGCTTTTCTATTAATAGAAATAGTGCCTTCGGTTTCGTTCAGTCCCAGAACGAACGTAAATGGACGAATGTCTGACAGAGTATTTCCAATGATCAAATGGGTTGGTCTGTATGAATATATATGGTTGCAACGGATTTATCCCTTAGCATAATATCCAGAATATTTGTGCAAACTTAACTAGTGATTAACGGATCTGACAATGTGGCATTCAAAGTGATTGTGCTATCAGTGAAGGGTAAGTATTCGTAGCCTCAGGCCTCAACAACCGGGAAAGGACAAAAATCGGGCAGGCAGCATGGCTATGTGGGTCGCACCCATTAGGGTGTATAATCACCTATCTAGAGAAATTCCTTTTGTTTCTAAATCTATCGATTCTGCCCATTCGGGAAACGGTGGTTTGAGTCCAACCGTTGGTGATATACATTCGATACACTCAAGCGAAATGAGTGGTCGGTCATGTGTAGGCCGGGTTGCAAGATGTTCTTGTTGAACCCAGGTGTATTCGCCTCTAGAGATACATCATCGGAAGGTGGTCCCATACCTTGTCATGTTGGAAATCCAATCTCCAATAAGCGCCATGCGGTTTGTGATTTTATACTATTTATGTGGAGCGTGAGATGCAAGCGTTCTACTATTTGGTTATTTACTTGATGTAGACATTACTATAATATCACTGGATTTGATATCAAAGTGTTTTGGGTTATAGTAAGGTAAAAACCGTCCATGTTTATGTGTGGGCTGGTCTTACTATTATCTTTTCTTTCGAAAAGAGTTTTTTTTGAAAGTTAAACAAGTGTTTGGAATTTACTCACACCAGTCCCATGACTGACCCAGAGTTTATTTTGTTTTGTTTTTTCCCTAAACTCTTGGGTGCCCAAATTTGTACGGGCAGTCAAGTGTTTCAGGCTTTTACAGATACACTTGGAGGAGCTTGAAGCAGGAGGCTTCAATGTTAGTTATTTAGAGTTACTTCCGCTGGATCAAATGTTATGTGTACTCTGATGATGGTATGTATATATGTACAAAACAGATTTGTATTTCGAAGCTTAGGTTATATAATATATTTTATTCGTTCCGCTGTGAGTTTGTGATCTTCGTTTTTCTTCTATTCTAATATTTCTTTCTTCCTATTTCTCATCTTCTAACTTCTTTCTATTAATGGTTCGTATTTCTGTGTTATTTGGGTTGGCCGTGTGGTGTATTTAGTCAACTCAGATAGCTCGGATTTGCGGGTCTTTACAGTAATCCGGGCTTTCCTTCACGGGGAAGTTACGGGATATCACAGTTGGGCTTTAAATAGAATTATTGAAATATGTAAAGCCGTATTGATTAGAGATGCGCTATTTTGACGCAAACGATATTTATATCGATTATATTCGTTTTTAAAATCGAATAGAAAACCAATTTGAATAGAATCGAATAGAAAACCAATTTGAATTGAATCGAATAGAAAACCAATTTGAATTGAATCGAATAGAAAACCAATTTGAATTAAATCGAATATAAGACGAATTCGAATTGAAGTGAATATATAATGAATTTGATTTGAATATATAATGAATTTGATTTGAATAGGAAACGAATTTGATTTCAATTGAATATATAACGAATTTGATTTCAATTGAATATATAACGAATTTGATTTCAATTGAATATATAACGAATTTGATTTCAATTGAAAATATAATGAATTTGATTTGAATGGAAAACGAATTGAATTCGAATTGAATTTAAATGAATTTTGAAACGAATTTATAAGGAAAAATTCAATTTTGATTTGAATTTGAAATAAAGGTTGAAATTGTTTTTGAAACAAATTCAAAACTATTTATAAAATTCGTTTTAAATAGAAATCGACGAAATATATATTATATATATTATATATATAATATAATGGCCTAAATAGAACGCGCCGCGGCAGTTCGTGAATTTCGACCATTAACTTCGAACGGATATTACGGGAGATCCGACCGTCAGATTCTACTAAAACCGGAACCATTGGGTTCGTATCGAAAAGAGCTTTCTAACGAGCATTAGAAATTTGAAATCTAACGGTTGGATTTGGAGATACGTCCAAATCAAATTTGGAAAAGGTCGCTGTAAGTGCAGTTCGACGGCCGTTGATGGAAATCGACTGTACGGGCCTTGATAAAATTATTAAAAATAGTAATAATTTGTGTAAAATCATAAGAAATGATTTGGGAAAAATTGGGATGAAAAACTCCATATTTGAAAAGATAAAAATAGATTTTTATCGAAATGAACTAGTTTTGAACTGAAATTAAAACCCATTTATTTTTAAATAAATAAATTGGATTTTAAATGGGTTTAAATAGAATTGATTCATGGGTTTATCGTGAACTGTGTTTTAAATAACACTAGTTCTTTAACCCGATGATAAATAGAATGTGATTTGGGTTTATCGTGAACTGTGTTTTAAATGACACTAGTTCTTTAACCCAGTAAAAGGAGTTTTAATGAATCTGCAATTAAATTGAAATGAGAATTGATAATTTAAATTATCAAATTTAGAAAGTGAGCGAGGATGGAGTATTACCAGTTTTGCTCCAAAGCGATAGTTAAATCATTAATTAGATTTGAACGGGAGATGGTAATTAATTTTACCGTTAACACCACGGTGTTAGATATGGAGTATTACCAGTTTTGCTTCATGGGATGAACAGGTTGGGATTGGGAAATAAAATAAATAATTACTTCGGTGTGGTTCGCTAATCTCGACTAGTTTAGAAAACCATAATTTGGTTTGAAACGACATCCAAAGGAAGATTAAAGGATAAATTTTAAAGAATTTATCTTGGATAAAATTAATGGGAACCTTTCCCTAAGAATGTGGAATTTAGGAACTAGCTGTAGGTTAGTTAAGAAGAATGGTTTCCTGGATATTGATCTGATGTTGGTTTCGGCCTTCGGGGTTAATATTTGGGAAATTGTTCTCTTGCTAATTTGCAGTTAATAGCCAATGAATTGGAATGAGGCGTATGTTGTGTTTGTGTAACATTTGTTTTTAATATACGCGGGTTGTTCGGAAAGTCCGGGTTTATACCCATTCTGAAAAACCGATTCGACGATATGTCGAAGATGAAGACGGTGGTCGAAGACCGGAAGTCTTCACATCGTTTGGATAATTACTGATGATCCTGATTGGGCTGTACACCCAAGAGGATGGAAATAGTTGGTGGTCGTCCAGACGTACTTGGAGATCGAAGGATGTGCGAGGAAAGTGTCTCCGGTTTCGTTCAGACCCAGAACGAACTTGTAAATGGATTGTGTGTCTGACATTGGATTTTATTCTGTGCTGATTGATTTCTGTTAAATATATATCTGTTTGGCGGCGGAGAATTTATTCTCTTGCTTAACGCCCTTCTCTGAGACGTACGAGCTTAGAGGTTATATATCAATAGATATCAATCGCATGGCATGAATTGCCTATGTGGCATGCTGAGTGGCATGAATCAAGGCTTTTGTTGAAAAGCAAAGTCTTGTGGTTGATGATCAAAGCACAGCCTTTGTGGCGTAACCTTGTGTACAACGTGAATTCGCGAGCCTCACACCTCGGTATGGGTTAAAAACGAGATACGGACTGCAGGGAGAGCACGACGTTTCTTTCTAGCTTTGGTGGTGTTAGTGACTTACCAGCCCTGATATTTATATACTTTTCACCTATGTGGTTGTTGGATGAGGTGCCTCGATTTTAGGTCTGTAAGGACCTGGAAACGTGTGTTCAGGCATAATTAATCCTCTAACGTAAGTGAGGACCGGCCCTGAAGATCCAGGATTGCCCAGAGTGTGTAGTCCTGAGACATTTGCTAGAGTGTCTCGAAAGCGGAGAGGAGCTTGCCCCTTGCCTCGACTCATGACGGAAATCCAATTTCCAATACGTGTATTTCGGATTTATTTGTAGAGCCTAGTATGGCGACATAGTAGCATGGGATGTTATGCCGTCTATGATTTATATTTATGATTGAAATTGTTTTGACAATATACACTTATTATAGTATCAAATGATTTGTTTTAAACGTACCAATCATGTTTGGCTATTATAAGGGAAAATCCTATCCTCCGGCTTTCGTTGCATTGTGTGATGGGACCTGGGCCTTATAATAGCTTCATTTTTCGAAAAAGCATTACGCTGTTTATTCTATACACTGGTATTCTTGGGAGGAAACCCGTTCCGTGTTATGCGGTGTGGTCCCTTGAATTACTCTCTTTTAAAGTAAAGTTTTAAATAACTGTTTTAGTTCTCACACCAGTCACATGACTGACCAGGAGTTTATTGTTTTAACCTAAACTCTAGGTGCCCCTATTTTCCGCACGGGCAGCTAGTAGTTTTGGTTTTGCAAATTTATATTCACAGGATCCTGGTTTACAGCTGGAATGATATCCGGAAAGCTCTGTATTCGTATATCACCTTCAGTTATGCTTTGTATTATTTTTCGCTGCTATGTAATTTATTGTAATCTCTGATATTTATCGAATGTAATATATTCATTTATACTCTGTATATTCTTGTATCTGATGGAATTGTTGTAATAGCAATGAAATGTTCTTCCGTCTGTGTTCTATTTTGTCCTGTTCTCAAACGATCAGGGGTTTCGAACTGTCTAGATCGGTTTAAAGACTGATTCGGATCGAGCGAAATTCCCAGCCGTCACATTTGTTGTAATAAATTTTTATCGAAATGAACTAGTTTTGAACTAAAATTAAACCCGTTTATTTTTAAATAAATAAATTGGATTTGAAATGGGTTTTAAATAGAATTGATTTGTGGGTTTATCGTGAATGGTGTTTTAAATGACACTTGTTCTTTAACCCGATGATAAATAGAATGTGATTTGGGTTTGTCGAGAACTGTGTTTTGAATGACATTAGTTCTTTGACCCAGTAAAAGGAGTTTAATGAATCTGCAATTAGATTGAAATGTGAATTGATAATTTAAATTATCAAATTTAGAAAATGAGCGAGAATGGAGTATCACCAGTTTTGCTCCAAAGCGATAGTTAAATCTTTAACTAGATTTGAACGTGAAATGGTAATTAATTTTACCTATAACACCACGGTGTTAGATATGGAGTATTACTAGTTTTTCTTCATGGGATGTATAGGTTGGGATTGGGAAATAAAATAAATAATTACTTCAGTGTGGTTCGCTAATCTCGACTAGTTTGGAAAACCATAATTTGGTTTGAAATGACATCCAAAGGAAGATTAAAGAATAAATTTTAAAGAATTTATCTTGGATAAAATTAATGGGAACCTTTCCCTAAGAATATGAAATTTAGAAACTAGCTGTAGGTTAGCTAAGAAGAATGGTTTCCTGGGTATTAGTCTGATGTTGGTTTCGGCCTTCGGGGTTAATATTTGGGGAATTGCTCTCTTACTGATTTACGGTTAGTGACTAATGAATTGGAATGAGGCGTATGTTGTGTTTGTGTAACATTTGTTTTTAATATACGCGGGTTGTTCGGAAAGGTCGGGTTTATACCCATTCTGAATAACCGATTCGACGATAAGTCGAAGATGATGACGGAGGTCGAAGACCGGAAGTCTTCACATCGTTTGGATAATTACTGATGATCCTGATTGGGCTGTACACCCAAGAGGATGGAAATAGTTGGTGGTCGTCCAGACGTACTTGGAGATCGATGGATATGCGAGGAAAGTGCCTCCGGTTTCGTTCAGACCCAGAACGAACTTGTAAATGGATTGTGGGACTGACATTGGATTTTATTCTGTGTTGATTGATTTCTGTTAAATATATATCTGTTTGGCGGCGGAGAATTTATTCTCTTGCTTAACGCCCTTCTCTAAGACATACGAGCTTAGAGGTTATATATCGATAGATATCAATCGCATGGCATGAACTGCCTGTGTGGCACGCTGAGTTGCATGGATCAAGGCTTCTGTTGAAAAGCAAAGTCTTGTGGTTGATGATCAAAGCACGGCCTTCGTGGCATAGCTTTGTGTATAGCGTGAATTCGCGAACCTCACACCTCGGTATGAGTTAAAAATGGGATAAGGACTGCAGGGAGAGCACAACGTTTCTTTCTAGCTTTGGTGGTGTCAGTGACTTACCAGCCCTGACATTTATATACTTTTCACCTATGTGGTTGTTGGATGAGGCGCCTCGATTTTAGGTCTGTAAGGACCGGGAAACGTGTGTTCAGGCATAACTAATCCTCTAACGTAAGTGAGGACCGGCCCTGAAGATCCAGGATTGCCCAGAGTGTGTAGCCCTGAGATATTTGCTAGAGTGTCTCGAAAGCGGAGAGGAGCTTGCCCCTTGCCTCGACTCATGACGGAAATCCAATTTCCAATACGAGATATTTCGGCTTTATTTGTAGAGCCTAGTATGGCAACATAGTAGCATGGGATGCTATGCCGTCTATGATTGATATTTATGATTGAAATTGTTTTGACACTATACACTTATTATAGTATCAAATGATTTGTTTTAAACGTACCAAGCAAGTTTGGCTGTTATAAGGTAAAACCCTATCCTCCGGCTTGCGTTGCATTGTGTGATGGGACCCGGGTCTTATAATAGCTTCATTTTTCGAAAAGCATTGCGTTGTTTATTCTATGCACTAGTATTCTTGGGAGGAAACCCGTTCCGTGTTATACGGCGTGGTCCCTTGAATTACTCTCTTTTAAAGTAAAGTTTTAAATAACTGTTTTAGTTCTCACACCAGTCACATGACTGACCTGGAGTTTATTGTTTTAACCTAAACTCTAGGTGCCCCTATTTTCGACACGGGCAGCTAGTAGTTTTGGTTTTGCAGATTTATATTCACAGGATCCTAGTTTACAGCTGGAATGATATCCGGAAAGCTCTGTATCCGTATATCACCTTCAGTTGTGCTTTGTATTATTTTTTCGCTGCTATGTAATTTATTTTAATCTCTGATATTTATCGAATGTAATTTATTCATTTATACTCTGTATATTCTTGTATCTGATGGAATTGTTGTAATAGCAATGAAATGTTCTTCCGTCTGCGTTCATTTGTGTGTTGTTCTCAAGGTAATCCGGGCTTTCCTTCACCGGGGAAGTTACGGGCCATCACAGTTGGTATCAGAGCTTTGGTTTACAGAGCTCGAGAACAAGATACATTAGAACCATACGAAAGAATTCATCAGATATTGGATTAGTAATATCCAATTAGAATGACTCGTTGAGATAGGATCAGTATTATCCTAGAACGAGTGTGAAGAGTATATTTTTCAAATGAAAACATTTTTGTTTTGAAAATTTAAATCGTTTTATACGTATTTGAATATTTATTTACATTGATTTGGACAATCCAGTATATAAAGATTTCGTGTATACGCGTCATGAACGTATATTCGAAGTTTTAATATACTGGATAGATATGGAATCGCACTCTAGTAGCCCGGGGATGATTCCACTGGTGACGTACAGCATCAGTGGTTTATTTTCGTGTTTCGAAGGTGTGATATCTATATATTTCCATTAGACTGGTGTGAGAACCAAAACTAATATAGATAGGTTTATTGTTGTGAATTGGCATCAAAAACATGATTTTCGACTATATGTATCAAAATTATGAATTTGAAACGTTAATCCACTAATTGATTGATGTTTGTGTTGTTTGTTCATTTGTTTGATAATTTTGAACCATTATGCCTAATTGAACCAAACATTGAATTGTATTGAAAATTGGTTGCATTTTCTTGCATATACATGTACTTACATTGAACAGGTCATAGCAAGGAGGCTAGAGCAGAGAATAAAATTTGTTTGCCCGACAAATAGGTACATGTTTACTATAATTTACTGTTTTGTTTGGGTGATGATGATTTTATGAGCCGCTTGGCTTTTTCTTTTTCTTTTTGAGATCAGAAGGCCTGTATGGCAATTTCAGGATTTTCCCGTGGCTCCCGGTGCAGGGGAGGTTATGGCGAAATTTTTCGAAAATTTAGGATGTTAGCCAAATTTTTGAAAATTTGAAAATTCTCAGAAACTGAAAAGTTGGAGAACGGAAGCCAAATCGAACGTAGAGCTGAATAATCAAACCACTTTCGGCTTTGTTCCTTTTCGGGGACGAAAAGTTTTAAGTGGGGGAGATTGTAATAACCCGGAAAATCTGGGCCAGTTTAAATTTTTTATTTTGGCAATTTTAGCGAATTTTGATCATTTAAAATGAATTATTTTAAAATAAAATCATCGAGAAATTTATTTTGAATGGAATTCGAACGTATATATTTATACGCGTCATCGTTAGAATATAAATATTATATATAATTATAAAAGGAATTGAAAATAGTTCGATAATTCGATTTCAAACTTCAATTGAATGTACCGGGTGCAAAACAATCCGGATTTTAGTGAAACAAAATATAATAGGATCTATTTGATAATATCTTTCCAACGAATCCGAAAAATCAAGATTTCATAGCGGAAATCAAAAGATATGTCCATTTGAAAATTCTGAATAGTCGCTATGGAATTCAGGCCCTTAAAAATGGGAATTTTGCAAACGACCTCGGATTTCGACGAAACCACTTTTGTTGGGTCCGTGATGTCAAGTTATTGCTAGATTCCAAATTTCATAATTTTCTGAATCAATATGTGAGCGTGGCGAAGGAAAACGTGTTTGACCATTTCAGTTGAATTTAATCGACTGGAAATTGGTCATTTTTCAAACGGTCTCAGAATTCGACGAAACTAGATTTGTTAGGACCGTATCGTCAATACAAAGCTAGAAAATATTTTTCTGGGATTTATAGAGTTAGTATGTGACCCCAGTAAATTGAAATGCGCGTTCAAATTCAATATATAGAGTTATACGTTGATTTTGACGAAAACTGATCGAAACAATCGAATCAGCTTACGATACATATCCCATTGTGTTCGGAATGTTGGTAATACGCTATGGACGACAGGCGGTAGGTCTTGTTTCGAGGTCGAATAAGAAAGTTAACCTTTTTGAAATAAATTAATTAAATAATATATTATTATATAACTCCTAAACCCCCCCCCCCCCCCGTTTCTTCAAACAGAAAATAAGAAGAAAAAAAAGGGGCATCGACGGAAAAGGGGGAAACCCCTGTCGCCCACTGCCGCCGCCGCCAGAGGCTGGCGCACCCCCCTCCTCATCTCCGACCTCCCCTTCCCTCCACCCACCTCGCCCTCGTTTCTCCCTCCTCTTCCATTCGAACCCGTAAGCCCCCCCCCCCCTTCTGAAACACGCCACCGCATCCCCCAACCCAGTCGCCACCGCCTCCTCGGCCAAACCCCCACCTCGACCGCACCTCCCCGTCGCCCTCCATCCCCTCTTCCCCACGCTACAGCACCCCAACCTCCAGCGAGCCACCCCTTCTCCGATGCCGAACTTCCATTTCCTCCCCTCTCAAAACGGGTGCTGTAAGTTTTATTTTATTTTTATTTTTATTTTTATTATTTCTCCTCTGTTTGAAATATAGGAGTGATTAGATTTTTATTTTTAAAAGGTAGGATCTTTGAAAAGGTTAAAAATGTTATTTTTTATAATATAGAAAGTATAAAGATATGATTTTTATATTAGTAGGAGATATGAAAATATTATTTTTATATAAGTAGAGTATTAAAAATAGGATTTTTATTAATGTAGAATTATAAAAATATAATCTTTTATATTGTAGAAGATAAAAAATATAACCTTTTATATTGTAGAAGATGAAAAATGAAATCTTTATATTAGAAAAGGCAAAATCTTTATGTATAGAAGAACGTGATAAAAATAGAATTTTTTATCTACAGAATAGCGAAGTAAAAATTCGATTTTTATATATTGAATAGCGAAGTAAAAATTCAATTTTTATATATTGAATAGCGAAGTAAAAATTCAATTTTTATATATTGAATAGCGAAGTAAAAATTTGTTTTTTATATATTGAATATGGAAGTAAAAATTCGTTTTTTATATATTGAATAGCATAGTAAAAATGGGATTTTTATATATTGAATAACATAGTAAAAATGGGATTTTTATATATTGAATAGCGAAGTAAAAATTCGATTTTTATATATTGAATAGCAAAGTAAAAATTCGATTTTTATATATTGAATAGCAAAGTAAAAATTCGATTTTTATATATTGAATAGCAATATAAAAATGTGATTTTTATATATGTAGTGGCTACGGGACGAAAGTGATAAGAGACGAGAACGACGAAGATTTCTATAATGGAAGTGTCGTGAAGTTGGAATAGCCATCGGTGAGAATTTCTCACTCAAAATTTCTTTTTCTAGTTATATATATATATACTAGGATGCAGACGGTGTTTAGTAGCACCCGACACAATCGTCCACAGACCATGAACTTGTTTGTTTGATTCTGTAGTTGGTTAGATTATTTGATTTGAATTGAATTGTTTGGTGAAATGAAATGGATTTGATTGATGTGTGAATGGCGTGGGCCTTTACTAGATCGGGGATAAGGTTAGGCCTCGTCCCGTTTCTAGTATCGTGCCGTTATGCCACCGAAATTTTCTAAAATAAGTTAGAAAAATAAAAATATCATTTTTATTTTGTAAATGAACTGAATAAAAATTCATGTGTTAAAATAAAATATTTTATCGTTAAAAATATAATTTTTAACATGAATGTGAATAAAATAAAATATTCATTTACAAACCGGACGGTTTGTTTATGTACACTGATTTGACTGACATTGATTGGGACGATAAATTTTACACATCGCCCAACTACACAAATAAAATCTGTGTTTGATTGTTTGAAACCCCACACGGGTATTGGGATAAAATACGGCATACACTAATCCCAATAATTAGTTGTATGTCGATCGATTGATTGACAGGCTGTTATAACCGTTAGATATCTGTATTTAATGCTTATACAGTGTAGTGCACTTTGGATGATGGTTGATTATTTATCGTTGCTATTATATACATGTGTTGTATGGAATCCATATAGTTAACGCTATATGGTAATAGATTGGGCCTCATTCCAATTTAGAAAATAAAGAATATTATAAAGTAAAGGTTCATGTGTTGACTGTACTCATCCGTTGAGACTAGTCATGTGTTGAACGAAATATTTTAACAATAAAATTTACATCTTTATCATTAAAAAAAATAAAGGTTCATGTGTTGACAGTACTCATCCGTTGAGATTAGTCATGTGTTGAACGAAATATTTTAACAATAAAATTTACATCTTTATCATATATGAAATATATTAACTAACAAAAATAGTCACACGTGGACAGTACTCATCCGTTGAGATTAGTCATGTGTTGACAAAAATAAATATTCATTTATTGAGTAGAATAACGGAATTATCGAAATATATAAAGCCGTGTTGATTAGAGTTGCGCTATTTTGACGTGAACGATATTTATATCGATTTTATTCGTTTCACAATGAATATGGAAAAGTGATTTCAAAATTTAATATTTTGAAATGAAATTCAAAAGAAATTAAATTAAAATTCAAATTGAAATTTTACTGAATCAATTTGAAATGAATTCGAATTGAATTTAATAGAAAAAGAATTCGAACTGAATCGAAGAGAAAACGAATTTGATTTGAATTGAATATATAACGAATTTGATTTGAATTGAATATATAACGAATTTGATTTGAATTGAATATATAACGAATTTGATTTGAATTGAATATATAACGAATTTGATTTGAATTGAATATATAACGAATCCGAATTGAATTGAAAAGAAAACGAATTGAATTGAATTGAAAAGAAAACGAATTCGAATTGAATTGAAAAGAAAATGAATTCGAATCGAATTAAAATCGATTTGAATTGAAATCAAATAGAAATGAAAGTAAAAAGGATTTATAATAGAAAATTCAATTTTGATTTGAATTTGAAATAAAGGTTGAAATTGTTTTTGAAACGAATTCAAAACTATTTATTAAATTCGTTTTAAATAGTAATCGATGAAATATGTATTATATATATATATATATATAATATAATGGCCTGAATAGAACGCGTCGCGCTGCGGCAGTTCGCGAATTTCGACCATTTATTTCGAACGGACATTACGGGAGATCCGACCGTCGGATTCTCCTAAAACCGGAACCGTTGGGTTCGTATCGAAAAGAGCTTTCTAATGAATATTAGAAATTTGAAATCTAACGGATGGATTTGGAGATACGTCCAAATCAAATTTAGAAAAGGTCGTTGTAAGTGCAGTTCGATGGCCGTTGATGGAAATCGACTGTACGGGCCTTGATAAAATGATTAAAGATAGTAATAATTTGTGTAAAATCATAAGAAATGATTTGGGAAAAATTGGGATGAAAAACTCCATATTTAAAAAGATAAAAATAAATTTTTATCGAAATGAACTAGTTTTGAACTAAAATTAAACCCGTTTATTTTTAAATAAATAAATTGGATTTGAAATGGGTTTTAAATAGAATTGATTTGTGGGTTTATCGTGAAGGGTGTTTTAAATGACACTTGTTCTTTAACTCGATGATAAATAGAATGTGATTTGGGTTTGTCGTGAACTGTGTTTTAAATGACATTAGTTCTTTGACCAAGTAAAAGGATTTTAATGAATCTGCAATTAGATTGAAATGTGAATTGATAATTTAAATTATCAAATTTAGAAAATGAGCGAGAATGGAGTGTCACCAGTTTTGCTCCAAATCGATAGTTAAATCTTTAATTAGATTTGAACGTGAAATGGTAATTAATTTTACCGATAACACCACGGTGTTAGATATGGAGTATTACCAGTTTTTCTTCATGGGATGAATAGGTTGGGATTGGGAAATAAAATAAATAATTACTTCAGTGTGGTTCGCTAATCTCGACCAGTTTGGAAAACCATAATTTGGTTTGAAATGACATCCAAAGGAAGATTAAAGAATAAATTTTAAAGAATTTATCTTGGATAAAATTAATGGGAACCTTTCCCTAAGAATATGAAATTTAGAAACTAGCTGTAGGTTAGCTAAGAAGAATGGTTTCCTGGGTATTGGTCTGATGTTGGTTTCGGCCTTCGGGGTTAATATTTGGGGAATTGCTCTCTTACTGATTTACGGTTAGTGACTAATGAATTGGAATGAGGCGTATGTTGTGTTTGTGTAACATTTGTTTTTAATATACGCGGGTTGTTCGGAAAGGCCGGGTTTACACCCGTTCTGAATAACCGATTCGACGATAAGTCGAAGATGATGACGGTGGTCGAAGACCGGAAGTCTTCACATCGTTTGGATAATTACTGATGATCCTGATTGGGCTGTACACCCAAGAGGATGGAAATAGTTGGTGGTCGTCCAGACGTACTTGGAGATCGATGGATATGCGAGGAAAGTGCCTCCGGTTTCGTTCAGACCCAGAACGAACTTGTAAATGGATTGTGGGACTGACATTGGATTTTATTCTGTGTTGATTGATTTCTGTTAAATATATATCTGTTTGGTGGCGGAGAATTTATTCTCTTGCTTAACGCCCTTCTCTAAGACGTACGAGCTTAAAGGTTATATATCGATAGATATCAATCGCATGGCATGAACTGCCTGTGTGGCACGCTGAGTTGCATGGATCAAGGCTTCTGTTGAAAAGCAAAGTCTTGTGGTTGATGATCAAAGCACGGCCTTCGTGGCGAAGCTTTGTGTATAATGTGAATTCGCGAACCTCACACCTCGGTATGAGTTAAAAACGGGATAAGGACTGCAGGGAGAGCACGACGTTTCTTTCTAGCTTTGGTGGTGTCAGTGACTTACCAGCCCTGACATTTATATACTTTTCACCTATGTGGTTGTTGGATGACGCGCCTCGATTTTAGGTCTGTAAGTACCGGGAAACATGTGTTCAGGCATAACTAATCCTCTAACGTAAGTGAGGACCGGCCCTGAAGATCCAGGATTGCCCAGAGTGTGTAGTCCTGAGACATTTGCTAGAGTGTCTCGAAAGCGGAGAGGAGCTTGCCCCTTGCCTCGACTCATGACGGAAATCCAATTTCCAATACGAGATATTTCGGCTTTATTTGTAGAGCCTAGTATGGCGACATAGTAGCATGGGATGCTATGCCGTCTATGATTGATATTTATGATTGAAATTGTTTTGACACTATACACTTATTATAGTATCAAATGATTTGTTTTAAACGTACCAAGCATGTTTGGCTGTTATAAGGTAAAACCCTATCCTGCGGCTTGCGTTGCATTGTGTGACGGGACCTGGGTCTTATAATAGCTTCATTTTTCGAAAAGCATTGCGTTGTTTATTCTATGCACT
Source organism: Allium sativum (assembly GCA_030737875.1). Classification (NCBI taxonomy): domain Eukaryota; kingdom Viridiplantae; phylum Streptophyta; class Magnoliopsida; order Asparagales; family Amaryllidaceae; genus Allium; species Allium sativum. The sequence continues at coordinate 899,699,462 of CM060912.1, forward strand.
GGTATTCTTGGGAGGAAACCCGTTCCGTGTTATACGGCTTGGTCACTTGAATTACTCTCTTTTAAAGTAAAGTTTTAAATAACTGTTTTAGTTCTCACACCAGTCACATGACTGACCTAGAGTTTATTGTTTTAACCTAAATTCTAGGTGCCCCTATTTTCGACACGGGCAGCTAGTAGTTTTGGTTTTGCAGATTTATATTCATAGGATCCTGGTTTAAAGCTGGAATGATATCCGGAAAGCTCTGTATCCGTATATCACCTTCAGTTGTGCTTTGTATTATTTTTCCGCTGCTATGTAATTTATTATAATCTCTGATATTTATCGAATGTAATTTATTCATTTATACTCTGTATATTCTTGTATCTGATGGAATTGTTGTAATAGCAATGATATGTTCTTCCGTCTGCGTTCATTTATTTGTTGTTCTCAAGGTAATCCGAGCTTTCCTTCACCGGGGAAGTTACGGGCTATCACAGTCATTCGATAAATATAAGAGATTACAACAAATTACATAGCAGCGGAAAATAATACAAAACACAACTGAAAGTAATACATGGATACAGAGCTTTTCGAGCATCGTTCCACCTGTAAATCAGGATCCTGTGAATATAAATCTGCAAAACCAAAACTACTAGCTGCCCATGTAGAAAATAAGGGCACCCAGAGTTTAGGTTAAAACAATAAACTCCAGGTCAGTCATGTGACTGGTGTGAGAACTAAAACAGTTATTTAAAACTTTACTTTAAAAGAGAGTAATTCAAGGGACCACGCCGTATAACACGGAACGTGTTTCCTCCCAAGAATACCAGTGCATAGAATAAACAGCGCAATGCTTTTTCGAAAAATGAAGCCATTATAAAACCCAAGTCCCATCACACAATGCAACGCAAGCCGGAGGATAGGGTTTTCCCTTATAATAGCCAAACATGCTTGGTACGTTTAAAACAAATCATTTGATACTATTATAAGTGTATAGTGTCAAAACATTTTCAATCATAAATATCAATCCTAGGCGGTATGGGTACCATCTATCATGTCGCCATACTAGGCTCTACAAATAAAACTGAAATATCTCGTATTGGAAATTGGATTTCCATCATGAGTCGAGGCAAGGGGCAAGCTCCTCTCCGCTTCGAGACACCCTAGCAAATGCCTCAGGACTACACACTCTGGGTAACCCCTGGGATCCTCCAAGACCGGTCCTCTCTTACGTTTGAGGATTAGTTTTTCCTGAACACACGTTTCCCGGTCCTATAGGACCTATAATCGAGGAGCCTCGCATCCAAACGACAAAGGTGAAAAGTATATATATAAATGTCAGGGCTGGTAGGTCACTGACACCACCCATAGCTAGAAAGAAACGTCGTGCACTCCTTGGGTCCTCATCCTGTTTTTGACTCATACCGAGGTGTGAGGCTCGCGAATCCACGCTATACACAAAGCTGCCACGTAGGTCGTGCTTTGATCATCAACCACAAGACTTTGCTTTTCAACAGAAGCCTTGATCCATGCAACTCAGCGTGCCACACAGGCAATTCATGCCATGCGATTGATATCTATCGATATATAACCTCTAAGCTCGTATGTCTCAGAGAAGGGGGTTAAGCAAGAGAATAAATTCTCCGCCGCCAAACAGATATATATTTAATAGAAATCAATCAACACATAATAAAATCTAATGTTAGACACACAATCCATTTACAAGTTCGCTCTGGGTCTGAACGAAACCGGAGATACTTTACTCGCATATCCATCGATCTCCAAGTATGTCTGGACGACCACCAACTGATTCCCTCATCTTGGGTGTACAGACCAATCAAGATCATCAGTAATCACCCAAACGATGTGAAGACTTCTGGTCTTCGACCACCATCATCATCTTTGACTTATCGTCAAATCGGTTATTCAGAATGGGTGCAAACCCGGCCTTTCCGAACAACCCGCGTATATTATAAACAAATGTTACACAAACACAACATATGCCTCATTCCAATTCATCAGTCACTAACCGTAAATTAGCAAGAGAACAATTCCCCAAATATTAACCCCGAAGGCCGAAACCAGCATCATATCAATACCCAGGAAACCATTCTTCTTAACTAATCTACAGCTAGTTTCTAAATTTCAATTCTTAGGGAAAGGTTCCCATTAATTTTATCCAAGATAAATTCTTTAAAATTTATTCTTTAATCCTCCTTTGGATGTCATTTCAAACCAAATTATGGTTTTCCAAACTAGTCGGGATTAGCGAACCACACCGAAGTAATTATTTATTTTATTTCCCAATCCCAACCTATTCATCCCGTGAAGCAAAACTGGTAATACTCCATATCTAACACCACGGTGTTATCGGTAAAATTAATTACCATTTCACGTTCAAATCTAATTAAAGATTTGACTATCGTTTGGAGAAAAACTGGTGATACTCCCTTCTCGCTCACTTTCCAAATTTGATAATTTAAATTATCAATTCACATTTCAATCTAATTGCAGATTCATTAAAACTCCTTTTACTGAGTTAAAGAACTAATGTCGTTTAGAACACAGTTCACGATAAACCCAAGTGACATTCTATTTATTATCGGGTTAAAGAACAAGTGTTATTTAAAACCCCCTTCACGTTAAACCCACTAATCAATTCTATTTAAAACCCGTTTCAAATCCAAATTATTTATTTAAAAATAAACGGGTTTAATTTTAGTTCAAAACTAGTTCATTTTGATAAAAATCTATTTTTATCTTTTCAAATATGGAGTTTTTCATCCCAATTTTTCCCAAATCATTTCTTATGATTTTACACAAATTATTACTATTTTTAATAATTTTATCAAGGCCCGTACAGTCAATTTCCATCAACGGCCATCAAACTGCACTTACAACGACCTTTTCCAAATTTGATTTGGACGTATCTCCAAATCCAACCGTTAGATTTTAAATTTCTAATATTCTTTAGAAAGATCTTTTCGATACGAACCCAACGGTTCCGGTTTTAGGAGAATCCGACGGTCGGATCTCCCGTAATATCCGTTCGAAGTCAATGGTCGAAATTCACAAACTGCCGCGGCGCGGCGCGTTCTATTCAGGCCATTATATTATATATATAATATATATTTCGTCGATTACTATTTAAAACGAATTTTATAAATAGTTTTAAATTCGTTTCAAAAACAATTCAAATTTCAATTCAATCTGAATTCATTTCAAATCGATTCTTATTCTATCTCAATTCGTTTTCAATTCAATTCGAATTCGTTTTATATTCAATTCAATTCGAATTCGTTATATATTCAATTCAATTATATAAAAACGAATATAAGCGATATAAATATCGTTCGCGTCAAAATAGCGCATCTCTAATCAACACGGTTTATATTTTTCAATAATTCCGTTATTCTATTCACCAAATGAATCTATATTTTTGTCAACACATGTAACGACCCAGAAGATTTTTGGCCCCGAAAATCGACATAAATACCCTTACCGTAACTCATGTCGATCCTCCAAGACCCTCCTCCTTTCTTCTTCTTCATCTCAGGTCGACGGAGACGGCACCGCACCCCTTCTACCAACCATTTCTTCGATAATTTGACAAATCATTTCTTTTCTATACAAAAGAAAAATTTGGGTAAAATTATTTCATTTACCCTCCTTTCAAAACCATATCGTATCCGCGGACAGTCCAATGCTTCTCAACACTTGAACCGACCAATAAACACAATACAAATCATTTGTATACAAAATTTACAAATACGCTCTCATATATATATACACTCAACCTCGATCTAGGGTATTACCAACCCCATCTCTATCGAGTTACACCACAGAGCCAAGGTTATTACTAAACCAATAGCTCTGATACCACTGTAACGACCCAGAAGATTTTCGGCCCCGAAAATCGACATAAATACCCTTACCGTAACTAATGTCGATCCTCCAAGACCCTCCTCCTTTCTTCTTCTTCATCTCAGGTCGACGGAGACGGCACCGCACCCCTTCTACCAACCATTTCTTCGATAATTTGACAAATCATTTCTTTTCTATACAAAAGAAAATTTTGGGTAAAATTATTTCATTTACCCTCCTTTCAAAACCATATCGTATCCGCGGACAGTCCAATGCTTCTCAACACTTGAACCGACCAATAAACACAATACAAATCATTTGTATTCCACTGTAAAGGCCCGCAAATCCGTGCTATCTGAGTTGACTAAAAACACCATACGCCCAAGCCAAATTGCACAGAAATACGAATCATTTTTAGAAAGAAGTTAGAGGATGAGAAATAGAAGGAAAGAAACATTAGAATAGAAGAAAAACGAAGATCACAAACTCACAGCGGAACGAATAAAATATATTATATAACATAACTTTTGAAATACAAATCAGTAACTTTATATACATACCATCATCAGAGCACAACAGTCATTTCTGGCTCATGTCGATCCTCCAAGACCCTCCTCCTTTCTTCTTCTTCATCTCAGGTCGACGGAGACGGCACCGCACCCCTTCTACCAACCATTTCTTCGATAATTTGACAAATCATTTCTTTTCTATACAAAAGAAAATTTTGGGTAAAATTATTTCATTTACCCTCCTTTCAAAACCATATCGTATCCGCGGACAGTCCAATGCTTCTCAACACTTGAACCGACCAATAAACACAATACAAATCATTTGTATACAAAATTTACAAATACGCTCTCATATATATATACACTCAACCTCGATCTAGGGTATTACTAACCCCATCTCTATCGAGATATTGGCTTGTGAGTTTGATTGATATGAATGAAATTCAAATTTGATTGGAATGTAGATTGATATTTAACTTGGTCAAATTTAGTTAATTAAATTTGGAATTTGAGTTAATAATAATTAAATCTGTGAAACCAGAATAAAATATTAATATTGAATATAAATTCAAATTGATTGGGTCATGTATTGATTGTTGATTTTAAATCATTTGTTATTGGATGGTAGTTTATCCGATTGGAAAAAAATTGACCAGTTAATGGGAGTTAAATGAATTTTGAACTAAAGAATAATTTCCGGTATAATTAAACCGGAATGAAACTGTATATGGATTAAAATTTATGATTTCACCATATATTCGATAATGAATCGATATTCATGGTTAATTTCAGAAAATGATAATAATAAAATAATCTTGATTTAAAATAAAAATTGGATTTGGAAATTAATGGTTTTGTAACGCCCTTTCTTACCTTAGCAATTTCGAGGACGAAATTATTTTAAGGGGGAAAGAATGTAACGTCCCAGATTTTTTAGAATATTTATATTTGTTTATATATTATATTGGGAATATAATGGATTTTTAATCGAATTTATTTATTAAAATAAAGTTCGAATATATATATACATTTTGAATATTGTTTAGTCTAAAATTTTATATTATTAAGTTTAAAATCTATATAGTGGTATCAGAGCTATTGGTTTAGTAATAACCTTGGCTCTGTGGTGTAACTCGATAGAGATGGGGTTAGTAATACCCTAGATCGAGGTTGAGTGTATATATATATATGAGAGCGTATTTGTAAATTTTGTATACAAATGATTTGTATTGTGTTTATTGGTCGGTTCAAGTGTTGAGAAGCATTGGACTGTCCGCGGATACGATATGGTTTTGAAAGGAGGGTAAATGAAATAATTTTACCCAAAATTTTCTTTTGTATAGAAAAGAAATGATTTGTCAAATTATCGAAGAAATGGTTGGTAGAAGGGGTGCGGTGCCGTCTCCGTCGACCTGAGATGAAGAAGAAGAAAGGAGGAGGGTCTTGGAGGATCGACATGAGTTACGGTAAGGGTATTTATGTCGATTTTCGGGGCCGAAAATCTTCTGGGTCGTTACAACACATGACTAATCTCAGCGAATGAGTACTGTCCATGTGTGACTATTTTTGTCATTCAGTATATTTTATAAAAATTATGGTATCTATCGTTTGATTTCAAATCAGACTCCAACCGTAAATTAGTAAGAGAACGATTCCCTAAATATTAACCCCGGAGGCCGAAACCAACATCAGATCAATATCCAGGAGACCACTCATCTCATCTATTTTCCAGTTAGTTTCTAATTTTCTATATGATAAAGATGTAAATTTTTATTATTTAAAATATTTCGTTCAACACATGACTAATCTCAACGGATGAGTACTGTCAACACATGAACCTTTATTTTATAATGATAAAGATGTAAATTTTATTATTTAAAATATTTTGTTCAACACATGACTAATCTCAACGGATGAGTACTGTCAACACATGAACCTTTATTTTATAATATTCTTTATCTTCTAAATTGGAATGAGGCCCAATCAATTACCGTATAAAGTTAATTATATGGATTCCATTCAACACATGTATATAATAGCAACGATACATAATCAACCATCATCCAAAGTGCACTACACTGTATAAGCATCAAATATAAATATCTAACGCTTATGACAGCCTGTCAATCAATCGATCGACATACAACTAATTGTTGGGATTAGTGTATGCCGTATTTTATCCCAATACCCGTGTGGGGTATTCAAATCAACAAGCACAGATTTTATTTGTGCAGTTGGGCGATGTGTAAAATTTATCATCCCAATCAATGTCCTTCAAATAGGTGTACATAAATAAACCGTCCGGTTTGTAAATGAATATTTATTTATTCATATTCACGTTAAAAATTATATTTTTAACGATTGAATTATTTTATTCAACCTATGAATATTCTATTCGGTTCATTTATTAAATAAAATGATATCTTTATTTTTCTAACTTATTTTAGAAAATTTTGGCGGCATAACGGCACGATACTAGAAACGGGACAAGGCCTAGCCTTATCCCCGGTCTAGTGATGGCCCACGCCATACACATATCAATCAAACCAATTTCAATTCACCAAACAACCAACTCCAAATCAAATAATCTAACTAATCTATGCAACCAAACAAACAAGTCCATGGTCTGTGGACAGTGGTGTCGGGTGCTACTAAACACCGTCTGCATCCTAGTATATATATATATATATAACTAGAAAAAAAAATTGAGTGAGAAGTTCTCACCGATAGCTAATCCAATACCACGACTCTTCTTATGTAGAAATCTTCGTCATGCTCGCCTTTTTGCCAATTTCACTGCCCGTAGTCACTACATATATAAAAATCACATTTTTATATTGTTGCTATGTATATAAAAATCATATTTTTATACTACTACTATATAGATAAAAATTCCATTTTTACGTCGCTACTATATAGATAAAAATTCCATTTTTACATCGCTGCTATATAGATAAAAATTCTATTTTTACATCGCTACTATATAGATAAAAATTCTATTTTTACATCGCTACTATATAGATAAAAAATCTATTTTTACATCGATGTTAATAGAATAAAGATTATATTTTTATTACTCTACATGAATAAAAATCACATTCTTACTATCATACCTATATAAAAATCATATTTTTAATATGCCACTAGTATAAAAATTATATTTTTAACTTCTCCATTATATAAAAATCGCATTTTTAACCTTCTACCATAATATAGATTATACCTTTAATATAAATACTATATAAAACCCCAATTTTTATCAACTAACAATCCCTTCCTTTCATTGCTATATGTATAAAACTGATTTCATTTATTCAAAACTGATTTTAACAAAGTTTTATATTTAAATAAAATCAGAATTTAAAAAGAAAACTCACCCTCTTGCTTTATTCACGTCGAACTCAGTTGGAGGGCTGCTGGGGGGGAAGTTGACCCAGGCGGTGGAGCCCATCAGGTCGGCGGTGGCTCACTTTGGGTTTGGAGCTTCCTTCGATTGCGAATGGATCTGCTAGGGTGGTGAACGCTGACGCGAGGTGGAGGGGGGGTTGTTGTCGACCGAAGGGGAAGGAGGAGCAGGTGGCGCGGCGGACAGGGGCCCACGGCGTCGTGGATTGGGCTTGGGGGGTTCGGGAACGTCGAACTGAAGGGAAGAAGAAGGGAGAGAGGGGGAAGCGGATCGAGGAGGGCCTGGCGCTAGTAGCGGCGGCGCGGTGGTGAGGAGGGAGGCTGGACGAGGATCGACATCGAATTTTTCTCTCTTTTTTTTTATTTCATCTGATTTGGGAAAAGAGAAACGGGGGGGGGGGGGGTCTATATAAATATATATATTTATTATTAAATTAACTCTAAAAAGCAACTTTTATTTTCGAATCCGAAACGAGACCCACCGCCTGTCGTCCATAGCTAATTACCCCCATTCTGAACACAATGGGATATGTTTCGTAAGTTGATTCGATCGTTTCGATCTGTTTTCGTTAAAATCAACATATAACTCTATATATTGAATTTGAATGTGCATTTCAATTTACCGGGCCCACATACTATCTCGAAAAATTCCAAGAAAATTATTTCTAGCCTCGTATTACGATACGGTCCTAACAAAACTAGATTCGTCGAATTCTAAGACCGTTTGAAAAATGGCCATTTTCCAGTCGATTAAAATCACCTAAAACTGGTCAAACGCGTTTTCTTTTGCCACGCTCACATACTGATTCGAAAAATTATGAAATTTGGAATCTAGCAATAACTTAACATCATGGACCCAACAAAAGTGGTTTGGTCGAAATCCGAGGTCATTTGCAAAATGCCTATTTTTAAGGGCCTGAATTCCATAGCGACTATTCAGAATTTTCAACTGGACATATCTTTTGATTCCCGCTATGAAATTTCGATTTTTCGGATTCGTTGGAAAGATATTTTCAATTAGATTCGAATGTTTTCAGTTTCGCTAAAATCCGGTTTGTTTTGCACCCGGTACATTCAATTGAAGTTTGAAATCGAATTATCGAACTACCGCGCCATTTTCAATTCCTTTTATAATTATATATAATTATTTATATTCTAACGACGACGCGTATAAATATATACGTTCTAAATATATTTAAAATAAATTTTCGTCGATATTATTTAAAATAATCTATTTTAAATATTCAAAATTCGCTAAAATTGCCAAAATAAAAAATTTAAACTGGCTCGCATTTCCGGGTTATTACAGTGTTATAAATTTGATACTAATATTAATAAAACTCTATGCAATTAGCGTTGCATGGGACTGAACGTAGGAGTAATCCGAACCAGTATAAATCCGGTGTGTTATTTCCTTTTCTAGTATTTTATTTTGTTTATATCTGCATCTGTGACTGTTTTTGTCGTGATATTCATTCTGTGGTTCAAACAATTGTTTGAGTAATCTTTAGTTTTTTATGTTTTCCATATTCTCTTTAAAACACTATTCACCCCCTCCCCCCTCTTGTGTTAGGTTTTCCTTAAGATCTGCGATTCTCATCCCTAACAATTGGTACTAGAGCATAGGTTTTCAAAATTTCATCACCTAAACTTTGGAAACATTAAATGGAAATTTTAAAACACTATTTTTGAAAGAATATGTCACATAATCATCATAATGTTATTATTTAAAATTAAAATTAATTATTTTGAAAAGTCACTTGATTCTTTAAAAAGTTGAGTTGTTTTGCAGGGAAAGAGGAATGTCTGATGACTACCTACCAAAAGACACCAAGATGATCGTTTATCAATAAAGAAGAAAAAGGTGGATATGTAATTGACTATCTACAATGAAATGGGTACCTGATCAATACCAAACTTTTGATTTTCTTCTGCAACTTGATTCGATACTATTCTTCTCTTCATCCGCTTCATAATGACACTGGTTTCATGCAAATCTGTTAAGAAATGGCCAAGTTATGATCAAATGAAGTTTTGGTGCATAAAGGGATAAAGAAACCAAAACTAACACTGAAAAACAACCCCTTCACAAAAGAGCAGATCTCATCATCAAATTCTGGAAGATGTAAATGTGTGGTTCATGATAATGGAAGAACACCAAAATAGGGGATTGCAAATAGAGGAATACACATCTATGCGCATAGTAAGGTATAGAAATTTATCTCTTTTATAATTTTAAACATTTTTGGTTCATATGTCCGTACACCATAATATACATATCAATATACCAATCTAACTAAAATCTTTTCTTATTCTAAAATTAAAATTTCACTACTCTTTGATTTCGTTTTGAAAAATTAAAAGGACATCTTTTCAATATGAAAGTGTCTGTTCAAACTCTATTTGTCAATTGTGTTCAATTACTTATGTTTCATATATTTTGTTTCAAAAATATATATTGAAATTATATATATCAATAAAATTATATATAGTGCATGGATATGTTGATATGTTTGAAATAAGTTAAACATTTGATATTGTTGTAAAATACAAATTTATATATCTTTTATATGTAGTTTAAACATACATTGTCGAACATATATATATATACATATATATATATATATCACCCGTGATTACATAAAGATTTGAATACTATTTGAAATTAAATACTAATTTTAATTATTTTACTTTATTAGATTTATAAAACTTGTATGTTTAAACTTAATACCTAGTATATAAAACATATTTTTATAGTTTACTCTATATTACCAGGTTTTATCAGAAAATTAATTTTTTTATAATTATAGATTTTATATTATAATAATTTTCTAATTTTGAGTTTTAACGTTTTAATGTTTCTTTAGTAAATTTATTTATTTCTATAGTATAAACTAAAGTTAATTTGTACTAAAAGATTGATATCTCATAATACATTAATTTTTTATGAATATATATTTATATCAAAATATTTACTTCATATGATAAAATGTTATATTCCCTTCGTAACAACCCGGAAAATGCAAGCCAGTTTAAATTTTTTATTTTGGGCAATTTTAGTGAATTTTGAATATTTAAAATGAATTATTTTAAATAATATCGACGAGAAAATTTATTCTGAATAGAATTCGAACGTATATATTTATATATGTCGTCATTAGAATATAAATAATTATTTATAATTATAAAAGGAATTGAAAATGGCGCTGTAGTTCGATAATTCGATTTCAAACTTCAAATGAATGTACAGGATTCAAAATAAACCGGATTCAGTGAAACCAAAGACAATGGAATCTAATTGTGACTATCTTTCCAACGAACCCGAAAAATTGAAATTTCATAGCGGGATCAAAAGATATGTCCAGTTGAAAATTTTGAATAGTCGCTATTGAATTCAGGCCCTTAAAAATAGCCATTTTGCAAACAACCTCAGATTTCGACGAAACCACTTTTGTTGGATTCGTGATGTCAAATTATTGCTAGATTCCAAATTTCGTAATTTTTCGATTCAGTATGTGAGCATGGCAAATAAAAACGCGTTTGACCAGTTTCAATTGATTTTAATCGACTGGAAAATGGCCATTTTTCCAACGGTCTCAGAATTCGATGAAACTAGTTTTGTTAGGACCGTATCGTCGATACGAAGCTAGAAAATATTTTTCTGGAATTTTTTGAGTTAGTATGTGACCCCAGTAAATTGAAATGCGCGTTCAAATTCAATATATAGAGTTATATGTTGATTTCGACGAAAACTGGTCGAAACGATTGAATTAACATACGATACATATCCCATTGTGTTCGAAATGGGGGTAATTAGCTATGGACAGCAGGCGGTGGGCATCATTTAGAAGTCAAATGAAAAAGTCAACTTTTTGTGAATTAAATAATTAAAATAATCTCCCTTCTCCTATATGCCTTCAGCACCCCCCCCCCCCCCCGGTTTACTTTTTAGATCGAATGAAAAAAAAAAGATTGGAGGAAGCGCCTCCGACTGGAGGAGCTCAACGCCGCCGCTCCCTCAACCGCTCGCCGCGCCATCGCCCTCTCCAGCTCCGCCAAGTTCCGCCCCATCGCCCTCCTCTCCTTTGCAAGTTCGAACCTCTATCCGATACCCCCAATTCGAGCTCCGCCACCACGCTGCCTCGACCTCCGCCATCCCTGCACCCTCCTCCGGTGGTCTCCGCCAGTGGTGGATTTCCCCCCTCCCATTCGCAGTAAGTTTTCTTTATTTTTATTTTTATTTTTGTTTTGTTAAATTCATTTAAAAACTAATTTAGATTTGAATAAAAAAATACTGATTTTATTTAGTTATGAAAATCGATTTTATTAAGTTATAAAAACTGAAATTATGATTTGCTTTAAAATTGAAAATACGATTTTCTTTAATGGAAAAATATGATTTATGATATGAAATTTGCTATGAAAGATTAGATTTTTACTTTGTAAAAGAAGTGATTTTTACTTTGTAAAAGAAGTGATTTTTAAAGTAGTAACTTTTAAAAATAGAAAGTAGTGACTTTTAAAAATTGAAAGCAGTGAAATAGAAATAGATTTGCTTTGTAAATAAAAATAGAGTTTTTATATATATACAAGCGATACAAAAATAGGATTTTTCTTTGTTTGAAAAGAAGAACAAAAATACGATCGGATTTTTAGAAGTATAAAGGATTGTTTTTCCGAATTAGATAAAAATGTGATTTTTTTTATTCTATGTATAAAATATAATTTTTATATAGTAGAGAGTACAAAAATGAAATCTTTATATTTGAAAAGGTTAAATCTTTATATTTGAAAAGGCGAAATCTTTATATAGAGAATAGCGTGTTAAAAATATAATCTTTATTATATGAACATCGATGTAAAAATAGATTTTTTATCTATGTAGTATCGATGTAAAAATAGAATTTTTATCTATACAGTATTGATGTAAAAATAGAATTTTTTTCTATATAGTAGCGATGTAAAAATAGAATTTTTATCCATATGGAGTGATTATAAAAATATGATTTTTATATACATAGCAACAATATAAAAATGTGATTTTTATATATGTAGTGGCTACGGGCAACGAAAGTGACAAAAGGCGAGAACGGTGAAGACTTCTACTTGAGAAGAGTCGAGACGTTTGGATTAGCTAGTCGGTGAGAACTTCTCACTTTAACTTTTCTTTTATAGTTATATAAATATATACTAGGATGCAGACGGTGTTTAGTAGCACCCGACAGCATCGTCCACAGACCATGGACTTGTTTGTTTGGTTGTGTAGTTGGTTAGATTATTTGATTTGAATTTGATTGTTTGGTGAAATGGAATGGAGTATCGCCAGTTTTGCTCCAAGCGATAGTTAAATCTTTAATTAGATATGAACGTGAAATGGTAATTAAATTTACCGATAACACCGTGGTGTTAGTTATGGGGGCAATAACAGTTTTGCTCCATGGGATGAATAGGTTGGGATTGGGAAATAAAATAAATAATGACTTCGGTGTGGTTCGCTAATCCCGACTAGTTTGGAAAACCTTAACATGGTTTGAAATAACATCCAAAGGAAGATTAAAGAATAAATTTTAAAGAATTTATCTTTAATAAAATTAATGGGAACCTTTCTCTAAGAATATGAAATTTAGAAACTAGCTGTAGGTTAGCTAAGAAGAATGGTTTCCTGGGTATTGATCAGATGTTGGTTTCGGCCTTCGGGGTTAACATTTGGGAAATTGTTCTCTTGCTGATTTACGATTAGTGGCTGCTGAATTGGAATGAGGCGTATGATGTGTTTGTGTAACATTCGTTTTAATATACGCGGGTTGTTCGGAAAGGCCGGGTTTATACCCATTCTGAATAACCGATTCGACGATATGTCGAAGACGAAGACGGTGGTTGAAGACCGGAAGTCTTCACATCGTTTGGGTGATTACTGATGATCTTGATTGGGCTGTACACCCAAGATGAGGGAATCAGTTGTTGGTCGTCCAGACGTACTTGGAGATCGATGGATATGCGAGGAAAGTGCCTCCGATTTCGTTCAGACCTAGAACGAACCTGTAAATGGACTGTGTGTCTGACATTGGATTTTATTCTATGTTGATTGATCTCTATTAAATATACATCTGTTTGGCGGCGGAGAATTTATTCTCTTGCTTAACGCCCTTATCTGAGACGTACAAGTTCAGAGGTTGTATATCGATGGACATTAGTCACATGGCATGAATTGCCTGTGTGGCACGCCTATGTGGCAATTGATCAAGGCTTCTGTTGAAAAGCAAAGTCTTGTGGTTGATGATCAAAGCACGGCCTTTGTGGCGTAGCTTTGGGTATAATGTGAATTCGCGAGCCTCACACCTCGGTATGAGTTAAAAACGGGATAAGGACTGCAGGGAGAGCACGACGTTTCTTTCTAGCTTTGGAGGTGTCAGTGACTTACCAGCCCTGACATTTATATACTTTTCACCTATGTGGTTGTTGGATAAGGCGCCTCGATTTTAGGTCTGTAAGGACCGGGAAACGTGTGTTCAGGAATAATTAATCCTCAAACGTAAGAGAGGATCGGCCCTGAAGATCCAAGGATTGCCCAGAGTGTGTAGTCCTGAGACATTTGCTAGAGTGTCTCGAAAGCGGAGAGGAGCTTGCACCTTGCCTCGACTCATGACGGAAATCCAATTTCCAATACGTGTATTTCGGTTTTATTTGTAGAGCCTAGTATGGCGACATAGTGGGATGGGGCGCTTATGTCGTCTATGATTTATATTTATGATTGAAATTGTTTTGACACTATACACTTATTATAGTATCAAATGATTTGTTTTAAACGTACCAAGCATGTTTGGCTATTATAAGGGAAAACCCTATCCTCCAGCTTGCGTTGCATTGTGTGATGGGACCTGGGTCTTATAATAGCTTCATTTTTCGAAAAATCATTGCGTTGTCTTTTTTGTGCACTGGTATTCTTGGGAGGAAACCCGTTCCGTGTTATATGGCGTGGTCCCTTGAATTACTCTCTTTTAAAGTAAAGTTTTAAATAACTGTTTTAGTTCTCACACCAGTCACATGACTGACCTGGAGTTTATTGTTTTAACCTAAACTCTGGGTGCCCCTATTTTCCACACGGGCAGCTAGTAGTTTTGGTTTTGCATATTTATATTCACAGGATCGTGATTTACAGCTAGAACGATGCTCGGAAAGCTCTGTATCCGTGTATTACTTTCAGTTGTGTTTTCTATTGTTTTTCCGCTGCTATGTAATTTATTGTAATCTCTGATATTTATCGAATGTAATTTATTCAATTATACTCTGTATATTCTTGTATCTGATGGAATTGTTGTAATAACAATGAAATGTTCTTCTGTTTGCGTTCCAATTTGTCCTGTTCTCAAAACAATCAGGGGTTTCGAATGGTCTAGATCGGTTTAACGATCGATTCGGATCGAGCGAAATTCCTTGTCGTTACACCCTTTAAAATGATTTTCAATATTTATTATTTTGTTTCTATAGAAGCACTCTACTAAGATTATTAAACTCTTATAGAATTATTCTGAATATTTCACTACCTATCATGAATATATTTTTCAATTACCATTAAACTCTTAACTCTACAGTTCTTTCAATCTCTTTCATTAGTATCACTAACACAAGTCTAGAAATTAATCATATTACCTATATACGTATCATTGCATAATTGATAACATCACCAAATCATTTTGCAAATTATCATTACCCATCTTATTCATACATTACAGTGCACTCAAATTAAAATCATTCACATCACAAGTTGCATATTACTCAATATATCATTTCATATTGCTTTGCATATGACATTAGAACCAGCATACTGCTTACACTACATTACATGTTAATTTTTTAACTCTACACACAACAAGTATACTATATGGGGAGTTTTTATCTAATTAGAAATAAATAGGATTATAAATTAAATGGATAACATAATTATTTGACTTAATTGACTTGTTTGGCTCGATTGATTTGCTTGACTTGATTGACTTGTTTGAATTGTTTGACTTAATTAACTTGTTTGGCTTTGCTTGACTTGTTAGAATTATTTAACTTAATTGACTTGTCTGATTTGTTTGACTTGAATAACTTGATTGACTTGGTTGAATTTCATTAATGCTTGATAGGTTTGTTAGAAATATACTTATGCACATGTAGGTAATACAACTATACTCATCTTTTTCAGATTTCTTTACTTTTATATAGTACTTATAGTATTAGATTAAAGCAAGAGCTTTATAGGTTTTTGGATAAATAAGTTACATGAAATGTTTGGTTTTATGTTTGAATTTATTTGAATTAATATTTTGTGACAACAAAACTTAAATAGGATTGATCGTTTGGATTAAGTTGTTTAAATATTGACTTATCATTAATATAGTTTAATATTACTTGACTTATATTAATCTAATTCAAATTTGTATCATAGTTTTAAGAAAACATTATTCTTTTGTCTAAATTACAGTCTTATTATATTTTTAAGGGTATTAAAATTTAGGCTAGGTTTAGTCTTGTGTTAGTTTAAGGGGGAGTTATAAGAAAATTATAGATTTAGGGAGAGCTACGTATTTAGGGGGAGTTATATATAGAATTTGTCACTAGAATTATTCCAAGTTTAGATAGATATACTTTTTGTTGATGAAAAAAAGGGACAAATCATAAAATAGGCATAGTTTAAGGGGGAGTTAGAAGGAATTCATGGTGAAAGGGGGAGTAATCTAAGAATTAGATTAATAGGTAATATCAGGTATGAATATTTTATAAACCAAGGTTGTCGCCATCAAAAAGGGGGAGATTGTTGGAGAATGGAATGTTGATGATGTTTTGATGACAACAACCTTGTTTCAAATCATTATCATTATTGATTATAAAATATATACTAACATATTTTTCTAGAATATATTTTTATATGTATATACAGGATTTATATGCAGGACGTAAATACTGAAGACTGTACAGTTAAGACTGTTTAGAGATTCAAGATTTCAAAGAAGATTCAAGACTCATGAGTATCAAGATATCAAGAGTCCAAGACTATAAGGGTATCAAAGTCTAGAAATTATGTAAAACTCTTAATAGCACTAAAACTCTGTTTTCAAATTATCCTTTTTCAAAATTGATTTCAAACTATTTTCAAATTGATTTCAAACTTCTCTCAAAATGATTTTTTAATCATCCAAGGATTTCAAAATTATGGTTTCAAATATATATTTCCTAATTTATAAGTATTCTTATTTTTAAAGTGTTATTAAATCATATATATGTATATTTTACTAAGTTTATATTTGATTATAATTTCAAATATTCTTATTTAAACTCTAAGTTTTCCTAAAAACTTTTTAGTTTATAAATATCTCTTTATAAAATTTCTCTCTGTATATATATATATATGTTTATAATTAGATTATACATAGTTTTTATACCACTTATATATAAAGTTTTTAATTATATGCTTAAATTATATTTTCTTATGTTTTTATATTTGGAAAATAATATTTTAACAAGTAATTTTATTTCATGAATTTCCAGAATACATGTATTAATTTAAATACTTTAAAAATTGATTTAAAATTCAAAAAATACAATATATATTGATATACAATTCTTACATGTCGACATATAACCGTCATATTTTTCAAATTTCAAAGAAAGTGTCTTTTCATTATTTGAAATGTTTCAGAACTGTTGCAACCTTTGGAACTCTATATAAAGGGATCATTTTCGAATTTTTAACTAACTTATCTTCTCCTTCTTCATACTTTCTCTTACCACCATTATTCTAACTTAACTTCTTTCTTTATACACTTATACTCTGTCGTTTTCAATACAAATTATATTATTCTCTTTCTCTTCTCAACCTCTATCAAATACTCTCTGTTTGGGTATGCTATTCAAAGGTACTAGGGATGTTTGTAATTGTTAAGGAAAAGGTTTGTTCTTTGTAGCCTGTAAATCATGGAAAGGAAGCGGTGTGAACCTTGTAGCCATGAAATCAAGGGTGTTGAATCAGTGTGAACCTTGTAGCCGTGAAATCAAGGGTGTGGAATCGGTGTTAATCTTGTTGCCCTAAAATCAAGTGTGTTGTGAGATTGATACTAGTATTAATAAAACTCTACACAATCCAACGTTGTGTGAGACTAAACGTAGGAGTAATCCAACTAGTATATAATATGGTGTTTTCTTTCCTTTCCTGCATTTTATTTCTGTTAATATCTGCATTTATGATTGTTTCTATTATGATATTCATTCTGTGGTTCATATAGCTGTTTGAGTAACCATTAATTGTTTAGAATTTTCTGTAATCTCTTTAAAACACTATTCACCCCCCTCTAGTATTACTTTTTCCTTAAGATCCGTGATTCTCATCCCTAACAACGGGATGCATTTGTATATTATGGATAGTTTTATACATTTTATACTCATCAAGACTTGTTGTTCTGACCCCTACCTTATACAAACTCTTAGGTTTATCTGAGGGAAGGAAGGTATTTGGAAGTGTTCAAGTTTGGTTTTCCATTCTTGTTCCTTTATGCTCTGTATTGACTTGGCGGTTCGCTATTAAGATAGTCCTTGATTGATACTTATTATTTTATCTTGTTTCCGTTGTGAGTTTGTCTTATTGTATTATGATTATGTTCGTTTTCATTATTTACAAGTACTAGTTTACATTATCCATGCTTGGATGAGTTTGGTTTTTGATCTTTGTTGAAATTTGGGCATAGGAAAGCATGGGTTGTTACATTCGATATCAGATCTTAGGTTTAGACGATTAGAGGAATTGATAAATTAGGATTTAGTTGGAGAACATATTCAATCATTCTTTTTATTTTTCTTTGGATCTTTGTGCTTAGATCTAAATAATTTTGTCAACGAATATCCCTAATCCTATTTAGTAAGAAAGGATTTAAGCGATTATGAGTTGGAAATATTTTGAAGTTTGAGTTCCTTGCCGACCTCGATTTACCCCATAATATGCTTGGCGATTTTCTTAAGGAGCATGAGAATGACATATAATGAATCCCATTGCCTTGATCTTTGTGACCAGATGAAAAGCTAGCTACAACTGAGGTAGTCGCAATTTTTGGTTTCGGATTGGGAGTTCCATTTGTAGACCTTTTTTTTATTTTGAGTAAACAAGTAATTCATGTTAATATGTCGTATTATTCCCGAGTCTTAGCAAAAGGTATATTCACTAGTACCTCGGAATGGTAGTCCAGATATTCCTAGTTTGAAATAACTCCTTTGAGTTTCTTAGTTTTAATAATCGAGAGAAATTTTAATTTTTAAACTTGTTTCGAAAAAGAAACAGGTTTTGATAATTTTAATCTATTTCTCTACAAAATTCGTTTTATATAAAACAAGATTTTTCTTTTAATGCAAAGGTAGTGAATCGCGAGATTCATGCCTTACTTCATTAAACATAAAAGAATAATACAACATACAGTCCAGTGCAATAAACGTGTATGTATATAAATATACAAAGCCAAAAAATACCCCATGCACGCAGGCATGACTAGCAACACCATAGAAAAAATTATATGATTACATAGTACATCAAAGTAAAAGCTTAGAACCCAAACAGTTGAAGCAGCGTCATGCTCGACTTCCTCTAGCACGATCCATAACTCGAGCAGCTATTGTATCCACAAACTTCACAGCTTCATTTCCTGACCAGACTGAAACAAATTTGAGAATGCAATAAATAACTGAGTTAGGCATTTTCATTTTGCATTTAAATTTTCACGAGTTTCTTTCATTCCAAAGTATCCACACATAAGCAAAATTCAAAAACAGCAAATATGTGTCGCATGGGTGTATCACGGAGAGATGTAAAAATGGTGTGCCAAAAATAGTGTTGATCAGTGATGAAGTCCTTCCATTCTAAGCTAATATTTAAGCTAACTATACACTTCATACAAACATAGAAAGCAAAGTCACAACTAATGAACAAGTGCAGATAATTCTCGTCGTCTTCATCGTAGAAAGTGCAACCACCAACTACATAAACTCCTTTTTGTTGTCGCTTGCTAACCGTATTTAGCCTGTTGTGCATGATTGTCCACATATGAATTCTAACTTTAGTAGGCACCGCTTTAAAGCTCCTCATACATTCAAAACCAACATAGCTCCTTCCTGCGAAGTTCATCAGCATATAAAGGTGGCTAACACAAAAAGTTTTGTTATTCCCTTCAAGCATCCACTCAAATACATCATCCCCATCATCAGAAAGTTGTACATCCTCTAGCATTCGAATCAATCAACACAACTGAGTCAATGCATTACCAGATACTAATCTACAAAAAGTCAGTCTCCATCTAAAGTTGACAACATCCATGTTATACATTTCATGGACCGTGAAGTGCTTATTGCAAGTAATATCAAAGAGATCAACAAACTCGAATCTCAGAGGAATGGGTAATAGCCAATAGTCCTACCAAAACGAAAGCGTTACACCCATTCTTTACAACAA
The DNA here is from genome assembly GCA_030737875.1 of Allium sativum. Lineage (NCBI taxonomy): Eukaryota > Viridiplantae > Streptophyta > Magnoliopsida > Asparagales > Amaryllidaceae > Allium > Allium sativum. Next base: position 899,719,697 of record CM060912.1, read on the forward strand.
TGCTCGCACCAATTTTGATCCAATGAATGTTACTTCTTACTCCATGCCAAAAAACTAAGCAATGAGAAGCATCTGCATTCCAGTCAAATCTTCCTCCATAACATGTGCTGATAATCCAATCTTTCTAGAAAACTTTTTTGTCACTTAGCATAGTCCACAACCATTTGCAAAGTAAAGCCGAATTCATGTTTCTCAAATATAAAACGAGATTTGGTTTCGAAGGAAATAATAATAAAAATATATAGCACAAGACCCTCGGTTTATAAGTAAAGATGAATTTAGAGAGGAATTTATAATTTTTTCTCTCGAATGGACTAAGGAAAATTTTCATTTTTCATGTAGGATATTTGCTTTACAGATTTTTGTTTTAACTTGACAACTAGAAAAGGGGATAAAATCGTATTAAATTTAATACAGAATGCTAGCTGAAATATTTTTGCATATACCTGAGATGTTATGTGATCGCGGCCTTTAGTTGAGATAACTATGAATCTTTGGAGGATTGTTCAGAACTTGACGCTAGTCTATGTCACCGCCCTAGTCAAGATAATAATTTTCGGATCACATCAAATCTTAAGAGATGACAAGATGATTAATATTTTAATCTGATCCTAATAGATTCTAGGTTCAGCCTATAACCAAAGCACATTTTGCAGTTGATCATCTAGTATTATACCTAGGGTGGTCAAATAATTGGTCAATTTTGATACAACTTGAAATTGGACTCGACCGTAAAAGTTGCATTCAAATTATACTTCTTAAACTTCTTTCTTCTCACTCCTTCATCATATTAATGAACCTTTATCTTTATCTTCTTTCCTTTTCTTTTATAATTGTCTAGTCTCATTCTTTTCCACGCTAGTTTGCGCTTTATCTCCCCAATATTACTCGAAGATCTAAATCTAATTTCTTCTCTCCGACTATTTCTTTGCCAATAACGCCTACTTGCACTATCTCATCTTCCTCCCATTTAGGTCCCATCCCTAGAGAGAACATTTAGTTGAATTGGAATGAGCATAAGATTCCACTGCTTTAGTGCCAAAAGAATTATTCCTACCAATATGTTTGCACTGATCCTTTACTTTGAGATTTGTTGATAGAACTATTTTCCGTGTAGTATCCGCCTTTATGCGGTCTTATCATAATAGATTTTTGATAAAGGAAATTGTTGTTTCGGAGCTGGAAAGTGAGTTGTCTTCTGATAATTGTTATGAGGAGAATCTCTAGAAGATTTTAGAGGCATCTGCATTGTACGCAAACTTGAACATTCTATTGTTTGATCGATTTTGAGATTTTGAAGAAGATCTCTTTTTCCTAGATGTCAGTCTTTAAATTGGAAAGTCTATGTACAAACTGCCTATGTAGATGTGTGATTCATTTAGCACATTATTCCAAAAATGGGGGAGTTACGACAATATTTTCTTTATGACATGGAAATCAATCTTTACTTTGATCGGTGCCATAACCATTATTTGGTACCACACCATATTTGATTCATCTAGTTGTTCTGATGTGTTGTTTCGCAGAGATACTTTGTATATTTTCTCCTGTTTGATTTTTTCTTTAGGTAACGCCAGTTGAATCTCCATGGAAAGCAGTTTTGTAGTAGGGGTTTTTGTCATCATTAATTCTCTCTTAGGAGAGGTGATGATGTGGAAACCTCCTACAAAACGAAAATTGTCTACAACATGACATTAAGCATTTAGCTACCATGATATGACCTATCAGGGGTCATGAAAATGATTCGAGCTCTGATCGTGGAGCAAGACGTCTCATTGTTTGGCAATGTTTTGACATTTCAGTATTGTTGCCTTTATTCTTTCAACGTTGGGTGTTTTCCCTTTTTAGCATTAGTTTTTACACTTTGTTGCGCTTGTCTGTTTGTAATTGTTAGTGTTGTTGTCATGTTAAATCACACAATGATTCTTCGAAATTTCTATCTTTTGGAAAGATTTTGTATGTTATTCACATTATTTATAACTTGAGTCAGTGAAATATCATAATCTTTATTTAATTTTCAGTTATTCTAGAACTGGAAAGAATTAATTTCTATAGTAATAAATTTTAGCAGATGACAGGTTATGCGTTGTTTTTGTCATGAATATTATTATTTTCGCCTATTTCTTAGAAGCTAAAATTTACTTTTAGATATTGGAATTTTTCTGTAAATGTCCAATTTTTGAGATTTGTGTCATTTTGGTTTGCACATTTGTTGCATAACCAACTTCTATCTACGCTAAATTGTAATCTGAATCGTTTAAATTTCCATAAAATAAGTTTTGAATTTTTTTCTAATCTCATTAGAAAGAAAAGAAAATGAGTTTTTAAAATATAACGTAGTGTTTGGTTTATTTTGTGTTTTGAGTTTTTAGTTTTCAGCGTTAATTATGAAAAGTGCGAAGATTTGAAGTATGGCGAAAGTGATGGATTAAAGGTGGAGGAAGTGACGAAGGGACGCTAGATGGATGAATTTGTTATCGTCCTTCCAGCGTTTCTTAAAATACGGAAAATAATAAAAAGTTGTTTTTGGTTTTGTGTGTTAACTTCGTTTTGCAAAACGATCGTTTTTCAAAATATGAGCGCGTTGTTCGTACTTTGTATGTGCGAAAACTCAAAATTTAAAACCATAAACCAAACGCACTCTAAAGTTTTCAAATTCAGTTTTGTTTGTAAAAGAATGCGCGTTTGCGTGTTCTAAACAAAATTTTACAATATAGACATGTATTTTAAGATCGAAGCATTTTTTATAGAAATTATGACTTTTAGGATCAAATGTGAAGCATATAGAAGATATTGGGAAGTTAGTTTTGTGCTTTTAGTGGTGCATTACGAGCGGTGAGTGTAAATAATGTTAACAAAAAAAAGATGTTTTAGCTTTGGAAAACGATGTTTTCATACCTTGTCGGTGATCCACACGAGTTATTATTTAATTCGTTTACATTTTAGAGTTTGTTTTAAGCCTCCTTAGCTATTTACATATATATATTTTGAGTATTTTTGGGCAAACGATGTAAAATTCCAATGTTAAACGGGAAGGGAAAGATTTTTAAGTGGTAAGAATGTTAAATTCCCCGCTTAAATTTCTTTTTCGACATAGGAGTAATTAACATGAAGCGATTTTAGATGTGTTGCTGTGTTGGATGTTAGGATTTGGATGAAAAATTGGTTGCTTCATACTTTTATCTATAGTCGTATGAATGTTTTAGATGAAAAATATTTTCTAAAAGCTGCATACATGTAGAATTGTTGGTACATTTTAGGATCCTTGCATCATGTTTTCAGAAACGTTTCAAACTAAAGTGCATACATATAGGAGGATTCAATTTAAAATCATTATGCATACATATTTTTATTGTTGCAATTCATTATGTACAAAGTGCACTTGCACACGTTTGGTCGTAAAATTAGATGTACACAAATTGGTTTGGTAGATTAGGATAATTAGGTGTCAGCATTATGGCTTAGTCAATGGTAAATTTCAAGTCAAAATTTTCTTTTAAGAAGGGAATAATATAACACCCTAAAATTTGGCATTACTTAAACTATTTAATTATTTAGGTTTGAAATATGGAAAAATGGAACTTGACCATGAAACTTTCTCCATTGCGTTCATGTCAGAATTTTGGTTAACATTCGTGTTTGGAACTTTGCAAATGGAGTTCATATGAATAATTATGGATGAAAAACGAATACAAAAAGAAAATAATTAATCAAATAGATATATAGTAATTAACTATACCATTAACACCCACCCTACTAGAGGAAAATCGACTAGAACGGTTAACCCAGGAGTCGACCCTCCTTACGACTTAGTGATCTCCTCTTCCAGTGAAACCTAGAGGTTTAGTTAATAAAATTTTAAAATAACGGATGAGGATCATAATATAATTAAATCTAATGGTTACGGATCATTCGAGGCACTATGTATTCTATTTGGGTAATGTTCCATATATCTAAACCATTAGACTAAATAAAATTTCATCCTACAAGCACAATAAGCATAATCGCTTCCATCAAATAAAGGGGATCTAGTGGTAGATTGTCGTTCTATAAAAGTGTTAAAAAAATGTGTCACAGTGTCATTAGCCGTTTATACTTTTCAAAATCCAATTGATGAATTTTTGAAAACTAGTGCGCTGATACCAATTATTGGAAACTGAGGTGTCTATAACACAATGTAGGATGGATATTAAGGCTATTCAGACACTAGAGAGGTGAAGTGTATATTTCAAATCTATAAACTAACTTGTGAGTTTTGCAATACATCTATTCAAAGTGAAAAATAAAGGAAATAAGTAATAAACTGAAAAGTAATTAACCCCAGGACTCTTATACTGGTTCGGATTAACCAATTGTACATCTATTCCTGCACTCCACCGTGCAGAATTTCATTATAATCGCTTAACTTTTCACGAGTGGCCAGAACACATTTACAATATTGATTTTATGGGGCACTAGATACACCTTCTTCTTATCAATAACAACAAACTATGGCATGTAGACGTATCTTCAATAAAGATTTTTGTAAATTCGGTACAATGATCCTATGGACCTCCAATGATAATATATCTTTAAATTATTTTAACAATAAGATGATATCAAAGAGAGAATGATGTGAATTCAAGTATAACTCTTTGATATTGTGCGGTTTGCAAATCCTTGAAGAATTGGAGTGAAAGAGAGTGGATTTGTAAATAGTTGGAAAATATTCAATGGATTTGTATTGCAAATGTATGGAGAAGAAGTAGGAGAAAATGAGAAAAATTGAAGTTAATATTCGTTTTCAGAAGCCTTTATATCATGGTTGAAGAGATGTGTCTTTTGCTGAAGGGATCTAGGGAAATGTATCTTCATTTGAAATTTGAAAATCTGAAAACGGGTAGTATGCGACATGTGGGGTACCACATATCAACATGGGTGTTGCAAAATGAGAACAACAACATTAAAAAGTGTTACAAATTTCAGCTATTTAAATTTCCTTATATTTGTGGATTTTGGTGATTTGGTTGAGGTCAATGGTTGATGAGCTTCTAGTATAATTGCCATGAGATCTTTAACATGATATTCTATGTTTCAACTATCTCCTTATCACTTCAAACACTTCTGTTCTTCAACATTCTTCTCTATTAGGAATTGATCTTCAGTTGTTCTGATTATCCTTCCTCTGTTATTCTTCCATTGCTCTGATTAACCTTCTTATATAATTCTGCTTTTGTACCTTTGTTTATCTCTACAAATGTTTCCATAATATATATATATATATATATATATATATATATGATGTAACTACACAACTTAAAGATATGTTAGTATTAATGTTTATATGGTTGTTGTCATCAAAATCAATATCTAGGTATTAACAATCTCCCACTTTTTGATGATGACAACCATATAAATATTTGAGAGATGAAATATAATACTTTTATATTTGACTCTCCCTAACTCTATGCATTCCCCCTATCATTTTTTCTAGTATATTCATACCTTTTCTCCCCCTTTGTCATCAACAAAAAAGGGCAAAAAGAGTTGTTAACTCATTGATAGACAATATGCAGAGTTTGTACATAGAGATGTATAGATATAAATAAAACGCAAGAGGGGAAGTTTTAGATTTACCGACTTTGCCGATTCCAGTAACAAATCCATTTCATATTTATCAAAGGTTCAATAAATTTCTTGTCTTATGCTTTGAACATCCGCTATTAGATACCTGAAAAATTATAAAACATGCACACTGCTACCCTTTTTATTTTGGGGTCCATGGGGTTAAGTTTTGGGATGCCAAACCCATGAAGAGTTTGGATACCCTTTAAAATATAATCGTCAGATGAATGGACTTTATTAAAAATATTATCAATATAATTTTCTTTTTCAATATTATCCAACCTTTTTGGAATCCATAAATTAATGAAACTATTTGGAGGTTTTAACCTTAATTTCCTAGGTTTTGGTTTGAAATTGGTAGCCTTAACAAATTTAGTACTTTGAGTACTATTTTTCTTTGGTTTAGCCTTAGGGGTTTATCCAAGTCCATGTTTATTCCTAGTGTGTTCAGATGCAAATAATTATTTTTCTAGATTATCCTTCCCTTTATTAAATTTATCAATATTATTTTTTATCTTGTCAAAATCCTTACTACTATTAAGAATAACACTGTCAAGAGATGTCATTTTGTCATTCAGATCAACGGTCTGTGACTTCAATGAAAGATTTTCTGATTTTAAGGACTCATTTTCATTTTCAGTTTTTCGAAACTTCCAAGTGTTAAATCCTTTCAATTTTTATGACCATTAGAATTTTCACATCTTCTAGACATTGTTTATCTTTACTCAACTTTTCATTAAACATTTTAATATATCTATTTATGCCAAACTATTACTGTACTATTTCCTAAGTATTTTATAATCATGATGCATATAATTCAAACAATTAGTAATTTCTTTATCAAAATTCCATACCTGGTCATCTATTGCCATGAAGCCCATGTTGGCCTTTTCTATTTCTGAATTACAATCACTTGATGATATAATCATCTCATGTTGCATTGAATGCTTGTTTCCTCTCCTTATTGAAAGTAATTGAAAAGTACTTTGGTTTCTTCAAGTCAAGACAGTTATTTTCAAACGATCAGGTTTATCATATTCAAAACATTTAACAATATTTCCATTTCTAGAATTATTGTTGTTAGTTTTTGAAGTTCGTTCGTTACCTGGTACTTCAATAATTTCTTGATCTTCTTAGTAATAAACTAGATATCATCGTCAACAACATCATCATCTAGTTCATCATTGTCGATCATAGCATTAAGTGATAGTGTTTTCTTCTCATTTCTTTAATTCTCTTTTCTAACCTTCAATTTTACTGCATAGGACATTAAATTATCAATTAGTTCTTCTGTTGCCATAGTACTAATATCATTGGCTTCTTCGATTACCACAGTCTTCTAATCTCATTCATTAGAAAGTAAATTCAAGATCTTTTTGACTTGATCTTCTTTAGTAATTTTCTTTCCTAATGATATTAAGGCATGTACTATATCTTGAAGTCAAGAATACATATCAGAAATAAACCCGTTTGGTTTCATTTGAAAGAGTTGAAACTGGCGAGTTAGCATAAATATCTTTGTCTTTTTTACTTTACTGGTGTCTTCATGTGCGACTTGCAGTATTCTCCAGATTTCATATGCAAAAGTTACAAATAGACCGTTGAGATGGGGAATTGTCACTATTCGCGCACACCAATGCCCGAGTTTATGTTTTGTAGAAAAACCGTAATCCAAATCCAAAGAAATGAAATGTGCAGGAAGAACACAACTTTTGTAGTGGTTCGGCACTAATGCCTACGTCCACTTTATAGTAATCATTCATCATATAAATAGCTAATAAGAAAAGTTGTACAAGTTTGGACAATATTTGTGTAAAAAGTTGTGTAATAAATAAAAAAATGTTTGTTAATTCCAGATTTTGACCAAATTTCCCTTGTTCTTCTTCGTTGAGCCAAAATATGGGGCAATGTCCAAAAGTAGCATCAATGCCCAAGAAATTCCAAAAATTACCAAAATTTTTAGAAAATGTCTAAATGTTGTAGAAAGATGTTTGTATAATGTTTATAAGTCCAAAAGAAGTCCAAAATCCATGAAGATGATGAAGGCAGCCATTAATGGTGTTTGAGAGCTTCAATCTCGTATGTCATAGTGTAGAAAGAGTACAAGCTTGTATCCCAAAAACTGGGTGAAAATACATATTGCACAGCCCAAAACAGCTGATCAACATGATAAAATCAAGTGGCAGGTAATCTGCCACTTTGCCATGTCCAAAATCTCTCATCCCAGAAGTATGTGCCAGAGAGGGTGCGCTCATGCTAATTACGTGATCGGCACATATAATTCTCCTTTGCCAAAAGCGGCTTAACATTTGCCAAGTTCGAATCCCTTGCAAGATCAGTTTTTTTGCTTCCTTGGGAAGTGATGCAGTGCTGTGTTTTCTTGGCATCCCACCATGTTGCTTACCCTTTTTCGCACTGCAAAGTATTGCATCCCCTAATTTGCCAATATTTCACATCCCTCAAACCACGAGGCGGACACGATAAAATCCTTGTTGGGGCAATGCCAAGCATAGGAATTTTGTATCCCTCCTAGGATGCAAAATTTATGATGCAAAATTCCTAAGTTTTCCAAGCCAAATTCCTAAGCTGATCGGCCCGATTCATGATTGTGGTTTTTAGCCATTTTCCCCTTCCGATCACACCATTTTTTTATGGCAATCCATGTGATCAACCAATTTACTAGACATGATCAGCCAAGCACGAACACATGAAAATCAACGATTTTCATGTGTCGATCACCTATTTTTGAATGTACCAAACTAGAATTTTGCCAAGTGCCAGATTTTGATGCCGTGAGTTGCGCACGTTATTTTTCGTGATCATGCCATGTCGATCATCTATTTTTGAGTGCACAACATTGCTTTTACCGAAATCCATATATTTTTCCACAATGAGTTTTTCCATGTGATCAAACCGACACGCTCAAGCATTTTAAGCTGGTCGGACAGAGTCGACCACATATTTTTACTACGTCGGTTTTTCCAAGTCCGTCGACGATGATTTTATGAATCAACGCTATTTCCAACCTTTATCGAACACGTCGCAATTTTGACCAAATCGCTTTGTATTTTCTGACGATGTTCTCGAGAATTTAGCGCATTGCTAACCAAAATCTTGACGTGTGACAGCTTTGACCAAAAAGTGTGTCAACATTTTGACCCCCACATATCTTGCTTGATCGAAGGAAGATGTGTTTTGCGAGAAAACCAGATATCCAAAATCCAGAAACCAAAGCCAGGAGAAGTCTGAAATGAACTTCAATAACCAGAAAGCCAAAAGATCCACAATCACATTAGATCCTATTAACCAAAAATTCACGATCGCTCCAGATCGTATTAACCAAAAATCCACGATCACTCCGGATTGTATTATCCATAAACCCACGATCGCTCTGGATCGTATTATGCATGAACCACAAAACTAGAAAGACTGAAATCCAATGAAAGATAACGATCGCTCTGGATTATTTAGAGGTAACCAGAACACCGGAATAATCGGAGGACTGCAGGAGTCCGAGAACCAAGGCAAGACGATCGAGGATAAGCTAGTGAGGTCCAAGATGGCCTTGTGAAGCAATACGACCAAGGACGAGCCACATGAGGTCCAAGACGGCCTTGTGAAGCAAGAGGACCAATTATAAGCCAGGAGAGGCCAAGACTGCCTTGCGAAGCAAGACAAACAAGGACGAGCCAGATGAGGTCCAAGACGGCCTTGCGAAGCAAGACGACCAAGGATGAACAAGATAATTTCAAGGCGGCCTTGCCGAGACAATATGACCAAGAACAAGCCAATGATGTCCAAGATGGCCTTGCGAGGCAAGACGACCAAGGACAAGCGAGGTAAGGTCCAAGACGTCCTTGCGAAGCAAGACGACCAAGGACAAACCATGGACCGAAGTCCTTAGTGTTTGTAATCCAAATTCAAGTTTCATATTTCACAAGAAAGCATCCTTACTCCGCAAAGTAACCTTATTAAAGTTATAAAACTTTGGAGTCTTTAGTAACACCAAAAGAAAACTTAACGATTCGTCATCCGTAAAGAGCATGCCTAGGGGATCGCCTGTCCCCGTACATGGGAATGCAGACTTAGCCGTTTCTGATTTCAAATTCAGTCATGAGGGGGACTGAATGGTTTATTGTTTGCCAAAAGCATGCCTAGGGATGCTTGTTCCCATACATGTGTAAGCAAGCTTAGCCACTCGAGTTCCAAAACTAGAGTTATCTCAAGATGGCCTTGCCGGAGCAAGACGACCAAGAGTAGCTAGAAAGGTTCAAGGCAGCTTTACCGGAGTAAGACGACCGAGAATAGGCCGAAGTGTCCAAGGCGGCCTTACCGAAGCAAGACGATTAAGGAATGCCAGAATAGTTCCAAGATGGCCTTAATGGAGTAAGACGACAAAGGAAAGCCAGAACCAAGCCATTTTATTAATAACCAGAGAAGTGATGGTATGTTGTCGAGCAAAGAGCATGCCTAGGGATTATAACAGCTTTATAACAGCTCCCGTATATGGGTAAGTCGACCCAACCATCTACAATCAAGAGAGCCAAAAGAGACAAATCGAAGGGGTCGGAGCCCAAAAAGCCAAATCCATGTGCCAGAACCCAAATATCCAAAATCCAGATAAAGCTAAGAGAGCCAATACCATAGGCTCAAGAAACCAAGAGATCCAAAAATATAGGAAACCAGAAGTGAGAAAGCCATGAGTGGGGAGCTCGTTATCCGAAAGCCATAAAACTCAGAGGCCAAGAAGCCAATGAAAGACAAATCCAAAGCCAAAGCATTGAGGGCTAGAAATCCAAAGTCTAAGAATCTAGAGAATGCCAAAACCAGAATACAGAAAAGCGAGGACCAATATCCAGAAAGACCAAGTAATCCAATATATCCACAAATCCAGAAGAACAGAATCCACAAGTCACAGGTACGGATGCCTGGAGACTTTCATCTTAGACATCAGAGCACGGGTTTAGATGATAACAATGCCACGGGATGAGTGCTGGTCCCGGGCCTATCCTGAGTTCCATGAAGGGGTTATGCCTATTTTGGCACCACAACACGAGTCTGAACAAATCGTGCCAGCTCTCCATGTCTGACACGCTACTTAATCATATCCCTGAGATGTTGAAAATCGTTGGTGTTATGACCATCAAGATCATGAAACAAGCAACGCTGACCAGTATCCTTTTCTCTCTGAGTCGACCCCCTTGCGGAAGGCTTCTTAAAAGGAGCAGTAAGATGAACTTCCAAATAGATTTCCTTGGGGTGTGTGTAAGTTCCGAGTAAGTAGAGAACTTAGGTTGCTTCCAAGCCACATTACGATCATTCCCCCAAAAAGGTTTACCAACATCAAATCCTTCGATTTACCAAAATCCGATGGTCTCGCTCCAATACCACATTAGCTTCAAGAACCTTTTTGTCAGTTCTCGCATCCTCTTCCTCAAAGAGTCTTTCTTCTTCAAAATAGAACTCACCGAGATCCCTCAGTGGGTCCCGATGCAATGAAGTCTTAAAATTGGACTTATCTAGAATTCCATATATTGTTGCCATCAAATCTATAAACGGCTTGGGTTTGTCAACCGAAGTCACCGCAACATTAAACCATTTAAAGAATTTATGCAAAGTCTTACCGGACTACTGCTTAATAACAGTTAAAATCATAATGCTTTTCGGATGAGCGATGTAAACTCTGAATTGTTCCATAAACCTTCTAACCAAAGCATTCCAAGAAGTGATAGAGTCCATCTCCAGCTGCCTGAACCACATGGCAGCTATATGTGTCAAGAGAAGAAGAAAACTTTTTACCATGACATTTTTCGAAATAGAGAGAACTTCTATATGATGCACATAACGTATCAAGTGAGCAGTCAGATCCTTTCGACCATTATAGGCTTCCAGCATAGGTAATTTGAAATCTGGTAGATTACGAGAATTCTTTATATCCAAAGAGAATGGATTGCGAGCTACATAATCCAAGCTGAAGAAGAAGTATCGCCTCGAGTGAAGCGACAAATAACATTCACAATTTGAGATCCATTGCCAAAATCTAACAACTAATTCAGATTATCCAAAGCGACACCGACACCCCTAGAGTTTAAGTCCAAATTAGGAACCAGTTGATTAGCGAGAAGAATATCAGGTTAAATCCAACCTGAGGAGCTGCATCGGGCATAATCCTGACCCCCGGAACCGGGAGCACTACCATCCAAAGCTGCGTGCACCTGCGCTTGAACACATATGAGGAGCACGCAACTTGACCAACCAAAGAGTCATGGAATGGAACGCTGTCGGGGTTTAAGGGTACCCCCAAGTGTAGTGGGACCGTCCCCAGTTCGAGAATCGATGTCAAACTACTGATTAGGTTCCAGGGTTGCCCCCAAGTCCTGAGTCGCAACTTAAGGGATGATGGTATTTGTTCCAATCATGTCTGCCTAGCCAGCCAGCCATCTAGAATTCCCAATCCTAGATCAATCCAAGCGAAAAAGGTAACGAATTCTTCTTCATGTCGCTCAAGTCGAGTGTTCAAATCCATAGCCAAATACTTAATCATCTAGTCGACATTGTCACGAGTGATGTAATTCGAGGGAACTCCAATCGAAAAAGTTCCTGACTTCCTTCACCTCTTGCACCTTGAACTTCAACAATAACGTCGAGTTTCTTGCGCTTAACCAGGATGAAAAGCGAGTAATAAAGTCAAAAACCGAAACCAAAGTCGCAAACCAAATCCAAATTCGAAGAAAAATCTAATCCAAAGTGGAAGTCAAAGCTATGTACCCCTTCTTGCAGCACCAAAGTGTTGACGTGGGGAATTATCGCTATTCTCGCATGCCAACGCTCGATCGATTGTAAGTTTTGTAGAAAAATGATAATCCAAATCTAAGTAAGGAAATGTGCAGGGAGAACACATCTGTTTATAGTGGTTCGGCACTAACGTCAACGTTCACTTATAGTAATCATTCATAGTCATATAATAGTTGATTACAAAAGTTGTACAAGTTCGAATAATATTTATGCACAAAGTTGTGTAATAGAGCAACAAAATGTTTGTTAATTCTATACTTTGACTAAATTGCCCTTCTTCTTTTCCGTTGAGCCAAAATATGGAGCAATGTCCAAAAAGTAGCTTTGATGTCCAAGAAATTCCAAAAATATCAAAAAATGTCCAAAAGTAGTGTAAAAGTACAAGACAACATCCAAATGTTATAGGAAAACATTTTTGCAACGTTTAGAAGTATGAAAGATGTACAAAATCCATGAAGATGATGAAGGCGACCATTAATGGTGCTTGAAAGCATCAATCCTGTGTGCCAAAGTGTAGGAAGAGTATAAATGAGCCAACCTCTTTGAATGCCAAGCATGAAGGTATTTATAGGTGAGTTTTATGACCAACTGCCAAAATTTCGTATCCTTGAGGGATGCGAAATTCACATCCCAAAAACGGAGTCGAAAAACTAAGCGAAGTCAAAAAATCTCGCATCTTAAAAATTGGATGAAAACACGTGTTGCACAGCCCAAAACAACTGATCAACATGGTAAAATAAAGTGGCTAGGTGATCTGCCACTTTGCCATGTACAAAATCTCACATCCCAGAAATACATGCCAGACACAGTGCGCTCAAGCTAAATTACATGATCGGCACATACAAATCTCCTTTGCCAAAAGTGGCTTGGCATTTGCCAAGTTCGAATCCCTTGTCATATCAGTTTTTTCGCATCCCTGAGAGTGATGCGGTGTTGTGGATTTTTGCATCCACATTGGTGCTCACCCTTTTTTCGCATTGCAAAATATCACACGCCCTGATCTGCCAATATTTCATATCCCCCAAACCACGAGGCAGATACAATAAAAATTTTGTCGAGGAAATATCACACATGGGAATTTCGTATCCCTCCTAGGATACGAAATTTATGATGCGAAATTTCCCAGTTTGCCAAGCCAAAATCCTAAGTTGATCGACCTGATGCATAGCCGTGGTCTTCAGCCATTTTCCTATGCCGATTACAGCATTTTTTCGTGCTAAGCTATGTGATCAGCCAATTTACCAGATGTGATTAGTCAAGAACGAACACATAAAAATTGATGATTTTCAGGTGCCAATCACCTGTTTTTGAACGTACCAAACCAAAATTTTGTCAAGTGCCAGATTTTGATGTCGTGATTCGCGCAAGCCATTTTTCATGATCGCGCCATGCCTATCAGCTGTTTTTGAATGCGTGACATTGCTTTTTATCAAAATCCTTATATTTTCCTTGACGAGTTTTGCCACGTGACTGGACCGACACTCTCAAGCATTTTGAGTTGATCGGACCGAGTCGAGCACGTATTTTTACCACGCTAGTTTTTCCAAGTCCATCGACGAAGATTTAATGAATCGATGCTACTTCTAACCTTTTCCGAAAACGTCACGACTTTGACCAAATCGCTTTGTGTTTTCTATATAGCGACTTTCTCGAGACTTGAGCGCATTATTAACCAAAATCTTAATGTGTGATAGTTTTAACCAAAAAGCGTGTCAACATAAACACTCAATTAAATTCATTTCTATCTAAGGAGCAAAATAAAATTTTCATGGCCTTAAAATAATTTAGTGATTTTGTCTTTTGGTCCAGTATCCATTTTGAATATTCAGTTTTTGGCTCTATGTATTATAATTGGGTAACGTTCCAAATATCTAAACTATTAAATGCAAATAAAATTTCATTCTACAAGTCCTATAAGCATAACTACTTCCATAAAGTGGAGAGGATCTAGTAGTAGATTGCCCTCCTATAAAGGTGTCAAAAATGTGTTACTAGTGTCATTAGCCATTTATATTTTAAAAAAACCAATTAACGAATTTTTGAAAACCAGTGCTTTGATATCAATTGTTGGAAACTGGGGTGTTTACAACACAACGTTGGATGGATCTTAAGGCTATTCAGACACTAGAAGGGTGAAGTGTATATTTCAAATATGTAAACTAACTTATGAATTCAACACTATATCTATTCAAATTGCTAAAAAGTAATACAATGAAATGCAGTAAAGTAAATAACACCATGATTTTTATACTAGTTCAGACTAAGCAATCATACATTCATTCCTGCACTCCACCATATAGAATTTCACTATAATCGCTTGCTTTCCACAGGTGACATGAACACCTTTACAATTTTGAATTCACAAGCCACAAGATACACCTTCTCCTTATCAATAGCAACAAACTACATCATGTAGTTGTATCTTCAATACAGATTCTTGCAAAGTCGGTACAATGATCCTAGATACCTCCAGTGACAATACATCTTTGAATTTTTTAACAATTAGATGATATTAGAGAGAAAATGGTGTGAATTCAAGTACAACTCTTTGATATTATGTGATTTGCAAATCCTTGAAGAATTAGGGTGAAAGAGAGTGGATTTGCAAAGATAGTTGGAAAATATTCAGTGGACTTATGTTGCAAATATATGGAGAAGAAGATAGGAGAAAATGAAAAAATTTGATGTTAAAGTTCGTTTTCATAAGCCTTTATATAGTGGTTGAAGAGATGTGTCATTTGGTGAAGTGATGGAGGGAAGTGTATCTTCATTTAAAGTTTGAAAATCTAGAAAACAGCTAGTATGTTGACATGTAGAGTACCTCATGTCGACATGGGTATTGCAAAATGAAAATAGCAACACTAATAAGTGTTGCAAATTTCAGCTATTCAAAGTTCCTTATATTTGTGGATTTTGGTGATTCGGTTGAGGTCAATGGCTGATAAACTTCAAATGTAATTGCCATGGGACCTTTAACAAGATATTATAAGGTTCATCCAACGCCTTATCGCTTCAGACACTTCTGTTCTTCAGTATTCTTCTCTAATAAAATTTGATCTTCAGTTGTTCTGATTATCCTTCCTCTGTTATTCTTCCATTGCTCTAATTAACCTTCTTCTATAATTCTTCTTTTGTACTCTTGTTTATCTCTATAAATGTCTCCATCATATATCTGATGTAATTGCATAGTTTAAAGATATGTTAGTAGTAATGTTTATATGATTTTTGTGATGAAAATCAATACCTAAGGTATTAACACAAGTTGGGTTTTCCGTTCTTACTCTTTCATACTTAGTATTGATGTGGCGATTCACTTTTAAGGTAGTTGTCTTAGTAGATGCTTATTATTTTTTCTTGTTTTTGTTGTGAGTTAGTTTTATTTTACTATGATTATGCTCATGCTTATTATTTGCATGTATTAGATTTACACGATCTGTGCTTGGATGAGATTGAGTTGCGATTTTATTCGAAATTTAGGCTCAGAAAAGTGTGCGTTGTTGCAACACCCATGTCTAACGTAAAACTATCAAATTTATTTTGAAGGAAGGGTTGATTTGATTTGAATGTGTAAGATCTGAAAAGACTTGGCGGATCCATCCACAAAAGGATTGCCAAGTAGTTCTCATTAAATCTTCAAAGGGACTGGACTTCAGACCTAGAGACTGAAATTAGACCACTTAAATTTTCTTCTCCTTCATGCTTTTGTGATTTGAAGTTGATTTCTCATTAATTTTGCTACCAATTTTGATGGTGCACTAGTAATGCACTTTATGGATTTATTCATGAAAGTTTTGAGCTTGAATTGTACTTTGATTAGTAATCTATAGCTAGTTTTGGTGGTGCTTATGCAGTTGATGGTTTTTGCTCATTCATCTATGACTAAGCCTATTATTCTTGTGGAATCCATAATCAATTTTGGTTGTGCTTTCGAGATGCGATGGATCATGTAATGCATTTACTATTAGATTCATAACCAGTTTTGTAGATGCTTTTGAGACACACTTGATGGTTTTAAATAATATTTTTTGTTAATGTCATAACCAATCTTGGTGGCGCTATTTGAGATACACATTATGGACATTACTTATCCTCTTAACTACTAAAATCCATAACCAGCTGATAATGCATTTGAAATTTATTTGATGGATTTTATTGTCTGGCTTAAGGTTGAGCTTCATATTCTTAATGAGTAATAACTAGATTTGGTGTTGCTAGGGAGAAGCATTTGATGGACTTACCTACTTGAATGTGAAGGTTAGGTCGCCTTCCATGAGTAATCTTAGTCGCTTACTTTAGAGCACTCATGAGCTACTTAGGTAAGCGCATGGCCTTAAAAACGCATTCATATTGCGGAGAAGTGTAGATAGTAAAAGTGCAATATAAGTTCTGAGGTTTCAAACAAATCTTGTAGTTCAAAAGAAATTTACTACATGGACAATGTTGTTTCAAATCGTAAGTTATTGATGCACACCTGCAAAAACTTTTCATTTGCTCGTTAAGTTTGTTTTTCCCTTGTTTTGTGTTTTATTGCAGTTAATGGAGGACTGTTGGATAAGTAATATAAAACATTTGTCCTACATTGTCTAGTATTCTGTTATCTTCCTCTAATATATGCTATTATCTCTACTGTTTATTAATTAGGCATGAGAACCATGAATTATCAGATATACATGCATATGTGCGCGAGACGTCAACGAATGGGCGCTTGTGGCATTTTGATGGTGCCCTTTCCACTTAACAGCTTAGCAGTTAAACCTAGCTCTCTGTTGCTTTCTTTGTATTATTCCTTTTTCTTTTTCATCTCCTAAAACTGAAAAGCCAAATCTTCTTTTACTTATCTCTTAATTTCGAAATCAACTTAACTTATGAATATGCAATAAAAAATTTGTTTTTCCATTGTCTAGTCTGTACACAAAACTAATTATCTGTATCCAAAATTCCCTATACCCCTATATCCAATCAATTAGGACCCCCTGATTTTCATCTTTTTGCAATTAAGCCCTCAATTTTTCTTTGACTTAATCGCAAAAAGGTGGAATTTGGGCATTCTAATTGGTTGGATACAAAGAGACATAGAATTTTGAGTACATGAGATTTTCTCTCGTCTGTTCAAGTTTCTATTCGGGAAGCAGAAGTTTATACAGAAAATAAAATTCTTCTTTCTCTCAAAAAATCTTGAGCAATTGCCTTTATTCACTTGTTCAAATTCTTTAACATTAAGTGTACAAGTTTGAAATATGTTGTGTTAGTTTTAGAGAGCGGCCGATGGACAGCGATTGCACCTTAGTCGTATAATTCGCTTTTAAGGGCACAGTGGTCTTTTCATGACATAACCTTTTTTTTTTCCTCTTGACTGGATATTTTTCAACAATTGTGCGTTTAGGCGTGGATGCAAAGCTTAAAAAAATGTTGACACCAAAGAAATCAGTACACTAGTCGTTTGCCTTTCTAAGACCATAACCAACAATCGGTTCTGTTCACTTATTCTCTCTCTTGTTTTGCAACTGATCCAACGAGCCGAGCAACCAGAAGGGGAAAGCAGCCACGGGGCTAGCCACAGATGGGATTATAACGGCAAACAGTTTGCCGTTATAATCAAACTCCCTCTTGTATTTGACAAATGCGTGTGTGTTGGTCCTCTTTATTCAGAGCCAAAACAGCATATGTGGACCAATCAGCAACCTATGTTGCTATATTAAAGCATATGCTGCTGCACCTTTTCCTATTTAAATATGTTGTCTCAGCATTTTATTTTATAACGGCAAACACTTTGCCGTTATAATCTTATAACGGCAAAGTGTTTGCCGTTATAATCTTATAACGGCAAACAGTTTGCCGTTATAAGAACCAGTCTCTGTTGGGTGAACCAGCCACGGAGGAGCTCAAAACTAGCCACAGACCAGCCACGGATGAGTGAACAAGCCACACCTGATTGCTCCGTGGCTTGTTTAGTAACTGAACAAGCCATTGTTGGTTGTGCTCTAAATGTCAAAACAATCAGAATGGCCAAATTTTCTAATGTATAGAGGTCGTGTGTCACTCCAAGAAGGTGCATTAGTTTCTAGTTTTGTCGCCTCGTCTTTAGATGTGCGTCGAATATTGTTGCACATGCACCTTTTTGGAGCGTGTGTAAATTTGCCTTGGACCTAGATAAATGCTGTAGCGTGATTCAACGAAACTCACACCCAGAATATTAGCTTCTCCCCCCCTCCCCTCTTCCACCCCAACACACACACACACACACTCTTAAATAGCCTTTTAGATTTTAATTCAACAAAAAGGGTGCCAAGCTATTGTTCTAATTATGCTAACCATTACTGCGGAAGTTGGTACTTTGCAACAGATTATATTCTTTGGCTTGTTTATCTCTTTTGTTTCTTAACCATTCTTGTTTGCCGTATTTTACTCAAATATCCATGGCTGGAAACGGATCAACGAAATTTAGTGAACTAAAAAATAAACGGTCTTACTAATTTTTAAAAAAGTAAAAGAAATTGTTAAAAAAAGAAAAGGAAAAAGAGACGAAGTGGGGAAACAGAAAGATTTGGAGGCTTTTGTGTTTGTTCATCGTTTGCTCATTTTCAAGGTTCTCTCCATCTCAAAAGAGGACTTGAATCTGAGAGACGATATCAAATTTTAGTGCCACCATCTCTTTTTTTTTTTTCCTTTCTATAGTTTGTGTGCATACATTTTCCATGGTTTAATTTTCCTTTTTATCAAGGGCTAGGAAGATATTGCATGAATTGGGTTATACCCCCATTGAAGTGCAGCAAGGTATGTAATACGTAAGCATTGTGCTGATATCCTTGTATTTTTGCATGCAGAAAAGATTATATACATGTGTGCTTAGTTTGGTAAATAGGTTAGAAAAGGAGAGTGAAACTAGACAAAATATAAATTGGTGTAGCAATGGTGGATAATTTGGCTCCCGTCAAGGTGAAAGGCCTTCTGAAAGGTCTTAGGTACATCTCCCAAATATTTGGTAAGTATACCCTTAGTTTGTGTATATATGTATATACATATATAATGGATGGATACATCTATTAAGAAAATATGGTGGTTGTGTAGATGGAGAAAAGGAACAGGAGATGGTGATAGGGAACCCTACGGATGTGAAGCATGTCGCCCATATTGGATGGGAAGGTCCTTCTGCCTCCATAAACGAGTTCAATACATCCCCGATTGGACATGATGGAAAAGAGTTCGGATCAACCGATGCCCAAGGTCTCAAACTTATTCTTCACTTTTCCCCCCTTCTTGTTTCGATTTTATACTAAAAAATTTTGGTTTTCAAACATCATATGCATGCAAGCAGAGATTCCGCATGGAGTAGCATTTTCACCCTCACGTGAAAAGAGCGGCTCTCCGAAACCACGTCGCACACGACATCACAGCACATCTACCGAAACACCCACGACTGATGTTGGCACAAAGGAGTCGCATGCGACGTCATCCCACCGCTCTCGAAAGTCTCGTTCTTCTGATTCCCAATCCCAAGAAGGTCACAAATCCCGCCATCATAGCCATCATTCGAAGCACCAGAGCAGTGCTGGTGCTAGTGGATCCGAATCCACAAGCCAAGAGGTACCTAAGAAATCCAGAAAGAAAGAGAGAAGACGCAAGGGCTCTGGTAGTGTCGATGAAAAGGACGAGAAGGTCACCGAGGAAGCATTTTGATTTGTGTAATGGAATGGAATAGCTCGTTTGGAGACATGCATATGGTCCCGGTGTTTGATACTTAAATTTTTGTTTGTTGTTATTTTTGGGAACATAACATGCATATAACTGAATGTTATGAGATATAGTACTCCCGATAAAAGCTTTTGTATTTTGTATTAGGTAAGTGGGCTGAAGCCTGTTAACAAAGCTCGCTTACATATCTATTTATACTTTGAACGCTTTATACATAAGCTTCAACAAGAATAATATAATTACAATTCTCTCTGTTATCAACATCGACATTATCTTTACCCGCACCAATTCTTTTGTACCGAAATCATGTGTTCTCCGTGTCCCAACCAATCACAACCTCCTGATTTTCGTCTTTTGCAGTTAAACCCCTCAATTGTCTGGGGACTTAAATATAAAAAAGTAGAAATGGGAAAATTTGATTGGTGGACACACGCGACACCACAATCAACAGAATTGATTGGATTATATTCTCCCATCACAATATCGTATCATCACTTGGGAGTTAAAAGCGGTTTTCTTTGCAGAATTCAAGTGCCCCATCAAAGAACATTTAGAAGTTCTTTCAGTGCAACATCAATTCCTGAAGAAAACTACTATAGGAAACAAGAAACACTTGTACAATTATCAAAACCTTCTCTTTCAAAAAATCAGATATAGTCAGACCTTCTCTTTCAAAAAATCAGATATAGTCAGAGCCATCCAAGCTCTTTTTAGTTCTCAATCTACATAAAAAGTAGGACTTTTTACACACGTGGGCTTGTTTTTAGAAGATATAACACAAATAGCCATGTTTCAAAAGTAATTACAAATATAGACCTGTTTTGTCAGGGGCGGGAAATAGGCGAGTTTTGAAAACTCGCCTTCGTGCGCGTTTTCAAAACTCGCCTGTGTATTTGGGGTTATTTCAAACCTTTATATATACTCACCATTTTTCTCATAATTCTCACCATTCAAACCATTATATATACTCAACCACATCTTCACAGCTCCGTATATTTTCAAAATGTCTTCTGAAACAATGGTTGAGCAAGAGGTTAACTCGTTTCCAGTTTGCTTTCACTGTGGATATATAGCTGAAGTTGTCGTCTGTGATGATGGCGTTAACATTGGTCGTCGTAGTCTTCTCTGTTCCAATTATCCTCACGGATGCAATTTTTCAGAATGGATTGACGAACCGCTTTGTCCCAGGGGTATAGCATATGCGAATGAGTTGGAGCAAGAAATTAGACGTCTCAAAAAACTCTTAGAGGACTTGCAATTTAAACCCAACCACTAGTATTCGTCGTCGTTGTAGGTTTATGAAGATTAGTTTGAATTATTGTATTA
Source organism: Allium sativum (assembly GCA_030737875.1). Lineage (NCBI taxonomy): Eukaryota > Viridiplantae > Streptophyta > Magnoliopsida > Asparagales > Amaryllidaceae > Allium > Allium sativum. The sequence goes on from CM060912.1 coordinate 899,741,114, forward strand.
CCCGTTGTCGTTGTTTGTTTCTGAAGTTTAGTTTGAATTGTTATTTGTGTGTTTGTAGGAGTTGGAAGATCAGTACGAAGTATTAGATGTTATTTTTTTGTTTTTCTAATGAATTATTTTATGCTTTTGAAGTTTGAATTAAAGCTTTATATGTTTTCTGGTTTGTACAGTGTACATTATGACATAAATAAGAATTGACAACTCGCTGCCAGAAATTAAAGCTGGGTCAGTCTCATTTGCTTTACGTGCTGCACGACACTGTTTCGTCTGGCGTAATACTGTAGGGAATATGACTAGTCGTACCAGGAGTGATTCAACACTACTTGGTTTAAGGGGTCGTCACATGCACACTAAGTTTGCAACAAGGTTTACGAATTTTACCAGCAATATTCATACTTCTAGGACAATAAAACACATCAAGGTAGTTTCCACATACTCCTACCACGGACGTGGGTAAAATCTAGGTCTAGGAGAGTGAACACCACTTTCACACATCGGAGGGTCAATCCACTGCTTAAAGTAACAACAATCAATTTCAGTAGGAAAAACCTTGTGGTCCTCATAGGCTTCACAGCCGAAATATCGACGACCAGCATTTTTTTTTGTTTTGGAAATAACCACGACCGTTGCTTCTCCACAACGACAAATAGGGTTGGATCTACCAGGAATTAGTGGCTCGACAACACGCCCCGCAACTACCCTTTCTTTTCCAAGTCATTGATTTACTACCGATTCATCGTCATTTTCCACTTTGTCCACGGTGGAGCCCACACTTTCTTTTCCCTGTTTCGACATGGTGAAAGAGGAAGGAGGAGGCAGCTAGAAGAAAAGAAATTGTGAATGAGGGTTTGAATGGATTCAGAAAAGCCGCTATATATAACGGAAAACAGGGTCATTCCCATCCACATATAATTTAAACATTTCAAAACATGGTCGTCCCCGTTCACATTAACATTATTGTTGACAAATGTCTAGGAACTCGCAACATGCCAGACCAAAATGTGTATAGATGGGTACAGTGTAGATTCTCTATCATAACTTTTAAGTTAATAGCAGTGCTACAATGTTTCTAATGGGACAATTTCTGAAGTGACTAGTTGTATCAGGAGAGAATCTGCTTTACGTACTCCTTTAATCCTGCATTGACTAGTCGTATCACTTGTACACTACGCTGTTATATATCTCTGTCGAATTTCTCAAAACTTACCTCACTGCCACAACTTTGTTTCCAACTACCCTGTGCTTTACCACAACAATGCCTTCTTGGCCATCATCTCCAGACTCTGAGGTAGAGGCGTACGAAGAGAGGGAACGTTGGGCGCTTGCAGATGAACTCGAGTTTCTAAACGAACTGAACTCTCGGCTTGGACCACCGTCCGAACAACGGCCCGTCCAACCTCCACATCAAGCCCAAGTACCAAACGTTCGACACACGCATGAACAGTCCGTCGTTGTACCATGACAAGAAGTTGGTTCTCATCAAGTACCACATGTTCCAATTCCCGCTGAACAGGAAGGTGAATCTTATTAAGTTTGTTGCTACTGCGGTTATCCGGTTGAAGTTGAGGTTCGAGCAGATGGCAATGATATTGGTCGTCGCATTCAACAATGTCCAGCCTATCTGAATGGGTGCAATTACACGGAATGGATAGACGAACCGATAGGGCCAAGGGGAATAACATATGCAAACGAACTCGAACAAGAGAATAGACAACTCCGTACCGTTATTGAACAGTTGCGGCTTAACCGTGATGATTAAGCAGCTTCACATCCCAAGAGCATGAACGTCAGATGTCAGTGTGTTGCACTTCGTGTATATGTATTTCTTATGTTTCGAACTTATCTGTCCTTAACCGGACTATGTATCTCTCTTGTATTTGAATATTAGAATTCGGTATTTGTTTTATGTTGTTATGTTACGCTATATATACTATCTAATTGTCATGGTAGTTCGCAGTTTAACGTTTACAACTTCATTCGACTGTATAAGAATCGTTATACGTCGGATTTCATTGAAACACAACACGTTCGAATCTATACACCTATATTCTAGTAATGAAACAGAAAAATGAGAATTTCATATTATAAATATCGAGTTATGTCCAAATCAAGTTTCAAGAAAGTCGCTATGGAATTTAACACCAAAGTGCACAGGCGAGTTTTCAAATCGCGCCTATGGGCGAGTTTTCAAATCGCGCCTTCATTAACACAGAACAGGTCTATTCCTGTAATTACTTTCAAAACAAGTCCGTTTGCGTTATACAATTCTGAAACAAGCCCAAATGGGTAAAAAGTCCTAAAAAGTAATGAGTTACATAAGACAGTTGCAAAACATCAAGAAAGGGGACATGTGCATCAGAGAATACACACTAAAGATTAAGACACCGTGTGATCAACTTGCAACTTCTGATCATAAAGTGACTGATTACGAGCAAATAATGTTCTTGTTAAATGGTCTAGATGATGAGTATGAAGCTATTGTTGTTGTCCTATCTGCTACTGAAAATTTCTCATTACTACAATTTGTTCAATCTACACTACTGTAGCATGAGGCAAGATTGAAGCACAAGAAGGCAACAACAGATTACTTTGCTAATTACATTGCTAACAGTAGGAACAAAAATGATAGTAACAACAACAACACAAATTAACCAAGTGTTAGTCAAAGAGGTGGTTTCAGACCAAGAGAAAGAGGAGGAAGGTGCAACAAAAATAACAACAATAGACTCAAGTGTCAACTCTGTGAAAAAATTAGTCATGCTACCAACACATGTTATTTCAAATTAGACATCAACTACACTTTATCTCAGCAAAACAACAACTCAAGAAACCCAAGTGTTAATGTAGTTGACAGTTAATTAAAAAACAGAAACAACACTGAAACAAGAAATAATGAGACTACTAAGGTTGAACATATACTTGATGAAAATTTGTACCCTGATTCAGGAGCCACCAACCATGTTGCCAACAACCTAAACAACTTGAATCTTGGCAACAAGGAGTACAAAGGTAATCAAACTCTAATTGTTGGAAATGTCAAATATATGCACATAGTTCATACTGGCAATGCAAAAATTAATGGTGCTAAACAAATTTAATTATCTTAATAACTTATTAAAGGTACCATCAATCAGAAAAAATCTAATGAGTGTGTCTTAGTTTGCAAAAGATAACATATTATGCATCGAATTTTACCCAAGATTATTAACTAAGAATACTCTGTTGTAGGGGACTGTACAAAATTGATATTGCAAATGAAAGAAGTACAAGATCTAGAGATAATGCTAGTAATTATTGTGATTTGTGACATAAAATCACATATGTTGATAGAGACGAGGCATAGATGTGCTTGGCGGTAGAGGAGATGGTGCAGCAACAGAAAGAAGGTTAGAAGGAGCAGTTTGGCATTTGAGCGGATTTATTGCTGGATTTTGACCCGGTCTTTCTGTGACTTATCTGCAAGTATTGTGGGGATATATTCCTAATATATCTCTAAGAGGAAAATTGGATATTTTTCCTAGGCCTTCTATTCTCCTATAAAAGCAGCACATTGGATTGGATTAATGGATGACTGAATAGAGTGGCGGCTGCATGTCTCTAGGGCTTGGTGCCCTAGAGAGGATTGGTGCCTCCAATTAATCCGAGGTTTAGCCGTTGTTCTTCATTGTTCTCCTTCTTTAACAAGAGTTGTAGTCATCTAGATATTCTTTCTCTTTCTCAATAAGGTTATTGATTCTTGAAGTTTGTTTATTGTTGGTTGTTGAACCAGTGTGTGTAAACAAAATTCGTTTTGAGAATCAATAAAAAAGGTGGTTGGGTGGAATATTTTGTGTTTGCGCATGTGATTTCATATCTGTGTTTTGTTTCCATAGAAATCATTTTAAGTAATTGGGTGAATAAGATCATGGTCGCTTCCGCAAAGGCACAGTTTTCATAACAGTTGGTATCAGAGTTAGATCATCGCAAACCTTAGAGTGATTTTCGATTGGAAAAATTGATTTTTGTTCAAAAAAAATTGATTTTTTGTTTAAAAAAAAATCGATTTTTTTTTACGTCGGATATGATGGCGCTGTTGGTGATGACTAATTTTGATTGGGAATTTGAAGGCCTCAATGGATTGATTGATGGAGATGAAGAGAAGCCCTCTGATGTGGATGGGGGAAGATGGAAGAAGACGAAGATATTGGCAACTGGTTTGATTTGCCTATACCTTGGTGATTCGGTTCATGTTTTCGACAGGGGTCTTCACGTTGATGATGCTCGAGGGATCAGGAGTGATCGAGGAAGAAGCTCAGGTCAAGTGGTAGACGGGTGTTGATGTGGCAGGCGAGTGACGGTTGAAGAACCTAGTCCACAGCAAGGTGAAGAGGTTAATTTGGTCACTGCTGATGTGTTCGACAGGGGTCTTCACATTGATGATGCTCGAGGGATCCGGAGTGATCGAGGAAGGAGCTCAGATCAAGTGGTAGACGGGTGTCGTTGTGGAATTACAAGCACTTTTAGACCGTTGGTTGATGCACGGTGCAGCTCAGGTGGTAGATGCATCTTTTGCAGGCGGTGAGTTGTGTTTGTAATTGAGGTGTGGTTGTAGTCCTTTCAAATCGACTGGACGTATCTCGTTGCCCTGAAATTGAGGTTGTGGGGTGTATCTCGTTGCCCGGAAATCGAGGTTGGTTTAATTGAGATAAGGTGTCGTTGAAAGAGCTAGATGACTTGTTTGGTGATTGTTGGAGTGTTGATATGATTTCAGATTAAGGTGGAGCATTGTGATGGTGATTTCACATGTCCATGGAAGTCGGTTGACTTGTTGTTGATGTGATTTCATATCAAGGTGGAGTGTTGTGATTTGTGACATAAAATCACATATGTTGATAGAGACGAGGCGTAGATGTGCTTGGCGGTAGAGGAGATGGTGCAGCAACAGAAAGAAGGTTAGAAGGAGCAGTTTGGCGTTTGAGCGGATTTATTGCTGGATTTTGACCCGGTCTTTCTGTGACTTATCTGCAAGTATTGAGGGGATATATTCCTAATATATCTCTAAGAAGAAAATTGGATATTTTTCCTAGGTCTTATATTCTCCTATAAAAGCAGCACATTGGGTTGGATTAATGGATGACCGAATAGAGTGGCGGCTGCATGCCTCTAGGGCTTGGTACCCTAGAGATGATTGGTGCCTCCAATTAATCCAAGGTTTAGCCGTCGTTCTTCATTGTTCTCCTTCTCCAACAAGAGTTGTAGTCATCTAGATATTCTTTCCCTTTCTCAATAAGGTTATTGATTCTTGTAGTTTGTTTATTGTTGGTTGTTGAACCAGTGTGTGTAAACAAAATTCGTTTTGAGAATCAATAAAAAGGGTGGTTGGGTGGAATATTTTTTGTTTGCGCGTGTGATTTCATATCTGTGTTTTGTTTCCATAGAAATCATCTTTAAGTAATTGGGTGAAGAAGATCCTGGACGCTTCCGCAAAGGCGCAGTTTTTCATAACAGTAATATGTCTCAAGTAAATAAAATTGAAACTTGTAAGGATTTTGATGCTTGCCATTATAAATTGGGTCACCCTAATTTAAATATTGTAAAGAAAGTTCCGAGTAGCAATAATATTGATGTTAATGATATTCCGTCTAGTCACATGTGCTCATATTGTCAAATTGGCAAAAACCACAAACTTGCTTTCTCTGATTATGAAAACAAGTACTCAATGCCTCCAGAATTAATAGCTACTAACTTGTGGGGTCCAGCTCCAATAAGTACTGATTATGGATACTAATATTACATCTCCTTTATTGATGCTTACTCCAGACATGTTTGGATATACTTACCGAAAGATAAATCTGAAACTTTTAATGTTGTAACCACTTTATTCAGAATGTAGAAAGGCAAACCAATAACTTGGTTAAAACAATATAAACTGATGGTGGAAAAGGTTTTTTTCTACTAAAACGGTTCTTTCTGAATAAAGGCATATCACATAGAGTAAAATGTCCAACACTTCTGAACAAAATGGTCTTATAGAATGAAAACATAGACATATAGTTGAGATTGGCTTAACTCTGCTTTCACTGACATCTATGCCATTAAAATTTAGGCCAAATGGCTTTACAACTGTTGTATATTTGATCAATAGACTTCCTGCTAGACCGTTGAATTATAAAAGTTCAATAGAAATTCTAACTTGGGTTAAACCGGATTATAACAGTTTAAAAGTATTTGGATGTTTATGTTTTCCTTATCTAAGACCCTACAATACACACAAACTACAATTCAGGTCATTAGCATGCACATTTTTAGGGTATGCAAAGGGATTCAAAGGTTACAAATGTCTTGATAAAAATGACAGAATTTTTATATCATGGCATGTTACTTTTAATAAACATGAATTTCCCTTTGGTAAACAGGAAATGCAACCAATAAGAAAGTTATACAATCCTCAGTGCTCTATACTTACTGTAACTAACACTTCAGATGAAGTTATACCTATCTAAAGTGAAGCTACAACAGGCAAAAAATAATAAATGAGGAAGGTGAAGCAGACTCTCAACACATAATATCCAATAATGGATCAGGTCAAGAACATCATTCATATGCAAGTGATCAACAAGACAACATAGAGCATACATTGGAGCAAGCTCAAAGTAACTCAAATCAAGAGGATGCTACAAACAATACATCAACGGCTGGCACTAAACCCAGGGGACATCACATGACCACAAGAGCAAGGAATGGAATATTTAAACCAAAAATATACAATACAATAGCTGATTAAAAAACAAAGAATGAAAAAGTGTTGTATGAAGAATATAATGCTCTTATCAAAATAACACTTGGCAACTTGTTAATAGCCATGCAACAGAAACGTTATTGGGTGTAAACGGACATTTAGAATAAAGAAAAATGCAGATGACTCAGTTTATAGATATAAGGCAAGATTGGTGGCAAAGGGATACTCACAACATTGTGGTTTTGATTTCAATGAAACATTCTCACCTGTTGTTAAACACACATCAATTAGAATTGTCTTAACAATTGCTACCTAAAAACTAGTCATCAAACAACTAGATGTAAATAATGTCTTTCTAAATGGTGTTTTGTAGGAAGAAGTGTATGTGGAACAAACAGAAGGATTCATACAGCAAGGCAAAGAAAGACATGTGTGCAAACTCAACAAAGAAATATATGGATTAAAACTGGCATCTATAGTGTGTTTCAACAAGCTGAAAGCAACTCTGATCAACCTTGGATATCAACTAGCAAAATCAGACAAATTTTTATTTATAAATTTCTCTGATAACACTGTTACCTTCATATTAATTTATGTTGATGACTTTATAATTACAAGTTGTACTGAGGGGGAGATTCAAAGGATAACACAATGCCTAAACTCAGAATTCTCAATTGAAAACCTGGGTGATATCACATACTTTCTTGGCATTGAAGAAAGCAGAACATCAAATTCTAAAATACAGTTAAGTTAAAAAAACATATTTTAGACTTACTCAGCAATGAAATACGGACAAGGCAAATCCTATTGCAACCCCTAAGATGAGAAACCTACAATTGTTGAAGTTCAAAGGAGATCCTATAACTAATGACACACAATGCAGGAGCGTTGTTGGAGCTCAACAATATGCAACAATAACCAGACTAGAGATCACATTCAATGTCAACAAGATCAACCAGTTCACGCAGCAACCACTAAATGAACACTTGGTAGATGTCAAAAGAATTTTGAGGTATCTAAAGGGCATAATGGATCACAAACTAAAGCTACAATCAAGCAGTGTCCTAAACATAAATGCCTACTCAGACTTAGACTGGGTAAATGATCATGATGATCGAAAATCAACTAGTGGATATTGTGTATTCTTAGGTGTTGATGCCAAAAAGTGACACAACACCCAAATAGAAAATATCTAGACAAATAAATGAAGAAAGTGAATGAAAATGAAGATAGCACGCAAGCACACACACATTTATTGTGGATTTGCATTAACGGGCCTACATGCACTTTATATTCTTTGTAAAACTTGAAGAAACTGAGTATAGCGGTTGTTTATCTCTCAAAATCTCGAATGCAAGACATTATTACAGAGTATATAATAGATAAAATGCAAAAAGTCCCTTTTTTGTTTTCCCAGATCTAGCGATGGTCGTGCTGGGTTGCTAGAGATTGCTAAGGTTGGGGCAGGGCTATGCTAAAGGCACGGTAGTAATACAAATGGCCAAGGGTGGTGGAAAAAGGTTTTCCATTGGTGTTGCATTCCGTTCGAATAGGGAAGAAAGGTTTAGGGGTGATTAAGTTAATTATGCATGTTCAGTTAGTTTACTTATTATGAACTTCATAAATTAATTTTCCAACTCATATTACGTCCAAATCAAGCATAGTCAATTTTGTTATACTTGTAGGATCAGAATTTACATTTTGGGACTAATTGAGTTGTTACTGGAGCTTGTGAAATTTCTGGTTAATTTCGAATGAAATGGTATTAGAACATGAAAGTGACATCTGGAATAATCTTAAGTTAAACTCTCCTTTTCGATTAACTAGTACTGTCTATTGTAGATTAAATTTATTTATATTTGCATGAATCAATTGAACTGGTTGTTTATGTGAAATGAATTTAGGATTCAGATATAGCACCTTGAAATGTTATTAGATGTTTGAACCTGATCATCACTATACAACATATCGAATTATTGTTAGATGTGATTTGAGTTTATTTTATATCCAAACTTATTTCAAGTATTGAATCACATATGGAATTAACAATAAATATTAATTTAATTACACTGTTTAATTATAATGCAGTAAAATAATTCATATGCTTAGCAGTATCTATTTGGCCAAATAAATACTGCCTAATAGTTGAATGAATTTATGCTAAATGACAGAGGTTTAGTAGATAAATCCATTTTTATTATAATATTAATTTGGATTGCTAATATAAATTCTAGCAAGTGATATTTGCTATTGTTGACATCAAAAGTTGGTCATATGACAATCAACCCCCAGAGTGCGTAATCCACACACGAATCACAAAGAATTCTCACGGTCTCAATCACAGAATGCAAAAACAAAAACAAGATGTAACAACAACTTTATAGGGGTTCAGATTAATCCAAGCCTACGTCCACTTTATAGTCTCTGTTTATACTGTTGACTACAAGTTACAGTTGCTTTTGAATGAAAGAAAGTGGTGAAAGAAATGATTTATACACAAATTCCTTGTGTCTTTGTATGATTTGATCGGTCTGTATGATAACCGAATCGACAATTTTAGTAAAGATATCCAATGCCAAAGATTTTGAAAAGAGATCCTTTTCTTTTTTTGAAATGGGCTATTTATAGGAAGAAACTCAGGTCAATCAGCGTGCCACGTGGTGGCCATCCGATATTGGTTTTGCCATGTGTCGTCCGATCCAAAAAAGTAGTAGTAGGCGGCGGATCTGGTCTCCTGCCGGGGAATAGTTCTCCTCGATATTTGAGGAACATGTGTATCTTGAAACTTGGATCAAGGGAAAGAGAATAGGTCAAAGTTAACTGAAAACATTGCCTAGAGACCGGACCTTGTTGTGTAGCACATGGGACGGGTCGGTGTAAGTGGGGTCGACATGTTCGATCGACCCGATGAATGAAGATTGATCCAGGTTTGGTGAAGGGTGCTTCCTCAGGAGGCGTGGTTGGTTTGGGTCAAACAAAGTTTGGTCGACCGGAGAGTTGGAATGATAGTTCTGCAATTCTGGGAGACTATCTTAAGAATTCGGGTTATGATGTCTTTTGCCAAAAAGCTAGTCAACATTTTACCTCCCTGGACATATCTTTTCTAATAAGGAAGATGTGTTCTGGATAATTCAGAAAATCCATAATCCATAGAAATCCAGTGTGAGTAGAAATCCAGAATGCCACGATCACGCCTGATCGTATTTAGTACTAATAGAAAGCTAATAATCCATGGTCGCACCATACTACATTATAAGAAGGCCGGAAAACCGACAATCGTATTAAGGCCAAAATAAGTTAGAGAAGATGTAACACCTCACGTCCATTAATTTCACTCTCAAAGGGAATGCAATAACTTTCATGGAGTATTATTGGTGTATAGAACAGAATAAAACAAGACAGATACATATAATTGGTACTTGAAAAATTAAAACAACTTTTATTGCAGCGGAGAAATAGTTTGGTTACAACAACATCAAAAACCAACAATAAAACCAAGCACACTTAATATCCATCTTGGCAAATTATTTTCTGAGTACATAAAGTAAAAAAGCATAACCCCAACATAAGTAGCCATAAAAGAAATGAGCTGAACTTTACTTTCAGCAATCCAACCATTTCTAAAAGAGAGAGAAAGAGATCCAAATCAAGCTCCACTAGCACTAGTCCCACATTGAGAACCTTGGGGAGGGGGGGGGGAGGAAAAAGAGAGGCGAAAACAAAGGGGGTCAGACATAAAGTCTGGCGAGTCCAATAACTTTAACAATATAATTACTAAAGTAATTAGGATAAGGCATAAACTGGTAAAACAAGAAATAACTGTGAAGAAAATGGGCAAGACAAAACAAACAAGAAGAATAAGATAACGTTAATTGCGCCTCCAACACTATAGGATAATTACTACACTGCACCATAACTAGTCACCTTAAAAGTTGATCCCGCCTACTGAACATAATAATCATAATGGTAGTTTTGTACCCCTAGCTGTCTTCATAGGTTCCGCCTGCCCCTATCTCCACTAGTTGTACCAACTACCCCCATGCGATCAGCTCCCTAACTCGTAGATACCCGTGCTGGTCCCACAGTGGGGTGTATCACTCCCCAAAGTGGCAACCCGATACCACTAAAGATGCACGACTTATATATACACGATGCAACAACGTTTTACCTACCAGCCCGGGCACACGCACACACATGACCCCGTTGGACTTGTGTTGCCACCGTTAACCAGTTTTGACCTCTTACAGTCAAACCTGGTAAGCGTGTCCCGTCCTCGATCTAACTCGAGCTCACAAAGATACTTAATGGGTTACTAGTTTGAAAAGGGCCCCCATACTTGACACAAGCCTTCCACCTATGCTTGGTCCCTACTAAGATTTCCCACTTAACCCCTTCTTATTCATGTCTTCTTACATATTTCAATTTGGTTAAGTGTTTCTAATCGTATTTCACATGTCACCCACTTAACCCCCATGTCCCACCACATGTTTATCTTGGTTAAGTGTTACTTAATTCATTATAACTGTAACCTTGTAAGACCTCCCACATTAGACTGCCGTTTGCGGTTGCTGGATTTGTCAGGCGGGTCCGGGCAGTCTTATACCGCAAACGAGTCTAACCTTGTGTCTTTAAAATTGTTACGCATTTAATTTATGTCTTCGACCTTTCACATTAGACTACCATTTGTGGTTGCTGGATTTGTCGGACGGGTCCGTGCAGTCTTATACCACAAACAAGTCTAACCTCGTGTCTTAGGCGTTTATTATTACACATAATTATTTCACCCCAATATGAAATAATTATCCCTATTCAAATTTTCAATAATTTCCAAATTAAACTATGTCCATAATTGTCACCTAAATTATGTCCATACCTTTTAGGTATATAAATTATACCAATTAATATCTCAAATTAATTATATGCCTTTAAAGCCATTTTATGCCAATTTACAATATGTATTATTTAATATTTTCCCATTATCCCCACGTCGTTCGTACGTTTAACATGAAATATGTTAGACTCGCAAATAGTCTAACTTATAAAAAAGAAAAGCAACATCACAACTTGCATAACACATAAAATAGATCTAACTTGCGAATAAGAATTATAACATAAGTTTGCATAGCCAATAACTTGCATAGGCAATGGACATATAGAACATAAATTTGCATAAACTACCATGAATCTAAATATAGATCTAAACATGAAATTGTGAACTTGCATATATGAATATGGGTTTCACATAAACTTGCATACGTGAATATGGTTTTCACCTAAACTTGCATACGTGAATATAGTTTTCACCCAAATTTGCATATGAATTCCTACAAACTTGCATATGAATTTAAACATGTAAACTAATATCACATGTTTTGTATATAAACTAGCATACGTATAAACTTGATTCACATATAAACTTGTGTATAATTTGCATACAGACTTGCATAAGATTCACATACAAACTAGCATATGTAGAAACAGACTTGCATAAGATTCACATACAAATTAGCATATGATTTACAACCCAAACTTGCATATAAACTAATGTCATAAAATGAATCAAGTTAAACATATGTGATTGGACATATGAAATAGATCTACCAACATAAGTTAACAAAACTGTCATATGTTCACCAACAAACGATAACAAAGTTAAATAACATCACATGATTCAACAGACATGTTCTCATAATCCAAATTATAACTCATCATAATTAATTTATTAATTATTTTGTGAAAGAAATTGTACTCGCAAAGACAGGTTAGAGAAGAGAATAATTCGTTCATCATTTATATTAGAATTCTGACTTGCAATTCCTAAGCTTTAGGAAGAAGAACTATTCTAGCAACAGCATGGAGGCTAAGAGATTAATTTAGTCTAAGTTTAGAACTTGAGCCTATGTGTGCTTTTATAGAATTTTAAATCAATAGAAGCCGTTAGATTATCATAGGAGCAATAACAACCGTCCAGGCTAGATACATTATCCAAAATTGCCACCTATGCCCTAGTGACTCAGCAACAAGTCAGAATTGTCATAGCCCAGATCTACTCGAGGGGGTAGGTCGACCCCCTGGTCGACCTGTATATGGGAGGTCGACCCCCTTGTCGACCTGGAATGGGGCGGGAAAAATCCCGCCCAGCCCGCTTCCTTGTTTGAATTTGAATTTTGAATTTCATTCTGAACTGTTTTTAATTTATTTTAATTTCTGAAAATTCTAGGGCCATAACTTCCTCATACGAAGTCCGATTTACGAAAACTTGGACTCTATTCCAAGCAGAATTTCAAGACGAACGCAATAGCATAACCCAATTCCCTTAATTCTCATTTTAACAATTAATTATTCTTCATTTTGTTCTTTTAATAGTCACAGAAAATTCAGGGTGTTACATTCTCCCCTCCTTAAAGGATTTCGTCCCCGAAATCTTCAAGTCAAGAAGAATGTATATCCTACCATCCAATCATCCATCTACTCAACCATCAAACATAGGCATCCATTGTCCTTACAAGATTTCTAATGTTGTATGAACATATGCAAAAAGTGTGTGTATATGTTCCTTATCCAATACAAAATCAGGCGGTCTACTGATTCAGTTGACCTCCTTAATGCAAATCATGATAGTGTCATGCGTCCATTATGTATGCGAAAAAATCCTAACGATACATATTATTTCTACATGTGTGCACAACCATTCATCAAAATGCAGCATCCATATGATAACACAACCATTATACATCCATTAATTTAAATATGCACGCACATTTATGCAATATGAAAGTGACTGAGCTGATCTAGTGCCTAATGTGTGTGTACATGCATCCACGAGCAACCACTTGCAACCATCAATCATAACATGTTTCAAATACATGTTTACATCCATTGGTTTCTACCTAAGGATAAAGAATAGGACCGAGGAGATATACTTAAAAGATAGATATAAGCATAAGTAAACTTATGGAAAAAGAGATCAAGGAGGTACCCTAAAAAAGAAAAGGGTAGGTTGTGCATATTTTTCTCTCCGTTTCCCAAGTCGCGTCTTCCTCGGCGTCACTCCATTGAACTTTAACAAGCTTGACTTCACGGTTGCGTAGCTTTTTGACTTCCTTAACCAAGATACGAGTTTGAACTCTTCTCACAGTCGCTTCTCGTTCCACTTCTACTTCCTCTAGTATACTTGGCTCCACAACTTTCGTAGACTCATGTAGACACTTTCGTAGTTGAGAAACATGAAAAACATTATGAACTCCATCCAATTTTTTGGGTAGCTCTACTCTATAAGCCATCGTCCTAATCCTTTCAATGATAGGAAATGGTCCTACAAATCTTGGTGCTAGCTTTCCTATAGATCCAAAGCGGATTACATTCCTCAAAGGAGATACTTTAAGCAACACCATATCTCCAACCTCAAATTCAAGGTCGGTCCTTATTTTGTCTACGTAGGACTTCTGTCTATCTTGTGCAGCCTTCATCCGTCTTCTTATCAAGTCCACCTTTTCAAAGGTTTCTCTAATTATGTCTGGCCCAAGTACGAGCTTGTCTGTAGACTCCCACCAACAAGTTGGTGATCGGCATGGTATTCTATATAAAGCTTCGAAGGGCGCCATGCCTATGGTGGCTTGGTAGCTATTATTGTAAGCGAATTCCACCAAAGGAAGATGATCCTCCTATGTCCCTCCAAAGTCAAGAATGAATAATCTCAAGAGATCTTCCAATACTCTGTTCACCCTTTCCGTCTGACCATCGGTTTGGGGGTGATAGGTCGTGCTTAAGCATAGTTGTGTGCCTACAGCCTCTTGCAAACTCTTCCAAAACTCGCTCGTAAAGATAGGATCTCGATCACTCACTATGCTGGAGGGTATCCCATGGAGTCGAACTATCTCTTTAAGATAAATGGATGCTAGGGACGAGGCAGTCCTTCTACTCTTATCAGGTATAAAGTGAGCGCTTTTAGTGAGCCTCCCCACTATTACCCAAATGCTGGTATTGCCCCTTCTTGATCTAGGCAACCTATCAACAAAGTCCATCGAAATGCTATCCTACTTCCACTGTGGGACATCTAGAGGATGAAGCAGACCACCAGGCTTCTTCTACTCCGCTTTGACTTGCAGGCATATCAAGCACTTAGCGACGAACTCAGCTACATCCCTTTTCATGCCATTCCAAAAGAAAACCCTTTTTATATCTTTATACATCTTGTCTCTGCCTGGGCGTATGGTCAGCTTAGAAAGGTGTGCTTCTTCGAGAACCGTCTTCACTAAATCCCTTACTTGTGGGATGCATAGTCTTCCATCCCATCACAACCAACCCTTATCATTGATGGAGTATCTATTGAGGTGACTAGAAGTCTCACCCCTAACTAGCTTATCCATCATATCAACTAGCAGAGGGTCTTCTTGTTGCGCAGTTTCTATTGAGTCCAAAAGAGTAGGCCGCACCTCTAGCGATGCTAACAGACCAGGTACAATTTCAGAGGAGGGTCTAAAGTTAAAGTTTGCTATGTACTCCAAGCTTTTCCTTTCTACAAAGAGAGGACTCAAGGTCAGCTTCTTTCTACTCAAGGCGTCTGCTACCACATTACCCTTGTTAGGCGTATAAGAAATCTCAAAATCATATGAGGCCAGAAATTCCATCCACCTTTGTTGTCTTAAGTTAAGATCTTTCTGTGAGAAAAGGTACTTTAATGATTTATGGTCAGTAAACAATTCAAACCTTTCTCCTAGTAGGTAATGCCGCCATGACTTTAGAGCGAAAACAATGGAAGCTAGCTCCAGATCATGAGTTGGGTAGTTCTTCTTATGTACCTTCAATTGCCTTCCCCCATAACAAACTACCTTGCTTCTTGCATCAATACAGCGCCCAACCCTGTACCGCATGCGTCTGTGTATACTGTAAATATTTTGCTCCCATCAGGCAGTGTCAGAACTGGGGCTGTTGTTAGAGCCCTTTTCAAACGTTGGAAAGAAATATCGCAATCCAAATCCCAATCGAAAGTTAAATT
The DNA here is from genome assembly GCA_030737875.1 of Allium sativum. Taxonomy (NCBI): domain Eukaryota; kingdom Viridiplantae; phylum Streptophyta; class Magnoliopsida; order Asparagales; family Amaryllidaceae; genus Allium; species Allium sativum. The sequence continues at coordinate 899,756,830 of CM060912.1, forward strand.
CTGCTTTGTCAATCTTGTGAGTGGGGCTGAGATTTTTGCAAAGTCTTTAATGAACTTTCGGTAAAAGCCCGCTAGCCTGAGAAAGCTTCGGACTTCGGTTGCATTCCGTGGAACCTTCCAATCTTGACCGCAACTACTTTTGCGGGGTCCACAGCTATTCCCTCTTCGGACACCACATGTCCAAGAAACCTCACTTCTTCTCTCCAGAAATGGTATTTGGAGAATTTGGCTTTCAGCTGATGTGCACGAAGAGTATCCATGACTTCCCTTAAATGCAAAGCATGCTCTTCTTCATTCTTCAAGAAAATCAAAATGTCGTCCACGAAGACCACCACAAACTTGTTAAGGAACTCACTGAACACCCGACTCATCAAGTCAACAAAGTAAGCGGGTGCGTTTGTCAAGCCGAAAGGCATGACAAGCCATTCGAAGAAACCATCCGAGGTTCTGAATGCGGTCTTATTAATGCTGTCTTCATCCACTCTTAGCTGATGAAACCCGTTAGCTAGATCTAGTTGGGAGAAAACTGACGCACCTACAAGTTGATCAAACAAGTCGTCTATTCTTGGAAGTGGGTGCCTATTTTTCTTGGTCAACTTGTTTAGCTCCCTATAATCAACGCATAGGCGAAGCGAACCATCCGCTTTGGTTGCGAATACCACTGGAGCAACCCATTCAGAAATATTCGCCTTATAAACCCTTTTTCGAGAAACTCTTTGACTTGCTTGCTGAGCTATTTTCTCTCCCTTGGAGCCATGTGTCTAACGGGTAGAGCTACGGGTTTTGCATTATCAACAAGGTATATGCGGAAGTCTATCTCCCGCTTCGGAGGTAAGCCCTTCACCTCTTCAAATACCTCTGAATATTCACGGACTACTCTAACAGACTACAAGTTTTCAACAGACGCATCAAGAGATTCTAGGTAGCTAAGCATAATGGAATATATGGGATTACAAGAGATTTTGAGAGTGTTACTGAGGCGAGTCATAAGTCAAACCACTCTCTTTTCAAAATTGAGGATGGCACCATTACTGGATAACCAATCCATGCCTAGAATCAACCCATCGCCCGTGAAGCCAAGAACAAAGGCGTTGCATTCAAACTCAATGCTCAAGATAGACACTCTCAAATCTCGACAAATCATTGAAAGACGAGCCGAACCACCAATAGGATTTGAGACTACTATGTGATCCGTAAATAGACTAGTATTTAGGTGCAGTGTTTCAACTAACGAAGCAGACACAAACAAGTGTGAAGCGCCAGAATCAAACAAAGTACAATAGGATGATCAAACAGAAAAACCAAACTTTCAACAGAAATGTTTCTACCTCTCTCCTGTCTTGGTGCCATGAGAGCATGAACCTGGCCTCTTTCCTGCCCTGGTGCCATAAGAGTCTGAACCTGCCCTCCAGAAGTAGACCCTGTCCTCTGCCCTTGCCCTTGTCTTCTCGGGCAGTCTTCAATCAGATGTCCTACCTCACCACAGTTGAAACAACCAGTCTTCTTCTTCTTCTTCCTACAATCCTTGCTCGGATGGCCTGGTGTTCCACAATTAAAGCACCTTTTCTTTCCTTTTCTATTTTTATCCTTACTACCTTTCTTAGGTTGCTATTGTGACTTCTTTTGATCCCCTTTCTTTTCCGGTGCCTTATTAGCATTAGCGCCTTTCTCCTCTTCATGCATAAGCGCCATATCAACCATTTTCTCAAAGGTAGCCCCCATAGGAATGTGGGTCATAGCCAACCCATGTAGCGGCTCATCCAAACCTTCAACAAATCTCAGGGCCTTCTTTTCAGGTGTGTTCACCAAGTCTAAGCCAAATCTCGCCAACTGATTGAACTTGTTGACGTACTCCTTTACTGATAAATTCCTCTGCTTCAACGCCAAGAACCTCTCTATGTATAAATTCTCTTCTGCTCGTGAGAGAAATTTAATATCGAACCTGTGCCTGAAATCCATCCATGTCTCCACTGGACGCTCTCCATTCGTGACCTCCCACCAAAATGAGGCTTCGTCCTTCATTAACCAAGAGGCTAATTGGACCTTCCTTCCATCTTCTATCTCGAAGATACCAAACAAATCTTCCACCTCCTTAAGCCAATTTCGAGCTTCAACAAACCTCTCTGACCCGTGAAAAGGTTTCCCACCCAATGCCCTAAAGTCTTTGTATATCTTCGAAAAAGTATCAACATGGGGAGGGGGAGGAGCGGCTGCAGCTGGGGGAGGAACGTCTGTTGGGCCTGTGGCAGTGGCCCTAGCCTCCAGATACCTTCTGAACCAGGTTGGTATCGGTATGCCCTCTGGTATCTCGGGTACCCCAGACAAGCTAAAAAGAAAAAGGAAGAGATTCGAAACGGAGAATCGAAGGAAAGATATATGGCTCTTGGGGGTTATGTTTTTAAAACAAAATTTTCTCTTGAAAATACTCTCCTTAAAACATAATTTTTTGAAAGTATTCCTTTATAAATTGCTTTTGAAAAATAGTTTTTCAAAATCTCTTATCTATTCTTGTAACCTTCAGCTTTGATACCACGTGTAACACCCCACGTCCATTAATGTCACTCTCAAAGGGAATGCATTAACTTTCATGGAGTATTATTGGTGTATAGAACAAAATATAACAAGACAGATACATATATTGGTACTTGAAAAATTAAAACAACTTTTATTGCAGCGGAGAAATAGTTTGGTTACAACAACATCAAAAACCAACAATAAAACCAAGTACACTTAATATCCATCTTGACAAATTATTTTCTGAGTACATAAAGTAAAATGCATAACCCCAACATAAGTAGCCATAAAAGAGATGAGATGAACTTTACTTTCAGCAAACCAAGCGTTTCCAAAAGAGAGAGAAAGAGATCCAAATCAAGCTCCACTAGCACTAGTCCCACCCTGAGAACCTGGGGGGAAAAGGAAGAAAAGAGGCAAAAACAAAGGGGGTCAAACATAAAGTCTGGCGAGTCCAATAAATTTAACAATATAATTAATAAAGTAAGTAGGATAAGGCATAAACTGGTAAAACAAGGAATAACTATGAAGCAAATGGGCAAGACAAAACAAACAAGAAGAATAAGATAATGTTAATTGCGCCTCCAACACTATAGGATAATTACTACACTGCACCATTACTAGTCACCCTAAAAGTTGATTCCGTCTACTGAACATAATAATCATAATGGTAGTTTCGTGTACCCCTAGCTGTCTTCATAGGTGTTGCCTGCCCCTATCTCCACTAGTTATACCCACTACCCCCACGCGATCGGCTCCCTAACTTGTAGATACCCGTGTTGGTCCCAAAGTGGGGTGTATCACTCCCCAAAGTGGCAACCCGATACGACTAAAGATGCACGGCTTATATCTACACGATGCAACAACGTCTTACCTACCAGCCTAGGCCCATGCATGAACATGACCCCGTTGGACTTGCGTTGCCACCATTAACCCGTTTTGACCTCTTACAATCAAACCCAGTAAGCGTGTCCCGTCCTCGATCTAACTCAAGCTCACAAAGATAATTAATGGGTTACTAGTTTGAAAAGGGCCCCTATACTTGACACAAGCTTTCCACATATGCTTGGTTCCCACTAAGATTTCCCACTTAACCCCTTCTTATTCATGTCTTCTTACATGTTTCAATTTGGTTAAGTGTTTCTAATCGTATTTCACATGTACCCTATGTCACCCACTTAACCCCCATGTCCCACCCCATGTTTATTTTGGTTAAGTGTTACTTAATTCATTATAACCGTAACCTTGTAAGACCTCCCACATTAAACTACCGTTTGCGGTTGCTGGATTTGTCGGGCGGGTCTGGGCAGTCTTATACCGCAAACGAGTATAACCTCGTGTCTTAATAATTGTTACGCATTTAATTTATGCCTTCGACCTCTCACATTAGACTACCATTTGTGGTTGCTGGATTTGTCGGGCAGGTCCGGGCAGTCTTATACCATAAACGAGTCTAACCTCGTGTCTTAGGCGTTTATTATTACACATAATTATTTCACACTAATATGAGTTAAATATCCCTATTCAAATTTTCAATAATTTCCAAATAAAACTATGTCCATAATTGTCACCTAAATTATGTCCATACTTTTTAGGTATATAAATTATCCCAATTAATGTCTCAAATTAATTATATGCCTTTCAAGCCATTTTATGCCAACTCACAATATGTATTATTTAATATTTTCCCATTATCCCCACGTCGTTCGTACGTTTAACATGAAATATGTTAGACTCGCAAAAAATCTAACTCATAAAAAAGAAAAGAAATATCAAAACTTGCATAACACATAAAGTAGATCTAACTTGCAAATAAGAATTATGACATAAGTTTGCATAGACAATAACATGCATAGGCAATGGACATATAGAACATAAATTTGCATAAACTACCATAGATCTAAATATAGATCTAAACATGAAATTGTGAACTTGCGTATATAAAAATGGGTTTCACCTAAACTTGCATATGTGAATATGGTTTTCACCTAAACTTGCATATGTGAATATAGTTTTCACCCAAACTTGCACATGAATTCCTACAAACTTGCTTATGAATTTAAACATGTAAACTAATATCACATGTTTTGCATATAAAATAGCATATGTATATACTTGATTCACATATAAACTTGTGTATAATTCGCGTACAGACTTGCATAAGATTCACATACAAACTAGCATATGTAGAAACAGACTTGCATAAGATTCACATACAAACTAGCATATGATTTACATCCCAAACTTGCATATAAACTAATTTCATTAAATGAATCAAGTTAAACATATGTGATTGGACATATGAAATAGATCTACCAACATAAGTTAACAAAACTGTCATATGTTCACCAACATACGATAACAAAGTTAAATAACATCACATGATTCAACAGACATGTTCTCATAATCCAAATTATAACTCATCATAATTAATTTATTAATTATTTTGTGAAAGAAATTGTACTCACAAAGACAGGTTAGAGAAGAGAATAATTTGTTCGTCGTTTTCATTAGAATTCTGACTTGCAATTCCTAAGCTTTAGGAAGAAGAACTACTCTAGCAGCAGCATAGAGGCCAAGAGATTAATTTAGTCTAGGTTTAGAGCTTGAGTCTATGTGTGTTTTTATAGAATTTTAAATCAATAGAAGCCATTAGATTATCATAGGAGCAATCACATCCGTCCAGGCTAGATAGAGTTATCCAGAATTGCCTCTTATGCCCTAGTGACTCAGCAACAAGTCAGAAAAGACTCAGCAACAAGTCAGAATTGTCACAGCCTAGATCTACCCGAGGGGGTAGGTCGACCCCCTGGCCGACCTGTATAGGGGAGGTCGACCCCCTAGTCGACCCCCTGGTCGACCTGGCCTAGGGCGGGAAAAATCCTGCCCAGCCCGCTTCCTTGTTTGAATTTGAATTTTGAATTTCATTCTAAACTGTTTTTAATTTATTTTAATTTCTGAAACTTCTGAAGGCCATAACTTCCTCATACGAATTCCGATTTACGAAAACTTGGACTCTATTCCAAGCAGAATTTTAAGACGAACAAATGGCGTAACCTATTTCCCTTAATTCTCATTTTAACAATTAAGTGTTCTTCAATTTGTTCTTTTAATAGTCACAGAAAATTCAGGGTGTTATAGAAGACCACGGACTCGCCGGGCTAACTCGATCGTGAGTGTAGCCCAAACCTGCAAAGAAAGTAGGCAAACCAATGTGTCAAATCCCAACAACACCGCTTAGCCTTTCCGTGCATAAACCATGTTAGGATGTCATATTTGAGTATAAACAATACTCGGTGTGTACTCTATACCGTGAGAGTGAGTATAAAACATACTCGGGGTATAATCTATACCATGAGGGTAAGTATAAGCCATACTCAGGGTATAATCCATACCATAAGATTGAGTATAAACCACATTCGGGATTTTAGTGGGATTTTCTTGCCAAATCCTGACAAGGTAGTATGATTTGCCTAAGCATGATCTACACTTAGGCATTCAATTTGAGTATAAGCCATAGCCGCTTTGAGAGAGAATTATGCTCGTCACATCCTGACGAATGGAGTACGTGCTTAGGTATCCGCCATACCTAAGGTATAGGGATGATTATAAGCCATATTCTGGTTTAGATTGAGAACCTTGTCATATCCTGACAAGATACTTACATTCGTCAAACATAACCCATGCTTGAGAAATAAATTTTATTAATGCTGAAAATTATTACACAACCAAAACAAATCCTGATTGGTTTATGATTGAATCCAGAGCACATCGCAGGATTAAATCCTAACCCCATACATGTGCACTTCAATATATCTATTTAATCGTAGGGTAGTTGTATTGTCGAGAACAGGTACGTCTGAGGGCTAAAGCCTAACCCCCACACATACGTGAGTCGATGTAGCCATTTAAAAATCCTAAAGCAACAGTAGTACATTTCTTATATTCTAACAAACATAGTAAATTCGAGATGATATAATCCAGATCAGTTAATGATAAGGTCGCGGTTGCTCGACTGAGGATCCCTCCCATTCTGAGGAGCATGGGGACTATTCTAGGGAGCATGGGAACCATTCTGAGGAGCATGAGGGAGCAATGGTGGTGGTGCGAATGACATAGATTTCTTAACGTACTCGGGTAGCTTTTTACGTCTAACCTGTACTTCGATGAGATCATGTAAGTGTCTACAGTCGTTGATGCCATGACCTACCATATCATGAAACATACATTATTTTTCTAACTTGCGCTCTTTCTGAGTTGGTTCCCTCTTGGGAGGCTTAGGAAAAGGTAGAGTTCCTCGCACATCAAGATATATGTCTAGAAGTGAGGAATTGAGCTAAGTGTATTTGTCATCTTCGGGGTCTCTTCGGAACCACACATTTCTGTCACTTTTCTCCGAGGTCTTTCACTTTCCTTTGTTTTGAACAGTTGTAGATGGGCCTCAGTCCTTTACAGAATGTACATCGAGACTATCCATCTCGACATTAGCATACTCTTGCCGGAGGAACCTATATGCCTCAGAGTAGAAATCACCAATATCTTAAGGGGTTCCGCCTAAAGGGAGATTTTGAAGTCCGTTCTATCCAAAATTCCGGCTATGATGGCCGTGAGCACCGTAGATGGATCCGGTCAGTCTACATATGCTACAGCCGCATTGAATCTTTCCAAGAAAGAGCATAGGGCCTCGCTAGCTTGATGCCTAATATATGTGAGAAACATGACGCTCTCGGGCCGAGATATATGAATCCTGAATTATTCGATGAAGCGGGTAACCAACATGTTTCAACTGTTGATCGATTCAGATGTTAGTTGCCGGAACCACATGACAGCGATGTCGGTCAAATAAAGGGGGAAGAACTTAGACATGACATTAACTGATGTCAATAGCCCTTCCATATGATGCATGAGATGTATGGTAGGATCTGTCCTTCCATTGTATGACTTCAGAACTGGAAGCTTGAAGTCATGTGGATTGCAAGAGTTCCTGATTTCTCACATGAAAGGACTGCGGTGGACGTTATCTACGTCATGTTGAGAAGTAATGCCTCGAGTGAAGCATCTAATAATGCTGGAAATTAAATTCCCATATCCGGGGAGTCATTGCAACAAATCTAATTCTACACTGGTGGCTCCAACGCAAAGCTCGGTCGATGGTGGAAGCATGCCTTGTGTGCTTGGGGTCGGCCTGGTGCGGCCCATGAGTGCTGGGTGAAGGTGGTCCCTAGCCTTGATTATTGGTTATAGATTGTCTGGGACACTCGGGTCGGCTGCGTATTAGGTTGAACTATACCCATGTCGGTAAGATCTAACCAACCTAGAATAACATTCCCAGTTCTTGGTTCAGCATTGCCCCTATCCGAGGCGATATGAGAGTGGTTTGCGGTAGAGTTTCCCTTCATCACATTGGGATTTGATGTGGCATTGGGATTTTATGGAGACAGAGGGTTGTTTCCCCCGACTAGGCTCGCGTCGACGTGCTAACAAGGTCAGTTAGAGGCTTCATAAGTCCAATTTGTGGTGAGATATCGGGTCACACCGAAGGTTGCACCGAACCAGGGACCGGTCGACCCGGAGGTTGCATCGATCCGGGGATTGGTCGGCAGGGGAGTTGAGTTGAACCAGGGACCAGTCGACCGAGAGGTTGCATCGATCCGGGGATTGGACAACTCGGGAGTTGAGCCGAAACAAATGGTGGCAAATATTCGAACCGATCTGGGGGTTGGATTTCACTGGTTCGAAACATAGCTGCTGCAACAGCTTTGCCTATTGCAGGGAGTGATGCTTGATTTCTCAGTCCTCCTTCCATCTGAGCGAAGAAGTTGGCCATCATCTCCTACTTTTTTTTGAGGAGTTCATCTGATGTGCTATTTGTGCTCTGAGTTCGGATAGAACTCTATCCTTCTTATCCCTAATTAAGTATTGGGATGGTTCTTCGTGAGAGGAGGCCTCCAAGTTTTCTCCTATCTCCAAGTCTACTGCACCTGTGGTGTCGGCGACTTGAGTGTTGTTAGATGTTCTGTTTCACCATTTTTTTCTTCAGGATGCCTTCTTCCGTTTCACCATTTTTTTCTTCAGCAAATAGCGATTCGAATCCTTTCAGGCTTAGAAATTGCTAAAGGTGGTTGTCGCCCCACTACCTAGCGCGCCAAAGTGTTGACATCAAAATTTGGTATTATGATAATTTACCCCCAAAGTGCGTAATCCACACATGAATCATAGAGAATTCTCATAGTATCAATCACAGAATGCAAATAAAAAATAAACACAGGAAGCACACAACAACCATATGGTGGTTCGGATTAATCCAAGCCCACATCCACTTTATAATCTCTGTTTATGCTTTCAGTTACACGTTACAGTTGCTTTTGAATGAAAGAAAGTGGAGAAATAAATGATTTGTACACAAAATCCATGTGTCTTCGTGTGGTTTGACCGGCCTGTATGATAACCGAATCGACTATTTTAGTAAAGATCACCAATGCCAGAGATTCTGAAAAAGATCCTTTTCTATTTCTAGAATGGGTTATTTATAGGAAGAAACTTGGGTCAATCGGTATGCCACATGGCAGCCATCCGATATTGGTTCGGCCATGTGTCTTCCGATCCAGAAAAGTGGTTGTAGGCAGCGGGACCTGGTTTCCTGCTAGGGAATAGTTCTCCTTGATATTTGAGGCACATATGTATCTCAAAACTTGGAGCAAGGGAGAAAGAATAAGTCAGAGTTAACAAAGCAAGTTGCCTTGAGAACAGGGCCTTATTGTGTAGCCCGTGGGTTGGGTCGGTGTAATTGGGGTCAACCGGTTCGATCGATCAACCCGATGCACGAAGCTTGATCCAAGCTTGGTGAAGGGTGCTTCTTCAGGAGGCGTGGCTAGTTCGGGTTGAACCAAGTTTGGTCGACCCGACTAAAAGTCAAACCGGGAGTTGGAATGATAATTCTGCAATTTTGGGAGACTTTTGCCAAAAAGATGGTCAACAGCTGTAGACTGTTAGTTGCTGTTTTTTTTACATATATGCATGCTTATGTAAATACTAATATTATGACTGAAAAATGATTCAATGTTTTTAAGTTATAATTAATTATTATTTTTTCTAAAATACTATTAAGTCATTAGGAAATCTAATGGCATAATTTGTGGGGGTGGTGATTGCATACAAACTATAATGGATTTGCTGGGTAAGCAATATAACCATTGCGTTAATTATGATCTATTAGAATTTCCATATTTTAAATATAGGGTTTCTATAATTGCTTATAAACTCTCTGAGATAGAGACATAACCATCGATAATTGCAGTCGTTAACCCCGTTTGAAAAAATGTTTCTAATTTATTAACTATTTCAATTGTGCCTTTTAAAAGTAAAAACCATTATTTTACATTATGTAAAAATGAAATTAAGTATCTTACTTATGTTTTAGAATCTAATTATTGTTTCATTAATAATGTTAATAATTATTATATAAAATAAATAAATTATTTATTTAATAAGATTTAAAGTTTAATTGACTATTATCTAATTTGAATTATTTATAGTTAGTTTTAATGATTTCTCAAAACTATTAAATTATTTACGAATAAAATTTTATAGGTAATTTTATATGTATTAAGTATAAAATATTTTTTCCTAATAAATTCTTTATAAATAACTTTTCAGTAAGAACAATATTCTTTTAATGAAATTTATAGACCATATTTATAATTAAATATTTTATTTAAAGGCCCATAAATCATGTTTTGTTTATATACCTAGGTTGATAAAATAAGTATATGAACATATTTCTAAAAACTAAAGATAAGATGTTTTATTAATATCCCTATGTGAGTGATATAAATATATGAATATATTCTTTAAATATTAAAAATCTGATGTTATGATTATACAAGCCACTAAGATAAGTATATGGAATTATTTTCACATATGCCAAGAGATTTAGCTAATAAAAAATTAATTAAACGAAGCTTAGGGGTTGTCGTGCGAAGTAAAATCTATAGCTGATTGATTGTTGTGTTTGTTTAATAATTAGATAAACGACAACCAAATCTCAGCCTAAAAGACAAATTCATGTAAACTGGTGTTGTGATCATTTTTTCATACTTAGCACTTAAAATTTTAACTTAGGAAATATTTAGGAGAAATATGAGAATTTCATGATACAATTACCATCTGTGGTGTTATACTATACGTATAAACTCGTGGCACTTACATGAAAATTATAAGATGATCCATCTGCTTAAACAATTAGGAGAGTTCCCAGCTTATGAGCATTTTCTGATTATTCCAAAAAGAACCAAAGTTGAGATCATCGCAAAATGGATAGTTTAATTTGTGGAGCACCAAGTAAATGGAGGTGTGCACTTGTAAAAGATGATTCGAACCAAACCACTTTGAAAACCATAGAGGAGTTTTATAGAGGGGAATCGACATTTATTTTGGATATTGGAATTCTTGTGAAATTCTAAGACCCACTGGGGTATGAATCTAGGTGTGATTTTGAGATCTTGAGATGTAGGAAATTCCATATGGGATTCCAAAACCTTTTATATTATAGGAATTCATATGGCATTCTATAATCCTTCTTTTGAATGTGGTGAATGAGCTGGAATGTCCGATGTAGCCTCATTAGTGGTATTGACTAAAATTAGAGATTAGAGACATGATCAGTAGTATTAAAAAACCTACAGTGTGAATCGACTAGCTTTCTAGTAACACTTTTGGACTTTTGGCATGTCGGGAGCGATGCACTCGGTCTTAGTAAGACCAGTTATGTTTTTTCTATAGTAGGCTAGCTAGGTACAATGCTTCGAAAGGATAAGTATTATCCTCGTGTGTGAGGACTATTGCTCGACGTACTTAGGGCACCTCTATGATAATCCCACATAATTTAGCGCACGTGCCATATCGGTTTATGATTTTGTATATATAGCATTGGTGTGATTGTAAACTCACAGACATTACAAGATTACTATTATTTTTTCCCTTAGACATTATCTTTGGATTTTACGATGTAATGGTTTGGTGATAAAGTAAAAACTCATCCATGCTTATGCATGGCATAGTGTTAAGATACCTTTTATTCAAAAGATTTTTATAACATCAAAACCCAAATTGAGGTTTGTTTTCTAACGTCGGTTTACCAAACCAGCCCAAGTGTTTTTCATTATAATATTGGGGTCAGACCAAACATATTAACATATTAGATTTAGATTACTTTTAAACTTTAGGGGAGGAGTTGAAGGCCCAACCTGTATACTCTTATATTTATTTACTTTCCATATTTTGTTTGTTGTTGTATTCATTAACATTTGCAATGATATGATTTTCGAATATCCAAGATGACTTGTAAGTTAGTTACTCTAATTTTTTTATATATATATAGTAATAATAATTCTTTTTATCTGCTAAATACTATATCTATATTACAGATCATTTGTTCCGTCGTGATATTATATTATGTCTTTTTACCCTAACGGTCTATTTTTCTAGCACTTGAATGCTCTGTATGTGAATACAATAAATGTATTAGTGCTGAATTTTAACAGTAAAACATTTGGATTGTTACATTGATTCTCTATGTTCAAGGTCTCTAGCTCATGCATTACATCTTAGTTAGTCAAAATGTAGGACGCATACCCCATCAACTGCCCAAAGGTAGTCAAAAAGAGACAGTCTCTCTCCAAAGGGGGTGCAACAATCTACTTGGGCCTCCGGACACATATATGATTTAGTATCTGGGATGTTGGGATCATGCCTTTGCCTATGATTAACACACATATTTCTATTATGGGTATGAGCCCTCTAGTGGGAGTCTCTACCAGAACCCTCCTACATGCATTATACTTTATGTGCTTGAACCGACAAGCCATTTAGGGATCCTCTCAGTTGTTGGTGGGACTATTAAGTCAAAGTTCATGATTTCTTGGGTGTTCATCCTAGTATTAATGTCATTCAAATTATGAGAAATTTTTCCAATGCTACTTAGATCCTTTATCATGTTGAGCCATATGTCGTTTCTCAATCCTGGATATAACATATACCACTAGTCCTAGTAGTTGCAATAGTGTTATAACAATTAAAGTTGTAAGTTATGTTTGCACGATTTAGTATAGCGTGAACGTGAGAAGAGTTCGTAGAGAATAAAAATGGAAAAAATGAGAGAGTATAGGAAAAGCCCTCCTTTCAGCATTGGAATGTTAGCTAATATAGTTGTCAACTTTGTGATGAGAATCAATACAAGCAAAAGGCTACTCCATATAACTTGTTTCAAAAATGGAAAAGGAGGACATAAATAAGCAATAGGCAAAGTGACACAAAATTCAAACTGGTTTCAATTTACGTTAACCTAAGTCCACATTGAATATTTTTTCTATTTTGCTTCACTTACAATAGCCAATATTGTAAACAATTGGAAGTGTATGCTGTTAGAATTTGATTTAGTGAGAAATAGAGAGATTAAACATAAAACAATTTAAAGAATACATTGTTACTAAGTTGTTAAACATGATTACATCGAAAAGCTTTAAATAAAGGAAGAAAAAGAAACTACTTCCTAAACTCTAGGTACATTCCTAAAGACTATGTAAAACATGACCTATTTCCTTTAGAATAGAACAAGCACGACTATCTTTTTCTGACATTCTCTCCCTTGAACCGAATGTGTCTCAAACATTCAGTTTATAAAATATCAATGTTAACTTTCATGAAATGCAGATTCTGATCTGAATGGGCATGCTCAACTGTTTAACCCTTTCTCATTGTTTCTTTGCGGGGCTTACCGAGCCTTTCCACTCAGGTCATCCCATGATTGTCATCTTCTTCAACAAGTGAGAATCACAGCTCTTCTTCCATACTTGTTGGACAACATGAAATCATGCATGATTCACAATAGACTACCTACTGCACTCGTAGGGAATAACTATTTTCCTCAGAGATACTGAATAGTTTCCACACTATTCATATCGTCCAAATCTTCTCTATTATGTACCACACATCGTCGTCTTCTCGTATCACCATCACATTTTGGCGCACTGCTCAAACACTCAACATACAACTACTTTATTCCCGCACTCACTTCAGTCTCACCTTGCAAGCTCCTGAAAACACTCCTTTACGCTCATGCACCACTTCCTCAAACTTACTTCTCCAGTCAAGCACCGATACATACATCATTAGTCCTTACCAGTCCATTATCCTCTTCCTGTGTCATCAACACATACCTTTTACACAGTAAACTCCTGATCAAAGATGAGATCAATAGTTAGAAATTCTTTCTTGCTCAAATTCAAAACTTTCAGTATTTTGTCTATCGCCTTCTTATCGATATGATATATATATATATATATATATATATATATTTACTTCCTTGCCTATTCAACTTGCACTAGCCGACATGTCTCTTTGTATGTATCTTCGTGTGCAGAAGACCCGTTTATCCTTATTCTAACAAAAGCTCCAACAACATTGTCATTGAAAGTGTCAATGTCATCAAGTAAATTCACTATCAGACTATGCCTGAAATACATCTTACTAACATTGTGGAAATGTAGAGCCGCATATTCCTTAACATTGGTTGTAAGCCCTTTGTTTCCTGGGTTTGTACATGATTTTTTTCTTTCTATTTGATGTGGTTTTAACATTTGTATCACTGATTCCTTTAATGTCCATTTGATTTAGTTCAAGATCTATGACACCTCCTTGAATTTCAACTGTTCCAGGTGTTGAGGCTTCCTTTACATGAAAGTAGGATTCCAGAATCTTCAACATTTCAAGATGCCCAACATGTTTTTTTTCAAAAAGACCTAGGAGCCATGGATCATAAATAATTTGGCTTTTTGAACTTGGATCACGTAGATTATTCTGTTTTATATATGCAAGCATAAAATTTTGAATGTCAAATTGGGAAAGTTCAGATATATCACCACCTTTCATGTGTGCCACAAAATCAAGAAGCTCTTTCGAAGCCCATTCAACTGCGCTATGTTTGTTTTCTTTTAACCTTTTTAATTGTTTCTTCAGTTTCTTTATCCTAGCTGTTGTGGTTCCTCTATTACGCTTTGATCAGCGTGATGAGCATCCAATTTGTCCTTCATTACTATTCGCAGGTTTTACTCTTAGGGTTCCACTCCTCTTTTGCCTGCCCTTACTTTATTTAAAGTTTTCTTCTTCTTGGTAGAGGCTATGTTTAGTTCCTTCATCAGAGCACTGGCCATTGTTAATTCCTCAACAGTCAAGGCAAAATTTTCATTCATTCCTCCTCAACTTCACATCATCATAGTACACTGCATTGCAACAAACAAACCTTCTTTCAACAACACCAACCTCAAGACAAACACAAACAAACAATCCCTTCACCTTAAACATGACCAAACATGATCAAACTGGCTCACTGTTTACAATTACTCTACCATCAACTCTGTGGTTACATTCCCATCTACCACACTATCGCCAACTAAAGCCTGGACATCACCACACTATTGACACAACAATTCACCATCACTACCCTCAACAGATCACATATGATCTGATCACTTCACACTTTCGATCTGCTTTAACCACAACCAACAACTCATCCCCGTCTCCTTGACAAATTTCCATTCACCTCACTCAATCATCTCATTGCATGCTAATCACCCTTCACTACAATCAATTCACAACCTTTCATCCCTCTGTTGTCTTACTGCATAGACCGGTCACCTCCATCAATGAATCACCTTATCCATCAAGCAGCCAAACCCGACACTGTTATCCGCCGCTCCAACCCAACTTACACGGTCAAAGCAAGCAACCCAATACCATCTCCATCCCAATCAAAACCCGCAACCAAATTCATAGCACCATTTCCCTGATCAACGCACTTCCCTAAACAATTTCAGTCTCCCCAAACTATAGTTCACTCAACTGCCTTCCCAAACCTGAACTAGCATCCTCAATTTTATCTCCTTTACAAGTCCTATCCTTCCTTGCATCCTCAATCGACATTCCGTCTCACTCATGCTATCAAAATACGCCACCCAAAACAAAGCGCGACATTTGAAAGAATGCTTCTTATAGTTCTTCCCTTAGCCTTATGCTGCTATCTCTGTCTATAACTCATATTCGGTATGCTTCTCATTATTTTTCCTTCCCTTTTAACATTTTTTTTTTCTTTAGAAACTTCAACACCTCCAGATGAGGTTGATATAGTTCCACTCGAATCTAAAGCATCATCTGCTAGTTTATTACCAACTTCTAATAATTCTGTTCTGCTAGCTGAATAGAATAGCTGATCTTTCTTCCTCAGCAATATAGTGTATGCAGACTTTTCCTTTCTTTCACCACTACCCTTTGCACTTTCCGTTAAAACATACTGCAGTTGAAACAGATTTTTTTTGACTCGGTTGTTATTGACACCAATTATAAAAAAACTCACTTGAACCCTCCTATTTTCTCTCTAACCTAGCTCTGATACCATGTTATAATTTGATATAGAAAGAAAGAGCGAGACTAAATTTAAAATAATTTAAAGACTGCATTGTTATTAACTTGTTAAACATGATTACATTGAATAAGCTTTAAATAAAGAAAGGAAAAGAAACTACTTCCTAAACTCTAGGTACATTACTAAATACTAGGTAAAACACGTCCTATTTCCTTTACAATAGAACAAGCACTACTATTTTTTTCTAACATTCCTTTTGTTACAAGGATGTGTGTGCCAATGTAACGACCCAGAAAATCTGAACCAATTTAAAATTTTTAAATAGGCTAAAATAATGGATTTTAAATATTTAAAATAAATATTTTAAATAATGGCAATGAAAAGTGAGTTTGAATCGACAATTGAAAACAAATATAATTAATTCTAATTATAAACAAGGCAAGAAATGGCGCTGCAGTTTCAAAATTTGAATTCAAACTTTGTCGGACTGTACTGGGTGCAAAACAAAACGGATTTGAGTGAAACCAAAAATATTTAAATCTGTTAGTGAATACCTTTCTAACGAATCTGAAAAATCGAATTTTCATAGCGGAAAGCAAAAGTTATGGCCAAATGAATTTTCAGAAAGGTCGCTATGGAATTTATATAGCCCGAGAAATTGGCCATTTTGCATACTACCTCGGAATTCGACAAAACCACTTTTGTTGGATCCGGGATGTGAAGTTATTGCTAGGTTTCAAATTTCATAATTTTTGAAGCTAGTATGTGAGCGTGGCAAACGAAAACGTGTTTTGATCAATTATAGTTAAATTGGATCGACCAGAAATGGGCCTTTTTGTAAACGGTCTCAGAATTCGACGAAACTAGTTTTGTTGGGACCGTATCGTCAAAACATAGTTAGATTTATTTTTCTGGAATTTTTTGAATCAGTTTGTGGCACCGGCAAATTGAAAAGTACGTTCAAATTAAATATTGAATGTTTTATATTTTAATTTGAAGGAAAACTGACTGAAACAGTCGAATGGGCCTACGAAACATATCCCATTGTGTTCGGAATGGGGGTAAAACGCTGGGGACGACAGTCGTTGGGTTTAGATTGGTGGTCGTGTCAGAAAACCCCTTTAAAAACTCCACCGGCCAATCAGAATTTTTATATAAAAAAATTCCTTTTTTTCTCTCTCCCCGCTCAGCCGGTTTCGACGATCACCATCGCTCCCCCTTCTCTCCTCCACCGCCGCCGCTACAGGCCACCAGAGCCGCCGCCACCACATCCACTCGAACCGCCTCCCTCTCCTCTTCAAATCCGTCCCAAGCTCCGCCTCCATCGACGCCTCCTCCGCTAGAATCGAACCCTCAAAGTCGGCGCCTTTAAAGCCTCGCCGCCGCTCCGATCTGCCACCGCACCCCTCCGCCGACTCGTCTCTCCCTCCTCTTCCACGTGATATTCTCCGATCATCCGAATACTGCACGAATTTCGAGAAAATCCGTAACCCTAGTTTGAACGACGGTGAAAGGTGAGGGCTTTATATATTCTGAACTGATTTTTAACACTTTTTAGTGTTGCAAACCTTTTAAAAATCATATCTTTTTCGTTCGTTAACGAAATTTGATGAAACAGCAAACATCGTGACCGTGTGGACGGCTTCTACATTTTTAGAAGAGACCGCGTATTTTTCTGAGCCTTCTGCTATTTTTGGTGGAGTGGAACCCAATGTGAGATTTCTAATTTATAAACGATATGGAAAACGACGATGTATAAATTATATAGTCGATGTATGAGTTATATAAGCGTTGTACACCTCTTGTATAAGCGTTGTATAAGTTGTATGTTCGATGTATAAGTTATATATGCGTTGTAAAAATTATATATGTGGTGAAATAGAAGTGAATTGCTATATATATATATATATATATATATATATATATACGCCCCTCGTCCACAAACCATGGACGATATTTATTGGTTGTGATTGGTGTGAAAATTGATTGATAGCGAATGGTTGTTTGGGATTGTTTGTGGTTGATATGGATTGATTGTGGTTGAAAAATACCCATTTGTGGTAGAGAAATATTTGGTTGAAACCACATAGGATTAGTTTGTGGAAATGAAATAAAAATATACATGCCGCCTGCGTGCGAACTAGATGCATGATCCCCATTGTCAAAAGACCGCGAGGTTTTAAGGTAGAGCGAGGAGCCGTACTAGGGACGGTCCCGGTTTTAACTACCCTGCCGTTATGCTGCCGAAATTTTGAATAATATTCATATATTTAAATTATTTTCGTTTGTTGAAACTATATTTATTCGATGTATAGAAAACCTTCATGTGTTGAATCGATATTCATTCGTTGACTAGAAATTCATGTGTTGAATGGTATTCATATTTTGAAATAAATTGTTTTATAATAAAAATCACCTTTTTATCATCTATATGAACTATGTAAAATGACCTTATTTTAAAAGAAATTGTTTTATAATAAAAATCCTATTTTTATCCCCTATATTAACTATATGAAATAATAGTGTTTTGAAATGAATTGTTTTACAATAAAAATCACATTTTTATTATATGAATGAATTGTTAAAAATAGTGAAGTGTTGAAATAGAAGACAGTTAGATAAAAATATCATTTTTATCAAATGTATGAAAAGAATATAGCTTTGAAATCGAAGGATCGATATATTTATATAAATAGAATTAAAATATATCGAATAACGACGCTGCAGTTCATATTTTGAAACCGTGATTTCAAACGATTAGTACGGGAGATCCGACCATCTGATTTTCCTGAAATCGCAACCGTTGGGTTCGCTTTGGAAAAATCTTTCCAACGGCACCAACTTTGTAAAAATCCAATGGTTGGATTGTCTGGAATGTTTAATTCAAATCTGAAGAAAAACAGCGCCAGAATCGATTATATATATATATATAATTATATTTAATCGAATAACGACGCTGCAGTTCGTATTTTGAAATCGAAACTTCAAACGATTGTACCGGGAGATCCGACGGTCGGTGGTCGAAGACCAGAGATCTTCACCTCGTTTGGATGGTAACCGAGGTCCTGATTGGGAGGCATCCCGAAATATGGATAATGAGCGGTGATCGTCCAGACGTACGTGGTGGTCGATGGGTTTACGAGGTATTTAGTGCCTCCGGTTTCGTTCAGACCCAGAACGGACTTGTAAATGGACTGTGTGTCTGACATTGGATTTTATTCTGTGTTGATTGATCTCTATTAAATATACATCTGTTTGGCGGCGGAGAATTTATTCTTTTGCTTAACGCCCTTCTCTGAAACGCACGAGCTCAGAGGTTGTATATCGATGGACATCAGTAGCATGGCATGAATTGCTAGTGTGGCATGCCAAAGTGGCAAATGAGCAGGGCTTCTGTTGAAAAGCAAAGTCTTGTGGTGATGATTAAAGCACCGCCTGTGTGGCGTAGCTTTTTGTATAACGTGAAATCGCGAGCCTCACACCCGGTATGAACCAAAAAGGGAGGAATGACCTCAGGGAGGGCATGCGTTTCTTTCTAGCTATGGTGGTGTCAATGACCTACCAGCCCTGACATTTATATACTTTTCACCTGTGTGGTTGTTGCTGTTGCGAGGCGCCTCGGTTTGATTGGACAATCCGGGTCTGATGGAGTCATTCGTTGGCTCGTTTACGCCCCAAAGGGCGGGGAAACGTATTGTTCAGGAATTTTAATCCACATCGGTGGACCGGCCCTGTCGCTCCTAGGGTCACTCGAGCTCTGATCCTGTGGCTCGGGCTAGAGAGTCGCGAATTCGGTAAGGACTATCTTTTGCCTTGGTTAATGACGGAAATCCAATTTCCAAATACGTGACTGTGCGATTTTGATTGTATACCTATATATGGCGACATAGTGGTATGGGGCATTAATGCCGTCTATGATTGATAGTTATGATTCGAAATTGTTTTCAAAACATATAAACACTAGCAATAATATCAAATGCCTTTGTTTTATTCGTATCAAGCATATTTTGGCCGTTATAAGGTAAAAACTCTATCCTCCGGTTTGCGTTGCATTGTGTGATGGGAACTGAGTCTTATAATGGCTTTCATTTTTATAAGTAGCAATGCGTTGTTTAAAAGAAAGATTTGTTTTAAAGCATTGGCAATCCGATGGAGTAAACCCGTTCCACGAAAGTGGCGTGGTCCTGTGATTAGCCATATATTAAATGTGTTGAGTAGATTTCTCATACCAGTCCCATGACTGACTCGTAGTTTGTTTCACTTTCAAACTCGGGTGCCCCTTTTTCTTCACGGGCAGCCTTGCATTCAGGTTTAGCTGGTTCTTTCTGGATAGCTGGAGCTGAAGATGGATTCTATTATTTATCTCTTTTTATGCTGTTCAGCTCCTATTGTACATATTTTGTTTGTTTCCGCTGTAGACATTTATGTATAGCTGAACTGTATTTGTACTAAGTATGATCCTGTATACTGTGTAACTCTGATGATTACTCTTATCCAGTATATTCTATTGTTCATTATATGTTGTATTTAATTATTCTGTTCTGCTATTATATGTTTATGTGTTATATTCCATAAATTACCCTTGCCGCCGTCAGTACGGGTGTAATAACCCGGAAAATCAGAGCCAGTTTGAAAATTTTATTTTGGCGATTTTAGGGAATTTTGAATATTTAAAATATATTATTTTAAATAATATCGACGAAAATTTATTTTGAATATAATTCGAACGTATATATTTATACACGTCGTCGTTAGAATATAAATATTTATATATAATTATAAATAGGAATTGAAATGGCGCGGTAGTTCGATAATTCGATTTCAAACTTCAATTGAATATACCGGGTGCAAAACAATCCGGATTTTAGTGAAACCAAAAAAATTAGGATCTAATTGAGAATATCTTTCCAACGAATCCGAAAAATCAAGATTTCATAGTGGGAATCAAAAGATATGTCCAGTTGAAATTTCTGAATAGTCGCTATGGAATTCAGGCCCTTAAAAATGGAAATTTTGCAAACGACCTCGGATTTCGACGAAACTAGTTTTGTTGGGTCCGGGAGGTGAAGTTATTGCTAGGTTTCAAATTTCATAATTTTTCGAAGCAATATGTAAGCGTGGCAAAGGAAAACGCGTTTGACCAGTTTTAGTTGATTTTAATCGACTGGAAATTGGCCATTTTTCCAACGGTCTCAGAATTCGACGAAACTAGTTATGTTAGGACCGTATCATCAGTACGAAGCTAGAAAATATTTTTCGGGAATTTTTCTAGTTAGTATGTGACCCCGGTAATTGGAAATGTACGTTTAAAATTCAATATAATGATTTAAATGTAAATTTAACGGGAACTGATTGTAACAGTCAAATCAGCTTACGATACATATCCCATTGTGTTCGGAATGGGGGTAATTAGCTATGGACGACAGGCGGTGGGCTTCGTTTCGAGGTCGATAGAAAAAGTTACTTTATGTGAATAAAATATTGAAATTAAATAATAAAAAAAAATAAAAGAAAAGGTCAACCCTCCTCCTTCTTAAATCGCTTTGCCCCCCCCTCTTTTCTTTCAGAATCGAAACCAGAAAAAAAAAATCGAATCGAGATTCAAAGGGGGGAAAGCCCCGTCGATGTCACTCCTCCACCTCGCGCACGCCGCCGGAGGCACCCTCCTCCTCCCCCCGACAGGCGCACCTCTCCCCCTTGGCTCACGCCTCCTTCTTCGTTCCTCCCCCTACCCAAACCGCTCCATTCCCCTTCTCTTCTCCCAATCCGAACCCGCGAGGCCCATTCCCTCCCCTCCTTCCAATCAGCGATGCAACCATCTCGTGGCCGACGGAAGAGCCACCGCCCCTCAGCCACCGCGACCACCCAGTGACGCCCATCCCCTCCCCTCGCCGCGCCGCTGTAAGTTTAATTATTTATTTTAATTTAATTTTAAAAGTCAGTCTTCGTTTTAAATATTTAACGTAGAAAAAGTTAGTTTTGTTTAAATATATAAAGCGAGATTTTTAAACTGAAAAAGGCGAGATTTTTCAATATGAAGAAACGATATTTTTTAAATATATAAAGCGAGATTTTTAAACTGAAAAAGGCGAGATTTTTCGATATGAAAAAACGATATTTTTAGATATGAAAAGACGATATTTTGAGATGAGTAGTGAAGTAAAAATATGATTTTTACTTCGGGAAAAATATAATTTTTATATTATAAAAAGGCAAACCTTTATTTGAAAAGACGAGATTTTTATATGTTGAACTTCGAAATAAAAATATGATTTTTATATGTTGAACTTCGAAATAAAAATATGATTTTTATATGTTGAACTTCGAAATAAAAATATGATTTTTATATGTTGAACTTCGAAATAAAAATATGATTTTTATATGTTGAACTTCGAAATAAAAATATGATTTTTATATGTTGAACTTCGAAATAAAAATATGATTTTTATATGTTGAACTTCGAAATAAAAATATGATTTTTATATGTTGAACTTCGAAATAAAAATATGATTTTTATATATTGAATAACGAAGTAAAAATTCGATTTTTACATAGGTAGTGAAAGCGGGCAACAAAGGTAACAAAAAGGCGAGAACGAAGAAGATTTATATCAAAGAGGAGTCAAGATGATTGGATAGCTATAGGTGAGAATTTCTCACCTTTCAATTTCTTTTTCAAATTATATATATATATACTAGGATGCAGACGGTGCTTAGTAGCACCCGACACAATCGTCCACAGACCATGGACTTGTTTGTTTGGTTGCATAAATTAGTTTGATGATTTGATTTGAATTTGGTTGTTTGGTGAATTTGATTGATGTGTGAATGGCGTGGGCCTTCACTAGACCGGGGGATAAGGCTAGGCCTTGTCCCGTTTCTAGTATCGTGCCGTTATGCCGCAGAAATTTTCTAAAATAAATTAGAAAAATAAAAATATCCTTTTTATTGAATAAATGAACTGAATAAAATATTTTATCGTTAAAAATATAATTTTTAACGTGAATGAGAATGAATAAATATTCATTTACAAACCGGACGGTTTGTTTATGTACACCTATTTGAAGGACATTTATTGGGACGATAAATTTTACACATCGCCCAACTGCACAAATAAAATCTGTATTTGATTGTTTGAAACCCCACACGAGTATTGGGATGATATTTGACGTACACTAATCCCAATAATTAGTTGTATGTCGATCGATTGATTGACAGGCTGCTGTAAGCGTTGAATATTTAGATTCGATGCTTATACAGTGTAGAATGCACTTTGGATGATGGTTGATTATTCATCGTTGTTATTGTATACATGTGTTGTAGAAAAATCCATATAATCAACATTATATGGTAATTGATTGGGCCTCATTCCAGTTTTGAAATAGAAATATTTGAATTAGAAATATTTGAAATAGAATATTTGAAAATCGAAATATATGAAGCCGCATTGATAGATTGACGCCATTTTGACGTGAACGATATTGATATCGATTTTATTCATTTTATAATGAATATCGAAAGTGATTTCAAAATCTAATACTTTGAAAAGAATTGAAATTCGAATTATATTTAAAGTGAATTGAAATTCGAATTAAACTGAATTGATTTGAAATTTGAAATACACTGAAATGATTTGAAATTCGAATAGGAACGAATTCGAATTGAATTAGAATAGAATTGAAAGTCGAAATGAAATGAATTGAAAACGATTTCGAAATGAGATGAATTGAAAACGATTTCGAAATGAAATGAATTTAAAACGAATTGAAATGAATTCAAATTGAATTGAAACTTGAATTGAATAGAAATGAATTTTAAAATGAATTTATAAGGAAAGATTCAATTTTGATTTGAGTTGAGATGGAAGTTGAAATTGTTTTTGAAACGAATTCAAAACTATTTATAAAATTCGTTTTAAATAGTAATCGACGAAATATATATTATATATATATAATATAATGGCCTGAATAGAACGCGCCGCGCCGCGGCAGTTCGCGAATTTCGACCATTGACTTCGAACGGACATTACGGGAGATCCGACCGTCGGATTCTCCTAAAACCGGAACCGTTGGGTTCGTATCGAAAAGAGATTTCTAATGAATATTAGAAATTCAAAATCTAACGGTTGGATTTGGAGATACGTCCAAATCAAATTTGAAAAAGGTCGCTGTAAGTGCAGTTCGATGGCCGTTGATGGAAATCGATTGTACGGGCCTTGATAAAATTATTAAAAATAGTAATAATTTGTGTAAAATCATAAGAAATGATTTAGAAAGGATTGGGATGGAAAAACCCATATTTGAAAAGATAAAAATAGATTTTTATCGAAATGAACTAGTTTTGAACTAGAATTATAATTCTATTTATTTTTAAATGAATAAATTGAATTTGAAATGGTTTTGAAAATAACCAGAATTTCCAATGATTGCATTGGAGTGGATTTGAATCGAAATTGTCTTCGGAATATTTCGATGTTGGAATTCGGGATTATACAGATGTTGTTATGGAAATTTGAAAGATATATATATTTATATCGTTATTTCCAATACGACATTTGTTAATCGTAGAATTTGATATTGAATATAAGCCGGGATATTTTCTATTCAGAGCCTTGTATTTAATATCAAATGTGATTTGGGTTTGTCGTGAATGGTGTCTTCATTAACACTGTTCTTGAACCCAGTTGAGAAAAGATTAAATCTTTTTATGAGGATTTAATGAAGTGTACCAATTAAATAATATTTAATTGAAATTGAATTGATATTGATTTTTGGGTTTATCGTGGACAGTGTTTTAAGTAACACTCGTTCTTTAACCCGAGAATTAATGGAATGTGATTTTGGGTCTATCGTGAACCGTGTTTTAAATGACACTGATTCTTTAACCCAGTTAACGATTAAAACTAAGTGGAGTTTTAATGAATCTTTAATTAGACCGAAATGATCGTGAATGGAGTATCACCCGTTTTACTCCAGGCGATAGTTAAATCTTTAATTAGATTTAAACGTGAAATGGTAATTAAATTTACCGATAACACCGTGGTGTTAGATATGAAGTATCACCAGTTCTTGTTGCAGTCGTGATGGGGGGTTCTCGCTTCGCGGTTTGGTGGCGAACGGGAGACTCTTACCCCCACATGTCCCTTGTGGTGGGGGTTGGTTAGGCAGTGGCCGGGAGACTCGAGAGGGTCGCCGTAAAACAAGTAACTGGGGGACCATGTGAAAGCCACGGTGGGTTTTACCTGCTGCTTGGGGGATGAAGGGATGGTGGCAAAGCCTACCGGAGTTCGTCGGCTATTTCACAGTTGGTATCAGAGCTTTGGTTTACAGAGCTTGAGAACAAGACACATTAGAACCATACGAAAGAATTCATCAGATATTGGATTAGCTGTATCCAATGAGAATGACTCGTTAGAGATGGGATCAGTAATATCCTAGAACGAGTGTGAAGAGTATATTTTTAAAATGAAAACAATTTTGTTTTGAAATTTTAAATCAACTATTCGTATTTGATAATATATTTATATTGATTTTGGACAATTCAGTATATAAAGAATTTGCATATACGCCTTGCAAACGTATATTCAAAGTTTTAATATACTGGATAGATATAGAATTACCCTCTAATAGCCCGGTGATGATTTTGATGATGGAGCTCCATCATTAGAATTTATATTCGAGTGACGAACGTGTAATATCTATATATCTCCTATTGACTGGTGTGAGAACCAAAATTAGATAGGGCTTATTGTTGTGATTTGGTATCAAAAACATGATTTTTGTATATGTATCAAAATTATGAATTTGAAACTCTAATCCACTAATTGATTGATGTTTGTGTTGCTTGTTTAGTTGTTTGATAAATTTTGAACCATTATGCCTAACTGAATCAAATATTGAATTGTATTGAAATTTGGTCGCATTTGCTTGCATACATATACTTACATTGAACAGGTCATAGCAAGGAGGCTAGAGCCAGAGAATAAAATTTGTTTGCCCGACAAATAGGTACATGTTTACTACATAATTTACTGTTTTGTTTGGGTGATGATGATTTTATGAGCCTATTGGCTAGCCGCTTGGCTTTTTCTTTTTTTTCTTTTTGAGATCTGAAGGACCGGGGAAGCCATTTGAGATTTCCCGATGCTCCCGGTGCAGGGGAGGTTATGGCGAAATTTTTCGAAAATTTAGGGTGTTAGCCAAATTTTTGAAATTTTGAAAATTCTCAGAAACTAAAGAGTTGGAGAATGGAAGCCGGATCGAACGTAGAGTTGATTAATCAAACCACTTTCGACTTTGTTCCTTTTCGGGGACGAAAAGTTTTAAGTGGGGGAGATTGTAATAACCCGGAAAATCAGAGCCAGTTTGAAATTTTTATTTTTGCAATTTTAGGGAATTTTGAATATTTAAAATAGATTATTTTAAATAATATCGACGAAAATTTATTTTGAATATAATTCGAACGTATATATTTATACGCGTCGTCGTTAGAATATAAATATTTATATATAATTATAAATAGGAATTGAAATGGCGCGGTAGTTCGATAATTCGATTTCAAACTTCAATTGAATATACCGGGTGCAAAACAATCCGGATTTTAGTGAAACCAAAAACATTAGGATCTAATTGAGAATATCTTTCCAACGAATCTGAAAAATCAAGATTTCATAGCGGGAATCAAAAGATATGTCCAGTTGAAATTTCTGAATAGTCGCTATGGAATTCAGGCCCTTAAAAATGGAAATTTTGCAAACGACCTCGGATTTCGACGAAACCAGTTTTGTTGGGTCCGGGAGGTGAAGTTATTGCTAGGTTTCAAATTTCATAATTTTTCGAAGCAATATGTAAGCGTGGCAAAGGAAAACGCGTTTGACCAGTTTCAGTTGATTTTAATCGACTGGAAATTGGCCATTTTTCCAACGGTCTCAGAATTCGACGAAACTAGTTTTGTTAGGACCGTATCGTCAATACGAAGCTAGAAAATATTTTTCGGGAATTTTTGTAGTTAGTATGTGACCCCGGTAATTTGAAATATACGTTTAAAATTCAATATAATGATTTAAATGTAAATTTAACGGGAACTGATTGTAACAGTCAAATCAGCTTACGATACATATCCCATTGTGTTCGGAATGGGGGTAATTAGCTATGGACGACAGGCGGTGGGCTTCGTTTCGAGGTCGATAGAAAAAGTTACTTTATGTGAATAAAATATTGAAATTAAATAATAAAAATAATAAAAGAAAAGGTCAACCCTCCTCCTTCTTAAATCGATTTGCCCCCCCCCCTCTTTTCTTTCAGAATCGAAACCAGAAAAAAAAACGAATCGAGATTCAAAGGGGGGAAAGCCCCGTCGATGTCACTCCTCCACCTCGCGCACGCCGCCGGAGGCAACCTCCTCCTTCCCCCGACAGGCGCACCTCTCCCCCTTGGCTCACGCCTCCTTCTTCGTTCCTCCCCCTACCCAAACCGCTCCATTCCCCTTCTCTTCTCCCAATCCGAACCCGCGAGGCCCATTCCCTCCCCTCCTTCCAATCAGCGACGCAACCATCTCGTGGCCGACGGAAGAGCCACCGCCCCTCAGCCACCGCGACCACCCAGTGACGCCCATCCCCTCCCCTCGCCGCGCCGTTGTAAGTTTAATTATTTAATTTAATTTAATTTTAAAAGTCAGTCTTCGTTTTAAATATTTAACGTAGAAAAAGTTAGTTTTGTTTAAATATATAAAGCGAGATTTTTAAACTGAAAAAGGCGAGATTTTTCAATATGAAGAACGATATTTTTTAAATATATAAAGCGAGATTTTTAAACTGAAAAAGGCGAGATTTTTCGATATGAAAAAACGATATTTTTAGATATGAAAAGACGATATTTTGAGATGAGTAGTGAAGTAAAAATATGATTTTTACTTCGGGAAAAATATAATTTTTATATTATAAAAAGGCAAACCTTTATTTGAAAAGACGAGATTTTTATATGTTGAACTTCGAAATAAAAATATGATTTTTATATGTTGAACTTCGAAATAAAAATATGATTTTTATATGTTGAACTTCGAAATAAAAATATGATTTTTATATGTTGAACTTCGAAATAAAAATATGATTTTTATATGTTGAACTTCGAAATAAAAATATGATTTTTATATGTTGAACTTCGAAATAAAAATATGATTTTTATATGTTGAACATCGAAATAAAAATATGATTTTTATATGTTGAACTTCGAAATAAAAATATGATTTTTATATGTTGAACTTCGAAATAAAAATATGATTTTTATATGTTGAACTTCGAAATAAAAATATGATTTTTATATGTTGAACTTCGAAATAAAAATATGATTTTTATATGTTGAACTTCGAAATAAAAATATGATTTTTATATATTGAATAGCGAAGTAAAAATTCGATTTTTACATAGGTAGTGAAAGCGGGCAACGAAGGTAACAAAAAGGCGAGAACGAAGAAGATTTATATCAAAGAGGAGTCAAGATGATTGGATAGCTATAGGTGAGAATTTCTCACCTTTCAATTTCTTTTTTAAATTATATATATATACTAGGATGCAGACGGTGCTTAGTAGCACCCGACACAATCGTCCACAGACCATGGACTTGTTTGTTTGGTTGCATAAATTAGTTTGATGATTTGATTTGAATTTGGTTGTTTGGTGAATTTGATTGATGTGTGAATGGCGTGGGCCTTCACTAGACCGGGGGATAAGGCTAGGCCTTGTCCCGTTTCTAGTATCGTGCCGTTATGCCGCAGAAATTTTCTAAAATAAATTAGAAAAATAAAAATATCCTTTTTATTGAATAAATGAACTGAATAAAATATTTTATCGTTAAAAATATAATTTTTAACGTGAATGAGAATGAATAAATATTCATTTACAAACCGTACGGTTTGTTTATGTACACCTATTTGAAGGACATTTATTGGGACGATAAATTTTACACATCGCCCAACTGCACAAATAAAATCTGTATTTGATTGTTTGAAACCCCACACGAGTATTGGGATGATATTTGACGTACACTAATCCCAATAATTAGTTGTATGTCGATCGATTGATTGACAGGCTGCTGTAAGCGTTGAATATTTAGATTCGATGCTTATACAGTGTAGAATGCACGTTGGATGACGGTTGATTATTCATCGTTGTTATTGTATACATGTGTTGTAGAAAAATCCATATAATCAACATTATATGGTAATTGATTGGGCCTCATTCCAGTTTTGAAATAGAAATATTTGAATTAGAAATATTTGAAATAGAATATTTGAAAATCGAAATATATGAAGCCGCATTGATAGATTGACGCCATTTTGACGTGAACGATATTGATAT
This sequence comes from Allium sativum, assembly GCA_030737875.1. Classification (NCBI taxonomy): domain Eukaryota; kingdom Viridiplantae; phylum Streptophyta; class Magnoliopsida; order Asparagales; family Amaryllidaceae; genus Allium; species Allium sativum. The sequence goes on from CM060912.1 coordinate 899,786,114, forward strand.
CGATTTTATTCATTTTATAATGAATATCGAAAGTGATTTCAAAATCTAATACTTTGAAAAGAATTGAAATTCGAATTATATTTAAAGTGAATTGAAATTCGAATTAAACTGAATTGATTTGAAATTTGAAATACACTGAAATGATTTGAAATTCGAATAGGAACGAATTCGAATTGAATTAGAATAGAATTGAAAGTCGAAATGAAATGAATTGAAAACGATTTCGAAATGAAATGAATTGAAAACGATTTCGAAATGAAATGAATTTAAAACGAATTGAAATGAATTCAAATTGAATTGAAACTTGAATTGAATAGAAATGAATTTTAAAATGAATTTATAAGGAAAGATTCAATTTTGATTTGAGTTGAGATGGAAGTTGAAATTGTTTTTGAAACGAATTCAAAACTATTTATAAAATTCGTTTTAAATAGTAATCGACGAAATATATATTATATATATATATATATAATATAATGGCCTGAATAGAACGCGCCGCGCCGCGGCAGTTCGCGAATTTCGACCATTGACTTCGAACGGACATTACGGGAGATCCGACCGTCGGATTCTCCTAAAACCAGAACCGTTGGGTTCGTATCGAAAAGAGCTTTCTAATGAATATTAGAAATTCAAAATCTAACGGTTGGATTTGGAGATACGTCCAAATTAAATTTGAAAAAGGTCGCTGTAAGTGCAGTTCGATGGCCGTTGATGGAAATCGATTGTACGGGCCTTGATAAAATTATTAAAAATAGTAATAATTTGTGTAAAATCATAAGAAATGATTTAGAAAGGATTGGGATGGAAAAACCCATATTTGAAAAGATAAAAATAGATTTTTATCGAAATGAACTAGTTTTGAACTAGAATTATAATTCTATTTATTTTTAAATGAATAAATTGAATTTGAAATGGTTTTGAAAATAACCAGAATTTCCAATGATTGCATTGGAGTGGATTTGAATCGAAATTGTCTTCGGAATATTTCGATGTTGGAATTCGGGATTATACAGATGTTGTTATGGAAATTTGAAAGATATATATATTTATATCGTTATTTCCAATACGACATTTGTTAATCGTAGAATTTGATATTGAATATAAGCCGAGATATTTTCTATTCAGAGCCTTGTATTTAATATCAAATGTGATTTGGGTTTGTCGTGAATGGTGTCTTCATTAACACTGTTCTTGAACCCAGTTGAGAAAAGATTAAATCTTTTTATGAGGATTTAATGAAGTGTACCAATTAAATAATATTTAATTGAAATTGAATTGATATTGATTTTTGGGTTTATCGTGGACAGTGTTTTAAGTAACACTCGTTCTTTAACCCGAGAATTAATGGAATGTGATTTTGGGTCTATCGTGAACCGTGTTTTAAATGACACTGATTCTTTAAGCCAGTTAACGATTAAAACTAAGTGGAGTTTTAATGAATCTTTAATTAGACTGAAATGATCGAGAATGGAGTATCACCCGTTTTACTCCAGGCGACAGTTAAATCTTTAATTAGATTTAAACGTGAAATGGTAATTAAATTTACCGATAACACCGTGGTGTTAGATATGAAGTATTACCAGTTTTACTTCATGGGATGAATAGGTTGGGATTGGGAAATTAAAACAAATGATTACTTCGGTAAGGTTCGCTAATCCCAACTAGTTTGAATTGATATTAAAAAATAGATTACAGAATAAATTTTAATGATTTATCTTTGATAAAATTAATGGGAACCCTTCCCTATGAATGTGAAATTTTGAAACTAACTGTCGGTTAGCGAAGCAGAATGGTTTTCTGGATATTGATCTGATGTTGGTTTCGGCCTTCGGGGTTAATATTTGGGGAATTATTCTCTTGATTAATTTATGGTTAGTGACTGATAAATTGGAATGAGGCGTATGTTGTGTTTGTGTAACACTTATTTAAAATATACGTGAGTTATTCGGAAAGACCGGGTTTATCCCATTTTGAATAACTGATACGACGATAAGTCGAAGATGAAGATGGTGGTCGAAGACCAAAAGTCTTCACGTCGTTTGGGTGATTACTGATGATCTTGATTGGGCTGTACACCCAAGAAGATGGAAACAGTTGGTGATCGTCCAGACGTACTTGGAGATCGATGGATATGCGGGGTACTAGGTGCCTCCGGTTTCGTTCAGACCCAGAACGGACTTGCAAATGGACTGTGTGTCTGACATTGGATTTTAGTCCGTGTGATTGATCTCTATTAAATATATATCTGTTTGGCGGCGGAGAATTTATTCTCTTGCTTAACGCCCTTCTCTGAGACGTACGAGCTCAGGGGTTATATATTGATGGATATCAAACGCATGGAGTGAATTGCCTGTGTGGCATGCCTAGGTGGCAATTGATCGAGGCTTCTGTTGAAAAGCAAAGTCTTGTGGTGATGATCAAAGCACGGCCTTGTGGCGTAGCTTTGTGTAACGTTTACTTCTCGAGTTTCACACCCGGTATGAACAGAAAACGGGAGACGGACCTCAGGGAGGACTTGCGTTTCTTTCTAGCTAGAAGTGGCGTCAGTGGTTTTACACGCCCTGACGAGTTTGACTTATGTGGTTGTTGCTGTTGCGAGGCGCCTCGGTTATATCGGTTTCGGCCGATGCATTCTGGTCGGCAGACGGACCAGACTTACACCCCATAGGGTGGGGAAACGTAGTGTTCAGGCATAATAATCCACATCGGTGGACCGGCCCTGACGATCCAAGGGGCAGTTGCGGCTGTTCCTGAGACACGGGCTAGAGCGTCTCGAATCGGTTGAGGACTATCTTTTGCCTCGGTTCATAGATGGAAATCCAATTTCCAAATACGTGACATTTGCGGTTTTAATTGTAGAACTAGTATGGCGACATGATATATGGTACCCATGCCGCCTATGATTGATACTTATGATTTGAAGTTGTTTTATACACTATGCACTTATAATAGTATCAAATGATTTGTTTTAAACCTATCAAGCATTCTTTGGCTGTTATAAGGGAAAACCCTATCCCCCGGCTTGCGTTGCATTGTGTGATAGGACCTGGGTCTTATAACAGCTTCATTTTTCTTTATTTAGCATTGCGCTGTTTGTTTTATGCACTGGTATTCTTGGGAGGAAACCCGTTCCGTGTTATACGGCGTGGTCTCTTGATTTACCAAACTTTAAAAATAAAGATAAACTGTTTTATTTCTCACACCAGTCCCATGACTGACCTGGAGTTTATTGTTTTAACCTAAATTCTGGGTGCCCCTATTTTGACATGGGCAGCTAGTAGTTTTGGTTTTGCAGATTTATATTCACAGGATCCTGGTTTACAGCTGGAATGATATCCGGAAAGCTTTGTATCCGTATATCTCTTCTAGTTGTGTATTTTATTATTTTCCGCTGCTATGTATTTAAATGTAATTTGTATCTCTGATATTTCTGTGTAATATTCATTTATACTCTGTATATTCTTGTAATCTGATGCATTGTTGTAATATACAATGAAAGGTTCTTTTATATGCATTCTGATTTGTCGTGTTCTCAAACGATAGGATGTTTCGAATGGCCTGGGTCGGTTTAGCGACCGGTTCGGACCGAGCGAAATTCCTTCTCGTCACAACGGGGTTTGTGGTCGTCTCATTTGGTATCAGAGCCTTGGTTAAGCTTAGTTCTGGAATATAACATATTAACGAACTCGTCAGAAATAGAACCAGTAGTGTTCTAGGACGGGCAACTCTATACAGATAGGATCAGTAATATCCTAGTATGAGTAAAGCAGAATGAAATTACTCCAAAACTAGCTGTGAGAAGAGAGCCGCTCAAGATCATCGGCAAAGAAACCAAAGAGCTGAGGAACAAGAAGGTTCACTTGGTCAAAGTGCAATGGAGCGGAGATCCATGAGATTGTACTTGGGAAACTGAGGAGAGCATTCAGAAAGCTTATCCTAGATGCCGAGTAGATATCTCTGATTGACTCCGGTGCAAGGTATATTTACCATACTTTGCATTACCATTTAATTCTCTACTCTGCTGTTATTTTCTTTCCATGGATGTGCACTTTTAACTCTATAGTCTGAATGATTTTAAAGGAGAATAGGAATTAATTTGCATGGTTTTGAAAAGTTAAAAACAAATTGCTTGTTGGTTGTGTTGTGTGATTGTAGATGTGATTAATTAAAATTATTAAAACGATAGTTAATTTAATCAACAATAGAATAATGGTAGCATTTATTCGATTAAATCACACATTGAACTGATTAGAAAATAAATAGAAATATATACATGTGTATTATATATGTTTGAACAGGTAAATGGATTAGCTGTTGAGTAAAGATTTTATTTGCGTGTCCGACAAATAGGTAAACCTTAATGTGTTGGATGCGAAATATTATTATATCAACTCCTGTGAATGCCATTGGATGCGGAGTGCTGGTTTTTCTGTGTAAAATAATAAATGTCGCCATAGGATAGCAACAATTAATTTTGAACTACATTGCATGGCATACTCAGAAGATAGGCATACTTCATCATATACCACATAAGCATTTGGAGCTTGTGTGACGAGGTGGAAGATTTACCATACGAGCGAGAGGCTTGTATGGCGATGACTATATTTTACAGGTTGAACTGATGACTGATATGGACTATTTAAATTGTAACGATTAAATTGCCAGATTAATAAAAACCCCACACGGGTCTGGAGTTGACAATAATCACGTCTCTCTAGTTATTAGATACGGCACATGGACTATTTATTCCTCCACACGGAACAGGGTGATGAGAATTTATTCTCTGGAGTTATTATCAGTACACGCTCCCCTGTAAACACCAGAATATATCACTATAAATATGTGTATGCTTATTAGGATTTATTGGGTACCTAATACAGCCCAATAAATTTCCAAACCTCTCCCCGTACAAAGGAGGTTATGGCGAAATTTTTCGAAAATTCCGGGTGTTAGCCAAATTTTTGAAGAGTTTGAAAATTCTCAGAAACTGAAAAGTTGGAGAATGGAAGCCAGATCGGACGTACACTACACCAAAACGGCCTTTTAACAGCGTTTCAAAAACGCTGTAGTAGCTTATAACAGCGTTGTTAGAAACGCTGTATAACGACATGCTGTCGTAAGTACTAAATTTGTAACAGCACATAATAAACGCTGTTAAAAACTGTATTAGACAACGTTCTTTCACCGCTGTTAAAAATTGTTTTGACAGCAAATAAAAAAGGCTATTGAAAATTATATGTGACAGCATTTATTCAACGTTGTTATCGTTTTGTGCTACTATAACATTTACATTCCTGTCTAATTTATCAAAACCTATGCTGCATTTCATTATACTTTAATTAGACAATATAGATAATTTATATACAATACAATCTAAAAGCTATCATATAAAAATATAGCTAATAATCATTTCCATAAATTAAGTCAACACACAATATCCATGACCAAAATTTACATAAATTCATAAATAATATTTGTAAATCAGCTTCACATTTCATACACCATTAGACAAAGGTATAACATCCAGAAAGCAAGTTTGCACCATATATTAACAACAAAACGTGCAGCTAATAATTTCTCATGTCACCAGACCAAAATGGCTTTCAAAAACTAATCTTATGCATTTTTTCGCATCAAAAATCTTCATTTACCTGTATTGATGAAATTTAGAAGTTAGTAACCAAATACAAATTTAAAATGATATATCTAATTTGCAAGCAGTAAAAGATTATAACACAATAGTTTTACATTTTAACTTCATATGTCATTTATTAATCACGTAACAGTATTTTCGAATTGGGCTGTTTGGTTTCTTAAATATAACTGAACAATTCCTTATCCTATGATTACAAATAGCATAAACATTACCCCAAAAAAACAACAAATTTTGCTCATTAACAACTCATTTTGATTCTATGGTTGGAGTCTAGACTAAATTCAAGTTGCGCTAAGTAAATTTATAGATGGAATGCTGGAGTTTATACTAGTTCAAAGTAAAAAAAAAACTTTTTAGAAAATTATACATTTTTTTTGGCAAAGCAAAACTATTATACATTTTATTTTCCTTTAAAAAGAGGACTAACATGAATAACGTGTGTAGAAATGTTCCATTTCATGAGACTCGCAACTGAACTAAACTTGGGATTCACATTTCTATAATGAAAGTTGATTCTCTCTACTGAGTATTGATACATCAAAACTACAAAATGAAACAGAGGAAAACTTGGAACACTTTTATGCCATTCGATTTTTTTTAATCAAATGTCAGTATGAAACACAAATATCTACAGTACCGTACCTCGAACAACAAGCATCACAGGGTACATTTATGCAATACTAATTACTAAAATGGAAATCATGGTGTTAACTCAGAAAACTGCATTTGACATTTGAAACTCAAACCATTAATTCACATTTCATCTGTTTCAAACCCAATAGACTACATTCAACACAGCAATGACAATGACTTTAAATAAGATTAGTATCAACATGCCAGCTTGGTAATTTTTTAATCACTAACTATAAGCAATAAAGATGAATTATTGCAATGGGATTCAAATAAATGTTAGCTCAGTGCTGACTCAGTTAACTGCATTCGACATAGCAATAGACGACAAATATTAGCTCTATGCTGGCTCAATAGACTGCACTCGACATAGTAATGTACAGTAGGCTATGAATAATATAAAATTATAATAATTGATATTATCTCACATAATTTTAGTCTACAACTTAGTTACTATCTCCAAAATATTTTATTTACTTATAAAGAAAGATATTATATAGATCAATTTACTAGCCAAAAAAATGCAATTGCAAATTGGATTATTCAACTGAGCAACAGTTGTGAGTAACTATCGTTGGGTTAGGAACATTATCAATATAAAAGGTCATTAATGTTGTAATTGGGATGTTTGCATATCTAGTGACCTGTAATTTATCACATTTGAATTTGTATTTGTTGTTTGCCTTCACTTACCTAAATAAAATGTTCACTACTGACCTGTAATTTATTGGATATATTTTTTAATTTTATCGCATATGCAGGAATACAACCTATAATTGATATGTTTATTGTAATAAAAATAAATGTATGATACAGTGAGGTGGAGATACCAATCGTATAACAAGTTTTATGCATATGCAGGAATTCTTTCTAGTATTTGTCGCAATATTTCTCTTACTTGGTTTAACCTTATTTAAACTGATCATTTGAAGTTCTCTAAATTAGGTGTGGACTTCTACCATACACAAAATAAACCAATTGAACATCAATCGTTGTTACGCCTGCAATTCTTATTTACCGTTTTAAGTATTTATAGGCTTCTCTTCTAGACTAAAAGTTCTTAGTTGTTCTAGCTGCAAAATTACAGAAAATATCCAAAAAGAATAATGTAAAAAATATTATTAAAATGTTGTTTAATCGTCCATTTTAAAAAAAATATGGAAATAATCTAACATATACAATAAAAAAATTATTACAGAAAGTGAGTGATGACAATACTATCATCTTTCATCTTTATTTTTGAGTTCGCTGCAATAATGATCCATCCTATCTAAATAAGAAACAAATTTTCTCTGTCAGTCACACTCATGACAAGATCAACAAAAGGAATTTGAATTTTAAGACTGGTTGTAGAGTTTCATGGAGTAATTGTATCTTTGTTCATTTTATTACACAGATTAGATTGACGTGTTGTAAAACCTTAAATTTATAATTATAGAATATTTAGTGTTTTGCTTATATAAGTCTTGAATTGTTCTCATGTATCATATTATTTCGCTAATAGGTTTAGAATCCATACTATTTAAATTAATACCCAATTTTAGCAATAAATACGAATGTGAAATTTATGTTTTCTTATATTCAAATCTTATAACATTAAAGGAAAAGGAACTGTTAAAGGCATTTATAACTGCCATTAATTATTATGTTAGCGGCTTTCCACATTGCAAGGCAAAAGAATTATAAAAGGGAGAAATTATTAAACTCACATCTAGCTTTTCCCATTACCTATTGGCAGATATATTTGAATTAATAGCTAAAAAATTTAACGCCTATTCAGTATAGCCTAAGTTTTGGATATTTTAGCTATAGGAACAAATAATTTACATTTTCTTATATTCAACATTTTTTAGTACCAGATGCATTTATAACTGCCATTCATTATTGTGTAACCAGCTTTTCCTATCACGTGGCAAAAAATTTAGTAAATCCCATATCTAGTTTTCCCACTAATGTGTTAGTGGTTATTACAGGCTTTTCAAATTTACAGTAATTAAATAGCATACCTGAATTAAAAGCCTAAAATTTAATGCTTATTCTGACTCAATATATACCACAGGTGATTCGATGCCATTAACTCTACGGTCTATCCTTCGCAATACTGAATTTATATTGTATTTGGCTCAAATTTGGACCATAAACAGAGGAAACCGCTTGTAAATTAATGGAAACGCAACCAGCTAACTATCGTCGAGACTCCTATCACTAGTTAGATAGAAGACGCCTCATTCAATTAAAAAAAAACTGATGAACACACCATGTATGTAAATATAGGAAGATGTGCACAGAAACACATGTATATGAAAAGGATGGCATTTTGATGCAATACTTGATAGTAATATTTAGAATCAATCAGCTACGCCATAAATAGCAAATGTAAACATATATAAGAAGTATGCATGAATATTATCTTTTCTACAGATGGAAACCCAACATTTTAGTAATGCTACCTGAAAAGAAGATGGCATTGTCTACGCGGTCAGTTTTTCTTAATCAGCGCTTCCTTCATGCAAATGTGGGACTCCATGCCTCAAACTGCTACTGCCTTACTGGAAGAACAAAGAGAAAAAATGTTACCATCATAAACAAATAAAAAAAGAGGTAACTTTGTATGAAGAAAGGGATAGCTGAAATGATACTTGAACGATGAAGAAAGATATCATAAGGTTCAAATAAATAAATAAAATACCAACCAGGAAACTGAAAATGAAAGTTAGAGAAGGTGATATATTTAAATAAAAGATGAGCCTAGCATAGAGAAAACAAAGTGTAGAGAAAACACAGTCAATATTAGGGTGTTGTACCAATTGTTCAACCGATAATACCCCATTCACCATTCACATAAATTAGACAACTGATAACACTCTAGCACTGCCATACCAACCACAGAATCACCAAACAATCTCACTACCATTTCAAAACTGTAACCAATTCAAACATCCCTCCCTCTGCCATGTAACTACTTCTATAATCAGTGATCACCAACATTAGCACTCCTCTTCAAAGCTGCTACCTTCTTTTGTTAAATTCCCAACTTCACTTCCACTGTAAAAATTCCAACTCACCTCCATGTCTTTTAAAATTAAAAGCAGTGAAAAAATACCGCTAAACACGAAATCAACAAACCCAAAATAAATAAATAAAATCCAAATTAACTGCAAAAACATAGAGTGAAGCGGCTATAGAATGAAAATATGAGTCCAAAATAATATTTATATCCCATAATTTAGCTCTGTGAAAGGCTATAAGATTTTTTAACCTTTTTTGGTTGAAGAATATATATAATTAATAAAAAAATTAATGCTTGAAACTAATATGCAACAAAAGTGCACAACCAGAATTAAAATATAGATTAATTAGTTTGAGAAGCCCAAAGGAAATAGTAAAGAACTTATTCCTATAGTTTAGTTTTATAGAGAGGTAAATTTGTAGCAAAGTAGGTGAGAAATGAATATGCATGCAACAAATGGTTATCAAGTTCTGTCGGTATAAGGCTTAGATCAGTGTAGTGTTGATCAAAAATATTCAGTCTAGTTTACATAGTTTTTTGCAAGTAGAAAAGTAAGAGGGCTGGAATTCTAAAAATCTAGCACCAACTATAAAGAAAGCGAATAGCAACCAGTGACCATAGGTTTGTGTAGTCGCCGGTACATAGTTTGGCTAGCCTTTAATTAGAGTTAACACTAAATATTTTGGAAACTAAAACAAATATTTGGAATCATATGTAGCTTCTTAGGTCATACGCTAAGATCAATCACTTATGTGGTACTCGCGGACCGAACTAGGTGCACTAGGGAGGGTTTTACTACCTCAGTTGGTTTCCCTTCTAAACAAATTCAAAAAAAAAAAAAAAAACTTCTTAGGTCATCAAGTGTGTAAATTTATTAACCTGTAGTAGCTAACTAGATAACAGAAATAATACAACATATTCAATCCCTTGCTATAATGCAGTAAATGATGATAATGTTACTACACAACATTGTCGGTTTGAGTTATTATGTTAACTTGGGAATTATCTACCTTGAAATTTGGGCCATAACCATAAATGACCACAAGGAAACAATAGACAGACATACTTCCATTGCATGGTTATAACATTGCATGGTTTATTTTGTGGGCAGTGAAGAGCAACGGCAATGAACGTCAGTTACAAAACTATGTAACTTTTTTAATTGCCAGTACATTTATTACTTACCTTAAATTGCTATGAAGATATGTAATTCTCAAATTTTTATTTATTTTTTTCTCTAGTTAACAAACTGTGTTCATGTTTAAATCTCAAAAATGGTAAAAGGAGGAAGATCAGGCAACAATAGAAAAGAAAAACACAGTAAGTAGAGACAACCAAGAATGTTATGCATCTACAACTTTATGAACAATATGGATGCATTTAAACTTTATACAATGATACAAAGATCAGTTCAGACAATATAGAATAGGCAAATTCTATTCAAACACCGTAAATTGCTTTACTTACACCATGAGATTTTAAATAAAATCTCAGACCAAAATGACCTTGTTAAAAACGAATCAATATTAAAGAATCAAAATATATACAATTCTCCCTTGTTTGTATTATTTGTACTTAATATAATTTCTCTTCTAAAGTTAGTAAATTATAAATTAAAATATATCACTGGTTAAAGTAAATTTATATTTTTTTTAGAATTAAAATATATTCATATCATTACAAGCAACATTTACATACAGTCAATTTTAATAGTTTTCACTTTAATTAAATATAAAAATTAAATATTAAAGCTAACTACTAAAATTAATATTATACAAAGTACTAAATTCTTCAATCTTACATTCAAATTTAATCATGTATAAATTTAGCACCAAAATTTAACTAGTTTAACTTTCAAATATTTAAAAAGCTAAGTTCAACTTTCCATCATCTAATATTAAAATTGATATAAAAATAAATCAATCGAATAATTTAAAATACTATTGTTAAAAATTAAAGTTTTTTTTTAATTTTAGGTAAATATATTGCAATGAGTTTCCAATTTTATGTAATTTAGTTTTAAGGTTAAAGAGGAAAGGCGATGACAGTATAAAAGGGCAATTTTGTGAAAGACATGGTGTACGAAAAGAAATTTTTGGTGTATGCTATTTTATTTCAATTTACGGTGTGCGTTAAGGAATTATAGGTGTATGAATAGAATTAGCCTATAGAATAATATGCTAAAAGGAAGGAAGAAAAACATCAAGTAAATCACAAAGGTGCTTTAGAGCGGCAGCATGAACATGAGGAAATGCTAAAAGGCTAGTTGAAAAAAATCACACAAAATAAACTATTAAATGGAATCATTTGACTAAAGTAGTAGTTTAGTTATAACATCAAAGACTGTTGTCATAAATATTAAGGCATACTCAATCCATTTAATTAAAGCAGTAATTTAATTAAAGGAGTAGAGGAGCTTATAACTTGAAAAGACCATTGTTACGGTTATAAAAGCATGTTTAATCCAAAAACTAAATAAGTTTAATGCTATAGAATTTCAGAATAATATCGAGGTTACGCTGGCATTGAAGTGCTTAGTTAAACCAATACAATCAATCTGTATCTTCTGATTTTCCATTCTCATACCAGATAGCTGACCAAAGTCGACTCAAACATCATCTACAAAATAGAATAAAAGGATGATTTTTTGTATTTCTATCTTCTTGTTTGTTATTTCAGTATTCATTATAAAGAATTTCATGCTAGGTATTCATAACTTCATGTTAACTAGTCAAACACTAATTGGGTTTTAAAATCCAAACAATTAAAGTTAAAATCAAATAATCAAAAAAACTAAAACAGCAAAAAAAGTTGTATTATAATTATTAAAACTTGATAACACTCAAATAAGTTGACAATATCTGTAAACTAATTAGCAGCCATCGATCCTGGTGATTATCGACCTCTAGGAAATCAGCATGATATGATTCATTTTTCAAAATAGGTTGATTTTCATTTTCTTTTCTTAAAAAAATAGAGGATCAATATTTTGTGCATTCTGAAATAAATGTCGCATTAAAAAACAGGCACATAAGCAAAAACCAATAAAGCAATGGTTCACTACCACTGAACTTCCAAATCAAAATGTAAATCAATGGGATTATAATAATTCATCAATCAATGAAACAATTCAAATATACAAAATAGATAATGTTAACTAGTAAACCTTCAATTCAGATTCTAAATTCAAGGTGATAAAATGTCTTTATAGACCTGTGTCCTCAATTCGTACCCGTCACGGTATACTACTGAAAAGAAAAATATTTCCAGTTAACATAACTAGAATCCAGTCATCTTAATCAATGACGGTTTCAAATAAAAAACAAATATAACAATCCAAGCTATTTCATTAGAAGCATATCAAGCGACATAGCCATTAGTACAAACTAATTGTATTCATCTAAGAATTATTCTTCTCATGTTACACTGAAATAGGCATCAAAATTCATTATTCCTCAAATAAAACATAAAATAGTATCAAAACCTAAAATTGTATACAAAAAGCAGCTTGACTTACTAAATCTGGGATCTAAGTCGAAATCAAACTCAAAGTCGAGGCAGAATAGAATTCTAAATCAAAACCAGAGAGCCCTGGAATCAACCTGCTGAAAATAAATAAATTAGCATTCAATCGCCGAATTCATACATGAAAAAAAGGTGAATTTGAACTGAATCGATCGAATCACCTGAACGAGAGAACTAGGGCATGATGAAATTGAAGGAGGAGGGAATTAGGACATTATGAAATTTAAGAACGAGTGAGTTAGGGTAAGGAAAAATTGAAGAGGAGGGAAACGAAAATGACTAAAAATAACCCGGGGGGAAAGCAAATTCTCTTATCAAGTGAAATAATGAGAAAGGCGTGGCGGCAAATCTTTTGGAACTAACCTTTTAGACTGATGATATGTCAGCGTTTTCACGAAAACTGATTATTTTAACCAAATATTTGACCGCATTTTGTTAAAAACCGCTGAGGATGTTTGCTGTTAAAAATGAATTTTGTTGTAGTGGTAGAGTTGAATAATCAAACCACTTTCAACTTTGTTCCTTTTCGGGGACGAAAAGTTTTAAGTGGGGGAGATTGTAATGACCCAGAAAATCTGAACCAATTTAAATTTTTTAAATGAGCTAAAATAATGGATTTTAAATATTTAAAATAAATATTTTAAATAATGGCAATGAAAAGTGAGTTTGAATCGACAATTGAAAACAAATATAATTAATTCTAATTATAAACAAGGCCAGAAATGGCGCTGTAGTTTCAAAATTTGAATTCAAACTTTGTCGGACTGTACCGGGTGCAAAACAAAATGGATTTGAGTGAAACCAAAAATATTTAAAAATTTTTAGTGAATACCTTTCTAACGAATCTGAAAAATCGAATTTTCATAGCGAAAAGCAAAAGTTATGGCCAAATGAATTTTCAGAAAGGTCGCTATGGAATTTATATAGCCCGTGAAATTGGCCATTTTGCATACGACCTCGGAATTCGACGAAACCACTTTTGTTGGATTCGGGATGTGAAGTTATTGCTAGGTTTCAAATTTCATAATTTTTGAAGCTAGTATGTGAGCGTGGCAAAGGAAAACATGTTTTGATCAATTACAGTTAAATTGGATCGACCAGAAATGGGCCTTTTTGTAAACGGTCTCAAAATTCGACGAAACTAGTTTTGTTGGGACCGTATCGTCAAAACATAGCTAGATTTATTTTTCTGGAATTTTTCGAATCAGTTTGTGGCCCCGGAAAATTGAAAAGTACGTTCAAATTAAATATTGAATGTTTTATATTTTAATTTGAAGGAAAACTGACTGAAACAGTCGAATGGGCCTACGAAACATATCCCATTGTGTTCGGAATGGGGGTAAAACGCTAGGGACGACAGTCGTTGGGTTTAGATTGGTGGTCGTGTCAGAAAATCCCTTTAAAAACTCCACCGGCCAATCAGAATTTTTATAAAAAGAAAAAGAAAATCCTTTTTTTTCTCTCTCCCCGCTCAACCGATTTCGACGATCACCATCGCTCCCCCCTTCTCTCCTCCGCCGCTACAGGCCACTAGAGCCGCCGTCACCACATCCACTCGAACCGCCTCCCTCTCCTCTTCAAATCTGACCCAAGCTCCGCCTCCATCGACGCCTCCTCCGCCAGAATCGAACCCTCAAAGTCGGTGCCTTTAAAGCCTCGCCGCCGCTCCGATCTGCCACCGCATCTGACGCCGCACCCCTCCGCCGACTCGCCTCTCCCTCCTCTTCCACGTGATATCCTCCGATCATCCCAATACTGCACGGATTTCGAGAAAATCTGTAACCCTAGTTTGAACGACGGTGAAAGGTGAGGGCTTTATATATTCTGAACTGATTTTTAACACTTTTTAGTGTTGCAAACCTTTTAAAATCATATCTTTTTCGTTCGTTAACGAAATTTGATGAAACAGGAAACATCGTGACCATGTGGACGTCTTCTACATTTTAGAAGAGAACGCGTATTTTTCTGAGCCTTCTGCTATTTTTGGTGGAGTGGAACCCAATGTGAGATTTCTAATTTATAAACGATATGGAAAACGACGATGTATAAATTATATAATCGATATATGAGTTATATAAGCGTTGTACACCTATTGTATAAGCGTTGTATAAGTTGTATGTTCGATGTATAAGTTATATATGCGTTGTAAAAATTATATATGTGTTGAAATAGAAGTGAATTGCTATATATATATATATATATATATATATATATATATATGTATGTATGTATGTATGTATGTATACGCCCCTCATCCACAAACCATGGACGATATTTATTGGTTGTGATTGGTGTGAAAATTGATTGATAGCAAATGGTTGTTTGGGATTGTTTGTGGTTGATATGGATTGATTGTGGTTGAAAAATACCCATTTGTGGTTGAGAAATATTTGGTTGAAACCACATAGGATTAGTTTGTGGAAATGAAATAAAAATATACATGCCACCTGCGTGCGAACTAGATGCATGATCCCCATTGTCAAAAGACCGCGAGGTTTTAAGGTAGAGCGAGGAGCCGTACTTGGGACGGTCCCGGTTTTAACTACCCTGCCGTTATGCTGCCGAAATTTTGAATAATATTCATATGTTTGAATTATTTTCATTTGTTGAAACTATATTTATTCGTTGTATAGAAAACCTTCATGTGTTGAATCGATATTCATTCGTTGACTAGAAATTCATGTGTTGAATGGTATTCATATTTTGAAATAAATTGTTTTATAATAAAAATCACCTTTTTATCATCTATATGAACTATGTAAAATGACCTTATTTTAAAAGAAATTGTTTTATAATAAAAATCCTATTTTTATCCCCTATATTAACTATACGAAATAATAGTGTTTTGAAATGAATTGTTTTACAATAAAAATCACATTTTTATAATATGAATGAATTGTTAAAAATAGTGAAGTGTTGAAATAGAAGACAGTTAGATAAAAATATCATTTTTATCAAATGTATGAAAAGAATATAGCTTTGAAATCGAAGGATCGATATATTTACATAAATAGAATTAAAATATATCGTATAACGACGCTACAGTTTGTATTTTGAAACCTTGATTTCAAACGATTAGTACGGGAGATCCGACCATCGGATTTTCCTGAAATCGCAACCGTTGGGTTCGCTTTGGAAAAATCTTTCCAACGGCACCAACTTTGTAAAAATCCAACGGTTGGATTGTCTGGAATGTTTAATTCAAATCTGAAGAAAAACAGCGCCAGAATCGATTATATATATATATAATTATATTTAATCGAATAACGACGCTGCATTTCGTATTTTGAAATCGAAACTTCAAACGATTGCACCGGGAGATCCGACCGTCGGATTTTCCCGAAACTGGAACCGTTGGATTCATTTTGAA
The DNA here is from genome assembly GCA_030737875.1 of Allium sativum. NCBI lineage: Eukaryota > Viridiplantae > Streptophyta > Magnoliopsida > Asparagales > Amaryllidaceae > Allium > Allium sativum. The sequence goes on from CM060912.1 coordinate 899,802,305, forward strand.
AAGATCTTTCTAATGATGTAAACTTTGTGAAGATCCAACGGTTAGATGTTCAGATATGTGTAAATCAAATCTGAAGAAAAACAGTGCCACGGTCACGTTATGGCCCGAAGCGTCGTTTTGAATAAATTGGCTATTTTATAATAAATAAAAATAGAAATAAATCGTTATAAAATATTATAAACGATATGGATGTGATTTAGAAATTAACTGAAGGTTGGCTAAGACGAATGGTTTCTTGGGTGTTGATCTGATGTTGGTTTCGGCCTTCGGGGTTAATATTTGGGAAATCGTTCTCTTACTGATTGACGGTTAGCGACTAATGAATTGAAATGATGCGTGTATATGTTAGTGTTGCACTTGTTTATTATATACGCGAGTTGCTCAGAAAGATCGGGTTTATCCCATTCTGAATAACTGAACCGACGATAAGAAATCGAAGATGAAGACGGTGGTCGAAGACCGGAGATCTTCACCTCGTTTGGATGGTAACCGAGGTCCTGATTGGGAGGCATCCCGAAATATGAATAATGAGTGGTGATCGTCCAGACGTACATGGTGGTCGATGGGTTTACGAGGTATTTAGTGCCTCCGGTTTCGTTCAGACCCAGAACGGACTTGTAAATGGATTGTGTGTCTGACATTGGATTTTATTCTGTGTTGATTGATCTCTATTAAATATACATCTGTTTGGCGGCGGAGAATTTATTCTTTTGCTTAACGCCCTTCTCTGAAACGCACGAGCTCAGATGTTGTATATCGATGGACATCAGTCGCATGGCATGAATTGCTAGTGTGGCATGCCAAAGTGGCAAATGAGCAGGGCTTCTGTTGAAAAGCAAAGTCTTGTGGTGATGATCAAAGCACTGCCTGTGTGGCGTAGCTTTGTGTATAACGTGAAATCGCGAGCCTCACACTCGTTATGAACCAAAAACGGGTGGAAGGACCTCAGGGAGGGCATGCGTTTCTTTCTAGCTAGGATGGTGTCAGTGACCTACCAGCCCTGACATTTATATACTTTTCACCTGTGTGGTTGTTGCTGTTGCGAGGCGCCTCGGTTTGTTCGGACGATCCGGGTCTGATGGAGTCATTCGTTGGCTCGTTTACGCCCCAAAGGGCGGGGAAACATATTGTTCAGGAATTTTAATCCACATCGGTGCACCGGCCCTGTCGCTCCTAGGGTCACTCGAGCTCTGATCCTGTGGCTCGGGCTAGAGAGTCGCAAATTCGGTAATGACTATCTTTTGCCTTGGTTCATGACGGAAATCCAATTTCCAAATACGTGACTGTGCAATTTTGATTGTATACCTATATATGGCGACATAGTGGTATGGGGCATTAATGCCGTCTATGATTGATAGTTATGATTCGAAATTGTTTTCAAAACATATAAACACTAGCAATAATATCAAATGCCTTTGTTTTATTTATATCAAGCATATTTTGGCCGTTATAAGGTAAAAACTCTATCCTCCGGTTTGCGTTGCATTGTGTGATGGGAACTGAGTCTTATAATGGCTTCATTTTTATAAGCAGCATTGCGTTGTTTAAAAGAAAGATTTGTTTTAAAGCACTGGCAATCCGATGGAGTAAACCTGTTCCACGAAAGTGGCGTGGTCCTGTGATTAGCCATATATTAAATGTGTTGAGTAGATTTCTCATACCAGTCCCATGACTGACTCGTAGTTTGTTTCACTTTCAAACTCGGGTGCCCCTTTTTCTTCACGGGCAGCCTTGCATTCAGGTTTAGCTGGTTCTTTATGGATAGCTGGAGCTGAAGATGGATTCTATTATTTATCTCTTTTTATGCTGTTCAGCTCCTATTGTACATATTTTGTTTGTTTCCGCTGTAGACATTTATGTATAGCTGAACTGTATTTGTACTAAGTATGATCCTGTATACTGTGTAACTCTGATGATTACTCTTATCCAGTATATTCTATTGTTCATTATCTGGTGTATTTAATTATTCTGTTCTGCTATTATATGTTTATGTGTTATATTCCACGGATTACCCTTGCCGCCGTCAGTACGGGGTTTGGGGTCGTCTCTGCCAACTCATATACGTGCTCCCTATGCGGAAGGAAGGGAGGGCTTTGTTCCGATCGTCGTTACATAACAGTGGGATTAGAGCCGAAGGTTACGGGTTAGGCCATGCAGGCAAGATAGTGCTCTCAAAACATACTCGTAGGATGTGA